>CP053124.2:2512500-3762500 GCA_022674325.2 Grapholita molesta | reverse complement strand
ATATTCGTGAGTGTCCAAGCACAAATTTAATCAAACAATGGGTAGCCAGATTTGAGGCTACTGGATCGACACTAAAATCTCAACGTGAAGGTCGTGCACGGTCTGTGCGTACTACTGAAAACATCGAACGGGTAAGAGCGTCTGTGAGAGCTGATGCAAGGAACTCAACGCGTAAACGAGCTACGGCTTTGGGGTTGTCCAGAACAACATTACGACGCATTTTACCGCTTGATCTTAAATTACAGCCTCACAAGATTCAACTTGTGCAAGAGTTGAAAGAATCTGACTTTGAATCAAGGTCCAATTTTTCAATTGAAATGTTAGACACGTTCCCTAATTTCAATAACGTCATCTTCTCAGATGAAGCCCATTTTCACCTTAATGGTTTTGTCAATCGTCAAAACTGTAGTTACTGGGGGTCAGAAAATCCACGGTTGAATCACCAAAAGCCCTTACTTTCTCCAAAAGTAACCGTTTGGGCTGGCATTGTGAAGTGGGGAATCATCGGGCCATATTTCTTTGAAGATCGAAGAGGCCGACCGGTGACCGTTAATTCGGACCGTTACATCGCAATGTTAAGAGATTTCCTGGCTCCGAAACTTCACGAGTCGTACAATAACAACACATGGTTTCAGTAAGATGGGGCCACGTGCCATACAAGTAACGTGACCCTGGAAGTTTTGCATGAAATGTTTCCTCAAAAATTGATATCGGGACGGGGTGATATTGCTTGGCCTCCCAGGAGTCCTGACTTAACTCCGGCAGACTTCTTTTTGTGGGGTTACTTGAAGAGTAAAGTTTACTCTAATAATCCGGCAACCACAACAGAATTAAAGGAGAATATTCGCCAAGAAATCCGATCAATATCTCCCCAACTTCTAAGGAAACGTGCCGCAACCGCCACGGACGACTTCTTGATGATTTAATTTTTAAAACATAAAATTTATTTTATTGTCTTTAATTCTAAATATACTTTATACGTCAAAACAGAAAAAAATATTCATTATTTTAATATTTTTTAATGCATATATCACTGGCCTGTAGTCTAAGGTTTATTATATAATATAATAATAATAACATATAAGTTTGCCCTTAGAGCATGACGTTGTTCGGTAGTAGGCCTTGCCTTTTCTAAAGTGTCAATTTATAGTATGTTTAGTTGTGTAGACAGCTAGACATAACATGGTCACCGCGGGATGACAACTGTCATTTGTCATTTCCAATACAAAACATAACCTTAAAGCATGAAATAGGTCTAAAACTAGGAGGAATAATGACTTAAATGGTATGTCTATGGTCTAAACTTGTATGGATATGACAAATGTCACCGTGCCCGTACTGTGTTTAAATAGTAACCTGTTTTGTTTGCTTTTAACTATTATTTATATTAAACTTTCTATCTATTTTATGCTACTTACTAGTTACTAGTTGCATAAAATAGTATAGTATGCTACTTCATTGACATTTATTTCAGATTTTATCTGTTTTAATTGTATTCTACTCTATGTCACATGTAATTTTTCAATTATATTTTTATTTAACAAATATAAATTAGAATATAATAAACCTTATAATTTTAATTAGGTATATTAATATTCTGAAACTTGTTTGACGACAGGTCTGACCTAGCCTATGAAGCCGACGGTCTTGGGTTTAAATCCAGTACAGACACAGAAAGACAGAGATGACACTATTATAAATTGGATTGGTCACTACTAAAAGGCCTTAAGCATTTCTTACCCTCAACTTCGTATTCGAGTTCAACAAACAAACCGACCACATTAAGTAGGCTAAAAACGGTACCTGGAAATATTTTCTCAAATTATTCATAATTCTCTCCTTCTTGGGCACATGCGTGTTTTAAATCTATAGTTTCCGCCATAGTTGTGTTTATTATTTTATTTATATAACTTTCATTTGACTCTTACGGTTATTTTTACTTAGTTCTCCGATAAAACTAGAAACCTACATGTTATCGTAAAACTATTTATTTTATTTAACTATTGAAGCATACTTCGTAATTAAACTGTTCGCTACATACCGAAGATTATAGCGTTCACGTGTTATACTTCAAATTCTCCTCATAACATGCATATTTAGTGGGTAAATTTTATAGATTACAATTATTTACGACTTTAGCGGTATAAAAATGAACACAGGAGCAACACATAGGTACTAACACCATGTTGTTCCTAGCTACGTTTCTGTTAGTCTGTTCTGCCTCGGCGCAGCTTCGAGACAAACCATATTTCGACTTAGATGACGCTGAGAATCTATTTAAGGACTTCATCACAAAACATGGGAAAGTATATGACGCCGAGGAATACTTGACCAGACTCGAGATTTTCAAAACAAGTCTTAAAGAGATCAATGAGCGGAACGCCAAACACCCGCTAACAGAGTACGGAGTCACTCGTTTCGCGGATTTGACGGCAGAGGAGAGACCGGGCACCCCGCTTGACGCCGAGCTCGGAGGTCCGACGACGAGGGTGCAGTACCCTCCCGAGGCGATCACGGCCCCTGACCAGTGGGACTGGCGAGATCACGGGGCTGTAGTTCTTCAAGCACAAGATCAAGGAAAATGTCAAAGCAGTTATATTTTTAGTGCCATGGGTAAGTTTTTTATACTATTAACTTATTTATTGATATTATTCTTGACAGTTATTATAAACCAACTCGATCTCAAACGATATTATATATGGGAAGGATTGTATATCTATATATTTACCTACTAAATTGAAATTTTACATATGTAATCTTCACAAATTGTTCAATGTGACAAAACATTCATATTTACTACAGTTAACGAAACTTTAATCAGACACATATGTGTAGTATACTTGAAGAAAATAAGGAAGTGTACTTACCAAGAAAATAATACCTAATTGTAATTTGGACGTTTTTTCTTTATTATAAAATCTTACTATTCCATAATGTGACTAACATTTCCAAAAAGTTAGATATACAACCCAGTTAAGGGATGAACTCACGTGTACTATCGCACGGGGCGACATGTTTCGAGTAAGCTCCATTTTTTCCCCGTCAGAAGTTCAGGACACCACCCGGGGTGAGGGTGCGTTCAACTAGTATTTTGGATAGTTATTTGTTATACTAGGGGGCAAAGTAAGTGTTTACCTTCTCATGCTAATATTGAGACCCGAGCTAGCGAAGATTCCAAAATTGAACCACGAGCATGTTTTTAAAGCATAAAACAGTTTTTTTCGAGCTAGTGAGGTGTAAACGTAATTGATTATTTAGTGCATCAGGTGCTGGACAAAAATAACTTGTACCATATAAGTTACATTACAGTCGCCTTCCGCCAGCGCTCTACACAACAACATTTCCATCATCACCACATACTCGTAGATGGTTGGCAGTCCTCAACTGTGCGTTTTTCTAGAAACTTCCTGCCTCGCACAGCAAAACTCTGGAATAAATTGTCGTGTGCAGTATTTCCGGACCGATATGACATCCAAACCTTCAACAAAAGAGCGTATAGGGATCTTAAAAGCCGGCAACGTACTTGTGACTCCTCTGGTGTTGCGAGTGTCCATGGGCGGCGGTAGTTGCTTACCATCAGGCAATCCGTCTGCTCGTTTGCCTACTATATCATAAAAAAAATAAAAAAAATAATAAAAAAACAGTATTGCAGTGGGAAGATCCATGGACTTCGCAAGGACATAAGCTAAGCAGTAACACCGACTATAAAACCATTTAATAACCCTTTTCAGGACATCTGCAACGATGCTGTCTACCCAACGCTGCGCTGCAATACCAGTGCAGCTAGATGGGTCATTTTTTTTGAGC
Organism: Grapholita molesta; assembly: GCA_022674325.2. Classification (NCBI taxonomy): domain Eukaryota; kingdom Metazoa; phylum Arthropoda; class Insecta; order Lepidoptera; family Tortricidae; genus Grapholita; species Grapholita molesta. The sequence continues at coordinate 3,758,693 of CP053124.2, read as the reverse complement.
TAGTTCATCTTTTGGCATGTTTTCTTTTCTGAAATTGTAGAAATTCCACGACTGTTTAAAGCATCTTTTTGTTAAGTACGTAAGTTGTTGTTAGTAGGTAGGTTATGTAAGGTTAGTTTTATATAATAATCCTGAAAATGCGACACATTTTAATAAACCCAGCTGGATTTTTACCTTCGTTCTATTGTTTGTTTGCGCAGGGAATATTGAAGGACAATATGCAATTAAATACAAGAAACTCCTGTCTCTTTCGGTGCAACAAGGCGTAGACTGCGTCAAAAACCCTTATAGTAGTCGTAATAACTGCAATTCATGTAAAATCAGACGTATTCATGAAGTGATGAGGTAAGCATATTCTAGCCGTAAACGAAGTTATGGTAATCCAGGTTGCTGGCTACCTAAATTACAGCCTATGTTCTATTCTGATAAACAAGGAATAGGTAGGGCCAGGAGAAAATTTGAGAAAAAATCGGGCTTTGCGGTAAAATTAAATTGATAAATTGAATGTTTGAATGTCTTCGGAAAGAACTGTCATCCCTCTAAATTGTGGACCGGAATTATAAAACATATAAAAATATTAAGAATGTATAGCCTAATAAAGACTTTAAAGGAAAATTATTTTGAACTATATCAGTTGCACCATTTTTGAGTTACGGATCGAAAATTAAAGAACCCTACTCTTAGCATGGCCTGACATGTTTCGGGCTGGTTTTTAGATGTATTTTAGTATAAATTTATTTTAGTTGTTGTTACTTTAGGGTGACGGCGCCAGTAATGGACAAGGAACCAATCATGAATATTACTGCTTATTTCAAAGGAGTCAAGTGTTGTACATTTGTTGGTACATATTTAATTTATAATGTTATGGTTTTTGGATTAAGAACTAAGTGTCCATCTTTGGTGCCTGTTAGCTTAAAGTGTCCAACATTAGTGCCATCACTCTAAATATTATTTATTTTTTGGAAGTTTACTTAATTTCGCGAAAATTTTACTAACTTCTCTATCGTTGTTTACCAGGCACTACATGGGTGCTGCGCGACAACGAAAGTACATAACGTTAGAGAAGGAGTACCCATACACGGGTAAAATCGGCGCTTGTCAAGAGAAACAGAACATGACACCGATCACGAATGTTACCTCATACAAAGTTATCTCCACGGATGAAGAATCTTTAAAACAACTTCTGTATGAAACCGGACCTTTAGCAACAAGTATAATTTTCATTTAATTATTTTTAACTGACCTAAAGACTCCGATTTTTCATACTTTTTTTTTTGCAATAAAGGTTAGGTTACAGTTACACCAGCATGGTTCATAGATGTATTCAATAACTTTTTAATGTTGTTGATTGTTATTATATGACTTGCAAAATTCGAACGATGCTATAGGTTTATATATGTATATATTTACATTTATTAGTCGTATAACAATTGAAATGAAACTTTATTGTTACAGCTCTGAAAGTTGATGATATGACATACTACAAGCGTGGTATCATTGTTCCCGACGTATGTAAGACTGGGATTTACTCGCAATCTGTATTAATGGTCGGCTACGGAATAGGTATTTTTTTTCGTCATGTTAAACGCCAAAGCTACCGCTTACTTGCGACGAAAGCTAAAAAGTAAAATTGAACTTTATGCACGTAGGACATTCTGCTATGTGGCCCGTGGTATCAACCGAAAAACAATATTCGTAAATCTTGGACGAATATCTATGTCCCTCAAAGGACGCCTTAATTTAGCCATTTTATGTAAAGTTGTATACTCAACTCTTTTTTTAATTTGGATTTTTTGTGTGGTTTCTACTCAGAATCATAAGTTATTTCGATCCTGATAGGAGAAAAAATGTGTCCCAAAATGTTCATACATTTTTTATTACTTCCGTTCCGTTACCGCCATATGAAAAATAGTAACGAAATTGAATAAAAAAAGCACACATTTTTTCTCCTATCAGGCTCGAAAGAACTCATGATTCTGAGTAGAAATCACACAAAAATATGCAAATTAAAAAAAAAAGTTAAGTATACAAATAAAATGGCCCAAATGGATTAAAAGAGAAAGATGCTCGAAATATACGAACTTCGACGTTCGCGGGACGCATGTCGTTGGCGTTGGACCTGCATTGGATATTATACTAGAGTCTGGCTAATGAAAAACGAGATTTTTGGCGGGATTGATCAAATCTTGGGCTGGTCACACTTGGTATAGTAGAAAATATAGTTTTGATACTAGATAATTCTGGAAATATTTTCCGTACACACGTATATTGAAACCCAATAGAAGTTGCATAATGTAAAAAACTTTGACAATATATTTATTTATTATTCTAAGTTGAAACACAAAAACCTAAAAGAAAAAACATAAGCCATACGATATATTATTAAAAATAATAATATATTCACAAAACTCCAAATAATGGTGGTATCTGATACATTTTGTAAGTTTCAATTGTCTACAGTATATCATGTTATATTAAGTAGGTAAAGAGATTGCATTGACACGTTGGTTACTCATAATATAGACATGTCTCGCCAAGATATTTTAATATACCTATTTTATATCAGATAACAACTGATCAGTCACTCCACTGATATCTTCTAAACATTGGTTATCCGTTAGAGAAACACGTTACGTTCCAATATTTTTATTTTATTCATGTTTTCTTCTGAGAGCTTCAAGTTTATCCTTTTCTTTGCACAATTTTTATGTTTATGAGATTCGGGTTGAAATAAATTACTTAAAAAAGTTATAAGCAAACGTTAGATCTAATACTTAAAGTATCAAAACATGTATAGAGCACCAACCTCGTACTATACCAAGTGAAATGAATGGTAATACAAAAATATATTTTCTATTATAGATCTATTTGTGATTACGATCAGCTTTTACTATGGGGTCACAACCGAAAAATCAGTTAAAAAAAGAGACCTCACCATACTAGCTGCTAGCTCGCTGTAGTTGTTAGTATGGACAGGTCATTTTTTAACTGTTTTTCAGTTATGGCTCCATAGTAAAAGTTGATCCTAATCATGAATAGATTCAGAAAATATAACTTTGTATAATTAATAAACCGTGAACAATTTAAATAAGTGACAACAGAGGCGAGCTACCGCCTAAAACCATATTCGTAAATTTCGGATGATTGACTTGTCGAAAGATGCCCGAAATTTACGAATATCGGTTTTGGCGATAGCGCTTCTGAAAATAAGCTTTTTTTTAAATAATAGACAATTGGTGATACCTCAAGGAAATAGCTGTCAGCACTGTTATAAACCTTTTGAAAGCTTTTCTCCTCGCGTCAAAATGCGGGTTACAACGCCAACAACTAGAATATTTTTGTTTTAATCTTGAAATCTCGTTTTAACAATATCCGCCATGACAAGGCTCGACAGCACAAGGCCCTTTTAAGTGAATTAAAAAGAATTAAAATTATGCAATTGAGCTGACATTTCAGTATAACGAATAAGAAACGTTTTTTAAATGCTTTAATTTTTTTTTTTTACAGAAAACGGTACAAAATATTGGACGTGCAAGAATTCCTGGGGCCCTGATTGGGGAGAAAAAGGCTATTTCCGAATAGAACGAGGCGTGAAAGCTTGCAGATTGGGCATTTACTACACCGTCACCTGCACTATCTTCTAAAAACATCTAGTCGCCCGGAGATCTATAAAAAGGTCTCCCATTGAATGCCATTTTGAATTTTAATTATGACAAGCTAGAGTTGAATTTGGCTTGACAAGTTAGAACTCTGGGCGGCTAGAGGTTAATATAATGAGAACAGAAGGTCTACCGGGAAAATCAAAACACGCTAATTTTAGACGATCGTCTCTGTTACTCTAGTTACACCTTAGTTAGAGTAAAAGAGACATATGCCCGAAATTATCAGACTTCGATTTTCACGGTAGGCACGAAGGAATGAAATGTATGAAATACTGTTTTCGTATAAACTAATCGGTATTCAATTTCCATTACTGGGTTGTTACTGTATATTTTTGGATTATATTCAGTGAATTCATTGGTCTTATGTAAATATTATCTACATAGACTACGAATATTTTTATTACTCGTACCTACCTGTAAATAGTCATGCACAAACACAAAATCATTGAACGATTGCAGGTACGTAAAGTCATAGTTTCTGAGGCGAGAATTCTTAAAATCGTACATAAATAATATCAGAGTTCTCACGCCATATCTGACCAAAACATGTTAAATTTATCATTAGAATATTTATTTTAAAATCACTTACATGAGAATGGTATATGTATAATTATGTAGAAATCAAAATAAATCTATTATTAGCTTGTAAAATGAAACTAACTTAACATTAATAAAAATAAAAGTTTTACAAGTAGCCCTTTAGCATAGCCCCGACGATGCCGGCAGCTTTTCCCCACTATATCACCATACTGCAGCGCTACCGCGAAAAACGATATTCGTAAATTTCGGTCGATTATGTCTGTCACTCTCATGACACCTTAATTGGAGTAAAAGAGAAGAGTCAGTTTAAGTTTCACGCAGGGGGTATCCCTTTCGAATGTGATAATAGGTATATGGAAGCAGATCAAAATTGGATCAAAATGCGACGTGTACCTACGCCAACGGACAGACTAATGAAGAACAATAGGCGAGATTAATGATTTTTAATTATGGTATCAATCGATTCGTTTCGTTGTGGTCAAATATTGTATGGGACCTATGTGTAAAAGCTACCCAAAAGTCAGAAATGAGAGTCAAAGTCGTACATTTGCACTACACGCTCGAAACGCTCCCTACAAAATGATACTTAACGGTGACGTCACGGCTACGTTGTCGCCCTCTTTAAAGTATGGAAAAGTAATGTTTTTGCTATTTTGACCGTGAAATATTGCGTTTATGTATATAGTTGATATACAATTTTTGTTTAAGTATAATGTAAGAAATTATTTTTTTTTTTTTTTGCATTATGAAAAATCAAAAAAAATTGAAATTTTGAGGTCTTGTATCTTTGGATCATTTGAATCGGTTCTTCTAATTTTCACTGTTTTAAGATTCATTGCACATTTTCTATCCATTTAATTAGAAATCGTAGCAAATTTCAACATGTGTCATCATCCCAATTCTCAATAGCCACTTTTAAGATCAATGGTACAATCACTGTTATTTATTGAATATAGAAGCTGACTGCGATACCTATGGTGGCGGGTAATATAAAAAGTAAGGAACGTAAAAAGGCAAGAAAAATCGTAGCTAAAGCTGAATTAATATGCACCCCGTTTGTTTAAGGCTAAAGATTTAGCCGCGTAGCTTACGCGGTGATGGCTGGGAGTGGACAAGTGCGAAACGGCATAATTTTACAAGACCGAGAATCATAAATCTGAATTGAAAATTTGAAATCGCTGAACAAAACAATATACCCCGTTTTATCAGCGTGGTGATACTGGTGACGTCTTGTGGCTAACCATACTGCGTATACGTTAAGAAATCATAGGATGGCCATGATTTATTGAAAATTAATTTGCCGACTAGTCCCCGACTACAAATGTGACCAGATAGTCGGCTTTTCCGGCTCTGACAAATATATACCAAAATCAGATGTTGTCCCTTTCCTAAAAAAAACATGCTGTCCTACCCAACACTTAAATACTAAAAAAAGAAGTACCTACTGAAATACAAGTACGTAGCTTTCGAGAGCTCAAACATTTCCAACGTAACTTACAGCGTTTTTGACGGGATTTTTCGCACCACAAAACGACAGATAAGAGTGGTGGGCGACTTTTTGAATAGAATTCCGATCGAACATTTTGTTAGTGAACGCGGACATGGAATGAATCGTTTCAAATGAGGTTTTACGTACGGGTGTGCTTTTCTTGTGTTCATTTTCGTGAAACATTTATAAGGTAAGTGCGTGCGACTTCAAGCAGGTCGCAGGTTCAAACCGCGACTCGTATAAAAGAAAGAAAAGCCACAGTATGTGCAGGAGTGCAGAAGCGTGGCAAAATTTCTTCAATCACCAGCGTCACTCCGGGAATCATGTGGTAACCTGAAAAGGCTTCTGGCCTTTTGGGGTGACCTGGGTTGGTTGGAGTAAGATGTAAGATGGCCCAACCAAGCGGCTAATTGCGGGAAGGCCCAGAGAATCTAACTAAGTGAACCTTTAATGTTCTTACAATAAAATAAATATTATCTAAGGATCTACCAGTGAGGGTCGGTTAGGTATTTTCTCTTATCTTATAATCTTAAATATTCATTAAAAAGTACAGTCTTGTAAGCAAGAATGAAATGCAATATATGCGGGGCCATGTGTTAGTGACGATAAAAGAACCCTGATGGTGATGTCATATCCGTTTACTCTATCTTACATAGTGTCTGAGCGTAGTACTGAATTCTCTAGCCTGTTCTAGTACAGTCAAATGTGACACTCTTTTTCACCTTATATCAATGGCAGTACAGTTAGCATGGTTACTATTATCGTCACATTCGCACTCAAGTAATATTTTTTAAAGATCGTGAGAGATATTATGACAAATGTCAAAAATCCAAACATATTAGGGTACCTCCCGTACCTATACGTAAAGTGGGGAGTGTTTTTTTTTTTTCATTTCAACCCCAATGTGTGATATATTGTTCGATAGGTATTTAAAAATAAATAGGGGTTTACTAAACGGACATGACAGGGTAAAAAAGTACCTAAATGTTCAAAAAATAAAATTTGCCCGCGGAACCCCAAAAGTGCGATCATTAAGCAGAGTTAACGAGAGGCAGTAATCCGGCGGCATTCGAGGAAAAAGTATATTTAGGCTTTACTAATGAGGTTTTACAGTTTACGTCGGCGCCTCTTGAGCCGAGCGCGGGTATTTTTATACGAGGTTAAGGCACTGGTCCCACCGCGAGCTATACTCCTCGCGGCGAATCATGATCCCTATGACAGTTCATATTAGTGATGGGCTATGACCAAGGAATCTATGGACTTGGCATATTGTTCTATATATTCAATCAGTTATGCAGATATCATGCATTTCGACATAGAATTCTGAAAAATATAGTTGTCTCTTTTTTCTAAAGCTTTATTTTCAGTTATTTAAAAGAGACAACAATACGCCGGTGGGTTTCAAATTTTATGTTCCACTCAGTTAATAGTAATTGAACTGTCAAAACACCGTGGTTGTTTTAAAAAATAAATGATATCTCGCGTTTTACGGAATTTTGCTGTGAAAAAACTTTAAAATGAAGTGAAGAAACATTTTATAATAATGCCAAAGTGTAGTGTAGTGGGCTGTGGTATAACAAAAACCAAAAACCAAGGATCTTTATCATTGCACCGGTATGTAACATTTATTTATTGAAATATTGGTTACTATCAACATTATTGAGTGTTTAAAGTACAAATTGCAATATTATTATTGTAAAGATTAAGATGTGTTACGTATTAATGTAATCTTTAGCTAATTTATGGATATTGTTACTTCTAATCTGTCGATCAGTTGATGGCTAGTGTTGTTCTATAAATATCGATATCTCTTATTTAAGTCGGCAATTCCTTAACTTTTTAAATTTCTGTTCATATGTATATTATAGTTTTTAACCTATTCCTTATTGTATTGGTCTAAAAGAAGCAATAAATTCCAAGCTCTCGCCACAAACGGATGTACTGAAAGATGAATGTTGATCATTTTAAGATATAATATACAAGTTACAAGCAAGGAAAGGTTTTGTAAATTGATTTAAAACTGCATCTTAACATTTTTTTTTTATCTTTTCAGCCTACCAAGAAGCGACTTTAAAACGAAGAAGTGGTTGGAAGCAATCGGTACAGAAAATATCCGGCCTAATTTGACAGATATTTTTATCTGCTCCTTGCATTTCCATGAAGATTCATTCAATAAAACCCTGGGTGTTATTCGATTGCGAGATTACGCAGTGCCATCATTACAACCATCACGCACCAGATAAGATCAAACATCAAGTATAGGAAGATACCTACGTACTTTACTTTTTTAGTAAAAAATCTAATAAAGCTATTTAAGTAATCACTAATTTGTTTCATTCTATATGTGATCAAAGTAACCCCACGTAATAAAAATATAAATAACTTAAAAAGTACTGAACCGATTTTTGTGTTTCTATTTTTATGGTTTACTTTACATATTGAGAGTAAAAAGCAGTGGTTTCAAAGTAACCCCATTTTCAATGTATCTTTGATCTAATGTAACGTTTTAATTTTTTTTTTGAAAAACAGTGCTATTTCTTTTCCTGCGAAGATAAAAACGAGAAAAAACCGATTACCTATTATAATTTTTCATATTTTTGAGTTTATTAGGATCGCCAAAAGAGATGTCAAACTCTAAAATTGATCATAGTAACCTCGGGTTACAGTTTTTATATAAAACATAAATATAACTTAATACTAACTAATTTAAACTATTTTTTACATATCATCTTAACTCCTGGTTGTCCTCTAAAAGATAGGACTTTAAGACTTAGTTTTTAATATTTTTTTAAACACAAAACTATGATTGAGATAAATATATTTGTATAGAAGGGGGTAACTCACGTTTAATAAGTCGAATATAAATAAAAACTTTAAACTAAATGCACATACATAAATACAAGTCTTTAAACGTCGTAGCAAGTTTTTGATTCATCGATTAAATTTGTAACATTAGGGCAGCACTAGAATAACTGTCAAGACGCCATTTATTGTTCCAGGCTGGCACGTTTTTCTTGTAGGTATTTCACCTCCTTAGGATTCTTTACTCATTGGTGATAGGTCGTGTCGATGTAACTTAAATTTTATAGGCAAAGGCGTGACTTGCATTCAGCCACGTTAGTAAACGTGATTTTAAAAATATACTCTGCATTTCATATGTTTGTTATGTTGTTGTTCTAGCAATGATTTAAATTTTTTGGCCGAGAAATGTAACTTTCTAACATTTAGCATCTAGTATTTTACGTCACGCTTGACGAATGTAAAAATAAAAATCCATCTTAAACATAGTGTCATCGACAAAAATAGCATAATATCAAAATAACCTTACTATATGTATAACTGAAAACGATTATAGGTACATCGGACACTGAAAGTGTATTATTTATTTTGTACACTCGTTTCCATTATCGACATTTGTTTTTGATACTTTTTGCACTAGTCGATATCTTCCAAATGAAGTAAGTTTTGCAGGGCGTAAAAGTAATATCTGATTGAGATAACTTCTTGTAAATGTTAAGAATTGTTACAATTCCAACGGAAAATCATTGTAATGGCATTTATCTACCCTAAAATTAATAAACGCCATTTTTAGACGCCTCCAATTTGATTATAATGTAACGGTGACGCCACTACAAGTTTGTGTCGTAGGAATAACTGTCAGTGTCATAGGGATCATGATTCGCCGCGACGAGTATAGTAAGCTATTAGACCCGTAAAATTACCAAAACCTGGATGTAATTCGATAACTGTAATTTTCGTTTTCTATGAAATAAAGTATGGACGTCGGACGTCTTGTGGCTGAGATGATGATGAATTAGATTTTTAATTTCTTATGTTTTGGTGAAAACGTGATCAATGTGATCATAGTACCCAATACGGTCTTGGGTTTTTTACATTAACGCGAAATCCTAAAATGTTATTTTGTTTATATTTTATAAAGAACTAACAATACTTTATTTCATAGAAAAAGAAAATTACAGTTATTGAATTATGTCCAGGTTTTGGTATTTTTACTGGTCTATATGAGCTATTTCAAGGGAGAAAAGATAATCGATCCCGTGTAAATATAAGAGACATATAGGTATGTCATCGCCGGGCGTTCGTAGTTAATCGCCAGGCGAATAGCTATAAATATATATATCTCTCTTTTATTTGGGTGGGACCAGTGCCTAATATCGTTTTTCATTTCCGTCGCCTTATGAATGAGAATGTAACCCTGCCTATGAAGCCGACTGTCCTGGGTTCAAATCCCATTAGTAGCATTAATTGTGTGATGAGCACTGATATTTGTACCTGAGCCATAGTTGTTTCCTGTATGTATTTAAGTACTTGTGTATTATTTATATCGTTGCCCGAGTACTTACAACACAAACTTTCTTGAGCTTACGGTGGGGCTCAGTAAATTTGTGTAAGGGGGTCCTGTAATATTTATTTATTTAATATTGTCCCTAAACTACCGCGGACGGGTAGCAGCGTCCCATAGAGCGATTGAACTGCAATCGCCAACCCGTCTGACAAGCGTGGCATTATGGCAAGAGCTCCCATGGTGGAAAAAATGCTAGAGATAACTGTGATTGATATACATATTAGTATTACCAAATTTCAGCTTTCTAGTGCACTGAGATCCGCGGACAGACATGGTGAAACTATAAGGGTTCCTAGTTGACTACGGAACCCTAAAAAGAACTGATTTGAGACATAGGATACTTGATGCCCTGGTAACACGTTTCCATTCCCGTGGGACGTTGCAGGCAAAAGTTAGTTTATATATAAATATGTCGTCTAGCATACGTGATACTTATGTTATGTCGCTTATATTTTTTACAAAGTCAGCTAAGTCAAATTAATATCTAACGATAACAATCGAATTAAATAAAGAAAACAAAAAGCATAGAAAAACAGTCTTTATATACTTTAATGTGTAATAAGTTACTCTAAACTTATTTACTCTTCAATTTCTTCTCGACTTTCTTCCACACAAGCCCATTCAACTTCTCTCCCAGCAAATAATACCCTAAAGCGACCGTTGTGCTGGCCACCACAAACCCAACCCTAGCGGGCCAGTTCAGCACATTGAAAATAGGGTACACCCAAACCCCACTCTGATAATACACGCAATGGAACCAGAGAGTGTACGCAAGATTAAAAGAAACTACTATCGTGTACCCAACAGCCCTGGATGGGTATCGCCTGTAGGAGAAGACCAGTTCTAAAAGAATGAAGAGTAGAATAAATGTGTGCATAGTATGGTTGACCCATGAAGGTATGGCGTTGGCGATTTTGTCAGGGAATATTAAGTCTTTATCGACAGCATAGATGCCCCAGAATGCGGAAGTCACGTAGACAGCTACTGGGAAGCTGAGGATGAACAGTTTATCCTTGATGGAACGGAGAATGGAGATCTGCTTCGGTTGGGCGACGTTTGTGCCGATGTAGTCGTTCAGGACGGAGATCGTAAAGTAGGTAGTTTGCATTAACTGAAACAAAAAGAAGGAATTTGTCAAGAACTTGGGTCGCTGACCTCCTTTAACAATTGAGAGTTGTAGTCCAAAGAAAAATAGATTTTTTTTTTACTCGAAGCGTATACTCGAATAGCACAATTGGTAGTGCACTGGGCTAGTGAATCTAGTGATCCAGTGGTTGAGGGTTCGAGTCCCGCTTCGATTAAAAAAAAAAACTATTTTTCTTTCGATTTAAATAACGAAGATATTCGGTAGCAGACGTTTATGCGTAATAAAAAATAAGTTGTAGTCCAGTTGAATTCATTTTGCTGAAAATGTTTAAAGTTAGGTAAAATAAGGCTTTGTAATGTCAACTTTCATAAAAATGAAAAATCTAAGATTGTTAAACACAAAACTATCGTGAGATTGCAACATATTAATTGTATATAAGCCCAGTCTGCGTCGGTTAGCCAACGCGAATGGCTTATGATTATGCTCCTAGTTACGGAGTGAAACATGTCGAGCAATATTCGACTTATAAAACGTGAGTTACCCGCTTTTATACAATTAATCTAAGATTGTTCTTTCTTTAATGCTAACATATTTTTTTACTCTCCTCTTTATTTAAAGCAAATCGCTTAGTGTAGAAAAAAACGAAATAAAAGGTTGTGTAGGGTGCAAAAGATTAAAGGTGGTGACAACGGGATGAAATGAGAAAAGTTGAGGAAGAAGAAATAGTTTGTTTTTTCGATATAAGAGTAAATACAGCCGCCCTCAATTATAAGTTATTGCTTCTATTACAGGTCACACCCGGTATATATAACTCCTCGTGAAAATCCTATATGGCAATCAAAGGCAGCCATGTTTGTATTACCTTCACCGAAAGGCTGTTGATAAGTAAGGTCAATGTGGGTATGACCGGAATACTTACTTTTTTAAAGAAAAGTCCGTCATAGTCATATGACACTAAATACCGATTAGATAATGTAGGAAATTGGTTGGTAAACGGTCTTTCCTGATAGACGGTCTTATCCACATTGATCTTACTTCAAATATTTTTTATAATTCGAAATACATTTATTTACAGAAATTACAATCGTATTATGATTACTACAAGTACTTAACTAGTTACAGTATAAAATCTAAAAAAGGCCCTTGAGGTATTGTACCAAGGATGCTGGCGGCATTTCCTCGTTGTAAATATATAAAAAAATAATATTAACTTCAAATATACTTCTAAGAACTTTAAAATATTTATTTAAGTAATAAAATACAGATTATAGACACAGAAATATTCCCATACTATATATCTGGTGTGAGAATAATTTTGTTGCTGATTATTTATTTGTAATGTAAGCAACACATATCTCAATTAACTTTGGTGCTGATAAAGGCAAATCAAAAATCGTTATTGAAACAGATAGTAACGTTTATCATATTATATTCTTTATCAACACAAAACAAAACTCAAATGTTATTTATCCTTATCAGTGACAATCATGAGTATCATGACACAGTAATAGTTTATTACTTATGGTATTACTAATTACAAACTCATATAATGCTGATTTAAACTTTCACGGTATGTACACATTATTAAACATATTAAACCGAGACCACGAGGACAACGTCGTCTTCGAAACGTCTGAGGTAAATTTTAAAGTTAATATACGCGGTCCCGTTCCCGTTCATGTTTAATAACTCATATAATATTATAGCAAATCGCAATTGGAGTGTATGGCCGGTACCGCGAACATCGAAGTTCGTGGATTTCGAGCATCTTCCTCTTTTACTCCATTAAAGCGTCAAGAAAGTGACAGAGACAATCGCTCGAAATTGAAGAATATCGATTTTCGCGGTAGCGCCTGCACCATTTACAAATACCAGATTAAGTGGTCGCCCTTGAGGTATACAAACATCATAAGATACGCCAGCTGTATCTAGCCGGTATCTAGCCGGGGTCAAAGTCTCCTTAGCGACTACACATCACATATATTGTATCTTTAGAATATATTCTAGTAATATTATAAGGGCAATGGAGAGGGCTGTGCTGGGAGTCTCTCAATCGCATCAGAAATGGTTCGCTGATCTTATGTGGCAGTGGGGGTGTAAAGGTTCTCGAGTGGCGAGCACGTGAAGGAAAGCGTAGTGTCCTCCCACAAACCGACAACATGGTTTAGTGGGTCACTGTAGGTCGCTGCTCGCTAGGTGGGGGAGGCCTATATCCAGAGGCTCTAGTGTAAGTTTCTTTTGACGTAAAAAAACGTTTACGAACGCGTAAGTGACAATGTTATTTATTTATATGGGAAACGCAAACGCGTTCGTGACGTGAAGTTACGTTAAAAACTTACACTCAGGGCTCAGAGGCTCTAGTGTAAGTTTCATTTGACGTAAAAAAACGTTTACGAACGCGTAAGTGATAATGTTATTTATATGGGAAACGTAAACGCGTTCATGACGTAAAGTTACGTTAAAAACTTACACTCAGGGCTCAGTAGTGGACGTCCTTAAGTCGATTTGATGATGATGATATTGTAACGTATATTACTCAATCACGCACGACTGAACGGAATTACCGCAAGAAACTTCGCGTAGTACAGACAAACTGAGTTAAGAGACACTTGATGTCTCGGTAACGCGGTTCCCTTGGGATTTTACGTAGAGGTCGCAGACAGAAGCTAATTTAAAATAAATAAAGAGATGGAAGATGATTATACAAACAGAGCAGTAGCCTTGATAAACTAGGTAACTAGCAACCTATCTGTCAGTGGCTCGTAAAATCTTGACAAACACTTTTTCATTCCTAAGGTCGAAGTTGTGTTGGTTACAAAGATCATTATCATTTTAGCCGTAAGTTATTGTTGGACATAGGCCTCCCCAAATATGACTTGTATCAGTACCCTTACCATGAGTTGTGACATTGAAGTTTTCGATAACGAGTATCGAGTTTACTATCTGTGCATCTCACTTGTACTATTTTAGTGCGAACGAGATGCACAGATCGTTATCAAAAACCTCAAAGTCACAACTCATGGTAAGGGTACAGCTTAAGAGGTAGTTGCCATAGTCGACCGACCACAGTAACTGTTGATTCAGTTTTGACGGACGTTACGGCCCATCAGTCTGTTTATCCCTTTGTCGCTTCATACGACACCCGTTGAAGTAGATGGTGGTGGCGACAAAAAAAAATCCTTTGACTTTTTTCCTAATCTGAAGGCAATAAATATTTTTGTAACACCTTGCCCGGTACCGCGAACATAGAAGTTCGTTATTCTCTTTTACTCCAATTTACACGTCATGAGAGTAGGTATATGAGAGTAACAGAGACAGTCGTCCAAAATTGATTTACCAAAGCCCTAAACTATATGCAATAGTAAACTTTTCTCTGCCAGTTGCTTATTTATATCAATCTATCTTATATCTGCAAACTTAACACGCTGTCTGTGAACTGACAATGTTACAAGTGTACATTTAGTGTAGTTTAGTAGTGGAGGCATGGATTCCTGACAAAAAACATCATGTCCCCACATTGGGGACACGGATACATGGAAAGTGTTAACGGAACTCGTAGGTAGGATAATTTTAACAGATTATGTTAACACAAAATAATTGTTACTATGGAGTACTTGGGTAGGTATGGTTTAATTTAAAATATTTTTAGCTGACAGTGACTAAATATACCTACAATCAAAAAAATATTTACCTTTAAAATAATGTTTCATTAGAATTAAGTTGTAAATTAGGCACACGAGTATGCATAAATATGCAATTAATATTAAGTTATATTTCTTTACTCATGCTGATTTGGAACCATAGCATCGCTTTGGATTCTTTCCTTGACATATGTTTTTTTCTAAAATAATGTTTGTAATACTTTTAGTAATACATATATAATGTACATATATTAGATAAATAACACATCAATAGTTTTAGGTATATGAGAATCACTTAGTAACTTTTTTACTTTAACTTTTTTATGACCGCACAGAAGTAATATTTGAACAACTCACCAAACACCAAAAAGTTAAGAACGTGGTCCTTCCTCTCAATGGATACAGCTCAAAGGCCTTGTCTGGGAACGGTATATTAATGAAACTGAGGTCATACCACACTGTATACCAGAACAAGGACGCAACCGACACATGGAATAAACGAAGCAACATGTTGGCGACAAATTGTATGCGACAAATTGAGTACGACAAGTTGTTGGTAAGGTGTACAGAATTCAATGCTAGTCGTGGCGGTACGATTCGACCGACGGTCGGACGGCGAATGATTTCATAGTTGTGTCAAGTGATTATCTGATTGTGCTGTGATTGGTAATTATGACGATAAACGATGTCTGGTTCATATGCGGTCAAGTTCATTGGCTGAGTGTTTGACCCGAATGAAAATGGTGATAATATGTTAAGGTAATCTTATGTTTGGTTATTTTCTTGACTGGAGTCCGTGGTTTGACGGATTTTGTGAAGTTTCTTTAGATTATAAAATAAATAAAAGTACAGTATGTAATCTTACTAAAATCATATCTTTAAACCAGTTGATATTGTTGCTATTATTTTCTGTTCAATATTCCAACAAAAAAGTTAGGTTAACAATCCAAAGACAAGATATAATTTTCAATGCGACGTCTTTTGATTGAACGTCTATATATCTAGTTATCTATATTTACAATATTACGTGTAGGTTTTTTTTATGATATAGGAGGCAAACGAGCAGACGGATTACCTGATGGTAAGCAACTATGCCCATGGACACTCGCAACACCAGAGGAGTCACAAGTACGTTGCCGGCCTTTAAGGTAGGTGTACGCTTAGCCACTTTTGCTGCTGACTGTACTTAACTATTTACTACATTCAATGTAAAAAAGGCCTTAAAGCGTTGTAACAAGGATTCTGGTGGCATTTCCTCTTTGTATCTCAATGCTGATGCATTGTGCGAGGAAGCCGCCAGCTCTTCGGTCACCAGTTACGTCAACCAGACGCTCATTTAAACATCCTTTTATTTTAGTCTTCAGATTATAAACAAACAAAACAAGAGGAGTAACAATGCATACAAGGCATCTGTAACGGAACATGTTTCAAGAAAATGTCTTTGTTTTATTTGTTTATGACTAAAGGGCGGAATACCGGTGGCAAATTTCACACTAAATGTATGGAGTCGCCTAAGTATTCTTATGTATAAATAAATAACGAATAAATGATTAATTTTGCATAATATTTTTAGGAACTTATAGAATTAATTATCTTACGAGCATACAAATATAATGTAATATGTTGTTAATATCTATAATAATACGACATAACATTTAGATGTTCCTGAAATCGATTTATGAAAATAAATGTTAAGTACTTACTTCCAATTTACGAGTATGTACCATACTAAGTACATTAGGTAAATAAATAATTTTATTATTGAAACCTAAAATAATAATTATAAAAACGACTCCATAACTTTTGTGTGACATTTGCCACCCGTACTCCGCCCTCTTTATGACTTAGATAAGAAGTAAATATATGTCCAATGTTAATACATTATGTTAGCTCTCCGAGGTATAACAATTATTCGTTATATTCTGGAACTGTTTAAATTTTAGTTAAATTCAATATGTACAAATTATATATAATTAACCCAAGGGGTTAATTAACGTGTATATCAAACCAACATTAGTTCATTTATGTTTTGTCTTTCTCTACAAAAACAATTGTCGAAGTAACAGATAAGGACCAACATAAATTAACTAAAGTAGATTTGATGTAAGTAGTTAAGGGTTTATAGTCACCCAGGCAATTAAGCATTACACCTACAGTTTGTAATAGTTTCAGAAAAGACAAAATAAGGTTAGTTAATGTTTTTTCATCACACTTGCTCGTCAATGGCTTTATTACTTGCGAGAGTACAGAGCAGTTATAGCCGATTTAGCTCACACGGGCTGTTAAGTTTAGTTTTAAATATATACAGAACCTATACTTCACTTGGACTGAGGATGTTTCTAAACAGCCAAGGTGTATTTCATATCTTCAAAAGTTTGCTACAACCAACTTTTAATATGTATAAAACATATCTTTATATTCAATTTGAATGCAATTTAATGTTTAGTATTTATTAAAAATAGTTGTTTTCTATTTGATTTTGATAATTGATACTATTTGGCAGGATGATCTGTGGAAGACATTGAACAAAGTTGACATTGTTGACAATCTTTTATAGTGGATGCGGTCTGATAGGTAAAACTACACTACACTAGTAACTAATATTTTACCAACGAATTTATTTTATTTCCTCGCAAATGTGATGAAAAACATTGTATGTACCACGGGTGGTAAGTGTATACCAAACTTGAGTCATTAAAAGCCCTCCGACTTCGTCGTCGGGCTTCTAATAGACTCGCGTTTACTATACCTTACTTACCATCCTCGTTGCACAATGTACTATTTCATAATTGATCTCAAAAGGATTCAACACAATAAACCTACAATTATTAGGTATCAGTATCACAGATCATCTTCCAGCATATTGAAACCCGCCTATCTCAGAACGCCGACTTAACAGAACAGTAAATAACAAAATCGTACCTCACTTTTAAGCTCAATCAATACACTTACCTCAGCAACATTAACGCCAATATTGCCTCAGCTGAGCCGGATCGAGGTTATTGCCAATAACGTCCAGGAATTAATAGAAAACTTAATACTTTAAAGACATTGTCACCATTCGAGGTTCATAGATACTGGAGGGACCATGAATTCATGTAAGGTATGTCGGGATCGTCCCGGACTTGCAGTTTTGTTTATATCTCTAAATGGTACTGAGACAAGATATTCAATTATAAGATTACTATAGTAAAGGAAATAATATTAGATACCTAGTAGTTCTATGTATCAAATAATCCTTTCATGTTTTTAAGGTAAAAGACAAGGACAGATCACTGAAACGAAAGCCAAACGAAATAGAACCTTCTACGGAACAACATAATGGTTAAATCATATATGACAGAGCCCATTCATGCCATATGCACGTGCTTGCTATCATTTAAATTAAATATGGAATACTTTATAGAAGTGACAAATTTCATAACCGTTAGTAAAACGTACGCCAAGCGCTAACTGCGACTGTTTGGTGTGAACCCAACATTATGTTACGTTTATTGTCAGTTTTCTGATTTTTATTATAATATGAGTCTAACTTGCCCACATATAAAGCCAAAAGAAAAAAATCACACGATATACTGATTTAAACTTTCACAGTTTTTACAAATAAACGGGACTTAACCGCGTACATCACTTTAAAAATGACTGCCGACGTTTTGAGAATAATTTATATTATTAATAGGAGGTCATTTTTAAAGTTAATATACCCGGTTAAGTTCCGTTTATTTGTAATAATAATCACACGGTATCCCGTTCAAGTTTCTTTTCATGTATTTTTAAGCAATTCAGTATTTAGCAGATGTGTCTGCGGAATACTAAATTAACTGTCAAGTAAGTAAATAAGGGTGATAATTCCCACAGAATAAGTGAACGGATGGTCACCCCAGCCACCGTGCTGCGGGGACACGCGCTCGGCTTAGGCCGTGTGGGCACAAGATATGCGGTAAGCCTTATTGGACGAGACTATTATGGACAGCCGATACTTCTTGGTCATATCCGAAGGTATTATGACTAGCAATATCCATACTAATATTATAAATGCTACAACACATGTTTTCTTCCAATATCCCGCAGTGTCTCAAGACGAAGGTCTTCGACCAATGTGTGTTGCCAGTGATGACATATGGTGCTGAAACGTGGTCGCTTACTATGGGCCTCATAAGACGGCTCAAAGTCACCCAAAGAGCAATGGAGAGGGCTATGTTGGGTTGGGAGTGTCCCTGCGTGATCGCATCAGGAATGATTTCATCCGCAGTAGAACCAAAGTTACCGATGGTAAGTGGGCGGGGCACAATGTGGGCAGAACCGATGGGCGCGGTGGGGCGGAAAGGTTCTGGAGTGGCGACCACGAACTGGAAGACGCAGCGTAGGTAGGCCTCCCACAAGGTGGACCGACGACCTAGTTAGAGTCGCGGGATATCGCTGGATGTGCAAGGCGCAGGATCGGTCTTCTTGGGTCGTTCTGGGGGGAGGCCTATGTCCAGCAGTGGACGTCTTTCGGCTGACATGATGATGATTATAAATGCGAAAGTGTGTCTGTTTTTTTGTCCGTCTTTTACGGCAAAACGGAGCGACGAATTGACGTGATTTTTTAAGTATAGTTGAGGGGATGGAGAGTGACAAAGGCGGGAAAACATCTCATTCCCACGGGAAGACTCAATATGTTAAATTTTCCTCTAACCATGCGGGCGAAGCGACGCAGGCATCATCTAGTAGTCATATAAAACTCGCGATATCTTCATATTAAAAAATCGTGTCTTTTTAAGTCACGTGTTCTTTTCCCTTGTTTTTGTTTTTTCATTGAGTTTTCTTAACGATTCCTATTGTCGCTTTTCTGTATACGGTTCTACATATATGTAACGTACCTATGCGTTTTGGGTGAAAGAAAACATCGTGCGGACACCGGACTAATCCCAAAGCCTAGTTTACCCACTGGGTTGGAAGGTCATCGGATGGCAGTCACTTTTGTAAAAGTGCCTACGCCAATTCCTGGGATAAGTTGCCAAGCTGACCCCAGACTCCCAGGAGTCGTGGCAAGATGTCAGAACAGCGCGAGGAAGATGATGATTGGCTCTGTCTTGCCTAAGAAAGAAATTGACCCGCCGCGACTGATGTGGTAAGGTCACCAGAGACTTTTGACGGACTACTTCCATCTCCGGGTCACAAAGATAAGGGGTCACTGATAAAAACTGTCATAATTCATATTTTTTCTTGATAAATTTTCAATATCTTTGTTGTGATTACATAAATGTAGGCACCATATATACATTGTATTTTAATTCAAGTCTATTATTATGTAATTTTAAACACATAACTATAGTGAGATTCAAACATATTAATTGTATAGAAGCGGGTAACTCACGTTTTATAAGTCGAATATTGCTTGACATGTTTCAATCCGTAAAGAGGAGCATAATCATGAGTCGTCCACGTTGGCGTTGGCAGTCTGCGTAGGTTACCAACGTGAACTGCTCATGATTATGCTCCTCGTTACATTTTCGAGCAATATTCGACTTATAAAACGTGAGTTACCCGTTTCTATACAATTAATTATCTTCAGTTGGCATGATCTTTGTGTATGATCATTAATATTAAAACATAGAAGACATGGAATCATAATGTATATGTATAGGAAACCGGATTCCACGCATCCTGGCAAAAACATAAGCGACATCTATCATATTTAACAGCAGAAAGTCTCAATGTTATACTAGTTATATGGAGATGTCTCGCTGTCAAAACAACTTAACATGTGCCCAAAGATGGCGCTGCGCCACGAAAGAGACAAATAGCCAGCATGTCGGCGGAACGCGACTTTGTATAGATGTCTTGTATAACTAAATAATAATACTTCGGGACAATCTTACACAAATCGACCTAGTCCTACGGTAAGCTCAGTAAGGCTTGTGTTGTAGGTACTAGACGACGATATATATAATAGATAGATACATATAAATACTTAAATACATAGAAAACACTCATGACTCAGGAACAAATATCTGTCCTCATCAAACAAATAAATGCCCTGACTAGTATTTGAACCCAGTACCATCGGCTTCATAGGCACTTTTCAGAGCCTATGAAGCAGAGAGGCAGACACTTTTCAGAGCCCCTGGTTAATGGGTCGACCAATTCTTAATCGGTATATCATCCATAAATTCGTAGTAATAAGTGTTTATTGCCAGGTACCTATTTACGTACGAGGGCTGTTCCGTATATAGTTAGTCAACGGCGTACTATTAATCGTATTCATTTAATTTTAGTATAGCTTAAAGGCAAATTTCATTACAAACCATTTCGTGTAAATGTCACTGGCCAGTAACATTCTGTTATTTTTTTATGAAATTAGAAAAAAACACGTCTGTCACTTTTTGTTCGCAAAAATGGAGCTAACGCGGGAAGCATTTCGTGCTATGATATATTATGATTATAAAAGAGGGTTAACATACAAGGATTCTCATGAAAATTTAACTAGTGTTTTTGGGTCATTATCCCCATCTCTTGCCACTGTCAGTTACTGGTTCCGTGAATTTAAGCGTGGCCGGAGCGACATCAAAGATGAGCCTAGACCGGGGCGACCGCCAACGGCAGTCACTCCAGAAAATGTTATCAAGGTGGTGTGGCTAATCAAGGAATCACGAAACATTACACATCGAGAGATTCAGGACAAACTGAAGATTGGATCCCGGGCAGTTTCTACCATTTTGCATAACCACCAGCAAGTCCGGAAGGTTTCGTCTCGGTAGATACCACATTTTCTCACACAGGAGCAAAAAGATACGCGTGTCGATTGGTGCAAATTTATGCTAAAAAAATTCGATAATGGCGATTCTCATCAATTGAGCTACATTGTGACATCCGACGAATCTTGGATATATAGCTACGACCCATTTACAAAACAGCAATTAACACAATGGGTCTTTGAAAATGATGATTTACCTACTAAAGTAGTTCGCGGCCGAAGCGTCAACAAAAAAATGGTTGCTGTTTTTTTTTCGACGTAGTGGACCTGTGGCCGTAATTCCACTTGAAGATCAGAAAACAGTTACCAGCCAATGGTACGGTGAAGCTTGCTTGCCACAGGCCTTCCAGGAGCTGAACGTCAGTCGTCCAAGTACTGGAACCCGGGGCATAATTTTTCATCAAGATAATGCTCCGGCTCACACGGTTGCCAGAACCATGGATTTTTTTAGCAAATCAGGAGTGCAACTACTACCACACCCTGCGTACAGCCCTGACCTGGCTCCGTGTGATTTTTTTCTGTTCCCCCCGTTAAAAAAATAATTACGTGGACGACGATTTTCGACGGCAGATGAAGCAGTGGACGTATTCAGGCGACTTTTTTTTGACCTTCCGCAAGAACAGTTTTTTTCTTGTTTTGAAAGTTGGTTCAGTCGAATGCATAAGTGCATAAATGTAGCAGGGGAATACTTTGAAAAGTTGTAAATAAAGTTTTATTATATTCCTTATAGTTTTTGTTTAACTAAAAATTTTCGGAACAGCCCTCGTATATTATTTATAGGCAGGTACCTAAATGCAAGTGATACAGAAATACGTGCCAATATATAAACAAAGACAACAGTATGAGAGGTAGGGCAGAGCGATGACCATCACGCTTGAATCTGGGGCAGCCCAATTGGGGAAGTACCTCCTCCTTACAGAAGACCACAGCCATAATAGCACTGCTACCTTTCAGGTATGTAGTGTTATGTTCCTGATGGTGAGTAAGGTTTCCAGAGCTCCAACCCCCCTTAAAAGCTGGCAACGCGCTTGCGACTCCCCTGGTGTTGCGGGTGCCCATGGGCGACGGTAATTGCTTACCATCAGGCAATCCGTCTGCTCGGTTGCCGCCTGTCATAAAAAAAAAAAAAAACATTAGATATTACCTATGTATCACTTGATGAAAAATTTAGTTCAAAGTACATAATTATAGAGTCATGATTGTCACATAAACATTCATAGATTTACCTCAGTATAAGAAAAACGATCGAGAATATTCCCAGCATGTGTGCTGCGCCAATGCGCAATGTCGAAGACTTACAACTTTACATAATATCTCATAATGGCTACCCATGTAGTCTTATCCGCATAGGTTAATTATATGACGATTAACCTCGATGTCAAACGTTCCATATTCCGTACCATCTATTTTAACCTTAGATATTAACGACACAACCTTGAACTTAAATCCATTTTGCAACTGACAGTTGGCAGTGAGATAGAAAGAGATAAATATAATTTATCAGTCTCTCTTCCTATTGTCCGGCGGAACGGATAATCTAATAGGCGCATCATATTTAAGCATATGAATGAAATATTAAGGTGATTCGGGATTCGCTTCGAAAGTAAATGCCGCCAGATTTCCCCAGGGCCCGAAGCAGCGGATATAATATTTTGTTTGCAACCTTTTAGAATTATTAGACGGCTCAGATATATTTTCTGCTGTTCGAATCCGATCACGGTTTGATTAATTTTGGATTTCCAATAAAATCTTCATGAAATATGGACGCTTAGATACATTTTATAGTATTAGGTAGAAAGTTTATCCAACAATGTTTGCTATCTAACTGTGGAGTTCCGTCCAATATCACAATTGCTTCACGTAAGGCCTAATATAAACCTCGGCCACACACTCGACGAGCGGCGTGGGAAGTAGCGAGGGAAGTAGGCAGAGACGTAGTGTGACCGCGCTACTCGTCATGCCGCTCGTCATGCTCCTCGTCATGCCCACCGCTCTCTATTTTGTCGGTTTTTTGACGCGTGTCAAAGGGCCGGCAAGAAGCGTCGCGATTAATCGCGCGAGTAGGGCAGTGTGTGGCCGGAGAGGGCAACATCGCGGCAGCGCGAGGAGCA
Source organism: Grapholita molesta (assembly GCA_022674325.2). Classification (NCBI taxonomy): domain Eukaryota; kingdom Metazoa; phylum Arthropoda; class Insecta; order Lepidoptera; family Tortricidae; genus Grapholita; species Grapholita molesta. The sequence continues at coordinate 3,735,058 of CP053124.2, read as the reverse complement.
TCGCGAGTGGCAGCGAGAGGGGCATAGTGTGGCCGAGGTATAAAAGTGACAAGGTTTTTGCGTGTTTATCAAATGAAATGCGATAGAAACTTTGAAACATGAACAGATACTTTTGATGCGTTAATACGTAACAATATGCTGATTGTACGTATAAAATAATTATGACAATATTATGCCAAGTTCAGTAAACATACGAATTTTAAAGTTAACATAAGCGCTACAGCCTTATCTAAATTAATTCTGTTATTTCAGCTCATGTTATGTTCAATACGCATTTGCGTAGTCGAGTAGAATTCTGTAATTACACAAACCGCCGACACTTATGCATATTCATACCACGACTTACTATGTCCTTCGCGGAGCAAAGAAAACATCGTTTCGGGCAAGGATTTTCCCCTCATTCTGGCACACGCACTAGTGACACCTATCACGATTTTTAGTTACTATTTTTTAATGTAGTTTATTTTATTATTAAGTTATTTATAACGAAAGAGAGAAGAGAAGAATTCACTACAAAGCCTCTATTCTGCCATATAGGATATAGTGCAATATGTCACGTGGACTCTCTTGTTCAGTAGGTGGGCTATTTAATTTAAAGTTGAATACTCGACTTATTTTTAAAGATTTTTTTGTGTACTTTTCAGATATTTCATAAGGCGGTAACAGAATGGAAGTAATAAAACATATTGGGACATTTTATTTATTTGTCTTTTGATTCTGAATAAAAAAATTTGGACCCGGGTATGTCCTTAAACTACGTCCAACAATAAGAGGTAGGGCACAGCGATGACCATCACGCTTGAATCTGGGGCAGCCCAACTGGGGAAGTACCTCCTCCTTACAGAAGACCACAGCCATAATAGCACTGCTACCTTTCAGGTATGCAGTGTTGTGTTCCTGATGGTGAGTAAGGTTCTAGAGCTCCAACCCCCCTTAAAGGCCGGCAACGTGCTTGTGACTCCTCTGGTGTTACGGGTGCCCATGGGCGACGGTAATTGCTTACCACCAGGCAATCCGTCTGCTCGTTTGCCGCCTATGTCATAAAAAAAAAAACAAATCGATATGGCCCGGAGGATCTAAAAATCATTGGAATTAATGACTTGCAGGTTTGAGATACAGTTGAAAATTCTATTGACAGAATCTTGTGGGTTGGATCTCTTTCTCTAAGTAACTATCAGTACTAGAAAGTCTCCAAGTAACTTTCAGTACTAGAAAGGACAAATGCAATTGTCCAATTGGCATGAAATTTAAAAAAATGTCGCTCTACAAAACAACTCACAAAAATTTTAATAACTAATCAGGGACTATAACAAAACATAATCTGTAATAAAAATATTTTATTTTCATATAATAACTTCAGATTCAAACCCTTTTGCACCAAAATGATTGCCATCGTCATCAGAATCTTTAACAACATGTTTTCGTCTTCTGCGCTCCCGTTTTTTGCCCATCCATTTTGAGGTCTCCAAATCCATGGCTTTCGCATTTTTATCATATAACTCATACAAATTTTTCAAAAACTTTATCACACCAGCACCCTTTATGTATTGTTGTAAATATATATAGGGCTCCATCTGATGTTCCAAAATCAAAGCAATATTGTAAACAAAAGTGCCATTAAAACTTTTTGAATATCTAGTTGCCTCATAGGGATAATGGCATAAATTATTCAATGAATTAAACTGATGAAGGCAGCACTGAAAACGAGCAAAAGAGTGCATTTTCTTTGTGTCATAACTTTTCGGTTTCTTTTTGATACTTGCATCTAATTCAAAATGCTTCAGCAAAACACTGGCCGCTAACAAACAGTCTTCATACTGGACCTTATTTTTGTTTAAAAATATCTCATCATCAATGTTTGTGGCTGGCAATCTCTTCAGTTCTTCTATCTTCTTTGAGTACTTGTTGTTAAAATTGTTATGCCCTCGGAATGTCCCTGTTTTCTCATCAATGACTTCTAAAGTCACATAGCATGTCAATAAACTTAGCACATGTGCTAATGGAGGCTTACTTTGAAGAACCCACCATAATATTGCTATCATAAACAAACGGAAATTTGATGGCAATTCATCTAGTACAGCCAAGTCTAATGTAGGCATTTTTTCTTTAATAAAATGTACAAAACACTCTTTTAACTGATCTTCAGTCAATTCATAAAATGGAGCATCAAGCCGTCTGGTTATAGCATAGTCTTTGTTTACAAATATTCTTTTATAGTTAAGTCCATCCCTACTAACATATATGCAGTATTCTTCGGAAAAGTCTGTCAATAAATCAAAGGCATATCTCATAATTGGTAAAGCACATATGAAGGAGTCTTCGTCAGAATAGTCCTCTGCTTGCGGAGCAGAAAAGTGAAGATGGTGAACAAACAAGTTGAGATATGCCTGCGGTACAAGATTAGTTCTTATTCTCTCTGCAAACCATTCCGGTAACCCTAGAACAAGTTGTTCCTCTTCAATGCTTTCTCCCGATGATGACTTACCATCTTCATCATCATCGTCATCACTGGATGATATGGTATCTTCTTCTGCTTCTTTTTCGGAATCATACTCATCACATTCTGGCATGTGCAGCTTCGTATTAGACTCATTGTCATCATTTTCCTCAAAGTTAAAATATTTTAAAGAAATACAGGTTTTGCTGTTATATCCATCAATACTTCTTTTGATTGTTGCAAAAACTCTCTCTTTCTGATTCTTCTTCATTCTGCCAAGTATTTTTGCTATTGCAGATTCTAGTGTCTCATTTTGAAGCCATTTAAATAAGCCATGGATACACCTTTGCTGCTCATTCTTTTTCTTTTTACTCTTTGCCAGTTTAAGTTGAGAGAAGAATTTGTTAAATACTTTTTTCTGGACATAATCATTACCCAGTAGAGTCGCCAAAAGAGGAAGAAGCTCATCTTCCAACCCTCCAAAATGCTTCAGCATATATTCTACTTTATACATTTTGCATTCTAAAGCATTTATTTTCTCGCCATTCTCTTTTATCCCAATCGGTGTTGGTTTCAGCTCTAAAGTATTAAAAGGTATGTACAGGACATTGTAGATGAAGAAATCAGAGTCATAGCTCAACACGGGGCAGTTCAAATGCCTGGCCATGGCGGCAATTTCGTCATCAGCTTCAAATTCGCAAATTGTGTGAGGTACATCCATTTCAACAAGAACTTGCCTGAATGTGTCTCGTAACAGTACTGGGAAGATCTGTAGGCTAGTCTGTGTTATTGGATCCAGTTGAGATCCACCTCTTATCCTCGACTTGAGGCGGCTGTAAGCCGTTTTTAACTTACGTCTCTCATACGTACCATCGAAAATTACATAAGGTGTTATATTACATTTTCGTAAGTTCTTAAAGAATGTTTTAGTGTAAGCAGCGAACTTGTCGTAGTCCCCGCCGAAGGCCGAGAAGCTGTTCAGCAGCCTGTATAACTGAGCGCATAAACTGTGGCCGTCTATCACAAGATTTGTATCGTGAAGAAGGTGGTCACGGAGAAACGCATTTTGATTATAATTTATGTACGTAGTCAAGCCTCTTACACCCATCTTAATACTTTTTAAACGAACATATTTAAATAAATGGTTTTAAAAGGATAGAAAACCTCCGACAAATGTAAACAACGTGATTGAATTAGGTTATTTTCTTATTATGACATTTTGACAATGACAATATATATGACGTTTCATGAAAACTACAAAGGGCGTTTAAATATCAACTTTAAATGGTCTGTTGAATTTTGCCGAACAACATGAAGTGAGTGAGTAAAAAACATTGTCCGGAAAATAGGAGTAGGAGGAATAATGATTGGAGCACGCATCCGCGAGCGTCAGTAAGGTGCAAAGGTATTCTGGCTTTTGGAGGTCAAACTAGTTCACTATAGCTTTGCTTTGTTTACATACCATTTAACTAGACGGAGCGTGCTAATATAACACCACGATCAAAAGGGATGGGCTTATGTAACTTCCCATAGGTATGGCAGAGACGGCACTATTTTCGTCCGTCCTTGTCATAGTTTCACACATTTTTGTTCCCCTCCAAAATGGGCCCTTCAGAACTGTGGGGCACAAACAAATACAATTGTAGTTTTCTTGGGTTTTCAACCAGTTGCGGTAATAAATACAGAATAAGCTAATATGTTTGTCATAACAATGCCCTTAAAGCAAAACTATAGTGGATTGTTACATTTTGGGCTACAAAAGCCAGAATATCTTTGTCCGTTACTGGCGCACGCGGATGCGTTCTCCACTCTTTATAACAATAATGTTAGCTTATTCTGTATTACTTCGTCGGTTGAAAACACAAGAAAACGCCAATTGTTTCTACTTAAATTAAATGGTCTTTGCCCTAAGCAAATTTAAATAAATTGTAAATTGGCAGCACTGGCTGGCTGCCTATTTTAAGGATATTTATCGACAGGTAAGGGAAGGTGGTCTGGACGGTGCATCCTGGGGGCAATGGTGAGTAACTTCCCAAAATCTTACTGACCAGTGCTGCCAATATCCTGACGGAGGGGGGGCCAAGAAAGGAGGGTGCCAGGAAGAATGAATGAGGACATGGAAGGTGACGGATACAAGGATCGGCTCATGGTGATGGATGGAAGGTTGTATGAATGAAACCCCCAGGGTCAAGGTGGGAGGACGTGCCGAGGGCCCTCACAGCCGGTGCTGTGGGCAGCGGGGGGTTGGTGCGAATTGGGCTCGCAAGCGGACGAGGGGTGGGAGGGCAGGGCCTGTGTTGTGTCCGGTGTACCGGGGTACGGAGGTACAAAGGTAAGAGAGTTCCTTTTATTATTGGGTGTGATGCAAACGCGCACCATGAGGTGTGGGGTAGCACGGACACTAATGATAGAGGGGAGGCTCTGATAGAATTCATAAGTAGTAATGATCTGGAAATCATGAACATAGGTAATATACCGACGTTTGTAACCAGGTCCAGAAGGGAAGTACTGGATATAACACTAGCATCTAAGGAAATAAGCGGGGAAATACTGAGCTGGAGAGTGGATGAAGAAGACAGTATGTCGGATCATCGCAGAATACTCTACAAGCTAGGACTCTGTGTTGAAAAGACGATGATAAGAAATCCGCGTAAAACGGACTGAAGCATATATGAAGAAGAACTCAGGAAAACAGCGGGCACTGAAGGTAGCTACAAAAATGCTGAAGACCTGGAAAAAGGAGCAAGTGAACTAAGGAAGTACATAATAGAAGCGTACCATAAGGCATGCCCGGTACGTATGGTACGATCCGGAATAGGACAGCCATGGTGGAATAAAGAACTACAAAAGAACAGGAAAGAAACACGGAAAGCAATGAGGCTAGCAGTAAGGAATAACAACTCCTGTGACTGGAACTGCTACAGGAGGGTAAGAAATGAATACACTAGACTCAGAATAAAAGCAAGCCATCAGAGCTGGGCAAGCTTCACAGAAAACATAAGCAGCTACTCGGAAAGCGCTCGCATCGTAAGGCTACTTGCGGGAGAACGAGCATGCCAGCTGGGGAGTGTGCGTGTAGATGGAGAAATAGTAACGGAACCAAAGGAGATACTAAGCATTATGCTAAATTCTCACTTCCCAGACTGTGAAGAGATAGAAGAAACCTGGACCGAAGAGGTATAGGAAGAGACAGGTGCCACTGAATGGAGGCTGGCAGAAGGGATGCTGGACGAGGAGAGTATGGAATGGGCCATAAACTCATTCGCCCGGGCCCAGGCCCGGACAAGATACAGCCTGCACTGATTCAAAAAGGGTACAATCACATTAAAAGTAAACTGTTGGGACTATACAGGGCCAGCGTAGCACAGGGCTACATCCCAACGGTCTGGAGAGAGGTAAAGGTGGTGTTTCTGCCAAAACCAGGAAAGAAATCATACCAAGATACAAAATCATTTAGGAGCATTAGTCTGTCCTCTTTCATACTGAAAGCACTGGAAAAGATTATAGATAAGCATATTAGAAATGAACTAGGAAAGAGTGGAAACCCACTGCACGAGAATCAGCATGCATATATGACAGGAAAGTCTACAGAAACAGCCCTACACAATCTTACAATAAGGATAGAGAGGGCGTTAGACACTAAGCAATATGCACTAGGCTGTTTCTTCGATGTAGAGGGAGCTTTCGACAAAGCCACATATAATGCAGTTGAGGAGAATCTGAGGAGAAACGGGGTACACCAGGGAATAGCTACATGAATAGGGAGAATGCTCAAGGGCAGATCCATGAGCTGAACTCGGAGGAACCTCGATGAGAATCAGACCCAAGAGAGGCTTTCCACAGGGAGGATGTCTATCGCCGCTTATGTGGTGTATTCTCCTGGACTCATTGATCAAAAAGATAAATGTTGGAGGCACCTACATTCAGCCATATTCTGATGACGGGGTACTGCTTGTAAGAAGAATGAACCTGAATGTCATACGAGATATAATGAGGAGAGGTCTAAGACAAGTTCTTGGTTGGTGCGAGGATAGAGGATTAAACTTAAACCCGTCGAAAACCAAACTTGTAATATTCACAAACAAGAGGAAAAAAGAAGTACTAAACCCAATAAGCCTTAAAGGCGAAGAACTAGAGGTCGTAGAAGAGGTCAAGTAATTGGGGATAACCCTAGACTCGAAACTGAGCTACAAGACCCACATAGAAGAACAAACGGCGAAAGCCATAAGAACACTGTATCAATGCAAGAAGGCAGTGGGAAGGAAATGGGGACTGCGGCCCAGTATGATTGAATGGATATACAAGGCGATCATACTACCCAGACTACTATACGGAGCGGTGATATGGTGGCATAGAGCTCAAATTAGAGAATATAAAAAAAACCTGTCCAAGGTACAGAGACTGGCCTGCCTAATGATAACGGGAGCCATGAGAACTACACCTACTCGAGCACTAGAGGTTATGCTGGGAATGCTACCACTACAGCTAGAGGTGGAGAAGAGAGCCATGAAACAATGGTACAGAATGAAAGCATGTAAGGAATGGAGAGGAAGTAGCATGGACAAAAGGCATGCGCTGATACAGGAGTATACGAGTACAAGGTCAGAGCTAGGAATGCTGACGGCAAACAATGACCTTATAAAGAAACAGGAGATCTTTGATAAGAAATACAGAATTCATATAGGAGAAAGAGATAATTGGAAGGTCAAGATAAATCATCCAACAGCTATCTGCTTCACGGATGGTTCAAGAAAGAGCTCCACAAGGAGAGCAGGAGCGGATATATTAATACCGAAGCTAAACAAAGCAGAATCTGAACCACTGGGCAGGTTTGCCAGTGTGTTTCAGGCAGAGGTGTGGGCTATAACAAGATGCGCGCAAATCATAGAAGAAAACAAGTCGCGGACGGGATCAGTCGTGATATACACGGACAGTCAGGCGACCTTAAAAGCCTTAAGGAAAGTAGAAGTTACCTCCTCCATTGTGAAGGAATGCAAAGAGGCACTAAACAAAATAGGCCAAAACATGGACACTACGGTGGCCTGGGTGCCTGGTCACAAAGGAGTAAGAAGAAACGAGGAAGCGGACGAACTGGCCAAGAATGGAGCCGATAAGGAATTCATAGGCCCGAACCAGTTCTACCCATATCAGCTGAGGTGACGAGAGGAGTCATAGATAGACTAAAAGAGGAAGAAGCAAATAGACAATGGAAGGAAGAAACTGAATATAGACAGTCGAAGATGTTCTTGAAGAGAATGGATGCCAGGAGAACTAGGTATCTCCTGAAACTAGGTAAGTCCGGTCTAAAATTACTGACGGGGGTCATTACGGGACACAACTCGTTGAACAGACACCTCAAGGTAATAGGTAAGACTGATAGCGCCTCCTGCCCACACTGTGGGATGGAGGAAACAAGTAAACACGTCATAACCGAATGCGGCATGTACTCATCAATGATTTGCTAGTGACGTTCTGGAGGCGAACTAAAGGATATCAACTTAAAGGATATCTTTCTGTTCTGCAGGACGATTGGAAGATTTGAGGAGCACTGTGTGGGAACGCAGGCGGGACAGTAAGCTGCAGCTCCAACTACAGGGAACTAGGCTGAATGACTGCAACAGGCGATCGACAGCCCGCCTGAGTCCGGCCGGGCGTCCCTACACTACATCTACATCTACCTTAGTACTTCCTACCAATATTTGCGCAAATAATGTATAAGTGAATAAACATTAACGCTTTGTACGCCAAGAACCCATAAAGTGGTCGAGTGATGTCGTACTTACCACGCCACCGACCACTAAAGTGGCTATAGCGGACACTGTAAAAGCCATTTTCCTGCTAATAGATAAGGTTTAAATTCGTTATTCACTAGTGGAGAGGTTGGCGTACAAGTCACATTTTGACGCAAGGTTAATTAGGTGAATTGGTTTTACTTTTTTTAAAGAAAATGACAACCATATATAATTAAACATTATTTAATACTTTATAGTTGTACCTTAAACATTTATATTGAACGTAATTATTGTATTTAACAAGTGCTTACATAATATGTAATTAAAACTATGATAAAATGACTGTTTTGATGACATTTTTTGTCATTATCTGATACGTCTAATGTACCTATCCCTTAAAATTATGATTTTCATTATTTAGAGTATGTTATGTTATACACAGTCACGAATACTTAGTGAAATTTAAGATCCAAGTTTTCATACTGGTTCTTGCCCTTTTTGCTTACTGGACGCTGTAAATAAATAAAATATTGTAAAAAATCTTGATCTAAGAGTCAAAATCGATAAAGATATAACGCCGGGTAAAGGCAGAACCAGACAAAATAAACGATGGTTGGACGAGATAAGGAGGACTGCAGGTCCATTATGGTACCGAACTGCCTAAATAGAGAGGAGCGGAGGGCGTTGGAGACCTTTGTATCTTAAAGACACGCATATAAACGGAATAAATAGTTTATTAACAATAAAGGTTATTAAGATTAAAGGCAGAACCAACTATTTCGTCTAGTCTAGGCAATTTAGATTCGCCTTTGACCCGGCGTTAATATTTGTATAACTAAAACAAACCCAAATAAATATAGTTTAATCTAATATTATGGGTCAATCAGACAAATCTACGGCCCTAACACTTCAGTGTAAGGCCTCAGAGGACGCTCGAGTTGAGCGTGTGGCGGGCGTGCAGTGTACATATTAAACAAATGTAATTTTTTTTATGACATAGGCGGCAAACAAGCACACGGATTGCCTGGTGGTAAGCAATTACCGTCGCCCATGTGCATTCGCAACACCAGGGGAGTCACAAGCGCTTTGCCGGCCTTTAAGAGGGGTTGGAGCTCTGGGAACCTTACTCACCATCAGGAATCGTCCAACAATGAGAGGTAGGGCACATCGAAGTACCATCACGCTCGAGTCTGGAGCAGCCCAACTGGGGAAGTACCTCCACCTTACAGAAGACCACAGCCATAATAGCACTGCTACCTTTCAGTATGTAGTTGGGTTCCCAGACCTCCAACCCCCCTTAAAGGCTGGCAACGCGCTTGTGACTCCCCTGGTGTTGCCATGGGCGACGGTAATTGCTTACCATCAGGCAATCCGCCTGCTCTTTTACCACCTTTGTCATAAAAAAGAGCACTTACGATATGGGTGTAGATAAATGAATTAGAAATAGCACACGTACTGCCAGAGGTCCATCTAACATGAATAGTAGGTCTATCTTAAGTTGCAGGCGCACACCGGGCCGCACCGCCTGCCGCGCGGCCGAGGCTCGCTCGAACAGGTGAGGAACCCCCAAACTGGCGCCGGATCCCACCAGCTCCAGTATCTGCACGTGCACAAATTATTAGAGCAAATTATTAGAGGTGCCAGTAATGGACAAGGAACCAATCATGGACATTAGTGCTTATTTCAAAGGAGTCAAGTGTTGTGCATTTGTTTGTATATATTCAATGTATAATGTTATGGTTTTATAATTAAGAACCAAGTGTCCATTGGTGCCTGTCAGCATAAAGTGTCCAACATTGGTGCCATCACCTTATAAATGCAAAACTTATGCTAGTCCAAAAATCATTTGATCGTTTATGGGGTATGAAAAATATCACGATAAGGGACAGGATATGAGACCACATACATATATACATTTCAACCGTATGCAGTCCACTGCTGGATATAGGCCTCCCACAAATATGACTTATATCATCTTGGGGGGATAGTCGCCATGCTTGGCAGGCGAGTTGGTGACCGCAGCTGTAGATTGGGTTTTGACGGACGCTGCTGCTCGTCTGTAGGATTTTTCTCTTTGTCACCTCTTACGACACCCGCGGGAGGAGATGGCGTGGTACACGGCATAGCCACATCACATACTTTTTTCAAACAGCAGTTAAAAAAAAAACGAAAATATGCATGTATTACTTGATTTCCATAATAGATACATAATGGTTAACAAGAGTAGCGAAAATGGCAGCTGTAGTGGGCATTTTACAATTGATTCTAAAGGTTTGTTTCTCAGAATCAGAAAGCCATTTATTCCATTTATGGTTACAATAATTAAATTTAACCTAAATATACTAGAGTTCATAAGTAAATAAAATAAATCAAGTTACGAGCCCCGCTTTTATCTTGTAACGCTTTAATTGAAGTAATATGAAAGCGAAAAAACTCGTAATTTTCGAATTTCTATGTTTCTATGTTACTGACCAGTAAGCCTACCGGAAACATATAAATTGACAAACGGGGTGGCCACCCCGGCTAACAAAACCTTTATCATTTTTTAGGATGTTCATTTATATATTACCATAAATCTTTTTTTTTTTAAATAAGTTTAAGGACGTTCTTTTAAACATGTTTGTTGCAACACTGACCATAAGTTCAGGGCAGCTTCTGATGATGACCACCACATCCTCGACAATCAGGTCCTTGAAGTCGTCCAGCGACAGCGAGCGGAGCTGCGTGCCCCATCGACATATGGACACCAAAGATAGTTCAGTCATAGCTGAAAAAAAAAAACACATTACATGTAGATAACAATGAAATATGTCTATGTGATCGACTCAGAAATGAGGAGATCCGTAGGCGAACTAAAGTCACCGACATAGCCCACTGGGTTAGCAAGCTGAAGTGGCAATGGGCAGGCCACATTGCACGCAGAGACGGCAGATGGGGGTCGAAAATCGCTCGAGTGGAGACCACGGACTAGCAAGCGCAGCGTAGGACGCCCACCCACAAGATAGACAGACGACCTCATTAAGGTCGCCGGAAGATGCTGGATGCAGGTCGCTTCCAACTGGTACATGTGGAGGTCCAAGGGGGAGGCCTATGTACAGCAGTAGACGTCTTATGGCTTAGATGATGATGAACAATAAAATAATATTCACAGAGCCAGATTCGAACTTGCGACCTTTCTGTAGACCGGGTTGCCCTAACCGTGTTAGCCATCGATGCTTACTCGACCCTTAATCCCTATCACTCACTTATTTCTTTTTTTGGTCACCCTAGGTAAACGCGTAGTCAGATCTTCAACAGTTGTCCAGGGTACCGTTTCTATGTGTCTATGAAAGTCGATTCACCCAAAGGTTATTAAAAGGAAAGATCTTGATCAAATTAAAAAATATATATATATAAAAACGCATAAAAATTATTGTAAGGAAAATACTCACGCAACTATGGGGTTACATTTTTTTTGTATTTAAACTTTCGTGAGACATAGTATAATAATTAACGATTAAGACGGTTCTACTCACGTTTATTTAGTCACTCGCGCGATATGTTTCGGAGAACATAGGCCTCCATTTTCAAGCACTAAGAGTGCTGAGTGTCCGTTCGGTTCGCCGATCGCGTCGCCGGACACTCAGCACTCTTGAGCGTAAGTAGAACCGTGTTAATCGTGGGTTCCATTTTATCGCACGAAATGTAGATATTTGAAAATGTCACTCTATTTTGCAGTCCCTTTAACATGTAATGCTACATGTAATATTGCTGTGTCATAGTCATAGTTAGTTATACACTCACCTGAGCAATCTGAGAAGGCCAGGGTTCTCAAACTCTTACACTGCCGCAACACACAATCCACAGCCTCGTCGGACAGTCGCAACGCCACTTGTAGGTGCCGCAAACGTGTCAAACGCGACAAAGGTATATAGTCTTTACACACCATCGGAATTTGGCTATGGTTATTATTAATTTCTAGATATTCCAATTTTGGCATTTTATCCAGAAAAAATTGTATTTTATTCTCTGCGTCATATCGACTATATGGCCTGTTGTTCACAGTCAGTGCTAGTTTCGTCAGCTCGCCAAGATGTTTGACTACCAGAAGAAAGTCATCAACATCGAAATATTCATCGTATGGTTTTAAGTGTAAGGTAAGGGATTTTAAGTTTGACAACTTCAATTTGTTTAAGAAATCCCCTTCCAATTTTTTACATTGAGTGAACTCCAATTCTTCTAATGCTTTATCCGCTACAAATAGTCTGATCCATTTTTGAGATACCTGTAAAAAAATGGTGTGAAAACTATGGTTAGCGATTGATAATATGCAATGACTGCAGAATTTTAATAGAGGAAATTTGCTAATTGGATAATATCCAAGGCCGAGGAAGGGGGTAAGTGGATAACTGGCAGTAGAATATATAGGTAATTTTTGGGAGTCATTCTGTACAGGAACCAAAGTCTCTATGTATATTCAATCGCCGACAGAAGCCTAAATGTGTCATTATCTAGGAAAAGGGACCATATTGTCGATGGCACTTACGTCGAATCGCATTGCATTTGTATTGTATCTTGATGGCATAGCCCTGGTACAGTTGCCATCAGATATATCGGAGCAGCCAAGGTATTCAAAAATATCGGAGCCTGCACATTATCGCCTTGATAATAGAGGCGTTTTTACGATATTTGTGAACACCTCCACAGCTCCTATATATCTGATGGCGGCTGTACGCCCGGTATTATACACAATTTCCTCTAATAAGACATTGAAATTAGTAATAACTGCGGCGCTACCGCGAACAACGATATTCGTAAGTTACGGACGATTGTCTGTCACTCTTATGAATCCTTAATTGGAGTAAAAGAGGAAGATGCCCGAAATATACGAACTTCGATTGTCGCGGTACCGGTTACATAAATTGCAGCTGGTGTGCGCGATGGTGATTGGTTGCCTTATTGGTTATATATACTTTATTAATAATACTTACACAACATGAATAAAAAGATAACCCCTTCAAGCACTTGAAGTCTTTACTCAGGTTGTATAGTAATCCTTCTTCATCCCCGAAACTGGTGACGTAGTTGGTAAACTGAGAAAATTGTATGTTAGTTAAACAATGGATTCTATACTACTCTATGTATACATACATTTGAACCCTATGCTGTCCACTGCTGGACATAGGCCTCCCACAAATATGACTTGCTTCACCTTGGGGGTAGTTGCCATAGTCGCCACGCTTGGCAGGCGGGTTGGCGACCGCAGTAGCTGTAGATTGCCTTTCGACGGACGCTGCTGCCCGTCAGTAGGATTTTTCCCTTTGTCGCCTCTTACGACACTCGTGTGAGGAGATGGGGTGGTGCTATTCTAGTCAGCCAGCATCTTACATACCTACCTTGTATATTAAGCACTTGACAGCCTAATCTGTAGGTACTCGAACTATATGTTCTCCGAAACATATCGTGTGACTAAATAAACGTGAGTAGAACCGTGTTAATTGTTAATTTTCGAACTTCAGTACCTCGGTTCCTGGTTCCCAGGTTAAATACAAGAGAGAGCATGGGCCCAGACAGAATATAGCCCTGACCAGGGTTCAAACTTGGGACTTCTGCCGTTGTAGGCTTAGAGATGTTTATCCAATGTTTATAGTGATAAAATTAAATTTAGAGTATTTTAAAGCAACTAAGAACAATACAATTAAAACTGTTGTGAGCCATGTTACTACTACTTAGTTACAAATGGATAAACTCACGTGTAATTATATCGCACTAGGCGACATCAACGCGATTGGTGTGTCCTGACTCGGCTTGAAGATGGGTACCAGAGCTTACCCGAAACATGTCGCCTAGTGCAATACGATAAATACACTTGAGTTTATCCGTTTGTAACTAAGTAGTAACTAAGAACAAATAAAATTATTTTTTATGAAATATAAGTATATAGATATAAAATATAAGTATATAAATATGAAGTATATAGCATCTATTTAAATTTTTAGTCTTTTAAATTTTAATGTTCTACAGTGTAAGGTTCAACCTTGTATGACCTAGTGTGAAAGTTCACACTGGGATAGTCATTATAGTTACTACAATGTGTCATAATTTCAATTAAATTTAAAACTTTTATGTAAGGAAATAAAGCAGCATATCTTTTATACCATTATTTTTGAACAAAATAAAATTAAACCAAATGCACTGCATGACAGTGGCAGCACGCTTCTACAAGCCTATTCCCGCTGGCTTGACTAAGTTTACTGCAGTTCAACAGTTTTCCTTGGGCTCAAGAAGAAAAGGCTCAGACATATCAGCTCCGTCTTGCCTATGAAACGATTTTGTATGGTGGGCTTTATGACGGCAAATAATATTTGGTAGAACCTACCGTAAGATGTTCCAAATTAGGGCAATTTTCTTTAACTATTTTCAAAGTTTGCAAGCTATAGCAGTAAGTAGCCACAACTGATGAACCCAGCTTTTGAGTCCACCGAGCAAATGAGTTATAGCGTCGTTGAGATAGTCTTAAATTGGTTTTGGCTCTGTCATATTCAGAATCATAAATTCTTAAGCGGGCTCCTGAAAAAGAGAGTTTGAGAAGATATTTTATAAAACTGTTTGATATAAATTTTCTTGTGGGACTAAAAAAAACTGTTATGATAAAGTCAGGGTTGTAGGGCTGAAACTTTAAAGATGTTTGTGCGTAGATATCTTTAGAGATGCAGGAAGTTGGTTTCAAAGGGCCATTTTTCTATGTTTCAAGTGTCGCTTAAGGAAGTGCCAAATATTGTTGACGGGGATTTTGCTAGATAAATAAATATCAAATCTAACTTGTTTAATACACAGCTGCAGATCCTCTGTGATTCTCTTTTGATTTCTGAACAATCCCTATATCATTGCATTATAACAGATAGTCAGTTGTGATAATAGATTTAAATTTTACCTTTTAAGTAGTTCAGCACGTGAGCCTGCCACTGCCGGCTGGTGCGCTCAGTCCGGATCAGATCCCGCTCAGGAACATACTTCAACACAGCACCCCAGCAGTCCTCATTCAGGTAGTCTAGTATAGTATGTTAGCTTTTATATAATATTTTAGTACATATTTAGCCTTATTAAATGTTTTCTTTAAAAAAAAACTATTAATTGTTACTGTTGCAACATTGTTAAATATGATTTTATATATTTCCGTTAAAATTATAGTTAAAGAGTAAGAGAACGACTTTTGTACGGTTGTTATTGGTCATGGTTTGAGTGACATTATTAATCCTTGATTCCTATTGGTTGGCGGGCATGGCGCCATTTTTCGGAGAGGAGCATGCGTAAAAAAACTTAAATACGGCGTCCCGCCACAGGCACTCAAATGATGAACAAGGAATGTTATAGTGTTAAAAGTTTGATAAAATTAAAGTGTGTTATGTTACATGTTGGTTTAAAGTTAACGGTAATAATAAATACCAAGTTAAGATTTATTTAGAGTGTATTATTGGGACCTCCTGATTCCTGGATTTTCGTAAGAAGGATTAACAAATTTCAGAAGCAGGGATCACTGGACGCTCACAAGGTACAGTTAATAAGTTATGACCTGTGGTTATGACTTATGATTAATTTTTATTAATGGTACCAGTTTATATTACGTATTGCATTTTATTTTATGGTAATCAGGGGTTCGATTCCCTAATTGATACTGCGGCGCTACCGCGAAAACCGATATTTGTGAATTTCGGACGATTGTCTCTGTCACTCTTATGACGCTTTCATAGGAGTAAAAAGGAAAGCTGCTCAATATGCGAATTTCGATGTTCGTGGTACCGGGTCAGATACTAGTTAACACCATTTGAATGTATACTCTTTAATTAACGTAAAATTTTAAAACTATCAAAAGTTTTTGAATTAATTGTAAAAAGGAATATATTTAATTAATATAAAACTGTTTATTTGACTGAAAAAGGTCTAGATGTAATATTACCTACTATCGTGGGCATATTAGTATTTTACTTTGTTGACCGGCGACATACATCGCTTAATCAAAATGGCCATACTGAAATACATAAACAATTGTATTATTATTTGTGTTAATGTTTATATACTGTTTTGGTTGGCTCTTTTTATAATGATATGCTGAAATATTAAATTGTGATAAATATCCATTACGACTATAGTTTTTGATTTGAATTTGGTTGACGCCTGGTAGTTGACGCCTGGTGGTTGACGCCTGGTCGTTGACGATTGGTGGGCTACACCTGATGGGTGATACCTGATGATTGACGCTTTGTGGTTGACGCTTGGTGGTTGACGCCTGGTAGTTGACGCCTGGTGGTTGATCGCCTGGTGGTTGACGCCTGGTGGTTGACGCCTGGTCGTTGACGATTGGTGGGTGACGTGTGATGGGTGACGCCTGGGGAGTGACACTTGGTGGGTGATACCTGGTGGTTGACGCTTGGTGGGTGACGGTTGATGGGTGACGCCTGGTATGTGACGCCTGGTGGGTGACACCTGGTGGGTGACACCTGGTGGGTGACACCTGGTGGGTGACACCTGGTGGGTGACACCTGGTGGGTGACGACTGGTGGGTGACGCCTGGTGGGTGACACCTGGTGGGTGACACCTGGTGGGTGACGCCTGGTGGGTGACGCCTGGTGGGTGACGCCTGGTGGGTGACGCCTGGTGGGTGACGCCTGGTGGGTGACGCCTGGTGGGTGACGCCTGGTGGGTGACGCCTGGTGGATGACGCCTGGTGGGTGACGCCTGGTGGGTGACATAGGTGGGTGACGCCTGGTGGGTGACATCTGGTGGGTGACATCTGGTGGGTGACATCTGGTGGGTGACGCCTGGTGGGTGACATGTGATGTGACGGGAAACAACTAACTTGATGTTTTCACTAATTTGTAGACCCAAGCAGAACTTCCTGAATTGTTCATCGGCGTGTCAATTGTTTGTTTGTAGTGCAATGGATGAAATAATTCGTTCAAGATCTCGCCGTAACGATTCAAGCGAGGCAGATGAAGAGTGGCGATCGAGACCGTCTCTTCGGGTTTCTTGTACGTCGGATCAGGGACGGCGCTCGAGGCCTCGTGATCGCAGCCCAATTCTCCAAGGCGGCATTGAAAGTGAGAGTGAATCAAGACGAGGCAAGGTAACCCGACGCAGGCAACTTCGGACTCCAGATCGAGGACGGTGCAGAGGCGGGAACAGGTCCAATAGCCGAGATTCTGGGAGAAGCAATCAAGGTAGACTAGCGCCTAATTTAACTGAGCCCGCAGAGTCACAAGCCTTCCATGTTAGAAGTCGCAGTAGAGTTAGACGTAGGGCGTCGCGCGATCGGGAAACACGATCACGGCACGGAACTGAGCACCGATACACTGTAGCGCGGTATAATCGGCCTTCACGTATCGACGAACATATTAATAGTCAAACATCGCGTGAGCGATATAGAAATCACCGTCGAAGCTATAGGTCCCGTACCCCTGTCAGAGATTTTTCAGTTAATGATCTAAGTAAAGATAGGATTTTGATGTCAAAGTTTGCAGATATGATAGAATGTATGACCAATAGTACTAGGGTTAAAAAAGAGACTTTCTCAAATAATAACATCATTCCTGAATTTGACCCATCCTTAAAAAACCAAACTGTTGACAAGTGGCTCTTGAAGGTAAATGAGACTGCTGCTTTATATGACTGGACAGAAAGGCAAACCATACATTACGCTTTACCAAAACTCGTCGGTGTAGCAAAGAAATGGTATGAAGGTTTGCCTTCTGTTCTGTTAAGTTGGGTTGAGTGGCAAAGAAAGTTAAAGAGTGCTTTTCCGGCTAATGACAATTATGGACAGATGATGTTAGACATGCTTAACAGACGTGCAAAATTTGGCGAATCTTTAGAAACTTATTTCTATGATAAAACTAGTTTAATTAATCGATTAGAAGTAGTAACTGGTAGAAGGGCTGTAGAATGTATTGTACACGGCATAGATGATAGGTCGGTGCGGATGGGCGCTGAGGCCGCTCAATTTGATGATTGCGATAAACTGTTAGCTTATTTGCGGAAAGTTAATATGCAAAAGTCTGAACAATCTAATAATAGAAAGGTGGCAGGGAACAACAAACCTACCTTTAGGCACAATACCGTAAACAAACCACCAATTAGATGCTATAACTGTAAAGAAGAGGGTCATCCTGTTTCAAAATGTCCTAAACCTATTAAGAAATGTAACAAATGTTCGGCGGTTGGTCACACAGATATTGAATGTTTTCGACAAGTAAATAATTTGAATAATGAGACTAAAAACTGTAATGCTTATAAATATACCAACACGGAAAACTTATTCTAGTAAATATATCCAAAATGTTGCCATTAATAATATTTCGACTGTAGCATTTATTGATATGGGTAGTGAATTGACTTTAATACGCGAGAGTGCGGCTAAGGACATTTTCAAACAGTGGGATACCTCTAAGATGGATGTTATGGTAGGGTTTGGTGGAGCACTCGTAAATTCACTTGGGTCATGTATGGTGGAGATTAAAATACAAAACGTGAAATCCATGGTCTTATGCTTAGTAGTGCCGGATAAGTATTTAAAATATCCAGTTCTAATTGGTCAGAGTCTTACGGAACAGCCTCACGTGACAATTATAAAAACAGGAAATAAGTTATTGTTTTGGATGAACCTGAACATAATTGCAAGGGTAAAATAGAACTGAAGGTTAGTGAGGATTCCACCGTACATGAGACAGGTGTTATTGATGTGAGTTGTGACACAGATTATACTGGAATGTTCTATGTGAGTGGAGGTTATAGGGGTCAAGCTGGTAAAGAATATATGTTAAGAGAAGGGGTTTATAAACTGATACAAGGAAAAGGTACAGTCATTGTAGATCCTGTATCAAAACCGGTGCATCTTAAATCAGGTGAACTCATTGCACGGGCAGAAGTTGTTCTTGAGTCTTTCGGTATTCACAAAGTTAATAAAATTGACCATAAAAATGAACCCCCTAAACCTTTTACTCTGGACAGTTTAAATGTTGGAGACATTTCGGCAGAAGATAAAATTAGACTTTTAGACTTACTAAATAAGTATCGTGACTGTTTTGCTACTTGTTTACAAGAGTTAGGATGTACTGATATAGAAAAAATGAACATAGATCTAAAAGACAATGAACCAGTAGTATACCGACCTTATCGTATGTCCGCTCATGAGAGACAAGAGGTTCAAGGAATGGTAGATGAATTAGTAGAGACAGGCATAGTTCGTGAATCGGATTCACCATACGCGAGTCCCATAATTTTAGTGAGAAAGAAGACTGGAGACAAAAGATTATGTGTAGACTATAGGCAGCTCAACAAAAGACGGTCAAACAACATTACCCATTACCTTGTATGGAAGATCAAATGAATCGGTTGGCAGACAATAGGTATTATTCAGCGTTAGATTTAGCCAGTGGGTACTACCAGATTGAGCTAACTGAAGAGGCTAAATCTAAAAGCGCTTTTGTTACACCAGACGGCCAGTGGGAGTTTAATAGGATGCCGTTTGGTTTAGCAAATGCGCCAGCAGTATTTCAGCGTGCGGTGAATAAAGCCTTAGGTTCCCTTAGATTCAATACCGCAGTGGCGTACATGGACGACATCCTAGTACCTTCAAAGACAGTCGATGAAGGTTTACAAAAATTAGAAGCGATACTAAAGAACATGAGGGCAGCCCATTTAACGTTAAAATTAGCAAAATGTAATTTTTCCAAACGTCCATTGAATTTTTAGGGTTTGAAATATGCGTAAATGGTATCAGACCTGGAACTAAAAGACTGACGCTGTTAATAACTTCCCTATACCCAAGAACGTACATAATGTAAGGCAGTTCGTTGGATTGGCAAGTTTTTAGAAAATTTATTAAAAATTTCGCGACAATTGCCAAACCATTAACAGGCCTATTAAAAACAACACGCCTTGGGTTTGGGGAGAAACACAGCAGCAGGCTTTTGATGAATTAAAACGCAACTGGTATCTCGACCCCTTTTGGCTTTGTACAATCCCTCTCTTTATACAGAATTACATACTGATGCAAGCAAATGGGGAGTAGGAGGGATATTGTTACAGAGGCAAGTGGCGGGAGATTTAAAACCGGTTGCATATTACAGTCGTCAAACTTCTCCAGAGGAGCAACATTTTCAGCATATGAGTTAGAGACGCTAGCAGTGGTATCATCTTTGACGAAGTTTAGGACATATCTTTTAGGAATGCCGTTTACAATTTTAACTGATTGTAATTCGCTACGAGCAACATTTACGAAGAGAGATATGATTCCACGGGTTGCTCGCTGGTGGAGTTTGATACAAGAGTTCGATTGTGATATTAAATATAAATCAGGTAAGGGCATGATGCATGTTGACGCGTTAAGCAGAAATCCGGTGCCCGGTGAACTAAGTAATTTAGATTTTCCTACCGTATTTACAATAAACGACTTTTGGCTAAAACTGTTCAAATGGATGATGAAGAAGTTAACAGGATAAAGAATATATTGGCTAATCCAGATAGCAACAATGTGGTTGAGATCAAGAGTAACTATTGCCTGAAACACAATAATGTTTTTAAAGTTACTCCAAATGGACCCAAATGGTTAGTACCCAGAGGTGTGAGATGGCAAATTTTGCGAACGTGTCATGACGACATAGGTCACTTTTCAATAGATAAAACCTTCGAAAAGGTGAGTGAAAATTATTGGTTTCCAAAGATGCGTAGGTTTATAAAAAAATATGTTGGAGCGTGTTTGGAATGCGCATTAAGTAAAGCACCTGCGGGAAAGAAATCTGGCTTTTTACACCCAATCCCAAAATTGTCAATTCCATTTCACACCTTGCATGCTGACCATCTGGGGCCCTTTAACCCTAGTCGATCAAGAAATCGTTATTTATTAGTAATAATAGAAGCGTTCACGAAATTTATTATATTGAAACCGGTGAAAAGTACCAAGGCTACGGTTACGATGAAAATTCTAAGAGAATATTTTGGAACGTTTGGTTTACCCACTAGGCTCATAACAGATAGATACTCGTCATTTACTGGAAAGAAAATAAAAACATTTTTAAAGGAATTAGGCGTTCATCACGTAATGAATGCGGTCGCCACTCCTCGTGCAAATGGGCAGGTGGAACGGTATAACCGCACCATTCTTGATTCCCTCACTACCATGAATCATGGCCGAGATGAGGAGTTATGGGATGACAAAGTTATAGACGTACAGTGGGGACTAAACAACACAGTTAATAAGGGGACAGGTAAAACTCCAGCAGAAGTCCTATTCGGCTTAAAATTGAAAGGGATGACAGAAGGAAAGATCGTTACGGTTTTACATGATGAGGATTTGTTAAAAGAAAAGGAAGTTAATTTTGAGGGTATTCGATCGGATGTAAGTCAACATATATTAGAATCTCAGGCAAAGCAGAAAGAAAGATTTGACAAAAGTAGGTGTCGACCGCGTAATTTCTCGGTCGGGGACTTGGTAAGGGTAGAGAGAAACACGCTTTGTCCCGGTAAGAGTAAAAAGTTAAAGGCTAAATGCTATGGACCATATAGAGTAGTAGAAGTCTTATCTAACGATAGGTATGTGCTTGAAGATACTCCGTTAACGAAAAGGAAGGGTAAAGCAAGTTATAAGGGGGTACATCCTATAGAGAGAATACATCCGTGGTTAAGTTTTAAGGGGATGGAGGATAGTGATTCGAGTGACGCGGAAACAGATGAGGTAATTAATGAATAAATAGACAGCGTTACGGCATTAGTAATATTCACGAGCTTAAAGTAAAATATATTTCAAAATTGTTAGTGATATAAATATTAAATGTTGTGGATACTTATTTAATAACGTGAGGACATATATATATATATTACTCGGCAGCGCTTAAAGGAAGGCTTGTTAGGGAAAGACTAGAAGGGTTAAGAGGAAGGTTTTAAAGGAAGGATATGAAGGATAAAGTACTTAATGGAAGGATTGATAAAAAAATGCATTCATGTTGCATGTTGTTAAAAAGATACTGAGAACATGTTAATTATCAAAATTACATAATAATATATTTGATGTCATGTATTATATAGTAATTTAAGACAATGTCTCTATAATAAATTAATAACAAAAATGTATTACAAGCTTATAAATTAAAACAAATGCCATTGATTATACAGGACCGTTTTTCTAATACTGTCAAAGCTCTTAATGGTTTTAGTGTAGAAATATAATTAGATGACTTTTAGTTAGAATTGCAATAAATAAAAAAAAACATATAAAAACAAATTAATGTTGGTGTTGTACGTGTATTAAGAATAAGGTAATTTAATGACATGTTCATCGCTCAAATTAGAAGTACACGCTGTATAAGACATGAGGACATGACATTGAGTCAGGATGGACGAACTTGTTAGCTTTTATATAATATTTTAGTACATATTTAGCCTTATTAAATGTTTTCTTTAAAAAAAAACTATTAATTGTTACTGTTGCAACATTGTTAAATATGATTTTATATATTTCCGTTAAAATTATAGTTAAAGAGTAAGAGAACGACTTTTGTACGGTTGTTATTGGTCATGGTTTGAGTGACATTATTAATCCTTGATTCCTATTGGTTGGCGGGCATGGCGCCATTTTTCGGAGAGGAGCATGCGTAAAAAAACTTAAATACGGCGTCCCGCCACAGGCACTCAAATGATGAACAAGGAATGTTATAGTGTTAAAAGTTTGATAAAATTAAAGTGTGTTATGTTACATGTTGGTTTAAAGTTAACGGTAATAATAAATACCAAGTTAAGATTTATTTAGAGTGTATTATTGGGACCTCCTGATTCCTGGATTTTCGTAAGAAGGATTAACAAGTAATATCATTATTTGCCTCTGCTTCTGTCATCTGTAATGAAAACTAGTAGAAATAGGAGACAGAATTGACATTCATTTATTTATGTAAAATATTAATTTATGTTCAGTTTTATGTGTGCTACTTAAATGGTCATTAAAATGACCAATTATGTATTAAATTTACAAATTGTGAAATAGAATATAATCACAGACTACTTAGAAGATACTAATAAAATAGAACTTAATAAATTGAAAAATATTAGACGTACTTTGCAATGTATGTGTTATGCACATAAGTTAAAAACTATAAGCAACAAGTCAATACATTTTGTTTGTGTTGTGGTTTGTGTTTCTGTTTATTCAACTAGACAGGGCATAGACTAAAATTTTCCATGAGTATGGCAGAGACGGCGCTATTTTCGTCCGTCCTTGTCATAGTCTCACATATTTTTGTTCCCCTTCAAACTAAACCCTTCAGAACTGTCAAAGTTGGAGGGGTACAAACAAATACAATTGGAGTTTTCTTGCGTTTTCAACCGAAGTTGCGGTAATTATTACAGAATAAGCTAATATTGTTCATATAAAGTGGCCTGTAAACTATAATGAACAAACTATATATTTTGGGCTGCAAAAGCCAGAATATCTCTGTCTCTTACTAGCGCACATGGATGCGGGCTCCAGTCATTATTCCCCCTAGATAACTCCGCGTTTATGCTACCGCCACACATTAAGGCGAATAACGAGGTGAAACACGAGCACGCATGTGCACGCGGATGTCTCGCTATTCCTCTCGTCCCTCGCATCGCGTTTTTGTATAGGCAAAGTTTCGTTGAACGTTTCGACGAATAGCGAGGCGAGTGACGAGCAAGCATGTCTGATCGTGGAGTTACATTTTGGGCTGCAATGCAAGCTGCAAATGCAAAAGCCAGAATATCTTTGTCCCTTACTGGCGCTCGTGGATGCGTGCTCCAATCATTATTCCTCCTAGGTTCAAATTTAACCATAGACAAAAATTTAATACTGAGGTGAAGTTTGAAAGAAAGTCGTTTCTTTCACACTTGTTGAAATCGTATGCTTTTATTCCTTTCACACTTTTATAATGGCTACTCCGTCCATTCCCGCCTCGCCTCCCTTCCCCACTCCCCACTTTAAGTTATCTTCTTGCCGGCGCATGTGGAAAAGGAAGCAGAAACACGTGTTTTAGTAGTTTTCAGTAGAAAATTGAAATTATTTTATGAAAACTCATTGATTTTCTTTGTTAGCTCGTGTATTTGTTAAATCTACGTACATACCACGTGTGTTCGCTAATTGCGCCATAATACTGCATTGTACTGGTGAAGTTGTTCATTCCAAAATGACTGAAGAAAAAGTAGCTGATGTAGCCGCAGAGGGCAATGGAACTGAGGAGAAATCGGAAAATGGGGCGAAAACTGAGCCCATTGATGAATCGGAATTGGAGTCCGCTATAATTCGGCAGATCGAATATTATTTCGGTGAGTCACGTTTACTTCGAATGTTGTAATGTGGTTGTAATGCGAAAAGATTTATCGCTTACAGATTTTCTTGAATTTTGTCTGATTTGTTCATGTTCCTATATGCATGCATCCCTAAATAACATGTCCGGTTAAATTGCACTCTTTTACAAAAACTTAGACTCGCATAATTAAGCATCATCACATATTTAGTAAGTGAAGCTGGTGTATTACTGAACTTCTCATTTTGGAATATCTATGTATTTAATGGCCTTTTATCACCTCTCTCTCTTAATAACATTTGCTAAGATATGTTCTGGTTTTCAGGTGATCTAAACCTGCCCCGTGACAAGTTTCTGCGAGAACAAGTGAAGCTGGACGATGGGTGGGTGCCGTTTGAGATCCTGATCAGGTTCAACCGTCTTGCCAAACTGACAACAGACTTGGAGCTCATTGCTAAGCTGTTGGGAAGGTCCACTAGCGGTTTATTAGAGGTAAACCACCATTTTACTTTGTTTACACTTTATTTTAATCAGCTGTAATGGTGGCAGGACAATTTTCTTATGCCACATGCAGTCAATATATACAATCTTTAAGAGCCCAAGTAAAACTGTTTTTGTGTGAATGTTGAGCTAAAAGGAATTGCTTTGGATGTGACACCACCACTGACCTAGCTTCTCATGACCCTTGCCTGTCAAGAGTCTTGACTTGACTCAAGACACATGAACAGTTAACCAATTTATTTCTAGGCCACTTCAAACCTTGTCACAGTGCCATAAATACGTAAGAGAACTTTTGCATCTTTCATATAGATTTTCACTGTGACAAGGAACAAAGTGGCAAATAAATCACATTGGTGCTAAGCTGCTAGGCCTGGTTAAGCCTTTATGAGGCCCCATTGACTGAGACATGGTGTCGCAAAATTCATTGCAGCTATTGGAAGCCTACATTTCAAAGCCTATTTTAAAAGCAAGTTAAATTTCCAACAACTAAAAGCGACATTCTGCCATAATATTAAGACAGTATGGTTGAATTTCCGAGTGAGCATATGTGGTGGATATATCGCCTCTGCCTTATAAAAGGTAAAAATAATTTAGGAATAATAATTATTGATAAATGTCTATTACAGGCTTTTTAAACATGCATTTGTATAAGTATTTTACATTTCCTATTACCTTTTCCTTTAAATTCATAACATCTAATCTACCTACAAGAATTTAAAAATTAAAAACATATCAATCTTCCAGATTTCAGAAGACAACAAGAAAGTCCGCAGAAGCCCAGACATGCCCCTGCCTGAAATGAATGAAGAGCGCCGCAAGGAAGTCCAGGGCCGGACAGTCTACGCCAAAGGTTTCCCCAAGGATGTGCAACTTGATGATGTGCTTAAGTACTTCAAGCAGTTTGAGGAGGTGGAAAATGTTATCATGAGGAGATATCAGGACAATAAGACTAAGAAAAGATTGTTCAAGGGATCTGTGTTTGCCACATTTAAAACTAAAGAACAGGTATGTTGAATTATATTTTCTGACTGAAACTGTTTAATGGTTCTCATAATTTTGACTTCATTATTATTACAAAGAACTGTATTATCAACGTTTCTCAAACATTGTTTAACAATTATCCATGTGTAACTTTGTGTTTTGTAAAAGGAGCCAAATTTAATATCTATTCTACCCAGAACTTTAACATAAAATTATGTATCAGGCCTAAATATGGCTGGTAACTCATTCATGTTCTCCCCACTCTAATTGAAATTGGCAGTAAACTTTGTCTATTGGCTATTCAAAAAGGTTTTTCTATCGGCTTATTCAGATTCAGCATCAAACAATGTAGAAAAACAAACCTTAGGCAGCCTATGACATTGTGGAATCTGGAACAGCTTTCCATCAATGTAACTTGCTATCTTTAGCACTGAAAAGCTTATAAGAAAATTTTAATTTATAAATAAGAAAGTAACAACAAAAACCATACCCACAGGCGCAGAAGTTCCTAGAGCAGAGTGACGTGAAGTATGATGAGACTGAGTTGATCAGAAAGTGGCAGGAGGCCTACCTCGCTGAGAAGCAGGAGGAATATGCTGCCAAGAAGGAGAAGAAAGAAAAGAAACCCAAGAATCCTGAGCAGGTAATATTCTTTGACCTATTTTACCATTTCTGAGTACACTCTGGTATACCTGAATTACTAATGTTGTAATGTTGTAGAGATCCTAATCTAAGCAAGAAGTAACATGTCGAGCAATATTCGACTTATGAAGTGTAAGCGTGATTAATTGAATAAAATACAAATATGTATAAAATACGTAATAATTATATAATAACTGACTGACCGAAATTGAGTACTGGTTACTATGTATGAAAATATATCTGTATTCCATCCCTGTTAGCCTAATATGGTCAGGTTTTTATCATGTCACATTATTGTCACATTATATATACAATAATTAACAAGTATGTGATTGCGAAAGTCACGGATATTAAATAAAGGCTCGGTTACAGTTAAATTTCCAAACCGTTAACATATACTTGGCGCAAAACCTTTTCGCGCGAAACTGTTATTCTTAAACCGGTTTTTAGGGGAACATTTTCATTAAATTCTTGTCATGTTTACCGGTTTGGAACTTTAAAACCGGTTTATTCCAAAAAAGCATAAGTTACTAGTAGCAATTTGCTACGTGTCTATATTTACGCGGCACACGCGGCATGCCGGCCATCGTCAATCGTCGAATAAACCGGTTTATTTAGGTTTTAATAAAGTTCTTCAAACGTTCGCGTTCTCATAATAGTTCGGAGTAAAACCGAAATATACCGGTTTTAACCGCTATTTCTTAAACCGGTTCCGAGCCTTGATTGAGATAGACAATAAAATGGAAACCAAGCTTTCCATTCTGGTTTGGTTAATATGGTTAAGTCTTACAATCGAATACTGTATACAGGAAGCCAGTCAGGACGATTTCAAGCTGCCAGCAGGCACGGTGCTGCATCTCGAGCATGGCAACGACAAGCTCAAGCGAGAGGACATCAAAGAGGGACTTGCTAAGTTTGGTGGTAAGTGTGACTTTTAATTAGACTACACACTACGCTGTTGCAGAATGTTAGAGTAAGAGGGAGTAGGGACTGTGTGGGGGAAGGTAGTCTGGGGTAAATGCTGGACTCAATTGCATTATTTGTACTTGACTTGAAATAGATAAATATTATAGGAGCGTTATAATATGTATACAAATACTTGAAATACATAGAAAACAACCAGGACTCAGGATCATATATACCTGTGCTCATCATACAAATTTATGCCCTTACTGGGATTCGAAATCAGGACCATGCTAGCTAGGCTTCATAGACAGGGTCACTATCCACTTGGCCTCAAGGTTCAAGTAAAAAGTACTGGTCAAAGTTGTAAAGAACATGCTATTTTTCACGATCCGTACAGACGATGCAAACACAAATATGTTACTATATCCCCGAGTATTAGAATATTTTTCTATCTTAATTTCAAAATGTATCTATTCCAGACTACGAAATAGCATACGTAGACTCGAACCTGGGCGACACACAGGGCTGGGTGCGCTTCGCTAAAGAGAACGCCGCTAAAGAAGTGTTCGAGAAAATCTCAGACGGAAAGTTTTCCATCGCCGACACCGAAGTTACCGTCAAACTGCTCGAAGGCGACGACGAGACCGCGTACTTGACCAAAACAATAGAACAGATTAGGAAGAGGAGATCCAACCATAAGAACAACAAGCATCACAACAAAGGAAGGAATTTCAAAGGGAAACAAGGTGGGAGGAAACGGAAGCAAGAACACCATGATGATGCACCTGCATCTAAAGTTAAAGTACAGAGCTAGGTATACCGCTAACTGCAAATGAAGTCGCCGGGAGCTGTGTCCGAAACGCGTGTATGTCATGCTTTTATAAGCCGTGATATGGCGTTTAGGGGAGGTTTCAGAAAAAACAGAGTACACATTAAGTTATTAATAAAAGTAATAGTAAGTTTTGCAAGTCAGTCCCGGGGCCACGGTCGCCTCTTAGCTTTCTGTAAAGTCCAGCTACTACTTCGCAAAACGCAAGACGTACTACCGAACAACGTCATGCTCTAAGGGCAAACTTATATGTTATTTTACTTGAAATTGGCGAAATCATCGATTGATTTATTAATGGAAGCCATTTTTTTTTTTAAAGAAGAAGTTTTGTAACGATAATAATTATTTAAATTACATCCTGGTATTGTTGCTCTTTTGTGAAAAGAACGTAAATAGTTGATTTCTATATAGATTGTATGCGTAGTTTGGGAAAAAGGACCAATTCCGTAAAATTCTGTCAATAGAATTTCAACTATTCGTCAAAACCTTAGTTTATTCCAATGACAATATTTTGGCAATGCGTCCTTGTCGCTAAACAATATTTGCGTCACGAAACTGGCAGCATTTTTTCTAACTGCCGCTAATTGGGTTAAAACTACAAAAACCTCCCCTAGGACACAGCTTTCCCAGCTGCGGCCCAAGTGAACTTTCTTTTACGATGATTAATGTCGGATCTCAAATAATCATAAGTATTTTGAGATCACTTGTAACGTAACTGTTACATGCCGTATTGTTATCTAAACCTAAGCTAAGATGTTAAGATGACTTTTAAATGAAACTGGGTTTCTTTATGTTTTAAATAAAAAGCGTAATAACTGTTTTATGTTGTTTTTTATCCTGAGCAAAACTGATCGAATTTAAAGATAACTCAAAAAATACTGACAAAAAAATGACACATGTCATCATGAAAGCCATGAAGGAAAACATCGTGAGGAAACCGGAATAATCCCAATTATGCCTAGCAAACCCTTTGGGTTGGAAGGCCAGATGGCCGTCGCTTTCATAAAACTAGTGCCTACGCCAAATCCTGGGTTTAGTTTGACGACCGGTCTGGCCTAGGGGGTAGTGAAGCCGCCTCTGAAGCCGATGGTCCTGGGTTCGATTCCCAGTCAGGGCATTTATTTGTGTGATGAGCACAGATATTTGTTCCTGAGTCTTGGGTGTTTTCTATGTATTTATTTATTATATTTATCGTCGTCTAGTACCTACAACACAAGCCTTACTGAGCTTACCGTAGGACTAGGTCGATTTGTGTAAGATTGTCCCGAAATATTTATTTATTTAGATATCAAGCGAACCCCAGGATCCCGTGAGCCGTGGCAAAATGCCGAGACAATGAGACGAAAATGTTGATTGATGTCTCTTTCAGTAGTATAAATACTATGCGTAAACGCATCAATAATATGTGGCCAATGGCGCACTATAGAAGTTGTAAAACTGCGAGAACAAGAAAATAACATAGTTCTTTAACATAATTATTTATTTATTCGATATAACTTATAAAAGTACATGTAATTTATAGCTATTCGATTCAATATGATCACAGAATTTAAGACAGTTTAGTTAGATGTTTACATATCTATACCTACCTATAATGTAAGTGTATTAAAAATTGAAATAGATGACAAATACTTAAGAAAAAGCGATGAAGACCTCCGGCGTTCGAGACGGGATGGAGGAGCCGCCGGAAGTCCTCGTCGCTATATTTCAATTTTTAATTTATTAGTAGTATTACTACTTAAAAATCAAAGCAAGTCAAAATATTTCATAAAAAATAATTTGATTTGTTCTTAGTTTCATTCAACTTCGAAAAAATATCGCCGAGGTTTCGAGAATGACTAACCTCGTGGTCTCAAAGTAAGACTGGCTTAAGTTACCATTAAAATCTGTTTCAATTTAACAGATTTTTTTTTTTTATGACAAGGTGGCAAACGAGCAGACGGATTGCCTGATGGTAAGCAATTACCGTCGCCCATGGGCACCCGCAACACCAGGGGAGTCACAAGGGCGTTGCCGACCTTTAAGGGGGGTTGGAGCTCTAGGAACCTTACTCACCATCAGGAACACAACACTACATACCTGAAAGGTAGCAGTGCTATTATGGCTGTGGTTTTCTGTAAGGAGGAGGTACTTCCCCAGTTGGGCTTCTCCAGACTCGAGCGTGATGGTACTTCGCTGTGCCCTACCTCTCATTGTTGGACGTAGTTTAAGGTCCAAATGGTCCAGATTTGCAAAAACGGTTGATGTTTATATAATTAAGGGGCCCATTGCATAACAATTTTCAACTTATATTATTAGGGGAACTCTCTTTCTAATAAATGGAATTAAAAGGGGACTTCCGCTACTATTACAAGTTGTTATGCAATAGGCCCAAAGTTGTAGTTTATAAAATATTAGTTTTTTGCAATAAGATCTATACTTAGGTGTTCGTAGTCAGTCTTCATCGGTTCATATTCCCCGTATTGCAATTTCTGAAAAGAAGTAAATACTATTATGTAATGAATACGAGATAAGCTATTTAAAACAGAAACTTTGGTTCTGCTGCGAATGACATCATTTCAAGGGGTATTCTGAGGCACTGCCGCCAAACACGATATTCGTAAATTTCGGACGATTGTCTCTGTCACTCTCATGACGTCTTAATTGGGGTAAAAGAGAAAGATGCCTGAAATTTACGAATATCCTTTTTGGCGGTAGCGCTTGATCAAAGATAAAGGTAAAAAAAAAGTTTTCCTCCAATTGGTCAAGAACACATAGATTGACAGGGAACCTGTGTAGGGAACATACAAACATTCCGATTATCATAATACCGATTTACCGATTTTTATAATACCGAATTTCGAAAGTCCGATATATCGAAATTCCACTGACCTATAAATATTTCTTAACTCGTTGCGAAATTCCGATTTTAAAATCACGAAAGTAGAAAATCCCAAATGCAATATAATTATTAAATAGTTCCAAACCATAAAACTATAGACCGATCGGGTTCTTAGCGATTCGGTAATATGAATTTCGGTTCCTTGTATATTCCGAATATTTCCGAATAATATGGAATTTGCCTTTATTCCGTATAAGAACATATATAAATTAATATGTCGTATTAAATTTTAGGTTAGCACTGCGACCTCCTACACATAAAACTGCTACCAGAGTAAGTTAGATTAGAACTGCGACCCCCTATACAAAAAACTGCTACCAGAGTAGGTTAGGTTAGAATTGCGACCCCTTACAGAAAAAAGATGCTACCTGTAAAATGAATCGGAATTAATAATATCGGGTTAATGATTTGGGATTCGATGTTTTAAAATTCAGAAATATTACTTTCAGTGTTATTTTGCATCGGAATTTTTAGATTCGGTATTTTAAAAATCCTTTTGTTTGCTATTTGGAAATTATTCGTAATTTTAATGTGTCAACATTATACAAATTCGGGATTATAAAAATCGGTAACTCGGCGATTAGACATGCTGGCTCGTCACTCGCCTCGCTATTCGTCAAAACGTTCGACGAAACTTTTCCTATACAAAAACGCGATGAGAGGGACGAGAGGAATAGCGAGACGTCCGCGTACACATACGTGCTCGCGTTTCGCCTCGCCATTCGCCTTGCTACTCGTGCGAATGTGTGGCGGTAGCATAAAAAGTTTTTTGGAATTGTGTAGTGTACAGTCAAGTCAAAATTCGTTCATTGCCAAAGTCTCAAAAATCTCAAAAACTATTGTACATAAATAAGGTCGTAGGACGTATTTCTGAAAGGATTCTTTCGGTACGTATTTTTGCACTTGACTGTACCCAGATTGTCAGTGTCTATACAAAGCCGCGTTCAAGCATTCTGGCTACATATTACCATGTTGAGTAAAAGCAAAGATGAAAAGAGCAACTAGAGCAAGGATGTAAAGACATTACCAGTTGCTCGGGCTCCACGAGCACGGTGTCGCTGAGGTCGAGCCGCAGCCGCGGGCCGCGCGCCCGCGCCGCCGCCGCGCGCGCCGGCAGCGCGGGCGTCAGGTTCGCCGCGCTCACCTCCAGCCACTGAGTTTACACCACAGACTAGTAAGACATTCTTTCTTATTCTTATTCTTTATTCAAGTAAAATTTTACAGCATTACAGCTAGGGGGCGCCAAAGCGCTGTAAAATTAAATATATAAAGCTAGGTACTTAAATTATATTAATAAAATTATATAATTAATATGATAATAATAATCAATTAATAATTATTGTAATGTTAATTCGCAAAAACGTAAGAAATTTTTTAAGAGTTTATAATGTTTGTCGGCAAATAAGTAGCAGTCTGGTGCAAAAATTAGGAAGTCTTTAAGAAGTGTTCGGGATCGGACGATTGGCGAGTATTGGTTTGTAATCGTGTGAGAGGTTTCATTCGCGAGGAGGCGGTGTCTACGACCACGTAAGTAGTTGTCGGGAACAAATAAGGAAGTCATCTTTGCTGTCAAGTCCAAGCAGTCTGTCGAGTCTCCTCTCAATATTTGGGACGCAGCTGACATTAGGTTGACATTACGCCTTATCTCTAGGGAGTTAAAGCCTAGCGTACCCAGTAAAAATTTGGACGAATAGATTAACATAGAAATTTGACTACATGGCCTAGTGGGTACTCCGGTTTCAAGTTCCAATCCTTGGTGCCAATCCCATTAAACATTAATTTGTTTGTGTGATCAGCAGAGATATTTCAACCTGAGCCATGCTTTTTTTTTTTTTTTTTTTTTTATCGGTGTGGAAATGCGTTACGCATCTCCCCCGACCCGGGGAAGGTCATTTGGGGGGAGTATGTGGGACTCTCTCCTCCCGAAACCCCCTCTGCTAGCCAGAGGGAGGGGAGGAGTATACCCACTAAAAACACACCGGCGTCACCCGCATTGCCGTTGTAGGGGGATGTCATGGGGTCGTGACACTCTACCACGAAACCTGAGCCATGCTGCCCTAATAAGCATAAGTGGAGTAACTCCGTTTAATTTTTCATTTGTATAAGTATGTACCTTACTGTTACGGAAAAATGTAAGTAATTTTACGAGATTTCAAGATTAGTTGCGGCCCTTATGCTTAGTAGGACAGGCTCATGCGTGTTTTCTATGTATTTATTTAAGTATTTATATCGTTAGTCGAGTCTACACAAGTATTTATGATCTTACCGTAGTTAAGTTGTGTAAGGATGTCCTGTATTATCTATTTCATTAAATATTTCTCAAACATTTCAAGCAAAGTTGCCTTTTTGGTTACAAATTAGGTTAAAAAGTGACGTGAAAGTCTTTGGCTATTTAAAGAAAATTTAAAAACTTTTTCTTGTCTATGGTATAGATCACCATACAACGAACAAAGCAAGATATTATAAATTTTGCTTTGTTTAGGTACCTGACAGAACGAATGTTAATTTTATAAAATGTTTCACTTATGATATGACTGAATAATTTTGTGACTTTTATTTCCGTTCACTGCTTTTATTGTCATTGATTATATTCATTCGTTTTAAAGTTTAACCCTTTACCAGGCTCCAAGGAACTACCGTGTCTTCATACGTACTGTATATACTGTTACAACCGTATTGAACGCCTTGTAAAAACTGCATTTATGAAAGTCGGATATGCTCCTTTAAACCAGAAATAAAAATGTGGGTTACGGTTATCCCATCACCTGTCTAAGTAATTAACTGTCATACTCGATTTTGTCTTATTATATTCTTGATCAGGCGAAGGGACATATTCTTCCCACATCTTATATCGGTTATCACAGTCAAGGTTTAACTCCAAACCTACTACGAAACATTATATTTATCAATCACTGAAAACATTATTTTATGATCTTCAGTTTAATTACTTACATGAGTTTTTGTGACATGCAAGACAATTTACCGGGCCATGGGAATAATAGCTCCCACACAGTTAAACTCTAATAAGGCCATGGGATAATGTCAACCCACATCCTAATTTTGGTCATACACAATAATGCGTAAATATTTAGCAATGTTTACGATTACATTACCTTTCAACACTCAAAATCTACAATATGTCAAAAGATTGTTCGACCTTATGTACTTCTGTTTCAGAGAAATTAAGGAAAGTGTTCTAATTTCTCTGTAGTTTACTGAAATTAGCGTTCAAGTGAAATTAAACGTCTGCCAAAGATATATTACGTGATTTAGAAGCGTGTTGTGAATGTAAATTATAAAATACAATTTTCAGGGATTGACAAAATATTTTGTAGGAGGTTTGGAGTTAAAACCTGACTTAGGTAACCGATATAAGATGTGGGAGGAATATATCCCTTCGCCTGGTAAAGGGTTAAACCGCCACAATGACCGGCAACAGTGCCAACCAAATTTGAAAATTATTGCCATTGTAAGAAATTAGTTCCAATGAAATTCCGCAAAATGGCTCATGACCATGACTCAAGCATACATTATATTTCTGGTCAATCTTTAAATTTGGATCTTAGGTTCGAAGATATTTTATAATTACGACATAAGCATAACAGTACTAATTATAAGTATACTGACCGTCAGCTCAGCACAGGCGCTTATGATGGCTACCAAATCATCGTCCTCCATGCAATGGAATTTGTGCAGCGTCAACGAGCTCAAATGCGTTCCGTAGCTGCAGAATGCATCAGCCGCCTGCGACCCGGCTAGGCCTACACACATTACCCTTATTTAAATACAAAAAAAAACCTGACTTCAAAAACACGAAGGTTTTAAGAAGATTCTCTATAAGGAATGTTATGCGAAACTCTGCGTAGGGGGCACCACCAGCACAAACGGTAAACAAACCGCGATGGCGCAATGTCACATTTACTCGAAACAAATAATCTGTATTATTAAAAATAGGCTTTCTTAAGAACTCGAACAAGTAAATAAATAGGTATGAAAAACTGTATATAATGGCGTCCTACAGACATTTAAAAATGTATACAATTTAAAAAACTGCTACGTGGACGTGGTACGAATTTAATAGGAAAACATATTTTTTAATAATTTACCAATTTGAACGAAACTCAAAAACACTCATTCATCATCATCATTTCTGACGAAAGGACGCCACAATTACCCGCAAGTCATCAGTCCACCTTGTAGAGGGCCTACTAACGCTTCGTCTTCCGTTTTATGGCCGCCAACCGAACCTTACCACCACAACGGCCATCCGTTCTCTGTTACAAGGCACTAATTATTAACAAAAAAAATTCACTCACATCGGCAGTCAAAGAGCTCCAAGGTCCTCAACTCCTTGCATCCCTGCAGTATAGCCTCCAAGCCCTCATCCGACACCCTGAACGACGTCCGAAGAAACTTCAAACGTCTCAGACGGGATATCGGCTCATACTCATAACAAGTCATCCAATTACTATCCATTAACTCCACGTATTCTAATTTCTCCACTTTATCCAGCACATATTGTATTTCATCAGCTACTTCAAAAGGCATATCAGATAGAACCAGTTTTGTAAGCTCATTAAGGCGGTCGAGAGCTGAACGCAAGTGCTCAAAATTAAAGCCATCCAAGGAATCGAAGGCAAGAGATTTTAAGTTTGACAAGTTTATGGTGTTCAAAAAATCGCCTGTCACGTTACAACTAGTAACCTCTAGTTCTTCTATAGCTTTATCCGATATGAATTGGTTGATATCTTGGTCTGTTACCTGTAACAAAGTATAAAATTATAAACTAGATTGCCCCCGCGACTTCGTCAGCGTGAGGTCTCACGGTAAAGCAAGTCAAGTTAAAAAAATGAGGTCAATGTCGAAGCGATAAGTGTGCTCTTAGAGGATGCCATATTTATTACGGTAGTAGGCCTTGGTAGGTTTTGGGAAGTACTAGCTGAATTTACAGAAAGCCACGAGGCGGTCGCTGCGCCGGTATGCTAGGTGATGACCAAATAGTGGCGCAATGCGTTTGACATATTCTTCATGCTGCACACTACTCGTACTGAATTAGATCACTGCATAATAAGCTATCAAATCAATATTACACACTAAACTACGTTAATGAACAAAGATTACATTCTGACGACTTTGCCCCTTATTCGGCTCAACCGGCTAAGGGTAGATTTATAGATACGTTTGAAAATTACGTTCGACGACGTTACAAGGGGACGCATGTCCCAAAATAAGAGTTCGTTCTCAAAGTTTATCATGTAGCTAAGTACAGAACGGACTCAAAGGTATTTCTGAAATATATCTTTTTCGTTTTCGACAGTTTTTTTAAGAAGTCGAGTAGGTACATAATTCTGAGCGAAATTTTTTAGACTAAGTACTTACTTGAATATTAAGCCACTACTTTACTCCTAACGCTATCCCATATATGTATATTACCAAGTCGGATTATGTTATGTTAGTTTATAAATCATAATTCATAAGTAAGTAGCTAGGTTTTAAAAATATGTCATTAAAATAAGCATTAAAAATAAGCGGGACTTAACCGCATACATTAAAACTAAGAACAAATCAAATTATTTAATGAAATATTTTTGATTTGCTTTGATTTTTAAGTAGTAATACTACTATATAAATTAAAAGTTGAAATAGATACATACATTAACTTTAAACCTTCGATTATTTGTAATAACGTCTAAAAAACGTGAAAGTTTAAATCAGTATGTCCGTATCAATGTGTCCTTATTGTATTTACTTCCTCCCCCTTGCTGCGTTATCCTCAATTCATAGGGTCCTAACCGACTTTGGATGGTAGATTTGGAAGCCTTTCGATCTCCTGCTACTTCTATGGCATCATCGACCTTAATGGATAGCGATTTGATTATCAGGTCGGACCACAGCGTGGGACTGCAGCCACTCACTTCTTCCCCCGAACCTGTGACCATACGCCGTTCTAAGTATTTTATTTACTTACCGAACATGAATAGAAATATAATCCCTGCAGCCGGTTGAAGTCTTTATTCAAATGATATGGAAACTGTCCTGAATCACCCCAGTTTTGTATATCCAATAACTGCAAGTAAACAATAAAAGTTAATGAGACTTTTTTGCACACAGAATGCCGTGGGCTTGGTGGTCACCTCGCCAATAGGACCAAATTTCGATTTTATATGAAGTAGGTCTGTTTTAACCTCGTAAGTTAATTTATATTTTTAGGACATCGAGATATTGTCGTAACGGCCCACGAGATATTTCTTAAACAAAATTAGACTTTTTTTCTGGAAGCTAATATTATCCTATAATGTCCCATTTTTAAGACATGGGTGGGTTGTTATTCCACTTGTAAAATAGATTGGGCCTTACGAGGTTAAGTTAAGCTGACTGCTGACTTGGTAATTTCCACAACAATTACTAAAATAGTTTATTAAAGGGTCTTGTCCGGTCATCTAGGCTATGCATTATGCAACCTAGTGCTAGATATAGTAAGCGGCCTGTAGACTCTTTCATTTGTTTACAAACACCGCGACCATCCGTCCTTTTCTATCTATATTATTTTAAAAGAGGGGTAGTCTATTACGGTTCGGGGTCGCGTCCCTCTTGTGCTAGGCCTACTGGAGTCTATTGGTTATCTATTGGTCTCGTTTAACAGTAAAGGATAATGAGATAACAACATTTACCATTAGATTTTCCAAATTGGGACAGTTGTCATGGATTATTTTCAAAGTTTCCAAGCTGTTGCAGTATGCGCCCATGAGTGTTGAGCCGAGTTTGCTGGTCCACAGTACAAATGAGTCATAAGCATCTTCTGACACTTTCAAAGTACATGCAGTTGGATGTGTTTTCTTGGGTCTATCATGTTCATTCACTATATTTATGTGGACTCCTAGAAAAATTAAATTGAAATTGAAGAGGGAAACTCTGGTGGTGGCATATAATAGTGTCGGTTGTGGATAGGCTGGAGGGTCAGTGGTCAGTGCCAGTACATATTCTAGCACAAGCCGAGCCACTTTCTTGATTGATTTGTTTGGAAGGATTGTACTCTGTCCTATAATGTACTTGTGCAAATGAATAGAATAAATATCTTAATTTTTATTATAACTGCAGTAAAAACATAAAATGGATTTTTTATTTATACCTTCAGTGATATCATTTAATTCATTGAATTCTCATTCAAATTAATTAAAAGCAAGTAAAGTAAGTTCTGACTGACACTTTTAAGAACTTAATATTGCGTGTACTTTCAGAAGTATACTTTTAAGGTTGCCGTTTACAAACGAAAAACTGAAATAGTCCAATTACATAGCTAACCTTGTAGGTGTAATAGCACTTGTGTCTGCCAAAGTCTGCTGGTGCGTTCCGAGCGAATGAGATCACAGACAGGCACATATTTCAGCAGGATACGCCAGCAGTCCTCATTGAGGTAATGTAGTATTGTCCTGTCATTATTTTCAACCGCTATTGACATCTGTAAATAAACATTCTTAGAATACATAACACTGTCAAAAAAAAGTTTGAAAAACATAGTTTGAAGTTTTGAAAATCAAAACATAATAATTAAAATATAATCAGGCATCTACTTTTCTATATTTTACAGTCTGTATTTTAGATAAACTAGCAGTAACAAGTACCTAAGTAACAAGAGAACATGCATTTAATTTAATAAATAAGATTTAGTCGCTAGTCTTGGTTTGATTAAAAACACTGTGCTCAAAAAAGTACATTATAGACAAATGTATATAATAAACCAATATATGTATCAAGTTAAACCAAACCTTTTAAACATAAATAAATAAACAAGCCCACAAAACTATAAACATTCACTTTGTCACTTAATACAACTTTGACAGTTCTGCAGTGCTGCCACTGTTGCCCGACTCAATAACTCATAGATAACTATTGTAACTACATACTCTATGACAGAATGCTTTATTATCTATGACTGGATATTCCGCTTCGTACCAACGAGTTAAGAAATGTAAGAAGAAAAACCCTATAAATAATAATAAATAAATATTTCGGGACAATCTTACACAAATCGACCTAGTCCTACGGTAAGCTCAGTAAGGCTTGTGTTCTAGCTGGTTCTAGGTACTAGACGACGATATATATAATATATATAATACTTAAATACATAGAAAACACCCATGACTCAGGAACAAATACTGTGCTCATCACACAAATAAATGTCCCGACTGGGATTCGAACCCAGGACTACATATTATATATATTTAATAGGTCTGTGCTTCGTACATACAGAGAAAGATAATTATACTGTCTCTTTCATCCGCTTCACTGGCGTTGAGTAAAAATAAATTAACCTAAAGGCCCGACTACACGCAATGATATGATAGTTTGTGCAAAAGTTTGCACAAATACTGAGTATGGGGTAGATAGCTGCATGGCAAGCCGTTTGTGTGACATTTTAACCCCATATAAGAAATAAGTAAACCCCAGCAATAAGCACACATGCTTTGCTTGTGACCTTTATTTAAATTGATAGATTTACCTTTTTTCTGTAAACCATTTATTAAGGACGTTGTCAATTATCGGCCGTCATCACGCCGTCATCAATCAGAAATCATCAGTCATTTAGAATTGATTGATATACCTAATTTATACAAATATTTCGATTTATTTACAAAAATGCCGGACGAAATACAAACACGTCGCTACGAATCTATGCTATTCAACTATGGCACAACACAAAGAACTGACTACAGGGAGAATGAAATCAAGCCGCCCGTGCCGACATTATTCAAAGAGAAACAACCTAAACAAAAACCCGAGTTTAAAGGCATAAAAGATATTCAAACGATGACTGAGAGATTGCCAATACCGTTTGATCTGTTTTTTACACCTAAGGATATTTTAAGAACTAACCCTCGAATTGTGCAAAAGACTTTCGTAAGTTTTAACTTGCATCCTTTAAAAGTCCAGTTTTAAATTTCAATACAATCTACTATTTTCTGATCAATCCATAAATAATACTTGTTTTTCTAATAGAAAAATGCGAATTAAAGATGATTTACATAAAGATTTCAAGCTTAATTGTCGTCACTTAACTGACCACTGATTTAACTTTTATTTGCAACTTACAACTTTTCGCAAATTGTACAAGGCATATGAATATGAATTTAGTTTTTTACAGCTTTTATCTATGTA
Organism: Grapholita molesta; assembly: GCA_022674325.2. Lineage (NCBI taxonomy): Eukaryota > Metazoa > Arthropoda > Insecta > Lepidoptera > Tortricidae > Grapholita > Grapholita molesta. Next base: position 3,694,707 of record CP053124.2, on the reverse strand, counting down.
ATTATTCCAGCTTAAAGTACGATCTATAGTTAAACCTAAAAAGGTAGTGGTGTATGTTTCATCAATTTTTTGATTTTTGTATGTGATTTTTAAATTAGATATAACCTCCTTTTGCTGTTTGAAGTTCATTATTTTAGTTTTATTTAAATTAAAAGATAGATTATTTTTATTTAGCCAATCGATAATATAAGGTCTACAGTTTCATTAATGTGCGATTCAAATGATGAAGGGTCTTTATGTGAAAAGATTACTGTGCTGTCATATGCGAACAGAACCATTTTGTCTGTTATTGCAGATGGCAGGTCGTTTATATATACATATTAGGAAAAGGAGAGGACCTAATACGCTGCCCTGAGGGACGCCAAAATTTACTTGTTTTAAGTCTGAAGAATATGTGATTTCTTGTTTAGTCTTAACACAGATTCGAGTTATCTGTGTAATTTGCTCTCTATTTAACAAGTAAGATTTTAGTAAATTGTAGGCGTTTCCACGGATACCATAATTATATAGTTTTGACAATAAGGTTTTATGATCGACAAAGTCAAAAGCTTTTGTTAGATCCATGTACAGAGCTGTAACAGGTATTTTTTTATCTAATTGAGTTGTAATCATGTTGAGTAAATCATAAATGGCCATATTTATGGATTTATTTTTACGGAAACCTGTTTGCTCGGCAGCAAAAAGATTATGTACCTAATTCAAAAAAAAATCTTAAGCTGCTATAAATTACTTTTTCTATTACTTTAGAGAAAATAATAAAAAAGTAAAAATAATAAAATTAAGTGAAATTGGTTCACAATGACGAATATAATCAATTCAAATTAAAATTGAATATATAAATACTTAATTGATTTAAAGATATCACCTTTACAAAATTTATAAAGAACAGCATTTTTAATTTGCGAAATTTCAAAAAACCATGGTACCCATCAAATTATCGCAGTTTACTGCAAAATAAATTGTAAGGCAACTATATACAAAAACGCAATATTTCACGGTCTAAATAGCAATTTAATGATTTCTTCATACTTTAGAGAGCGCGGCTAGGAATAAGTGACGTCATACGTTATCATATTTTTGTAAGGAGCGTTTTCGCGGGAAATACGAATGTAAGACTTTGACGTTCATTTCTGGCTTTTGTGTTGTTTTAAGGCCATTACTCCCATATAGACATTTCATCCCTAGACCGAAAGGGATCGATTGATAAAATAAAAATATAACAGTCAACTAGCCTATTCTTTCTGTGTGTTATGTAGGTATGCTGATACCCTGTGCCAGCTCTGGTGAAGGGGACAGAAATATAACACCCCTGTCGTTCTCACTTTATAGAGTGTACGAAAATAAGCATAAGTATAGGTAATTTGGGCTGGGACTATTCATTTTGAAAAAAGGCTGAGAGAATCATACTGCCCTTTTATTATGCCAGTATATAGATTATTAGATTGTCTGACAATAACTATATATAGGCTTTTTTATATCATTAATATAGAAATCTGTGAAAATCTGGCGATACGTTGCGAATTGTTAAGATCGCACTCGTCGCACTATTTTCAATTATTATATATATGTAAATAGGTATAAGCTTTTGGAAAATAAGGAACTGATAATCTATTTAAGTAAATAATCACAATTTGCAGTTAAAGCCAGAAGACGTAGGACGCGAGGAGGCGCAGAAGACTCGCCCGCGGCTTGTGATGACTCCCGCCGTCAGTATGGACGACATCGACAATAAACAGTAATGTATCGCGTGATGATGGTCAATATTGTACAGTCGCCATCAGATACATAGAAGCTGTGGAGGTGATCACAAATATCGGAACAAGCGCTTTATCGCCTTGACAATAGAGGTTCATTTCGATATTTTGTGACCGCGAACCCATGCTCGCATTGGTTACCGACGCAGACTGCGGGCCGCAGCTCTCCGCGACCACGCACTCGACGCCGGCAACAGTTGAGGGCGGGGAGGCAAAAAACTACCCTCATTTTCAGCATTATGTTTGTGACTTTTAATAGAAAACTCCCGTGAGACTCGGACATACTAGAAATATATATAAACGGGTCACTCACGTATCTTAAGGTCCAAAACCGCTCGACATGTGTAGTTCTCGAAGGGCCGCCGCCAGCGACGGTGCGGCACAGAGCTCATGATTATGGTTCACGAATTGGACCGAAACATATGTCGAGCGGTTTTCGACCTTAAGATACGTGAGTGACCCTTATATATATATATATTTCTAGTATTATGTTTGTGTTTAACAGCTTTAAGTTATTTTATTTATGTTTTTATTACTAATATTTTTTCTGGGTTTTGTGTTTATTTAAGCGTATCTTTGTATTACTTATATATATGTCGTCGTCTATAAGCTCGTTTTTCTAGGATTAGAAAAAACGAGCGTTTGTCGTCACGCGATTTTTTAGCTGTCATATTTAATTCTTATTTTCTTCACCATAGCGTTCCTAATGGAACCTTAAGACACACATACAGTTGCCATCAGATATATCGGAGCTGTGGAGGTGGTCAAAAATATCGGAACATGCACCCTTGTGGCCGTGACAATACAGGTGCTGTTCCGATATTTCTGACCACATCGACCTCTCCGAGATATCTGATGATGACTGTACAGCACATACGTACACAACACAACTTCACTTCCTACAAATAGAGCTGTAGGAAAAGCCGTGCCGAAATATCGCAGCCATCACAATTTTTATTTACAGAGTCCGTGACTTGCTCTTACAAGATATTTATAAAAGCACGGTGCGGATCGCGACAGAGGAGGGCGTGGCTCTCACCAAATACAAAACTGTGCGGGCTCCGTTTCCGGGGTTACCGGCGCCGGCTAACCCGGTACGTAACAATGTAGACTATTTAGTAACGAGTTAGATACCTGGACGTGTGTAAAGCACGGTTCGCATCACAACGTGGTGACTTTGACCAACTACACTGACCTAGGTAACATTTATAATCTTCTTTCTAAACGTAGAGGATGGCGCGGATAGCAAAAGAGGAAAGCGGCTCTGACCAACTACAAGACAACCACTACTTCAGCTACGGCCTTCCACTGCTGGGCCTCCTCCATAGACTGCGATATGCATTTTCGGGGGCTTAAGGCCATAATCGCAGTCCGTAGCAGGCGCGTTAACGATCGTAGTACTTACGTTCTACCCTACCGATCTAAAAAACGCTGCTACCCGTCCTCCGGTGGAGTTCAGGGACAATACCCGGGTTCGTTTAGGGACAATACTTATATCAGGGTCAGCCCTAGATGCATCGAGAGGCGTAGCTTATTGGCTGTCTATGGAGGCTGGGAGTTGGTTGACTCTGGGAGGGCCAGTGAAAATCCCGCAAAATGCTTGTCGCAGCACGTATAATGTCCGTAGTTTTCATGGTTTCGAGAGGAGAGAGAGCAAACCATTGAACCCTCGTCTCAGTACTCCCCTGTTAGTTTTAGGCTAGAGGGCGGCGTCGCAAAAAAATTGAGGATGCCCAAGGCAAAGTTCGCATCAAAACAAAGTTTTGGAATCCCTGACTTATATAATATTTTTTTGAAATGTGATGATAGAAAAGAAGATAATAATATGACTTGTATCATCTTGGGGGGTAGTTGCCATAAGCGCCACGCTTGGCAGGCGGGTTGGCGACCGCAGGAGCTGTAGATTTGGTTTCAACGGACGCTGCTGCCCGTTCGTGGGATTTTTCCCTTTGTCGCCTCTTTCGACACCCGCGGGAGGAGATGGGGTGGTGCTATTCTAGTCAGTCAGCACTGTTTTTCTATAACCAGTTATTATTGCAGATAACCCTACCGAAGCTGACCGCGCAGTACGTGTCCCCCGAGTGGCGCATGGACTCCGTGTCGTGGGACAATAGGCAGCTGCGCGCTTACTGCGACCCCACCGAAAAGTTCTGGCTCGAAAGAACGCCCAAGTAAGAAGGATTATAACCTTGGGGGACCTTTTCGACGCCATGTCACTGAAATGTGAAAACTAAACGTTATGCATGTGCATGTAGGTCTACTTTGATCTATACAGGGTGTCTCATTCAGATCAGTCAGTATGGGGAAATCTGGGACTATAAGACATACAAAGATTTGTTCTTATGCTGCCGCCACACATTCGCGCGAGTAGCGAGGCGAATGGCGAGGCGAAACGCGAGCACCAATGTGTACGCGGACGGCTCGCTGTTCCTCTCGTCAATCGCATCCCGTTTTTGTATGGGCAAAGTCTCGTCGAACGTTTCGACGAATAGCGAGGCGAGTGACGAGCCAGCATGTCTAAACGTGGAGTTAGGAACTATGTCATCGTCGTCATCGATTTTAGGGAAAACCTGCATACATAGATTTATAAAAAAATCTTGTACTCTGTTCGAGAATCGAACCAGGTTGTTTTGGAAAATAAAACTTTTAATTATTTCCACTTGGATATAGTACATTACTGCAGCCGCCGAGAAAAAGGGGGTTGAAGGCTGAGTTGTATATACGGCCGACCGTATAGGGAGGCCGGATAGTATACGAAGCCTTCAAGACCCTTTCACGGCTAGGCATGTATAGTGCTTTTCTCAAACTAATGCAATGAAATAAATAAAAAAATACCACTGAACAAAACAGCTTCACAACATAAGTTTTTTAATTTTCCCTCCAATCCCGCTTTGTAGTATTTTTGCCTTCGATGTAATAATTAATGACTATCATAAATAGTCTGGCTATAATTACTATATACAACATTTAGAAAAATCACCAAAAAAGAATGCACTTACCTTTCAAATGATGGCGCTACGGCATCTGCCTTTGGCGGTACACAATAACAAAATATAGATAAATAAAACCGGGCCCGGTTAGATTATTCAATTTTTATACACCCGTAACACTATATCTAAGTCACAAAAGCATTGAATCACACCATTTACCACTATTTAGTCTTAATAAACAGAGTTTTACACGCCGAGACGCCGAAAAACTTTTCCATTCCGCCATTATTAAAACAAGTAAAAGTGTCCTGTGATTGGTTGACTCAAAAATGCGTTCAAAAACGCGCATGCGTGGAGTAGTGTTTGGTGTTGCCAATACAATTTTAAAATTGAGAGCATGAATAATAAATATAATAATGTAATAACCTGATGATATGAATATTCATTTACATGATAAATAAAATAAATCTCTTCATACCATTTCGTCTGAAATAAGCGAGATTATTTTTTAGCCCGCTAATCATTTAGTCACTAAAAATGATAAAAAAATATAATTCAGCTGTTTGAACAGGCTTCATGAACACAGACGCCAGGTATACATAAAAATTAAAAAAAAAATACTTCCCGGCCTAGGCCTTCAATTTTAAATGAAATTCGTTACCTGTCCTCTGGAGTCGATCCGCCCTAAACGTGATACTTCGAAGCCTAATATGACGCACGTAACGAAGACATTTCATTGCATGTTTGAGAAAAATGGATTGTGTAGGTTATATGCAGCAAAAGGTACCACGATCCAGTTTTTCTTGTCCCTAAAATCGATGACATGGTTCCTTAGAACAAATCTTTGTATGTGTTATAGTTCCAGATTTCCCCATACTGACCGATCTAAACGAGACACCCTGTATACCTATCATTATGAATGAATAATAATATATATGTGGCGTGCCGCGGCAAAAGGTACTTTCTGGCGGTGGCGCTCACGCTATTGTTAACCACGCTTCAATACTAATGTGAGTGAAGCTTCACAAACGTAAGCGTCAACTGCTATAAGAAGCCTTTTATGCCGAGGCACGTCACATATGTTTTCTTTGGCATCGGACCAGCGGTGCCCATATGAGTCTTTGGCGCGAAAAAAGTAAAAAAACTACCGTTCCACTAACCAAAAGTAGCATATTTTAAGAGGCAGGTTTTTCTTTCTCTCAAAGCATGCTTATAGTATACCTAGCGCGGAGACTGCAAAGGCGATAAGTAGAGGGTAGTTATCAGTTGATCTAGTATACTTACCAACTTTATTTTTGGCTTTGGACCACTAACCTGAATGAATGTTTCTGTTAATTCCGTTCAAAATTTCTACAGATGCAGTGTTTGTGACGACACAGCGGCGCGGATTGCGCAACAGAAGATGAGAGAGAAATTGAAAAGGCGGTCCTGAATACCAATTTTTATTAAACGTACCTATATTTCGTTATTTCTTCATAAACGTTCATCAAACCTACTGTAATTAAATTATGTTGTGTTCTTATCTGTCACTAACAATTGTGTTTGTAAGGTACATTATTTTAGCACACTTGTAAGTTAGGTGACAATGCAATATTACCATACAACTCATCTGATATGATGCTGGAGATAAAAGGTAGCAATAGCATCTTCTAGAATACACAAGATAAACCCGGCGTGTTAAGGGCTCAGTCTGGTTATATACTCCCGATGAGTAGTTGATGATTGTGCAAAAAAAGAAACTTTTCTTCTGCTGATAAATTTGATATAAAGCGATGACGCCAGTAATGGACAAGGAACCAATCAGTGGAGTTGTTGGTATACAACCAATTTATAACGTTTTGGTTTTTGAATTAAGAACTATGTGTCCAACATTGGTGCCATTACCCTACCAGAATTTGCAGAATATAGTGTAGTAGGGTAACTCGCCAGCAGTAGCGGCGTGTCAATTAATATCCTAGGCAAGCCGGGAAGCCTGAATTGTTATGACCATCTTTTTCTTCATGGAAAACTGCTCTACTATCTGAAAGTTAGTCAAGCCGGCAGGAATCGAGTTCTAAGGACGCGCCGCCACTGCTCGCTAGTAACGGCCACCTTTCAGTAACTATATGATATAATATAAATATAACCTATTTTAGTATTAAGTGGCAAGTTATTAAAAGGTAACCAGTAATTGGAACCCCATTAGAAAACTATTTGTATTTAAACTTTCGTGAGATATATCTGATAAATTAAAAATTAACACGGCTCTACTCACGTTTATTTAGTCACTCGCGCGACATGTTTCGGAGAACAGGCCTCCATTATCAAGCACTAAGAGTGCGGAGTGTCCGTTCGATTCGGCGATCGCGTCGCCGGCCCGTCGCGCACTAACGCGCGCCGCGCTGCTCGCGCCGCTCTTGATGTCAAAACCGGTTGAGGGCGGTCCGACACCGGGGCCGCTGTAATGGTAGAACGCGGGTTCGATTTGTCCACCAACAACGACTCTAAACACACCGAACTCACTGTGTCCACTAAACTGTTACAACACTCCCTAAGATTTTGATGTTTGCCATAGATGGCAGGCTGCCATGCTGGCGGTACAGCCCAACCACCTTCACGATTAAAATTTGGACGACGCCCGATCTCAATCGCTTCGCGTATTTTGCGTGGTACGAAACATTTTACACGCACCAGCAATCGCGCCTTATCGAAGCGCATTAGAAAACGTATTTATTGGCAAACATTATTTATTTTCAGTATATGGTGGCCGCTTACTGGCGATCTACCTTTCCATGTGGTAAAACGATTGATAATATTGAAACGATAAATTGATCAATTTAATTTATTTATTTATTCAAATTAGAAGCGAATTCCATAGTTGTAAAATAAATGACATTATTAAGTATTATTTTACGAGGATTATAGAGGAAATAAATAAAAAATGTACGTTTGGCATATATGGATTTAGTAAATGTTTGTTAGATACCAAAAAAAATTAACAATATCCATACAAAATCGCGTCTCCTTCAATCTGGCAAACGCAGTAGCGCCACCTATCACGTTTAACAGGAGTAGCCTTTCTATACTAGTTCTAGTAGATGTCTACATCGGTCTATAGATGGCGCTGCGCCACATAGTACCGCAAAAAGACAAATAGGCAGAATGTTGAACGAACGACTTTGTATTGACATTGTTTATCCGGTTAGACAAAACAGACGGGCAGTTTTAATTGGAATAAAATTAACTGCTGAAGAGCCATTTTATTTATTGACCTAAAATACTAACCCTACAACCCTACACCATGCTATTCTTTACCATGTTATAGCGTCTAGGCAAAGACAAGTAAATAATAAAAAACAGTCTACACTGAGATTTAGTACGGATAAGAATGCGCAGTGAGGGCATCCACAAAGTAGATGGAAGGATGACATTATACTGGTCGGTCTGGACTCTGGAGTATTTTTTTAAATATTCCTAGGCGGTCTATGCGCATATGCCCCAAGGACGTGCGTGGCTGATACCTAATTGTAATTGTATACATATACATATATCGTTGGCTGAGTACCAACAACACAAACCGTGAGGCTCAGTTAATATGTGTAAAGATCTGTTGATATTTATTATACGTATGCCCCTGACAGTGCAACAATTAGGTATCAAGTTGATCGGGTCACAGCGCTATACGAAATATTTTATGTGGTGGCGCCATCTACATCACAATAAATCCATTTTGAATGAAGCGATTGACAGTCATTATTATTTCCTTGTCTTTTGTATTGGTTAGTGCTTAAACTCCGAGATCCCTTCAAACGACTAAGTCTATAAAATCACTTTGACAAAGCATTAACAACATTAGGATAAATCGCCAGTAAATGGCCACCTTATTCTGAAAATGAATTCTGTTCACCTAAAAATAGAACTCATTTTCTAATGACATTTCACCAATGATTAATGATTTTTCATTTAACTGGCCACCTATACTAAAATATTTTTCTTTTGTTTTTGTATTGTGCTACTAATGCATATAGTTGTTAAGATAATATGTAACTTACAAATTATGGAACAATTTAGTCTGAAATTTTTATTTCATTTATTAAAATAGGTTCTAATAATAAGTAAACAGAATTCATTTTCAGTATAACGTTTAATTATAATCTCCTTTAAACAGAGTCCATTTTTGGTAAAGTGTGGTCAGTTATTAGAGGGTGGCCGATTACTAGCGTTTTACCCTATACAGGTGAAATACTTAACTACAAGGCAGGCCCACATTTCTCCAAAGGTTTGTAACTTGCAACAAGTGGAAGTCACTTTTTGACACCTTTTATTAGAAAGGGAGTTTCGTTTTTTACAAGTTACAAGCTTTCGAGAAATATGCCCGGAGCTCTAGTAATTCTCTGCACAACAGTAGCGGCCCCTAAAATTCTTATTCTATATAAGCCGGAGGTATTAAGGCCACCTTTCTATTCATGGTAAACTGTCTGCAAGTTAGTCACGCTTGTAAAAATCGAGTTCAAAGAACGCGCCATCGCCACCACTGCTGCAGAACTACATAGACATGGTCCCTTAGTTAAGTTTTTCACGCATAGCATCTTATCTCTAAGCATAATGCATGTTAATGCATAATTTCTATGTTAATTTAATAGTTAGCTATTAGGGTAATCCGCCAGTAACTGGCCATCCTCCAATAACTGGGCACATTATAGTATAAATGAACTCTGATTATAGGCAATCAGAATTTATTTTAGTGTGACATGGCCAGTTATAGAAATCCCATAGAAAATGTGTTCTATTTGTAAGTAAACAGAATTCATTTTCAGTATAAGGTGGCCAGTCACTGGCAGCTTACCCTATATAGATATAACATATAACACAAACGTCTCGTTATTTATATTATATTTTTTTCATTTTATTACAGTTTCAGTCTCTTAAGTATAATTTGCATAATGACGTAATAACGCATAATTTTAAAGATTTGTTGTACAGTCAGCGTAATATAGTTAGTGCAGGCATAACGGTCAAATATATCGTAACAAATCCTTACTGCTATATAAATAAAGATCTATATCGATATATTTGGCCAATTTAGTGGCCCCTATCTTTGACGCTGACTGTACTCATTAAAATGTTATTACAACAGTTATAATTATAACACTAATAATGTAATAATCCAATTCATAAATTTATAAAAAAACAACATTACAATTAATTATAAAAACGAATCACTTAAAACCACATATGTTAGTACCCATATTAAACATATTTAAAAAAATTGATGATTGGGTAGTCCATCCTAAACTAATTATACTTTTCTAATAACATTCTAATATATTCCATCTACTTTTTACTACATAAAAACTGGTAAATAATATTATGACTGTTTACTCGAAAATATCCTAAAAGTCAAGTCACCTCGTATATTTAATGAAAAATAAATATTAAAAATCTTTATCTACGTACATATCATTAGTGCTCTAAAATGCGCCCAAAAACCGTAGGCAATGACCAGCATTACCAACCACCAGAAATGAATTGAGATGTAATGTTAACATTACCTCCTGAAAAACGTAGGTTATGAGTTTAAATTTGGAACAGCTGTCAAATTCAAGTGGGGTGTATATTCTAGTATCTATATATATTAAAACAGTCATTGATACGAAACTCCAATTCGTTATGCTTTTTAATATAAATCGAACGAAATTTGAACTCGAGTGACAATAGAATAGGGAGTTCATTCGCTTGTCTATGGTTTAAAAAATATTTGACTGAGATACGAAATACGAAACGCCGCCATTCGAAGCTGGCATTTGTTTTGTTCGTTGACTTTTTGATGTTTACAAGTAGCACTAGTAATAATGCAGGTCATTTCCCTACGGTTCCTGAACCCATCTTAAAACACTTATGATATGTGTGTACATAAAGTAGTGTATGTAACTATACATAATTAGGCATTATGCACAGATACATAAACTACTATAAAATCTCCTAAACTCTACGGTAATCATGTACATATTACAAATTATAACTTATAACTAAACCAAAACATTATAACTTAATTTCTTTACATTTGTGTTATAAAACAAATAAATAAATGTTTTGTATTCTCAACGTGGGTAAGACCGTTTATCTGGAAAGACCGTCTACCAATCAATTTCCTACATTATCTCATAGGTATTTAGTGTGATATGGCGGACTTCCCTTAAAAATATAGCATGCCGGTCTTACCCACATTGACATAAATTGTGTTTGTTCTGTAATTATGTCTTTATTTATTCCTACTCTTTTGATTTAAATAATTTCAAATATAAATGTCCGAATCTTGTCTTTTAAATTGTATAATTATTACCATTGCCCACATTTTTCTTGCGGTAACGCCATGGGGTTTTAAAATTCAATGGAAAATTTCGGATACTTTTTTTTTCACCTATTTGGATAAAAAAAGTATTAAAATTCTTTAGAAAATAACACATTTTTTAAGTAGTGGGTGTTTGCAGTACCTGTTATATTATTTTTAAAGGAAAAATAAGTTTCAATGTTTTATGGCTTACTATATGGTGGTTATAAGGCGCCATGTTTTTGGTAACTAAATTATTATACATTGACTTTTCATAACCATGATCCGTAATAAATGTTTTAAGTCTGGTCATACAAAACGAGTCTATGCATGGTATACTTTATGTAAACGGCTGGGTCATGTAACTAGTGACCAAAGAGCTGGTAGTTTCCTTGCTCAATAATCATTGCAGTTCAGCGAGGAATCGCTGCCAGCATCCTATTCACCAAGGCACAGGAACCAACTTTAGAATTAGATTTTTAGTTTATTGTAATTAATTGTACATATTATCGTGATATTATAACTTGTTCGGAAAATATTATGGACGAGATCAAAAATTTAGGTAAACAGAATTAATTCTTCATTATAACGTGGCCAGGTTTTTTATGACGAAGGTAGCAAACGACCAGACGGATTGCCTGATGGTAAGCAATTATCGTCGCCCATGAGCACCCGCCAGTTATTGAAAGATAGTCAGTACCCTACCTATTTTTTAAATAAGTTTTTTTCACTGTTAAACTTGCAATCGGTTCGAAAAAAAAACCGTAATTTCAAAATGTCTGTCATTATGAGTTATGACATATTGTTATGATGACACTTCAACTCTCTTGGAGTTACCATTACATATAGGTGAGAAACTTAGCTAAAAGACCAGGTCTATATAGTAGTAACGTGTCTGTACAGTCAGCGTCATATAGTTGGTAGCATCCAAAGTACTCAAAAAGTTCGGTACACCATAGAATTAGTATGGTGTACCGAACTATTTGAGTACTTTGAATGCTACGAACTATATGACGCTGACTGTACACGCATGTGGGCGTTCCATATTCAAATGTTGACGTAAGTTCCATATTTGTGTCATTATCTAAGAAAAGGGACCTTATATTGTCGATGGCACTTACGTCGAATCGCGTTGCATTTGTATTGTAGCGTCTTGAACAACGACATAAACGCCATCGACAATAAGGACCCTTTTCGTAAAATAATGTCACATTTATTCTACTACTACATAGAAATGGTGATTAAGTCACCTATATACTTTTAAATCCGAATAAGTTTTGGTTTTCTAAACTGAATACCCCCGTATGAATACTTCGGAGCGGGTCAATCGCTCGCTTCAACCAGACATATATTAGCCAGGGCCAAAGCAGAGTTCTGCCTGACTATTGGGTTGCTATCCTTGATGAGGGTCAGAAGACGACTCTTTGCCGTCGCAGTGACGTCAGGGTCCAGGTCCACATCTTCCGGGTGCTTCTCTGCTATGCGGTGCAGCTCTGCGTAGAGGAGGCCTGGATAATAAAAGAATAATCTAGGCTTGAAAAAAGGTACTAGAGTTTACCCGAATCGTGTCGCCTAGTGCGCGTAGTACACGTGCGTTCATCTGTTGTAACTGAATAGCAATAACATGGCTCATATAAGTTTTAATTCTATTTATATAAATATATTATTCTACACCAGTGGAGGGCAAAGTACGCGAAAAGGATTTTATGCTGCCAGTCCGTTGAAATAATTATTAATATTGGAGTCAAACTAAAATAATACCAGTGCCTTTTATTTCGCTCATGAAAGTTTTTATGTGTTGACTATGGAAAAGGGAAGCGTTGACGGAATATATAAAGTGAGTAAATCTAACACGGAAGAATTTCTTAACTTATGTTATCACCAAACACCGGTTTCGCCGGGGCAAATCTGTACTGACGTTTAATAGTGCGAGGACACATTAAACTAATTTTATAAGTTGATATCGATAAAAATGACGTACAACCGTTGTGTAATTTCAAGAATTTGAATGAAGAAGAAAACTACATACACAAAAATAAACTTTTTGAGGAATTAACTTTCTTAAATATTTAATATAATTTTCATAATATACAATCAAAATTTTTTCCACATTTTCAGACTTTAATCTTCATCGCCTGGGTGACAATATCCATTTTAGCTAACTAAATGACCTTTCTAGGTCAACTGTAGTAATTAATGGGAGTAAATTCAAACAATTTATAGTTTTGATGAATTTCTGTTATATGACTCAGTTCTATTTCTTTTCCGGATACCAAATCATTTAATGTTTTTAAAGTTGAAATGCCGACGTTTTTCTCTAACAGTGTTGGAAGTTTTTTTAATTTTTATGGATGTCGATAAACTAAGTCGATTTTTAATGAATCACTAGCATTGGTACATTTGTGCCCCCGCGAAACCGGTGTATGGTTATCACATAGGACATAAGAATTATTTAAATAACTTTTGCTTAGATAGAACATTGAAATAGGTGACATATACTTATGAAAAAGCTTCGAGGACCTCCGACGTTCAAGACGGGATCCACATCTCCAGATCTTTAAGTATATGTAAAGCTTTTTCTTAAGTACACATATGTTATCTATACAAATTAAGAATCTAAGAACAAATCAAATTATTTTTTATGAAATATTTTTTGATTTGCTTTAGTTTTTAAGTAGTAATACTACTATATAAATTAAAAGTTGAAATAGATAGCATATACTTAAGAAAAAAAAAACGACGAGGACCTCCGGTGTTCGAGACGGGATTCGAACCCGCATCTCCAGCTATCGCGGCTGACGCCTTAACCAATTTGGCACCCGTACACAGCGGACCACGTCGAAATTAATCAAGTATATGTGATCTTGTTTATTTTTAAACGGTTTTAGGCACCGTTTTACCAGCTCTAAGGTGAAACACTACGTGTTTGCACCTCCTATATGAATACCTTTCGGGATTCTGATATAGCTAGAGAGGTGGTGCTGCCATCTATGAATCTAAGAACAAATCAAATTATTTTTTTAAGTCGTTTTTTCTTAAGTATATGCTATCTATTTCAACTTTTAATTTATATAGTAGTATTACTACTTAAAAACCAAAGCAAATCAAAAAATATTTCATAAAAAATAATTTGATTTGTTCTTAGATTCATAGATGGCAGCACCACCTCTCTAGCTATATCAGAATCCCGAAAGGTATTCATATAGGAGGTGCAAACACGTAGTGTTTCACCTTAGAGCTGGTAAAACGGTGCCTAAAACCGTTTAAAAATAAACAAGATCACATATACTTGATTAATTTCGACGTGGTCCGCTGTGTACGGGTGGCCAAATTGGTTAAGGCGTCAGCCGCGATAGCTGGAGATGCGGGTTCGAATCCCGTCTCGAACACCGGAGGTCCTCGTCGTTTTTTCTTAAGTATATGCTATCTATTTCAACTTATACAAATTAATTTATATATTCCACTTATAAAACGTGAGTTGCCCACTTCTATACAATTAATATGTTTGAGTCTTACGATAGTTTTGTCTTAAAAAAAAATATTTCTCACCGATCAGCAATGGCGGATGTGGCTTCATATCCTCTCTGGCACAGTGCAAATAGTTGAAACTACTTTGTATACACTTGGCCACACAGCTTGGCATCTCGTCTGCTAACTGTCGAAGCAACGCTGAGAGGAATTCGTCGAGGTACAGTCGCCCCTCGTCTAGCAGATGCGTTTGTATAAGGTCGTTGGATTTTTTAACGTTGAATATCTTGAATATTTGTTTCAGAGTGAATTTGCTCGCCTGTAAGATATAATATTGGTTAATTTTATTGTTTAATAAAAATGAAAAGGTATGTAGTGTTGTGTTCCTGATGGTGAGTAAGGTTCCCAGAGCTCCAACCCCCCTTAAAGGCTGGCAACGCGCTTGTGACTCCCCTGGTGTTGCGGGTGCCCATGGGCGACGGTAATTGCTTACCATCAGGCAATCTGCTCGTTTGCCGCCTATGTCATAAAAAAAATAAATAATAATAATTGTTTTGTTTTATACAAGTGTGAATAAACTATTATTCGTCGTTATTTGACGACCGGTCTGGCCTAGTAAGTAGTGACCCTGCCTAATGAAGCCGATGGTCTTGGGTTCGAATCTCAGTCAGGGCATTTATTTGTGTGATGAGCACAGATATGTTTCTGAGTCATGGGTGTTTTCTATGTATTTAAGTATGTATATGTATCTATCTGTTATATATGTCGTCGTCTAGTACCTACAACACAAGCCTTACTGAGCTTACCGTAGGAAAAGGTCGATTTGTATAAGATTGTCCCGAAATATTTATTTTTTATTTATTTATTGTCCCAGCAGCCAGGTGAAAACAATGGGATAGTTTGTTAAAATAAATATGACATCATTAGTTGGCAAATAAATGTAATTTTTTTTTTTGCTTTAGATGCGTTAAAACAGTGGTTTTAAGAGTGACCCAAGGTAATGTATGTTACTCATTGACATGGGGCCATGATATGCAATAGGCATCCATGTTTCGTCACTGTAAACAATATTTTTTTATGAGTAAAATAGGAATTACCACACCCTTATACTGAAACTTGTCGAAAGGAGAAAAAACTATTTTTTGCAGTTTCTGTTGTTAGGAAATGATCAAGCTTTCGAAGCTATATAAAGAGGAATAGCAATGAATAATAATAACTAATTAAAGTCCAGTGACACCACCAGTGTTGCCCTTGAGCCATCTTTGATGTCGCTTTTTCTGGTGGCCCATCTCGTATAGGGCGAGTCACCGTTTGCCGGAAATAAAATTGTATACCATTTTATTAGGCAGACGCCCGGTTTTTATCCAATAGTTCAGTAGCTAGCCCATCCTTTCCACCCAATAGCCTAGTACATATGATATTCCATTAAAACTTAAGTCCTTACACCATGACGGGTGCTGTCTCTGTGCGCGTCCCATGATACCGACAGGGGCAACATCCGCTTAGTGTACCCCTTATATTTCATTAAATTTTCAAAAGCCTCTGCGCGTTGGCCCGATCCGGCTCCGCGTACGCCTCCCAAATGTCCGGAACACCATTGTTCCGTGTACGGAAAAGACAAACAAAAACTGAAATCTTACCCTGACAACGGCCGGGTTGTTATCGCACAGATGCAACAAGAAGCAGGGCAGCGAGCTAACCGCCTGGTCCACCAACTGTTCCCCTCTCACTTTTCCCGCTATAATCCCGAATAGCCTTATAGAGCACTCTCTCATCTGTCCGGACTCCGTGTTCATAAACGGCCGGATTTTCTGACTAATAGACAATAACTCCCGGTCGTGTTCTTTGTCTAGCGTGTCTATGTCGAGAAGTAGACGGCTTAGGCCTTGGATCGCCGCTAGAGGCACGTTTTCTGTGGATTTCCTGCAAATAATGAGAAATGAAATGTAATAAGATACTTTAATACAGTACTGTGCTTTGGACCAGTCTAGTGCATAAATATGTATACACTTGGCATATTAGCTATTGAGTGTACTGACTTTTCACTTATTACACAGACAGATAGACATACAGACAGACATAAACACAGACATACAGACAAACGGACAGACATACAGACAGACAGACAGGTGAACGGTCGGACAGATGGACGGAAGCGTTAGATTGACAGACAGCTATAAAGGTTCAATAGTTGAATACGGAACGCTGCCTTACGCGGCGACGGGCGCGTCGACGCCCTGGCTGAGCGCGGCCAGCACGGCGGGCAGCGCGGGCGCGCGCTGGGCGGCCCGCAGGTGAGCCGCGCCCGCCGCGCCGCGCAGGCACGTGGCGCGCACCCGCGCGTGCGCGTCCTTCCAGCCGATGCTCAGGATCGCCAGCACCGTCTCGATCAGCACCGGGTTGTCGTTGCATCTGGGACAACATATCGATCACTGAGAAACAATTACACTTGGCAAGGAAGTGACCGGCCATAGATTGTCCCCCATATCCTCCCGTGGTTGCAGTAGGAGCCTGCTAAGGGAATACACCGGGAGTGGCATCTCCTGAAAGCCTAAAAATTAACCCGCCTGCAAAACTTGACGCGTATGGCAAATTTAACTAACCGTATTAAAGAGACTATTGAGCGAAACCGAGGCTCCCAAAGTGTTCGCAAAGAATAGGGCCGAAACGGGAAGATAGCTGCTATGAAGCCGTCCTGGGTTCAAATCCTGGTATAGGCATTTATTTGTGTGATGAGCACAGATATTTGTTTCTGAGTCATGAATATGGGTGTCATGTATTTAAGTATTTGTGTATATATATTTGGTTGAGTACCCACAACACAAGCCTTCTTGAGCTTACCATGTGGCTCAGCAAATATGTGTAAGAATGTTCTGTAATATTAATTCATCTCTATACATAGAGGATTGTGTTTGCGGACTAAGCAAAATTCAACTTTATTTCACGACAATAAAGTCCATGATCCGTGTACTCCGACTCGGGCGACCAGCTTCGGTAGCCAAGATGATTTGCAACGATCGTTGGACAAGGCTAGTATATATAGCTAATTCCAGAACGGTGCTTGGAGCGCCAGCATTCAGGCAAGCGAAATTCAGCTGTATCACATTCCAATAAGGTCCACAATACCTGTACGTTAACGCAGCGTGGGCGACAGCGTGCGCCGCGGCCCGCTGCGGCGGCAGCGCGCTGCGAGCGTGCACGGCGATGCGAGCGACCAGCTTCGGCAGCTGGGCGGGCTTGCAGCTAGCTATGGACGAGCTCAGGATAGGCGCCAGCTCCAGGATTGTGGTGCTGGGGTCGCCGTGTTCCACGCTTAGGCAGAGGGAGCATGCTTCTTTCACCTGGAACAATGAATAATATGTGACATTTCTAGCAAAAGGGACCTTATTGTCGATGGCGCTTACGTCGAACCGCGTTGCGTTTGTATTGCGGCATCTTGAACAACGGCGTAAGCGCCATCGACAACAAGGTCCTTTATCAGTTATCATAGATAATGTCACATATAAATTTTTAAGGTTAATTGTAAGCGCGTTGCCGACCTTTAAGGGGGGTTGGAGCTCTGGGAACCTTACTCACCATCAGGAACACAACACTACATACCTGAAAGGTAGCAGTGCTATTATAGCTGTGGTCTTCTGTAAGGAGGAGGTACTTCCCTAGTTGAGCTTTTCCAGACTCAAGCGTGATGGTACTTCGCTGTGCCCTACCTCTCATTGTTGGACGTAGTTTAAGGACATACCCGGGTCCTGTATAAATTCATCCACTCACCTTACTACAGCCAGATCTGTCTAAAAACGCATTGAACGTGTTAATAGTAATTTTCGCCGGCGACAGTCTGATCGAGTCCCTATTGGGGATGAATCCAAATCGTTCCTGGGACTTATTCTGGGCCGGGGCGTAGGCCGGCGGCTCGGCTTCTACGTAGCAGGCTAGCGTCGTGTAGAGTACTGCGAAGAGGTCGGTGAACTTGGCTTCGCAGATGGGATTCATTGACTCTTCTTGCAGCATTTCTCCGAGTGCGCTTATTAACTGAAACAAGTGGAAATTGTCAAAATATACTGCACTAGCTTTTGCCCGCGGCTTCGCACGCGCAGAAAAATACCTATAACCGGTATTTTTCTGTTGCCGGCCGAAAGCGTCTACACTGCGCGATGTACTTCGCGCGGGAAATCGAAAAGTTGCTCGATCTAACTATGTAGACTTATTGAAGACTTTTTTTTTATGGTGAAGGCTAGACTTAGACAACAACACAGTATATTTCATAGTTGTACTAATTTACTCAGTTTTTTTATATAAAAAAAAACTATAATTTACAATACCGAGTAACTTCGAATGTTATTTTTTATTTCATTTATCACGTCTACTATCTAAATCAGAATCAGATCCTTGAATAGTTATATGGAACCCATGACTCTTGCAGTCGCTAGTCCTGCCATCTGGTGCCGGCTGACCACGAATCCGAAGAAATCTTACGTTCTTCTACATCCCTGGTACTCACAGTCAAAGGCTGCAGCGCCGCGATGTGGTTCTCGGTGATGTGGTACGGATCCTCGTATAGTTCTATGGAGCCCATGAGGCGAAGGAAGTTGTCGACTATGGCGGTCGCTAGACCTTCGTCGTGGGACAGGTGCCGCCAGCAGCTTACCACCGATCTGAAGGGTTAAAACACCCTTAATTTTCTTTTTCTCTGTTGCTCTAAGTTTAAGGCTGGAGCCACGTTATAAATTAGTTGTATGTTTTGTTTGTTTCTAACAAACACAATTATCAGAGTGACAGATAATGAGAACAAAATTAGTTAATTTACATTATTTTGGCCATCGCCCGGCAGTCCCGAAGACGCGGCCGCCTCTTGGCTTTCTGTAAAGTCCAGCAACCACTTTACAGAGCGTAAAGCCAACTACCGAAACCGTCATGCTCTGAGAGAAAACTTGATATTTATTTTATTTATCTGTTACTTTACTTGACATTGGCATATTTAAAATAGTAGTTTATGTATCTGTGCATAATGAAGGGCATTACAACAAGAGTGTGGGTTTATGAAACGAGCCGAAGGCGAGTTTCATAATAATATCACACGATTGTTGTAATGCCTAATTATGTATAGTTACATACACTACTTTATCTACACACATATCATTAAGTGTTTTAAGATGGGTTCAGAAACCGTAGGGAAATGACTTATTACTAGGGTTACTTGTAAACATTAAAAAGTAAACGAACAAAACAAATGACAACTTGGAACGGCGGCGTTGCGTATTTCGTATCTCGGTCAATTTTTTTTTAAACCATAGACAAGCGAATGAACTCCCTATTCTACTGTCACTCGAGTTCAAATGTCGTTCGATTTATATTAAAAAAACATAACGAATTAGCGTTTCGTATCAATGGCTGTTTTAATATCTATAGATACTAGATTAGACACCCCACTTGAATTTGACAGCTGTTCCAAATTTAAATTCATAACCTACTGATTTCAGTAGGTAATGTTAACATTACCTACTGAAATCTTTCTTATGGTTGGTAATGCTGGTCATTTCCTACGGTTTCTGGACGCATTTTAGAGCACTTATGACATGTAAGTAGATAAAGATATATTATAAATAACAAGTAAATTTACATGTCAGAGACGTTTAAAAGAGATGAAGAAGGGACATTAACCATGTTCCTTTCAAAATTTTATTCAAATCGGAACACTCATGAATTGTGGAGACATAACATGCGTTTTTTTTTTTGCTTTTTTCCTTAAATCAATGAATATATCATAAAATGCCACGGCATAAGACTAGTAAGAGAGATACTCTCAAAAACAAAAGTATTTTGGCATTAGAGTTAAAAATAAGTGTGTGATATTAGTGTATCACTTACTCTTTAAAAGGCAATCTCTGCGCCAAAAGCATTGCAGTCACAGCGTTGGTATGATGCCCCGTCAACGACATCAACGGAGCCATCAACTTGTCTCTAGACAACTCTCCCACCCGGTCCATGGTCGCCAACACAACCTCCACTATCCTCTCTACACACTGGAACAAATCTTGACCCTTTTTAACGAACAAAGCATCCAAAACCGCACTGATCCCCTCACTTCTTAGCTCCTGGTCGTCGTAACCTTCCAGCAAACTCTCAACGAACTGCATCGTATGATGATGAGGTATTTTCGTAGATATAACGTCATACAACATCATGCAGTAATCGTTTATCATCCCTAAATCGTTTGTTAAGACATTCTTTTGCATCTCCGTAAGGTCGACCATGCATTCGTCGTTAGGTTCTATCGTGTGACCTTCGTATAAGTCCTGAATTTGCACGATCAATTTAATGCAATCTACTGTTGTTAATCTGACAGCGAAATTAGTATCCGCAATGCCTGGAATGACGAGTCCAAGTAAATAACCCATCTGGCCAAATTTACTTGGAGTTTCATAATTTAATTTCACGTTTTTCATATAAGTATCGAACATGACTTGTAGGATCAATACTGATGCCGTTCTGATTTCATCGTTTTCATGTCGAAGCCATTCGATTAACAATCCGATTAAATCGTCGATTGTGCTCAAGCAAGTCGATTGAATAATCAATTCTTGGATAAGCCTATGCAGCAATGACAAGCTGTCATTTAAAGTTTTAGCCAGAATATCGTTTTTGTCACCGTTCCCTTCCATCTCATACTTCTTTTTATACGAAGACAACTCTCCGAATACGCTGTTAAATAAGACACGGAGAATAGTATTCCTTTCTTCAGGTAATATACCTTTCTGTAATTTAGTTAGAGCTTTAGAAGCTTTCACAATCATCGGATAAAGTTCCACGTTACGTTTTTCCAAATTGGGATTATAGATCTGCTCTAAAACTGCATTAAGCAACTGCCATCTGTTTCGCAAAGTGATATTATGATGAGATGCCGGGTATAATGCTTTGCTTATTTCGTATAGCGTAGTTATACCTGCTTTGCATAAATCAAATTGTGGACTAGATTTCAAGATTTCGTAGATAATAGCTGTGACATTTTCGCCAAGTCTGGCTAGAACGTGGACATCCAAGCAATTGTGTGCAACTTTTCCGTAGCAGATTATAATGGTGTATTTTACTATTCCGAGTTCGACTTCGCTTCTAGAGGCTCTTGAGGATAGGAAATTAAGTAATTTACTGCTTCTCCTAGCTTCATTGTCCTTGTAAGTTGCATCTAGCTCGTTTAGAACGAACTCCCCATGCTGCCTTGAAGCTATGCCGATAGCTTCACTGACATAATCGGATATCTCCATGGGAATTGATCTCAGCTGATGAAGAATCAGTTTTAAGACTTTCTCCACAACAGCAGCATTTGACATGTGGCAAGAGAGAATAGCTAAGTATTGAAGAGAAACACCTTTGATCATATTCGCCTGTTTTTTCACATTAATCTGTTGAGATAATAGAGTTGCAATGGTCTCCACCCATTTGTTATTGTTGACCTGTTCAACTGCGGACACTAGCAGATCAAGCAGCATTTTATGCCACTGTTCTTGAGATTCATTCTTCTCTACAAACTTTAACAACCTCTGAATCTCAACTGTCCAAGAATTCTTTAAATTCTTATGGACATCTCCGGAATATTCCTCTAAAAACAAGAGCAAATTCCTGTTTCTTTCAACTTCTTCGGGTACAACTATGTGGGTGATGCATCGGATGAAGACCAGGTCTGGTGAGCATTTCAGCTCAACAGCTTTTTCAGTTTGGTCTTCAATGATGACTTCGGAATTGTTCTGAAGTAAGGATGTCAAGCAATGGCTGACGGTGGACATTGAATGAGTGAACTCTTCAACTGTCAAAGCGTTGAGCAATAGATTCCTAAGGGGTGTCCTCACGCTGGTCACAGTATTGCACATCAAGATAAGAGAATTTCTGCAAGTATCGTGCAAATCTGTTAGCTCATGCTTAGGGATGTTGCCAACAGGTTCGAAGCCACAATGCTTTATTATAAACTCGACCATAGCAAAGTCTTCCGCAACTGTTATACAATTCCTATAAACTAACCCAACGATCGCTTTTACGATTAACTTCTTCATTTTAAGCCCTTGCTCGTTCGCTATCATGATTTTTAGTAAGACTATAAATTTGGCAGCGTATCTCTCGATAAATATTTGAGAGGATGTGATGAGATGAGTTAGGACGATTACGGCTTTCATTCTATCTTTTTCCTGATTATTCTTACATTGATGTAAAAGTCCTTCGACGGTTTGATCAGAAAATTGAGTTGTCATATGGTCAAAGCAGCGAAGCACCTCGAAGTGGTTCTTCACGGTTTGTGGCTGATCGTAATCAGGTTCCAAAAGAACTAAGTTAAACAGCACATGGTTTATCGCACTTATAACGCTGTCTTGTAAAGTTAATTTCGGATTTAGAGCCGACGGCGTAAGTAGGTACGATATACATTGACTGACGTAGTAGAGATTTAACTGCGGCCTCCTGTATAGACTGAGCAATGAGAGCATGAATTTATTTACGGTATCGTTAAACTGCCTTTCAGATATGAGTCTGGTGATGGGGCCTAAAGCCTCCAGTACGGATTCGGCAACTCTGGGCTCGTTGGAGGGCAGCCATTGGTTGTACAAGACGTCGAAGATGAGAGAAAACTCTGTGACGAAGTTGTCTTTAATGGAGGTTATGTTGTCGTTCTCAACGTTATCGCCGATCTGCTCTGACACGGCTACGGCGAAGTGGCCAAATGCTGTAAATAGATAGAGATAGTTATAGATTACCTAATTAGCTATACCTAAATATTAAGTGGGGGTTGGTGAAAAAGATTTAAAAGTACAATATGCTCTGGCGACAAGCCCCAGCTCCCCAGCTCGTGCCAATGAGTTTTTTAGGAACTTATATACGAAATATCATTTGCTATTTACCAGTCGCTTTTTGGTAAACGATAACATCGTGACGAAACCGGACTAATCCCAATATTTACCCTCTAGGTGGGAAGGTCAGATGGCTAGGTTGGCAGTCGCTTTCGTAAAACTAGTGCCTACGGCTAAGCGGAGCCCAGGCCCCCATGGAAGAAAAGTCTCTACGATAGTTAATAATGCCAGTAAAATTTAGGTTCTGATTAAGTTAATACATATTTTTGTCTAATAAGTCGGTAGTAGTTACATAATAATGTCAATAAAGGTTAGATACTGACCGTAAGCGAATGCCTGTTTGTTTGCGTTCTGACGCAGCAGAGACAGCAGCGGTAGCATCTTGGACAGCACCTCCTTTAAATAAATAAGGCAGACGTTTGTCTTCGTAATAATTGACATATTAGTGTGAATTTACAATTCTACTTGGGATGACAGCTATGCGAATATACATGGTGGCCAAAATCTGAAACTATAAGACCTACAAAGATCTGTTCTTAGGAACCTTTACTTATTTTAGATATGGTTTTATGACAACATTGACTGCCTATGATCTACACAATCCATATCCCAATGGAAATAATTAAAAGTTTTATTCTGCAAAATAACCTGGAATTGATAAATAAATTCTCGAACAGAGTACAAGTTTTTGTAAAATCTAAGTATGCAGTTATTCTTCTCCCTAAAATCGATGACACGGTTCCTAAGAACAAATCTTTGTATATCTTATAGTTCTAGAATTCTCCATACTGACCGATCTAAATGGGCTACACTGTATATTTCAGGGTCAAAACTGTAAAAGTGTGGAAAAGTGTGAAAAAGTGTGATATATAAGGGAGTTTTCATAAAAAAATAAACGAGGCATACCTTAACATGTGGTACCGTGGCGCGCGTGTTCACCGCCGCGAGAGTGCCCAGGGTGTGCGCGATGGTGTAGTGCGGCGCGGAGGATGGCGGGAGCTGGTCTATCAACGAGCGGAGGACCTGGAACCAAGGACAGGTCAACCGATTCAGTGCGGATGACACGACAGGCGAGTCATCAATGTTTTTAACGTGTGGCGTATGACACGAGAGGAGTGTCATCACATTCTATGGCGTAAGGCACGCCTGCCGCGTCAGGAAATAGTTGTTCCAGTAAAAAAAAAATGGGAGGCGCAACGAATCGGTTAACAATTACAGCATAAATATAACGTCCTATCCTAGGTGGTAGGGACCCTGCCTGACGAAGCCTGGTCCAGGGTTGGAATCCTGGTTAGATCATTAATTTAAAGTTAAATATCGATATTTAAATCGAAAGAAAAATAGAAAAATTTGACTCGAAGCGGGACTCGAACCCACAACCACTGGATCACTAGCCCAGTGCACTACCAATTGTGCTATCCGAGTACCGCTTAGACTTGTCAAATTTCTCTATCTTATCCTTCGTGGTATACGTCATCATGGGTGACGTGTAGTCACATCTACCGTCAGCGTATTGAACACTTAACGGCATCGAAGTCTGGGCCACCAGCACTTCACTCTTCCTCACTGTCGTTTCGCTCCTGACAGAGCGGTCGTGGTCACGTTGAGGCGTCCACGTTAGCTACAGAGGTGGACACAGCTTTCGTCACGATCCCCCCCATTTCTCCCCGTTTGAAGACTGTCTGGCGCAGTCTGACACGCGGTTTCCCACTGCGGACTTCACCTGATCAGTCCAGCGCATAGGTGTTCTGTCACGTGGTCTGATTCCCTCTACTTTCCTTGTACGACCAGCCGTTCTATGGAGTTGTTATCACGTCTGGAAACATGGCTAAAGTATGCCAGTCTGTACTACGGTTGATAGACGATCTGTGATGCCGAGTTCCTGGAGTATGGACACGTTGGTGTGGAACTCAGTCCAAGATATGCCGAGCATCTTCCACCAACACCACATTTCCAGAGTATCTATCTTCCCTTTTTCCAACTCACGCACAGTCCTCGTCTCTGCCGCGTAACACTTCACAGTTGAGGCTAAATATATCGATACGTTTAAATTGCCCAAAATACATATACGTGAACCATATTATTGCCTTAATATTAAAGTTACTGTATACATATTTTGCCGCATTGACCGTATCCATAACTTTGACCCTCACTGTACAACGTGCTGTATTGGTGTGTAGGTAACCAATAAGACACACATGTGATTATTTACACAAATGATTCATGGTCTCTGGCGAGCAAAAACAATACCGCTGACCTCATTTACATAATCATATGCAGACTCTTTCGCTAAACTTGTTATCTGACGTTTTTGGTTACATATATTTTTACAATAGTTTAGGTAATAATATCATTAACTATTTGTTAGTTAACTCCTCCAACTATATATACAATATGCCATAGTGAGTCTTAATAGAATGCTTGAAGGTTCATTTTCGATTGTGAACAGGCAATTCTGCTAGTGTTCAGATTTTAAAAACCGATCCCAGTTGAGTTTATCAAACAATGTTTTATTGTTATTAGCTAAACAAATGACAGCAACTAATCCCTTTGAATCTGGTACCTTTTGAGCTACGGATTTTGACCCATTTTAAATGTTAAGCTTAGTCCTATATAATGTTTTTTAAAAGTAAAATATAAATATACATCTAAAATATAGCAAAAGAATAAAAATATTATGAAAAACCTAAGTAGGGTGCTGCCAGCAATGAGGCAGGGCCCGCTGCCGGTGGTTAGGGCTGCAGAGAAAAAAGTTACAATAAATGTAAAAAAAGTTACTTTTCTTGGACTTGGAGAACAAACAGCAAAACATACCAAATCCAGATGCTCATGTCCGATTGCCACCAGCACCGCAGACGCCCCCATTTGCACCGCTGGATCAGGCTCCGAGTTCTCAGTCATTATACGGAGCATGTTGCTCGTCAGCTCTTCTGCAATGGCCTTGTCCAGCCGTTTCACCTGGTTCACGCATGTTTGCTCCAAAACTCTGGGGAATTAGAGTAAATTGTATTATTTACAATCATTTTCACTTAGGGCCTCCGCTGGCCGGCACTTGTTCATATAAATATTTATCCGTGCGGCAGGGTGGCGGGCGAGTTTTATATGGGCCCGCAACAGGCTTCCGCGTCAGCTATCGTAGGTCCTTACTTATTTGGTTATACTGTTACACTATCAACACTTAAATTCATTTATTTTTTTAAATAGTTTTTATACTGTGAAGAACATATTAAACCTTTTTTAATTTATTAGTTGTGTGTCCAAAAGTACAAGTACTAGCTTAAAGAAAAAGCAGACAAAAGAATGACATATGGGTTTTTCCATCTATCCTGGTAGTGAGTATAGGTGAAAAACTTAGCTAAAGGACCTTGTCTATGTAGTTGTAACATGTCTGTACACACTATTGGTGTTCTATATTTAAATTTTATAAATAAGTTTCTCTGTACAACTATAGACATGGTCATTCAGGTATTTTTTTTATCTATAACTCCCTTGTGTTGATTCTAATTGAAATCCCAAAAATAAAATTTTAAAAACATAGATTCTATGCTGTAAAAGATATATAGTGGTTACAGGAACTAATGAATACTGTGACTCTTCTCTGACAATTACAGTTAACAATAGTTTTGATATCAAGGACCAGTTTCTCAACATAAGTAATTAATTACAAGTTTGTTTCTGTTATTCATTATTGAAGTAATATAAGGTAAAGTAAAGGTAGACCAACCTGTATAAACATATTTTTCACAAAACCAAATCAAATTCATAAATGTATGTATTTAAAAAGTCTCATATATAAATAGTGATTGTTATTGGTATATAATAAACATGATTAGTACTCACTTCACAACATTTCCTAGATGTATACTAGTGACTGAATGCGTATTCTTGTAATAGTCACAAAATATATCAATCACTTCGTTTGGGTAGTTATTCGCTATCTTCGTAAGGGACTTGATGACAACGTTGTTGACTGAGTTTTCCTTATCTCCTGTAGCGTTTATTAACACCGTCACAGTCTCTGTAAATAAGTTACAATAGTTTTTGAGAAGCCCTACGAAATTACACAGTACTGGTCTGTTTTGTCGATCGATACGAACCTCTCAGAGACTCCGTTTTAGTTAATGGCATTTTTACATCGATCTTGGCGACCCTTTTGAATTATTAGTGTAAAATATTGCTGTTGTATGCTTTTACTCCTTTCTGTAAGCAAATCTTTCACTTCAAATCAAAAACAACACAAGTGACTAAAAGTGACATTGCGAAACAAAATGTGACATTGACAGTGACAGTTGGCAGTTACGTTTAGTGTTGTCATATAACATACCAAAACTACTATGCTTGTATAAATGAAGGGGGCTATAAAGTAATAGGGTTGTTTCCAATGTTTTTTAATACTAATGTATAACGTTCTGTATTGTGCCAAAGTTGCACTAGGCTCCACAGTATAAGAAACGAACACAAACGCGGAACGTTTAAAAGTCTTTATAACGTTTAAATCTGCGAAAAGGTGAAAGAACGTTGTCTGCGGTGATATGGACATGTCATGTGCGGGGAGGAAAAATATGTGGTAAAGAAAGCGATATGTGTAACAGAGACAAAGGGTTAAAGCCCGGCCAGCCCAAGTAGGTACAGTATAAGAAATCTTTAAAAAAAAGAAAATCTTCTTGGCACTTCTTCACCCCTTGACAGAATTTCATAGGGCACTAACATTAGGTCACTGATCCCACTTCCCACAAAGTGGAAATGAGCAAAGTAAAAGAAGAAGATTACATTGTAACTGGTAAAGTAGGTTTTTTGTTCATATGAATATCTTGTTACAAAAAGTTTTTACTTTTTCAGGGTGCCCTGAAAAAAAGTCATTGCATGTCCGACCATGTTGTGACTCATGAATTACAATTAGTATTTTTTTTTTCAAATACTTTGTAATGTTAGTATTATTTTTTGCGCCTATTTAATAATTTTTGTTTTTTATAATATAACCTTATCTTTCGTTTTAATTTTTTTTTTTTACCTTTTTGGTAATAGCGAAAGTTATATAAGAGCGTTAGTCAACATCGTGTTTTTGAGTTGACTACCTTATTATATCTAATGAGTAATGAGTAAAAGACAGTGATTATTACTCTCTATCCTTCGTAGACCCGAGCGCTTGAAAAAGTAAACTGCGTTTGCTGGCCGTTTCGCTCTTCGTCTTCACAAATTCTACCAAATAGCAGGATTTTTATAATGCTTATGTCTATGGTTTAGCAATGTTGCTATGCATACATACTCTAATGCAAACAATCAATATAATGTTAAATATACAAAGTTATGTTAAGCAATCAAATAGAGCTGATAAGCTTTATAAATATTTGTTTAATGTAATAAAATTAACAATGATGATTAGATATTTAAACAAATTGCAATTTTTGGTATCCCGAAATTAGTGCTATCTTTGTCCCTCAAACTGTAGTGTAAATATATCTATCCCGTTGTCATGAAACTACCGACGCATGTTGCCAGATATCAACAAATTAAGGTCATTTCATATTGTAAACAAAATAGTTTGCCGTTAGGTACTAGGTAGATAATTAATTTAATAAGCAAAGTATGTAAATTGCGATATGGTTGCATTTCATAAATTAACATTTGTAAGTAGCAGTTGAGATACGTCATGAAAGCAATTTTCCTACGAGTTATACCAAAAATCACTTTTACCTGCTGAAAGGAGTATATAAATCTAGACTAAGTACTGTTAATTCGTAACAGATAGGCAAAATGATATAGTTCCATTTATTATACAACCTAGAGAAACCTATTTTTCCCCGTATTCTTTTGCTTTTTTCTTCCGTATTTTATAATTATCTCAATTGAAAATATTAAAAGTGGAGCTTGAATATAAAAGTTTAATGAAAAATAAAAATTATAAAACTAATGTAGTTAAAACTGTTGTGAGCCATGTTACACGTGAGTTTATCCGTTTGTAGCAAAGTAAAGTAGTAATAAATAATAAAACTGAAAATTATTCAAAACTCGAGAGTTCGATGAAGTTATTTTGTTGGTTGTAGAATTAAAATGATGTCTACAAAATATACTCGAAAGCTCGGGATAATCGAGATAGGAATACCTACTTTCGGATGGGAATTATATAGTTAAATTACATTCTTTAACGGAAATGTGTGGTATACAACACTTCACACCTGGTACATAGCACTTGACTATGACAGTGTACAATTTATCTAAAATTGAATTTCACAAATTTAGCGCAAATCGACGTAACTTATTTGACTACCTCACTCCACCAACCCCCATAGATCACAGCCCATAGGCAGAAACAGCTGACACCTCTGTGCCAATAGTCTATGGCATTCCGAGTTCCGAGCGACGACCGCGCGAGAGCGAGTACTGGCGTTCTCACAAATCGCGGACGTGTTATTTCATCGTCGACCGGACCAACCGAAGTTTTTCCGCAAAAATCGAATCCGAACAATCCGCACATATCAATCGCAAGGCACATGATCACTAACACAAACGGCATAAATATAATTTGATTAACAAACTCAAAATTAGTTGATGTTATCAGTGAAATTGATCTTTTAATACAATGTATGAGTACGTATGGTCAGTTATTGATGCCGAGTGATGTTCAGACTGTTCAGTGTAGTTCGTTTAAGTGACAAAGCGACCGTCGGGGGCTATTATCCTAATCGAGATTGCGTCGGGCCGGGAGCGCTCGGGCTCGGGCCTTAGTCGTCGGGGTACCCTAAAGCAGTAACTACGGAGTCGCCACTCCGCCTCCGTACCATTTACCTCCAGGATTGCGGTGAGTCCTTTCTAATGTAAAAGTTGTGCTGACATTGAGCTGTTCTTAAAATAGCTTAAACAAGTCAAGTGCTGGCAGCCGCGGGGATCAGCTGATCCAAACAAGGTTTAATTATAATCAATTAGGTAACTGAATCAGACAGTCACTTATCTGGTGTAATCATTTGATTAGTGTTGATAACTCAGTCTGTGAGTGCAGCTTTGCTCTTGTGGTCTTTAGTAAGATTCTTTGATTCAGTTACAAATTTGCCCATAAGTTTACAAAATAAACATTCATATTCTTGTTAAGCTTGACTATTTAGTGACACATACATGATATATTCAGTAACATTCATGGTTATAAAGCTGTTTAAAATCATCTATAAAGCTATATAGGTTAAAGGTTCAACTCAATAGCACCTATATTTTCGAGTATTAGGACCATAGACATTATTAGCTAAACTTTTTTTTTAATTTCAGATTTGAAGATGGTGCAGCAAGATTTGACCTAGGCTGTGCTCGCTATGGCTCGGGCGGGCTCATGGGTGTGAGTCCCGGGCAGCCAGGACTGTGCAGTGTTGTGTTGTGTAGTGTATGATGCCAGCCATGTTGTCAGCAGTGTTAGAAGAGGAGGCCGACATGTACGAGGCGTTTCCTCCGCATGTTGACCCGACTGGAATTACCATACTCACCGATAGCCCACCAGGTCAGTTGATTTTCTGTATTAAAGTTACATATATTATTTCTTTAAATATTTGATACCATAGTTCACATACTAATAATTAGTTCCATCAATTAAAAAAAAATTGATGGAACTTTAAGTTTATATGGGTGGACAATGGTTCTATTCCAACTAAATTTTCTCATCTAATAATATTATATAAATCTTTCTATAAGCATATAGAAGGTATATCACCTTAAACAGAATGCCCACAGATTATCACATAAAAGCTACATAAAATTATAATTGATTCCTATCTTCAGAATCTTACAAGACTTTACAGTAGTCTGTGGTTTATGGACACTTTAAAAAAATACGTTTTTTTGTTTCAAATACTGCATTTCTTATTGAAAGAAAAACTGGTATTTGAAAGACCAAACATTGCCCAAGCCTCTTACTTGGGGGAATATTTATTATTCTCAGCAAATCTCTAGCCCTTGAGTAGAATTGCCATTGTTCTTATCTAATTTATTCTTAAACCAGTACTATGTCCTTTGGGACTTAGTTCAGGCTATGGCCAATGTCTTGCTTAGTAAAATAAAAATCAAATATTCTTTATTGCAACATTAAGAGTATATAATGAAAAATTCAAAGTAGGTTTCCCCATATTTGAAAACCAGGTTAGTATCTATAATTTATTTATTATACTTGTATGGTCTTTTTAAAATTGAATTAAGGGATAGTTACTATATTGTTAGCTAATTGGAGTTTTCGAAAAAAATGCCCTTAATTAGCGTCACTTAAAAAAAAGTTATCTGTGTCAGTTTTGTAATGATAATTAAGTAGGTATTTAATTTCTATAAATACTTAGATTTGATGCTTGTTTCATAAACTTAAAGCAGTATTACTATGCGAATAATGGCAAAAAAAAAATTCCATACTGAGTTCATGCTTAATTATCGTCCCAAAACTGATATAATTTAACGATTTTCACGTCATGTTAATTGGGGACACTTTGTTCTGAAAATTCCCTGATAGGTCACACTAGCGGCGACTCTACGTTTTCCTGGCGATTCCATAGTACCTAATCGGCACGCCGTGTGAATGTGGCGTCTCCGCAGCGTACTATCTTATATGGGAACGCCGAGAAAACGCGGGACGGAAACGCTAGCGTGCACGCTCGTAAATTTTCATTTCTATAGTTATATTTTGTTGGTGTAAAAAATTTCATACATAATTTCAGTACAAAAATACAATGCCTCTTTTTACTAACTACTAATTTTGTAAAAAAATAAAATAATTGAATACCGTATGTACCGTGTGTAATGCCCACCATACAAGAAGTTTTTATAGTTAAAATCAACCTTACTACACAGTGTATTGAGTTGAATTTTCTTTCCTTTGAAAAATAGTTAAACATAAAAAATGCTACTTTATTTCCATTCATAAAAGATTTCAATTCCATTAAAAGGCAGGAATGCACACTGGGTCTGACAAGGATAGGTAATAAGGTAAACAACTAGTTATTTAATATTTTATTAGAATTGTACAATACAAACATTTTCATTTTATGGTCCAAATACATTTAATTTGTTTGTCCTGAACAATGGAAATATACTTTGTGTGATACTAAAACAGTATTGATTATAGAGCTATTGTTTTTCTTATTAACTCAAGTACCAGTTCAAATTATCTTATAGAAGAAAGTTAAAGGTGAATAAGTACTTATGTGTTGTGATACTTTTAATAACAAGTCGTCTCAGTTTATTCTGTCATGCCTTATTCAAGTTTATTAAGGTAAGAATGAAATATTAATAAATGCCTCATGGGCCTATATTAATTTAATTTAGAGTAATTAAAGTAGTTATAGTAATTACTTACTTAAGTATAATTTGAAATTAAGTATGAATTGGATTAAAATATTTTTCCAATCTCGGACAAAGTGGCCTATGTCTTATTCTATGTCATGTCTATTGTCTATGATATGATGATGAGATGAAGCAATTAGTTTATATCATTTTCTTGATGTGTCTATTGACTAAGAGCATGTGTATCCATGAGGCTGACATGACCAGTGTGGTCAAAGATCAGTCTCAAGAATAAATAAAATAAAATAAAAGTATGTGAATTTCTAAGAATTCACTTCACAACTTTTTTTTTATGACATAGGCGGCAAACGAACAGACGGATTGCCTGATAGTAAGCAATTATCGTCGCCCATGGGCACCCGCAACACCAGAGGAGTCACAAGCGCGTTGCCGGCCTTTAAGGGGGGTTGGAACTCTGGGAACCGTACACACCAACAGGAACACAACATACCTGAAAGGTAGCAGTGCTATTATGGCTGTGGTCTTCTGTAAGGAGGAGGTACTTCCCCAGTTGGGCTGTTCCAGATACAATCATGGTGGTACTTCGCTGTGCCCTACCTCTCAATGTTGGACGTAGTTTAAGGACATACCTGGGTCCCAAAATAACAACAACTTGTAGCTGAAGGGCAAAATTTTATAATTCTAATTGCAATGGAGTTTAAACATATTAAGACCATAATAAATGATAAACTGCAGATGATCTACGACCTATGTATATGTATTGTCAGTTGTCACCATTGAATTAAATGACATAATAACTAATTCATATGCATAACAATCTTAAAATAAGGCCAAGGGTACATAACACTGCTTACTTTATACCAATAAGATAATCGTGCAAAGTAGTAATTTTATTTGTGAAGTTTTCCTTATCAGTGGAGATGGAGTGTGATTGAAATTTAATCATTTTTATCTTTTTATCACTGCAAGACGTAATTTAGTTATCTTGTTATAGATAGTGTGTAATAAAAAAAAACATTTTTTTGTAACCAGTCTAAAAAAAACAATTTGGCAGCACTCACTATGGCACTATCACTGTCTTTAAGTAATAATAATTTAATAGAATTATTTAATGTGACATCTCACATATCGTCAGATGACAACCAAAACTCGCTAATTACTACAACAAGTTAATAGTCATAGTGAATCATATTAATACCTGAATAAGATTGATTTTTGTTTAATATTTTTTTTGTAGTTAGTGAGTTTTGGTTGTCACTTGATGATATAGATTAGACACATTAGTGCTAAAATGAGCGTAGGGATGGGGTTGTAAAAATATACCTAGTCTCATTTATAATATATCGATGGTTAGTTTAATATTAGTTAAACGAAATTGAAATCCATATTAATATTATAAATGCGCAAGTAACTCTGTCTATTTATCTGTCTGTTACCTCGTCACGCTGAAATCGCAGAACGAATTGAGATGAAATTTGGTATGGAGAGAGTTTGAGTTACGAGAAAGGACATAGGATAATTATTATCCCGCAAATGGCTGGCCGACGAAGTCGCGTGGAAAAGCTAGTAATTGTATAAAAATAGAACATGTCCTTTTAAAATCCAATTTAAGGTCGATACTTCACGACTGGCGGGCGGCGTAAACTGCGGCGTGGTTCTTGTCTACCGCTGTCGTCCAAAACAGTTTCATTCAAATGTATACATTTAAATCAATCCGCTCGGAGCGGAAAAACGCTCAACCGCTTTAACTGCTTGCTATTCGCATATTTGTTAAGAGGCGTTTGGTTCTTGAAATGATTAGTTCTTATTTAAAAATAATAACAGACAAGACTTTATTTATTTATTTGGGAAACAATAATAATCTCTATGATCGCTAATTTCCCGTTTATGATGAAGGCTGATATTAGTAATTTTCGTTTAAAATTTTAAATCTTAGTTAATAAATTCTACTATTCGGTACTCAGGAATATTCCAGCAATGTCAATCACTAGACCTAATTTTCCTCTTATTTTCCCATGGACGATATTCGATACATAGCTACTGGCCGGTTCATAAAATTATTTTCAGGAAGCTGTCAATAAAGGCGTATTAAATATTACCGAAACGACCGTATAGTCGTGCCACATTTTGTGGTCCTGTGGTAGCATAGTATACTATAGTAGACGCTGTACCAATTGGTGACTAAAGTCATATCAAAATGCCTTCTTTTTCAATCTTACTTGGTTCTAGTAAGCGTTACATAGAAGGCATTATGAGGTTATGACTGCATGTGGAATCGCCAGTTGTTGTACGAGTATAGCTTCTACCCGCGACTTTGTGCAAGATAAATACGCCGAATGGGCATCAGCGTCCGTCGAAACCCAATCTACAGCTACTGCAGTCGCCAACCCGCCTGCCAAGTGTGGCGCCTAAGGCAACTACCTCCCAAGATGATAAAAGTCATATTTGGGAGAGGCCTATATCCAGTGGGCGATTTACGGCTTGTCATGTTTCATAAAATCCGTGAAAGGGCAGCAAACATCCATACAAACTTTCGCGTTTGTAATGTTAGTAAGGTTAGTAACTTCAGATGTTAGCATACATCTTTACCTTACAAGGCCAATTCGATATAGTCATTACAGTAATTCGTCTCAGCCATAATTGCCGGGCACACCTATGTAATTATTGAAACACGGAGTATAATGAAACATCTGAATACATACGGGTTCAACTCATCTCTATATTCCAGCTGCAAAGGAGAAATAAGTTATTGGACAAATTTTAGTATTACATAATTAATAATTTTAGTATTTTCGTAAAGGGCTTGGCAACGATAAGCTCAGCGGCTGTCTCGATGCCAAGCCCTTTCTTTATCTGTGGATGCGGTTATTTTTTATCGTTTATATCAGAATTTTGACTACCTTGCTTGTCACCATATCCACTGACATTTCGTCATTCGTAATAGTGACGCATCCACCTACCGGCAGTTATATCGTAACATAATCCCTTTTACTTGAATGAGTAACTTACCTTTTGTGTCATTTTGTTTATTCGATTACTAGTTCTTCGGTTCCTAAGGATTGATCAATTCACCAACACTGCCCATCAAACTCAGAACTCAGAGCCCTGAGTGTAAGTTTTTAACGTAACATTACGTCATGAAAGCGTTTGCGTTTCCCATGTATGTAACATTATCAGTTACGCGTTCGTAAACGTTTTTTTTTACGTCAAAAGAAACTTACACTAGAGCCTCGGAACATTTTTCTGTGCCATGCTATCTGTTACATTTTTCATTAACATTTGTTAAGAGAAAACCTTGTAATTTCTAAACTGAAATGTCCTTTTGGCATAGCCCCGATAATTTGTAAAGCACGAACCAATGTTTACAACTTACATGAACATTTGTTCTGGGAATTTAGTTGCTGCATTTGTTTCTAAGTAACTTTATTAATATTAGTAGGTCATTGCCAATAAATATGTTGACTCATTCATCATATCAGCCGGAAGATCCACTGCTCGATAGATAGGTCTCCCCGAAAGTGACCCACAAAGGCCGGTTTTACGTCACCAGCATCCAAAGGATTCCGGCGATCATTACCAGGTTGTCATTACCTTGAAGGGGGTTTGAATTACCATTTATTTATTCAAGTAGTGAAACGGTCAGTGACTAATTTGTAACGTAAGGCATGGTAGAATTTATTTAGATGAAACACAAATGCTGGCGTTCTATAAAAAAGTGAACATTCGTGAGCATCGCAAATTTTCTTTTTTCTTTTTCTCTTCCGGAATCAGAGTGACAGGCAACCGTTCGCAGCGAATTTCGATTGTCGCTCTTTCTTTAGCTTATATTTCGATTACTGTTTTAGAAAACATTGCTCATGTTTATTTAGTCACTCGCCCAGACGGACAACCTAAGCCTCCATTTTCGAGCAGTAAGATTGCTGACCCCCATTCAACAAAGGTTATATTGTATATAATATTAAGCGATTCTATTAAATACTAATATATTACACGTCGAAGCAACATCCCATCATGCCGGTACGCAATGAATGCAATAATGCACCAGCAATCTCCATATTGGCTTGTAGACACAGGGGACTTCGTATGCAATTTGCTATCCCTCAGTTAGAGGAACAATGTTTCAAGAACAAGAATGTTCTAGAGATCGGACAGAGGTTAGGAAACTTGATAAAATTGTCTTTGCCGATCAATTTTGAGTTCTAGGTATATTGTTGATAGGTATTTTAGCCATCCCTTTTCATGCCATCCCATCTTTAAGTTCTTAACGATTTTGCCTATCAGTCTGTAAAACAAATCTGGTTTAACGGCCTGTAAACTTTTATGGAACATAATGAAATAAAGTAAAAATATAACTTGCCTGTTTTAGCGAAAAAGTTCTTGAGAATCTTTCAATGTTTGCCATAGTAAAATCGGATATATCTAGATCATTCCAAAGACGAGCTACGCACAGATGTTTCCCCGTAAGCGTTGTTTGTGAAACAAGCCCGTGTTGTGCCTCGCTTATCCAAACATCGGTCACAATGGCGTTACAAGTGTTACATTCTAACCTGTTTTTACTGACAGAAAAAAAGAATTTAAGACCCTACATCGATTTGCGTTGACCATCACGCCGGCCTGTTAGAGACAGAGGTTTTTGTATGTATGCAGTTTTTCTTGTCCCTAAAACAGATCACATGGTTCCCGAGAACGAATCTTTATATATCTTATAGTTACTTGCCTATATTGACCGATCTAAACGGGCCGTACTGTATAGTAGCTATTTTGTCTAGGCGTAACTTCTAATATGACACAATCTATATTATGAGAAAAAAACATGACCTACCTATAGTGCTTTCCAAACAATCTTTGTGTATTATGGCTCCATCAATAGTGTTGATGATTCCGCCATCGTCGAGGTTAAGAGCGACGTTCCAATATTTTTTTTAAATTACGTTGGGATTTTTTATGGTCAATTAGGATAGTATGGTGACACCTTTCATTTCTATACAAGTTATAACCTAAAAACATGAAATAGCGAATGGTTTATAGAGCCCTAAGTCAGTGAAACATAGGTACTAAAACGTCTAAGCTCAAAACGAAGAGAACTAGGTCCAAAACTTTTTGTTCCAGGGAAAAAGGGATTCCAGGCTAAATTTTTAGATGGACTCTTATCCGCAGTCTCCTTTTCATGTTCTATCTTAACTGGTGACAAAAACATACTTTACATGCACACAAGCTGATGACTGTTAACCACGGGAGAGGCACCATTCCACAGGGGAGGGATTTGGGAGACATCTGGGGGTCAAGTATTTAATCTAGGTTAACAGCACTTATGTTTATAGTTGTAAGTGTCTTTTTAGTTACATTATTATAATATTGTCATTCTTGTATATTTATCTTATTAATATTATCTTATGAAAAAGTGTTTCATGCAATGTTTGTTTGATAATAAAGTAATTATTTCTGGGTGAACGGTGTAAAGGTTGTCCACCGTACTTGATTCGCAACTAATTACTCCAAAATACATACAAGAATATCTAGCAGATGCGTAGTAATCAGCGCATATCAGTTTAAATTAGTCTTAATCTTTATTTTAGTTGTATCGTGTACATAAATCTTATTTGTATATTACGTATGCTACTGTATTGCGCTTGCACGGATTAATTGTTGCAGATTGGTTCAATAACATTTGTTTTGGAACCGAAAAGACAAATAGTTAGGATAATCCAAAATCTAATGTTATATTATTTTACGCTACCTGCCAACTATGGAACTGACTATACGAGTCGTACAGTCAGCAGCAAAAGTGACTAAGCGTTTGAAGTATTCAAAATGACCTAGAAGACAATAGAGATGTGTTGACCGCATTTTGAACACCTCAAACGCTTAGCCAGTTCTGCTGCTGACTGTACTTTATAAATAAAAATAACAATGTAGATAGGTTGTTTGAATTATAGGATTTGTCGGTAAGGACAATTTCTGTGACGACCATGCATGAGTTAAGGATATGTTACGTATTAAGTATTGATTTACTAGCAGGTATTTTGGACAATATCTGTAAGATATTACTGTACTATAGTTTTCATTTATTACACTAATTTGCTATGCCTTATTCCAGTTCTGCGAGAGCTGACATCGTCATAAAATTTTAACACAAACTTGTACCTACTCTGCTACATTACAGAGATCCGCCCAAATCTAAAATACTTCTTTATCCTCTGAACTCGTTTCATTCAACCAATTTTTTTAAATCCAGAGGATTATCCTCAAACGCCAAATAGATACCTATAGATAAGCTGGCGGATCAGATATAAGCGTTCAAGAGTATCAATACTTTATCAAGTTATGCTAAACCGGCAAGATTCATGCCTGTTCAGATTTATCGAACGAGAACGGCTTGGGATGAGTTGCAAATAAAGCTATAAATAAATCTGTCAGTCTTTATACCAAGAGTGTGGCAAACAAGCTTACAATAGTTACATTCTGGCAGTTGGTGGCTTCGACGAAAAATATTCCTTCTCAAGTGTTATACGCATTACGTGATAATTACCTACAAATATTTAAAACGGGATAGTTACCATTAATGATAATTCGAATGAGTTTCCGATATTTCATTGAAATTAATAATACCTTGGTAACTATTATAAACAACAGTTGTAGGGAGAAATATTTATTTTTGTTAGCTGAAAATCGTATTACGTAAAAATGTTGTACGTAAAATCGTATTAAGCTAAAAAAAAGACCCTTATTTTCCAATCTATATACGAGTATGCTACTCTTAACAGACATTTTTAAGGAAGTAAATGAAATGAAATGAAATGAAATATTTATTTGCAAAGAATACGTTTTGTACATTGAGGTCTTAAAATGTAGGTACACAGAGTCAGTATTCAGTCGATATAAAATCAACATGCAAATTATAATAATTTATTAGATTAGCATAGCATACATGTCAGAGAAATTAAGGGAAATGGTATCGATTATTCTGAGTAGATATTTCTACTCAGAATAATCGATAACATTTCCCTAACCTAAATATTCTCGGAATCCGAACAAACTTGAGCCAAGCAAAACTTACAACCAAGTTTTCTGTACCCTAACCATTTCTTGAGTTCGCTGAG
The DNA here is from genome assembly GCA_022674325.2 of Grapholita molesta. Lineage (NCBI taxonomy): Eukaryota > Metazoa > Arthropoda > Insecta > Lepidoptera > Tortricidae > Grapholita > Grapholita molesta. The sequence goes on along the minus strand of CP053124.2, from coordinate 3,655,050 downwards.
CTATTTTAAGAGGTCTGTCACTTTTCTCGTCTAATCGCTCAACTTTTTGATACAACTTTGAAGTAGGTAACTAAGTTCGTATTCGTTTGTATACATATTATGGATGATTATAAGAAGTTATGAGCTACTGTTTTGTTTGTTTGATTTTTTTAAATATCACAATAGTGGCAAACAAGCTTGATGGTAGGCGGTCACCGCAGCCTATGGACGTTTACAATACCGAGGCATCATTCACGCGTTGCCGACCCGAAAATGTATTTCTTACTAACGGCTGTTAGCGATTTTTCATCGTAAAACTGTTTGAAGGTGAGATTTAAAATGGAATAAAACCGGCCTTAAATTAGATAACTAGCGATTTTCGTTCTCAAATCGTTCACGGGCTCTATTTTTTCTGTAAGGACTAAATTGTATGAACGAAAAATATCTTAAAGATATCACAGTTTTAATCGTGGGTTATCCCTAATAGAACTTGAACAAAGACTATCCAGTTTGCACACGCTGCCTCTGTTCTTAAAGACGTATGAAACATCACATTATGCTAAGCCGTATGATAAGTTATCTCCCGAGATTTCTACCTGATAACACTTATTAGCCGGGATTGTTTGTATCGTGATAACGATGACCTACATATAGCTACTAAGGTATGAAGAGTATTCGAATATTGTAAGATTAAAGAGCCGATACACATCGGATACTTACGCAGTAGGTAAGATAAGCTTGGGAAACTTTTAATGACGTTTTATAGGGTTAAGTTTCAATCTTACGTATACCGAAGAATTTGTGACATTATCTATGAAAAGGGACATTACTGTGGATGGCGCTTACGTCGTTGTTCAAGATGACGCAATATAAACGTAACGCGGTTCTACGTAAGTGCCATCGACAATAAGGTCCCGTTTTATAGGTAATGGCTCATTTGTTTAATTATTTTTGGCTTTATTGCATTATGGGTACAATATGGTACATATGGCGAACCTAATGCCCCGTAAGGCATTATCTACCAGTCAACCAACGGGGCAGTCAGAAAAATGATGTAGCTGCAGGGTCTTCTAACACTAATTACGGGAAATATATTAAAACACTAATAAAAAATAAACATACAAATAAACATATCGTTTAAGTACCTTGCATAGTATTACAGAAGGCCCAAAAACCGACATTCGTAGTTTCTTACGAAATATCTATTGCAAAAATGCTATGAGACAAAGGGTAATATGGCGATGTAAATAATATAGGGTACAGTCGCGATCACATATATTGGAGCTGTGGAGGTGGTCATGAATATCAATACAACGCCTCTATTTTCAAGGCGGTAAAGTGCATGTTCCGATATTTATGACCACCTCCACAGCTCCTATATATCTGATGGTGAATGTACATATTTTTTAAATAGTTGATCATATTGTTTATTGGGTGATTGCGCGATGGCAAGTATGGCAACGCAAAATTAAGCCGGCGGCAAACGCTTTCTTTCGCAGGCAGATACATCCAAGCGACCGTAGTGCTCACAATTAAATAAACACGCATCTGTTCAAGTTCTCAACGCATTAGATTGAGAGGTAGGGCACAGCGATGACCATCACGCTTGAATCTGGAGCAGCCCGACTGGGGAAGTACCTCCTCCTTACAGACGACCACAGCCATAATAGCACTGCTACCTTTTAGGTATGTAGTGTTGTGTTCCTGATGGTTAGTAAGGTTCCCAGAGCTCCAACCCCCCTTAAAGGCCGGCAACGCGCTTATGACTCCCCTGGTGTTGTGGGTGCCCATGGGCGACGGTAATGCTTACCACCAGGCAATCCGTCTGCTCGTTTGCCGTCTATGTCATAAAAAAAAAAAGATTTAGTGTTCAGATGTTTTGAGCACCCAGGCCACTCAGTATATCTGTCAGCGGCTGTTCATACAATTGTATTAGTTCGCAAATTGCTGTGCAAATCAAACTACACGATGCGTGTTAATTACGAATTAGAAAGAAGTCTTACACAAGTCTTTCAACAAACATTCTCTGATAGCTCTAGCGAACATCCGATATTCCGTCCCCTTCTCCTGCACTATGAGGAAACAGGATGGGTACGAGCGTGAGAAATGTTATTCACAACAACCGAACTCGTCGCTCAACCGGAATAAATTGTACTCTTGAGTACTAAAAACTATAACATATGTCTTAACTACTTTGTAATAAGATTCATTTTCTCTTACTCATATTGGTAGTGTCGGTGACCACTTTTAAAAACCTCTAAGTAAGAGTGTTTTGTGATAGCCAGTGTAAGTCTACCCATCAACTATGCTAGTACTTATGAATTAACAGATTGAATGAAATGTAGGGGGGACTATGCGCTTACGCACGTGTGGTGGGGAGGTCACGCCACCTGGGGAGTTATTCCGAATCGCATGTCGCTCAACGCCGAACTAAAGACGATAGTAAATATACCTAAGTTGTAGGTTTTAATTTGTATATTATATTATATGCCATTGGCTGAGTACCCACAACACAAGCCTCACCGTAGTCAATTTGTGTAGAGCCCTGTAATATTTATTAACTCTTTATAAGCCGGTTAAAATTATAGTTTGACATGGATCAAAGTTACACTGGTTTGTTTGGGTGTTAGACTATAGATTTTGTAAGTAACATATGGCGTAAGGCACATTATTGGAACAATTTGCAGTTAAGTAATTATTAGTAACTGCACTTACTGCAATTATGGAATTCAGCCGTGGCAAAAGAAAATTGTGATAGGCGTTGGCCTTCTCTTTCTAATTAAACTTAACTTTTGTAAATGATATGAGTACTGCTAAATAATAGTACATTTCGATACTAGTGAAAAAAATTTTTTTTTCGACGAGGATGAACGTTGGAGCCCGAGTGAAACGAGGGTGACAATCACCCGAGTCTTAAAGAAGTTTTTACACGAGTATCGAACGTAATTTTTCATAGCAAGTGCCATAAAAAGTGAAATTAAGCGTGCGAAAAGTGCACTTTTTACGCACTAGTTAGGAAAAAATATTATTAGTACAATGTGGTTTTAGTTGAGACAGTTGAGCTAATGATATATGATTTGTGTAGTTTTAAAACCTATCTATTAGCCTTGGATATTAGGCCTCATCGCCACGGCATCTGTCTTTCAGCATGTGGGGTTAGTCTTGCTTGGCAGGCGGGTTGGCGATGGCGTTCGCAGTATGTTCCACGCCTATACTCTGTTTATTACTATTTAACTGAAATTCTGATTGTATTGGCAAAAATAATAGGAAAATGAAAATCCAGATTGTTATATGAGATATGAGTTTACAATTGACCTAAATTTTGGCAAGATTTAATTCACAAAAAAGAATATTAATATCTATAACCTATGTTACTTTCATAACTAGCACGAATCGTAGAAATTGGTCAAGTTTTGTAGCATTACTACGGGCCAAGACGTACTCTCACTACTCGCTAGCGTCTGAGTGAAATAATTGTATGGAGAAATTGTACAGGGTTCAATTACTAAAATAATATCTTTCTTTTCAGACCACTTTATGGTCCATAGTATGTTATTAGTGTATAAAAACATATAAAAACGGCAGCTATGCAGCTATGTTAGTATCAAAAATACAATATTGATTTATCAACTTGACAAGTTGGAACCTGCCGAGCAGGGCGCCTGGTACCGCGAATATCGAAGTTCGTGAATTTCGAGCATCTTTCTCTTTTACTCAAATTAAGGCGTCATGAAGGTGACAGAGACAATCTTTCGAAATTTACGAATATTGACCGGTGGTGGCGCCGCGGTTTAATACATCGTGAATATGTCAACTGTGATTAATGATATTTCTATCGTACATAACAATATACAACCATAACCATCAACATCCTTTAGCAGTCTGGTATAAATAGGTACAATATAAATATTATAATAAAACGTTGATATTATACCTATTTCTTTGTGTGATTGTGTTGTATGGCTGTGGTAAGTAGCGTGAACTACGCAGTTTTTATTATGTTCTTAAACTATTGTTATACATTTATAGTCAACCCGCATTTGTTTGAGTTCATTTGAACTTTTTAAATTGCATTTTTTTTTTTTTTTTTTATTATTTTTTTTTTTTTATGACATAGGCGGCAAACGAGCAGACGGATTGCCTGATGGTAAGCAATTACTGTCGCCCATGGGCACCCGCTACACCAGAGGAGTCACAAGCGCGTTGCCGGCCTTTAAGGGGGGTTGGAGCTCTGGGAACCTTACTCACCATCAGGAACACAACACTACATACCTGAAAGGTAGCAGTGCTATTATGGCTGCGGTCTTCTGTAAGGAGGAGGTACTTCCCCAGTTGGGCTGCCCCAGATTCAAGCGTGATAGTCATCGCTGTGCCCTACCTCTCATTGTTGGACGTAGTTTAAGGACATACCCGGGTCCGGGGCATTTTGTTTACATCCTACACAATAAGTTGAATCCGTAATAAAATTACTAATAGGTTACTAGGTAGTCTGACAGTAGGTACTAGGTCTTCATGTCGTATATTATGATCCTAATATATCAATGTTTGTAGTGTTACTTTGTACTTGTAAATTAACATCTTCGGGTAATCAAACTTCACTTATACGATTTTACGTTAACATGGTCATTCACATTACAACTATTACTTAAAACGGGATAGTTAGTGTATATTCGTTTGAATGAGAACGTTACGCAATGTGGTTTGACCACCGTTAAATCTCGCAGTACTTCAGTTATTCCGTGAGAATGGCGCTAGCAACAGTGCCGAAATATAGGAAAGTCATGTAATTCAAACGAATATGTGTCAATATCTAGGAAAAGGGACCTTATTGTCGATGTCACTTACGTCGAATCGCGTTGCGTTTGTATTGTATCGTCTTGAACAACGACCTAAGCGCCATCGACAATAAGGTCCCTTTTCATAGATAATGTCACATATAAATAGTTTACTATCCCGTTGTAAGTTATAGTTGTAAACTTCACTTGACATGAAAACTGCTCCACATTTGAGAAGAGTAGGATTTAAGCTGAATAAGTAGTAGTCGTTTAAGGCTTGGTCACATAGGCGCGTTTTGTGAGCGGGGCGCGACGCTGCCGTCCGAATGTGTGCCTAATTTCGTTACATTGGCCACACCGGTGTCACGCTGCGCTACCGCCACGCTCACAAAACGCGCCTATGTGCCCAAGACTTTAGTAAACAGACCGGGCTTCTAATCACTTGAACCTGCATTTTCACTAATACAAATGTGACAAGTGCAAGTGACAAGTACTAAACACCAGCTAGCCTAATATGGTCGAGTTTTTATAATTTGTCACAATATCTGTCACGCTCTGTGAAAACAAGTCTGTGAGTGCGAAAGAAAGCGCGATAGACGATAAAATGACAAACATGCTATAATCCGTCCAACTTGAAGCTGAATAGACTCAGCTCAGCACACGATAAACGCAACGCTAACTATCGCATAAAGCGACAAATATTAACACTAATCATTAATCAAATACGTCGTAAAACGGTTGTAAAAAAGATGATTAATGGACTTATTGGCTAATAGTTGCGGCAGTAAAGTCATATACGACCTAATATGTGTTCTAAACTACTTCCATGTCTAGTTTTTGCACTAAATTGCCACTTTATCTCACTTTGTCCGTTTAATGTTTACAAGAAACTTGCCTATTAAGTCTAAGCACTAACAGTAATTCATTTTCTATGTCCGTTTTATTTACATACGTTATGTCATATATTCTAAATAAGCTTGACAAAGTAGGACGAAAACTTCTACTAATTTAAATTATACGTTTGAAGTTTAACGTCTAGCCATTCCATCCTTAATAATATGTCAAAATCTATGATTCTGCGATAACTATTTTTTAACTAGAAAAAGTCCGTTTATGAAATTAATGGTTTAATAATGTGAGATATTTGGATGTAACATTAACACCCTTAACATAAATACATTATAAGCACTAAGCCTGTGTACGGTAGACAATATAGAGCAAATAAATTTTAACCAATAAAACTTTATAACAAAAAAAATTAACCGCCAAATATTTTTTTAAGTAGGATTTTTTTTATCGAACCAACTTTGAGAGTATACCTTATCCAATAAAAAAGAATTATCAAAATCGGACTACTTTGTAGAAAGTTAAATCATCCACTTTTTTCCCTAGTATAGGTTAGTTTGACAATCAATCATTCAATCTTATTGAACCAAAATTCAAATTTTAATGGGACTAGATATCGATAAAATCGTAATTTAATTATCTTTGCTCTGTGCGTAAAGTGTATAAATCATTTTTTGGGCAATGTATTCATTTATATAACAAGTTACCTGATGATGCCTTAAAATTACCCTTCCCAGTACTTAAGAATTACTTAAAAAAGTCTTTGATGTCTAAGGGCTATTACAGAGTAGAGGATTATTTGACAGACAAACATGCATGGCCCAAACCAGAAACTAACAAAACCGCCTAGCAATTAATTCAACAATTGTATGTACTGCCAGATAATGTAAATGACACAGTTATGATAAGAAAGCATATTAAAATATGTCTATTTTGTGAAGTCGAATTTGTTTATACATTATTATTTTTACTTTTATATTTTAATATTTTCTTATCTTGTAATAAACTGTTTGATATGTTTTCTTATCGGACTACGCATAATTATATAAATACCTACTTTAAGATTTGATGTATCACTGTTTTGAAAAAATAAGTCCCGCCGTAGTTTCTTGCCGGTATCTTCACGGGTCAGAGGTGTAGGGTTTGAAACGGTGTAGATTTTTTTTTGACGTTCATAAGTGCATGTAATGTGCCTAAATTGAAAAATAAAGATCTTTTATCTTTTTTTATCTTTTACGTTTTATTGACCCTTATGTATACCATTGTATTTTTTTGCCATTGGTCTATTATTTTAACCATTATTCATTTTACTAAGTGCTTGATGACTCATGACTTGACAACGCTTATTTTCGTTATCACTCTTCATTATAAGTTCTGACCCAAACCTAATCTACTAGTTTTCATATTAATATTTATGATAATATTTTGGGCGTCATATTATTCTACGTATAACCGTTTAAGGGTGATTCAACTATTCTGTCACATCTGCCAGAGAAAAACTGTGGCATAGTTCGGTGGATCATGTCCATGTCCAACCCAAGAACTTGTGGCGGTCTATGAGGGAGGCCTATGTCCAGCTGTGACAGTCCATGGCATGTATGTTGGCATTAAGCGTTAACTATACAATGCAAAGAATAAAACTGGTAAACCCCACCCCACACCCTATAGCTTTAACTACGATACACTAGAACGTCGAAATGTATTAATTACATATGTTTCACACTGGCGCTTACCACGTTCTTCTTAGTTATAACTTATTGATTTACACCAGGGAATTCCCCGAGGAGAAATTCTACAGGTTTTGCCGATTTACAAATAACAGTGGCGAGTAGACTGAGCAGACAATATATTTATTGAGACAGGGGTGATGGATAGTGGGTCTTGGGACTCCCGCGTGGTTATTATAGGAACTAGGAAGGAAAAAAGAGATTATATGTGGCATTATCTAGCAAATGGGACCTTATTGTCGATGGCGCTTACGTCCAACCGCGTTGCGTTTGTATTGAGGCACCGTGAACAACGGCGTAAGCGCCAACGACAATAAGGTCCCATAACATAGATAATGTCACATATTGTGTTCCCCATAGTGGCCATAGTTAAAGATATTCGTTTACATTTTTTTGCACGATAACAGGGAGCTTTCAGAAAAAAAGTGTACGCCATTAGCGTGAGTTGTAGTATAGTTAAATTATGTCAGTTTTGTGACGATAATAATGCATAAAAAATTTATGAATATTGAGATTTGGTGATCGTTACATAAAGTATAAGCAATATTAAAAAGTAAAAAAGGCAAATAAAATATTTTCATATAGATTTCTTGCTTAATGAATTTAATGATATAATTAACTTTTCTAAAAGTTGCTACGCCTTTGACGCTACGCTAATTAAGTACACTTTTTCTGAAAATTTCACGTTTCCGTATACGTTAATTAATTATTTTTTCATCTTTTTTCTTAGGCAAGACGGAGGCAATATGGCTTTGCCTTTTCTTCATAAGCCCTAAAACTGTTGCCCTGTCGCCCTGAACCGCGGTAAAATTAGTAGAGCCTGTGGAAATCAGTTTTTACGGACGCGGCGCCGCCTCTCCGTCTTTTATATCAATAATAAATTATCCAATTGTTTTAGAAAATTAAATTTATTTCTATTTGACGTTATCTTGAAGCGGTTCGAATTAAATCGCTTGAAGTCTTCCAAAACGAATCCATTGTGTGTGCTTAGGTCGCTCCGGACTCGCCCTTCAGACATCTTGACTTATGCAAAGTCGGCGTCAAATTTGGTAGGACCCAAATTAACTGGAGGACACCGAAGTTCGAAAATCTCGTGCTATTTTGGACCCGGGTATGTCCTTAAACTACGTCCAACAATGAGAGGTAGGGCACAGCGATGACCATCACGCTGGAGCAGCCCAACTGGGGAAGTACCTCCTCCTTACAGAAGACCACAGCCATAATAGCACTGCTACCTTTCAGGTCCTGATGGTGATGGTGAGTAAGGTTCCCAGAGCTCCAACCCCCCTTAAAGGCCGGCAACGCGCTTGTGACTCCCCTGGTGTTGCGGGTGCTCATGGGCGACGGTAATTGCTTACCACCAGGCAATCCGTCAGCTCGTTTGCCGCCTATGTCATAAAAAAAAAATCTTTTAGTCCAATTAAAGCGTTTTATAGGGTGATAGAGACAATCGAATTTATTTTTGGCCTTCTGGTATATATCGGTACGGATCTTTTTTGTTTAGGGTGTTACATATATGTATTAAAGTATAGGTATATTGTATACATCGTTGGCTGAGTACCAACAATACAAGTCTTCTAGCTTACCGTGGGATTCGGACAAATTTTGTAAGGTTGTCCTCTAATATTTGTTTATTTTGATATTGACTTGATGACTGCATATGAGACCCTCAAATATCACAGAAAAATATTTAAACCTCTGTCTTAATATATAGATTCATACAATGAGTAGGTAGCAGTCAAAGTGGCCAAATATCGATACATAGTAGATATTATAGTTAATTATTAAACATTTAAATTTTAACACATATATTTCTATGCAAATAATTTTTACTTATCACTTTTTTTAGGCTGCTTAATACATCTCAGTATATATAATTTGAGATTTAAGAAAATGCCCCACCATTAATTTTGTTTTTATTTATTTTTCATATGCATGGCCATATTTTCTTGTTCCCTATCAATTCTCTAAATAACTATCAATAGCATATAAAGGCCGTCTTAATAAAAATTGCTCTAAGTCATTCCGGACTCGTCCTTCAGACATTTTGACGCACACGTGAGACCCTTAGCTGGAAACGGTCTCACAGTAAAACTATTGCCAGAAGTAAATAATGATTGTTAAAGATATGTTAGAAGTATTTATGTCAAACCCACAAAAGTTTTGTATTTAATAACTTTAAGAATTGGTTGAGAACTTGAGGAGCTGTCAATAATTGGGTCAACTACTAAGGCTCTACTAAGGCTAGGTAGATGATGATATGAGTATACTCCAATGTGCAGGTATTGTCTATCTCCTATGTTGAAGGGTGTGCCACCTCGTGATTTAAATCGAAAACTTAACGTCGATATTTTGTGTCAATTAATTTTGATTTGCCTGTGTACTCTTTGCAGCCCCAACAGCCGGGCTACATGATTGGTGCGACAGTAACTCGCGGTGACACCTACCCGTCCTATTCTAACTGTTATTCATTAAAACGGGGTAGCCTATCTCGACGCGAAATAGTGTCGCGCCAGTCATGTGCTAGACCGGCTGTTTAATTATCATTTCTGTTAAGTTTGTATACTGTCGGTGTGGTGTAACTGTGGTTAGGTAAATTAATTAGACAGTGAATGGGTGAAAGCGTTTCTAATAAACGGTTTAATTGCGAGCTGGATTGATATTGTTTAAGCCCGTTTCACATCAAGCGCGGGCGCGTGTCAACGCGGGCCCGCAGCGGACCCGCGGCGGGCCCGCGGCGGGCCCGCGCCGCGATTGTTCAGCTAGTTTTAAATGAACGCCTTCACACAGCGGCGGGCGCGGGCGGGTGCGTGTGGCGCGGACCCGCGCACGCCCGCGCCCGCCGTTGTGTGAAGGCGTTCATTTAAAACTAGCTGAATAATCGCGGCGCGGGCCTGCCGCGGGCCCGCCGCGGGTCCGCCGCGGGCCCGCGTTGACACGCGCCCGCGCTTGATGTGAAACGGGCTTTAACATAAAGTGCGAGGGAACTTCGCAATCAGAAGTTCAGTAATTAATCAAGTAATTTGATATTGAAGAGAATTCTAGAAACTTCGCAGTATAGGTATATCAGGTATATGTATACTATAGGCGATCTGATACAAATATATTTCGAAAATGTATGGGCAGTATGGCACCGCGAACATCGAAGTTCGTATATTTCGAGCATCTTTCTCTTTTACTGCTATTAAGGCGTTATAAGAGTGACGGAGACTAGTCCGAAATTCGTTTTTCACGGTAGCGCCGCTGTAGTGGTCTATGAGGGAAGTCTAGAAGGGAAGGCCAAGCGATGGAAGTCCTTGGTTTATAGATAGCTAGCAAAGGATCCTTGTATGCCAAATACGCGTCTACGATTTACCGCTCTAGGGCGCTTCGAATTTTTTTTTTATACAAGTAGCTGGGACTGCCTTACACGAATTGGCTGGGCCCACGTTTCAAGAATGCTTGTGTTGTGGGTACTCACTACTCAGCCAATATATGTATTAATCTTCTTCTTAGTATAATGTATTAGTGGATACATTCTCTAACTGCGCTACTCACTAGGCTAACTAGACCGGTCGTGACATAATATATAAAAGCTTTTGTTTGATTTGGTTCTGGACGCTATTAGTGTTTTTTTTTTGCAATGCAAATCTAGCATCCTCAAACTATATTTTTTTGGTTTAAGGGTGGTGCTGCTCGTTCCGATAGGTTGAGTAAGACATTCGATTAAAATTCATACGTTGTAAGAAAGTATGTTTTCGTCCTACATATAACGCAAAATGTTGACATAATCTAAAATAAAGCAACCATCTAAATATATTTATACTCGCACATACAAAAATGCATTAGTTGTAAAATACGAGACGTACCGTGCCAAGTCAATAATTGCATTCTGTAGAAAATGCGTTTTGGCAGTTTGCACACCTACCTCAATACGAGCTATAATTAGGATGTGTCATTCCGATAATGGTTTCAATGACTTCCCTGGGATTTTTCGGGAATTCTGGGGACTGCATGTCACAGCTGCGGCGCTACCGCGAAATACGATATTCGTTGGACGACTATCGTGTTTCGCGACGGACTCTGTCACTCTAATGACGCCTTAATTGGAGAAAAAGAGATAGATGCCCGAAATATACGAACTTCGATGTTCGCGGTACCGGGTCTGTTACACTGCCTTGTTTAATGCCCAGTCGGTCTGAGTATGGATTTTGAAGGTTTGATCATTTCTGGTACAGTCGCCATCAGAAATATCGGAGCTGTGGAGGTGGTCACAAATATCGGAACAACGCCTCTATTGCCGAGGCGATAAAGTGCATGTTCCGATATTTCTGACTACCTCCACAGCTCCGATATATGTGATGGTAACTGTACAACCCGGGGTTTCTCTAGTTGCAACAAAAACCAGTTTGGTACTATACTGTGAAGCATTTCGGGAACCAAAATAAAGGCATAATACTTATAAATTACACAGAAAGAGTTGTATAAATCTATCAGCAATATCAGTATCGTAAGATTCTTACTTCAAGATTCATTATTGTTTTATTCTAGTTTGAACTGCACTAACTGCACTACGATATGCAGTCGTTCAGAAATATGTACGTTCACCTTGTTCTTTACCCATTGAAATAAGTGTCATTATAATTGTATACATAATGTATAAAGTGCTGTCCAGTCACCCTAACTGTCATCTTAGAGAGTACAAGAGCTCGTCACATATTTTTGTGACCTAAAGTATATTATATTATTGCGTTTTAATCGAATCTTTTCTACCTTAGTAAAGTATATAATAAGTGCTCTTTAAAACCATAAATCCACTTATTGAATTCATATTACTCTACATACGTATAAATTAAAATTTGTGCTGAATTTTAGTGCATCTATTTATACCCCGGCCATGCCTACTGCATGAACAGTTGGATCGGCATTCAGCATTCGGCGCGTGAGTCGATCGTAGGATCCGTTGGAACCGTTTCAAAGCCAACACTTTTCCTTTATCGCTGTGGTATCGAACAATATTTTTTTCAATTATCGACCTTATTATTTGGGCAGAGAGATTATATTCGTTTTGCTTGTCAAAACATATATAGTTTCCTCAAAACGACCATCGTTGGTATGTAAACATTGCGACTTACGACGTTTGCTTCGTGAACACTTGCAACCATTTAATCGTTTTCCTTGAGTCAGATATATTTAGAGATATTTTGAATTTATTTTTTTGCTTTGTTTTTTTTTATGACAAAGGTGGCATATGAGCAGACCGGTTGCCTGATGATAAGCAATTTCCGTCGCCCATGGGCACAACAGGGGAGTTGCAATCGCGTTGAGAGTACGCTCTTTTCTTTAAGGTATGAGGGTTGTATTGGTCCGGAAATACCGCAATTCCACAGTTTTGATGTGCGAGGTAGGAGGTTTCTTGAGAAACGCACAGTAGAGGATTTCCAACTATCCAGGTGGTGGGGGTGGAAAAATGGTGTGTCTGGAGATAGGAAAAACCTACTATAAGTATGTTCTAATGCACATGCTTGTACTGCAGTGGGCTATTAGACTTGGCGTTGATGGAAAATAATACTTAAACACATACATTTTGTTTGTATTAGTGGCGTGGCAAGTAAATTTGGCTATACATATGTTTGCAATGGAAAAATGTCATTTTCACCCAATTTCCCACTACCATGAAATCTGCTTTCATAACTTGTTCTCAGCTAAATTTTGTTCCTTCTAAACAAATGTCAAAGATTAAAAAGGGACTAGCGATTATCGACGATATCGACATGTTGGATTTGACACAATTGGGTACCTTAAGTTTTTTAAAGTGGCCCATATTATATTTTTTGTAGTAAGTAAACTGCTAATAGTGTTCAAAACTGTGGATATCCCTTTTTTATTCCTTCCTGTTTTTTTGAAAAAATTTTTTGAATACTTCATTTGACAGATGAAGCGGTTGGTGATATGAATAGAGCTCGTGCCTAAGTCTGTAATATGTGTCTTCCATTAAAAAAAAAAGTAAAACCGTCAAGTTGTCATTTGACAGATTTGAAATATCGCCGTTATTATTTCGACTTTGTTTGTACGCTATGCTCCCTAATTTCTGCTGTTCTCGAGTGTTTTTCAACGGCTTCTGCCTGCCCCTGGATTTTGTAGTGCCCGCATCTCACGACGACCACCAACATTCGCTTTACATTCGGAAAGGACGCCTTTACGACGACGACGACGCTCACGTATTTCTGGACAATGATTCCGCTTTTCGCCGACCATTGCACTGACCTAAGGACTGATTCCCCGAGCTAGTTTAGCAAATAAATTGAGCTTGTCATGGCGGTTATTATGGAATATTCAAGGACTGGCGACAAGCACAACGTTGCTGAGATTCAGGGTGCGAAAACATTGATGAAAGTTGCTTAAGCTTCATGATTGACGTTAAAATGTCTTTTCTATATATATAAAACATTATTATCACTTATAATATGATTGTTTTCTTATTTTTAGGGCTTCTAGAAGTGTTTATGTCCAAAGTGCAACCAACTGCACTGTTTTGGGTAGTAACGTTGTGGAATCGTTTTGTTCGAACGCCACACTATACGGTAGCAGTGTGGCGTTCGAAACGAATTCAGTATAACGATATATTTTCACTCATACAAGTGAAAATAAGAAAGCTTTTGTCACTTTATTTATAAGTTGTGTTACTGCAATAAAACAACAAAAAAATCCATCAATCTAGTTTTATTAAATTATCCTGCAAATTTATCAAAGCATAGGCTATGATAATGATAACACTATCATTCAAATATCTGATGTGACTGTGGTTCACTCCAGAGTGAGGTTTCAAATATTTAAACTCCCTCACTCGCCGTATTAGACGCTCGACGTGTATGCGTAATCTAGCTATTACTTTCCCGAGCAAAACTTCTTTTTTGTGGAGGTTTCTTTGGATGAGACACTTCGTGGGTGAAGGAGCTTAACATTTCTTGTCGTTGTTTGTTGTCTTGATCGTTGTCCAGAAATACGTGAGCGTCGTCGTCGTCCTGAAGGCGTCCTTTCCGAATGTAAAGTGGATATACGAGTATGGTGGTCGTCGTGAGATGCGGGCACTACAAAATCCAGGGCTAGGCAGAAGCCGTTGAAAAACACTCGAGAACAGCAGAAGTTAGGGAGCATAGCGTACAAACAAAGTCGAAATAATAAGTATAATAGCGGCGATGTTTTAAATCTGTCAAATGACAACTTGACGGTTTTACTTTTTTTTTAATGGAAGACACATATTGTAGACTTAGGCGCGAGCTCTATTCATATCACCAACCGCTTCATCTGTCAAATGAGGTATTCAAAAAAATATTTCTAAAAAACAGAAAGGAATAAAAATAGAATAGCCACAGTTTTGAACACCATTAGCAGTTTACTTACTACAAAAAATATATCATGGACCACTTTAAAAAACTTAAGGTACCCAATTATCAATAATGCCACTATTACTCTATAGTAAGGTCAAAGTTAACGAGCCGGTAAAGTAATCTACTTGTTGCCTTTTTGCCCCACTATAGTATTTCAACGAATGATGCTTCTTTACGTTTTTTTTTAATTAGTACCTAGTAACAACAGTAATACAACAATGCCTTCAGGGTGCTGATGGGGCTATCCCGTTTCTGTAGTGCGTCAGGGATGTTCGCGGAAGCCAGGGTCGACTGTTTTCAGGCCACCACGAGGAAACGCTGTACATCCCTGGTGAGCAGGGTCCGGAGTCCGGGCTAGCTCCAACGGCATTCTGAGGGCTTTGGCAGGAAGATTTGACTGTTAGTATTTGAACCAATGTCACATGATTCATGTACTGACATCAAACTCCTAATCATGTAAGAAAAAACTACTTGATACTGTGTTTAATTTTAATTATATGTAAGGTACTGTATTATATTATATTATATTGTAAATATTAAATGATCATTGTTGGTCGATAAAATAAAATAAAAATTAATCCGAAACCCTTTTTTAACCAGACTTAGACTCTATAGGTATTCTGTTCGGAATGTTAGAGCGGGGAAGGTAGCCTGGGGAAAATACAGGACCCCTCCGCACCAGACTTGATTTGACTTACTATTGGATTATACCTATTGAGTTTTCTCTTCTAGCGACTGACTGGTAAAAAAAAACAGTCTTTTTCTGCATTACGAAAAGTTAGCTGCCGTTGCCAAAAGTTAATTTTAGTATATTATAAATAAAAATATCCTTTATAATGACGATGTTAACAAAGTTTTAACCTAGTACATATCACGTGAAAAATATTATAAAACTGGTAATAAAGTGTATAAAATTGACACAAACAGGAAGCTCAAGATGATAAATAAATACAACGCAAACGCATGTTTAGGTTAATTCAGCTGTGATGATACATAGACTTGACATAACAGAATATACAGGGTGTCTCATTTACATCGGTCAGTATTGAGAAATCTGGAACAGTTAGACATACAAAGATTTGTTTTTAGTAACCATGTCATTGATTTTAGGGACAGGAAAAAATGCATAAATAGATTTAATAAAAATTTTGTTCAGTTTGGGAATCGACCCCAGTTGTTAAAAATAAAATTAAAAGATATTGAATTTGAGATATCATGTTTTATGGTAACTTTTGGTGCCTATAACCTACACAATCTATACCTAAAAATAAATAATTAAAAGTTTTATTTTCCAAAACAACCTGGTTCGATTCTCGAACAGAGAACAAGTTTTGTTTTTATCTATGTATGCAGTTTTTCTTGTCCCTAGAATCGATGACATGGTTTCTAAGAACAAATCTTTGTATTTCCAGATTTCCCCATACTGACCGATCTAAATGAGACAACCAGTATCTAGACGGATTTTTAACATAGTTAAGGTTCATGTGTTTGTGCATATAGTTACTAATACCATCAACTTTAACATATTCCGCTGCGTTCGTAACCGCTCACAGCGTTTTCCCAGTTAGTAAGAAGACATCAACAGAGCTCCGATCTAGCGGCCTTCTGATGCCCTATGTCTTAACAGCTACATATGTCGGAATGAAGTGTTCAAATCAATTCCTCATAATTTAGGCCTAGGCTTCCCTCAAATAAAATAAATAAAATAAAAAATAAATAAATATTTCGGACATTTTCTTACTCAAATCGACCTAGTCCCACGGTAAGCTCAATAAGGCTTGTGTTGCAGGTACTAGACGACGATATATATAATAAATAGATACATATAAAACACCCATGACTCAGGAACAAATATCTGTGCTCATAACACAAATAAATGCCCTGACTGGGAATCGAACCCAGGACCTTCGGCTTCATAAGCAGGGTCCCTACCCACTAGGCCAGACCGGTCGTCAAAATCCAAATAGACGTGTGTCATCTTGTTGGGGGGGAGTTACATGGTCGAAACGCTGGCATACATGACAATTATATCTCGTACACTGATTGTACTGAACTTCTCATCGGGTCAGAATGCGCGATATAATCCGTTTTTATTAGTTATTTTATTTCATTTATAGTTATCGCAGCAACCGAAGACAATATCATATTCTCATATCAACAATGCACAATGCAATTAAATTATACCCTACTGCCATCTAGCCGCTGCCACGCCAACTGCGCAGTGTATCGACGTACGATCGTGCTAGATTTAATTGTGTTACTTATAATTCTCGATAGATGTCGATGTGTCCGCAGGGCTGCATTCGCATTAAACGTCATCCAGTATTATTGCTTCCGGGCATCCAGTATAAGTAGGCCCTGGTTTCCGTACGATCAAGATTTGAACTGGCACTTCATAGGACAAGTATTTACCTGACAGATGTGAAGACTGCTGATAGCCAGGATCTTAAATTGTCGTGATGATATCTGGTAGCGCAATGTACTTCAATAATTTTCATTCAAACAGCCAGATCCCTGAGGACCTAACGAAAATCGAATATTCGTTATTGTCTTTACCTGTATAAGCAAGATAGAAAGAGAAATGGCTAATATTTGAATTACGAATACCTCTAAATCGGAAGACCTCTAATCGTCGGTTACAGTCTTTCGAAGGCATTCAGTTAAAAGCAATGTACGTATCTATCTAATAATTCCTATATATTTTTTGCTGAGAATTATTATTTACGGACAGCAATGCTCTTTAGGTTTTTTTATTACGGAAATGTAAGACTAAAAGTGTCAACTTCTTGGCCAGAATTAAGTCAGTGGACACTAATTCTTATCCTTACGATGTTTGTTTCAAATAAATAAATATAAAAAGCAAATCTAATAGAGGTTTCGACGACCGGTCTGGTCTAGTGGGTAGTGACCCTGTCTATGAAGCCGATGGTCCTGGGTTCGATTCCCAGTCGGGGCATTTATTTGTGTGATGAGCACAGATATTTGTTCCTGAGTCATGGGTGTTTTCTATGTATTCAGTATTTATATGTATCTATCTATTGTATATATCGTCGTCTAGTACCTACAACACAAGCCTTACTGAGCTTACCGTAGGACTAGGTTAATTTGTGTCAGATTGTCCTGATATATAAAAAAAATACAATAATAAATAAGTTAAAAATACGATCGAACTTCTGAACCACTCAGGTCAGCTGCCTTTTCTTAATATTCGTAATAGGAGATCGCCTTAAACGTTTTCCATTGAGATGAGGTTTCCGATTATGGATGAGAATAACATAACGTGATTATCACCAAGTTTACCCGACCTACGACAATAAGGCATGCCCATGCTGCGCAGAACGGTCTTTGTTGTGGTTTATAGTTGATAACAGCTTAGTTTTACTGTTTGCCGTATCTCCATTGCGGGACGGCGTGAAATATAAATACAGTGACTCAGAGCAGATTTACATAAGGTTATAAAATCATTAGGTCAATGGGAAAACAGTGTTCTGTAGTGTTGTGTAAGCAGGTAATAAGTATAGTGTACGGTGACGTCTAAAATTATGATATTTAATGTGACAAAAGTATAAGTAAAGTTGTAAATATATGGATGCATTTTTTTAAACTCCCCTGGTTTTGCGGGAGCCCAAGGGCGATGGTAATAGCTTACCATCAGGCAATCCGACTGCTCATGTGCCACCTTTGTCTTTAAAAAAATTGAGCTTATTATAAGACTAGGTGGATTTGTGTAAGATCACATACATTTCTAAGCTACTGAGTGAATATTGTTCCAATTTATTGTTGTTACCATGCTTATATTAACTTTGTCATGTATCGTAAACTGTATATTTTATGTCATTGTATACGGCGTATGTAAACAAGTTACGATCATGAATACGTAATTTGCTGCATGTACTCGTGCTATGCCAATTTTTCTTATTAGTACATTCGTGTCATATTTTATATCATGTTTACTTATTTAGTTGTAGTAATATATAGATCTTTATTACCTTTTGAAAGTTGTATTATGTGTAGACGTAGACAGGATTCGTAAATTCGTGAGTTTACGACAGCTATAGATGATGATGATGTCTGTCGCAGATTTATTAAGCATAAATTGGAATCTTAATTAATTTCATCATTTTTATATGTTGAGTTTCTTTAAAGTAGATGAATGTATAAAATAATTATGGATTCTTGACGTTTTAACAAAACTGATATAGCAAGGATTTTTTTTTTATATTATACTGATTTTTCTCCTGTTTATACATCATTAACCAGTCGCTTTTCGGTGAAGGGAAACATCGTGAGGATACCGGACTAATCCCATTAAGGCCTAGTTTGCCCTCTGGGTTGGAAGGTCAGATGGCAGTTGATTTCGTAAAACTAGTGTCTATGCAAAATCCTGGGATTATTTGCCAAGCGGACCCCATGAGCCGTGGTAAAATGCCGAGACAACGCGAGGAAAATGATGCGGAGCGGCATTTGGATAGATCATAATTTTGTCACAGCGGCTGAGTTGTTGAGTACGTATTCGATATTCTATCGTACATCAATGTAATACTAATGGCCTAGTGAGTAGTGACCCTGCCTATGAAGCCGATGGATGGATGGGTTCGAATCCCAGTCGGGGCATTTATTTGTGTGATGAGCACAGATATTTGTTCCAGAGTCATGGGTGATTTCTACGTATTTAAGTATTTTATGAGTATCTATCTATTATACATATCGTCGTCTAGTACCTACAACACAAGCTTTATTGAGCTTACCGAAGGACTAGGTCGATTTGTGTAAGATTGTCCCCAAATATTTATTTTATTTTATTTATTTATTTTAAATAACGCTAAGCACACGTACACACTATCATTCATCATTCTCAATACAGTACTACTACACACTATACAAAACTGCTACATACTATCTGTAAACTAATAATATTAGCGACCTTTATGTATGTAGCTACTACTCGATTATCCTCCGATGCAATGCTTATAGAAGTTATAGGTGAAAAACTACCGAAGGACCATGTCAAAAATTAATATGGAACTTACGTCAAAATTTTAATATAGAACGCCGACATCCGTGTTCACACTTGTTACTACTACATAGACCTATAGCTAAGTTTTTCACCTATTCCATACTAGTTCACTTATTTACAGCCACTACGAAATAGTTCCTCTAAAAATGAACAAGTAACATCCAGCCAAGCAGTAACTCGAAAAATGAACAAGTAATTTCCAATGAAACAGTACCTCTAAAAATGAACAAGTAATTTCCAATGAAACAGTAACTCTAAAAATGAAGGAGTAATCGATGCTCAACATTATTTTAAGCGGTCGATGGCGGCGGAGACTCGGCCGAGACTGCGGTTGTAGATAACCTCGCTTTATCACCGGCTAATGTTTAACTTAACCCGTACAACGCCACCACTTCACACTTCATTGCACTAAATATGGCTTAGAGGATTTTGTGCCGGCATTCGCACGGCGTTGTACAATGGAGTAAAATTACGAAAGTCCAATATAGGTTTTCTCACATTGTAGGTTTCGTGGAGATTACTGTTTTTGATATTTTTTTGTCTTTTTTTGACCGATATCTATTTAGATATTAGAGCAATTTTTATAATTAAAGGAAAACTTAAAATGGTTTGATAAGGTCGCAAGGTCGAATCTGGCTGAGAGTTGTTAAAGCTTTTCTCTCATAAATAATAGTGAAGAAATAATTTAGTTATAATAAAAACCATTACAAGGCAGAATCGTCTTGTCAGCTAACGAAACCTTAATTCTTAGAATACTTTTTCATTTATTTGGAAGAATTTGCTGTAATTGTTTTTATCTACTTAACTTATTTTAGACATGTAATAAGTTAAATAATAAATATAATAAGTGTCTGGAATTTCTAAAATTCGCAATTATGTGCGAATATAATTAACATAGAAATTGCGTCACTCTAAAGGCAACGTATGATGTCGCATGCCTAATTTATGTTACATTTTAAATTCAACATATACCTTTGAAGTCCGCTGTGTGACTAATTAGGTAAGATTAAAAATAAGTATTTGATTAAATCTGAACTCTGAGTCGTATATTTATAAAAAAAATATTACGTGACAAAATATTTCGGTTAACTGTGACACTGTAGCTCTTAAACGGGTAATGCGATTTTTTATTTTGTTTAAAAGCAAGCGACTGCTCTTGCACTTGTTTTATGAAAATCGGTTCCGCCGTTTTTTAGAATTGTAATAGGCATTTACTTTGTATCATTTGTGGAGTATCGGTTTTCTTTCTACAATTTCGAGGGCTTCCTAACATTAAATTTAAGTTTTTGACTAATATTTATATAGTGTTCGGGTGGTCCGATTGGTTAAGACTTGAGCTGCGGGTTCAAATCCTATCTCGGATGCCGGAGGTCCTCGTCACTTTATAGTATGTCATCTATTTCAATTTATAATTTATTTAAATATCAAATATTTAACAAAAAAAAAAAAATAGTTAATATCTATTATTTCTATGATTTTTCTCGCTATGATTATCTACTAAATTTATAACCGGTTATAAAACCGTTATATAACTTGACCGAGTATGGCATTGTCTATTATTAGGTACCATAAACTGTGTATACCTGTACACATATATAACAATCATTTTGGTGGTCTGATGAATACTACATAAATATAGGGAACATTCCCGGGTGTCCGTGGTCAACTGTATAAGCTCGACCTTCGTATGCCACTCGACTGTTTACCAAAGTGTTCTACTTAACGTTACTTACCGCATGTCTGGCGCTGCGCCAACGCTGCGTTTTTGCGGCGTTGTAGCCGCGGTCTATAATTACGTGCACTCCGTACGTAGCGTATGACGTGCGTAGATAAGGTCGTTCATGACCGTGTATGGTTTATATATACAACTTATAATTCATTTGAAAGATATATATATTGTATAATATAAGATAATAAAAGTGAATATAAATGAATTTGTGACTTTATAATATAATGTAAGGGGCTTCTAATAATATTGTGGCCTAGATTTTTTTATTTGGCCAATTTTATAAATTTATAATTTTAAAGGATGTATAATATTTTTTTCTTAGATATTTTCTATTTCATACACCACATTTATTAATAATTACCTATGTTTTAAGTATTTTATACATAAATAAAAAAGTATTTGTTAATTTTCTTTCATTCGGTTCAAAGGGCCGAAGGGGACCTCTTACACTTTTTAATATATCAAATGTAATAAAACGAATAAATTCATATTATTATTTTAAATAATATAATAAACTTATAAAACACTTGAAACAAAATCAACAATAATAAATAAAGCCGGCCTCACGCGCCGTTACACGGTTAGATAAACAATCGAAGTGTGACAGGGCGCTATCGCATTTTCCGCGGAGGCTGCCAGTGCCGGCTGCGCGCGCGCCTCGATAACATGTCCGTCGTGCCACCATGTACATAGAGCCCGCCGCGTTCCGCGCCCCAAGCGCCGAATCCCTCGCCTCCACCCCCCCAGTCTGGACACAGTGCTTACCCTCGCCCTTATTCGCAGGGAAAAAAGCGCCGCTCAAAACCTACGAGGAGGTCCAACCTCTGTTACAACAATCCAGAAAACGTGAACTGAAGATAGTCATCAGAGAGAACTCGTGGCCTATAAACAGCCCGGTCCGCGCGTCGCTGTGGCCGGCGCTGTGCCGGCAGCACCAGCATGGAAAGTCCATGCTCGACGGCTTCTACTGGGACATGGTCACGCAGGTCAGTGCTCTTTACTTTATCACACTCAAGGTCATCCGTATTTACTTTGATAAGAGAGCCTTGATGATTGCCATTCATCGACAGGGTTCAAACAGAGTTATTAAGTTGCTTGTGCTGTAAAATACAGCTGTGTATTCGAGTCACGTGACTCGGTGTATTTGTCCGAATTAAATAATCCATTGGCGCGCACGTGTTTCGCAACTTTCGTTACACCGATACAGTAAACTTAGAGCAATCTTTATTGACTGATAACTATTGCCGGTGATACTGACTTGTCAAAAAACGCATGTGATAATGGAGATAAGGATGAAAGCCGTGTGTGTTTAGTGAAATCCGTACAGTCGATGACGAAATATGTACACAAATACGATTGCAACTGACACTATTCATCAAAAAAATCATTATTTCAATCAATTTGTTCTGGAGATTTTAAAGAATTGTTGTCAAGGAAATCATTGTTACATACATTATGGTAATCAGTGTTTTTACAAGTCGTGACGAACAAAATAACAATATACATTCGTCGACTGGATGCGTTGGAATTGTTTATAGATTTAGTTTGTCGGGTCAATTGCTATTTGTTCTGTAATTCGCTCGATGACTCATAAGGAAAATAGTCAACGCACTACAATCTTTATACCGTTAAGATTCTTTTATACGTTTGAATTTGAAACCATTCTTGTTGTAAAGTTTTATGAATTTATTTTTCGTCGTATGCAGTCGCCTGATAGACAGGAGACTAGAACCTTTTCGCAGTTAGCTTCCATACCTCTATCTATGTGCTAATTACATGATATTTCACCTTAAAAAAATGCCAAACCGAAATAGTGCCTTGTACTCATTAAAAATGGCATCTGCTTACGTCGCACAGAGGGCGGGGCTTGTCATTCGTCGAGCCCCTAGCTTGCGACATCAACGCGCAGTTTGCGAGTGACGTATATGAATTTTGGCGTAATGATGTTAATAATGCTTTAGCTAACACAATTATAGAGCTATTTGGTGGTGTATTATACCAATTGATGAGTTAACACTTTAACATGTCATCGTTTGACAGTGTCGACATATAGGTTTAAAAAATGTAGAGTAATAATGAGCAAAAGGCGTACAGTATATTCAAAACATTACTAGCCATTTTTAGGACCTTAATTTTGTTGTTGAAATCAAAGTTGATATTAATATTTTATCATGTTATCCCTATGTATGTTGTAGTGACATGCGTTACAAAGGTTGTGCAATAAAGTTATAGCAATGGGCATGAGAACGATATAAATTCCCGTTATATGTCATTATTATACAGCTTAATATGAGATGACACATGGTATGACCGCTCACGCAACATTTGTTTCATGTGTTTTAATAAACTTCGCTTTTTTAAAATTTTATCTAAGTACTGAGTGTACTGACGGTATTTTTCATTAGTTACTTTCATTTATGACTTTTGATATTCCAATGTGCTCTCATTAGATATCAGTTTTTTAAATCATAAAAAAACTAATGCAATTAACTAAGATAATTGGGCGAGAAATTTGGTGTATAGTCAACCAATTTGATTTCTAGGTCATTTCGAACCTTGTCACAGTGACGTTAATAAGAGATCTTTTGCATTTTTCATATAGATTTTCACTGAGACAGGGAACGAAGTGGCCTATAAATCAAATTGGTTGACTGTACATAAAAGAAATTTCGTGAAGATTATAAAACATGTTTTGTTTATATGTTGGTTAGTCTATCTGTGTCAAAACATTTAGTCAGATATACACGGGAAGTTTATTAACATCTTTAGCTCTATTGTGCAAGATAAATATCTAGGCTACCTAATGAAAAACTTTCACATGGAAAACGCAAAATACAAAATGGCCGTGCCCATAGAAAATGTAGTGACTGTCGCAGAATTTGTCATTTCCTCGCCATTGTTGCACACAGAATGTATTAATCTAATGCTAATTTAACATTGAAGTATACTTTTGAAATAGAAAATATCAACAGATCGGACTAAATATATGATAAAGTCAATAATTTCTCGTGATTTCGTAGTCTATTACTTTTCAACAATAGTCTACGAAAATAATCGTCTCATATGTAGGTATAAGCCTATGAATCTCAAAGGCTTATAAATAAACCTAGGCTCTAATAACGA
This sequence comes from Grapholita molesta, assembly GCA_022674325.2. Lineage (NCBI taxonomy): Eukaryota > Metazoa > Arthropoda > Insecta > Lepidoptera > Tortricidae > Grapholita > Grapholita molesta. The sequence goes on along the minus strand of CP053124.2, from coordinate 3,630,484 downwards.
TTTGCAGCTATTATGTAATTGTTGTAAATGAATATCAAAATAAGATTAAAATACAGTTCCTAGCGCCATCTAGTGAATAACTGTATCAACCTATGTATCTATGTCTTGTCTGTTCTTAAAAATAAACCGTTACTTGTCAACCGTTCTCCTGTTTCATTAGAGTAATTTTGAAAAAAGGTGTATCTTATAAGCCACTAGCGAACGATCTCACAGGTCTATCAGGCATTAATTAGGCAGCCATTGTTGGCTAATTGAGATGGCTATTGTGAGAGCGAGGAGCGGAGAGGATGAATGATAAAGTGTGGTTTAGGCTTCACATGATTCATATGTTATTTGATTCGGACACTAGGTACCTATATTAATAACCGTTATTAATAGTAGGCAAGGACACAGCTACGATTAAGAGAAGTCAAAAATATTTCAAAAGGTCTATAAAATCATGCAGATGGACATTAAATCGTAAATAAACAAAATGAAATAACAAAGTTTAAATACAAACCCAAGATGATACAAGTAATCACAACATCACATATTTAGGGGAGTGCTCTGTCCAGCTATGGACCTCTTACGGTTGAAATGATGATGTTGATGAATATTGTAAAGTAAAACACATACATAACTTGATTTTAAACAAATACCCATTTTTGACCTAATCTAATTTAATTAAACTGTCTTATTGGTCACAATAGAGAATTTGTAAGTAGTAAGTAAGTTATGTAAGGACACCTCATAAGCCAATCAGTTTAGAAAACAGCCTGTCCAATTACAAGACAAGTCAACTGTCATTACTGTAACGAAGGGCGTATACGAAATTAATATACAGTATACACCTTAACTGGTTGAAATAAGGTCTATATTGATTAGTTTAAATACCTCGACGATACAACTGTAGACCATGTCTTTTACATAACATGTATTCTTCTTAAAAATTCAGTAGCGCTTGGATTCAAAGTGATCGCTTCTGGCATTTCTATTGTTGACTAATTGCTCATGGTAATTTTTATAATACATACATAAATTTACAAAACAAAGTCGTAAAGATGTAATGTCTACGAGAATGTTACTGCGTAAAGGTAAACAATAGATAATAGAAATGACAGGTTCAATTGTAGGACGAAATTCTTCATAAAAGTAGAGTTTGTCAGATAATCAATACATGGTATAAAATAAAGTCGCTTCGTGCTGTTGTTACACTTACATATTTTCAACTAGGCAAAGGATTTAAATACGGTCTGTTATGAATATGTTAAACTGGCTGATTCGAGGGGAAAGTTGATACTACCTAGTAGCATACGTATAAACTCCTGTGTAATTATATCGCACTAGGCGACATGTTTCAGGTAAGCTCTAGTACCCATTTTCAAGCATCCCGCTCACAGTGATACACCCTCAACCCGAGCGGTGTGACCTGACTTGGCTTGAAAATGGCTACCAGAGCTTACCCGAAACATGTAGTGCGATATAATTACACGTGAGTTTATCCATCTGTAACTAAGTAGTAGTAACATGGCTCACAACAGTTTTAATTATATTGGGAAAGTTGATAATTACCATAAATAAATAATATATGCCTCCCGTGCAGAGGTGGGGCGGGCCGTAAGTTCATAATGTCGTTTTGTAATAACTCACGTCGAGTGTTTGACAAGACGACCATATCAATTGAACCTACCTCCCATGAGCTTTGACTTTTTGCACATCGTAATTGACAGAGCCCATTCTAAATTAAGCTCTGACGCTTTGTCAAATGGCAAATCTACTACGCACTAGCGACTGCAGTTTTAATGTTTATCGAATTATGTGTGGCGTCAACTAAATGACTGGTATTGATTTTACGACACTTTTATGAATGCAAATACTTGTGCTATAATGTTTTTGTTTACTTTTTTTATTACGTAATAGCTAATGTTTCGGTTTCAAAAAATCAAGGCTTCCACACTACCAGCCTAAGCGCTAAAGGCTTGGGCAGATAGGCGCGTTTTGAGAGCGTGGCGCAGCGGGGCGTGACAGCGGTGTGGCTAATGTAACGAAATAAGACACACATTCGGACGGCAGCGTCGCGCCCCGCTGCGCCACGCCACAAAACGCGCCCTATGTGACCAAGCCTTAAATGACGCCAGTAATGTAGTTGGCGCCACACTTAATTCGCTACAAAAGCAGCAAAAATGGCCACAAACAAATTTTTCCTATACACATAACACAATCATATACGTTTTTATGCACCGCTTTTAAATTCGCCCAGTCACTCGTGTAAAAACAAAGAATCACGTAGCAGAAATTGACATATTTAGCAGATCAGCTTCGTGGATGTGCCAAATAATCTCATACGTTGGTTTTGCACGCTCGCCGCCCACAGCGTCACGCTCTGAGCTGAAACGCACCTAGCGTCTGTTCTGCGTTTATTGGGACTTTAGGTACATTGCTACAGGTCCTATACAATCGTATCCACCAAAACTGAGAGTGATGTCATTCCATGGTACACTCACACCACTTTATATAAAGTAATTGCTGCGTAGTAGGCTCCGCTTGGCCCGTGACCGGGCCTCAGTGCACTGTTTAGCGTCCACGATTCTCAAATCAAACATGAGGAGAAATTATGCTCCAAAAAGACCTGAAAGATCGCAGACTTACGTAACCTAGAAAACAAAGATTACTTTTTAGTCAAAAGACGAAAATCCATCTGCTAGTCCTAGGGATATAATGTGGCAAATGTACCTATTTCGGTATATCGCTTTCCTCAAGTTATTAGTTAATGGATTTCCGCGGCTATCCAATTATTCCTTTGGCTCAACTGATTACATTAAGAAAAGTGTCTCGAGCTAACACTTAGATCTGTATTTTTTTGGATGCGTAACTAATAATATTGTCCCTCTACATAGTGTTTTAGTTGCCATATTGACTGAAGACAATAATATCTGACGCAATTTTCAAAATGTTCAGAATTCCACAATTTGCTTTTCAAAACCCGTAAGATTTATTTGGTTGAAAGTCATAAGTAATGTCGGGAAAAGCCAGCCGAATGGCGTTTCTGGCAATAATGGAACGTGACTATTAATTCTCTCTCCTTCTTTGCTCGAAGGAAATGCTCAGCACAAGCATCATGGTCTTTTCAAAATGTCAATACGTGTCGGAGACAATGTTAATACGTTTTATAAATAATGGTTAGACTATATATTTTAGTAGGTACGAGTATATAAATAAGATAATTGCCCATTTCTTTTATCATGTTTACTTAACGAGACATTATCCCGCTTATTTGTTCGCTACTATTTGTATATCGATTCTTCGGCCCGAAATTACTGTTCAGAGTAATGCAGTCGGCATTTCAAAAATAAATTTAATTAACATTGCTATAAATAATATACATATATGTATATAATGTTACAAATTCGCTAAAAAGTTCCTGCATGCATGAACAGTCAGCTGCCGAGAAAAGGTACCGCCCCGCCATACGAGTTTGTGGGGCACGGTGATACCTTTACTCTGCAGCTGACCGTAGGTACTAGGTATATTGAATTTTAGCGTTGCCCTTATATCATAATAGTAACATGTGTTACGTATGTTTATTATAGTGCACTGCAACATTTCGGCCTCCGTATTGGCACAGAATCAACTGGGGCCTCGCTCACCTTGGCGCGGGCTAGCGACAATATGACTTTATTTGTGTAACTAGTGCGCCTATGATGCCTATAATAATTTAGTTACAAGTGATTACCTTAGCGATTGAACACTGAGGAATTTGCGGCGTCTGGGAAACCATACATTTGTTTCCCAAAGTTACCGAAGACCTACATTGTTGTTGCCTGGGTAATGTTGAGTAACACTGCAAATATATTGGCTTTGGATTTTGTAAGCTTCCCGTGCAATGTTCGAATTTTAGAAATCGCTTAATTTTTTCCACGAATGAGCCAGAATTATAGAGAACTTAACCAAAAGCGTATGCATTAAATGACTACACGTGTATGCCGTTTGGCGTAAGTTGCAACTTTCCTTCCAAAGTAGGGCAATGTATATTTTTGGGTCACACCCAAAAATTCTCTCGAAATACTGCAGGCAATTTTCTTTTCCGCCTCTCGATGACTCAATCACGCTTTAAATTTAAATAGAAATTTCGTTCTCTGCTCCCAGAATTTTCCTAAGAATGTTTCCCATTTTCCTTATCGCGCATTCATCCGGATATCCTGGTGACTCGAGCGGACCAAATTCCTGTTCACCTTGATTCTCATTCACAAATCTTACTGAGAATATCGTTCGTCACATACCAGCGTAGGCATAGGTTTCTATTGCATATATGTAGTTTGAAACGGCGAGCTCAGGCATATACTGGTTTATTCTTGATGAACAAGGAATGTGATCTTAGTAAAATAGGTTCTTGGAACCGAGATGACATTGGGGATGCCATACAGAAATAAACGGTACATCACAGTGATTTCATCTGTTTATTCGTTGTGCTCATTAAGAAATGCGTTCTTGTGTTATGATTATTACGGGCCAGTGCAGTTTGAAAGAGCTTTTATCATTGCTTAACGAGTAATGCCATGATTGTTTGACTATGATCGCTTTTATCCATTCTAATGGAGGTTTACGGCAAACTAAAAATGTCCACGGTCCACGAAGCGATATCGTCACGGTATTTCGGCACGTTTATATGTGGGGTCTAATTCATCTCACATGGGGTAAAAAAGGTAGAAGCAGGCTACAGTTTTTATTACTTTACTGTAGTACGCGCACTAAATTTTGTAAATAAGTATTGATTCCTAAAAGTAAGCATTTACGTTCATAGATTATCTTAGTACTTACCCGCTTCAATAAGTTTGTGTAATGTATAAGTAGATGTAACACATACATGTTATTTTTGAGCGCACTATTCGCCAACAAACTATCCTCAGTTTGGCGAAAAATAATGTACACGCCCCACTTAAGTTTCTCTTAATATCAATAAATAAATAATCAATAAATTACCCTAGCAAGAAAGATGGATGGAAATACATGTAAGCGTAACAAATTAAGGTGGCAATAACTGTTACGGGTTGTGACTTCTAAATGGTAGTCAAGGTTGTCACATTACCACGTAGCTAAATCACATTAATATTTAATTGTGTAAATATTTAATTGAATTATTTCCAGCAAAGCTACCCCCCCTAAATCATAAATGTCTCGAGTACACAGTTTTGTGTTTTAGGAGTCTACTCGACGCAACTGAAATATGCGTTATGCGGTGACATATGAAAGTAGCATAAACATAAGATTTCTTTATAAGTATGTGCGGTAATGAGTTGACTTACTTATATTCTACATCTTATAGTTCATACGATATGTGGCCATAATTGCGTTATCTAATTACGGAATAAATTATTCAGAGTGGCAACGTCACATGCCGCATCTAATCACATGTCCATCACCAGCGCGGGTTAGCGAATGGTGCAGTGCCAACGACTCGCGCACCTTGACCCCGCGCACGGCTTTCCATACCGGTTCTGATCTATAACGACGTAACTCCAACTCCGTGTCCAGGGCAATCGTCCAGTTCTAGTTTTAGCACCAAGTTCCCGGATACAATTCTGCTCAGGGTGGAGGGGTTTCGTCCGTATGTGCTGGGAGAAATCCCCTAACAGGCATGCAAGCGGATTCCGAGCCGGCAATATGCAATGATAATTAGCTCCAGTTCGGGAAAAAAAATTGGTGATGGCGGACAAGGTTCCAAGTCGCAGCAGCGTCTCTCTTAAATCTATGTATTTACCTATAGTATGAGCGAAGCGCCGAAATTTGTATTATGTTGGTTTGATTGAATTGATTTCCAAGATATCTGGGAAGTTACATATGGGTTTATCTCTTACAGCAATGAAACGATTTATTTCATGACTTCTTATCATGTCTAAAACCCCATTTTTCTTTTAGGTAAACGTACTTTCTACATAACTGACGTAGACTGACGCTAGCGAAAGAGAAATTTAGGCTTGAAATGTGGTAAATTGCCCGGGCTGACTACATTTATTCATGTTAACTGCGACCTTTAAATTGCTCTATACAACTGACAATTTGATCTAAGGTTACTTGTTTCTTGTTTATGTTTCTAGTCATGTTATCACAGATAAACTATTGGGTTTCGAGTAGGTATCTCAAACAGATTTGTACCTACTTTTATATTAAGAGACATAGGTGACAAATGTTTAATGTTTGATGTAAATAATATGTGTATGTAATGATAGGGTTTTGCGATACCAGAATACCAGCCCACCGCTCACACTGTGATCGTATATATAAATATCAAATTTGTGATTGAGATACTTGTAAAATAGATATATGTCTTCAATATTATAAGAATTATGAGTTCGATAGAAACTGTATCAAATTCAGTTGCTACGTAAACATTGCTGACTGAGGTCGACAGGCATTACAACGTTTAATTATCTCCAACAATCAACTGTAGCTTATACTAGAGATAATTGGAAAATAGAGACAGGTAATCTTTATTCACATTTTTGTCGTAGTGTGATATGGTTTCAATTTACCCAAACATAGCAGTTTATACTATTAGGTTAGACAGTGTAGCTAGGTATAAAAACATGTAAAATTATGCTGGTTCGTCGAAAAGAATGTAGAAGTTCGGGTTCATTTTAAAGGCTAAACCGGAATTAATCGTAAGTGTTATAACTGTACTTGTCGATTTCACTTGTATTAGATAGTATATAGAGTTTTTCACTAGATATGAGGAAGAAGAAACCTTTTATTCCCTTGTACAATTCATAATTTCCTTTTACTGCAACAAAAACGACGAGATAAAAGGGGTAAACGACTTTAAACGATATGTAAGACTTGATTTGACGTACGAGTTTTAATAAAGCCAGTACGTAAAGAGTGACAGTGTCTATTATTCATCTGTCTGTGTTGCTACAAATGAAACTTTGTTGAACGTCACCATAATCTCATTAAACGGAATCCGATTACAACGTCGGCGTCCTTTATTAAAAACATTGTGCCCGTTTAATCTGCTGGGACTTTGATACGGTATTACGCTGTGGGAGTAAATAACTGGCGAACAATGAACATGACTTCAGACCTTATTTATGACAGTCGGAACTTTGGAACATTTCTTGGACGATCTTATGTCACAAAGGTCACAATCATATAGATACATATTAATGAGCTGTCTAAAGCTGTCTTACGTAAAATAATTTAACTTATTCATTAGATACATATGTGGGATTGACGGTTGAACCTCAAAATGGCGAAGTCGTCTTGAATAGTTATTTGTGCAACAAGAGAGCAAAGTACTTATTTGCTTTGAGTGGCAATTTTGAGTCCCGAGCAAGCGAAAGATTGTATAATAGAATCACGAGCGTAGCGAGTGATTCTAAATTAGAATCTTGAGCGTAGTGAGGGACTCAAGTCACGAAATGTAAATAACTTTGGTCTCGTGTTGCACATACAACTTTTCACCTCAACAGTGAGAACCAGCCTTATAATAAATGAAATAAAAAGCAATTTGTTGGATACGTTTTTTTATAAATTTATAAAGTAATTATGACAAATACCTTGCAAATGAAATATTTTAATAAATCATATATGTTTACAATACAAGGCAGAACCTAAGTTTTTGTTACATTGTTTTGAAATAGTTGAAAAAGCTAGAAATTGTAGTATATTATTATACGTAAATTAAAAGTTAAAAGTACAGTTTTGGCAATTTGAAATAGAAAGATGAGTAATATTTTTATTTGGCACATTTATATTAGCTATTTGTGTATTTTGGGACCGGAAATTATTCGAAGGATCTGTGCAAGTAAAAATAGGAGACTCAGAACGCGACGAACTAGTAAATTGGTCTAGATTGTTAGATGTTCCCTTGGAAACGACCCTAGGTGTCGACTCCGGTCGCGTGGTACTTGTCAAGATAGATTTTAATGTTCCTAGGTGTTCCTGTGGCTTTGGCTCTGGTGGTGTAGAATTTTCCAAGGTTTCTTTGGAAGTTCCCGGGCGCGACCAAGTTTCTGAGCTTTTCACTTGTATGGATTCTGTAATTCGTTGGCAGATTCTTGATTTGTTCTCAATAGAGTCTTCAATGTACCCTTCGGCTACCGTGTTTGACTTCCAGCCGCCATGGCGCTTCAGCGTAGTGAGATCAGCTCCCGAATCTGCCAAAAGAGTGGCCGATGTACGCCGAAAGCAATGTCCGGTGTAAAGTTGAGCATCGGGTAATCTCAAAAAAGTTGCGATTTCTCGGGGCGTCTTGCCTAATTTATTTATACCCATTGGTTGTCTGGTACATTTGGCGTTATAGTATTGTAAAAAAAACGGTCTGTCGTTGTATTTGCAGGACGCAACGATTTATACATTTCTACTAACTTTACATGTGCGTCGCGAACTACAAAGGATCTGTCAATATTCGTTTTCATATTTGGCAACTTTATTAAAATCAATGATTCTGAATGCTTTTCCATTGCATTAGTGGTCATATTTAAAAGTTCATTAGTGCGGCATGCTCCATTTATTCCAATTATGAGGATGACCTGTAAATAAAATGTAACCAGATATAATTTAAGTAGGTAAGTAACTAATTATAATTATTGCATAATTTAAACTAACAAAATTGCTTACAAAATATTTAAAATAACACTAATATGCGTGCAAATAACGACATATGATTGTATTAAATAATGAAATTTTACAAAGAAAAGTTTATCAAAATCAATTTTATCCACTCAGATAGGTACTTACTCTAATAAACTTCTCTATGTCTCTCTAATAAACTTCTCTATGTCAGAGGCCGTAAGGACTTTTGACTTCTTGGATTTATGTCCTACGGACAACCTTTTTAAATATGCTATGACTTTTGAGTACTTATCTATGTGCACATCATGTTTAGCTTTTAATGTAGCTTTCAACATAGAAAAAATACTCCACATTGTGGAGGGTTGTTTTGTTTTAGACATTTGCATGAAGTACGATAAAATAACTGTTTCCGAGAAAGAGTTTGCTCCCTTATCCGTTCGAAACGTGTTAAAGTTGTCGTACGCTTTCACATACTTTTCTCGTGATTTCTCTGGGAGGAAACATAATTCCGCGTCCTTTACAACATCTCTTAACTCCTGCGGAGTTAAAGTTGTTTCTTCATCACTGCTATCACTCATTTTATCCAAATAATCTCGAAATAAGTAAAGAACGCCCCGTCAACACTACAAACTTTTTATTTTCAAAACCGCCATGAAAAACCGCGCTAACTTTTTTATATGACGCAGAACGTTCGGATACTACCTGGTCGGAAGAATAATAAAAAATGTACCTACTGTGTAAGAATGTTTTCAAGTAATATTCTGTAAATCATTTTGACTGTATTTTATTATTATTTATTTATTTATAATAAACTAGTTAACATATTTTGAAAATATTGCATTTATCAAAATTATAATTTTTATTAAAGCGTAAGTAGCACTTACGAAAATGTTTGCTTGTATTAATTTTACGTGTTTCGGAACTCCTTCTTTTCTAACTTTTTTTGGGGGTCTGTTATAAAAGTTTAGTATACGATCGAACGAATTTCAGAATGTTTCGTCTCTCATTTATTAAGGAAGTGAAAGGGACAACGAATAGAATCGCAGTATTTCGAACTTCTATTTAGGCCCCGCATTACCGATGTTGAGATGACATTCGAATGTGAAGGTCACTTGAATGTCATTTTGTCTCACTTAGTGAGCAAAATAGCGTTTTGCTCACTGTTATTAAGCAGCAAATTACCCTTGTTCGAGCTGCTGAGGTGAAAAATATATTTTTAGTTTTTTGTTCAAACGTAGTTTAGTGTGTAATATTGATAGCGTATTATGCAGTGATCTAACGCAGAATTGTGCAGCTAATGAAGAATAGATTTCAAAACGTGTTTCACCACTATTTTTGGTCACCCGGCAATCCCGGGGTCACGGCCGCCTCTTAGCTTTCTGTAAAGTCCAGCTACCACTTTACAAAACGCAAGGCCTACTACCGAACAACGTCATGCTCTAAGGGCAAACTTATATGTTATTATACTTATTTGTTATTCTACTTGACACTGGCGAAATCATCGATTGATTTATTGATGGAAGTCATATTTTTTTTTAAAAGAAGAAGAAGAACATACATATGTGTATGAAATAATTACGGATATCACGCCCCAGATACCAAATTGTGATTATCCCACTCTGCACCAAACCTATGAAATGTAAACGGAAAAGCTGGCTATCAAATTATGACTTAGCGCATAAGTTTACAGTCGTAATTATAATATACATCCGTATAGTTTAGAATCATCGTGTCGCTATAATATAGAAACATAATATTCTCTCTCAAGTACCTTTTGTTATCGGCTCTCAGCCAATTTCAATTGTTTTCTCTTCATCTGGCAAAATACCAGCTGTATACGAAGTTTGCGCATAAATACCATAAGATGTACGAAATGTGAAAGTGTTGTGCAGCAAATATTCTATGATAACTACGTAGGTGCTCCTACTGTGCAGAGAGCAAACAAGCATTTAATAAGTGCAAGATAGATCAACGATGTGGTCAGGTCTGGAAGTCCAACTGTATGTTGATGGCGGATAATTGAAAGAACCTACAAGGATATACAGAAACAGCGAGTACCAACTCTTCTGGTGTACAAAACAACCATAAACAATAAAGGTAGCTTTAAACTATGATCGAAAGTAATAATTTAAAACGATTTATCGCCAGCAGGTTTATTTGACCCTATCAGAAATCCAATTCCCTATTGATAATATAACTCGTGTTTCACAATAATAGCTACCAGTGATTTCTAAGGCGCAAGTATTGGATCCTCACTGATACCATGGAAACTACTAGAAGTTATCATAACCTGTTTTAGAAATAGCCGCAGAGACATACATACCGATTTACTTCTTGCTCCAGATCGGGTCAGGTGGAATGTAATTGTAAGATTGTGACGCCGGGAGTGTACTACTGTCGATGTCGTCATCTGGTAATGGTCTGTAATAACTGTTATATGTCTGATTTATGGAACTGCAGCTGTTTAGTGTTTGTTTTCTATAGATAATAACCAATGCATTAGAGAATAATTGGAAGAATGAAATGCAAAATGTTGCTCGTATCAACGTTGAGTCTGGAGAAGCCCAACTGGGGAAATACCTCCTCCTTACAGAATACCACAGCCATAATAGCACTGCTACCTTTCAGGTGTGTAGTGTTCCCTGATGGTGAGTAAGGTTCCCAGAACACCAACCCCCTTAAAGGTCTGCAACGCGCTGGTGACTCCCTTGGTGTTGCGGGTGCCCATGGGCGACGGTAATTGCTTATCATCAGACATTCCGTCTGCTCGTTTGCCACCTTTGTCTTAAAAAAAGTCTTACGATCTCATTCCAATACATTATTTTGTCGTTTTAATAGTGTTTCTACAAGCGATTGGCACAATTTGAAGCGTTATTTGGAGACTAAAGTATTTATCTTCGAAAATTTGTGCGGACATGTTTGTTCACACAAATGGGAGGTAAATAGCAATGTTGCTTGGAATTTACGAATACCCGCACGTGACCCCAGTGCACGCGGCTGAAGGTGAGAAAAGCCGAGTGATGGACTATTTCTGGCGCTGGCGGGCCGCCATCGCGGCCACTTCTATGTACAGTCAAACAATAATACCCAATACGCATTGCGTACTAAAACCATCAAATTGAAAACAGCCTGCGCTGTTTGTGAAATTGTAGGGGTGCTTAATTACGCCGTCCTGACAGCTTGGAATGCATAGAACTGCTCTAAGGTTTTCGAAATAGTTACGTTTAAAAGGAAAAAGTATAAAAAACAATTTGATTTTTTCTGCTAAAACTGTTAAATCTTGCGCAGAACGAGAAAAGACGTATCAACTTAGAAGAATGTGATCCTATTTATCTAGCGGCTTGTCTGATCCGGGTGTGTTTTTCGCCATCTATGAAAAAGTTCATACGTGTTCTATCATGCTCGATAAATAATTGTTATAATTTTGTCTTTTTCTTAAATTTATATTTAGTAATTGTCATATAATATAAGTATAATCAACCAACGGCAAAAACCAACACAAGACAAAATATTTAATGAAAGAATATTTGTTTCTAATTCAAACATTAGTAATAAGCACTTATTACTAACGTTTCGTTGTTTTCTAGTTGTAAATGACTCGATGATGTCATTCGCGTCTGCAATAATTTTTGAATCCTTACAATAACAAACTTTTGTGTTCACTTCTGTTTACTTTAATAACTAGAAGATTAACAGATGTAACATAATTACTAACTCGATTTAACTCGTTAGGTGTGTCTCGTATATGACTTGATGTAACATCATTCGTATGATATAGGTACGCGTTTGTGGTCGAGACTAATCAATTTGCCACCTCATTGGTTTAACCACTTATATACGCGTAGGTTCTATACTTGGTAAATAAAATAGTACCTATTAGATAAAAAATATCGGCGGAATTAAATCTCCATAAAAAAAATCTTGCAATGACTCGACTCTCTTACTCTCTCGACTAAACTCATTTTTTTACTATTTGTACGCAACAATACGAACGCAGGAAAGTGAGATTAAATAAATAATTTATCTCTTGTAACACAATTGAATTGGTTTATTAAATAAAATTATCTGTAGGTAGTTGACCTACTACTTATAATTTTCTTGGTAATACTACTGTTGTAAGGTCACAGAGACGATAAAAAAGAAGGCACTACCAATCTGTTCTCAAACAGTACTATTTTAAAATTAATTACACCTATTGTTGCTTTATTTGTTTATTCAAACTTTATTGCACATAATAAATAGTACATTATATTACACAAAAACTATGCAAATTTGACACGCGGGAGTTTTAGTCTCGCATTTGTAACGATGTAAACTTCAATAATTTGCAATAAAATGAGGATGTCCATTTTTTGGCTTCAATAAAACACTGTGCAATAGGCGGACTTAATGCCATATAGGCATTCTCTACCACTAACAGTCTACCTTAGTGTCAAACAGAAATACCCGAGACAGTGTAAATCAACTAGGATATTATTTACGTTATATATATTATATAGCACTAGAGAGTGTTAATATTTCTTAAAAATATCCTACTCAATTAACATAAAACTGGCCTCATTGTAAGAAATCTTGTAAGCAAAAATATTTGTATGATTCCTCTCGAATGCATCTTCTAAGACTCTTTTAAGCAAAAGTGTTGATTGCTACGCCGGGAAGCTACCGTTTTGTACCCAATTAGATAGCTCAGCTCACAGAACGATTTGACGCTCCAAAAGACAAGTCCTTGGCATGTCAGGTGATCAGACCGGTTATGACTAACACCGATCAGTAGGAAGTGAGGGAACCATTTCCTGACGTTAACGCACATTCTCCTGACCTTGGATGCAGTCAATATTTGTAGAGTGGTGTTGGCTTTGTGCATTTGTTTGCTGTGTCGTGACCGCACCGTAGTTGATATGGGATGGTAATGCATTATCAAACAGCGTGTGCTTCGGAACACGAGTATCTAAGTTGTTATTTTCTTCGTAATTGGTTTTGATTGTAATTAGGCGTTTAAAGTAATCTTTTCAAGTGGTTTTTGCAGATTCGGAGGACTTTGGTTATTGTTACTATTCATTCTGCAAATAATATAAACAATATTCTTATTCTCTCTAATGAAGTAACTATTCTTTTCTTTACAATATATATGTATGTATACGTAGTTAGTATTAACAGTAATTTTTTGTGCCTGATCTGAGAGGCAATATTTTCTCGGATTCCGACCAACACTTGACTTTAGAATGATTTGTGAAGACACCCAATTGTAAATTAAATAACAGTGGCGGAGCATCGATATAAATCGAGTCTCACCTGCTTTCCTAATTTATATTGATTGATGAACACAATTGGAATCAATAATTACAAGTAGCAGTTTACTTTTTTTTTTCAAGTGCCGCATATAATTCTTATAAAGGAATTATAATTTAGTTCCACTGCCACCATGTCCTTCATTATTTCATTACATAGAACATAGATACGTGTTACGAGTTTTAGATTAAGCTGCAGATTGATCCAATTAAGCCGGTTTTATTAAGCATTACGTAAAAGCAAAACTTTACATTAAGAAACAAAGTTGCAAGTTATCAATCCGATACCAATGCCCACGGCCTCTGTGACAATTCTGTTTGCAATTCGTAACAACATCTTATTATTCAAGAAAAAAAAAAGAAATTACTCTGGCTGCAATAATCATGTTTCCATACTCATCAGCGTAGGATTCAGGAAAAGTTCTTAAGCCTAAGATCATTTTCGTTTAGCATCCTGAGATCTTGTAACTGCGAAGAAAATCCGCTCTATGTAGTGCCTATTAATGGCAACATTCAATAAATATGCCTTGCTATTTATAACCATAGCCATAATCTACTTATTTAATACCAGATAGATAAACGCATGTTGCAAAATCGAATCGTTTGGTCGCGACTCGCCTTATAAACAGAGGCATGCGTCGAAAAGTTGCAAGCATGATGATAAAGCCAGTATATAGAAATAATAATTATATAAGATAAAGTAAGACAAGATTGAATGACTAAGAGTAAGATGAAATATCTATCCCCTTTGTACCTTATAAAATGTGAAGTTTTCTTGCGTATGCGATATCTATTTTGGTTTAGCAAAATATGCGCGGACCCTCGGAATATGTCCTACGAAATAAAACACAAATGAGACGCTTGCAAGCTGTCAAGTATATACAATTTAGGCGAGGGTCTCGGTCTCCAAAGATGTCCCCTGGGGTAAACGGAACAAAGTCCTGTACCTAAAAATAAAAAGACCTTTTGCGCGAATTTTGTTGTTGTGATCTGTAAATATTCCTCTTTCCAAAAAGCCACCTCAATCCGCCAATCAATATTGAGAAAGTTATTACAAAATAGCATTTAAAATGATTGCATTAAGTAATATATTTCAATAAAAAGTTTTCCTTTTTGCCACAATTGTTGTGAAACTTGCGAAGTCGTTTAATCCAGCCGTTTAGAGCCGCCATAATATTAGCAGACACGCGAACGCTGATGACGTAAATGCAATGAAATGTATTGTTCCATCCAAACAAACACAGAGTTTTCTACTCGTACTAGCACCAATAGAGTTTGTCAAAGGAATATTTGACGTTTACTTCATCTAATTGTTGCTAAGTAAAGGTAATAGACATAAGCTATAGACTGAAACAACTGCTCTAAAGTCTCTAAGCTCGACGAACATACGGAACATGCAGAGCCACACAATTGTATTGCACAGAGGGACCGCTAGAATTGCGGCAAACGTGGATGCCTGACATAATAGGTTCCTGTCTGGAATTTTGCACGGATACATTTACCTGGGTTTTAGTTAAAACAAACAACTTGAAAAAATACCAACCATAACATATTGAAACGGTTATCAACGTCATGAGAATCAAGGATAAAGCATCGGTCTCTTTCAATCAAAGTCAAAAGGCTTTATTCTGACAAAGACAACTCATATGCTCCATGCTAGCGTCTGCGGTTTCGCTAATCGAGTTTACGCAATCGCTATCAATTATGTGCACCAGTTTATTTAGAACGGTACTCTCTGCGGCTCCGCTCACTTATTGCTATTTATTGCGGTTTGGATTAAATCGCCGATTGTGACTATGGAAACAGGTTAGACGGCTAGTCAGACATATAACATATGTTGCATTGGATTTTCAAGGGAAATCGTTAAGCAAAATTTTAGTTACGCTTTGAATTTCGAAGTGTCCCAAGTTTGTGACGTAGTAAGTGTCGGGAAACACATAAGTGTTGTCTGTCAGAGGCATGTATTTTGTCCCTTCGTTCTGTCAAGTGTGAAGTTCAATACTGTGAAACCATTTTAGTTTTTATTTTAGTTACGTATTCCGCTATCACGCGAGTCTTGCTATATGAATACTTGTTCGTTAATTATTTGGTCTTCCTTCAAATTCATATTCTACACTTTTACACTAATATTATAAAGGCGAAAGTTTGTGAGTGTGCATGTTTGTTACTTTTTCACGTCTAAATGGATGGAGCGATTTTAATAAAATTTTGTATGGAGGTAGCTGACACGCTGGATTAACACAGGCTTACCTTTTTCCCCTAAAACACCACGGGGCACAGCTAGTAAAGAATAAATAGAATAATTCCCTGACTCGTAAATTATTTGATCTTCCTTCAAATTCATAATATTAATTATAAACCAAAATCTTATGTTGTTAAAACTGTTTTCACGCCATTTCCATTTCCGCTCAAAGGTACATAAGACATCGAAATAAGAAAAATATGAATAACCATTATCATATTTTCCAATAACAGCAGGAATTGTATAATTATTTGAGCTTTACGCACCCGTGCCAGAAGCTTCTATACTTCCGTCATATATTTAGCGGCAATATCAAAATGAGGTGAATAGGTGAGGAGAATATTTCCAATATTCTATTTCGCCGTTTCAGTCTGACTGAGCTCGTCCTCAAGCGCTGGCTGAGAGGCATCATTATTCTCGAGTGGAGCAATTTAAAAACCATTCCACGTCGTTGTCCAGAGGTAATTGAAAATCATCGCGCAGGTACCCAATGCTAACGTGACTTTATCAGTTTAAACTCAACAATTCATGATTCGAGATCAGTTCGTGTATATCCGCTTTACGTACGAGTACCTACACGTTGGCGTATGCTATGCTTTGACGTAAAAACTTGACGTAATCACCTAGAGTCCTGATCCAACGTTTTCTGACACTTTTTTGTGGTTTGTTCAGTTTTCTGGGTTGATTGCATTTCTAGGGTGTAAGATTAAAGCCTTGGGCACATAGGCGCGTTCTGTGAGCATGGCGCAGCGGGGCGCGACGCTGCCGTCCGAATATGTGCCTTATTTCGTTACATTATGGTGTTCCCACAATGGCTGTTATAAATGTTATATAACACAGTGTAACAAGGATGCTATTATTGTGCCAACATAACGGCATCCTTGTTACACTATGTTATATAACATTTCACGAAATTGAATCACGCGCTATTTCCACTCCGCGGCATCGAGGAGCATGTAAAAGGATATCGCGGCGGTAGGCGACGGCATGCCGCCGCATCCTCCGCGATGCGCCGAAGTTTTCCCAGGTGCACTGCGCTGGCGGGCGCCCGCGGTACCGCAGGGGATTTTGTCTTGTCGGTGTCCGCTACACGGAGTAAATGCTCCGAGGTGATCTGCTCTGCGCTGCGCTACGCCGGTTTGCGGAGGCCTTAACTCTGTCCCTTTCTGATCATTTGAATCGGAATTGCCTTTGACATAGTTCAAGGTCATTTCAACTGCTGTCTCCACAAACTGCCTTTTGTTTCTGTATGGACGCCCACCTACGTAAAACTTAAAAGAAACGAACTCCATGTCAAACCCCATTTTGTGAATTTTTACGGGTAATTGGATTTCGGGGCCACTTGCCACGTGAATAACACGTTAAAATACTTAGCTTTCTAGATGTGTACGTGTAAACGTTAGCTACCTATAGTATTGATTACTATGAACATTATTTGCCCGAAGAAAATAATAAAGAGGCTTTTAAGGTATGAATTTATGTCACATGAATTGTTAGGCTCGATTATATTTTACTAATAGGCAGTACCTAGGTATTCTGTGGCGGCGGGTCAACTTTCTTAGGTAAAACAGACTATGTTATATGGTTGTATGAATAAGCTAATAACTCATATAAGTTACATTCTTATCTTTGTCTTTATTCTTGTCTTTAAGTCCATACCTTCTATGTATATCTATGTTATCGAACAAGAAGTCTAATAAGCTATAGCTCGTTTTTTAGGACTAAAAAAATCGTACGATAATCGTCGTCCGATTTTTACAAAAACAATTTAAAAGCTGTCATGTTTTCATGAGCCATAGGAAATTTATTGAAACTTTCTGTCGCGTTCAGATGATACACTGCTTCCGACCACTCAACTCAACTGTCCCTATATTTTGTTCCAGCAATTCAATTTTAATTTGAGGTTACTCGCAGTTATTGTCGCTCGTATTTAGACATAAGGAAGCAATTAACTTACCGAGTTTGCCTTCAAAGGGACTCCTGATTGTTAAAGAAGAAACACGTGCGGGTTCCTCTCGGTCGTTGAACGAAACAGCCTAGCGTGCATAGCTACCACCAATATGACTATAAACTTTAGGCTTGACCTAAATGCGGGACTTAGATCTAGATATGTAACATGCTTTAAACTTGAAATATACGCCGGTAAATGTTATTTAAGCGTGCTACGGATGTAATTTTGTGATTGTTGTGTCTTAACGAAATGTTGTTCCGACTCGTGGCTATATAACCAAACAGATCCCGAGACCATATAATTATAATAGTGGAGGTTTTTAACTTATGTAACATTAGAACTGTGAAGGTGTTGGCGGTGTAGGTTACATAATACAATTCAGGCTTTTAGTTTGACATCAATTTATACTCATACATTTTAGACTAATTATGCGACATATTATGTGACTATCTAGATAGACTAGAGTATATCAGAGGCATTGCTCGAATGCCAGAGCACATTGCTCGAAGAACTGATCATCAATGGGACAGAAAGGTTTTTGATCACCTGAACTTCGTTGGAACTTGGAATGCCCCAAACTAGGTGGACCGGCAATCCGGTCAAGGTCGGACAATGGACGACTCTGCAGGACTTGTCCGTGGAGACGCCATTGACCAGCAGTAGACGATGATGATGTCGTAGCAGAGACATTTTTACATATTATTTACTTCGACCTAGCCCAATCGCATTCTCCTAAGGCGTTAAATGCGTTAACCGCGGTCACTTGTGTCTTATCGCCACTCCAGCGATATCGCCTACTATAATAAAGTATGTCTTTATCGCTAAATTGCACGATTTGCTTTACGACGGGTGATGTGAATTATCGCTACGTTCTCTGCTGTCGAAATTTTTCATTCGTATGCATGAAATACATTTAGGTGCCTTCACTGGACAAAGGTTTTTTCCCGTGTTTTCGACGACTCCCAATTTTGTGCTACCGTTGACAAGTTTTTGTCGAAGGCATCGTTTCGCCATCTCCATCTGAATATACTCATAGGACTAAAATAATATTTACCATTAACCAATCCTATACTTGTCCGATAGATTAAAACTATTCCAACCCTCAATTTCATCTAGTGCTTGTGTTTGATATTGTAGTCTACCAGCTACTATTCCGGCATATCGATGAGAGCCGTGACTTAACTTAAATGGACTAATTAGTACGCATTGCAGTCCAACGTATACGTAGCAACCTATGCCAACACCACATCGATTGCATCGATCTTACTGTTATCGCGCGTTCTCTAACTCCAAGTTTCGGAACCGTACGTAAAAATTGAGAACACCAGAGCCCGAACCGAGCACACCTTAGTTGATATTGAGTGTACAGTCAACCAATTTGATTTCTTGGCCACTTCGAACCTTGTCTCAGTAGCATTAATAAGAGATCTTTTGCGTCTTTCATATAGATTTTCACTGTGACAAGGAACGAAGTGGCATACTCGTATAAATCAAATTGGCTGACTGTACATACAGCCTTGGCCAAAGGTATTGAACACACACTTTCTTTCTAACTCTAAAAACTACCTCTTTCTAAATGCAGTTAAACAATTTTCTGATATTTCAAACCTAAATATATCTACACAACAAGAGAACATCAAATTAATGATACTTAAAAGTACGTATTAATAAATAAGAAAACAAAAAGCACCAACAATTCGGATCGACAACGAAGTGGCTTATTGCTAATTTTCTATACAATCACTAGTCACCGCAATGACCAATACCTATATCGAGTTTTCGTATTTAAAAAGCATGGCTCCTCAATACTTCTGCCCAAGACTGTAACTGTAGAACTGATTTGCATTGCATTTTCTGTTGCTATCGCATTACCGTCATAACATCCATTAACTGAAGCAATATTTGTCATTATCAATGTTTTGCCGCAGACTGGTCACTTAGCTAATTAAATCGCGGGTCGTCGACCCGTTTGGGTCACTGTTATGATCGTTATCAGTCGTGTTTGTCATCGGACATATAGATGACCATCCATATTAATAACAATATTTGTTACTCATTTTACTTCTGGCAGATTGTTTCTCAATAAAAGTTTTGCAAAGAAATGATAAGGTCTTTACTACAATGGATAGACATGTATGTATTCTCGGTCGTCTTTATTTGTTATTTATTTACTTGCATCATAACAAGTGTATTTATCTTCTTTAGTCATTTAAGGGGAACGTCTACTTTTATGAAATTAAATCTTAATATTATAATAACTTAACTAAAAAGGACACTTAAAACTACATATGTATAAAAGTGCTTGGTCAAATACCTGACCCCCATGCAGATGTATCCCAATCCCAATCGAAGGGTGCCCATGACACTAGCCACATTTTTCGCCCCTGGATAGCGATGTAGATGTAGATGTAGTGTAGGGACGCCCGGCCGGACTCAGGCGGGCTGTCGATCGCCTGTTGCGTTCATTCAGCCCAGTTCCCTGTAGTTGGAGCTGCAGGTTACTGTTCCGGCTGCGTTCCCACACAGTGCTCCTCAAATCTTCCAATCTTCCTGCAGAACAGAAGGATATCCTTTAAGTTGATGTCCTTTAGTTCGCTTTCCTCCAGAACATCGCTACCAAATACTTTATGTCGCATCGATGCGTACATGCCGCATTCGGTTATGACATGTTTACTTGTTTCCTCCATCCCACAGTGTGGGCAGGAGGCGCTATCAGTCTTACCTATTACCTTGAGGTGTCTGTTCAACGAGTTGTGTCCCGTAATGACCCCCGTCAGTAATTTTAGACCGGACTTACCTAGTTTCAGGAGATACCTAGTTCTCCTGGCATCCATTCTCTTCAAGAACATCTTCGACTGTCTATATTCAGTTTCTTCCTTCCATTGTCTATTTGCTTCTTCCTCTTTTAGTCTATCTATGACTCCTCTCGTCACCTCAGCTGATATGGGTAGAACTGGTTCCGGGCCTATGAATTCCTTATCGGCTCCATTCCTCGCCAGTTCGTCCGCTTTCTCGTTTCCTCTTACTCCTTTGTGACCGGGCACCCAGGCCACCGTAGTGTTCATGTTTTGGCCTATTTTGTTTAGTGCCTCTTTGCATTCCTTCACAATGGAGGAGGTAACTTCTACTTTCCTTAAGGCTTTTAAGGTCGCCTGACTGTCCGTGTATATCACGACTGATCCCGTCCGCGACTTGTTTTCTTCTATGATTTGCGCGCATCTTGTTATAGCCCACACCTCTGCCTGAAACACACTGGCAAACCTGCCCAGTGGTTCAGATTCTGCTTTGTTTAGCATCGGTATTAATATACCCGCTCCTGCTCTCCTTGTGGAGCTCTTTCTTGAACCATCCGTGAAGCAGATAGCTGTTGGATGATTTATCTTGACCTTCCAATTATCTCTTTCTCCGATATGAATTCTGTATTTCTTATCAAAGATCTCCTGTTTCTTTATAAGGTCATTGCTTGCCGTCAGCATTCCTAGCTCTGACCTTGTGTACTCCTGTATCAGAGCATGCCTTTTGTCCATGCTACTTCCTCTCCATTCCTTACATGCTTTCATTCTGTACCATTGTTTCATGGCTCTCTTCTCCACCTCTAGCTGTAGTGGTAGCATTCCCAGCATAACCTCTAGTGCTCGAGTAGGTGTAGTTCTCATGGCTCCCGTTATCATTAGGCAGGCCAGTCTCTGTACCTTGGACAGGTTTCTTTTATATTCTCTAATTTGAGCTCTATGCCACCATATCACCGCTCCGTATAGTAGTCTGGGTAGTATGATCGCCTTGTATATCCATTCAATCATACTGGGCCGCAGTCCCCATTTCCTTCCCACTGCCTTCTTGCATTGATACAGTGTTCTTATGGCTTTCGCCGTTTGTTCTTCTATGTGGGTCTTGTAGCTGAGTTTCGAGTCTAGGGTTATTCCCAAGTACTTGACCTCTTCTACGACCTCTAGTTCTTCGCCTTTAAGGCTTATTGGGTTTAGTACTTCTTTTTTCCTCTTGTTTGTGAATATTACAAGTTTGGTTTTCGACGGGTTTAAGTTTAATCCTCTATCCTCGCACCAACCAAGAACTTGTCTTAGACCTCTCCTCATTATATCTCGTATGACATTCAGGTTCATTCCTCTTACAAGCAGTACCCCGTCATCAGAATATGCCTGAATGTAAGTGCCTCCAACATTTATCCATCAGAATACACCACATAAGCGGCGATAGACATCCTCCCTGTGGAAAGCCTCTCTTGGGTCTGATTCTCATCGAGGTTCCTCCGAGTTCAGCTCTTATGGATCTGCCCTTGAGCATTCTCCCTATCCATGTAGCTATTCCCTGGTGTACCCCGTTTCTCCTCAGACTCTCCTCAACTGCATTATATGTGGCTTTGTCGAAAGCTCCCTCTACATCGAAGAAGCAGCCTAGTGCATATTGCTTAGTGTCTAACGCCCTCTCTATCCTTATCGTAAGATTGTGTAGGGCTGTTTCTGTAGACTTTCCTGTCATATATGCATGCTGATTCTCGTGCAGTGGGTTTCCACTCTTTCCTAGTTCATTTCTAATATGCTTATCTATAATCTTTTCCAGTGCTTTCAGTATGAAAGAGGATAGACTAATGCTCCTAAATGATTTTGTATCTTGGTATGATTTCTTTCCTGGTTTTGGCAGAAACACCACCTTTACCTCTCTCCAGACCGTTGGGATGTAGCCCAGTGCTACGCTGGCCCTGTATAGTCCCAACAGTTTACTTTTAATGTGATCGTACCCTTTTTGAATCAGTGCAGGCTGTATCTTGTCCGGGCCTGCTGCCTTGAAGGGCGCGAATGAGTTTATTGCCCATTCCATACTCTCCTCGTCCAGCATCCCTTCTGCCAGCCTCCATTCATTGGCACCTATCACTTCCTGTACCTCTTCGGTCCAGGTTTCTTCTATCTCTTCACAGTCTGGGAAGTGAGAATTTAGCATAATGCTTAGTATCTCCTTTGGTTCCGTTACTATCTCTCCATCTACACGCACACTCCCCAGCTGGCATGCTCGTTCTCCCGCAAGTAGCCTTACGATGCGAGCGCCTTCCGAGTAGCTGCTTATGTTTTCTGTGAAGCTTGCCCAGCTCTGATGGCTTGCTTTTATTCTGAGTCTAGTGTATTCATTTCTTACCCTCCTGTAGCAGTTCCAGTCACAGGAGTTGTTATTCCTTACTGCTAGCCTCATTGCTTTCCGTGTTTCTTTCCATTTCTTTTGTAGTTCTTTATTCCACCATGGCTGTCCTATTCCGGATCGTACCATACGTACCGGGCATGCCTTATGGTACGCTTCTATTATGTACTTCCTTAGTTCTCTTGCTCCTTTTTCCAGGTCTTCAGCATTTTTGTAGCTACCTTCAGTGCCCGCTGATTTCCTGAGTTCTTCTTCATATATGCTCCAGTCCGTTTTACGCGGATTTCTTATCATCGTCTTTTCAACACAGAGTCCTAGCTTGTAGAGTATTCTGCGATGATCCGACATACTGTCTTCTTCATCCACTCGCCAGCTCAGTATTCCCCCGCTTATTTCCTTAGATGCTAGTGTTATATCCAGCACTTCCCTTCTGGACCTGGTTACAAACGTCGGTGTATTACCTATGTTCATGATTTCCAGATCATTACTGCTTATGAATTCTATCAGAGCCTCCCCTCTATCATTAGTGTCCGTGCTACCCCACACCTCATGGTGCGCGTTTGCATCACACCCAATAATAAAAGGAACTCTCTTACCTTTGTACCTCCGTACCATTTCCTCCAGTTCGCTCGTCGGTGCATCGCCGTCTCCCGGAAGGTAACAGGATGCCAGCGCCACCTTGTGTTTTCTCCCGGCCTCAGTAGTGAAGTCGATTTCAACAACCACCAAGTCTCTGTAACATAGGGTCATTAAGCATCCCATGTTTCTTATATTATTGCTCACATATATGCATGATCTGGGAGAGCGCTCACCGTTCCTCTCGTAGTGTAAGGCTCCCCCCAGATGTCCGAGGCCCGCCACCTGGTTCCTCCATGCATATGGTTCTTGCAGCAAGGCTATATCAACTTTCTCCCTAGCTACAAACTGCCCTAATTCGGACATTGCGTCCTTGCAGTGATGTAGGTTTACTTGACATATGTTTGTGTGTGTTTTTGTGTAAATGTGTGTGTGTAGTGTCTCTTGTATGTTCGCTTCCGTTTTATTAGATGTGTAGTGTTACTGTCCCCGCATCGTTACTCGAGGAGTTCACTCTCGGCAACATCCATATCCTTCTCCTCTCCGATATGGATGTTGGCCGGTGCAGCACTCCCCTGCTCCGATGCGGGTTCTTCCTTGTTCTTGTCGTCCGGATTCGCTCTAAGGATCCGGACTCTTACACTGGTGGCCGAGAAGTCTAGTGTTTTATGTTTCTCCTCGCCCCAGTTTTCTTCGACACTGTCCGGTACCAAAAAGGTCAGTCGGGTACCTAGTGGCAGTGCCTCCCTTCCTACCGCTTTCCAGGCCAGAATCTGCAATTCCGGACGATCCGGATTCTGAGCGTAAAGGAATTCCTTTACATACTCAGTGTCCGTATCCCCCGGTATCCAGACCTGAACCCTGGTCTGCTCTACTTTGCGCACAACTATTTTGTGGCCGCCTAGAACGCCGAAGTCCTGACTTAGCAGCCACTCCCTAGATTCCGCCGACTTTGGTGTCACAAGGAAGAATCCCTCTGACACCAATCCCGACGTAGCGAACCTAGGGGCTACCAGCCCTGACTCCCCCCTTACTATGCCCAGGACGACCACCTCTATCAGCTGCGTCAGCTTTTTCCTGATGAGCTTCGCCAGTGCCTCATCCACCGAAACGCCATCCTCTCGGCCAATAGCCACGGCGAGTCCTCGGTTCGCCTTAGCGACGTCCCGTGGACCCTCCGCGGCCACCTTGCCTTGATTCGGCCGTTTCGCTGGAGGACGCTCCGATCGACCCTCATCAGTACTTTGCCTCTTGACTTTCAGGCCGCGTTTGCTGGGGCCCTGATCGGCATCCACTATGGTTTTACCCATTTGGATGACGCTCCCTGCCCCATCCCTCGCAGTCCTTCTGGCCTTACGACGCTCAAGCCTCGCCTTCTTTTTTTGCGCCTTTGACACGTACTTGTGGAAGACTTCTCCTACCACCGGTGTGTCTTCCCTTGCGGTGTCCTCCTTCGGTGGTGTTCGGAGTAACTTCTCTTCTTCTGTTATGGACAGGCCTCCTAGACGTAACTGGACATCCGGGGTAACCTGCCTGGTGCTAGTGGACGGGGGTCCTCCTCTTTCCTCTACGGACGTCGGATTCCTCCCCAATCCCTGATGTTCGGTGGGGGGTATTCCCGTGGGCTCCCTCCCCTCACCTACTCCTTTTTCCCCTTTCGGGCACTTTTCCGATTTCTCGGTATTAGTTTTGGTTTTGTTTATTTGTTCAGCGATACTCAATCTTTGTCCGAGAAATGAGCCAGCCCGATGATCACCCGTCAACTCCACCAACCTCTTCTTCAAAATATTAATTATATCATACCGTAATGGCCGTTATGGGTAAGCTGTTGATTAGAAATGTTTACGAGTAGAATATGGTCAGTTACTTGCGGTTTCGTAAAGGTGTGTTCTTAACACAATTTCTTGATTGATACTGCATGCGAGCTGTAGAATAAAAAAAAAACTCTAGAATTCCTTATTATTTGTAATCAAAAATGATTTTAGCCGAGGTACCGACGCCGACGTTGTATTCCATTGTGCAACAAATCTAACGCATCCGTGTGGTTACGCAAGCATCTTCATTGGGCCGTCTATTCCTGTACCTTATCTCTGGCCACTGCCAATATTTATAATGCCAATGCGAAGGCGATGCGAAAACAAAGTTTGCTGTTGGGAGAAGGGAGAAAATAACAAAGGAAAAACACAAAAAAAAGATTAAGTATAGGTCTAGTCTAGTGCCTTAACCTTCTGGGATAGTAATGTTTGTGTTTCCACATGAACTATAATATATACTTTAAACGATTAGGATGATATTGTATTATCCTATTTGTTTTTGGATTTATTGACATATCAAGCACAATTTGTGTTACCGTGTCTGTTCTTTCAATAACGATTAGGTATACGAAGCAGACGTGAGAGACATACTGTCGTGGATTATATTCCAAAACATGTTTTTTTTATAAACCGCTAGACAGACGGGTAAACAACAATATTTTGTTTAGTTAATCTTGGTCTTTGTATTGTATTATCTTTGCAAGTGTAGACGGCCAGATCTTTGACAACAGCGTCTATAGTATCTATTTGTGAATCGAGTAATTATATCATCATATTTAAAAACTCAGGTGTACGTAGAATCAAATCTTTAAACTGATCACCATCATATGTCCATCGTATGGCCATGTTTCGTGCAGTCTACAATTGTATGGCTGCCGAATCTTTAGGTTGAAAGTTATACTCTTAAAAGAAGTCTGGAGTAGGTACCGAAAGACCAGAACACCAGGCCAGAACAGTTCAAGGTAAGAGAGATGTACAAAATCCTGATCTCACTAGAATGTGGTAGCTATATGATCATGTTATGACTACGGACGTAGTACCTATAGCCTGTAAGAGAGATACCAGATTTGTTTCTGGTCTATATATAAACATTGTCCTGGTGATAACCCACGTCATATTCGCTAATATCACCAATCAAACTAGGCGTAAACAAGCACCGCCGAGGTTATCGACTGTTTACTACCTACTGGCTTCAAACAGGACATTCTGGCACTTTCTGATAAACCTTAGTCATTAGGGTTGGGCTGTTACTTTGTACACTCTGAACTATGTTGATTTTTGTTACAGTTATGAAGTTTCTCTCTTAACTTCTTTATTCTCCTAACTAATGGATTCCCTTTAAAATTAATTGTCAAATCTTTCGACAACTATATTCTCTAGTCATTTGTTGTAGGGTGCTTATTATTATTGCGATAACTAGCCTTACTGCACTCCAGTCTATAATTTTGAGCGTAAATTACAACGAGCGTATATTATTCAGTATTATTACAATTTCACTAATTAACTCTTTTTTAAACGCCCATAGAGCTTGTATGATATAGAGGCAAACAGAGGCCCTACCGCCAAAAACGATATTCGTAAATTTCGGGAATCTTTCTCTTTTAAAACCAGTTAAGACGTCAAGAGTGACAGAGTCAATCGTCCGAGTTGCGATTATCGTTTTTGGCGGGAGTGCCTCAGCATATAGTACCTCAAAGCTTAATACAATGTTGTCCTGAATAACACTTTGCTGAAGTTCTTTTTCTTTATTAGTTACTTCTGTTTCTTAAGGATCTAAGGCAGTTTGGTAAATATTCTTCATGGGCGAGTATAAAGTCGAGTGTATCGTTTACATAAGGAAATGCTCTCCTTATGACATAGCTCGTTACTGTCATTATCAAACTGCTTATTGATATGTGTTGCGTCGAAGCAGGACAAAGGAATTTGCTTTGTCTCATAAATCAATATATTAAATGATATCTATTTTACTGTTTATGTAGCTCATGATTTAAGTAAGTATTGTTACCAAATACACATTAAGTATATCTGTCTGCGATACACGTTATGTGATGATTTGTAACGATAGGTAATAGTTATTTGTTATACAAGGGAGCAAAGTTAGTGTTTACCTTCTCGAGCCTAAATTGAGATCCCGAAATAGCGAAAGGTTTAAAATTGGGCCACGAGCATAGCGAAGTGAAATAGCATGAGCATTTGGGGGATTTCAAGGCACGAGAGGGGAAATAACTCTAAAAAAAACTCTAAACTAAAACACAAAATAAATATCAGAATTATTGGTATCCATAATTGATCATTCAAAAACATTAAATGAATGAACACTATTAGTAATAAACAATTTGTTTGAAATTACATTGCACTCTTATGAATAAAATGCTACTTTATCTGTTATTTAGGGAATAAAACAGTTCATTCCGAGCTAGTGATGTGTAAAATATATTGTTTTTTTTTTCGTCTAAAGAAAACACATACCATTCGAGCCTAACACTGTCCATTACTTGTGCTCCTAAATATACCTAATAGCCTTACAATCTAACAAGTCGTATTTTTTTATTCAGAACAGTTCCATGTTTTTTTTTTGCACATCCTTATTAACTGATTCACATAATGCGTAATAATACATTATGAAATTAGTTTGATAACAACTAATGTACTAAACTAAACCTGTTGACAGACGTATACCTACGTCGCGTTCTAGAAATGTGTCTTGTGTACGAATATTGATATTATCAAATGTAATTATGTTGTTAATATGTTTGTTCCTAAGTGCTCCAATGCCGTTTACTTCAGTAGATAACACAAGAGTGTTTTCAACTATCGAGTTCGGACCGCGAAAGATTTACAATCGCGTTCAGACACGAAGTTATTTTAGACAGAATCCGTCTTGTGGATTTGCTCTGCCGAAAATAGTATCTACAGTATTCGCGTGCGTAAATAAAGCCGCAAAAACTATTTATTTATCCAGCCACACAGGAAAAGTTCTGTTCAGTTCATTTGCATATTTATGTAAACAATGAATCACTGTTGTGATAAAATTATTATCGCGTTTTGATTTCGGGTCACGTGAGGCGGGATGTAGGAATAACAATGAACGTGGGCGAAGGTTCTTAATTAGGACAGGCACAACCCCGACGCGACCTCTCGCCACCGACAATCAACGGCTAATTGGATAAAGTGGTCCGACACGAGCTACCGCGAATTTGATGCGCGTCCCTACCGGTTTGACCATTTCTATGCCTTACTGCAACGTGATAAAGTATACTAATGGCCAGTTATTTGTGCGTTGCTGTTAGTACGGCCTGCTCGCTGCGACTTTGTTACCAACACCGTGAATAGATTTATTGACGAAATTTAAAATAGAATCGAGCACGAAAGGAATGTCAAGTCTTCGCTTCATGCAGGTCATGTGCTCGTGTGGTTTATTGGGAGTATTTCCAGATCGACATTATGTTATTTTCCATTCATGTGCCGTTTTAAAATCCGAGGCTGGAATGTTGTTGACTTCGTTTCTTGGTGATTAAGAAACTATCCCAATCGAATTATTTGGACTTATTATATATTGACGCTGAGTGTTTATCTTATCAAATATCTTAGTGTTTAATGTACAATTAATTCAAGTTCTATTTAGTGTTGAATACAAAGTACGTCCGCTATAAATGTCAGGTTCCCATGAATTGATCGACCCACTAAACTAGCAGAGTAATAGTATATTTTCAGCCCGGTAGCGTAATGGGTAAGTGTTGAAAGCACTCGATACGGCGCATTATTCCGAGAGCGTCAAGGTTGATGCAAATGCACTCATAGTCAACCAGATTATTGTAATGGCCGTCCATTCAGCCTACGTCAGGCTGAATGCTATTATTGCATTAGTTATTATGGCTACCGCTTGCAGCGCTTGCTAATTTGTTTAGGTCTCTTTCACTCTGAATGTGTTATATTTGATTACTTAATGACGAGTTTTTACCTTTGCTTATTTTCCAATCTTCACCATGCAATGTTACGTTCCGTTTTATCGCCATCTTATGCATACATGTACGGCTGCCAAGGGTTTTATGTATCGATTTATTACCAAAATGCATTGGCAATTTAATTGTGTTGATTTTATTCAGCTATTCAGTATTATCTGACCCAAGCATCTGCCAAAATCCTAATCAGACGAACCTAGGATTGAAGACTGATCCAGAAAGATTTGTGACTTTGCCAAAAACGCTATTGTTTTTGTTATTGACTTGAAGTGCACTGTCTTGTTTATCAATGTCATCGCAAATAGTCGCGCTATGACAAATAGAAACAGGTGTATCTGCACCTTCCTGTAAGGTGTTGCTATAATCAATGTTATTATCATGTCAGGTAATTATTACACTTCTTCGTTATTATTTAAATAACGATCTATGCAAGAACTATATGTTGTAGCCATCAATAAAAAAACTTACGTATAAAAAATAAATTATAAACGGAGCTCGTTTGTAGAACAAGTTTTCTTTATATTTGAACATGAATACTTTGCAGATATTTTTAAATTGTCGCTGTTGAATTTTAAGTTATTGTGAATCAATGAAGAGCTCAATAAATGAACGAGTAGGGCGAGTAACTCACGCGCAAAAAAAAGTAGAGCAGAGTAATTTAGCCAAAGACCGTTCAATTCCTAAAAAGCTTACGCTAAAACAGGTCCAATATAATAAACAATGAAGCCTGTTTTCGAAACGGGTTTGTCGTTTGTTCGTGTGGGCGGCCTTGAGGCGCGAAGGACGCCCGGTGAGCCGCGCGCGCGCCGGGGCGTGGCGCGCACGCGAGAACTCGCGCTCATCCGCGCAGTTTCTTACCGAGATTAGTTTATACTAATTGCTTATGCTGTTTCCTTATGAATTAATAATGAGCTAGTCTCACATGGTTTCTGCTACAGTTTTGCTAGTATTCAGTGCACGTAACCCATTTTAATTTATTACACGTGTAGCATTTTACCTGTTATGTTGCATAATAGGTGAAAAACCTTATCCGACGTTACATGTAGTTAATGTCATAGAACAATAGGTAATGAAATTAAAGATACATTTTATAAATTTCTATTACACTTTTACAGCGACGTTGTTTAAGATGAACTGAATGAAGAAAATGTGCTAATTGATAAGCCCCTCCTTCCTCATCAACTCATCATGATCAATCCCTAATCCTGACGGGGTCAAATTAACGATCACATGGTTACTGGACGAGAACGAGTCGGAAAGTAAATTATTATCTCAAATTCTTCATCATGATTCGTGTATATATATTTAAAAAAAAAATGCTCGCATCGGCATCGGTATCAGACATGGACTCTAAACTACCCAAATCATGAAAATGATACGCCTATTTGCAAGCAAAGTAGCGGGCAAAGCAAACATTCCATCTCAAGGCCAACATTTAGAGCTAGCCTATTTGCGCGTAACAAGACACAAAAAGTGGACGCACGCCACGTTATTCATTATTCAAGGGGCCCGGACGCGACGCGATGGAAATAGTAAATAGATTGCAAACGCGACCAGACTCCGCTGGCTTCATTGCTTCGTTTGTTGATCTGTGCGTGGCGTTTGGGGTCGACGTTCCATAATTCTCTTTGATTTTACCATTGTGTACTGCGAATTTACAAGGGAGTTGCCCAGGGTTACGTATTTGGACCCTGTGTTTTTCAATAAATCATTTGCCTTTTTCCTAATATAACACTATCCTATATTATATGAGGATTGTATCCTATATAAAGTGAGCTATTATGTCATGAAGAAATTACTACGATGATGTAATCAAATTATATAATTTTGAAAATTTACAAATTCACTGTATGAACATCATAATAATCTATAGAGAATGACCTGTTGGCTATTACGGTATATTATATTATATGTTGTGCAGTCGATGTAATTAAATATAGGTATGACTTTAACAATGTAAATTTAATAAACATTTTCGATTGCACATATTTTTAGATTTCGTTATTTTGCAGTATCCAAATATTATAAAATATTACTATGATAATTAATAATATTATAATTACTGTAATATTATAATGTTCGTGAATGTCCAGTGGCAACATCTGATGATTGCCCGTCGACGTCGACAACCAATTAAATATTTCGAGGCGTGTTCGTGACGTAAGCGCGACTGGTTTTAAAGAATTTCGATTCAAGATATGCTGAGACTTGCAGTGCTGCAGGCTACAGAGTGGCATTTGCTTAAATTTCAACTTTTACTTTAACACTAATAATTTTTTGTAGGATTTGTGTAATTACTTCATTATTTTTATTATTGCCCGTTTTTATTTTGTTCCTCGATTTTATATAATCAATTATTGTTCATAACCACTTTAGTATATCATCAATTTGCTGGAGCAAGCTGATAATGTCATGATATTTTTAACATGACATGATAAGTTCAGTTGAAAATAAAATGTCCCTACTTTCCACGTTGTCATACTGACATACAAGTTAATTAATGATTTTACATTTACGTATTTCATTACAAAATCAAGACAGATGCTTCCTACATTTTCGTAAACAAAATACATGTATATACAAAGGCCTATAATAAATGTACAGTCCTCGTCACTTCTTACTATGCCATAGTGAATATCTACATGACAGCTGTTAAGAAATTTCATATGAATGTTAGCGACAAGGTACGAAGTGGATGAGAACTCAAATTGATTGAATGTAATCTTGAAGCAAAATTCTATTTAAACAAATTAAAACTCAGATTGGAAACTTTGGAGATTAAATCATAAAACAGAAAACAGCTGCAAACGAAATTATTTAGAGAAACCATCTCTTGGGATTTTGGGCGTAATGTTATGTCGAGTTTGCGACTTGTTTCTTCCTACTCTTGGGTTATGTAATTGAGCTGAGATGTATTAATCTTATCTTATCAAAATTAGGTTATGTTTACTTATTTTTATGCCTTCGAACCTGCATCCGATTTAAAATTATCATAACAATTTATTTTCATCACGGCATTCAATTCAAAAATGTATAATGAAGTCCTTTTGTAGTAACTATGTCACATATTAGTTAAATGTAGGTACGTTGTTGTATTTTATTCGTTTTTACTTATGCGTTGATTTTGCATTTTAGTTTTACAAAGCATTTTACAATTGGTCATATTCTTAGGGCAAAACAGAAATAATCTTTTATCAGCTATCTTATTTACAAACGGTACTCGTATGATGACCTTAAGTCCAGTCAGGATTTACCTCAGTCGTTTTTTAATCCGTGTTATCGCTAAATTGCCAGCTAAATTCTAAAAAAAGAATCTGCCAACCGCCAAGAACTGGGTTCGGACTGTTTCGGAGACAAACGACTATTGCTCGCATTCGAGTTTTGTCGATGCCGATGCCGGTCGTTGACCCGTATTTGCGCAACGCATATCTTTAAACCGATGTTTCTTATCTCAACCACGTGACTGTTTCTAGAAAATCAGATATCTACTCATTGAAGCTCGACTTAGAAAGTGGAAGTTAATGAAAACATGTTACGAGTATCTCTACACGAAAATATTGATGTTGACTATGTTTGAACAGTAATGGCGACAAAGATAACGGCTGACGTGAGATTCCAGCCTCTAAAGATAATGATACACTTTTAAATATTATGTTTGAATTTCTTATTTAAGGAAACATACATAATCTTAATTGAGTTCAGTTTGGGAATGTTTAAATATACAACAGGTAACCGAATGTAGTTAGCAAATAACTTTAAGATCGTAGTTTATGTGCGTATGTAACTACCTACTACTTGTTCTTTGAATTGAAACACGCAAGATTGTTGTTTTTTAAATATCGAAGACAAATAGGTCAATTGGTTCTAAATTAGATACCACTGAATCAGCAGTCTCATTCGTTCTATAAAAAGAATAAGTAAACAGTGAAATAAACCGACGAAAAATAAAATTTTATAAATTTGTTCAGGCCTTTTCTTGTCATCGCGCGGTGCTAAGAGAATTTGAATATGAAAAGGACTGAAAACTTGTACAAAGGAATGAAAACATTACGCAGACAAAGCGAAGTCGGTTGGGCGGTGTACCCAGGCAAGCTGTTTGTGTGTCTCGGCCTTGCTTGCAAAGTGGATAATCACGGCTCAACTCGTGAATGTGTCGGTTCTAGATTGGATAACAAATTTATGTGTGTTTACGATACAATTTGCATGTTCATACAAAGGATCCCCGATTTAAAAATATGTTTGCATCGCGATCGTGACTTTACGAAGCGACGGCAGCTTTGTATGGGGCGGAAATTAAGGGATCAGCTTCAGACTGTTACGATACATCTCTCGGCAGTTGTTCGATATTATTTCACATAGTGCTAGCAAGGTCGTTCTTGGTGGCCTCACTTTTAACTCACTAGATTTCTGAGTCGTTTTAGTTAAAAAGTTCTTTCCCTTAATTTATGATTTATAGTTACGCGTCATCCTTGCGTTCAAAAGGGCTTGGGCAGGTATACTCGCAAACTCTTTCAGTGACAACGTTATTATCAGTCTTACTATAAATGCCTTGCGATTTCGGGTCACGTTTAAAAGATTTTAAATCATTCAAGTCATACTCCAAAAGATGATATTTAAGCCCAAACAAATGTGGTCTCGTGGAACAGTAGTACAGCCATTACAAGTTCAATGTGCAATCATTTGAATGAATCCCTCCTCTGGGGGACATTGTACCCGTAGCTGCATGCACTGGGAACAGTTGGAACCTCCGATATAAAAATAACTTCTGTTGCGAATACCAATTGGCTTCTTAAAACCAGAATCAATTTAACATGTACTGCCGTATACTGGTACATACACACGAAAACAAGACGAGAGGCATTATCTTTTTCCGTGGTTGTAAAACAAGTCTATTTAATTGCGAAGTTTATAACAACACATAAAATTGTCGGTATCCCGGTTAGAGAAGAAAAGCATCTTACGTACAATTTATTTTGCTGCTCATTGTGGCAATATTACTACTAAATTACTGACTGAGTATTTATAACAAATCAACGTAATCTCTATAGTGATTTACCGATTTTTAACTGGCTCTTCTCTTACTTAAAAGATTTAATAGAGTTAATTACCAACAGCATTAACAACGACAATTTTATTCGTTT
The DNA here is from genome assembly GCA_022674325.2 of Grapholita molesta. Lineage (NCBI taxonomy): Eukaryota > Metazoa > Arthropoda > Insecta > Lepidoptera > Tortricidae > Grapholita > Grapholita molesta. The sequence goes on along the minus strand of CP053124.2, from coordinate 3,595,812 downwards.
TTACGAATTATTGAAATATAGTTACAGGCAATTATATATAGCTGATATGACATTTCAGCCGTCTGTAGTCCACTGCTGAACATATAGGCCTCCCACAAATATGACTTGTATCATCTTGGGGGGTAGTTGCCATAGTCGCCATGCTTGGCAGGCGGGTTGGCGACCGCAGTAGCTGTAGATTGGGTTTCGATGTATGCTACTGGCCGTCCGTAGGATTTTTCCTTTTGTCGCCTCGTACGACACGCGCGGGAGGAGATGGGGTGGCAATGGGGTGGATAGATTAGCAATTCTAGTCAGACGGCATCACACGGCTAGTCAGCCGGCATGACATGGCTAGCTACAGGACATGCTTTGTGAATATAAAAAAAAATCATGACATCAATGTATTCATTAAGATTTACTTAAGATTATTATTTGTGTATTTTGATATTTGAGAATATGCCATTTTGTCCTCCAGGTGTTCGGAACGGTGGAGCTGCCGGACAAGCCGATCATGCTGCCGCCCTTCGTGGAGGCGACACACTGCCTCGGCTACCACCTGACGCGGAAGGGCCGCGCCGTGGCCGACCGCGTGGTGTCGGTGCTGGGCTACGCCTGTCCCGACATCACCTACAGCCCCAGTCTCTACCCCATTACGGCTGCTCTGCTACACTTCATGCCTGGTAAGCTCCAAGTAACTTATGACATATTGGTACCTACTTGAATTTGGTCGGGTTTTCCTGATCTCGGATCCTCCTCGAAAATCTAAGAAATTTCGGGCATCGTTACTTCAATTGAGTCATGACAGAGCCAATCGTTAGAAATTTGCGTATATGAACGTTCCGTCACCATAACTGACACATTCCATTGAGTATATTAGTGCAAAGTGACAAAACGACCACCATCTTATGCATTCTAGACTCCTGAAGAAACAATTGAAGAAACGCTTCTCCGAGGAAGCATCGTGAACTGACTTTACAACCCTAAAAATATATTACAGATTGTTGTTTAGGTAGACATCACATGGATAAATTTCATTCTTCCTGTCCCAAAAACACATCAATTAATTCATGTGTCAATAATAGTCTATTAGTATAGTAAATTGCAATTCCGGACAAAATGTACGAGAAATGTTTATTTTCGAAATTAGTTAATTTAAATTTGCCGTCAGTTTGTGTTCTGTCTAGCTACCATCTGGTTAATTGAACGAGAATTGAAAAGCAAGTGACCCAGAACAAAATTCGGATTAAAACAAAACGAAACAGATTCCTAGTACCGGCAATATTTAATAATTGTATATAAACTTCTAGGCCGCTTTTCGGAGGCCAGATATACAATTTAGATTTATTACTTACATTTGCAAACCGGTTCGCTGTAATAAATCATAAGGCAAGTTTCCAGTTTTATTGTGAATAATGTACAAAGCTTTGAACGGCAAGTTTTGAAGTAGGGCTCTCAATGAATCAGGCAAAGACTCAGTTAATGACTAATGGCGTGAAACATAGGGTCAAGGTAGATGGGCAGGAATTACAATATGTCGACGAATACATCTATCTGGGCCAGATAGCATCCTTTGATAACAGGCAGTCCAAAGAAATCGATCGACGCATTGACAACGCCTGGAAGAGCTTCTGGTCCATGAGGGCGCTAATGAAGGGCAACCTTCCACTGACACTAAAGCGCAAACTCGTTGACATGTGTATCCTGCCTATCCTAACCTACGGCGCCCAAACATGGTCATTAACAGAGGCCCAAAAGTCCCGACTCAAAATTTGCCAACGAGCAATGGAGCGCAGTATCCTAGGGGTCCGCAGAATCGATCGTATTAGAAATACAGAACTGCGCTCCAGGACAGGCATCTCGGATGTCGGCGTCAAGGCTGCCATGCTCAAGTGGAACTGGGCTGGACACGTCTGCCGCATGCACCCGGACCGATGGGCTAAATTAACCACTGACTGGACCGAACAAGTCGGCCGGGGCAGAGGCAGACCTAAAAGGAGATGGCAGGATGACCTGGATCGTTTCTGTCGCGATTGGCGGGAGCATGCACTAGACCGCGACGAGTGGTTAAAGCGAGGGGAGGCCTTTGCCCAGCAGTGGGACACAACATAGGCTACGTAAAAAAAAAAAAAAAAAAAATGTACAAAGCTGGGAATGTTTGTTATTATAAGTTGCGACCTTTTCGGTGACTTGTTAACACTCGCATTACGAATCGAGAGATAAGTTATTTATAGAGAGCATCTTATAATTTTGACACTAAATTTTTAGTTAACGTCATTGGCAAGCGCGATAAACTTAGTAATAATAGCGAAGATCACAACCACATTTATAACGGTTTATATATACTAATATTATAAATGCAAAAGTAACTCTCTGTCTGTCTGTTACCTCTTCATGATTAAACCGCTGATCCAATTGGGATGAAATTTGGGATGGCTCTCCAGTTTTGGAAGGACATAGGATAATTTTTATCCTGCAACCATACTTTAAAGACGGGCATGGCTGGCCGACGAAGTCGCGAGGAAAAGCTAGTTTTCTATAAAGTTAATTTACTATTAGAGAGAAGGGACTAGGGAGTATTTTCTTGCTAGTGGTCTACGAGTAAGTTCTTTCTTTTTTTTTTTTACAAAATTATTACGTGTAATCTAATATGGTATATTTATAAATTAACTACTAGACAGTATTTTCCTGTACTGAAATAAAAAAAGTATTATAATTGCTTTCTACAGTTTACACAAGCTCTTTTAAGAAGTATAAAAGTTTAACGCCGTCTGTTACTTTTATTTGCCAAGAATTCAGTGTAAACAGACGCGAACCGGTTACACGAAACGACAATTCAGGAGCAGTCAGTCACCGAGTTTTACGTCTCTGTCGGACTAATTCAGTAATGAGTGCGAGGGGCGATAATTGAACTCGGCAATAGGCAAATTGCCGGAGGAGTCTCCTGTCTGCTACTGCGTCACTACCTTTCAAAACTGCAAGCGATATTCAACCCTGTTCCGACTGAATATGACCAATAATCCTTTATGTAGGCATAATATCTCCCATCGATCCTATCAAGTTCTAAATTAGACTCTCATGCTGCGTCTCAGAATTCAGAATGCGTATTGCTTTTTGGCTTCCCACCGCAAGGACACCATCAGAAACGCCTCAGATTTGCATTCCGTGCGTCGTGCTTGCCAATTTCGAGTCGCTTCCTACTCTCTCATGCAATTGTGCGGAATGGGAACACGCTTGTGATCGATATGTTGTTATTTTCGTATCCTATTTCGCTAAATTGAGCTTGATCGATCTCTATCAGTATTTGAATTGGGATAAGAACGTGTGGCGTCACACTTCACGACACGTGAGGAGGCGGTCTGGGCTCGTGTTGCGCCGACATATCAATTTGGCCGCCGGATGGCTAGAAAAGTGACAATTTCCTCCATTGTCCTCCGTCACATCATTTATGATACCCGAGTATATATAAAATGCGCTTCCAACATTAACTAGAATGCTATAGTCTTCGCGCACTATATTGTTATTTGTTCCAAGTTTGGTACTTACTTTTGATGGATGACTCTTGTAAACAATACATACATTAATCAACTTCACATAATGTATTATCATGGGAACTAACGTGAAATAGTCCTGACAATGCCTCTGTGGAGTATCATAGGGATTTATTCATTAGGGAGTTACGTAATTTACATGCGGCGCAGTTAGTAAATCTTTTCGTCGGATATATTTCTGTGTGCGCGGATCTAATTAACGGCATACAAATTTAATTCATTAAATTCGTGGAACAACACGTTGACAATGGCTCGTGTTTTGCATGCGTCGCAAACCACCGGTGAAATGTTTTTATTATTGCCGCAGAGTCAATGTCGCTGTTCGCTAGATAATTATTTCTGAACGTTCCCCGGCCGTGACACTGGCGTTATCAACGCCGGAGTACTGGGAGAGTTCAGACGGCGTCATCGTTTTCGCGCAAAAAATAACGCGGTTTCTAATAGCATCGCATAAAAGCGCTGGGTTTAGTGGTTGGCGGACGGCCAGGCTCGGCATCGCCCGATCTTACAACCGCACGATCCTTATTTTCGTGTATTTGTACTGCTCACTGATGATTTAGATATAACCTCTTTGTTCGCGTGCACTTGTTATTTATTTCATCTCGTAAATCTTAACATCGATGCTTGATTCTTACGTAGGCTTTGTTAGTTCCATAACGAGAATGTCAGAGGCGAAAGCCAGATGCTGAGCGCATTTATAATGCGTTCATTCAATCAAAAATCTTATTGAAACTCGATTCCGTGTGCGATTCTGCGACAAAGGTTGAAGGGTCGTGCAAAAACGTTGAGTTGAATAAAACACTCATTACATGCTGTTTGTCGTGAATCTGACGGAGCGCGACGAGCCTTCCTCTTCCGGCAAAGTGCTTTAATTATTTTACCTTTGTACTCAGCTTATACGGGCCTTAGATCTTTTTCATTAGCTTTCCCTAATTACATGTCCAAAGTCGTTTTTTACAAGCTTTTGTTTTCGGAGACTGAATGTTTGGGGCAGGTGGTAATCAATTTCAACCATTTTAATTATAAGATTATATCAGACCGTTTCTTTTAAAATGAATTAGTTTTATCCTGATGCTATATAAGGAGTCATTTTGCAATGGATGCCTACAAATGTTTATAAGTTCACCATAATAATAAACAAAGAGAATTATAAGTGGATGTTGCCCCGGTCCGTATCATGGGGCGCGCACAGAGACAACACCCGCCATGGTGTAAGGACTATTGAGTTTTAATGGAATCTAGAATGTACCAGGCTATTGGGTGGAAAGGATGGATTAACTACTGGGCTAAGACAAACAAAGATAATTCATAAATTGCCTTATATACCTACATTTTATTGATGATAGCATAATTTTCTATTTATTCAAATCGTTTATTTATTTTTCAACCCCCATTTTCCTCCCCTAGTGGCGATAGTATCTCGTTGCGTGACAATGTCGCATGCAGCTCACATTAAACTAAATAGTAAATACTCCTTATCGGAGTTGGCCCCAACGTAAACAGTTTTATTTGTCGTGACGTAACCTTTAGTTATACAGATGGCTGCAAAAATATGTATGCAGCAGACCTCAAAACTACTATTCATTTATGTTCATTATTCAAAAGGCTTTATTCGTTTTCATGCGCTATTCATATTCGTGCGCTACGCTCGTAGCCGATCCAAGCGTTCTTCTACTTAGAGGAAAGCCACTTCTAACAGTGAATCGACCTAGCGGGGACACTCAATGTGTCAATGTGTTTATCTACGTACATATCAAAAATGCGTCCAGAAATATTTTTAAACCATAGACAAGCGAATGAACTCCCTATTATATTTTTATTCGAGTTCAAATGCCGTTCGATTTATAAAAAAAAAAACATAACGAATTGGCGGTTCGGTATAGATACAAGAATAGACACCCCACTTGAATTTGACAGCTGTTCCAAATTTAAACTCATAACCTACTGTTTTCAGGAGGTAATGTTAACTTTACATCTCCATTAATTTCTGATGGTTAGTAATGCTGGTCATTGCCTACGGTTTCTGGACGCATTTTAGAGCACTAATTATATGTACGTAGATAAACTACTGTTGTAATATTGAATGGCAAGGGAAATCGACAACATTTATGCAGAAGACGATGCCATGTTTTCGACAGGTCGCGACACGTCTATCACTATGAAAAATTATAAAAGGTAACCATAACATTAAATATTACTTGACATAGTGTTAAGTATGTGTAATTAGAAGCTAGGTAATAAAAAAGTTGTTAGGAGTCTAGCTATTCGTTTTTTCTAGTCTTTTATAATTTACCTGGAAAATAAAGTTTAGGCGTGGTTTCAAGTTTGGTGTTCGTAATAAAATCGACCTAGTCCAACAGTAAGCTCAATAATATTTGTTCTGTAATAGACTACGATATATAATTTATAGTATAGACACGTATAAATACATATATTACATGATACCGTATCCCTTATCTAAATTTTATTAACCTAGCTACTTACATTCACCTTTGCTCGCGGTGTGCCACCCTTAGGTAACCCCTTAATTAAACGATTAGGTCGGAGGTCGCTACTTACACTCGTAAATATTCTATCAATAATTACTTTTTTTTTTTTTTTTTTATAAAAGACTGACCAGCGTTTAACTACAATGGTAACTTACCGTCTTTACCTACCAGACTAGAGCAACCAAAATGGTCTTCTAACCAGGCTAGAACACCAATTTACACGATAATTTCTTTGGTAGTAAACGAATATACCACGTTTCCATCTACGTTTAGCTGTAAACTGTAACATCGAATGTTAAGTACTAATATCAAACACTGTATTAGCGTAAGCATCAAAGATCCCAAAACGCTCCACGTTTCCACCCGAAGACCTATTGACTATCCCTCTCTCCATAGCTCTTACATATACGAGCAAGGTAAAAAAAACAAATGATAGATCGAGTTGGTTTGCGGTAGGCCATACTACTACGTTCCATACAAAAAAGACGCATTTTCATCGCTCTTGAGTGTATAAAGAATATCATTGTTAAACACACATCCTTCCCGCAATATTACCGCCTTATAACCCAGAATACAGCCCATCTCGGCAATAAACGAGTGTATTATCCACTATAGCCTCCCACGGCCGTCGGATGACATAATTCAGACCTAGGCTACGACTGACACGCCCGGCAATCTAAGTCTATTGGATGAATGTGGTGATACTGACTGTTAGGTAACGAGGTTTTCCTAACGTTAGGCACCGTTACTATGGAGAATCGTCACCATTATCTGGTTACGTAACTTACCCTGGCCTGACCTATCTAAAACTAAGGTGTATTTACAGAGCACTTACAGGCTAGGTTCTTTCCGAAAGGTTATATTCCTCGGATTATTTGATTTCTTGTTATCATTGTAGTCGCCTGTTGGTTTTATTTACATTGCATTTTATTTTCTGTGTATTTATTTTGTTTGTGGTGCAATAAAGAATAAATATTTACTGACTTAGCAGATTTTGATTAAATTAGGTCTAATTTTAAGTAGCATCAAGTGATTTAGTCAACAGTAACAATTTGCCACGCAACGAAGGCTCCAAAAACATCTGACTGCAAGCCCGCAGCTATAAAAGAGCATGTTTTTGTGACATTCGTTCGACTGACGGTAGTTTAGTATAGTAGGATTTAATAATAAATAAATAATAAATAAATAAATATTTCGGACATTCTTACACAAATCGACCTAGTCCCACGGTAAGCTCAATAAGGCTTGTGTTGCAGGTACTAGACGACGATATATATATTATTGGAGATAATATCTCTTCCACATTCATTCATCTTCGTATAATAACATCACAGATTTTTTTGCATTATTAAATGAAACATATGGAACTCTCTTGTATGAAGAAATATATGTATACGAAACATGCAATTTTGTTCCAGTATAAGTGTGATTATGGACGTACTAACTTGTTAGGTAATCCGTTTTTCTACTGTTAAATTGTATGAAAGATTGCCGAGTCAGCGTACCATTGTAACTGTTTGTATCATTTCCATGACTTTGCAATAAGGTATATAGCGCTCGCAGTTCAGCAAGGCATTACTTTCGATATTTCTTAATGTTATTCCTGTTTAGTTCTGAAAATAATTCCCGAAAAGTGCTTATATATATGTGAGAAATCCAGAGTTGAAACGCAAATTTGATGTTGATAGAAATGATAATAGAGTTTTAGATCAAAGTATGTCAGAAGCGCTAGAAATTTTTTATTACTTGTTATCATAGAGTTTGTCGTCACGTAGTCGTGAATGTGTCGGAAAAAAGTCGGATATCTAATAGAAATATACATATAATATACATAATATGTTGTTGTTTTTTTACCGTTTAATATTATCTTCATTAAATATTGGTTCAATAAACGCCCTTAATATCTTACAAACAAATATGTTAATATGCGTCTTACGTCTACAACTGAGTAAGTTGTAGAATTATAAAATGGATAATTTCATATTTCGCTAGTCTTCGAAGTTGGGTTGCTTGCAAAGAAAAATGGGAGGTCCAAGTAAAATTATCAAACTGTTTGCCGTTGGTGAACGGAGCGTGCGACATTGTGGAATATAGTATGTTATCCGTTATTGTTAGTATTAGATTGTTAGGTTAGTTTCCAAGTGTTGTTCAACTTTGCACAACTCGAAACTCTTTGACGTCATCCGGGAGCCGAGCGAGTGAAACGTTATGGACAATCGAGAATTACGCTCTGAATGGTGTCTTGTCACGTAAACTCTGCTTTATGTTGGACAGTGTACTGTCGTTGTTGAAGACAAGTTTTTACTTATGCGCTTTATTCCAATGCGTTAGTTGTACGAGCAGACTAACCTCCTTATTCATAAACGTTTATCAAACTTACATTAGTTAATTTATGTTTAACCTTATCAGTCACTTTATGGAAACGCGTTGAGTTATTTTGACAGCGAAACATCTCCATAGACTGAGACGTACTGCTGTTAAACATGATAGATTATTTTTTATTATGCAGAAACGTCTGCAAGCGAATACCCATGATGACGTATACGACGAGGGATAAATAGAAAAAAAAATAGACATGTCTAAGCGGTACTCGTATAGCACAATTGGTAGTGCACTGGGCTAGTGATCCAGTGGTTGTGCGTTCGAATCCCGCTGCGAGTCATAAATTTTCCATTTTTCTGTCGATTTAAATATCGAAAATAATAGATGTCGCTAATGTGTTTGCCAGGATGCGAAGAACTCTGTAACAATATAATGCTAATAGTAAATAGATAACTGAGATTACGTGTAAAACTCGAAACCTCGGGTTCCGTAGACGGATCAATGGAGTCTGAGCCAGAAATAGGCGTGCCACCAGCCGCACGGGCGTCTGTGAAATTTAACGCAATCCGCACAAACAACGCGGTGGAAGTTCAAAACGAATCCAATTTATAAACAGACGAAAGAAATGGAAAACTTAATACGTGTGTTGTTAATATGAGCAAATGCTGAAATAGGCTAATTTCGGTTTGAAATTCATAACATTATAGCTACGTAAACTGTCAGAAATTGCAGTAGTTTACGTAGCTAATGTTATGTAAAATCACATAAACTGAAGTTGTTTCGCACGATGTAGCTAATGGTTATATTTATGTACAAAAGGTGGGCATAACTCCATGAAGTCTCTACAAATAAATCTTAGGGCAAAATAAAAAAATATCGAATCGGAGATCATAGCAAATTCTATATCAGTCTAGCCGGTTCAACCAGTTTATTTTTATGTTACCATAGGATATATCCTATCTTTCATTCCTATCCTATCAGCCAGATGTTCCTGTAGCCGAGATGTAAACGGCTCAACATAGGCCTCTCACATAAGTCGCCACAGGGAGTGATCTCTGAGCACGGGGAATTCAAATGCCATAACCGTGAAGCTTGGCAGGCGAGTTGGCGATGCCAGCATATTCTCTAAGCTCTAAGGGACTCTACCTGTCGTCCAGTGGTTTGTGATCGCATAATACCCCGGGGTGTTGTCCCTGAAATGCGACCGACAGTACACCCGTATCTCGACCGATTTCCATACGTGTTCAGTACAAAGCATAGACATATAACTCTTTAAATAACATATCGGTACCATCAATGAACCGCGCACATTCACCGGGAACCACGTTATCCATTATCTTGTCGGATCAAAGTTGATGCATTATCATATATGCTTATGGTATTTTCCTCAGTCGTGCCTTTGTAATGGGGAAGTAATATCCGTTGCTTTTCGCTTTTTGAATATTCATCCCTTGCACACGTATTTCTTATTTTACAAGCTGACGTGCTCCATTAGTGTATTTGTAGGTTTTTGGATTATTATTTTACCACATGAGATTTCTGATACATGCAGTCGTGAATTGTTTTTTATGTTATCTTCCATAAGATTTGTTTCAATTACAAGATATAAATAAAATTTAAATCCTTAAAAATGCAATAATATAGTTGATGATCTTATTTATTTTAGATCAAATTTGGCCAGAAAGTATTGTCTCAACTTCCAAAACCATTACAATTTTTAAAAAACAAATTCATTAAGCTGTAACACGGCAAATGCTGTTAACTAAGCAATATCATATTACTTTTCCATATTTAGCCTTACGCTAGACTTTGTAGTAAGATATCCAATATCTCGACTAGGTCGTTCCCGTCACGTACAACGTACAGTCTGCAACCAACTCTAGTTCAACAGCACTGCCTGTAAGTTCTGCGTGTAGCTGTGTCGCCGTTCGTACTTTATATGGGTCAAGATATTGTGAAGCTTGGAATAGGCACTTGTGAATATCTTCCCTCGCCTATTTGGAAAGGACTCTTTTGACATGTATCTTCACTCAACACGGTTTCACTCCTACTGGTTTATTCAAGTAGTTTTACGTCCTTTACCTCTACCATGAGAGACAGTTGGCATTCGTCTCGTTTTTTGCGTCGTTTTGTTAGGCTCTGTGCAATTTCTCCATACGAATATTTTACGGAAATGCTAGCGTTTATGTTTTTGCCGACCCGTAGTAAAGTACCCTTACTTGTAGATATATGTTACCTACCTACGGTGCTAGTGGGTATATGTTACGCTCGTCCTTTGTTAACTTTAACGAGACATGAGTTATATTCAGATTCCTTTATTTTTTTCGGGAAAATACGACAGGTGCTTGTACTGCCTCTGGCTGCGTTGGGATAGTTGGGATTTCTTTAATGGAAAAATGTTGTGCAACTCGTTTTGTATTATGTTTAACAAATAAAATGATGGCGTACGATATTTAATGTGAAGATTTGTAGACTAGATGTTAAAGAAGAAGTTTTTAATGCCTTCCCGAAAGAGCTTTATTTGTCATAATTTTATGACACAAGTAAAAGTGCTTCTAAAAGCTATAACCAGATTTCTCTCGTAATCTAGACCCTCTGAACAGAACTTCATGCAAAAATCCAAATCTACTTCGTATAATCCTCCCCGGGTCACCGACCTCTAATCCATGCCTTATCTTACCTCGCGTTGCATTCGCCGAGTGCTCCGACCCGCGCATCGTTAAAGAATCTGGGTCGTGACCCCTCGAACACTTTGCTATCTTAATTCTCTCCATGCTTTTGCGTTTCTTTCACACTTGCTAGTTCTACTGGTCAGTGGAGAGAGACATTACCATATGTATTCTATAGTGGAAGTGTGGTATTTTGATTCTGGTGGTTAAGTTAATGTATCTAGTCTATAACAATTTATCTGACTGATCAAATTTTTTATTCCATCTCACCTCATTTTTAAATTATTTTAAGTGGAAATATATTTTGATTCTGGAACTTGATTACAATTAACACCTTTTTTATATCCGTTATCTTTGGAGGAAGATGTTTGAGCACTGCTGCAGTTAATTTATCTAAGAAACTAAACTAAATAAGTAAATTTAATCGCTGAATTAATGTCAAAGGTACTCTATTCACCATCATCATCACTATGTCATATTAGAAATCGTATCATTCGTATTGAAATAACTCTTAAAGGACACGCAATTATATATTCTTTCATTATCTATAAAAACCAATATCGAATTTAAAAAGTTATATGTCAGATGTTTAAAGGAATCTAAGAATCTTCTGATCGCTAAAAAAGTATGTAAGGCGATTAACACGCCGCGTAGTGCTTGAATACGTGAACTAACATTTGCCGTTGCTTCTAAGTATCTCCGTTTGTATAGAAAAAAGCACAGTCCAAAACAAAAGACGCATCATGCTTTCATGCTGCGTGGTGCGTGGTAGTTAATCGCCTAAGCAACAGTTACTTAACAATTATAACCTATTTAAAAAAAAATCATCCAAGGTATTTTAACGAAGATGCTTTCAACACAAAACCTATCAATAAATAGCTAGCGTCAATTAATTATGGTTTGCGTTTTCATCTCGCATACGTCTTGCGTAAAATATTCTCTAAACTCTTTTGATTATTACGTCTTCCATTTATTTCTGACTACTACTCCTTTTTACACCCTTCATGGTAATTTTTGAAAAATCCCTTCTTAGTGGGGTCCTTACGGTATATGAACTACTTATTGTCAAAAAAATCAGCTAGCGGTTTGGGCTGGGCGTTGATCAGTCAGTCAGTCCAGGACCAGGTTTATTTATATATAGATTAGAATACTTGTACAGTCGTCATCGGACTTGTGGAGGTGCATTGACATGCATTTTTTCACCTTGACAATATAGGCGTTTGTGACCCAATATATCTCCACAGCTCCAATATATCTGATGGCGACTGTACATGTATTAAGTCACCTATAATTTCCGACGCTTAAAATGTTCATTAAACTCTGTGTACACATTACGCCATTATTACTTCGGATGTTCAAAGAGGTTTACGATCTTTGGAACCGCATATTGCTCTCATGTTTACTGTCACGTGTTCGGGCATATTAAATCTTTATTAACGACAATATCATTGATTTCTTATATTAGAAAACGTTTTAGTGCTCGGATTTTGATGTGTGATCATTATGACACGTTATTGGTCAGTGATGATCAACATTATAAAATGTAGGTCTAATTAGGTTTATCACCATTAATCATTATTATCAGCAGTAGGACGTCCACTGCTAGACATAGGCCTCTCTCAATATGCTGGGTAAATGGTGTAAACGACATGCTTAGCAAGCGGTTCGGCGGATGCAGTATACCACCGCACTCCAGAGGCGCTACCGCCAAAAACGATATTCGTAAATTTCGGGCATTTTTCTCTTTTACCCCAATTAAGACATCGCTTCGTTCATTCAATATCGTTTTTGGCGGTAGCACCTCAGAGATGCTGCTGCCAATCCTCCGTAGTCTCGGTCGTAGTTTTACTCCCTTCCCTTATATGTATATCCCTTAACGATCCCTTAAAGGGTTAAACTTTAGAATCTTTTCTATTTTTGACCTTTCTGTACCTTTCATTTACTTAGTGCAATAAAAAGTTCTCTACCCATTTCTCTAACCTGTCTATCAGCCATTGCTGAACTTAGGTCTCCCACATATACCACCATTAGAGGTGGTCACACTGCAGCTTCTGACTCACATAGACACGTATCTTCGAAGTCATCCGTCCATGTAGTTCGTGGACGTCCGGCACTGCGTTTTCCAAGACGTGGTCGTCACTCCATAAGTTAATTGTGAAGTATTAATACACTCTCCTTACATGCAGGGTTTATATTTTGAGCATTTCTCAAAAAGTTTGTACATTTGGATCACGTCTTACATACAAACTTTATGGGACATTTTGGGAAATATGGTACCTAGATCTTGCTAAGCATCATTTGCTTTATCAGTCTACCGATTTTAATCAAAATCGAAGACGTGATCCAAATGAACAATTTTTTTGAGAAATGCTCTTTTGACTTATTAAATTTGATAACGCATATTTTTTCGGGATATGCGTTTGAAGACTTTTTTAAAATGATAATGACTTTCAACACTGCATATTGACGTATTATTACGTAGTTTTACTCCCTTGTTCTGTAACCAGTCTACATATCCCTATGTAAACAGCTCATATGTGGTTCCGTCGCCTGTTCACGACGCTTATTTGCCACCCCGTAGAGATCCACTGGCCTGTAACATCTGTTCTTGAGAGCTATAACAATGCTAAAATCGTTTGTAGCATAATTTGCATTTAAGAACCCAAAAGGATTCAACCCCCAATTACAAATCTCTGCCAATTTCAATCTTAACATGATGAATATTAAGTCTAAATTCATGATCGATTGCGTACTCTGATACGGTTTCACTTCAAGAGAGTACTACTTGCCAATATGCATCTATAAATAGTTTTACAACATATGATATGATTCATTTGCATATTGTAACATACCTGTTATATATCTGGCTGGCCTTTTATTGCCAGAGGCTGAGTGAGGATTATTGCAGTAAATACATTAATTTCATCTCGTACTAGATTGTTTATATTGACATTGCGTGTGGATTCTGCTTTTGATATTATCTACACCGGATTTTTGGCGTCAAGCCATTTTTAATTTGAAATTGTTGAGTGTATATTCTTTATTCTCCACATCTGCATGTTCTATATTTGGATCATTGCGACTATTGTATTTACATAACCGCTTTTTATTGGGTGACAATGATTCCATTTTTTTTTTCCTTAAATGTGAGGTCGTTGCCTCTGAGTGGACTCTGGTTGAAACATGGCGTAGTTTTCTTAGCAACAGGCGGTGTGTAAACAGATTCGTGTCAATAACAGACCGATGTTAACTAAGTGAAAAAAAATCATTCGTGTTTTTGGAATAAAATTCACAAAAATCTTTAGTTTAGATTGGAATCTCATACCGGTTTTAAAATAATATTTGCTGGTAATCTAAAATCTTAGCACAAAACTAAGCCTCAATCATTTTCTGGTTTGTAATCTTAGAAAACATTTAAGCCTGTACAGCCTTTATATGCCCCGCGGTAAGTGCGGTGACTATAGCAAACGAAATTTGGTAACAGTAAAAGAAAAACTTTACTCTTCATTTTTGGAGCAATACTACAAACCTACAAGAATACAATATAATTATTTCTGCCTAATTGCCTGCTGTAAGTAACAAACTTTCTAATTGAAATGTAATTTTATACTTACAAGTAACTTATCAAGTCAACACTAACGAAGACTAGATTCTAAGACATTAAACGCTGTCATTACGCACAGATTGTAAAACATTAAATTTAATATATGTATATTCATCGCTTTTAGCAAACGTGTAAGATACTAAGTTACCTACACTACAACTAAGTTTAGTATGCTAATGGCATGATAGGCGCGACAGTATCTCGCGGCGACATAGACTAATACCTGACCTTTTCTAACTACATTAATTAAAGACGGACGGGTAGTCTTAACTCGACACGAGACATTGTCGCACCAATCGTGTTCTTGCTAGTCCGCTAGTAGCTCCCGAGACTACGCGACAGTAAATTCTCTCTCGTAATTAAATTTACTGAGGCGCGTTTTCGAAATGCTTAATTATGAACTCTCATTTACTCCAATTAGTTGTCTTATTAATAATTCCTTAAAATTATTTAGGATATAATTATAGATTTCTAATAACCAGACATAATGACAATCTTTGTATTGTACTTACCACAGATAAGGAGTTTATATTACCTAGCGTTCATACATAACCATTTGCTGCCCTGTGTATAGTACCAGTAAATGGCCAGGTTATACTGAAAATGAATTCTGTATAGCTATTAAAACCTATTTTAGTATTTAGTGGCCAGTTACTAGCGATTCGGCCTACATATTTATTACCGTGTCTCTTGTATATTTATTACATTCAATTAGTTTTCAATATTGGCCTTATCACTTTAATAGTAAACACTTGTACCAGAATAATAGCTTATCTATATACCTAGAGGTAAACAAGTAAATCCTATTAATTGATCTATATTTTAAAAGATACCTAACTACATATCTTATCGAAATTACTTTCGATCCCAAGTGAGTCATCTAGCGTCAAAGTGAGAGCAACTTATTTGTTTACGCCTGGGAGTGACACGTTAAATAGGAGTTACGTTTTGATTCATTTCGGTTAGAAACACATACACACACACACACGACTTAGATTATACAGATACCTTATAATATATAATACTAAAACTTAAATTGATTTTATTGTATTGGTTCTTCATTACGACGAGTCGTGAAGTCATGATTGATATATAATGTTAATCAATTTTATTTTAGTTTCTGATTAGTTTTTCTAACGATAGTTACGTAATATTTGATACAGAAAACACTTGGTTCGAGGTTTCAAACATAACAGTATAAAAACATAGAATTTTATAAAACAACTAACTTCTGTCTCCGATTTCATCTGTGTAAGTTCCCGCGCATAACGCATTACCGGGATATGAAAATCCTATGTCTATTTGTATGCCTAGAACGGATAGCATAAATAAAAATAAAATAAATAAATATTTCGGGACATTCTTACACAAATCGACCTAGTCCTACGGTAAGCTCAATAAGGCTTGTGTTGCAGGTACTAGGCGACGATATATATAATAAATAGATACATATAAATACTTAAATACATAGCATAGAGTATGGTTATCATTTTATCGTTTATCGCGCTATCCACTTTCGCACTCGCATGTCGAAGCGTGACAAATAATAAAAACCCGACCAAATTAGCAGTTTCATGTAAATCCGTTCAACTGTTGAGTACCTAAACATCCAATTTAGTCAAATTTTCATATTTACAATATTAGTAGGATATAATTCACCATGTTCCGTATTCTGATGAATCATTATCTAAATCAACTTCTGTCTAAAATGAAGTGAACAAAATACCCATAGTTCCGTATACGGAAAGTTGTACTAGTCAGTTGTCAATGATTCTCGCGTTGTAGTTTATAGCTCAGTGAACCCGTAGTAATCGTTATCTGCCTACTATGGTCTATTTACATTGACACTGTTTATAGTTGTTAGTATTAGCACGCTTATATAACCTTTATTATGGTAAGCGAGGAAAACTGTTGACTTCGCACTGATTGCTGTTAGTGGCTGGTGGCCCAATACTGCTTAGCAACATTGAAGTTAATGTATTAGTTACTTTGCATGAAAAAAAGTACAAATTTATTTTGATTACATTATTGTGAACACGGACAGATGACAGATGTGCCACCATATTTAACATTTTACAAGTTTGTTATTTATGTGTGACATAATCCGCATTTGCATTTAATATTATTTGTTTTGCATTATATTAATATAATGCTCGGAAAATATATAGTATGCGTTTTATAGATTGTCAAGCAAATCTGTCAGTGATTTTATTCAAATATTATTCTGGATTTGAAACTCTTCTATTAAATAATAGTATCTGTTAACTAATATTAAACCTATAACCCTTTAGTAAATCATTCTCTATTAATCTTTCTATCGAGTATTCTTAGAATGTTTAAATCAACAGAAATTTTTTTTTTTTTTATTGAAGTGGGTCCCGAACCCACAACCACTGAATCAAATCCTTCGAGTAAATTTTTTCAATTTTTCTTCCGATTTAATCATCGAAGATTTGCGCTAGCAGACGTTTCTGCTAATACAAAATAATTCATTCCTAAAAGTTTTACTACCAACTATAATGACACATAAATAAACTTTATACAAAGTACCAGGGTATCATTGACATTATTTAGAGCGAACTGAATCCAAGTTTTCCCTGAATGCATATATTACGGGACTGTCTTGCCTTAGTAGGGATTGATTTAGAAACTTTGATATTAGATCAGCCCGAGACCGTCCGACCGTTGGAAGTTTCTCGTTTGAGTGAGTTTTCCTGTCCTACCCGAATTTAAACCCGATTTGCTGTCGAATCGGGACTGTACTGATTCAGAGATATACTTTACTAATAAAAAAACTCAGCAATAAGCCCTTTATTATGTAAACATGGGAGAGCAAGAGATATGCGTTTGAAAATCTTTGTAGAGCTGAACTGAATTGAGAATTGTACTGGTTTAGTATTATGTTCAAACAAAACAAATCAAATCTTACATATTTTACTAAAAACAATCCCAACGGTCCTCACCGTATAAAAATATTAAGAGAAAGAGATATCCTTTTAATATAAATAATAAATATAAAAAAATTGAGAGCAAGAGATATCCTATTTAATAATATAATGTAGATGAGAGGAATCGAGTCATGTGATTTGAATAAACAGTACTTATATGGCCACTTCCGTCTCTGGAAAACCAAATAAATAAAATTTGAATATTATTACAGATATTAAATAGAGCGCTGATAGCCTAGCGGTAAGAGCGTGCGACTTGCAATCCGGAGGTCGCAAGTTCATTCAAACCCCGGCTCGTACCAATGAGTTTTTCGGAATTTTAATTTAATTTGATATTTACCAGTCTCTTTTCGGTGAAGGAAAACATCGTGAGGAAATCGGACTATTGACAATAAGGCCTAGTTATCCCTCTGGGTGGAAGCAGTGGCTTTCATAAAACTAGTGCCTACGCCAAATCCGGGGATTAGTTGCCAAGCGGACCCCAGGTTCCCATGAGCCGTGGCAAATGCCGGAGGACAACGCGAGGAAGATGATGATTACAGATATTAAATGGTTGGCCAGAGTTGTGCGTAAGTTTTAATTATTATCGTACTCAGTTCTAACGAGAAGAGAGGGTTTGCCCAGTGGAACACTAAGCAGGCTAACGAAAAATGTTTTTACATTAATTTTATATACGGCAGTGTGAGTCACTCTATCTATTTATCGCGAGTAGGCCAATGTCCAATTTACACCATCAATCAACTCTCCGTAATCAGCAGTTTCAGGATTTAAGGCCGTATTTAAGTTTTCTTCATTTACTTTTGTTTTATTAAAATTATATTCTTTACTAACCTGGAACTAAGCCATTTTCTTCGCTTCGCCCAACGAAACCATATACATACAATTATGTACAATGTACATAGAAAACGTTCTCAATGAACATAAAAAATTAAAGCACTGTAGTCGAAATCCAAACCCTAAAAACCCCAGGTTCGTAGGGTAGACAAAGGAAGGTCACGTCATATATTTACTATCAGCGTCCATATTTTAAGACGTGCCCTAAAGCAATGTTTAAGGGCCTTTTCAAGCGACTTCTATACACAACTCTTTGCAGCGTATTCGCGTCCTTACAAAAATCGCTCGCAAATCGCTAGTGTCATAGCAGCATTATCCCAACCACCGTTACTGTGTAGATTTTCCCGACATGTACCTAATCAAGTACTTATTATTGACTATATACTCCAAACACTTACTAAAAGTCTTGTTATCATAAGAGGATGCTTGACACGCTAATATGTTATCCACGATCGATTGTGCGCGTTTATTACATTTGTCATTCGATTCAACATTGGCTGCAATCATCACGATCACGGTAATTGTGCTAACTTGAATGTGACGTTGTTATTTACAATCAAAAGTATAATGGCGTTATTCATAAACGCTTAGCAAACCTGACAATCGTTTGGTCCTTTATGCCTTTATGTTATTTTTATTTGTTAGAAAGGGACTAAAAATTTACTCTATTTGCATCATTGTCTATTGACTACTTCAGGATATGAAATATTAATTGAATTCATATTAACTTTGAAGATAACATGCATAGTTGTGATTGACTGCTCTGAGAATTCTGGTTATTTTAGTTGGTGAATTGTACAAAAGAAATATGTACTTACTCTTCTTTAAACACTTCAAAAAGAGTATTAATACAAACAAGACAGCAAATTATTAGGTAGATATAAACAAGATCATATTGCCCCTAAAATGAGATCATTATATTAGTGAATTGTGATTTATTTGTAATTAAAGATTTCGCATTTATAAATCATAAAAGTTTTGTATTTAACAACATAGTCACACTTCATCTCTTACCACATATCAAACAAATTGTTTCCAATAGTTTCAAGTTTCAAAGTCCCTCTTGATTAATAATTTAAGCCCAAGTCCTTAATTGTCTCGCAAAACCAAGCAACTTGAAACTGGGTTAATCCGTATTTCTATATCAACGCGTGGTGAATTTCGAGTATCTAATTGCCGTTTCATAGATTTAGCGGGATTAGGGTGGCTTAGGTAAAATTCTGTGTAGCGTTATTGTCTTGGTTTAAATTAATATCGTTTATATTGGAAATAGCTACTAGCATCAATATCGTACTAAACAACGCACCATAGGTGTCTGCGATCAAATTTACGAACAATATACAATTCGAACGAAATGTACGAATTGAACTGACACGTCGCGTTCACAAGAGTCACAAGTCATTTTCCCGTTCCGATTGTAACGTGATATGTCTTTATAAAAGTGATTTGATATTATTAGATTTACTGTGTTTTGGCACCATTGATGCTGAATATGCAAAATGGTTTTTATTCAGTAGCAGCTACTACAAAGGCTGAAAATAGGACAAAGAATGAAGATGAAGGAAGATGTTTAACTACTGCGTGACGTGTTTCCAAACTTATAGAAGTAGCTTGGTATAACAAACAATGTCTATCAAATTTCAAATTTGTGTCAAAGAACTCGCCGAGCCGGTTTTATAATTTTCTGTTTTTCCGAAAACACTTGTCTTAAAATAAGATTCTTAACTAGGTACTTTATCTAATTACCCTACCTTTATTTATTAATAGTCTTCCTTCAGGAATAAGCGAAAAAAGAAAAGTAGACATATTCGTTGCCGCAACTTGAAGTGTTTTCGTTCCATTATTCATCCCATCCCCACGACCTCAAAATTACGCATAAAATCTATTAATACTATGCTTCCCTTTCCTAATTAAAGGTCCTCTTATATTAACCTACTCTTAGTCCCCTTTATTTTTAAATCCTTTACAAATATGCCACTTCTTTCCCTAATTGGTCCCTTCATATTTGACTGGTCCTTTCTTTGAACCCTTCGTGGTTATTTATTAACGAACAGTCATTAAACACTTTCGGGTTCCTATTTTTAAATCTATTATGTGTATGAAAACCTTCGCACTTCAATGCCATGCTAATGTTTAAAAACTACGCAGTAAAATTCTAAAAGCCAAAATGCCATTTTGTGTTGGTACAGTCAGCAGTAAAGTTGCTAAGCGGGGGAGCTATTCAAAATCAGCTTGACGCGACTTTATTGTTAAGATAACAAGAGCGTCTCAAAGATCATTCTTTACACCTGGCCCTTAGCAACTTCTGTTGCTGACTGTATGTGGGGGTACGTTAAAACGCCTAATCGGAGGCAAGTCGGATTATACTTAGATCTCCTCTCCTTTGGGAGCTGTAGGAAAAGTGAATGTTCAAAAGTTTAGTCTGTTGAGGATTGAATTTATTTTGGCCCCGCCACGGGCATTTGTAAAGATACGGGTACTTTATTTTCCAGTTTCCACTTAATTGACAATGTCAACAACAAGGTCGGCCATATATATAACCTGTATTGTACAGCTTACTGTTTATGTAACATCCTGTCAACAAAGCGTCCTTTGTATCCCTTTGTTTAAGCCTGATTCCGATCTGTCAGTTTATAAAAATGATTTATTATCCTTTGTCATAAAGGAAAATGTTTTACACGGGTCAGACCACGAATCCTCTTATCTCTGTGACACACCGGTGAACGCTGAGCAATAACAATATGTTACTGGCTTTCGGGACATTTCCTTTAGCTAACAAAACAGGCAAACGATTAACTAACCTTTTAATCAAAAATCATTCTCGAAGAGGGTTAAAAAAGACATCAGCATCGTAAGAAAATAATGGCCTACTGAATGATTTGTCAGAGAACGACATATTTTGTACTATTGATTTGAATATGAGGGAACAAAAGCTGGAAAGTGAACGAGAGCTGTTAGATATTTCAGCGTGCTATTTCTGGTGCTACAGAAGGCAATTTCCTAATTGCCTTCTGTAATCTCAACACTTAAATTTTACTTTGAAAGCTCACCGTCTATCAATTATCAACATGCGATTCATACGTCAAAAGCATTAAAAAGGATCATGTACTCCACGACTTCGTAGTTCCATGCGACGTCACGTGATAACTGCCGATAAAGTTGACGTACAACGAATGGATTACGTTTTATTTACCCAATGATACGATAAAATTTATTGGGATTCGTCGATACGAACCTTTAAAGACCAAAGGTTGGTAAATGTCGACAGTAAAAGGGTCAATTGGTTATATGAGTTTTCTACATTTTGACTTTTGTGATTGTAATCGCTCCCCGACAACGGGTGAGCTCCGTGTGAGAATATGTGTATATACTCGTACTCCGGTTTCCCTCCGTTCACTTAAAAGATTTTTTTGTACATGTTCAACTTTCTTTGTTGTGTGTAATAAATATGCTATCTAGTTCTACATACATGCGCTTAACCATTTCATAATTTGAATGAATACTTATTTTTCTGCATTCGCTATTTATCATCGCTAACTTATTTCCTAACAATTAATACTTACGAGGAAGGTAACAACATTGATTTGGTTAGAAAAAAGAACCACAGAAGTGTAACTAGTCGTGTTAACAGTCACGTACACTTATCATTTGTGATTGCACGCGATCGCTGTGACGTAGACGTTAGATCTCAGGCAATAAAGACGAACACACACCACGTTATACTAATTTAATGTTTTTCGCGTATTAATTATTAAAAAAAATCTTGTCATGCTGATCTGCGTATATTTACGATTAATGGCTATAAGAAATTGATACTAATTGTTCCAATTTCAAACCATTATAAAAACTAATCGCAATAGTTATGGACGATCACTAATCAAAATTTGTAGTAATAGATTTATTCTCTTAGTATATATCGTGGCTTTTAATAATAAGGATCCTTGGGTAGACTTGGTTGGTCAAACTGGGATTAGCTTAAATCTAATTTATGGTCAGAAACAGAAACGTACACATGTGTAGGCTTAATAAGACTGATAAGCTCATTAAAGTAAAGAAAGATAACGTCTGTTAACAAAGAAAACAATTTCACAATATGAAAAACATCTTAGATGTATCAAATTCATTCAGTATCATTGTCAATATCTCATTCTCGTTAATTTTCTTTGTCACTTATTACTAATTGGTCAATGATCAGCTATGACGAATCGTAATCTTCATTCTGTGTAAAATTTGCAAGTCAAGTTACTATTGAATTAATTACTCATGCGACAATAATGTTTGTTATCTCTGAGTCACGCCGCCGTCTAGTTTCGACGGGGGGTGAAGGTCATATCAGCTTATACTAATATTTTTGTTATATTTGCTTCACTAACCTGATTTGGTCATTGTTAGTCTTACATTGTGTAACGTTTAGTCATGAAAAATAACTGGTCGTTAATTGTTTATAACAAAATTGTTTTTACACGAAGTACAAAGACTAGCTCTAAATTTACGCAAGTAAGAGTACATTCCGATCCAGAAACATAAAGGTATTTTGAAGTCAAAAATAAATTATAATTTCGCACTTGTATTTACAAAAGCCACTCCACAAACATTTGATTCATTCATCGTCCTATTTCTTTGCTCTGTGCCGTATGGGATTGCTAAACCGATTTTTCAAGTGCTAAACATATCGACTGTTGCGTTAGCATTGCTTCACACCGCGCATTTACTTTAGTTGACGTAGCATTCAGTCACTGTCGTCATTTGTCGCCAGGGGGCCTATATTTACACCAGGTCTTTAAGGGAGGGAAGGGGCCATGCATGCCAATTCTGACGTGGACCGGAAAACTTCACAGGTTATTTCGTGGTCTAATAAAATTGCATCAGATTTGTCGGTAAAAGTTTCAAAAACAATAAGGTTCGGATACCAACACTTTTGAACATACCTAAAGGTGATTGATTGTTGAATTTTTTTTTTGTTTTAATTCCTAATCAACTTCCTGAACTGCCATAGATTAACCGAATATACTAAATTGAAAATAGATGACTTATACTTAAGAAAATGTGACGAGAGTTGAATATACTAAACTTTCATTTTCATAAATTGTCGTATGAGATTTGGAGTGGGGGTGGTATTAGAATCAGAATGGTGAAAAATCAAAAAACTGATTTAAGTATAATTAATAGATACTTTCACTTGTTTAAATGGAAATGATGCGGTTGTGGAGCATTATTTTGCAAAAAGGAAATACATAACCGCAAAATGATACCTTGTTATTTAACTAGCTTGTTCCTGATTCATACTTGATGAGCAGAGGCTTTCTATTCTAAGACTTGCTAAGTTGTAAACGCGGTTTCCTTTTGTAAATTAATGTCCGAAGATGTATCCGTGAGATGACGGGGTTTCTTAGTTCTAATCTATATTTACAAAACTAGACACTGGCATATGTTTTTAAAATGTCGAGGTGCTATACGAAGGAGAGAAAATTCCCAATTGAATCGATAGTAAAGATAAACCACCCGAAAATCTATTGAATTTCACTTGAGATAATAAATAAGTACCATACGCTTTTTAAAAAGATGTCCGAGCTTTTTTTTGCTGAAAGTCGCATGACTTTCTTCTCATCTATAGTTTATTCTTTTTTGAAATGAAAATATTTATATATATGTATCAATATTGTTTATGTATGTATTAGTATTTTACTTATCCTATTCATGTATACCTTTTTGCATGTTTCGGAGAACATAGGCCTCCATTTTCAGCACTAAGAGTAAAAACACTAAGATTTTTGAACATGTCGCGCGAGTGACTAAATAAACGTGAGTAGAGTCGTGTTTATTATACATATAAGTATACCTTTATTTTGAGTTGGCTTGTGCTGTGGGTACTCAGACTCATAGACAAATATCTGTGCTCATCACACGAATAAATGCACTTGCTGAGATTTGAACCCAGGACCGTCCGCTTCATCGGCAGCGAGGGTCACTGCCCACTAGCCAGACGTGTCGCCAGATAGAGTTATTATCGGTGCACATTATGAACTTTTAGATAATCAGGTCAATGTCAAAATAATATATAAAATTACAATGAGTTGCGAGTCACGTCAGCGTTTTGATGAGACGTTACGCCTTATCATCTAACTAATGATCATTAACCCTCTTTGGCACCAGTCAATTTACGGTAAAAACGTCATTATGAACTTGCTGCAGAATTGCAGATCTATACAATAAACATACTGCACATTGGGATTATGTCACAGTTCGATCTAGCGATACGACAAAGCTAGTTAAACATTAATGAAATTATCAGTAACTGAGGAAAAATAATAACCAGCATTTTAACCGGGACTAGCTTTGTAGCTTCAAGGCTAGACTAGATAATTTCATTTGTTCTTTATAATCGGCCGTTCCGAAATTTTATTCAAACGATTCAATGGTAAAATGATGTAGTATACGAAACTTTTTTATATTCGTCAAGGCTCCGGACACGAGTACATGACTTGCTAATCCTCTGTTTCGGCGATTTAAATCAATCGCTAATCTAAATCAAATCCTCAGTTTATCATCGAGGGGCTTGTCTGTGTCTATAAATATTACATTTATACCGCAATCTTATGTTTGAATATTTATAATAAATATAATGATTAATTACATCAAGCCTTGAAGTTTAACATTCGGCCTGTGTGGTATAATTTTGCATTTGACAAAGTAATTTACGATGTCATCTTATCTGTCTCAGTGCATGTTCGTTTTATTGTCCACCTCAGTGGCGTCGTTAAAATGTACATCAGCACCTATCCCAATAACTTATCTATTAGGGTGGTTTATGATCTTTACTTTGTAACCGCTCCGTGCAATTGAATGAACATAATTCTTGAAGTGGTATGCAAATTCCAAATTTATTTACTTAGGCTATATACGTAAGACGTTGCCAGTGGTTCTTTCGACAGCTATTCAAAAAAAATCTTGTGTCATATCAAATTAAAGCTTCAATCAAAGTTCAGCGGTTCAAGCGAAATTAAAAATGATTCAGGTGTGGTGGGTGTAGATATACCAAACCTCTTCCTGATTGCTTCTGCTGTCTAAATTCTTAAAATAATATTCTTCCGACGTCAAGTGATCCGTAGTCTCGAAGTATTGTCTTTTGTAGCAAAATTTCTGGACACCAGTAATTTTGCACAACACTTGTATTCTCATTGAGACATCGGGTCCAGCCGGCATATGTTTGCGTTTAGTTTACGGCGCCTCTCGGCCGTAAACGTTTTACGGTCGCCATCAAAGTGTGTATAGGTGTATTAGTAATAATAGTACCCTTGGGACTATACATGGAAAAGATCGTATCTCCTAAAGATGTTTATTTCTTGAAAAACTTTTGTATTATCCTTTTTTTTAAATAACATTTAGTCAAATAAGCCGTCCCGGGTTACATGTCTTCAACACTCGCAACATTTTCCGCACAATCGCGATGGACAATCTTATGGGGACAATATCAGGAATGACCTGGAGCGAGCATAATGCCTCTCATAAAAGTCAGGGTAGAAGGGAGAAAAGTTTACGTTGTCTATGTATCGGTACATAAGATAGAGTTTGGCCAGTGAAAAAAATTGGTCACTTAAAGCATAGACGATTGAATACCGTCTCTTTCTTTCGCTTGCACTATGACCCCAAAAAAAGGGATGAGTATAGTTTATTTTTTCAACTTTAAGAGTAACAATCGAGTAATAATTGGTTAGCCAGATTCTAAAGCATAATGTCTGATAAAGGCAACTTTATTAGAATTGTCCGAGTTGTATAAATCGAAAAGTGTGAAGTGAAATTGAAGATGGATAAAAGTATGGATAAAGAAAAGAAACATGTTTAACGTTGATTCGTTTGTGATTGACCTAAATAAATATAAGTGAGAATAGTTTTGTTTAATTACTCACTTGGCGGTGGCAACTATTTGTTTTTGCGTGTTCCGACCCAAGGACGCACATTATTCCTATGTCGCACCTATTTGTGATCTCATTGTTCAATAACAAACATTTAAATTTACTTTATAAACAACCACATAACCTAACTTTTTCCATATTTAGTCATTTACCTTAACACTATTTGGGTATTCTTTCTTGGTCGTTATGCCTATTTATTCAGTGTAAACGTTTTGTTTGTAGTCAGACTCATGAAAGCCTTTGTACCTGTTTCAAAGTCCTATTCTATAAATTAGCAATCACTTTAAGAAATTAGAGTTGGCCCTTCAGACTGTCATAACTGTGGTTCTTATTATTATTATTTTTTTTTTATGACATAGGCGGCAAACGAGCAGACGGATTGCCTGGTGGTAAGCAATTACCGTCGCCCATGGGCACCCGTAACACCAGGGGAGTCACAAGCGCGTTGCCGGCCTTTAAAGGGGGTTGGAGCTCTGGGAACCTTACTCACCATCAGGAACACAACACTACATACCTGAAAGGTATCAGTGCTATTATGGCTGTGGTCTTCTGTAAGGAGGAGGTACTTCCCCAGTTGGGCTGCCCCAGATTCAAGCGTCATGGTCATCGCTGTGCCCTACCTCTCATTGTTGGACGTAGTTTAAGGACATACCCGGGTTCTTATTATATTATTTAAGTACACGATATTGATTCATTTCTATTTTCTTTCATATTCAATTTGAAAGACACGAAGATGCACATAAGTTTTCTTCGTTTTTAATCATATTTTCAAAATTATATGAGATATAAATGTATGATGGTATGCTTGTGTCCTCCATTCACGGAATAGGGGACTAGGGCGATTCACAAGAATTTATAACATTGTCAACTCAAAATTACTCAAATTCGGCAAAGTTACAGATTCAACCTTTTAAATGGCCATTTTGTAATTCGATCACCATGAGTGATATCTTCTTCTTAGTCTTTACGAGTAATCTTGTGTGCCATTTACCGGAACAGGAACAAACTTCAACATGTATACCTCATTTAATGCGTTTTATATTCTACGTGCAAATGTCATGACTGTCATGAGCAAGTGAAGAATACCGGGCGTGGCCTATGAATATCCAGCTGTTTGCCTGAATTGAATGCAATAACTTGTTTTATCGCCGATCGGTTTACGACCACGACGATTATTGGAAATACTCGTCTGTGATAAAAGGTCAAACTTATTCTTCTCATTCATTCTCTCCTGTCGGATCGTTTCCGAAAATTATGGGTTATTCTCAGTCATTACCGTTGAAATAAAATCGGAGTCGTAAACTATATGGTACTAAATGCTGGGAATAATCTTAACTAGTGGACCGTTTTTTAACAGCTGGAAGTAATTTTTTAAAATATATGTCTTCGTCATTCCATGGCCACGATTGGCCAAATACTCGTAGTTCAATTTTAAATTTTTCATGAGTTAACGCGGTGAAGAGTTTTGATATTTTCGGAATTATACGGCTGCTACTGCACGGCTTACCTACATACGTACAGCTCGGTTACCAGTGCTGATTATCGTAATAACTATACTTTAAGTTAAGTACAAATCTTGCATGAAGGTCGAAGGTGGGCTAGAAAGAAAATGTGGCGGCCGAAAGAACTAAGCTTAGCTTCGGACCGCTACAATAAACAAGCGCAGACATTTATAGTCCCGCATATTTACTGCCGAGCAAACACACTGCCAGATGCTCGTGTATCGTATATCATCTGCCCATTGCTTTCACTGCATATGTGTAAGTAGCTACATTTTTTATTATTATATCACTACGTTTGCAAAGCACAGCACACAGCTGGCCAGATAGCGAAATCGAACTGAGGATTCGTGAAATTCGCAATCCTTTCCTTATTTCTGGTCTCGATTTTGGTTTTTTCATACTACATACACAATTACCAATTGCTGAAGATCCTTTGAGACAAAAAGTACATACCCAAAAGAATTTCCATAGGGATATAATTTGTTTAATTGTGTATTGTTGTTATTTATCTGCTAAATGATTTAACGAATCGATACTTTAATCATACTTTCAATCAATGCCGAGTCAGTAAACTTATCAAGTATGTAACTGGATAGATCCCTGTCTCGCGTATTGGGCTGGCTGAGGGCTCGTATAATTACTTCAATAATTAGAGCGACCAGCATGTGCATTCGTGGCACCCGCCACAAATGGAAGACAGCAGCGAAGTTATTCGGCTTCGATGATGGTGCCGCCCTTCCACACGCCGACTGACCTACGAACTCTTTCTACCACTATTTTATTTTACGTCTACCTATTTGTTTAAATTTTTTTGTGTTCTTCATCATGTTACATTATTATTAATAAATCAATAATTACATAACCTGTAACTGTATAACCCGTTGCAATTTCTTTTATCTTTAACAATATTCGTCATGTACATGTCAGTGTCTAAATCTAATAAAGTTACGTTATTTGAATATTTTTAACATTGTTCAACACAAATTGTTTTAAAATATAATAAACTCACGTAAAGCCGTTTGTGTGCACTCATCCGGATCGAATCAAACGGGATTCCCGCAATTTCCCGTTCAAAGCATTCAAATAAAACCAATATTGAAATTTTCCGCAGCAATTCTTTCGCCAATTCCATTGGGAGAGGACATTAATGATTTGACTTGCAAAATAGCAGGGATTAATTCTACTATTTAAATGTTTGAGGCGACAGGTCCGAGTCTCGAAATGTAGAAGACACAACTAAAGCACCACTTGACTATTAAATGGGCGTGAAGTGGAAAAGATTTTTCCAATTCGTAGTCTGAAGAGCCGATTGTGCTAAAGGTTTTTGTATAAAAGATTCTCTCCAGAAAAACGAATATTTAATGTCAATGCCGGTGGCAATCAGTATTAATTGTTTAGAAAGCTGCAAAGGAAATTTAGATATTAGAGACATCGGAGCTATGGACGTGGTCACAAATATCTGAACAACGCTTCTATTGTCAAGGCGATAAAGTGCATGTTTAGATATTTGTGACCTCCACTATTTAATAGCGATGGTACAACGTTAAATTTAAATTCTATACAACCCATTACAACCAAAGCAAACTTATGGCATTGTTTAAAGCTTGGTGGTCCAGGTGTCAAAGAGTCTGCAACAGCAAGTGGGGAAGAAATAATAGGCAAGGCAATTTAACCTTTTACAACTTTGAACGTCAGACCACAAATCGTTCAGTAAAGTGACATCACTAAAGACACAGTTACAGAAGTCACAGAACGAAGCCATGAATAAGTGAACAATACCGCCATTTTCAGAACGTTCACCTTCTGCTGAAACTTTTATGTAACCTCGTTCCGGGCAGGGATCGTTGTACTGTGCCTACTGCATTTACATGGCCTGTTCAAACAGGCTAAATATAGCCAGGCTTTTACCCGGCTGTTACTAAGAGAAGGTTAATGCGTTTGGAAAATAATATGCTACAGAATCTTTGTGCCACGATTTGGTTGGGCGAAACCATTTGGGCCAAGTTGACGGATATGGTCAAACCTAAATTTTATTAAATTAATGGTTATTTTCGTTACATAGTATAGTTTAAACACGTTCTATTTCGGTATTATCTTGAGAGGTTCCATTATTTTCTATAATACTTTATGTGATATATAACTTCAAGCATCAATGGCTATAAGGAATGCCTATTCCAGCACGTTACTTCAAACCATCAAAATTTCACATAAAACATTATTGTACAAAGGATACAAGATTCCATTAACCCAATCATAGTCAATTTGCATGAGTATTGCGCAATACCCGTTCTTCAGTAAGTTACGGGCTATAAAAGGGATCCTTTTGATATTTCCGGAACTATTAGCATCGCTCACTGAGCAGAAAATTGTTCGCCTCAGGATAGTCGGGATGCGGCTTAACAAGATCTATACCGGCTAGGATGTTTGTCATTTTATCACCTTCCGTGTCATGCGTCACTTTTGCACGCACTTCTTGTTAGAACGTGACAGATGATAATAAAATAACGACAATACAAACTTTGTTGAGGTTAATGTAATACGTTTTATATAATATATTAATTTATTTAAAATCTGGACTTTTGTCGGTGAAGCATTCTGTATCCTGGGTCTTCTTGATAGCCTGATACAACATGAACATGACGTTTAATTTTTTTATTTTTTGTTCTTTTACCTGTTCAATATATCTTTTTCTGGACCTCCCTCTCAGTCTATTTTTTGATACTTTTTCCTCTACAATAATCTTGATCATATCATGTCCTAAAAAGTGTCGGACTGCGAGCATTTTTCGTCTTCTATTTCATTTAATAGGAGGACTTCTTGCGTCTTGTATTTTCTCAAGAACTTCATTAGATATTTTGTCTATCCAGTTAATCATTTCTAGACGCGCCAACCCCATATTTCTTAGTCTGTACTTGTTTTTTTGTGTACAAAATTCAAACAATACTGGTTATCTGAACGATTCGTGCATTTGTAATGACTTAAGAGGGCTCGGAGGGTAAATTGCGTTCCGGGGCAGTAATAGTTTTGACGGAGTCTCCGGGGGAACGCTAGGGTCTTTATGTCTACCATCTTAGATTAAAGGGCCTAATTGGCGACGTGGCTCGTGAGGCCTAAAATAATTAAAGGTAAGTTTAATTGCTCCTGTTGGTTATTTTAGCAGAGAAGTGGAACTAAGCTTGATTCGAGCGTTTCCACACAATATATTATCCTAGTTTATTCCTAATTTGGTCTATAACAGACTGTGGACTAACGTGTTGTGGTCTGATTTTCTACCTCTTAGTTATCTATTAATCACTCGTCTTCCATATCCCACAAGAACATCAAAACTCTTTAAACTTAAACGGAGTGTACAAATTTTCTTTTAGTTAGTAATAAGTTCGTAGTATATTAACTTTTATCCACACAAACACCCATACCTAAAGTTTCGTTAATAACTTCGTCGGACACGACCGCTAACGCCGGTAATGCTTTTATTTTCTGCAACAAAATGTAGTGGGAATTTTGCACTAGCAGCGCAGATAATATAATGCCGGCGAGATATGGCGTTCTCCAAAAAAACATTGTGGAATATTATATACCTACAGCACTGTAGGCATTCGTTTATATGTAGAAGGGTGAATTAGTTTTTATATGACGCTGGAATACAGAAGTTTTGTCTCTAAAATTCTACCATCATTATGTCAAAATTATCCCAGAAATAAAACGACAAAGAAAAATTTCTAATGTAAATTTCACCGTTTTTTTGCTGACAAGGAAAAAACCATATAAAATATAGTAATACAAAAATAATGACATATATCATGTTGTAACTAGACTAAAAGACGTAAACATTTTACGAAAATTCCTGATCATTACATTAGTGTATTGAATACCCTTCATTGAACATGAAAACTTTGCCGACTTACCCGAATGGTCACATTCTACCCGCGCTTTGCCCGCTTTAATTCTAGAATGCCATGTAAAAGTATAATTCATCAAAGCTATTGTATCCGCCCAATGCGAGTGGAACCCGCGTATCGGCAAGCGTAGTATAGGACGCCCTGAGATTACGCGAGCAACGATTTTCTGAGGGTGGGGTGGCTGGCAAGAACCTGTGCATTTGGGGAGGCCTATGTCCAACAGTGGACAGGATGATGATGATGGTTGTATCCGCTGTGCTATATCTATAACTTTTTACAGTCATCTGCGGCTTGGTTCTCGCCAAACTCTGTTAATGCAATTTTCCGTTCGCTCCTCCGTACCGCCCGCGGACTCGCACTTAACCCTCCACCGCCCAGCGACGTAATCATATTACACGATATCTACTTTTATATTAAAGCTTAGTCCGTATTTACAATGATTATATCCACGAACCCCTGAGATAACAACGATCCTGGGTTTGAAATGAGCTTTGCGAACGAACTTAAATAAAGTAACCTAATATTTTGAATAACATAATAGTACATTTCGATACTAGTGAAAAAAATTTTTTTTCGACGAGGGTGAACGTTGGAGCCCGAGTGAAACGAGGGTGAAGCGTGCGAAAAGTGCACTTTTTACGCACTAGTTAGGAAAAGTTTTTTTTGCGTTAACAGTAAAGTATCCGATACAAAATGAAGCTCCAGTATATTAAACTTAAAAATTATCACACATATAAATTCAAAGTGACAATTTACATACATACATAGTATTTTTGTACCTTGTCTAATGCTTTCTCATAGACTCGGTATAATTCCATTTTTACAAAAGTAAATGAAAAATTCTGGTATGTTTTTTTATTCCACAAAATAATCCATACTAATACTAACAAATCGAAAGTAACTCTCGCTGTCTGTCTGCCTGTTGCCTCTTTACGCTTAAACCGCTGAACCAATTGGGATGCAATTTGGTATGGAGAGAATTAGAGTTACGAGAAAGGAAATAGGATTTGATCCCGCAACCATACTTTAAAGACGCCGACGAAGGTAAAGATAGTAAATAATAGATTTATAACTGGAATAACTAAATTAATGCTTTCGTACAGAAAAACTTCAGAATTTTTATGGAAAATAAAATAATTGGTTGTAAAATAATGTACGCCGTTAAGTCCCGTTTAGTTGTAATAAACGCAGTAATGTGTACAAGCTGAAATCAGTAAATAACGGTAATCATCATCAGCCCGTTGTAAAATTAATTGGAAACACCTATTGAAATGACGGGGACAAGGCACGCCGCGTTACCTAACTTATAGTTTATAGTTAATAATAATGTAAAGTCTAGTGACATCTCTTTACCCTTAGCCCTTTGCACCGGTGTTGCCTTTTAGCCATCTTTGGAGCTTTTGTGGGGACCATCTCGCAAAGGGCGAGTTACCGTCTGCCGGAAATAAAATTGTATACCATTTTATGAAGCAGGCGCCCGGGTTTTTATCCAATAGCATTAGCATTGGGGGCATTTGTCATAATCGCTATTGAGACGCTGCTGCCCGTCCCGTGGTTCTGAGGACCCACCGCTAAAAATCTAAGATTGAGAATTCCATATCATATCTGGCTATTTTACTCCAATGAACTCATTTAAGTGACAAAAGATAGTTCGAAATTAGTCGGCCCGGCTCTATGCTACCGCGAAAAACGATATTCGTAAATTTCGGACGATTGTCCCTGTCACTCGCGTGACGCCTTAATTGAAGTAAAAGAAATAAATGCTCGAAATATACGAACTTCGATGTTCGCGGTACCGGGCCTGGTTGCACCATAGGCGTCAATACTACATGACAAGTCCGAGGAGCTAGTTCTTTTCCTGGATAAAAATTAAGGGGGGGGTGCGACTGTGACATGCCAGCTGACGAGGGCAAGTGAGGTCGCGTTGTTTCGGTAATTGGACGCCATTGTTCCGCCGGATCCTGCTCTGATTGGACGCCGCGAGTGGGCTGCGCTACACGACATGGGTGCCCTCGGGCGAACTTCAATTTAATTGAATTTACTGAGCACCGGATTAATTCTGGTTTACGATTGGTGGGGAAAAATGTCGATCTAAAAATTCCGTTTTTTCGTAAAATTTTTGTGATTTTTTTAACGCCGGTTTACGTTATTGCGTGCTAAAAAAATTGATGCACATAACTTAAAAGAAATTATAAAACTATGTTGAAAAGATCTACTAATACGAATAATTCACTAGTGGATTCCGTTGTGTGTAATACAGAACTAGATGCAAGTTCCTTACGTGGAACTGTTGCATGACAATTTACAACTAAAAATATTCAACTATCTTTCTAATAAAAGGAATTGGGAAGGGACTTCAGCTAATATCACAAGTTACAAGATGTTATGCAACAGGCCCGAGGCTGTATGACACGTGTACAGATTTTCAATTAAAAGTATTAAAACATAAATTTCCGTCACGCTTCAAATATATGATTGTTTTTGATATTTGAAAAGTCTTAATCCAACTTCAATAAAGAGACCCTTTTTATCTTAAAGGGCTGATTTCTTGAAAAACATACACAAGTATAATATAAAGAAAATTACAAAGATCCTTTGTAGCGATTGAAGCAATCAAAAAATTGTTTGTTATTTCCAATTCCCAATATCGATCAATCTTCACTTTATTTACATTCGTCCTCATCAAGGAAGATACGGATTCCCCTTAGTTCAATTTGGGAAGTTTGCTTTGTGGGTATGTCAAGTCTTTGTTTGTTTCTATTTGTTACTGTTGTTTGATTAACAAGGGCTATTCAGCTGGATTTGATTTAGCAAATTATGTAAATACTTTTCCTAACTTCGCACTCTTTTGTTTTATTTTGGAACCTCGTCTTGAACTGACAAAAGTTCATATCATTTTGTGTTGTTCCTTATGCCAGCCATAGGATACTATATAGGCATCAGCTGGGTTTTAATCATTTGTCACAATATTTGTCAAGCCTCAACAAGCGTATAAGTGCGACAGTGACGTGATTGCGTGCTTTTTTCTAATAACGGGAATTTGATTATTGGATAATATCTAAAGCCGAGGAAGGGGATTAGGGGATAACTGTCAGTAGAATATTGAGGTCATTTTTAGGGGCCATTTTGTACTGCTAACGAAGTCTATGTAGTCGCTGGTTAGGAATGGTTAAAAAAATCCTTGAACCCTTTGCCTACGGGTGTCAACCAGAGTTGCCACCTATGAGTCAAAACTCAACTCTGCGTAGATCTTAGAAGGTGTCATTTTCAATGATAAATAGCTAGGTAAAAGGTTATGTCATAAACTGTATTTGTTTTGTGTTTAAACATGATAAATGCACTAATATACTGTCTTCTGTTTGTCTGCGTAGGTAAATAGTTAGTGCGATACTTGGGAGTCAATTTTAAATGACAACAATCGCTGTGTTTGTACATTATGTGCAACAAACAAACATTATGTAACATGTAAGGTGGACATTGCTATTTGAAATCTCAATAATCCCAGTAGTTCGTACTGAACCATCTGTTCGTCATTGCCATAATACTTACCTTAACCTTTTTAAATTATGTTTTTATTATATCAAACTATTTCAAATATTATTCGCAAACGTCTGCTAGCGAACATCTTCGATATTTAAATCGAAAGAAAAATAGAAAAAAACATGATGACGTATACGACGAGGGATAAATAGAAAAATTTGACAAGTTTAAGCGGTACTCGTATAGCACAATTGGTAGTGCACTGGGCTAGTGATCCAGTGGTTGTGGGTTCGAGTCCCGCTGTGAGTCAATTTTTTCTATTTTTCTTTCGATTTTTCATTTTTTTTTTATTTTACTTTTTTAAATGTTGTTATGTATAAGTTAAGTATAATATATAATACTC
Organism: Grapholita molesta; assembly: GCA_022674325.2. Lineage (NCBI taxonomy): Eukaryota > Metazoa > Arthropoda > Insecta > Lepidoptera > Tortricidae > Grapholita > Grapholita molesta. The sequence goes on along the minus strand of CP053124.2, from coordinate 3,560,219 downwards.
AACTTATACGATTAAAGGACCATAAACTTCCCACAGATATATTTGCGTCCTATTACATGGCGTATGCCACCTATCATTGTATACTCGGTCCCAACAGGATTTAAACATCGCTAATAAGACAATGGAGTACTGCATAGAATAGATGAACGCATTTAATATATTCCTCGGGACAAACAGCTTCAATACTGAAGAATTTTAACAGTATATTGTTAATTGTTACAGAGGAGGAATGCTACCACTGTATGGCGTCCCTGGTGGCGTCCAAGGATAAGATGTTCATCACGCAGACCAAACTGCTCAACGAGGTCACGTGGAAAACTGTCATGCAGATCGCAAAGAAACATGCCGTGAGTTACACCACATTATTACTACTACTAATTACTAGTTCTATTCCATAGAAGGCCAAAATTTTATAATAAAATCTGTAAGTCAAACTCGAACTCAAACTCAAATGTTTATTTAGTAAGTAGGCCACAAGGGCACTTACACGTCGAGTATACAAAAGTAAAAGAGAAAAATAAATAACTACACCAGTTCAAGTTAATACCAACTCCTATTGTCATAGTATATGGAAATAAAATAGCATGTCTTCTCCTTCCATACTTCTCTATCTCATCATTCACACCCCTCCTTTTCATATCATCTCTCACACAGTCCGTCCATCTCTTTCTAGGTTTTCCTCATATCCTATCCACATTCATTCTTAATACCTTTCTCGTAACTTGACTTTCATCCCTCCGGATCACATGCCCATACCACGCTAGGCGATTTGGCCGTATTTTGTCGGTTATGGGCAGAGCCCGGAAAATCCATAGCAAAACAAAAGACTGTCGCAATCAAACTAGTGTTAGAAACATTTTTTTATCGATATCGAGTTCATCGATGTCTTACGGGATACTAATTATCTGAAGTGAGGTTGTTTTTTTGATAAGGTTGATTACCTCTTTGTCACCCGACTACGGCCAAGACAAAAGGGAAAGGTTATTACTTAACATGAAATATAAGTAACGTTGATAATATAAGTTACGTTGCGTTTTAGATGAAATGACACAAATAAATAAACCCTACTTACCACTTCTTTTGCGTTTGGCGTGAATGATTAAAAAAATAATGTACCTAAACATATCGGTATGATTTTTTGTTAGACAAAACTTACTCGATATCGATAAAAAATGTTTCTATCACTAGTTTGATTACGACAGTCTTTTGTTTTGCTGTGGATTTTCCGGGCTCTGGTTATGGGTGTAACTTTCAGGCTTCCTCTTATGTATTCATTCCTTATCCGATCCATTCTAGTGACGCCACACATCCATCTTAACAACAAGAAATAACCGATTAGGTTGGATTGACTGGACGAGAAATCAATAGAAGCTTTACCATAGCTTTTGCTAGCGTAATCAAAAGTACAAACTTACATTTCATATTAGCTACCTCTTGACTATAATCATTATTAATGTTATTTTAATTTATGGAGGTTAAACTATGCAAATGCGTGGAAAATAATGACATCATTTATTCATCCGTTTTCCTTTTAATTACTTAATGCTTGGCAATAGCCTTATTATAAAAACAAAGGTTTATTTCATTTGCTACCATCGTTGTCGGATTACTGTTTATGACAGCAGACATACAAACTGAACCGGTGACTATAGAACCATGAAATTTTGCAAGATATACCTACTCTTCAAGTTTCATACAACTCCACAAAGTATTGAAACTTTCGTAACACATAGTACAATAATTAACGATTATTATGGTTCTACTCGCGTTTAATTCGCGCGTGTGACTAAATAAACTTGAGTAGAACCGTAATAATCGTTAATTATACATAGCTCCACAAATATTTTTGGGAATTCAACTCCTAAGGAACTGAAAATGTTTTACCCACGCCGGCAGAGGCTTATATTTATATGAGGAAAAGTATTATGAAACATCTTACACAAAACAACATAGTCCCATAGAAAGCTCAATAAGGCATGTCTTGTGGGTGTAAGAGATATAAATACTATTAAACACATGGGTAGCGTCCACAACTCGGGAACTATCAGTTTTTGAACCTGGGGCAAAATATGACATCATTATATTATGAATTACTGAGAAAAGTTTCGTAGCTATCACTGGAAAATGTAAGTTAGAATAGTATTTTAGTATGGAGTAAAAATTGGTTTCAATACAATTTCAGCTCCCAGCTGCACAACAACGCACGCGCGTTCGTTGTGCAGAAACAATCTGAATTGCATAAGTCTATTTCCAGGTCATCCACACTGAGCAAATATATTAGAATCTCAAAGCACTAGGCGTGCAGTGTACGATCAAGTCATAACTTGTCGCGATAGCCCGTATCTGGCTTGTAGGACCAAGGGTTATCCAAGCCACAAGCCGAGTGTTGCATACGGGGTAAATAAAACGAATTGTACTAATATAGAGATGTAAGTAAAAAAATGAAGAGTTGATGAATTAGTTGCATGAAACTGAGATGTCGAAATAGAAATAAGAAAACAATTAGTAAAAATGTTGGTTATATTAAACAAAACCTAAAGCCTGTCCCCTCGAACTTCGTACCGCCTAAAAGTAAATTTGTTTTTTAATTATTGTTTTCTTCGAGATCCAGTTGTTCTAGATCATAATGGATCAGAATGAGACATTAAACGACGTTTTGTTAAGTACCTAAATTAACCAATAATTGTCGATACATAAGTGGGTAGCATACTAATCATAGTTTCTAAAAATATTAAAGATATTTTGTCATCTTAATCTTTTTCTAAATCACCAAATATCTTTATCGCGTTGAAACATAACAATAAAAAAATCCAAGTTTTTGATGTCTTACTATTGTTTACCCTGTAGGTTTTATTACATAATACCTTTTTATAGTGGGCCGTTAGCGAGGCTATAAATTATTAGCCGGGGTGAACGGCACGCGACTGAATCGATACGCGCTGAACCCGCTGGGGGTTGAAACCTCGTTCTAGGTCACGGAGTGGGGAGTGCCAGGCTGTGCTGACCAGCGCGCACAATCCCGTGAAGGGATTGTTGAGCCGAGGACTAATAACCGGTCTGTCCGAATGTCACGGACGATTTATATCTTTTATATGCGTGAGGTTTTAAAACGCTTAAACGGAAGCTGTACTGGCGATGGTACATCACAGGTTATTTCGTTACTATATTAAAAAAAATCGGATACACTGTATGGGTTTCTTCTGATTGACAAAAGTACTGATGATTTGAATTTTGTAACTATGGTTTAGTATTTATCAAATTTTCGTACTAAAGTAGACGGACGAACGGATGGAGGTTGTGTTGTTGTGTTGTTGTGGATGGAGGTGCTCCGGTGGTTTTTATTTATATATTTAATCTTTATTACACAATACAAGGTACACACAGCGGACTTAATGCCATATGGCATTTACCAGTTAACCAAGAAACGGAAAGATTTAGTAGGTGCAGGGTCTTTTTAACTTAAATATCAGAATATTAAGCTATACTGATAAAAATGAAACATACACATATACATATACAAATAAACATACATACATATATTTCATGTACAGTCGCCATCAGATATATCGGAGCTGTGGAGGTGGTCACAAATATCGAAACAACGGCTCTCTTGTCAAGGCGATAAAGTGCATGTTCCGATATTTGTGACTACCTCCACAGCTTCGATATATCTGATGGCGACTGTACCTGGGTTTTTGATGACCGTTAAGGTCAATACCAATGGTTATTCAATACATTTAAGTTTATGTTACCATTAATTAAACTGTATCTTTTGTTTTTTACAGAAATCAGCGGCGCAGCACCTCTCACGGCTATCGGGCGCAATCGGCCCGGAGCGGATCTACGCCGACTGGCAGTGGTGGATCTTGGCCGCGCTGCCCTTCCCCCACCTCGTCAGGGTGCTAGACTGCTTCTTCCATGAGGGCATTAAGGTAAATAACCTGTTCCGTGCGCAACTGTACAGCTATACTGGCTGGCAGTGGTGGATCCTGGTGCGCTGCCCTTCCCCCATCTCGTCAGGGTGCTAGATTGCCTCTGCCATCAAGATAAATAACGGGTACCGTGCGCAATTGTACAGGTATACTGGTTGGTAGTGGTGGATCCTGGCCACGCAATGACAGGTGATGAAAAAGGGACCTTTTTTTTCACGAAACCTTCACCACTCGGTACCGCGATTGGCTCAGTATACCACCAAACCATATGGAATCCTGCCCAATCACCTACATAACATTGTCAGGATGCTTCTTTCACTTAAGTTTTTAACGTAAGGGCTCATTTAGACGGCGCGCGAACTCGCATGGGATTTTAGTTACATTGCGAACTGTTGGTTATGTGCATTTCAACCAGCCGATCAAAACCCGCAATGTATTGAAAGTCGCATGCGAGTTCCGTCTAAATCAGCCTTAACTTTCACGAACGCGTTTGCGTTTCCCATATTTATAAATAACATTATCACTTACGCGTTCGTAAACGTTTTTTTTACGTCAAAAGAAACTTGCACTAGAGCCTTTACCTGCTATCATCTCCCACCTCTTCAGTCCCATCTCATCAGCACTGCATACGCGTACATTATACCAAAGAAAATCGATGAAGCAAATGTTTACTACGTTTAGTTAATTGCCCTAATAATTGTATCCTTGAAAATAACGATAATAAATAAGTCAATGCTATTAGAAAGACCATTTTCTGTTTTTTTACTGCTAATGAAATATAATATACGATAATATACGAGTACTTTCAGTATATTGCCGCGTATAAACATAAAATAGTAAACCAATTAAATCGCGCTGTATTATGTATCGATTTACCTATAAGTATAATAAAATTCGCAAACTGTTAAGCTTAACATTCACAGGGTTCAAGTTCAAGGTTAATTTACGCCAACGTGAGAGATTACATCTTACTAAGACTAGACTTTTCTAGTTTTGGTTATTTTATTCTCGCTATACGGTGACAAGTTTTACTACTTAAACGACTATAGGCCTGTGGCATAACAACTTGTAATAGGAGCGGAAATCCCTTTCCAATTCCATTTATTAGACAGAGAATTCTGCTAATTTTATTAGTTGTAAACTGTTATACTTGTATTCTGTATAGGAGCACAAAAAGTCGAAAGTATTATGTATGTTGCTTTGCTACTCTCCTACGGTAGTCTGGGACCGGTCTGAAAACCAGCGCCGAGCATATCTGCCCGGCACACGCTGAGACCGATACCCATTGCCCTGTACCAACCTAACCCTGTACAACAGTCCCTATGTCTATTTATTAAAGCTATCGAAACTTACTTTACCGATACTTTGATACTTTGGTGGATACTTATCGATACTTTGGTAAGTTAATTAAGTTATTAGAAAATGCGACGAAGACAAGTGTAGGTGTGAAGAGTCAATTTTTCATATGAGTTTTAATGTGCCGTCTTTTTCTATTGACAAAGCATGACATAATATGTAACCATTACCTACTGATAATCTCTTAAGGATCACGATCTTACCTGCGGCGGTACCACGAAACACGTTACTTATTCGTAAACGGACGATTGTCTCTGTCACTCTCATGCCACCCTAATTGGAGTAAAAGAGAAAAATGCTCGAAATATACGAACTTCGATGTTCGCAGTACAGGGCCTGTTGTATCAGTTGCATCAACTAAATTTAAACCGTTAATTGGAACATAGTCGCATTTCCTTTGTCTCGTTCTATTGTGTAACAAAAGAAATTCTACTTTATTTGCTGCACTATATAGAACAAATTCAACTAGCATTCTCGTTGTATTGGTGGTCCTGAACCAGCGTGCTACACCCTCAATCTAGTTGACACTTACCATCAGGTGTGACTGAGGTCAAACCCTGGCCAGTCTTGTATAAAAAAACTTAAAACTTTATAGACGATTCTAGCTTATTTTTAAGATCCCCCCTTAAAGGCCGGCAACGCGCTTGTGACTCCCCTGGTGTTGCGGGTGCCCATGGGCGACGGTAATTGCTTAACACCAGGCAATCCGTCTGCTCGTTTGCCGTTTATGTAAAAAAAAAAGATTATATAACTAAGACACTTTTGTATACTTCCCCAGGTATTCTACAGGGTGGCCCTGGCGATCCTGATCCTGTTCCACAAGCACTCGACGAACCAGAGCTCGGAGTGGTACGCCGAGGCGACCAAGAACGGCGTCGACCACGCCATCGACAAATTCTGCCGGAACATGCCCGCCTCGCCGACCAAGCTGCTAAGAACCGCTTTTAGTATTAGGGCTTTAAGGTGCGATCCCACTTCTGATACTTTACGGTCACAACTATTTTGTCTAAAGATAGTTTCGAAAATAAAGCCTACGTCCACACAGAGCGACAAACGTAAAACGAACGGCGTTTACTTACTGCTTACTGCTGGACTTTAGAGGATTCTTTACGCTTTAACGAGTCCAAGTCGACAGATTTGGGAAGATCTTTACTTAACAGAGATTCTTAATAATTTATGAATTTAATTCCAATAGCACATCACAAAAAATACGTTACTTGGTTACCACTTTGTTCGGAAAGCGAAAGAAGAAACCGGAATAATTAAGCGTCAAATAAAATTTGTCTCTTTCTAATAAAACCGAGCAAGTGTTTACGAAAAACCCCTAAACTCTGTGTGTCTCTTTTCCGCAGTTCTCAGTACATATCCCGAGTGTTCATAAAGACGGAGATGACGCTGAAGTCGAAGCAGGTGATCACCGGCTCGCGGCTCGTGCGCTCGCGCTCCTCCGACAACCTGCCCACGAGCCAGAGCCAGGTCAATATACAGATGATGTCCCACACGCTGACTATACGTGAGGTGAGTGCTGCCATCTATCTTGTTACGTACACAATTGTAAGCCATAGACAAGTCCACTGAAAACGCAATTGGGAAATCAAACAACGCTGTAGTTTGAAAATCATGGGTCAAAGGTTTTTTTTTTATAATGTATTGTTTGTCTATGGTTAAAGTAACATGAAATTATACAATTCGGTTTCAACTCACATGTCCAATAGTTATACGAGTATTTTGGATTTGCGAGTGATATTTGTAATAGTGAGTTAAATCGGAATTGATATTTCGATGTATGTTAGTAACTCTTGTTTATTGATGACTATTCAAACAAAACTATACAAGAAATCTTTAGATATATGACATTGACAAGTAAATGTTGGGTAGATGTTTAACAGACACGACGATGTTCTAACACACACGCACCACACGGCATACAAATATTATATAATGATGTATACCGGTGTTTACTTGATTTGCAGAGAATGTCTGAGGAAGCGTGCAAACAAATGGTATCGTACACGACGACATTAGGCGTGGCTTTCGCTTTTCTTTCTCATTCCGTCATATTGCGATTTAACAAGACTAATGTTGATTTTCTTATGTGGATCCCACTTCTGAAGTCCCACTTCTGAAGTACCGGCTGGAGACATTCTCTCACGTCTATAGTCTGTAAGATACCTGTCACTTTCTCCTTGTTTTTTCGATCACAACGTTATGTTATGTTCAGTCAGTGTAGCGATTTGCGAATGATAATCGATGTGATCATTATGTCCCGTAACATTCACGAATACGCGAGCGAATCTAATAAATCATCTCATTCGCTTTGAATGTGGGATCAATTCGATGTGTCAGTGTGTGTTCAGGATCCCAGTGAGAACTGAGGCATGCGTGTGAGTTACGCCCGTGACAGCCGGCGACCATTAACTAGACTGGCATGAGTTGTGTGCTAACCGTTTTTTCCCGCTAGGGCTCTCACTCGCCGGGCCCGCGCGCCCTGTCCATGGGCGTGTTCCCAATCCAAGCGCTCAAGTCGCAGATATCCGACCAGAGTGAAGTAAGCTACACTAAGTCACCCAGTCGCGTGTCGCGCGCGACTAGCGATCCTCGATGTTTTACCTAGATGCACCGCTTTCCACTAGGTGTCTATTTTTTTTTTATTATTTTGCCACAACGATGTCGTCGATATAATATTACGCTTAGATCTGATTTGTAAGCTAGCGTTGCATGGAGGCTCTATTAATGCTGTTTGAACCGTGTTACGTGATTGTTCAATGTGTGTATAAATTATAAATAGTATGTTTCTAGCTACAAGTTTATTTGGCCATACGCTGCATTCCATCGTACGACGCATTCTAGGTGTACAAAACTTTTCCCAGAAACCTTAAAATCCTATGGGCTCTTGCATTTCACAAAGTCGTCTATCATGTCATGATTATATTGATTACATCATTAAAATCCTACTTTTTTTCGCTTTTGTGAAATTCAAGAACATCAACACAAAATACAGATTGCAGACAAATCACACCTGCTACTTGAATGTAGAAAAGAACATCTGTTTCCATTCATGTTTAAAACAACCCATGAATACCAGGGGAACAGAAGAATGAAGCATTTCTGACACATTTTCGCAGAGCCCGCGTTCCTCCCATTTGGCCCTGTGGTTTCCATTCCCTAATGCGGTGTTCGCGGATCAGAAACAGCACTCTTCAGACCTAAGACATAAGGTTTGCCGACATTGTATTGGGCGTAGCTAGTGGTGGCCGTAGTATTGCAACGGGGGATTCTAAGGTAGCACCTATAACTTTATGTAAACATGGCTCGCAATCGTTTACTAATATTGTTTCGTAGTTTTGTAGCGTTAGGGATAGTGAGGATGCAGTTACAATAATAATGACAAGATCAATAATCAAATCAAGAAAGTCAGAAAGAATATGATAATTTGTCAACAAGTATCTTTTCATAATTATTTTATAAGATATCTTCTAGCCAGACAACCAAATACTTCGTCTTTAACGCCCGTATCAAATCATTACCAGTGCATCGAAATCCCGCGATATTTCATAAACTGTTATCATCCTCTTTATAGTTTTTACTCAGAGACGGTAGGTATACATACGATCATGAGATAAGGTAAGGCTAAAAAAATGTCGATTATTTGTAAATTTATTATTTTTTATTGTCGGTGATAAACCAAGTTAAACACGGCTTAACGGAGAGTGCTGTACGTTGTAGGCCAGTTGAAGCTGAGGTGGAGTTGTAGATATTTGTGTAGATTTCATGTATTATGTACTATATTTTATTTTTTTAGTTTAGCTATTTAATGTTAGATCGTTTTTGTCTGTGCCAACCTTTATTATGTTGCATGCACTGTAATCATGTCATGATTGTTGTTTATCATAATCTGTACCACATAAGTTTGTCATTATGTAAGAATTTCATTATTATCTTGTGGCGTGGTTTTTATATACCCTATTTCAGTGGTAACTGAAGTTTGGTTAAAATATATAATTGTTTATATGTTAAATAGTTGTTGCGTCCGAATGTGCACATAGCACTGAGCACCCGTAGTTGTTTACTAATTCGACACAACTAACGTTAATGTTTAAATGTTATTACAATTTTTAAATTATATTTTTAAGTAGGTAGTATTGATGTCTATGAATCTTTATTGTCGGTAGTCTACCTAATTTAAGTTTTTTTTTTATTCCTTGAAAACTTATGAACTGACTTAAGCTATTTTAGGAAAATTGATCATGTTATTAAAATTTAGTCTGAATTTGAACTAGCATTTCTGCAAAAAATAACTGCTTTGCACAGTACGCAACAATTAAGAAAAATTAAAACAAGATGGTCGTGTTAAATTAGCAGCCAACATGAGCGCGACCAGATAAGTCAAACTAGTCTATCCGTCGCTATGCACCAATAGTATCACAGCGTTATGCAATACATTAGAGTCAACAAACATCAAAGTCAACCATAAGTTTGTAGTAAGTTTCATTTTCGTAATTTCACACGAGAGTTTGCTAAACTAACTATGCTTTGTTCGTTCAAAAAATAGCAGGTAAGACATTTAAAGATGAATTTTGCAAGTATATTAACTTATTATTAAACGTTTTGTCTAATTTAATTCGCTAAATATTATATGTGTTCAAATGTATGCTTGCAAGACTTATCAGTTTACAAATGAACAAAGTATAAATCATTCACATCTCATACTAACTTAGTGATCGAAAGCCTGGCATTTAAGACGAACCAGAATTCGTTTGCAATTCTTGTGTGAATTTTACAACAAAACATGGTCCTATTGACGTCCCAATGTTAGATAATTAGCAGTTGGGACGTCAGTAAACCATTCGAAACTAATATGACCCTTCTTTGAACTGTCATTTTACATTGCAGCTGTTCACGCTGTGGTCGTGGCTGCCGGTCCGCATCACCATGTACCAGCCTGTGCTGCTGTACACCACGGAGGAGCACGGCTGCTCGCTCACCACCTTCTACGTGCGCGTGGAGCAGCACGAGCCCACGCTGCTCATGATCAAGACGTGCAACAACGAGGTGGGTGTTGTGTATGAGTGTCCCGACACACCGTGTGCCAGCCCGGGCTGCTGTAAAAGTGTAGAGGTGTGGCGCGATGGCATTACGATATAATCATCACATCATCAGCCTATCGCAGTCCACTGCTGGACATAGGCCTCCCCAATTTTACCCCATCGTGTTCGATCTTCGGCTGTTGCCAGCCATCTTGCGCAAGTTGTCACTCCACCTTGCCTGAGGGCGTCCTACACTACGCTTGCAGAACTCCTCCAGAACTCGTTTACCCCAACGGTTATTGGTTCTACGGTTGGTTATCTAGGACTTATAACCGCGAACTTAGTTCGTTGGTATATTTCCCTCTCTATCACTCTAATGTGCAAGAGTGACACAGCTGCCTCATATCTATGAACAACGATTTCCAGGTATTCGGCGCGTACTGCTCGACGCGGTGGTTCGAGCGCAACCAGAAGGACGAGCGCGGCAACCGGCAGGCGTACTTCGGCACCGGCGAGACATTCCTCTTCAGGTATTCAACCTTGTCTGTAAGACTTAAGGTACAATTTGCGATGCACGGTGTGATGCTGCGCTCTTAGTAAGACATTTCGCAATAGATGTTATTAGGGTATTCTCGATGGACAGAAATAAAGTCTGCCAAATTGGCGAGTGGCAATAGAATTTTTTATGATAAAATCCTAGTGTAGAAAAGAGGCAGTATAATGATCTCTGTTCACGCTTTAAGTGAGAAACTCTAAAACAGTCCGGCTGAAAACCATGACATGCAAGCGAACTTAAGGCTAACAACCATACCGGCATTTATCCTCGTAACGCCCAGTGTGCATTACAATGTACATTCCTTTTCAATGGAGTTGAAATCCTTTATAAAAGGAAATAGGGTAGAATTTCTTTTGTTTCATTAGTTTTCGTACAAAAGAAAATTCAACCCAATTCACTGCATAGTAAGGTTGGTTTGAACTATTCAATATTTCAGTATTTTGGGCGTTACGAGGTTAAAATTTACTGTAATACACTACCTTAATGGAATCAAAGGCCTGATATGAATCCTTTAATTTTGATGATGATGATGATACATGAAGCACTTTTCATGATACTGTACTAGGAATGCAGAAGTTTTAGAAGTATACTCAAGAAATGTGTGATTGTGATTTAACGTTATTGAGTATTACAGAATGTTACTCTAATTTGACACTAAAAGGCCTTTCTCAATGGGTCATCATGGCCGAGTGTAAAGGACGCAGCTATACGACGAAACAAGATGCCAATATTGTTTGCTCCCTCTAACTCATAGCTGTGTCCCTATGAAGCCCCATGATGACCCATAATGTAGTGGAGCCTTTATGTTTAGATACATGAAGTCGATTTAAAATGTCAGAATTTGTCATTCTGTGATTCTCAAGTTTCGTATTTGTTTACATTGTGTACAGTCAGCAGCAAAAGTTGCTAAGCTTTTGAAGTGTTCAAAATGAGCTACACGCGCTCTTATTCTCTTGACAATAGAGACGTGTTGACCTCATTTTGAACACCTCAAATGCTTAGCTACTTCTGCTGCTGACTGTACCGTCTTGAGGCATGAGTTGAAACCGCACATTTGAACAACATATCTCATAGTTGAAGTGTGTTTGGCTCCAGCTAGTAATAATAATGTTACCTAAATAACAGTAGAAGCTTTGCACCTACTAATCTCAACTATTCTATCGCTTCCCCTGTTTGAAACACGAATTTTGGATTTTGTAAACTATTTCCAACTAAATATTCAATTTTTCTTAAATGTTTGACGATGTTTGGTTTGCAAATTGATTGTGGTTTTTACTAATATGTACAAATGTTGTATTTCATTATGATCTCGTTTTAATGTAGCGCATATACTTGTACATTTTTTACTATTGGAGAACTTTTGTTCTTCTCCGAGATGAGTGATTGATTCTTTCTTTAATCTTTCTAAGTGCAGCGTAATGACTTTTAGTCGTGCACACTCTCCATTTCATCATACATATCTGCTAGACCATATTCCACTTACTAGGGTTAATACAGTTAAAGATCTTGGTATAATTTTTGACCCAAAACTTACTTTTAATGAGCATATAACATCCCTCGCTTCTAATTGTTATAAAAAATTGGGTTTCATCTTCCGTCATTCAAAAAAATTTAATGACCCCAAAGTAGTTCGGCTACTGTATATTGCATTGGTTAGGAGTAAAATAGAATCCGGCTCTATAATCTGGTCCCCTCACGAAAAATCCTACACCTTGCTCTTAGAAAAGGTACAGAAAGCTTTTCTCCGCTGCTTGTATAAGAAGACGTACGGGAATTACCCCTTTTTATATCCGACCAAATTTTTACTGGGTACGCTAGGCTTTAACTCCCTAGAGATAAGGCGTAATGTCAACCTAATGTCAGCTGCGTCCCAAATATTGAGAGGAGACTCGACAGACTGCTTGGACTTGACAGCAAAGATGACTTCCTTATTTGTTCCCGACAACTACTTACGTGGTCGTAGACACCGCCTCCTCGCGAATGAAACCTCTCACACGATTACAAACCAATACTCGCCAATCATCCGATCCCGAACACTTCTTAACGACTTCCTAATTTTTGCACCAGACTGCGACTTATTTGCCGACAAACATGATAAACTCTTAAAAAATTTCTTACGTTTTTGCGAATTAACATTACAATAATTATTAATTGATTATTATTATCATATTAATTATATAATTTTATTAATATAATTTAAGTACCTAGCTTTATATATTTAATTTTTACAGCGCTTTGGCGCCCCCTAGCTGTAATGCTGTAAAATTTTGCTTGAATAAAGAATAAAGAATAAAGAATAAAGAATAATTCTGTAATTATCCTCGTTAAATTAAAGTCTTTTTGTATTTCAAAATTATGTGTTGTTTACAACATTGAAAGTACAAAGCCTTCCAATGTAAATGTGGTTTAATCCCTTTTACATGTTTTTTTTAATAGGTCAGTCCGTACTGACCGAACAGCCTCGTCAGGGAATTGCCGCGCAAGGCAGCTCGAGCAGTGTACAGTCACAGACTTTAATTGTTGAGACATTTACAGACCTATATTCTTTTTTTTAACACTTGCTTTATGAAAAGCCCATTGTAAAGTGAATCCTAAATAGCTAAACAATTAAAGTCCCTAACCGTACACGCGCTTCGGCCGAGGCCACTCGAACGTTTTGCCGGTCAAGGCACGGTTACACTGCGGGAGCTGCCTCGCGCGGCAAATTCCCCACGAGGCTGTCTGACCACATAACCTTTAATACAATTATAAATGCGTTATACTTCAAATGAGATCTGATTGAAACGTGGTTATCTCTGAGCCTAAGGCCGGAACCCTGGGCGACAAACTAATGTCTGACAAAGTAAGTAAGGGTTACTTCGGGTAAACGCTGCTAGCACACTTCCTTTCCGTACACCGCTTTGCATGTTCGCTCCGCCATTGTAGCAGGGCTTGTGTTCGGAACATATTGTATGTACACATAGCAACACTCTTAGCTGTACATTGGTGAACCTTATTATATAAGGCATAAGGTCGACCGATGTACAGCTAAGAGTGTTGCTGTGTGTACGTACAAAATGAACCCGAATCGCAAGCCTTAGTAGATCGTGATTTGTAGCCATTTTCTGTCATAGTTTCACGTTTAGATTTTATATTAAATCTTGTATTAATAAGTTTATTTTTAAATGGAACTGTGTACATGAAAGAAATATTTATATTTATGCATGGATATCTTAGTTATGTTATGACAAAACACTATAATTTAATGGTTATATACAATGATGATTTGTCCTTATCTGTGACATAACAATTGTAAGACACATAATTTGACTAAAGTTGGTTTGAGAGACGTTTTTGAATAAGCGGATATGTGTGTAGTCTCAACTCAAAGTAATAGTTTAAAAAAAAAACAATTTTTTTTCCTACGAGACTGCATCATGTTTTTTTTAAGTAATAATTCGCATTGAGTAATGTATTTTCAGCATAGTTATGTCAGTTCTGAGACCCTCCGATTGTGTTTTATCATGACTTCACACCATTCAATATTAGGTGCATGGATTGTCCCTAGAACTAATATCGCCAGTTTCGTAGTGACAGCCCGGGTACACAGTTCCTACATTATAGTAAATTTACTACGACTATTTTTTCGTTTTAAAATTGAAGTTATTCTGATAATGTAACAATCATTGTATATAAATAACGTTCCTCGACTGCCGCCATGCAATCCGCTCTCTTGCGTTATTGCTGCATTTTCCTTTAATTCTGTACATACTCTTATTTTTCCAAGAGGCGTGATCCTACATAAATAACATTTTTGCAACTATTGGAAGACGGATTTTGGGTGTTTTAATAAGCTATTTACCTAACCAACTATATTTAAAATGAAAAATATAATAGGCTTCATCTTGCAATATTATTTATCAGTCATGTTTACGTCCGTGCTGACACCGGTAACTAGGTATATTCAAAATGAACTGGATTAATAATTAGATATCGATATAGGAATTTCCGACTTCGATAAAAAAAGACAAATATAGTGTACAAACACGCCTGTCCTAAAAGAATAATAACTTGTTTCTAAAATGACAGCATAAATAAAAAGCAATATATAATAATCTATGTAATTTAGACTGAACATCGTTGTCGTCTGCCCTGCCCTGGCAGGATATAAATCAAAACCTTTTGTATTATGGACCTTGGAAGGCGAAGAGAGTCGCTGACTAGGTTATACCTTGATAGCGCTTCTTCTGACACCTCTATACAAAATTTACTTTATACTACCGCTGTCTATTTTTATTCGCACTCGGCTACACTTTCATTCTGAGTGTTTTAAACTAAACAAATCGTATTCCTAGCTTTTTGCGCCGGCCAATTTCGATCGATTATGTCACTAAGTTATATAGATAAAACTAAATCGAAATATTAATTTATTTGAAGTTCTAAATTACACCTACTTAGTAGAATCCATAAAGGACGTCTACGTAATACGTAAGTCATAGTGAGGTCCTTTAACCTTACTATCTAAAGAAAAAAATACTTACACAAATATATTTTTTCAGTTTTTATAACATAGACATTTCGAAGTTCGTTAGTATTAATTTACTAATGTTACCAACCTTTAAAAGTAGTAATTAAAATATTAGCAATAAATGTTTGCTAACATATAAATAGTGGTTCTAATAAATCAAGCAGCATTAGGACAAATTTTAACGAAAACAAAAATAAGATACAACTTTTAGATAATAAAAATAAATAATGTTAGACAAGCAAAAATGAAGCATAAATGAAACCCAAACCCACGTCCGTCTTCCGACCGTTGCGCCACGGCCTCGCTCACGCGCCGGCTCGCCGCACGCTTGCAGCCTTTACCCGGAGCGCGCCAAGTACCCGTGGGTGGGCTGCAACAACGACAACAAGGAGACCGTCGCCCACGGCTCCGAGCTCTTCATGGCCGCCGACGCCCGGATGATCACCATCGGCGGAGGGTCAGTCGCATCTTGACTTTTGCAGCTTGCACCCGGTGCGGGCCAAGTACCCCTGGGTGGGCACGCTGGAGGACAAGGCGGAGGACGAGGGCAAGTCGCACCACGCGCTGACGCTCTTCATGGCCGGGGACAGCACCATGATCACAGTCGGCGGAGGGTGAGCTTTCCAACATTACCCCTTAATGGCTTACGTTAGTATGGAAATCGATTGACATGTATCACCCATGGGGATGATATAGGCTTAGGCAGAAGATCAAGGTAAGTCGCATCGTCGACGCTCTTTATGGCTGATCACAGTTAGCGGAGGGTGAGCTTTCCAACATTACCCCTAAACGGTTTTAGCTTGCGTTAGTATGGAAATCGATTGACATGGATCACCGTACATGCTTTAGGCTAAGAAATATCAAGGTAAGGCGCATCGTCGACGCTCTTTATGGCTACAGATAGCACCATGATTAGTGATCGCAGTTGGCGGAGGGTGATCTCTCCAACATTGCCCCTAAACGGTTTTCGAAACCCTAACCTTGCATTAGTATGGATATCGAATGATATGGATCACCGATTGGGAATAACGAAGGCTAAGGCAGAAGATCAAGGTAAGGCGCATCGTCGACCCTCTTTGTATAGCCATAAGATAGCACCGTGATCACAATTGGCGGAGGGTGAGTTTTGCAAGGACTTTGCAACTATACTGTTTTACCTTACGTCAATATAGATATCGAACGACACTCATCATCGGACGCGAATACTGGAGGGTAAGAAGTATGAACGTAAATGGCATCACGCGTCGACAGTCTTTATGGCTACAGGTAACACCATGATCTTATTGATCACAATTGGCGGAGGGTGAGTTTTGCAAGGACTTTGCACCTATAAGTACTATTTTAATTTGCGTCAGTATTCAAACAGAACACAGTCGGAGTTCTTCATTCAGAGGTTATGAAGAACTCCGACTAAACAAGGCGCGTTACCAGCAGGTAAGTTTAGTTTATAAATACCCTGCCAAACTAGACGCCACATACTTTTTCATTTGCATCCGTAGCAAAAGTTAAATGTTATGGATTGCAAAAGGATTTACTTGTACCGTCGAAATGTTACTGTATGTTACTCGACGTGTGTTCTGGTTTAAACGTCATTAGATGACACGTAACCGTTTAAAATCTTGGATGGGAGCAATCAACCATTGTTGATTTGGTATACGATAGTTTAGGTGATTGTACCAGATATACCTAATTTATTACTCTTTGTTCGGTATTCAAAAATTTCTAACCCCTCTTGACCGTCAAAAACTGCTCAACTTAACTTTTCAGAAATATGGAAGTTATTATAAACGTGGCTAAGTACCGGTGTAACAATTCGACTGAATATTCGTTTATGTCTGTACAATTTTAACCAATTTAGCACGGCAGGGGCGGTTAATTTTTTTATAAAAACCACTACCCAACTTGAACATAATCTCCCACTTTCCAGCGACGGGCAGGCGATCTGGATGGACGAGAACATCAGGTTCGGCAAGACGGACCGCTGCTCCACGTTCAACAACCCGCCGCTGTGTCCGTCGGGCGACTTCGAGATCCGCGTGCTCGAGGTGTACGGCTTCTCCGGCGCGTAGGCCTCGCCGGCCGGCCTCCCGCTCTCCACTAAACTTGTCTAAGCCGCGAATTTTGCTGTGAAAATGAATTAGTCTTCATGTAAACCGCATAGTCATTGCTCGTAGGTGATGTTTATAAAGTTGACCATTTGCATAATATTTTTGCCGCGATTTTAAATTTTACAGACGTAACTGGCGCTTAGTTTTGTTAACTACGAAACAAAATAAGTGCTAAACTTAATGAAATGTTATGTTTGTTGTAAAGCTAAGCGAATATAGTAATCACTCAAAATACTCCAAACAACTAAATTGGTTCTTCGCCCACCGTAAAATGGAGTAGCAGAGCGGTTGAATCGACTATTGGTAGAAGACTAGCAAGACGTCTCAGTAGGAACGGGAGGCCCGATATGTGTATTGTCGTACCCCAAGTGTGATATAAATGTTGTGATCGTGTCACAAGGTGCGCCTGCGCAGGCGGCGGTCGCTTACATAACGATATGTAACATATTACGTAGCTTGGAAATTGCGACGTAACATAACAATCAAAAATAATTTCTACACCTTAGAATATTACTCAAGCTCGTATCAAACTTAGTTAAAATTCAATAATTAAGATATTGCAACTACAGGTTAGATACGAGATTGCGAAAGATCAGGTTAACGTAATCGCTATGTAACTGGCTGGCCGCCTCTTGCCGTAAATAGACTGTGTATTAGCTGTATTACTATATTTATTCGACGTGTAATCTCCCGTGTATCCCCTAATGGTCCTCTCACACTGACATACTAATAAGACAAGTGTGTAGGCTTAACAGATCCGTTCAAAACAACGAAAGGGATAATTAGGTTGTTACGATATTTACTCGCGTAGAGTGTGTAAGTACAAAGATGAGTGTTGCATAACTATTTGATTAAATACGCTTATCGAAAGCAATATGTATGGCCTAGGCGTCGGTGGCTCGGGACGTTCCGGGGTTGACGAGGACATGCCATCAAACAAAGGTCACAATCTATCTTTCCCATAGTTTTGGATTGTTATATCCGCTAAAATATTTATAAGTTATTATGGATTGATATTCCCGTGGAAGCAGCTTTTTCACAAGATGGCGCTGCAATTATCAAACGTCAGCGCCATCTATCGAAATCTATTCTACATCTTGATGGCATTTTCTCAGTCTTAGTTATCGTGGGTCTATCCAAGAAAAATGCCTGTTTAGATCAAATGGGTATGGATGACCTTCAAGACTGCAATGGAACATTCATGTCTGCTTCAATATTGACATTGAATTTGTTTAAAGGCAGCTTACGACTGCTGGCAGATATAAACCTACTTCTATCGTATTCTAATAACGCCCGATGATATTTAAGACACTTATTTAAGCTGTTATTAGAATACATGGGCTTGTGAGACTATGATGGATAAACGATAAACGAAGGACGGTATCGTTCACGCCAGATGTCATAAGACTGGCTTTGAATGGTCAAACCAACAGACAATAGTCTTCAATGATTTTAAGGCTTGACAAATGGACAGAGCAGCTTTGTCTATGTATCGCTAGCGTTAATAAATTTAAACATATTGATTTCTATCGCCTATCGTTATATAAGCAAGGTTTCTTTATACCATATTTAATAAATATGTCTCATATACTCAAAACTGTCACCATGTCTTTGCTCACAAAAATGTACCAAAGAAATTTAAAGTAGAAAAATTAGTAGGTGTCGCTACGCACGGTTTTGAACTTTTTAAACGGTTGTCGGTGTTCTATGTGTACCTAAGGTTATGAGTGAGACGCGGTGGGTGTAGCATTATTTTATATTTGACGGTTATGTGCCAAAAAAGGACCATTCGACTCAACGTCTGGCTATTTGGTATTAATATATTGAATCGTGATTTTAGACATAAATGCAGATTTACTATAATAGTTATGTGTGTTTAGTATTTCATATAGGTAATGTGAAATAAAAGAAATATGTTTAAAATCACGAATCGACGACCGCCTTCCATCTCATGAATCATTTTATTATCTAATATCAATGTATGTGACGAAGCTATAGTGGATTCGAAAACTGACGGTTTTTAGAGTTTTAAATAATGAACGAAGTAATTTTAATGTGCGATTTTTTTATATATGTTGAATGCGAACGTAGCTTTAGTCGGACATCACAACATACATATCCCTGAAGTACAATGGGATAGCATATCACCGGCGGCTTTTATCATTACGTAATTTATAATGATGATGATCATTATGAATTACATAATGAGCTTTGATTATTGGCTAAGTTATTTCTATATATAAACTTACCTTTTAAAACTGACCATCTAAATACTCTCAAAATCGGTTTTGAAATAGTAGGTTTTATGAGCCGATCCGGAGGTACTACAAACATGATTATCAAAAGCCTAAGACTCGTTTTAAATTCAGATTATTTATGTAATTTATTGAGTAGGTAACAATGGTTTATATAATGTTAATATAGTGCCCCAGCGGGCTGCTACATAGGCTCGAGACGGACTCGGGTGTACGGTCGATATCCCTAAGTACGCTGATGGTTCGGACTTGAGCGTGACTATTAGCTGGCGTTCCGCGCCTGAACGAGAATGTTCGCTGGCGTTCCGCGCCTGAACCAGACTGTTCGCTGGCGTTCCGCGCTCGAACCAGACTATTCGCTGATAGTGATTATTGTAAACCGTACGCGCGAGTCCACTCGGTGCCATAAAGTTATGTCGGTAACTTTGATATATTCGCTCAGTTGTTTTGAGTATGTACGCGCGTCGCACGACACCGCTAAAAATGTGATTTAGGTATAGTGAAAGAAAGCGAATAATCATACGTTATAAAAGGATTTTAGGTTTATTCTGCGTTTAATGAATTATGAAATATATGAATCAGAATTTTAAATAAGACGCCTAGACTCCGTTTTGTTTAGTTTGAGTGTTTTTGGCGGTGTCGTGAGTCCCCCCGCACAGTTATGAGTGCACACGGGGAGCGGACGATGTTGCGTTCTGTTACGGGCGCGCTGCGCGACCGTCTCTTTTACACACGTATAGTATAAAACAGACACACGCATCGATAGAAATATCGTGTCGACCAGCCGAAACATAATGTCTAAAAATTGATCTAAATAAATTCAATTGTGCAACAACACAAACAATTTATTCATGGCTGTAGAAATAAGACGTAGTTCATAAAACGGCGCAGCGCGATCCCGAGTTGTCGTTGATCAGTGTAAAGTCTAGTCTTTATCCTGTTTTTATCTCTAACAATATAATCTAAATATTTACGAATTGATATTTAAATTTTGTGCGATTTCGCCCCACCGGGGCCCGTAGGTACTCGTGTTAGTTAGTTTTAGTTTATAAATACATATAATGTAAAGTATACTGTTATTAATATTTGTTCTCCCTTTCAGTATTTGTGGTGTGTGTTGTGAGCATATTGAGCGCGAGGGCTTGTTTTGTTACGTTACGATGTACTGTTACATTCGATAGTCTAGCCGACGGGCGAAACTTGTTTATGGTAATGTAAATGTTGCTTTATGATGTCTACAAAATATATAATCCCATATACTCACTTCGTTTCATTTTATTTTTTTTGAATGTACAGTCAGCGGCATATAGTTAGTAACAGTCAGTATGACCAAATGTATAGATACACATCTTTATTGCTATATAAGTAAAGATCTGTATCGATATATTTGGCCACACTTACTGCAACTAACTATATGACGCTGACTATACTTATGTACCTATATCAAAATACTTAGGACTAGGGTTGTCACCCGTACTTTAATATAAAGTGTTGAAATTTATTTTTGCTGTGTGTATAGGTGAAAAACTTAGCTGAAGCACCTGACCTATGTAGTACAGATGTAGTTCAAAACTATTCTCCATCGGGATAACTCGGTATCTCGATCGATTACCAGAAAGTAATACAATATTTATTTTCGTATCCTGTACTTTTTATTATTAGTCGTACAAGTAATTCTGTAGGTATTTCTAGCTCAAAAAAGTGGTGACCCTATTTAGGACCCCAAAAATACCATCAGCTTACAAATAAATAAAGATTCATACGAATTAATCAAAATCGATTCACGTTGATATGACCCATATCACTGGCACATCACAATTCGACTGTACTGATCTTTTTTTTTCATGTGTGTTACTTTAGAATATTTATTATAATATTTTCGTTTCTGAACCGAATGAAAACTTCTCACACGTAAGATGAAGATTGCAATCCAGAGGTCGCAGGTTCAAACCCCGGCTCGTACCAATGAGTTTTTCGGAACTGTACGAAATATCATTTAATATTTACCAGGCTCTTTCGGTGAAAGAAAACATCGTGAGGAAACGGATCTAATAAGGCCTAGTTTACCCTCTGGGCTGGAAGGACAGATAGCAGTACCTTTCGTTAAACTAGTGCCTACGCCATTTCTGGGATTAGTTGCCAAGCGGACCCCAGGCTCCCATGAGCCGTGGCAAAATGCCGGGACAACACGAGGAAGATGATGATGGTTTTACAGATTATTACAACCAACGGGACTCAACCTAGTAGGTATGGTAACAGTCAAACCATTAGACAATGTCCTCTTCGTCTCCGAGTTTCATTTATTTGCAATAATACAGTAAATTTTCTCCCAAGTAAGAAATATAATCCGAGATCTGTAGAATGACCCTAAACCGGATACGGAACCCATACTCTCCGAAACATGTCACGCGAGTGACTAAATAAACGTGAGTGAAACCGTTTTACTCATAAAATTGTAACAACCGTTGGTTGATAAAGGTAGCATTTTATTTTAACCATGGTAGGTAAATGGAACTCCGCTTCCACTCAAGAGTTCTTGAGTGGAGGCCGCGTCGCGGCAAGCGTAGTGTAGGACGCCCTCAGGAACGGTGGAGTGACGACTTGCGCAAGATGGCTGGCAGGAGCTGGTTGCGAACAGCCGAAGATCGAACATGATGACATGAAATTGGGGAGGCCTATGTCCAGCAGTGGACTGCGATAGGCTGATGATGAGGTAAATGGATGAGTCATTGTTTTTTTTTTACTGTTTCTGCTCTTCAAGGAATTGAGATATAATTTTATTTAGATGAAAGATCAGTCTACTAAAATCGGTAAATAAAATTTGAACTGTGGAATAACATAATAACTAGCTATAGGTATGTGCCTATGCACACTGCATCTAATTGATAATAAAGCCAAAAACCATGTGCGCATATCATTCTCTGCACCCTAACCTAAAACTTAACAAACGGACTACATGAATTCAATAAAGAATTAATTCATCAACAAAAAATTTTTAATGAAGAATATTTGTGGAGAGACTTTTTTCACAAAATTACGACCCATTTGCTTTAATGTTGAAAAAAAAAAAGAAACAGCTGTAATCAATTTTTTATTATGAGTCCACATTCTCTTTTAATCTAGTTCTGTAGTTTTCTGTTCTTTTACTGACTTCGGCTCGTACATCCTTGTCCTTTACGGCACCCACTATCCGCTCATACTCCTCACCTATGTCATCAAGAATTTTCAGCAAGTCTTCTTCAGCACAACTCTTCAAATAAACACAAATAAGTGTACTCAAGGGATTGACAATGTTTTTTGTATATGCTGTCAACTCTTCCCTATCATCTTGCTCAAAACTGTTGCCATTTGTGGTGTTTTTTAATATCAAACTCACAGCGCGCCACATTCTATAGCATGGCTTGAAGTATTTTGTTGGATCGCAGGTGATTTTTAACACATTGATAATAGTTATACTAGAGTCAATTATATCTATTACGTCAGAGTCTATTTCTTTGAGATTAATTAACTTTTTTTCATAGTAACATAAAGCCTGTTGGATCATGTTTGCTACATCATCAGCGCACTCCAAGTAAATGTCCTGAGATTTGTCAAAACCCACCAAATTCAGTACAATCTGAAATGTGATGACGAGCACTCTTTCAAGTTCATCCTGCTCACAAGAATCTTTCTGGTTTACAATGATCTCAGTAAAACCAGCTACCAAAGACTCAATAGCTTCCTTCTTCAAAAAGTTTGTAAAGAAAAGCTGTCTGGTTTTTTCTGTGTTACAATATGAGCACAGTGTATTGAAATTCTCTATTGCTGTTAGAAGAAGTTCCTTGCTTGAGGAATTCTTTAACATGAAGTATAGAGTGGTTGCATAGTCGGTCTTTTGGAAAAGATCCATCAAGATAGCGACTTCAGCGTCGGGCGCGAGGAACAAGCTGGCGTTAACGAGACGCAACACTTGTATCAGAACCAGAGTGTCGTCACTCTTCATATAACCAAGGAGCAAGTCCAAAAAGTTATCCATTTTCATCAGATCCGACACGACGTTCCTATGGCATGATAAATTTCCTATAATACCGACAATTATTTCAATAATACGCGCAGATTCTACGACAGGTAAAGCAAAATAGAAGAGTTTTAAGATTTGATGTTTTTGAAGGAATAAAACCACATCACGCTCCGCAGTCATATCCCACAGCGTACAAAGATCATCTTCAAAAGATTTTTCCTTTACTTCTTCTTTCAGAGTATCCAGATTTGCTAATTTTAGAAGGATTTTTAAAACAAAACGCTCGCTGTATGCGGTATCGCCAATTACGTCCCCCGCGACGAGCGACTCGCTTTCTTCCTTCGGTTTTTCTTCTTTATCTTTGGCCGCATCTTCTGGCTTCATTTTATTTTGACTTCACTAAATATTGGAGATAAATTCAAAGGTTTGTTTAGGTTTCTTTTGTTCTATCTTCAGTTCATTGCACCATAGCAGAACGAGAACGACGCTACTTTACCTGTCAAAGTCAAATTGAATTGACACTTCAATAGTAACTTACGAGTGCGTTCCTTTCTGTGGAGAGGAGACTAAAATATAGATATATTTATTTAAAGGAGGTAAATGTAATAAATATTATAATTTATTTCGAGAAATTTAGGAATATTCCTAGTCAAACATATAAACACTGTATTGTAGTCTAGTAATTATTAACTTTTTCCACGCCCAAGACGTATATATTGGCACCGCAGGTTCAACGACAAAGACGTATATATGTCCTCGACCCTCTCGACCACAGACCAAATTAGACCTACGTGCACACATAAAGTTTTGACATTTCGACGACGTGGCCTGGCCCGGTACCGCGAACATCGAAGTTCGTATATTTCGGGCATCTATCTCTTTTACTCCAATAAAGGCGTCATGAGAGTGACAGAGACAATCGTCCGAAATTTACGAATATCGTGTTTCGCGGTAGCGCCGCTGTGTGCGTAAACTTTTGCGTTTGACATGGCGCCCCAAAGGTTGAGTTTGAATGTGTACGCACTTGGTTAAGTTACTTTCTCAGAGTCGCGTCACTATATTGACTATACTATGTCATCAAAGCCCTTCACACTTGCATAATATTTGACTGACAGAGAGGTAAATTGACGAACAAACACAGTACCATGACTGCTTGCGACAGAGGGCTTGGTATGCTTAGACACTACAGATTTCTAAACTTTAAATCAAATTAAACGTAAGCCATAGTTTCAATAATTTATTAAAATTCACCAATAATAATTATAATACACCAAGAAAATAACATTAAAAATAGGTACACAATAAAATTATAAATCATTTCACAAAAATAAATAATTATTTATCACAAAGTAAGAATAATAAGTTGATTACAAAAAGGCATAGGTAACTGAGGCGTCTCCCTAGGAATATGCAGTAAAAGGAGAATAACAGGTTGTCTATGGTAATGGTCATACAATGTAAGGATCAATGTCGAATGGGCCATCAAGGTTTTATTTTTCTTTCAATAAGATTGTCACAAATAATATATTCTACAATAAGGAGAAAAACAAACATAATGATCAAAATATAATAATCAACATTGAGTACATTGACACCTGTGTCGTAACTGGCACAACCAGCTTCTCAGGAATAGTACAAAGTGGTCAAATATATCGTAACAAATTCTTACAGTGATACGAATAAAAACTGTGCTGATAGACTTGGCTTCTTATATTGCTATTAACTATTTTATTGTTCCACTTAGAAAATAATCACTGGAATGTTTGCAGGTAGCAACGTGCAAGCGTTCAAGCGACTATCGCCCTAAGGGTAGCACAGTGCGAACACAGACGCCTGTATATTTACCCAATTTGATTTATAGGCCACTTCGAACCTTGTCACAGTAACGTTAATAAGAGATCTTTTGCGTCTTTCATATAGATTTTCAATGTGACAAGGAACCAAGTGGCTCATAAATCAAATTGGTTGACTGTACGTAAGGAGACCCACTCCTGCACACCCAAGCAAACGACTCAGTTATATGGTACCCAACATAAGTGCAAGCCACAAATGGCAACTTGTTTTATGATTATAGTTGTAACGCTGGTCACTTTTAACATAACTCGATTAAGTTACCCGAAATAAACATACAAAAGGAATTTGTATAAAAATATAATATAATGTGTGGGATGGAAGGATAAGTAATGCCACCGCCATTAATTAGATGCCTCTTCTTTTATATCGCTTTTACGTCAAGATGTAAAATGGAAGCGGACAGCAACAAGACAAAACAAAGAATAAGTACAAATGTAGTACAAAGCTTTTTCTATCGGGAAATCTCTGATTTCGATCAAAATGCGACGGCAGATTGACAGTTCGCAAGCAATGATGGTATTAAATTACTGACATTTTCATTTTAATTATTATGGAACTTTATTGTTTAGTGTCAAACGTAAAAGTGAAAAGTGGTATTTGATATTAAACAATCTTCTTCTTCTTTAAAAAAAATATGGCTTCCATCAATAAATCAATCGATGATTTCGCCAATGTCAAGTAGAATAACATATAAGTTTGCCCTTAGAGCATGACGTTGTTCGGTAGTAGGCCTTGCGTTTTGTAAAGTGGTAGCTGGACTTTACAGTAAGCTAAGAGGCGGCCGTGACCCCGGGATTGCCGGGTGATGACCAAAAATAGTGGTGAAACACGTTTTGAAATCTATTCTTCATTAGCTGCACAATTCTGCGTCACTGCATAATACATTATCAATATTACACACTAAACTACGTTTGAACAAAAAACAAAAAATATATTTTCAAGACGACTTCGCCATTTTTAGGTTCAACCGTCAATCATATTAAACAATAAAGTACCATATTAACGGATATGAAATTGTCACTCATTTAATACAAAATTGACAGTTCGGGCGCCGTCGTATTTCGATCGAGATACGAGTTTTTCCGATAGAAATAGTTATGCACTACATCTTTAATCTTTCATGCTCTAGCAAAATAACCCCACAAAGATATTGCCAACAAGGTGATAAAATCCCTGATATAAACTGCAAAAAATGAATAAATAATGTTGTTCCTAAATCATTTCCCGTAAAAAATGGATAACAAATTCATTAAAAAAATTTGGAAGTAGCCCTGTACAGTCAGCTTGTAGCGTAGTAGCCAAAAGTATCTTTGGCTACTTAGGTTGCTAATTGTTAGCTATTTGGCGCTGACTGTAGTATCGTGTAGACTTAAACACGAGATCATTTGTTGCTTACAACTAATTTAGCATATCTATAGAATATTTGGGTATAAGCTGTTAGAAGCGCAACGATTTATTTTAAACATTATGTCAGCGAAACACGAAACAATTGATTCAGAATTTATATGAAAATTCACTTCGAAACGTATACCCTAAGGCCCACCATACAAGTAAAATGCTACTCGAATTTGTTCTTTATAGTGTAGGAAATAAAGTAGAATCTCTTTTGTATCAAAATTGAAGGAAACAAATGAAATTTAACTCTGTTCCAATTGTATAAAGTTCAAATTTCATTATAGAACTACAGAACTGGGCCTTACGAGGATATCATATTACAAGATGTTACATTTAAGTCAGACAGAATGAGCAAGACATAGAAATATCTGTTCTTAGGAACAATAACAAGAAAAATTGTATACATAGATAACAAAACTTATACTCGGTTTAGAATCGAAACCGGTCGTTTGACAATAAGATTATAGGATACTAAATAATGCATTTTATCCATTTGAGATATCATGTTTCATAGTAACATCTCATGAGCTAATCAATCGATATTCAAATAAAAATAAAGTTTCATTTTCAAAATGACTGTTTGATTCCCGAACTGAGTACAAGTTTAATTCCATGTGGCATACATACATACTCTTGTTCAAATTCAAATCTTTATGTCTTAGTTACAGAGTTGCCTAGACCAACCGATCTAAATGTGCCGCCTCGTACATGAATAAGCTATTTGAGACTTACTGAATGCAAATAGTTATTAGAATGACTTCCCCTGACTCAATTTGAGAACTAAATATTATTGCTAAAAATACGCATTTTGAAGTTTAAATTATTATTCTAATGGGAAAACAGTTTCAGGTACACTGTTCCGGTAAACGATTACTATTTGCTAATAATAAAAATATAATATATATCGCTAACTCTTACATGCATTATTTATTTATTGTCTGTTTTTACCTTTAAAAATAAAGTTATTATTCCATTTCACTTTTACCAATTGAGACATAGTTCTGGCCCATAATATCGTTAGTGTATTGTGTCGACCGAGTGATCATCTGGACATAGTGCGCAAAACGTTCAAGTTGATAAAAAAGATCAAGTGCGGGTAGTTCGAAAAATCCGTCTTTAAACTTTAGTCAGTCTTCATCCGAGACCACGAGGACAAATACATCGGAGGTTATTTTCAAAGCGTTAGCCGTAACTGCTGTTTTTAAATGTAGTTGTGATTTAATATTGATTCAAGATTAAAGTAGAGTTTTAACTCAATATACAACAATATTAAATATTAATCACACGTCAAGTATCTCTGCCAAATTATCCCATGCGGATGGGGAAATATCTGTGTCTCATTTTACTGGTAACCTTAGAAAAAGGTAGAAATAATACTAACCCTATACAAGACCTTTTGATATTCTGTTTTTTAGTAATAATTAGTGTTTACATACTTTGGTTTGTATATTACAACTGTTTTCGTTTGCCATATAATATTTAGAACTTAGTCACAATGTAAGCGAAGTATCAAGATTACACGATAATCTTCCGGTTTTTTTTTTCAAATTAAAACACAAAATGGTAGGAGTTAGCGATATACACGTTTTAAAAACCTTCCTAAACAACGATAAATACTGGAAATTTAATGAGTATCAGAAGACATTTTAAATTACAAATAATGAATAAATAAATTAATAATATAAAAGTGTTAAGTTTAATTAAGAACAGTATTGCCTTAACTCAAACAAAGTTTTCAATAGTTTTAAAAATACTTAGCTTATATACAAGCATCTGCTTATTTATTACATATATACATTAAATACATTATATTTATGATTATATACATCGGTAGTATCATCGCTAAGGGACGCAATTCATTTCACTAGTACATTCCTTTTTTGAAATCCTAAGTACATAAGACACGGTTAAAAACTAACCCGGTTATTCGTAAAAACGCTCAAGCCTACTTTACTTAAATTGTTTTGTCCTAATCTATCAATTTGACAATTGTATTTGTAAGACACGGACAAAAGATAATTTGGTTGAAAGTAGGTTTGTGACGTTTATGAATAGACGGGTGATTAAAATACCTACAACCGGGGCTAAACATATAATACTAAGATGAAAATGAAAATACATTAGAGTACAGTATTTCTTTTCAATTTCATAAAGATATCTGTAAAAATATAATAAACCTTTTGATATTAGTGCAATACATATTTAAAGTAAAAGTGTTTTTGGTCTGAGAATAACTTGCTTTTTTTTTATTTCGACGAAAATTACGTCTACTGTATGCGATGTGTTTTACCTACATATAAGGTAAATTGCCAGTAACTGACCACTTTCAATAACTGTCCACCTCACACTAAAATGAATTCTAATCGCCTATGAACAGAGTTCATTTTTAGTATAATATGGCTAGTTATTGGAGGGTGACCAGTTATTAGCGAATTACCCGATCAGTAATTTAATCAACACAGTAACTATGATTTTAACGCGATGCATCAGTTCATTATTAGTATGATTACCTGCCATATCAATAAAATATTTATAAAACATTAATTGTATTTAACTGATTCACGCCAGGATTATTATAAATTCATATATAAAATAAAATAAACGAAAATTCAAGTAATAGGTATTATATACTTCACAACAAAGATCATAGAAATAATGGATCGACAATGTCTACATAAAATCGCGTTCCTAATTCTGGCAATCACACTAGCGCCATCTATCACGATTAACAGCAAATCTTAGTTCCATACTACTTCTAAGGAGATGTCGCGCTGTCAAAATAACTCAATATGTATCCATAGATGGCGCTGCGCTACCATGTTCTCGAAAACAGACATAATGTTGGAAGAACGCGACTTTGTATAGGCCCTGGTTTCTCTGACCACCCGCTGCGGGCGACCGGTGCCCGACGCATGTTCGCGACCGACCCGACTCAAACATTCTCGAACAAAACATTAGAACGTCACGCGGACACGCGTCGGTTGGCGTTCGCCGGCAGCGGGCGGTCAGACAAACTAGGGCCGCCATAGACAGTTCCAATCTATTATTTCTATGATAACTAAAAGACGTGACTATTAAAAAAAACGTGCAACGCCACCAAAAGAAGACAGTGCAGAAACAACAAAACCGCCGAGGGTACGCAATAAATCAGTCTATTGTCTATGTTCAGCTGCCGTCAATCTGGGACCTTCAGTTCAGCCCACACGGGGCAGTAGGGGGAGGCCGGGCCGCCCCAGGACCAGCCGCGGGGGATGGCCAGGTGGCTGAGGCCGGACTTGACGGCGCCCGAGTGGCCGTTGAAGCCCGACTTGTCTATGGCGCCTGGACAGAGGATGCAGGTCTGGCCGGAGTAGTTGTTGTCTATGGTTGTGAACAGACCTTCGTCGAGGAGTGGCTCGCAGCTTTGGAGAGCTGGAATCAGGAGTATAAAAAAGTTATTACAGAATCATTTACATATCAACGTACGGGGACCATCTACATACTAGGTCACAGCACTAGGGGGAGACCATACGTGACATGTGGATGGCCCCTCAGATCCACAGTAAGTGTACGGACTTGTGTTGGTTGCATTAGTCTATTAATATATTGTATATTTTAGAAACTTAGAAATAAATATACGCCATGAACTTATGAAATAAATATATATCATGAACAGATGTATTACCCATGTATGTTTTTATTGGGACTCGAACCCGGGACTTCTAGCTTCGTAGGCATGGTACCAACCAGGCTAGGAGGCAGTCAAAACTTAAATGGACCATTCACAAATGGACTTATAAAATGTTAAAGTCAGAATTAAAATGGGACTGGGCTGAACACAATCTTGTGGGTTACCCCTGTGGCCCCCGAGACAGAGCCCAGTGTCAAGCACAAAAAGCGTCGGAGATCTGAACTTGACTGTTTTTTTTTTTTACCACAAAGGTGGCAAACAAGAATGCGACCCGCTTGAAGGTAGGCGGTCACTGCAGCCTATGGACGTTTACAGTACCGAGGCATCATTAACGCGTTGCCGACCCCGTGAAAACCTCTTTACACCCTTTTTGAAGAATCCGATACAGGTGGGAGTCTGCTCAGAGCGGGGGCATTGGGCAAATTGCATACTGCGGAGATGTCTCGTTATTGCGGCGTGTCGATTACTAATGGAATCGTCAGGAAAACGTAGTCCGACGATTTTCCGGACCATAATACCGGTGATACATGGAAGAAAAGGCCTTTGCCCTGCAGTGGAACACTATCCTTTTGATAAAAATACATAACAGAGATATCAATGCGCTGTCATGACTCATACATCTTTTAATAGACCCCTAACAAGTAACAGACTTTGTACTTTACGCAACGATTCATTGTTTTTGTTATTATCCTTATTGTCAGACATCCTTATGGTTTTCTTTAGCATTAAGTTATTTTAAAGGGAAAACATGACATATTAATAATTAATATCTGCAATAGCAATAGACATGACAAAGAGATATGGTTATGCAATGAGTATATTTATATTTTTTACGTGGGATAAAAATAAAGTAAAATGAGTCGTTTTCGTCTATATACCTACTTGAATCATTATATGTATACCGATTTTAATTAGACAGTGATGAAACTTTTATCACTTTCCTAAACTAAGCTCGCACCTTTATCGTGCTACCGTGACGTGTCAGAATTATTTGTGCGTTTAAAAAAATATTTGTAACCCAACAGCCTGCCTACTTGTTTCCCCCTAAATCTACACCAACCCCTACGATCGATGTTCCGTTAAACACTTTTATTGCAAAGTTGAACCACCGGCACCGCCAATTGGTTCATATCACATGCATAAAAAAACTTAACTATGTGTGTCGCTGGCATTTCCAATATTTCATAAGAGACAATGAGTTTACAGACATCTTTGACATATATTTTGGAAAATTGGTTTAATGAATTTAGTCATTGTAAATAAGTAAACGATAGATTTAAATGGCGGCGCGTCTATTCAAGCCGATTCGCGTCGGCTTAACTAAGTTTCCCGCAGTTCAACAGGCAGTTTCTTGGGGTCACGCAAAACCTTGCCCAAGAAACAAATTGACCCGCCGCCAGGTATGAAAAGACCTATCTTAGTAAGGTTTACAAGTTCAAGTTTATTTATATACGATTTACCTAAATATATCTAAATACAAGTATTAATTGTTTCCATATAAAGATACTGTATTCGAAGTTAATAGTATATATTGCCAACATCAGCAGACATCGTGTATCGTGCTCTCAAACTGATAAGATATAAATGGCAATGAATCATTATTGCACAGCTGTGTCTTAATATATTATATAATGTTATACTTTTAATATTAACTTCTAAAATGTTGTTTCTTGATTTTATAGTAGAACATATTTGTTAGTACGAAGACACTAGAGGCAAAATTAATCTAAGAGCCGAAGGACTCCACTGCTGGATATAGGCCTCCCCCAAAACGACCCACAATGACCCGTGTTACGCCACCCACATTCAGTAATGATTTATAATGATGTTTTTGACATGTACAGTGATTTAGAACCATTTTTTGTGTATAATTCTTACATAAATCTACTTAGCCCTACAGTATGCTCTATTGGTATAAGGCTTGTGTTGTAGGTACTAAACGACTATATACATTATAGATAGGTACATATATATAAATACATAGGTAACGTCCATATTCCTAATATACACACAAATAAATGCCCTAGCCAGAATTCGATCTCCGGTCCTGCTTCATAGAGTATCCACAATATCGAAATTATTAAGTACTAACAAAAAAAAACACACATAGCATGGTTAAAAGTAACCCCTGTAGCATGGAGGTCCAAAGATCGCTCAAGTGTATGTGTACAATATCTGAACATGCATTTTGTTGCCTTGACAATAGTGGCGTTGTTCAGATATTTGTGACCACCTCCACAGCTCCGATATATCTTGGTTATTCGATTACTAACACATGAGTTCTCCGGTCGGACAAAGGAGGCGATACTGACAAACGATCTCTATGCACGTGGCAACTGTATATAGTAAGTAGGTATTTGTGTAAAACAGTGGCAATAAAGAGCGATTGGACTTTAAACAGCAATTAAACTTGTCTTTGTGGAGACAATGGTTACCTTTTTATTTATTTTATTTGTAATTACTTGACTTTTATAATTTCAAGACTGAGTTCAAATGAGTAGACACTAATAGCTAAAGCTAACTTTGGTTGTGGTGACCAAAATACGAAAAAGAATGGCACCACCCATTTCTCCTCGTCGTAAGGAGTCGACTATAGAAAAATCTATCTATCCGATTAAGCTAGAATTGAACTGAGCACTGAAATCGTTATTTCATGTACTCTGTCTACTCGCCTCTCTTAGGAATGTGGGAGGGAATATATTACATATATATTAATATATTATGGTCACATCTGGTGGTAAGTGTCGACGTGGAGGGTGTAGCACGCTGATTCAGTAACAGCCTATTCACTCTTGCCTTGAAAAGACTCAAATTTTATCTTTCCGGGAATACAGACGAAGTGAGCGAATCCCATTCCTTAACAGTCCGCATTAGGAAGGTAGAAGCGGATCGATTATATATGTATATATGATTCTGACTCTCCTCTGGTAATTTGGGACCCTTCATGAACAAAATTTGCCCGCTACTCCCGTCAAAATTGATCAGGTCCAAATTGGTGGTGTTAAACAAATTAGAAATAAGTAATCGTGCCACCTTGAGAACGTGCACGTCTTAAGTCGACAGGCATTCGGGGCAGACCCCTTTCATGATTGATTCTTTATGAAGAAAAGGAGCTAATTAAAGTGAGACTCACACTGCACATTGTTCCAGCTGTAGAACTCTCCGGCCAGCGCAAGCGGCAGTCCGCACCGGGCGGCCATCTTGACGGCTCTCTCCAGGCGGTCGACGTCTTCAGTCGACAGGCGCTCGTGGCAGACGACGTTCAGGATCCATTATGAAGAAAAGGTGCTAATTAAAGTGAAACTCACACTGCACGTTGTTCCAGCTGTAGAACTCTCCGGCCAGCGCAAGCGGCAGTCCGCACCGGGCGGCCATCTTGACGGCTCTCTCCAGGCGGTCGACGTCTTCAGTCGACAGGCGCTCGTGGCAGACGACGTTCAGGATTCATTATGAAGAAAAGGTGCTAATTAAAGTGAAACTCACACTGCACGTTGTTCCAGCTGTAGAACTCTCCGGCCAGCGCAAGCGGCAGCCCGCACCGGGCGGCCATCTTGACGGCTCTCTCCAGACGGTCGACGTCTTCAGTCGACAGGCGCTCGTGGCAGGCCACGTTCAGGATTACGGCAGGTCGCCCGGAGAGGAGGAACGCTGGAAAGGATACGGACGTTAGGGTCAAAGACGATTTTTGTGTTCGAGTACCCATATCCTGTGAACTTATAAGCACACAAGCTGTTACCTATTGACTACAGCAAATATGAAAACCCGTTTAATGTGTCTGACCCGTTATTGCAGTTTTAAAAAATTCAACTGATAAGTAGTATTTATTTATATGTGCATACTTAAGTAGGGGAGAAGTGGCATGAAAGAGCCAGGTTTTGAAAGAGCCACTTGCATTATTTCGGAAGTTTTAGAACAGATTTGGTTGGCAATACTATTTTTAGGTGGTAACACTGATTTCCCGTCCCTCACAAAAAACTTACAGTTCGCCGAAACCAACCGCCATCGGTGCATCCAATCGAAGTTTTAGGCACTCAAAAGTAAGTTTTTTGTTTCATTTTCGTTGTATTTTGGTATTTTTTTGCTAACAATTATAGGCAAATGGGTTATAGATTCAGTTGGTGCATATATTTGGCTTTTCAGCTGCATAAAAACTTATTTGCAAAAGGTCTCGTATTATTGTTATTTTGAAGGTTATATATATTTTTTGGACAAGTCGTGAAAGAGCCGGGTCAATGGGCATTGAAAAAGCCGGCTCTTTCATAACTGGCTCCTTCATAACCTTGAAATTGTTTTATGTAAATAATATAAAATAATATTATATACGTAAATTTTTTCATAATATTATTGAATTATTTGCTTCAGATATTTCATTATGGCGAAAGTTGGTCCAAAAAAACGTAAAAGACCTCTTTACGAATAATATTGCTATCTTTAGGCTCAAAGATAGCAATATTATTTTCCCCTCACTAGCTCGTAAAGCGCTTGTTTATCCTTTAATACGAGAGGGTAAAAACGCATTTTATCCACTAGTGATTAAAGTAAGTTGACTTCTCATAGCTCTTATTGCTATGGTTTTAAAGTGTAAATTCGCGAAGTACAGGCGAGCTTCGCTAACGCACCGAGTTGAAAATCAAAGTAGAAAATTCGAAAATCGTACTGGCCACCACAAGCTAACCAAGCTAAAGGCACCTTTTGTAAAAATGTTGAATGTATCTAAACGCAAAGAAAAAGTCAATGCGATTTCAAAACATTTTTTGCATGTTTCACTTTCCTCGCTGGGGAAAAGTTTTGTGTTACACACGGGTGCAATTGTAATTTACTTCTCGTGTATTGAAACACTCGTTATGCTCAGGATTCTATTTTAAAACCACTCGCTTTGCTCGTGGTTAAACTATAGAATCCATTCGCTTGCTCGAGTTTCAATCCCACACTCGCAGTTAAAATACAATTTTGCACCCTTGTATAACAAATTACTATTTTGAAGTTCTTGGAGATTTAATGATATTGATTTTAATAGAAGATTTTTTTTTTATTTAGACTGTTATAAAAAAAAACCGCCTATGTGTTAAGTTCTGTAGAACGTACCTATGTACCTACATCTGACTGTTTAATATGTTAAGATTAAGAAAGCGTTAAAAACGATTACTTAAAATGACTGATATAATTCTTCATTTTTTTGTTACGTAATGTTAGCAATTACTTAAAATATTGTTAGAATTGTTTTTAAGTTTTTTTTTATATCACACTTTTTTTTTTTGATAATTTTCATAATTACTTGTTGTTATACTTACCGGCTCTTTCAAAACTTATGGCAGCTCTTTCAATACCGAGCTGTGATGAAAGAGCCGAATGACACATTTTTTTGAAATGCATATTTTGTTGATTTTTATATATTATTTGAGAGTTTTTTGTACGAAATTACGTACTCAAATAAATAAAGAATAATTTTTAATATAAAAAATTACATCTTTTTCATTACAAGTAGTATTTTTTCCGCCGTAAAGAAAACTGGCTCTTTCATTCCACTTCTCCCATACCTACCTAGTATATAATATACTTAGTTTACTCTATACGGTCAACGCCTCAAGTTACCTTAAAGGTAAGTTCGACATTATACATTTTTAATCCTTACGTACAGTCAGCAGCAAAAGTGGCCGAGGTGTTTGTTGAAGAGCGCTTGTAGGTCATTGTGAACACTTCACCCGCGTGTTCAAAATTACCTGCAAGCGCTCTTATTCTTTTGACAATAGGGATGTGTTCACCTCATTTTGAACACCTCAACCGCTTAGTCACTTCTGATGCTGACTGTACTTCATAAACATTGCCGTTAGACTAGCCTGAATTAAAATGATTAAAATAGTATTTATTTATTTTATCTTTATTGCACAAAAGAAAACTTACAGTACAAAAGGCGAACTCAATGCCATAAGACATTATCTACCAGTTACCCAGTCTGTAATTAACATTTATTATATATTTGTGACATTATCTATGAAAAGGGCCCTTATTGTCGATGCCGCTTATTTCGTTGTTCAAGACGATACAATACTAACGCCACGCGATTTGACGTAAAGTGCCATCGACATTAAGGTCCCTTTTTCTAGATAATGACACATTTATCGTATGGCTTTTTACATGTCACTGGATCTTACATTTACATTAAAAAACTTAAAATAATAGGAAAATCTAGGGCTAGAATTTTGCTCGCGACTTCCCTAAGGTCTTGAAATCGTCCAGCCTCGTCTAGGTGGCCTGTGTATTTTGTGAGTGGGCATTCCTAACTTCACTAAGGTACATGTTCGATGGTCTGTTCTGGGTCTCCACAGTCGTAAGCTGAGGAGGCAGTTAACTTCATTTTTTTTTAATGACATAAGGTGGCAAACGAGCAGACGGACCGCCTGATGGTAAGCAATCACCGTCGCCCATGGGCACCCGCAACACCAGGGGAGTTACAAGCGCGTTGCCGACCTTTAAGGGGGGTTGGAGCTCTGGGAACCTCACTCACCATCAGGAACACAACACTACATACCTGAAAGGTAGCAGTGCTATTATGGCTGTCGTCTTCTGTAAGGAGGAGGTACTTCCCCAGTTGGGCTTCTCCAGACTCGAGCGTGATGGTACTTCACTGTGCCCTACCTCTCATTGTCGGACGTAGTTTAAGGACATACCCGGGATTAATTATAGTTATATGCAATAATAAAATCTTCGCAATACCAGCTGTCGCGCCGCGTCGACAGTGTCAGTAAGGTAAACTTGTTGGTAAACACACTAATGCCACCTAACCTTACCCGGGCGGGCTCGGGTACATATTTCATGAGCCCAAGGTCGATCGATTCTAACCCTCCCACGACTACCCAGCTTTATGACTTGTAACGGTCACCTTCTGTGCCATTCTATTTAATTAAACTGGTGAAACAGCTAAAACTCAGGCTTTATGGTTATGTTTAATAGCAAATTCTAGTCACGCGACAAATATATTTTACGTGACATAAATTGAAGGTGAAAATCTTGTTTTCATTTTATGTGAGAATCAACCATATTCGAGCAATATTCGACTTACAAAACGTGAGTTACCCGGTTCTATACAATTAAATTCACTAAACGTAGTAAAAACTAAAAACCAGCCTCTTGACGCAGGGTGCCGAGGATGCTGGCAGCATTTCCTGCTCGCTGAGCTGCAATAGGTACTTATGCGTTGAACGGGGAAAATTGTAGGTACAGTCGCCATCAGATATATCGGAGCTGTGGAGGTGGTCACAAATATCTGAACAACGCCTCTATTGCCAAGGCGATAAAGTGCATGTTCAGATATTTGTGACCACCTCCACAGCTCCGGTATATCTGATGGCGACTGTACATAAACATGTCTATTATATTACATGTCTTTAGATTTGAATATCGAGGATGTCTATTATCTTTTCCTGTCTCATATTTCTAGTTTGCTTTTTATAGGCCAGTAGCAAGACTAGACTCTATTCGTATTAAATTCGAAGGTGTATTCTATAAGATTAATTTTCGTAAAGCAAAACCGACGGATGGGCAGCAGCATCTGTCGAAACCCAATCTACAGCTGTTGCGGTCGCCAACCCGCCTGCCAAGCGTGGCGACTATAGCAACAAAGGCTACCCCCCTAATGTGATACAAGTCATATTTAGGGGAGGCCTTTGTTCATGGACGAATACGGCTGAAATGATGATGATTATGATGAATTTGAAAATGTTAGATACTTTTAGTGCGCTGTTTCATACGCTATTATCGATGGAGCATTCCATAATGGTCATGATTTCTAGTTTTTTTAACAAAATTCTTTTTTTATTCAATAGTTTGCAACAATGTATTGCCATGTTTCGCATGCAACTCGCTTACGAAATATTTAAGTAGTTTAAAAAAGAAACAGGCACAAAAAGTTGGAAAAATGGCCCCGAATGTCTCAAGTATGATGGAATGCTGCTGATGTTGACTGAACCATAATTAACGATGTCCGCTTTTCCAGTAATTTCCGGACGTTTCGATATTTTTCACGCTCGATAGTGTCATGAACAAACGACACGCGATAAAAAAATCAATTACATTCAGCATTTTTATTGGAGTACGTATGTAAATTAGTGAGCAGGTAAATGCTGCCATTTGTAAACATATAGGGAAATACATAAATAACAACTAGTTGACTATTTGTCTGATTGCCTGCCATATTTTTTTTTACATGGATAAACTAAAATTATTAAAAAAGATAGGCATGCCCAATTTCCATGGACACTCTGATACTAATACCGATAAGTACGACCGGTCTGGCCTAGTGGGTAGTGACCCTGCCTATGAAGCCGATGGTCCTGGGTTCGATTCCCAGTCAGGGCATTTATTTGTGATGAGCACTGTTCCTGAGTCATGGGTGTTTTCTATGTATTTAAGTATTAATATGTATCTATCTATTATATATATCGTCGTCTAGTACCTACATCACAAGGCTATGGAGCTTACCGTAGGGCTAAGTCGATTTGTGTCATATTGTCCCGAAATATTTATTATTTTATTATTATTATTAAGTATGTTATTGTACCATGAATCTGATATCATTATGTTGCCAGATCCGGAAGGGTACCTACTGCAATAATCTAATAAACTATAGCAACTCCTAAGAGACACACAATAAACCCGTGGTATTTAGGTTCGTTAGAATCCTCTTGATGTAGTATACATGTAGTTGATGATTGTGCATAAAGTATATGGTGAAATAATATAAGTATAATAAAAATTTGTAGCACACATTTTATTTTTGATACAATAGGAGAAAAGTAGAATGACTCATTAATTAGCCAGCAGTTTTGGAACGCGATTAATTGTTAATCCCTACTTATATCATCCTTGGTTGTGAACTAATCATCTCCCATTAATTACAACGAACTTTGCTTCTGACATGATAAGTGTACTCATATATCAAAGTCTGAATCGTATCACATCTAAATATATACAACAGTTGCGTTACCTCGTAGATACTCTTTATACTATATAGATATATTCTATTATACACCTTTATTATTTCATGCCGTGGAGTTCCAATAAGAATGGGATGTTAAAATTATCTTCGGTTGCCGGTTCAACCGGCCGGTCAGTTTCTTCGTGCTTGGTCTCCGGATAGACGTTTTAGTTGTGGTATTTCATAATATTCAATAGTTTTCGTCAGGTTAATTTTAAATGAAATATTTACCTACAAAAAAACTGTACAAAATGTATAAAAAATCATGTGGAACAAGATTATTGTTAAGTCAAGGTTAAAAATAAACTCTTATCAGCATTGCACTGCACACTACACTTTGGCTGTGTTGTATGTACCTCACAGTCCTAACACAACTCTCTAGGATGGCAAGTTAGTTCCAAACAGTCGACGATATTGTTATATTTTTCTTAGATTTTCACTGAACAATAATATAAATGTCCAAATTACTAACTTATCTGCAAAACATTTTTAGTACAAAACATACTAAGTATATTTTACCAACAAATTTAGATATATAAGGTTTATTTATTACATTTAAACTTTTGGGATTAAAACTATTACTTAAAACGGGATAGTTACCATATGTTAATTTGAACGAATTTTCGGTGGGTGGTTTGACCACCGTTAAATCTCGCAGTACTTCAGTTATCCTGTGAGGATGGCGCTTGCAACAGTGCCGAAATATCGGAAACTCATCCAGAATTAACATATATGGTAACTATCCCGTTTTAAGTAATTAAATAGTTGTAAACTTGTCATGTGAAGGACCATGATAGCATAAAATCTTATATTAAACTTTCGGGAATTTAACTACCTTATACGTAAAATTGGTTAAGATACTAAACTAATGGATGAATGGTAACATGTATCGTGTGTTATAATAGCGTATTAAATTATGTGAATGTGTATTTACATATGTAATCTACATTGAGGTTCCAGACTACTACTATACTAGATGACAGGATAATCATTTTATCAGCTTATCAATCTTATTATGTGAGTGTATCTTACCAAATAGTAAAGCAAGATTGACTTATGTCATTCCGGTATTAAGGGTTAGGTACCTATTTAAATTAAATTCAGACAATTTACGCGGCAGACCGAGGGCCTTAATAAGTAAACAGTACAGCGAGGTCAAGGTATACAAGTTAATGTACTGCAGTTGCCATCATATTTATGGGAGCGGCCGATGTACTCAAAAATATCTAATCATGCACTATATCGCCTTGACAATATAGGAGGTGCCCAGATATTTGTGGCCACCTCAGCCGCTCCAATATATTTGACGGCGAGTGTAAATGACTTTAGAAGAAAGGGCGTACGACATAGTCTTCTTAACCACTCATCTTTGACGACCGGTCTGGCCTAGTGGGTAGTGACCCTGGCTGTGAAGCCGATGGTCCTGGGTTCGATTCCCAGTCAGGGCAATTCATTTGTGTGATGAGCACAGATATTAGTTCCTGAGTCATGGGTGTTTTCTATGTATTTAAGTATTTATATGTATCTATCTATTATATATATCGTCGTCTAGTACCTACAACACAAGCCTTACTGAGCTTACCGTAGGACTAGGTCGAATTGTGTAAAATTATCCCGAAATATTTATTTATTGTTTATTTATGCGACGAAACTGGCATATGACGCCGCGGCGAAAAAATAATTGCTGTAATATTCCGTGCACAATTGATCGGTCCTGATGACAGGCCCACCCACGCTGCGCTTTCCGGTACATGGTAGCTTCCACATATTAAAACGTAACACCGCGGTTTATATATCTGTCTGTGATTCAATAAGACTAAACAATCTAAAAACAAAACATTCTAATAATAACGTTAACGTCAAAAGGTAACGTATTATTGAATGTTTTGTTCGTCTTGTACAAGTTTTTATAGAATTGACAAGAACTTGCCTGTATCCTTACCATGAGTTGTGACTTTGAAGTTTTCGATAACGAGTATCGAGTTTACTATCTGTGCATCTCGTTCGCACTAAAACAGTACAAGCGAGATGCACTGATAGTAAACTCGATACTCGTTATCGAAAATGTCAATGTCACAACTCATGGTAAGGGTACTGGTACCGCGAACGTCGAAGTTTGTATATATCGAGTATCTTTCTCTTTCTTTTCTTTAACCCTTAATTTGACAGTCTATAGCCGGATGTATACATTATTCGACCATCTTTATGCATTTTTTATGATTCGAATTTTAGGACTATTCAAATCTGCCGAAGTTGGAATAACGTTTTTTTTTGCCAAATTAAAGGTTAATGTAACACAACTCAATAATGACAAAAAGGTAACCATTACACGTTCCGGAAATCCGGATGTAAAAGTTGCACCGCTCGCTAACGTGTTATCATTGACAAATTCGCAAAAACCTATTTAAAATGCTGTAGAGGTCATTCAACCGTATTCAGTCTGTCAAGGCACTTGACTCTTTGACCTTAGTATTAATAACATAGGTCGCCATTTTGTGGTATGCTGTTTAAATTGTAATAAAATAAAGTGAACATTCAATAATTTGGGATTTGTGTAGGTATGAATTCGAACACTCTATCAAATCACCGGGACAGGTAGCAGCGTCTCTGTGGTGGATCATCCTGCGCTCGCCAACCCGCCTGCCAAGCGTGGCGATTCTGGCATTACCCCTCATGCTCAGATCTCTCCCTGTGGCGGTCTATGAAGGAAGCCTATACCTATATCCAGCCGTGAATATTCATGGGTGATACGTTGGTACTTGATAGGTAAGTATGTATTGATGTTAACCAATTCAATTCAGCGTCAAAGTACTTACGTACCAGACAATTATAAATATATTCAAAATCTACATTAGACTAACTTAAGTTACCTAAACGAACAAACCAACCATTTAAACAATTTTCTAACCGTTACAAATTACTGCAAATTCATAATTGTTAAAATATGTCACTTAACTTATTACGACAATTAAGCGAATAACATTCACAACGGTAATTAAATAACGGTACTATGGTACTGCCAAGGTAACAGATATCTATACGA
Organism: Grapholita molesta; assembly: GCA_022674325.2. Classification (NCBI taxonomy): domain Eukaryota; kingdom Metazoa; phylum Arthropoda; class Insecta; order Lepidoptera; family Tortricidae; genus Grapholita; species Grapholita molesta. Next base: position 3,517,542 of record CP053124.2, on the reverse strand, counting down.
CCAAAGCACCAAAATATGTATACATGCACCTTATTCTCACAATTTTAAGGTACAAGTATACATATTTTAGCGCTTTGGTCGTATCGATATATTTCACGTGCGAATGTCTAGTCTAGGAAGGTGTGCTAAGTAAATGAAGTGCGCAAGTCTGCTGCACCATTGGACGCTCGATTTGAATTTAGAATTTGTCGCGGGAGAATACGGTAAACAATTGAATGAGGTTTTGAAATGCTGTCGTGTACGGTAATAAAATAAGATTATTTTATTTTATATTGCTGAACACATCCATTTGTTACAGCGCGTGTTTAATTTTCAATTACAAATACATAACATGGATGGTTTAACTTAGTATATTATTATTTATGTATGTTATTATCTTTAACGACTGTGTTTGACGGATGACAATAAAAATATATCTGTAAATAGATGACATATACTTAAGAAAAAGGGTCAGAGAGTCAGCCGCGAAAGCAGGAGTTGACACCGGAGGACCATGTCACGTTTTCTTAAGTATATATCATCTATTTTCAATTAATAATTTTATAGTAGTGTACTTCCTGAAAAGCCAATTAAAATTTTAATGAAAAAAATATTTGATATCGTCGGGGATAGTGCAATACCGCGTATCTACAAATATCGATAGAGTTCGAAATTCAAACAATGTACAAAGAAATTGTGTTATTGCATTGTATTAGTTACGCGGTATTGCACAATGCCCGACAATATGTTCTTAGTTACAAATTATATTAATTTGTACCAACTGGCGTCTGTATTATAATGACTACCAGCCTACGAGACAGAAATTACAGTATGGGGCTCTTCAAAAAAGGAGTGTACAGATTTATAAAGGGTCGGCAACGCGCACTTGACGCCTCTGGAGTTACATGCGTCCATAGGCTGCGGTAACTGCTTACCATCAGGCAGGCCGTATGCTTGTTTGCCACCGACGTCGTATTAAAAAAAAGTTTCGTGTGAGATGTCAAGATATTTGAATGTTGCCGGTTGTGGTATCAACATTATTAAGTATTAACCTGAGTTAAAAAGCATAATGTTGAATTTGATACAAACACTTTTGTTTTATGTGTTTATTAACGTAATACTCCAGTCTACAAAAACACACTGAGGATACTGACTAGACATTATAACAAACTGCTAACTAGCATATTACGCGAATCACGAATTCGCAACCTGATTACTTCCAATTAATACATCATTGAGAACGATTTTTCGTGCCCGGCTTTACATTGATGCTAATTTTCGCATAATAATGAAATGGTAAATTTGCTTGTTTATGCTGATTAAATCAGCGTCATATGTATACATAGTTATCAGCAACAGCAACTAAAGTAGATAAGTTTATAATCTTAATCTTCTATATATTGGCTGGAGAATGGCTGAACCGATTTGAACGATTTTGGGTTCCTTGTGATCGTCTTGGCCAAAAGTTTAAAGGCTTGGTCACATAGGGCGCGTTTTGTGGCGTGGCGCAGCGGGGCGCGACGCTGCCTTCCGAATGTGTGCCTTATTTCGTTACATTAGCCACACCGCTGTCACGCCCCGCTGCGCCACGCTCTCAAAACGCGCCTATCTGCCCAAGCCTTAATAGTAAACTTAAAAAAGAAAAAATCAATCAATCAAAAAGACCCCATATATATAGACTTTCAGGGGGTACAAAGTTCACCGGGACAGCTAGTTTATATAGGTATATAATTATATTGCAAGCGCTGCGGTAAGAGCGTGCGACTTGTAATTAGGAGGTCGCAGGTCCAAACCCCTGGTTACCCGCTTCTATACGCTTAATATGAGTATTAACAGTATTAACTTGTATTTAAGTTTTGATTAAGTTGTGTTACTGTTAGTTTTGTGACTACAGTCCTTAGCATTAGAAGTCAAGGTGACTGCAGATAATGGTTGTTTTTATTAGTCATAACTTTTGTATAAAATTCCTTACATAATATTTATTATTTTGCCAAACGCACGGGTCGCGTATCAAATACATTTTCTGGCACAAATTCTCTACTGAGCCGTAACGTTGCGCGTATCGCTTCCGTCGAATGTTTACGTTTGCGTGGGAGTTGGACGTTTCGAGACATTCCGCGCAGACTTATTTAATGCCGATACTTGGAAACTGAGCAAGCGACTCAACTGAAGTAGCGATAGTCTTTTGCAGATTTAGTTCCGAGTGTTACATTTCAGCCGTATGCAGTCCACTGCTGGACATAGGCCTCCCACAAATATGACTTGTATCATCTTGGGGGGTAGTTGCCATAGTCGCCACGCTTGGCAGGCGGGTTGGCGACCGCAGTAGCTGTAGATTGGGTTTCGACAGACGCTGCTGCCCATCCGTAGGATTTTACCCTTTGTCGCCTCTTACGACACCCGCGGGAGGAGATGGGGTGGAGCTATTCTAGTCAGCCGGCATCACACGAGTGTTAAATATATTTTTATTTTGAACATTTGAAGGCCATTGTCTCCTATAAACGTCATTAGCCGCTTACGTCGTCTGCGTCACAATAATAATAATAAATCATTTCATTTCATTTCATTTCATTTCAATGCTTGCTATAGAGACCTTGGTCTCTTTCAGACGTCGACGTTGGCGGCTTTTTTGTTCTGGAACGTTGACGCTGACGTCAGACGTCGCGTATCGCATAAAATAGGAGACCAAAGCCTTACTCTTGCGTTAACATGGGCGTACAGTCGAGTACAAAGATATGTATACGCCTGGAAGTTACAAAATTATGTATCCATTTAAGTTAGTAGCCATGTTTGGTTACTTTAGTACATGCCCAAATAATGTGACAGCACCGAGTATACGCCGAATGTTACAAATTTATGTAAACACTGACACGTAAACAATTATGGAAACGTTTTGATGCATGTTTATATGACTGCAGATACTGTTACAATTTTATGTATACACGTCAATCAACTTTATTTTTCGAATTTATGAACCCATCAGATATATGTTATTGTCTCTTTCATTTTGTGCATGACGTCATCGAATCGGCTGTCAATAGTAACAGCGAGAATTCAAATAAAAATGATATCTTAGCATCATCAGCTAATAATAGGTGCGTTTCATTCTAACTAATTACTTACTCCCCTCCCTCTTAGGACCGATCCATATATTCGGGTTCAGCGAATATTCGTGTTTGCGTCTGCTTTATTGTCTAGTCGACTACAAAGATATGTATACACTTTTGGACCTTATTACAAAGCAATAAGGTGAAAATATGGATACATCTCTTTGTAGTCGATTGTCCATAGAAAAAGATAGAGACACCACCATGACAAATATTTGCTGAATACCCGAATGTAGCTATTACAAACAACTTCAATTACCAATATTATATTTAATTCACAATAGCCGAGATAGTCAAATTCAGAACATTAAATACATTTCTAAATATATTAACTATATCATTCGTATGGTCAGCGTCAAAATCCATGAGATTTTCTTCGGCCTCAGCTATTTCATCCCATGCATCAATAGGCTTTTCTAAATGAAATAAGCACGCTCTTGTTGTTGGAGAAATATATAAATTAAACTTCATTAAGAGTTTTGCCTTAATAAGTATAGGAACATCATATACTTCAGTGTTTGGACACTCGCCGAATATACAAGAACTCCACTCGGGTGTTCTCCGAAGTGACACCACTGAGTCCGGAATTTGAGCACTCATCTTAGAATTTAACACAGAAATTCTTACAATCTACTTACTATTCTTACAATCCCAAATTAAACTGAGAGACGTTTTGACAGACGTCCAAAATGTTCATTAAATAAAATATAAAACGTCAAAAACTCCAAAGAGTAAAATAAACCATATGAGTTCGCCAAAAGGCGAACTTCCACAATAAGTTATCGAATCTTGTCAACCTAAGTGTACAGTCAAAGTCATAAATATATATACACTTTTGGACGTACTCGAATGCGTTTGCATACTAATTGTTAGCGACCGCATTCGAGTACGTCCAAAAGTGTATATATATTTATGACCTCGATTGTACATACCTATACTACGGGAAGCAACACCCGCCCATGGTTCACCCAGGTGAACTTGCTAGATGGACCATGGTTGAGGAGGGAGGGGCAAAAGTCACTAAGTATTCAAGAGCCATACTGGTAACAAAACAAGGTTCATTTTTGCTTTTTTTTAATGATTAGTTACTTTTGCTTGTCACTCATCGATAGTATAATATATTTAATACGGTATAAAAATAAATAAAATCACTAATAATGGTAAATTTGTAACTTTATTATTTGAAAATAAACTAAAAAGGACCTATTCTCTTAAAAATAAAAAATTAGCTCTTGTGCTAATTAACAAAAATTAACTAATATTTATCTTTTGCTTGACTAATATTTTGTGTAGCCGCCATCGGCTGCTTCTACGGCTTCTAGTCGAGTTTTCATTGAACTCACTAGTTTTTCACAATAGTTGGTCCCTCTGTAATATTCCCATAGTTGATGAACATGTTCGCGTAAATTATTAATGGTTTTCACTTGAGACGAATCCCAATTTTGCACCATCATAGCCCACATATTTTCGATCACATTGAGGTCTGGTGATTTGGGACTCAATTTTATTAGCTCTATATTGGGTTGATCATCAATCCAAGCTTGCACCAACCGGGAGTTGTGCACAGATGAGTTGTCCTGCAGAAGAAAAATTCTTACATCCCCATACACATTTGTAACCGTCGGCACTAAAACGTCTCTTAATATTTCTATATACCCATTCGCATTCAAGCGTGTTGTGATCTCAATTAGTTCTCCGGGCCCAGAACTGGAAATCCATCCCCAAAATCCCAAAGACAGCCGGCCGCTCCTTCGGTCCGGCAGCACATTATTTTCATCATAACGTGTTTTGTCGACTCTGTATAAGGAAACACGCCCGTCCGCATTAGTGGTAAATGTTTTTTCGTCCACAAAAATAACTTTCTCGAAGTCAAAATCCTTAAAATTTCTTACGAAATTCATTCTCATTCTTTTGTGACGGTCAGTCAGGTGGGGCTTCCTAGCAGGAATTCTGTGACGCAATCCGACACTTCGCAGACGCCTTCGTATTGTGTTTGAACAAACGTTCAATTCTGCAGCGTAAGTTGGGATGCTCACGAAACGTCGGACCATCACATCCTCGATCAAACGCCTGTCGCTGGCTGCGGAAGTTTTTTTATGCCGTCCTTTAGAAACGCGATGTTTTACGTTTCCATCACTTTCCCAACGATCAATCCAGAGATAAACAGTTTTTCGCTGTAATAAAAATATGGTAAAATCAGACCTACATTTATCATCTCCGTAAAAGATTATTATGCCAAAATAACTCTTAATTATAATTACCGTAATGCCTAACTCCTCGGATATATCTGTAACAGATACTCCACTTTCACGCATCGATACAATACGGTGTTTCATATGATCATCGATACGGTAAGCCATAACTGGTGTATCTTAGAAACGGTATTTTTATAATTTTTATATCCTTATTTTATTTTTAGTATGTGTCACACATGACAGTGAAACACATAATGAGGTGTCATGCATCATTTATTAATCATAAATAATATTATCTACGGTGAAGTACTTATAGGCTTAACCGCCTCTTTAAGTACAAAGGAAGCAGTTTGTATACCTACTATCCTTTATGTCATGACACGTATACATAAAATTGTAACAGTATCTGCAGTCATATAAACATGCATCAAAACGTTCCCATAATTGTTTACGTGTCAGTGTTTACATAAATTTGTAACATTCGGCGTATACTCGGTGCTGTCACATTATTTGGGCATGTACTAAAGTAACTAAACATGGCTACTACCTTAAATGGATACATAATTTTGTAACTTCCAGGCGTATACATATCTTTGTACTCGACTGTACATATTAATATCTCGGCAAAGAAGTACTAATGTGAACCTTAGTTTCCTGACAGCTCAGCAAAAGTGTTGCTTTGACACTTTAGGTGTCGTTTTTTTAGTTGAAGTCAGCCTCTTAATCCTCGCTCAGCAACATGGGGACTAGTAAGCATAAATTGTATGTATCGTGTTAAACTCACCCTGAGGCGCAACGACATATCGCTCGCTCCGCAGCGTCGCCAGCTCGCTGACAAGCGGCCGGATCTCGCTCGCTTCGCTCAGAAGGCACACTTGGTCCAGTGGTATATCCTCTATCTGTATACCTTTGTTGGAAGCATCGAAGAGGAAACCCAACTTTTTACTGCAACAAAGGAAAAACAGTATTTTAATTATATTGATGAGATCAGTTACCTACACCGTTGGTGGTTAAACAAAGAAATGGATTGAATGAAACAAACGCACAAAAAGAAATCTCTACACGTTAAAACTGTTGAAAAAATACGCACCCGCGCTTGATGTGAAACGGCCTAACTGTTTGACGACCGGTCTGGCATAGTGGGTAGTGAACCTGCCTATGAAGCCGATGGTCTTGGGTTCGAATCCCAGTCAGGGCATTTATTTGTGTGCTGAGCACAGATATTTGTTCCTGAGTCGTGATGGGTGTTTTCTATGTATTTAAGTATTTATATGCATCTATCTATTATATATATCGTCGTCTAGTACGTACAACACAAGCCTTACTGAGCTTACCGTAGGACTAGGTCGATTTGTGTACGATTGTCACGAAATATTTATTATTACTAATTAAAAAAACAGCTCAGAACGTTTCTAAAAAGTATATCTGTGGCCCTAGTGAAAAGAGGTACAAGTGAACTTATACCTTTTTTCACTAGGGCCACAGATATAGGAAGTTAGATACTTTTGTTGCGTTGCTTTGTTGCATACGGTACTATTGATGCTGACTGTATAACCGCTTTCTGGGCTACTACGTATCTTGTAACAGTAACGTGAATATAAGACTTCTAGCATCTTTCGTATAGATATTCACCGTGGTAATACTGATCACCTGATCAGTACTAACTATATGATGCTGAATAACTATTCAGCATCATATAGTTAGTAACGTTGGGAGCACCGAAGGCAAACGATCACGTGGGCGCTCACCAACCAGATGGACCGATCAGGTGAAGGACTCGAATCCAATGGAGGCAGATTAAGAGCAGCACCAGAGTTAACCCCGATACTGACCACGATCCTCAGACATGAGGGACCGACTACAGAGAGAGAGTTAGTAACAGTCAAAGTGGCCAACGGAAACCATCTGGATTGGAAGGTTCAACGACAGTTTCGTTCGTGAAAAAATTGACCATCGGAACATAGGCTTCTTTGAGTCGTGGCGAAAATGAAAAATGCTAAGACGATAATGACTTAATCGCAATTATATGTGATCTTATAGACCGGCCATCACTATACCTAGATGTTTTTCTAGCAAGAACAACATTTGCTTAGTACTTGCCACAATAAAAATATCGACAATCCTGTTATCGATAAGTACACACTACTTCAACGACAAGACGTACACACAGTCTTATATCGGCTAACTACGTAGACAACGCGTGCCACCGATCTTGAACAAGTTGAACATAATCCGCACACTTTTGGTCCAATTTACTTTTTTATATGCAATTAATAGTTCGAAATTGTTTTCTGAAGTGTGTAAAATATAAATAAATATTTGTCTTTGTATTACCTGGACGACGGTAAGTGGTACTTATCGATGTTTTTATTTTGTCAATCACTTACAAAAAATCGTTCGTGCTAGAAAAATATCTAAGCATGGCCATCACTAAACATGTGCCAGTCAGAAGTCTATATAGTTTTTACAGCACACTCAAGCAAATTACAGAACCACTCGTATTTTATTGCCTCAGTTAAACCGATTATAATCTTGGCCTTCTTATCTTTCGATTAAATTAACAAACCATACTATACAACCAGCTAAGTAATAAAACAGCCCATATCGTAGTTGCATAAGGAGGGAACGGATATAAGCTTGAAGTAAAAATGCATATGCCATATTTACGTGAATTCGGTTAAATAGACAAGAAAACAATACGACATGCTGGGTACATACCGACCCTTAAAAATCTTCCCTTAAAGTTAAACGAAATAAGCAAAAACACGGCGTATAAGTAAATTTAGGGTAGGCAACGCGCATCCTCTGGAGTTGCAGGCGTCCATAGGCTACGATAACTGCTTACCGCCGTATGTTTGTTTGCCACCTACGTTGTATAAAAAAAAATCTCGAGAATATTTTTGAATGAAAGGTCACACAATAACGAATATGTAAAAGAGAAGTCACGAATATGCAACGTATTCTCTGCTAGCGAGCTAGTCTAATATATGGTCGGTATCATTTGTCACGCTTCACGTGCTCCAACAAGTATGTGTGCGAAAGTGACGGATAGCGCGATAGATTTGAACCCGGGTATGTCGTTAAACTACGTCCAACAATGAGAGGCAGGGCACAGCGAAGTAACATCACGCTTGAGTCTGGAGAAGCCCGACTGGGGGAAGTACCTCCTTACAGAAGACCACAGCCATAATAGCGCTGCTACCTTTCAGGTATTTAGTGTTGTGTTCCTGGTGGTAGTAAGGTTCCCAGAGCTCCAACCCCCCTTAAAGGCCGGCAACGAGCCTGTGACTACCCTGGTGTTGCAGTTGCCCATGGGCGACGGTAATTGCTTACCATCAGGCAATCCGTCTGCTCGTTTGCCAGCTTTGTCATAAAAAAAGACGATAAAATGGCAGCCATTCTCTCCGTTAAGAATGACACATGACTTAATGACAGTGCACTAAATGATAAGTTTGGGGTAGCGACTCTGGATGGCGCAAGTGCCGTTAAATTATTACTGAATGACAAGTAATTGTATGATGCCCATAAAGGACAGCAATGAGACCATAGACTAGATAGCTTGATATCTCCCAAATGACGATTACGTAGTAAAAAGATTGGCAAAACCCTGGATTTGCGTCATAAAAAAAAAAATACCTATAGGTATAATCGGCAGGCCTACCGCGAAAATAGAAGTCGTAAATTTCGAGTTTCTGTCTATCACTCCAGTTAAGGCGTAACTATAGTGACAGAGAAAGTCGTTGGAAACTTTCGAACTTCGATTTTTGCAGCAAGCCCTCTGCCTGTGTTTTGGATTTTGGATCTGTGATAGCTGCCGATGAAGTCGACAAACTTTGAAAATGTATTTTTTTCGCGATAATTTTTCGTAGATGGCGCAGTTATAATTTGACGACGATTTATAATTTAAATCGAAAGAAAAATAGAAAAAAATACTCGAAGCGGGACACGAACCCAACCCACAACCACTGGATAACTAGCCCAGTGCACTACCAATTGTGCTATTCGAGTATCGCTTAGACTTGTCAATTTTTTCTATTTTTATCCTTCGTGGTATACGTCATCATGGGTGACGTGTAGACACATCTACCGTAAGCGTATTGAACACTTTTTAACTGCATAGAAGTCTCAATTTTCATTGAGTATTCAATTCATCGATGACAATGTGATTAAATCGATTAAAATTTTTCATGTTTTTTTTATTATTTCGATTTGAATATCGAACATATTTGCTAGCAGATGTTTCTGCATACTAAAACATAATGACGATTTTTAAGTTTATAATTATAATTCATGTAAGGTTGGTAAAATGCGCATTTACAAATTGGCATTGAAAAGGGCAGCGGGGCAGACATAAACATAACTTCGTATATACATACAAATGGCCAATATTCTCCGACGTTTTCGCTTGGTCAGAGCACTTAAGCTAGGGTTGCCAACTTGCCAATGGGCTGATAGAGTTGTACATACTTTCTCGAGAACTTTCCGTTTTACAAAGGAAAATTTGTCGAGCGAGAACGTTCTTCACAAAAACCGAGATCGTTCTTGGGAGCGTTGCAACTATAATTGATGCGCATACGTAGACCTATAAGAAAATAAAATCTCCTGGCAAAATGTCTTTAAAAGACGATTTGTTCAACCAACCACTATACTAATCAGTAATCTTACTGTCTTCCAAAAACATTGAAAAGTGATCTGGAAGCGTTTTATAATTTTACGTTAAAAGTTATTTCGTTATTTTTCGGAACAGAGGCAAACAAAACAACGAAATGGTTGTTGACCCTTGTAAGCTTGTCTTGTAAGCGTGACAACCCTATTTTGCATCCATTTCTGCGCTCACGACCTTTGAAGGGGGAATCATTTGTGTTTCGGTTTCTCAATGAAGAAAGGTCGCCATTTTTGCCCCTTGGAGAGATTTGTTGAAGGTCGTCGGGACATTTAGTCTATGTTTTGTACTTAGATTTAGTCTGGTCTGTTTGTCAGTCAGTAGCTTAATATTTATCCCAAGAAACTAATATTGATTATGGTGTACTGAAAAAGGATTTGCCAATACATGTAAAACCGGCAAAATGAACTAGAAGACTAGAAGTCGCGCTCTAAGTATAGGGGGAAACGGATGCGTTATGAAATGGGACACTATAGATGTCTTAAAAAATGTAAACAAAAATAATAATGTATCTTGGTTGTAGGCAACACGACAGAATCGACGCAACCTTTCGATTGTCGTCTATTAATCGAGTTAAAGGACGCTATGGGTTCCTTTTAGAAAAAATAATAGATTTTAGACAGCTATAAAACATATATCTGCGTCTATAACTGACGCGTTATGTTATGAAGCCACTTTAAAAATTTGGAACAATATTTTTCAAAACAAGAAAAAATAAATTCAGGGTGTAAAAAAGGAAGTAAAGTACTACCGACTTTGCTGTCGAAGTCTCTTATGATTATGGTTTGATAAATTGTCATACCTAAATAATATATGGCGGACATCGTTCCTATTTGACAGAGTCAGTTGCTTCTTCTTCATGCTTCTTAATTTCTAGCATAAATATATTACATTTTAAAAACACATACTTGCCCTGAGCGGCATTGCAACGCTAGCTGCGGGAAGAGACAGACTAGCATGTTATTGTTTTATTGGTGTATTTGGTGTGCCCTCATAGTAATAGTTTGTAAAGCAAGCAATTAGTAGTTTACTTGCTTGCAAAAAGAACATATGTATCAAGTAAAGGACAAATACTCGTATGTTATCAGTTTTTCAGCAAAGAAATGTCCATCCGTGTGTTGTCATGTTGTGTGAATATCTGACATGTACCTGTATGATAACTTGATAAGAAATAAATAAATAGCATGTGCTCTTTTCGTGACAAATAGTAACTATACATTTACGTAAGTACCTAACACATTAGAAATGCGATATGGTGAGCTAGTATAATTGCGGACACGGGGTAAACAGATCAATATATTTTCTACATAAGTAAATATTGTTTCTATTCTTGGTGTTTAATGGAGGCTGTTTCATGAATTATAATACTGTTGTAACATTAATTAATCACCCCAATATAATCATCAATGAAACAAACCAATTACGTCTTCTTCTACTTTTAAAATATCGCTTCCATATTTGATGGAACATTATTCATTAATAATTTGCCGCGGCCGCCTCGTGGCTTTTTCTAAGTCCAACCACTTTACGTATTACCTTAAGATTGTTTGACATTACGATTATAGATACATTTTCTATAAAAACATGAAGTTACTTACGCGTTTAGACAACTATAGAAGCAGTCCGCAAAAAGCATGTCAGCTCTTTCTAACTAAGCGGACTTTGATCGCGTCGTCAGTGTTGCGTATCGTTAACGGCTAATTATTGAATAAACAAGTCCCGTGACAAAGCATTAGGGTGGAATTAATGCCTTTACACACTCGAATTCAATTAGTAACCGATAGCGAGGCGATTAGTAAACAATGGTTCGACCTAACCGTGACTGCCCCTACAATGCATGGAGAAAGGAAATTAGAGTACCTATAGTTGTGTAAAACATTGTATAACCACAGTAGAAGTGTATTGCCGGTTGGTCGTATCGTGGCGGGCAATGCAATACTTCCCCAAGGAAACTGGATCTCTAATCGGTTGAATGCCATAACCGCTACGTCTCTTTGAAAGAACCTTAAAGAGACTCAGCACCAGCGCCACAAACCGCAGTTCTCGACACCGTATGTGAGAAAATTGTATTCGGCTCCAAGACCACTGTATTTCCGCGCCATGGTCTTTTCGGCTGCCACTGCTGCCGCTGCTCACAAAGAGTTTTGATGGAGATCTGACGGTGCTAGTGTCTACACATCTCACACCAGCACTCGTCCCATACTCCACGGTACTAATGACATTATATGACAGCGTCTCCATCATAGTTAACCGATTCGTTGCGTCTTCCATTTTCAAAGACTTTTGTACGTGGGGGCGTTTTTATTCCATGACGCGGCAGGCGTGCCTTACGCCACTGAATGTGATGACACTCCTCTTGTGTCATACGCCACACGTTAAAAACATGAATGTCTCGCCTGTCGTGCCATCCGCAATGAATCGGTTAACTTTGTTAGTTCGTTAAGTTGGGTCCCACCAACCCTTTGTAATCCTTTACCCGTGTAATGTTATATTATAATGTTACTAGTAATAACTATGGTATATTCGCACAATGATTGTTATCATTCGCAATCAGGCTGTTGATGATACGCGGAACTTGATATGAAAATAATTTATAAGTTCATCAAACTCAGCCAAGGACAAATTAAAATATTATATTTAATATATTGATACGCTCAGTTTTAACCCGTAAGACTAGGGGTATCTACTCGTATGTATGAGTAGAAATATATTATTATCCAGCTAAAATTCTATTGCTGAGGTAGATACCTCACTTTTTAATTAATTGATAAATATTGTCTTTTTCGGATAGGTACCTATAATGTTGTTAAAATGTCATGTAATCTATTCTCTTTTGCTGTATGGAATAAATATGAATTACACAGATGTGCGTACATAATTAATACTAATAAGTTAATAACTACTGGACACATGGCCATCCTATATAAATTATTGAAGTATGATATTATCAAACCGTTTAGAAAGGGATTCGAGAGTACCGTGAGCACAGCAGTACTTATAAATGATTATATATAATCATAAGTCAATCTTTGACATCTTCATAAGTGCAGGCACTTATTGATAATAGGATCAAAAGATTTACAGAGTACGGTTTGCATATTCTCATTCACGCTCTATTCTCGCAAAATGGTGTCATTTGTTTTATAAATAAAATATTAATTGTCATATCTGACAAACCTGTCACTTATTCACATCCATTACAAAGGTTAAAAAAAATGTGTGTATAAAATATAAAACAAGGGCTGAGAAGATTGACGGTTGAACCTCAAAATGGCGAAGTCGTCTTGAAAATACATTTTTTGTTATTTGTTCAAACGTAGTTTAGTGTGTAATATTGATAGCGTATTATGCAGTGATCTAACGAAAAATTGTGCAGCTAATGAAGAATTGATTTCAAAACGTGTTTCACCACTATTTTGGTCATCACCCGGCAATCCCGGGGTCACGGCCGCCTTTTAGCTTTCTGTAAAGTCCAGCTACCACTTTACAAAACGCAAGGCCTACTACCGAACAACGTCATGATCTAAGGGCAAACTTATATGTTATTTTACTTATTTGTTACTTTACTTGACATTGGCAAAATCATCGATTGATTTATTGATGGAAGCCATATTTTTTTAAAAGAAGAAAAGGGTTGAGAAGATATAAGAGCATACTGCTGGTTGAAGTCGGTCCTTTACTAATTCATCGACTACTCTCAGCTCAAATTTGCCTATTTTGCCACCACAAACCGCAAGTCACAAACGCAAGGCCCCTTGCGAAAGCCCAGTCGGGGGTATAAATATAACTCTGTATAAATACGCTGTGACGTGGACTATGTTCCTATAATAGCTTCGAAGTACTTAAAACCAATTAAAACATGACAATTTCTATGTACTAGCTACTACAATTACTTATATTATGACCATTTTTAGGGTTCCGTACCCAATGGATATAAACCTATTACTAATTCCCCACTGTATGTCTGTCGCTAGGCTGTATCTCATAACCCGTTAGACAGAAAGTAAAAAATACTTAAGCGGAGTTCCCATACAAAAATCATGATTTTTTTTTGGCGTTTTTGCTTGATACTCATAACAGCAAAACGCAGATGATTGAAATATTCACAGAATACTTAGTTGTATACTTCTTCTTCGTGTACTATCGTTTTCCAGAAGGTTAGGAACCATATCTCTATATGTCTCTCTATCTTCAGTCATGCGAATTTGTCCATATATGCTCTTCACCTCCAACCGGTTGTTATATTTTCTATTCGCAGCCACGTTTCGCTTAAATTTTCCCTTCATTTATTAATCACTATATACTAACAATCACTTGATTAATTCAATCATTATTTACTTACTTGTATATTCACTACAAAAACAACTAATTACATTAAATTGTTGTATGAGAGCCATACAACCAACGTGAATTTTTTGGCCGTTATTTTCACTTATTATATGGGCGTGATTACACATTGATTAGTGTTTAGTGCGAGTTCATACATTTTCCACTTGTGTTTAGTAAAAAATGTCCTATATGGTACGGAACCCTGCGTGTGCGTCCGACTAAAAATTACCGATTTTTAAAAGTTTATAAGTATTGTATGTATTTTACATCGTTTTGTCATTGCGTAACAAGAACTCTATAGAAATACGCTCTTGAGCTTGACCCTGGTTGGGACAATATCTAATAATAGCCACATTAAAAGGGGAACGAAGTACTATATACAACTTTCAAAGAAAATAATATAAAGTGGATATTGAATATGAACGATGGCTAAAGTAATATGAATATTGTTGGTGTAATCATCACATTAAGTTTACTTGTACAGTCAGCGTCATATAATTTGTTACCGTCAGTATGGCCAAATATATCGATACAAATCCTTACTGCTATATAAATAAAGATCCGTATCGATATATATGGCTATACTGACTGTAACTAACTATATGACGCTGACTGTATGTCAATCTCTAATGTCATGTTTATTCGTTACGTCTGCGTCACTTTCATTTGATATCTCGAGAAAGGAGATGCAAATAGTAATCAAAACAAGTATTATCGGTGTGTTAATGTATGTTTGGTATTTGGAGGCTGAACCAACGCCGTTGATGATTTTGCTCCTCGTTATGGAGCGAATAATATCGAGCGGTATTCGACTTATAAAACGTGAGTTACCCGCTTCTACCTATACAATTTATTGTAGTCATATCTACTCCGACATGTGATTTTAGTATCTTAAGAAATGACCGCTACCAGTCGGTATATCTACCGACTGGTAGCGGTCATTTATGCCTAGTAACCCTGCCTGCCTGAATCCCTGGTCTTTGAGGAAGGGATCTACATCCGTAAGTACACGTAAGTTAGGTATATTTCCTATTTACATGTCATTTTATTCTAATGTGTCTCAAGTTTTCCTTCAACAAGTATTTTAGTCTATAAATAGCCATGCTATAATTGGACATGTATGTTGAATGTCAATGTCTATAATACCTACATCCTTAGTGCTAGAAATGGTAGGTAGTCTGGTTTATCGGTAGCAATAGAAGAAAATAAAGTATAGGTGAAGTATACTATGTAGTTGTGGAGAGAATGAATATGGAACTTACGTCAAAATTTGAATTTAGAACGCCGACATGCGTGTACACGTTAGAGCTCGTTCCCACTATGTCGGATGTCGTGGCGATTTTTAATCGTGTGTCGTTGCCTCTGTTCTCACTATGTCGGATGTCGGATTCGGATTTCAATCGGGTGTCGGCGGTACTGTTCCCACTAGTCGTCTGTCGTGCACGATCGCAGCTGGCGCGGTAGCGACGCGCGGGTGTGTGAGGGGGTGCCGCGCGGGCGGCGCGGGCGAAATCGTTCCGACATCCGACAAAATGTGAACAGCGCTATATTCACTCGTACGCGAGCGATACACGACACGATTTTTTTCCGGGCTGGGAGGGCTGGCAAAACGCACGACATTTTATGTCGTATCCGACACAAAATCGTTGTCGGAAGAGTGTGAACAGCTTCATATAAAATGTTCTACCAGTGGAACGTACGATTAAAAATCGTCACGACATCCGACATAGTGGGAACGAGCTCTTACTACTACATAGGCTAGGTGCTTTAGCTAACCTAAGTATTTCACCTATAGCATCTCTCTTTGGATTGATAATTCTAACGTGAGAAAGAGAGAAAAAAATTAAGTCTATATAACCCATTGACCAATTTAAATACCTGCTTACTATAGTTGACATCAAGTATTAAAAGTAAGTCAGAATTTTAAAATTCTGAACTTGTAAGATATATTATCAATATTCCAAAATGTTCAATTTGCCATGCAACAAGTAGCAACCAATTGCAAAAATAATACATAATGCTAACCATTTCGTGTGTTTCATAACGTACATAGTAGATAAGATTTAGAGTGCGTATTATAAGTGCCGATAACATACAAAAACCATACATTATGTACATTCAAGAGTAACTTGCAGTGGCGGTGGACTAGAATTTTTCTTAGGCAAACTTAACCAATATGACTCCTATTCTGGACGGAGCCGAAGAAATACCACGCAAGCATATAAAAATTAGACGAGCCGCCGGGAATCGGTTTATATGGACACGCGTAACATGTATCACTAAGTACCTACATAATCTAATAAAACTAATGAAGATCTCCACGACTTAATGATTATAAAAAAAACATCAAACTTCAGCTAAATAGTTCCATGTTACATCCGTACATTACATTTGATTATTTGACCCTTTTTAAGGTATAAGCGTTGCAGAAATTATGCGAAATTTAACCTTATCACTTTGAAATAAAGTTCAAGTAATGATGGCGAAAATATTCGCTTCTCATTGCCTGATAATATGATGAATTGTTTAATAAACTCAAGGTCGCGATTATCATTTTCTTTTATATAAAAGAAATAAAATATAAAAAAGAAAATACGAATTTTTGATCCCTAGTAGGTATATATGATATCGGTGTTCCGAATTCCGCTCACAATGTCACAGAGCTGACAGCTGGTTCGAATCAGTTAACGCGTTTGATGGCGTTTTGATTCGGACCGGTATGAGCGAGAGCGTCAATCGGACCACCGCACCGCCAGCTTTAAGCATGACATTCCGCCTTTATGGCGGGCTCATAAATATGAACAGTATAGTTACAGGTGTCGACTTTTTCGTTTTCATTTGTGATCATGCCAGTCATGCCTGATAGCGCGAGCAGCGTAGGCGCTGTCAAATGACGTCACCAGATATCTGTAAGTCCCGAAAGAATGAATCGGACCGACTGTGAGCGTGCTCAATGCGCGAATCGGACCACGGCACATATCTGATAATCACAGACACTTAAGTGTTCTTAGGAATGATAACTATGATAAGTCAAGACAATGGAAGTATGACGTCAAGAACTCAACACTTAAAATTTAGTCGGTCGGTTGAGGTGAACAAAACAGTCTAGACTAAAATTAGATTAATTAGTGCATGTACTCTGATGACGAGTTAAATTACCTAAGTAGACAAAGTTGTATCTGCGCTATTATTTACTTTTGAAATGGTACTATTCATATCAACCTAATTTCATAACACCCAGGTAGACGCTAAAAGCTATTTTTCTCTCTCGCTTTTTCATTAAACAAGGATAGGACAAACGCCCGTCATTTTGGAAACATAACCCTGTTCCGTATTACGGAGACTTCATTATATTGTAAAATATTATTATATTAAACTTTTTTTATAAGAACAAATTCAGCGACAATAAAATTAATGAATGAATCTAGAATGGATGTTGTTATGTAAAAAATTCACTGTCGTGATCCAAAAAGAATGAATTATTTGTTCGATCTTTTCACTTGTGCGATCATTGGATGCAGGATGATGCGATTGAATTCAGGTCGGATAGTAAAAGTAACAATTAATTAATAAACAATATAAAATAGAATATATGTATTAGTATCTCAAGGAAGTCTCCGTTGTGCGGAACAGGGTTATGTTTTCAAAATGACGGGCGTTTGTCCTATCCTTCATTATACCAGAGCAAAATAAATACATTATGAAATAAGTTGTTAATATAATTATGTTCAAAAGCCCTTGAATACCCCAACATCACTTCCCCACCGGCTATACCATCCAATTCCCGCCGGATTTATTGACTTTGTTATAGCTCATGAAGAAAAAGCCATATTGGCTAGGTTTAAGAAAAAATATACTGGACGCCACTGTTACCAATAAATAGAGGTATACCAATCTTTTCTTTCAGATTGATGAACTTAGCTTAGTCCAATTGAATCTTCATTTATTTTTCAAATTGTCACATTCTTCAAAAAAGGTTTTTACGAGGTCGGCAACGCGGGAATGATACCTCGGTATTGTAAACGTGCCTACCATCAAGCGGGCCGCATGCTTGTTTGCCACCTTTGTGGTATAAAAAAAATACAAGGTTATCTAGGTTCAAGGCGTATGTCTGTATATAAAGACTTACCTATCTAACTGGTCGACTGTGCAGTACTCCCACCTGTGGCTATTGCTTTTCCACTCTCTAACTCTCCGGAGCGACGGAGAGTTCAACTCATCGCAGAGAATCTTCAGAGCTGCCGCATCCAGGACATCTTGGATTGCGATGAGTGACAATCTGCAGAGAATATACTTATGTAAAATTTGTGGCGTGCTGTGGTGGTTGTTTGTGGTATACATAGGCAGACTTGAGATAAGACTTGTATGCTCTCTGGTATTTCCGATATTTCTATATGATTATGAAACTTGGACTGTCAAGGCAGATCTGAAAAGCTGTATCGACATTTTTGAGATGTGGTGTTCTCTAAGCCCTGAGATAGCATAAATAATGTATTATTCCAATAGAAATAATGTAACTGATATAACTAGGATTCAGAATTATTAGTTTTGAATACATGGGCATGAAGCTATATATTTAAGTATATTTATTAACTTTAAGGTACCTAAACTCAATTAGTTTTTAGTAAATACAAATTATTAACAGTAGACTAAATGATTGTTGTTACTTAATCATTGCAGAGTGAATGTTATTAAGTGATTTGTAGTCCATTTAATTACATGGCTTACGGAATGGTGCCCAAGGGGATCGAAAAGGAAGGCTGGCTCACAGCTGAAAAGATGGGATGATGACATTCGCTTAGTTGCCGGAGTTACATGGAATAGAGTAGCATATGACAGAAACGAGTGGAGAAGGCTGGAGGAGGCCTTTGCCGACTGGCAAACAGACATTCAGAAGATAAGAAAGAGAGACATATTAGAATATTAAAAACAACATTCATCTGAATTATGCTGAGAATGAGGCTCATATTATATTTCCAATACAAGAGAAAGATTGGTGGAACATGCTTTATTTTTTTCAAGTTACAGTTACAATTTTATTATAATACAACATAATTTACCACAAACAAAATACACTGAACTAGTCAAAAAGTCCCCCATGAGCTGTCCCCAGGGCAAAAGTGCCCATCACGCTAGCCACCTTGAATGCTAAATCACGTTGAATGGCGATGGACAATCTTTGCATCAGGTACGAACCCGCGCGGGCGTCAGACCCCCTTTCCCTTATTCGTCGTCCCACCTCCCTTATAAAGCCAAAGGTGTCTACCCCCCAGCAACCAGACGTCTCAAAAGCAAGGGGCACAAAATAAAATACAAAAGTGAATAAAGAGAAATAATTTTGGACAAAATCAAATTTGGCAATGTCAATATGGTAATATTGATAATATAATGAGCAACATTTAAACAACCTATTCATTTCCAAGGGTTCCAAAGGTCGGACACATATCTGTCAAGATCCGTAACATGACGATGTCATTTAATCTTCATAATGAATGACTATTACAATGTAACTAGTCAAATTATCAGGTCCAAAGCAGTGATTACAGATTTTATATAAACTCATTTTCACTTATCTGCAGATATTGCTACACAGTAGATAGATAAAGATAACAATTGATAGGTTACTAACTGAATCTTAGATAAGATTTTCCATACCTGAATGATTTTAATGTAATTATTAAAAATTAGTAATTATTAAATATTATAGCTATACGCTAGTAGCCAACCACTGCATCAAAAACAACATAGAAATCTATGAGAGGTATATGTCCAGCACTGTATATAATATAGAAAACAGTAACCAGTAATGTATTACTTACTTGTTTTCCAAAATTGTCCTGCAGATGACTTCTCTGACACCTGGATTTGTTATCTTATCTACATCAAGCTTGTGTAAATTCCATGATGCTAACCTACAGCACTTGATCCCGTCTCGCTCATATTTAAACTCCTCTTCAACGATTGGTCTGTGGGAATATGCTGAGAGTAAATCTAATATATCATTAACTGGTGCAGTGGCAAAACCATTTGGTAAAGTCATAGGAAGTTTATTTGGCATCGATAAGCTCTTTCTGTGAGGCGTCTTTGGTGTGCTTGTAACACCATTTAATAGTGATTTGACCGTATCATCTATGCAACCATTTATATGTCCATTAGTCAGATGCTGAAGACTCTCACATTTTCTTAGTTCGAGGCTTAAGTGTTGTTTTACAGTACTGAGCCTCACAACATCCATGCCACGGACTTTTATTAAATCATCTAGTGACTTAAATGGTCCCTTCTTGTTACGATAGTCTACAATGTTGGCTGCTATCTCTTGGTTCAAACCAGGCACACATTGCAATTGGAATACACTGGAAGAATTTACAGAACAAAGCTTGCTTTCTACTGAAACTCGAATGCTATCTAAAGATTGAGAGCAGGAGCTGGCTCTTGATACTTGCTTACGGTTGCTAATTGATATTTCTGGTCTAAGAAGCTCTAGTTTATCAGCTCCTATACCTAAAACAAAGTTAACAGACAATGGAATTAGAATGGGAATGTGTTTGTATATTGAAGCAAGTATAAATATTCAATGATGTGAGAACCATCCGAGTCAGTGAATTAGCATAATGAGTTGGTCACGCACCCGAGACTAAGGCAAGGTCGTCGACGCGCTTGAAGCGGCCGATCATCTGTCTGTGCAGCACGATGGCGCGCGCCAGCTGCCGGTTCACGCCTGGCAGCGTCATCAGCTGCTCCTCCGTGGCCGCGTTCACGTTCATCAGCTCCGGGTACTCCTCCGACGGCGGCAAATTGAACGTATGGCTCAAACTGGATTTATTTAGTTTGTGCCGCCGCGCAAAGCCACGGAAAGAGCGCTGACGACCGCTCTTACTCCTCATCGAGCTCGGACTCTGTCCCATATTGACCGCCACGGTTGCTTCCAAATCAAATATTGATCATAACAGCGAATTTTAAGCCTATTTAAAAAAAAAAACAATTATAGTTCACCATACACTATAACACAGCGCGTTTGGAACACTTGCACTATAATTAGAGAATTACTGTTGCACTTATCACGTGAAAACACACTTACACTAGTTCCTAGATAATATTTTCTATCTAAACTAAAAATAAAGTAGAGTTTGCTGACACAACTTCCTCCGATCAGCCATAATCAGCAACAGCCACAGACAAAACACCTCGCAGACTTTTGACGTATTGTCTACGACCACAATGACACCTGCCATTTTAGATGTTACAAGCTCAATAATTTTTGAAATCTGATTTTATTTGATAATTTTTGCGAAAACCTATAGCGTTATGCAAATCCAAATAGTATATGTGTTAACCCATATATATAAATATATCATTTAAATTTCAGAGTTGCTCAAACAACTTGCTATCAAAGTGCACATATAGAAACCAACGTCTGCCTATTTTACTTAATTATCACACCGACTACGGTATAAATTCGATAATTTAAAGATTTTTTAAAATATACAAAACAGCCACTTAAGCGACATCAATCCGTTTTTTGCATAATATACAAGAACCAAGTGGTATCATTTTTATTACAAGAATCAAGAAAAATGTAAATGCTGGCCACCACAATGTTTGTCGTTCAGAAATAAGGTACGTATTAATATTTTGAAACAAAATAAATAACTGTCAAGACTAGAAAAAGTATTCTAGTTAACATCGATGCTTATAGAAAGCTAATAATAATTTAGTTTTTCTAAGTAACACCTATAAATAATTATTTATATATTTGAAATGTCGTTTACGTCGTGTTTACACCTATACGAAAGTTTTAATTTATGAACGAAATATATTCTATTAAAAAAAGGCCGTAAGCTACGTTAGCGCGGGAACGTGAGTTTTTCACAACTTCGTATACGGTTTTTGTATTTAAACTTTCGTGAGACATATCTGATAAATTAAACATTAACACGGCTCTACTCACGTTTATTTAGTCACTCGCGCGACATGTTTCGGAGAACATAGGCCTCCATTATCAAGCACTAAGAGTGCTGAGTGTCCGTTAGATTCGGCGATCGCGTCGCCGGCCCGTCGCGCACTAACGCGCGCCGCGCTGCTCGCGCCGCTCTTGATGTCAAAACGGTACTACGGTATACGTTTTTATTAAACCATAAATAGGACAATAATAAAACGCCAAAAGGTCAGAACAGTTTTCGTGCTATTTATTCAAATTAAATATTTCTGTACAGTGATATCTAAAAGATTATTTTATTCGTTTACAATCAGATTAGTTACAGTTTCAGAGTTTTAACTTGTCTTTAACAAGGTGCGTACTTTTCTTCATTATAAGTAAAATGATTCTAATGAAGGTATTGGTGGCTACGGGTCATTGACACTACAGTCAGGCTGTAAAGGTACTATTTTACAGAGACGAGTGTTAAAACATACTATATAATAGTTATAACAGAATTACCATATCATAAAGGTTGACAAAATAATAGGTACCAACAACTTGAGTGATATAATTTGAAGTAACACCCATTGGAATTTTTTTAAATGTATCTGCTTAGTAGGTTGTTCCATTCGCGCCAGAATTGTAAGCCAATAGGACATTGCAAAATCATTATTCCTATATGTAGAAGTGGGTGTAAGTTACAGAATACCATTTTTTTTAATTAATTATTTTTTAATACAATACAACGGTTTTTACTCATTATAATTGTTATATATTCAGTAAGACCGATTAGAATTGTAATAACCGTTTCTCTTTATTAGCTGGTTCCAAGAACTCGGTAACTCAATATAAAGTCTTTATTCGATTGCAAATTAGTATGATGACAGCTGATGAAAAATACACAACTGGGGTACAAATATTCATCTACTTACAAACACAGCCAGTTGCAAATAACACATGGAATGGATGTACACTGTCTGTCATTTTAAACACATTTTTTTTAATTCAATGTATTAAACATGTTACACTCATTATAATTTTATCGATTTTGTCGCTTACAATAATTATTAATCTTTCGAATTTCTTTGTTAAAAATAAATTAACAACTAAAATGATTACTATGAAACTAACCTTACAGAAAGCGTAACAAAACTATTATTGAGAATCTAATAATAAATCACTATGCCTTAGCCTGAGTTGCTGCAACTGTTTACGTTACAATTACACCCAAAATGATTTCCAATCACATGTTAATAGATTGAATAAACAATAGATGCGAGACTAACATGCGTTTTTAATAAGTCGATCCTATAGCAGCAACTAAGTATGTATCTTGTGAGTAGATCATAAGACTTACTTTCCATTGGCACTAACTTTTAACTATGTTAGATCACCACATCTATTTTTACTTATGTCTTATATTTTCCTATTAAATTTCACAAACAGTAAGGCTTAGGGAAAAAAAGATTAAAAAATTAACATTTCTAATAACAAATCGTATTAAACAGTTGAGCATAAATGAAATTATAATAACGTTAAAAAAAACCTATAATTATATTTCCTATCTGAGGATGTTACGTGGCCAATACATATAAGGAAAAGTCCAAAAGTACTTACATGAAAAAGGTAATTGGACGTCGAGTTTTTTACAGGGTCAGTTAAGAAATAAGTGCGCGACCCGTCTGATGTTAAGCGGCCACTGTAGCCTATAACCTAGTCACATAAACGCTAAGCTATCTCTGTCCGATATAGAGATGGGACACTACCAGTAAGTTACCAAAGTTACTATGGGGAATATTCTCAAATGGTAATATTCCCCATACTAAAATTGGTAACTTACCGGTCGCGTCCCATCTCTAGTCCGATATATAGCTTTTTCATGCATTTTGTATAACAAGAGGATATTTGTTCTATTAATATATAAATCATATCACAGAAAGATGCGTTATAAAAATGAACTTAAACTCGTGTTTTGACTAGTACATACAATTTTTATAATAGAAGAATACCGCTGAACAAAACATGTGTGTTTATAAGTATTGTGATTCTGATTTGGAACCCATAATAAGTTACAGTAAATAACCATACATGTCCGATACGTAAATACCTTACTTTAACGTTACCTAGAAATCGGTTAAGAAAATAACAATATCATCATCTCCCTCGCGTTGTCCCGGCTCATAGGAGCCTGGGGTCCGCTTGGCAACTAATCCCAGGATTTGGCGTAGGCACTAGTTTTATGAAAGCGACTGCCATCTGCCCTTCCAACCCTTTACCAGAGGGTTAACTAGTCCTTATTGGGATTAGCCTGGTTTCCTCACGATATACCTTCACCGAAAAGCGAATGGTAAATATCAAAAGATATTTCGTCTATAAGTTCCGAAAAACTCATTGGTACAAGCAGTGGTTTGAACCTGCGACCTCCGGATTGCAAGTGGCACGCTCTTACCGCTAGGCTGCCAGCATCCTTTTTTAAAGCAGTTATGTTTTAGATTTTTTTCTACAGAAAACAAAGTTTTAGACCTTGCCAATAATGGATCATCATTTATCAATTTTATCATACAACTTTGCAATTCCCATACAACCCATAGATAAAGGTTACTATTTCGGTTGTCTATAAATTGGCCCTACTTGCACATGAAAAAAGACATTATGACAAAATGCTCTGGAGATAGTTTAAGAGATTGTCATAATTTATGATTAAAAAGCACATAGTTAAAACAGTATAACCACGTCCTCATTGAAGTCTTATTAACTGTAGGTACCTTCTATTAATCCTTTACAAACTACCCGTGCAGTTATTTTCGATAGTTTAGCTGTATACTTTTTTTTATAATAATGCTCAAGTATTGTAGTCACCTCGCAACCTTCCATAACATCGGAGGCCGATCGTAAAATCCGCCGGATAGTAATATTCCCGTGTAATATGTTAATGCTAATCAAATTAAACTAATAGATAGGTAAGCAAGGTTGCTTCCGGTGCCTAAAGGGCAACCTGACCTAAGATATAGGAGCCCCGCTCAGCGGGGCTCTGTTGACTCTGTGAATGCAAAAATATTTTCCACGTTTTACGACATGCCTAGGCATTTCCTGTTATGGCGGATATTACGATCTGCCGGCGACATATACACTGTGGAAAATTATGCATTTACCTATAATGGTAGAATGTAAATATAATCACTGGATTCTTAATGTTTCAAATAAGCTGAATAAAGCATTTTGCAACGACAATCCGTACAACAAATAAGTACACAGCATGGCTGATCCACATGCGAAATTTAATATTCATCGTCAGAGCCCGGAATTTTCATGGCAAAACAAAAAACTGTCGCAAACTTACTAGTGTTAGATGCAATTGTTTATCGACATCGACAGTTATCGATGTCGATGATCGACAAAGTGAACCGATAATGAGATGATCATTCAGTTTACACAAATGGCTTCTAAAGTGATAAACATAATCATATACTCTTATCACTATCAGAAAGTAAATAAAATGTTATGTGATGCTGCGTCTAATTATGTGGATTTCCAACAACTTTCATCTGATTCTACGTAATTTTATACCTTTCATATTTTTTATTAATATTTTGTTTCTTTATTGGATAGTTTTATATATTACACAACTGTCGATGTCGTTAAAAAATGCATCTAACACTAGTCAGTTTGCGATAGTCTTTTGTTTTGTTATGAGAATTCCGGGCTCTGTTCATCGTATCTTAACACTTGTGCCATTTGGACAGCAAATGTGTTTACACATTGAGAATGCCTCAAGCCCGCTAGTGATAAATATGTGAATTTCCTTATAGTCTAGGTAACATGGTCAACCATCGATATATCTTACACATCGTAATACGTTCTAGGTACCGATAAATAATGCGTTTAGCCACCTAACATTATGTCCCCATTATAAAAATAGTTATATTCACTCCGTTACGCCCCGTACAAATCCCGTATCAAAACTGACAAGCCCTTTGATTGCTTTCGAACAAAATTGACAAACTAATACTGTATTTTGTGTTCGTTCCAGAGTTTAATAAATGCATTGTATCTTATAAATAAAAGCGCTAGTCTTTAGTAGATACTAACTCATAATCTAACATAAATTATGATTGATGGTAATTAAAACTCTGAGATCTACGATCAGTGTATATTAATGTTCGATATACCTCGAAACGAAGAACTATTTTAGAGTTAAGAGTCTCCCAACACGCAATAAGAGCGTAAACGCCGTGGAGGCGTCAGTCGAACCATGCCACTTTAGCTCTTATTGCGTTCACATAAAGCATTGTTCTACAGGCTTTCGCAGAGACCTTAATATACTAATATTAGTTCTGTCCACTGCCCGCTTGAATATCTTGTTCGCATCGGTATGCGATGACTGTTTAATAAGCTCTTTAAGCCCGGGATAGGATGTAGAGTTTTGATTTAGAAGTAGCAGTTTGTCAATTTCCCCGTACAATCCATTTTTTACATAAATTGATTTAATTACCTAGTTTGATCCGTGAAAGTTAACTCAAATTATTAAGAAATAAATACTAAAGGCATCCTCGTCGTACACTACCATTTGGAAAGGGCCCGGAAACACTAGCGACGGCCAATCGACGTGTTCCTGGCGATTCCATAATCACCGCGTTTACGCGGCGTGTGCGTAGCGTGCACTTTTATATGGGAACGTCATGAAAACGCAGGACAGAAACGCTGGTGTGTTCACGTTCTTACTGATGAGTCTCACGTGAGTCTCGCTAGGTTTAATAAATAACCAATCTTATTGCAATGTGTGCCATAAAATTGGCAATGCCAAATCAATTTAGGTCATTGGACCAATCAGACAATCATATTGTATTCTTAAATTAAAAATCTGATTTAACTTTCACAAGGACATACGAATATAGAAATGTTGACAAACTTATTTTGGATATAAAATATAATATGTACGTATAGTATTATGTATCTCTTTTAGAATCTCTGAAGTTAAATATTATCTAACAGTTAGCTGCTCGTATTAAGAATGATTTAATTTACAACAAATACCGTACAATAAAATAAAGTACATTAGGCCGACGGTGGAAAAGTTTATGTAATACAGAACAAGCCGAGATAATAACCTAGTTCAGGTTTTAATTATAGCTGCCAATAAGGTACCTACCGACCCAAATAAGTTTGTCAAGCAATGAATAATCATTAAATACCTAAGCTACGCAAGTTAAAAGTTACACAAAACTTTCAGGTATATTATTAATTATTATTTAATAGTAACATAAATACTACAGTTATGCAACTTCAAATAGTTCAAATGCCGTAATTATAGGCATTACAATATGGGTTGACGTTTAATAATGAGATTAAGTACGCTAAGATATGATTCGGCTTATTTGTTAGCATTTTCAAGTATATGATAGGAAGTTTAAAATTGAACCAAATATAATGATGACCTTTAGAGCGCGACAAAGCTATAACTATTCGTTAGAAGCTGAATGAGAGAGCAGTAAGGCAAGCAATTAAATGAAACTCCATGTATTATTTAATATTTTTACTATAATAATAAGCACCAAACCACGTTTGGAATGTTCAGTATTGCACCATGTTAAGAACAAAATCCAATTTCAATAAAAAATAAATTACATTTACATAAACATAAAAAAAAAGTTCTATAAAGATTTTCAACTGTCTGTGGGGGATAAACAAATCAAAATGAGAATTATGCATTAAGTAATAAATAAATTCGTTTAAAACACACAATAAAGGTCACCATTACATCTCGGACCGTCGAAAGCAAATAATTTACATATGATTGTATGAAATGATCGTTACATACAAATATTCTCGTTGTACATATACACGGTTTGTACAAATAGTGACTTCATTGTGCATAAACGTGTCCTGATCTTACATGGCCAGTCTTCACAGAAGATCACATGTTATGGAACCTCCTAATCTCAGATGATGCTTATAAAGTCCAGCATTCGTATGAAAGCATACAACTGCAAAGTTAAATGACCCCTATTACAACTCTCATAAGGTTCATAAAAGGGTATTATTAAATTTCTTGTTTGCCGAGAGTTCGCCAAACTTGTCGGCCAAGAGGTCAGTAATTTGAACCGTTTATTTGGATTTGTTGACAGATTTGTACGACTCTTGTAACGAATGTTGGACTTATCCTTTAACTACAATCAGTTTCACGATGCTATCTAAATAAATACTTATTTAATATCATGAACAATTACAAACAGAAATTGTTACCGAATAGAAAATTATCATCCAAGAGCAACATAGAGCTATTCAAATTTCAAAGTTCATTGCATAAATATCTAATTTATATAAACAATACAGTGTAATTGCGTACGCGGCTCACAATGCCAGAGGTCTGTTTCAAACCAAATATTAGCTCCAAAAATCCTAATATTAATAGCTAATATTGAATTTAGAACAGGTATTACAATGGCGCCCAATTCTATAAAATGAGTACAAAACTATCTTCGCTATCCGCCGTATCCTATACACCGGAAGAATCTCAATAACGCGTTGATACGAAGCAGGGAGCTACGTGCTAGGGCTTGCAGTCCGGGATTTTGATAGTCCCGGGAATCGGGAATGCCCTACGGGATGCTTACCCGGCCGCGAGTAACGTCGGCGTCGCGTCGACAAGTACAAGCCAGCAAAATTACGTTAACGAGCGCGGAGCAGGCGAGTGGTCTGTACACCCACCGTACATTATTGTACCTGGAAATTGGATAAAAATTACTTGCATTATAAAACAGTAAATGTTATCTTAAATGTGAACCTTTTTTTAGTCACACAAAAATTGAAAATAAATTATAAATATGATTCATTAAAAAAATATAAAAAAATAAGTTTTAAAATGACATGGAATGTAAGACCCTTTACAGGCATCTCGTCATATTATGTGCCTTAAATTGGAGATTTGGAGAAATAAATTATGAATAAAACTATTAAAAGGGGTACTGAAGACTGATTTACTATGATAACAAGTAATATTGGTGGATATAGTCGTTTTTACCAGTATATTGACTTTAATTACATCTCTAAATATGTACACTGTCAAAAATAAATTACTAAAAAAGTTAATAAATATTCTGAACTTTAGCGAACGGTCGGCAAAAATTATATATTATTATAGTTATCACACAATTAATATTTTGCAGCTGGAGTACCATAGCCACTCCATTTAAACTGTACAAGTTTAGACTTTATTTTCAAGCAAATAAGGTTTATGTGTTCTAATCATGCCTAGTTCATCAACGATAAATTATCGCAGAAGTAGTGACATAAGTACAAGCGTAAAGCGGCAAATGACGCCTTAGGGACGCAGCTTTCCCTGGACGCTATTTGCCGTCTTGGACGTTAAAAAGGTTAAACTTACTTAGCGCTAGCACTCAGAGGACGAGTTTAAGTCAATTGGAGGTGGCGGGCGCGGCTTCGCACGGGTTAAGCGGTCTAGAACAATAATATAAACATTAATATTTTGATGCTATTCTGACATAATGTAAGTTATGTTATGAATTACGAGGGCTGTTTGATAAATACCCGTGTTTAGAAAAAAACAACATAAGTTTGTATATGTGTATATTTATTTTTCTATATAGTTACCTTCCAGCTCTATACACTTGTTCCAGCGGTATTCTAGCTTTAATAAGCCGTCTAAAAAATAAGATTTCGGAAATTCGTGAAAATAGGCCTCCGTGGCGGCAATGACCTCTTCATTGGATGAAAATTTCTTTCCTACGAGCCATTTTTTTAAATTTGGGAACAGGAAGAAGTCACAGGGAGCCAGATCTGGGGAATAGGTAGGATGAGGCAGCAATTCATAATGTAATTCTTTTAATTTGGACTCTGCGATTCTTGAGGAGTGAGCTGGTGCATTATCATGGTGAAAGAGAACTTTTTTCTTTTTTAGATGTGGTCTCTTTTTTCTCAACACGGTATCAAATTCTTGCAATAAATTAGCGTAATATTGCCCGGTTATCGTTCTTCCTTTTTGTAAATAATCAATCTGCATGATTCCCTGCGAGTCCCAAAAAACAGTCGCCATGACCTTTCCAGCCGATGGAACGATCTTTGCCTTCTTTGGAGCCGATTCCCCCGGCAAAATCCACTGTTTGGACTGTTCTTTACATTCTGGGGTATAGTGGTGTATCCACGTTTCATCAACAGTCACAAAACGCTGGAGGAACTCACCCGGACTACTTTCGTACTTATCTAAACAGTGCCTTAAAATTTGCTTCCGGGTGAGCTTTTGTTCGTCGGTGAGCAAACGCGGCACCCACCTCGCCGAAACCTTCTTCATGCCCAATTTGTGTTCTAAAATGTTCTGCACGCGTTCAATCGAAACATTTGTACTGTCAACAATTTCTTTAAGTTTTATTCGGCGATCGCTCAATACAAAATTTTCAATTTTTTTCACCATATCATCTGTGGTCACCTCAAAAGGACGTCCCGGACGATCTTCATCAAAGACGGACGTTTTGCCTCGTTTAAATTAATTGTACCAATATCTAATGGTTGTCTTTGAAGGAGTATGATCCTTGTAAACAGCTTGCATGCGTACTTTTATTTCATCACAAGAATTTCCCTCCAAAAACAGGAAACGAATTACAGAACGATACTGCTCTTTCTCCATTGTTGCAATAACAACGCGAATTCCGTCATACAAAAGCCGTTAAAAGAAAAAAAACAAAAGAACGCTGTACTTTTTTTTTTCATTTTCTGGCCCTAAAGGATGCCTAAAAAAGTTTATATACATATTTTCAGCCAGTAATAAGAATAACGTTTAAAAACGGGTATTTATCAAACAGCCCTCGTATGATTACGCCCAGATATTTTTCTAGCACGAACGATTTATTGTAAGTGATTGAAAAACATCGACAGTCCTGTTATCGATAAGTACCACTTCAACGTCATACAGGTAATACAAAGACAAATATAGGGTTAAAAATAAATAACAATAACAAAACTATTTATTTATTTATATTTTACATACTTCAGAAAACAATTTCGAACTATTCATTGCAAATTATAAATTAAAAAAAAAAGTTCAAGATCCGTGGCACGCGGCTCCTAGGTAGGTAGCAAGCACTAAGCAAATGTCGTTTACTGCTAGAAAAATATCTAGGTATATTTATGATTTAGTAAAATTAAAATTCACTATGATATGCGGTGTTGGCACAAACCAATGTTAGTCAGAAGGTAGATTTTAATTGTTTATTGGGGTTTTACGCACATTCGTTATATCAAAATAGAGTGGCATAATAGCTAGGAGAAAAAAAAGTGTAATTTATATATAGGTCATAGATAAAAAAATCCAGTCTGGCAGTGAATGTTTCTCAGCGGATGATGATGATGAGATAAGAAATTATACAAATATGATATTCGTTTCTGCAGCATGGTTATTCGCAACGGAGCATTTGAACCGGGCTGTTGAGACATACATAATCGTTCGTTTTATCTCTCATTTAGACTTTTGTTTGTTAAAAAGAGATATTTATCAGCAGAGCCCGGATTTTGCATGGCAGAACAAAACACTATCGTAATCTAGCCAGCGATAGAAATATTATTATTATTAATTTCTTATAACGCTTGAAACCGACTTCTTTGATATACGTATAATATCATAATATATCTATTCATAATATTATAATTATTTTTAATTAACGAATATTTTAGGGATCGCTTCTACACCACGAACGTAACAACATTTGTTCTACAACTTTAAATAATTGGGTAATATATTACTTGTGATTTTTTCGAACAAAGTAAATAGTATTTTCAATGAACAGCATCCAATAGTCTAGTTGACGTTTACTGTCAGCCTACAAACTTCATAGTTTTTGCAATACATTGCTTGCTTGGAAAATATTTTTTTATTAATATTTATTAAACTATAAGTTATTTTCAAAAGTCTTAGAACAAATGTTGCTATGTTTTTGGTGTAGAAACGATGCCTAAAGTTAAAGCTCCTATTACAGGCCACACCCGGTATAATTTCAAACACACTTCACGTAATTTTTGATTAAATATTTATTTAATTTGGTGAAATTTTTTCTTCTACTACATAGTTATCGATATCGATAAAATAATGTTTCTATCACTGGCTAGATTACGATAGTGTTTTGTTTTGCCGTAATAAATCCGGGCTCTGTTTATCAGTATCACATCTTATTTGGCAAAAGTCGTAATCATAGGGATTAATCAGGGGACAGCTTGTAGTGATGTGAAAGAAGCGAGGGGGACGTGGTGTGTACCCAGCTCGGCGGCGGCGGCGGGCGCGCCGGGCTGCCCGTCTTGTTGTACAGCAGGAGGGAGAGACACAGGGAGAGTGTAGTGTGCAGTACGTACCCAGCTCGGCGGCGGCGGCGGGCGCGCCGGGCTGCCCGTCTTGTTGTACAGCAGGAGGGAGAGACACAGGGAGAGTGTAGTGTGCAGTACGTACCCAGCTCGGCGGCGGCGTCGGAGCGCGCGGCGGCGGCGGCGGCGGAGGTGGGCGCGCCGGGCTGCCCGTCTTGTTGTACAGCAGGAGGGAGAGACACAGGGAGAGTGTAGTGTGCAGTACGTACCCAGCTCGGCGGCGGCGTCGGAGCGCGCGGCGGCGGCGGCGGCGGCGGCGGCGGGCGCGCCGGGCTGCCCGTCTTGTTGTACAGCAGGAGGGAGAGACACAGGAGAGTGTAGTGTGCAGTACGTACCCAGCTCGGCGGCGGCGTCGGAGCGCGCGGCGGCGGCGGCGGCGGCGGCGGGCGCGCCGGGCTGCCCGTCTTGTTGTACAGCAGGAGGGAGAGACACAGGGAGAGTGTAGTGTGCAGTACGTACCCAGCTCGGCGGCGGCGTCGGAGCGCGCGGCGGCGGCGGCGGCGGCGGCGGGCGCGCCGGGCTGCCCGTCTTGTTGTACAGCAGGAGGGAGAGACACAGGGAGAGTGTAGTGTGCAGTACGTACCCAGCTCGGCGGCGGCGTCGGAGGCGCGGCGGCGGCGGCGGCGGCGGCGGCGGCGGCGGGCGCGCCGGGCTGCCCGTCTTGTTGTACAGTACAGCAGGAGGGAGAGACACAGGAGAGTGTAGTGTGCAGTACGTACCCAGCTCGGCGGCGGCGTCGGAGCGCGCGGCGGCGGCGGCGGCGGCGGCGGGCGCGCCGGGCTGCCCGTCTTGTTGTACAGCAGGAGGGAGAGACACAGGGAGAGTGTAGTGTGCAGTACGTACCCAGCTCGGCGGCGGCGTCGGAGCGCGCGGCGGCGGCGGCGGCGGCGGCGGGCGCGCCGGGCTGCCCGTCTTGTTGTACAGCAGGAGGGAGAGACACAGGGAGAGTGTAGTGTGCAGTACGTACCCAGCTCGGCGGCGGCGTCGGAGCGCGCGGCGGCGGCGGCGGGCGCGCCGGGCTGCCCGTCTTGTTGTACAGCAGGAGGGAGAGACACAGGGAGGGTGTAGTGTGCAGTACGTACCCAGCTCGGCGGCGGCGTCGGAGGCGCGCGGCGGCGGCGGCGGCGGCGGCGGGCGCGCCGGGCTGCCCGTCTTGTTGTACAGCAGGAGGGAGAGACACAGGGAGAGTGTAGTGTGCAGTACGTACCCAGCTCGGCGGCGGCGTCGGAGCGCGCGGCGGCGGCGGCGGCGGCGGCGGGCGCGCCGGGCTGCCCGTCTTGTTGTACAGCAGGAGGGAGAGACACAGGGAGGGTGTAGTGTGCAGTACGTACCCAGCTCGGCGGCGGCGTCGGGCGCGCGGCGGCGGCGGCGGCGGCGGCGGGCGCGCCGGGCTGCCCGTCTTGTTGTACAGCAGGAGGGAGAGACACAGGGAGAGTGTAGTGTGCAGTACGTACCCAGCTCGGCGGCGGCGTCGGAGCGCGCGGCGGCGGCGGCGGCGGCGGCGGGCGCGCCGGGCTGCCCGTCTTGTTGTACAGCAGGAGGGAGAGACACAGGAGAGTGTAGTGTGCAGTACGTACCCAGCTCGGCGGCGGCGTCGGAGCGCGCGGCGGCGGCGGCGGCGGCGGCGGGCGCGCCGGGCTGCCCGTCTTGTTGTACAGCAGGAGGGAGAGACACAGGGAGAGTGTAGTGTGCAGTACGTACCCAGCTCGGCGGCGGCGTCGGAGCGCGCGGCGGCGGCGGCGGCGGCGGCGGGCGCGCCGGGCGCGGGCGAGGTGTCGGCGGCGCGCGCGCCCGGGCTGCCCGTCTTCTTGTACAGCAGAGAGTTGAAGAAGTTGGCCAGCACGCCCTCGTTGCCCGGCGTGCCCGGGCCCATGCCCAGCTTGGCGCCGTCCAGCTGCGGGCGAGGCGAATACGATCAGAGACCTAGTTTATGCTCTTCGTCACTCCCGGCGCGCCGGTTAAAATCGCTCGGCAGCGGCGAAGTAGCGGCGTGGCTTCGACAATGTTATGGACTAAGAAAATTGATTGATTTTTCTCCTATGTTTAAATAGAAGATGAACTAATAATAGGAGATGAATGATAAGATTTGAATAGTAATTGTAATTGTCATTGCTATTGAAAATAATTTTAAAATTTACATAATGTAATAATTTCTAATTTAGCGTTCAAACAACATTTGTTTGTTCATAACAGCTCGTGTATAAATTGACTTGTAACTTGTGTTATTAATAAATAAACTTCAAAATAGAAGAGAAAATGACCAGAGGCCTATTTCTCGAACACTTGTAACTTGTAATACAAGCGAAAGTCATTTTTTGACACCTGTTGTTAGATAGAGACTTGCGCTTGTATTGCAAGTTATAAGTTTTTGAGAAAAATGCTTTAAATAAGCTACGCAATTACAATAACTGTAAGATATGAAGTTTAGTTGTAACTTTGTTTGTTGTTTTCGGGTCGAGAAAAAAATATAAAACATACACGCCGATACCATTCCGATATTTCCGATGGCGCTGCGTCGGTGGCGGCGACACGAGATTTTAAGCGGAGTCGGCGGTGCGGCGCTCATAATAACATCATATAGCTGTTTCGTTCATAAAAAAATTAATAGCAAAAAAAAATGCAACAAAGAATACGATTTAGAAAACATTTTTAAAACAGTCAGGCTAAAAACGTCATCGGCCGCTTACAGCGTCTGCGTCACAATGTTTGCTGCTGTCTCTTTCGAACGTCGACGTTGGCGTCTTTTCTATTCAGGAACGTCGACGCTGACTTCAGACGTCGCGTAAAGCATAAAATAGGAGACCTAAGGCTTGGGTCTCCTATTTTGTCAACGTTCCTGAACAAAAAAGACGCCAACGTCGACGTGTGAGAGAGACCACAACAGTACATCTCTATAGGCAGCATTCTGACGCTGACGCTGTAAGCGGCCGACGGCGTTTATAGGAGATCACAGCCTTAGCCTAAATGACATAGTGCGTACCTGCTGCGTGGCGCGCTGCGCGGCCCGCAGCGGCGAGTCGGCGCGCGGCGCGGGCGCGCCGGCCTGCAGCGCCGCCAGCTGCCGCTGCAGGAACGCCTGCTCGTCCTCCGCCGCCACCTCCGCCTCGCGGTTCGCTCCGCTCTGTCGAGGTTAGTGCAAGGGTCACCTAATCGGATGGCGGCTTTAGCTCGCAGACTGCCCGGTGAAAACATGAGGTTATCGAAACTCAGTTCCTTTATACATATACTAGCTGTCCCGGCGAACTTTGTACCGCCAGAAAGCCTATAAATGGGGTCTTTTTGATTGTTTTTTTACTTTTTAAACATACTATTAAACTTTTGGCCAAGACGATCAGAACGAACCCAAAATCGACCAAATCGGTTCAGCTATTCTCGAGTTATAAAAGAAGAAACTAACACAACTTTCTTTTATTATTATACATCATGCAACGGAGACATTTACAAATGTCTAATTTTTCTATATATTACATTAGCCAACCTTAGAACTCAAAACAGAAGACTTTACGAAGAAGCGGAGAACGTTATTTGAAAAGTATAGGAAGATTATGTAGAAGACAGTTATTTGGTATAGGTATCAAAGTGTCACCATAAATGGTGATCGCTTCGTACTTTTACCCGCGTTAGGTTACATCTTGGGTATGCTGAGGCTAAACAATTACGAGACATTTAAATTTTTGTGTGGTACTTAGAAGTAAACCGTCATAAACTCTGAAATGAGAGAGAGATCATATGTCACCCCATGGTGAGGTTTATACAAGCAAAACTAACCTTCCGCGTCGCTGGCTGCACGATAACGTCTCTGTAGTAGTCATCGGGCTTACAGCTCTGCATGTTTTCGTATAATATGCTAATTTTCTTCATGCTATCCCAACCGGCAGGTCTGAAAAGTAAATAGATATAAATAATCATTGTTATATTCAAACTCGAATTGTCTATCACTATGGCTCTTGCCTATACGAGCGATAAAGAAGTAAATAGACGAACGAACGAACGACGTGGTTCCCGTCAGGCCTGGTGGTGAAAAAGAATGTGCACTAAAGTGATACGACCGATTTCAATCATTTAAAAAAAAAAAGAAAAAGGCAATTCCGCCTTCTCCGTTACGGGAGCGGTTTCATCCTTACGTTGTGAATATTTTATCATTCGCATGAAGCAATCGCTTCTACGTTCCACATGGCGAACTGCTAAGAAATGGAATGCGCCCTTCATCTGTATTCCCGGAAAGATATAATTCGGATAATTTCAAGGCAAGAATGAATAGGCTGTTACTGAACCAGCGTGCTACACTCTCGACCTCGTCGTCACTTACCATCAGGTGTGATTGAGGTCAAATGCTGGTCAGTCTTGTAAAAAAAATGTAAAGCAGGTCGCAGTTCTTGTCATTAATTGACGAGTAGAACATATGTGATGGACTTATGGAACTCACATCAAGACGGCATCCTTCTCGACGATAAGCGCCGGAGTTCTAAACGGCAGGCCGTATATCCTGTGCGTGAGGTATTTATAGAGGAGGTCGCAGTTCTTGTCTTCCTTGGCGGAGGTGTAGAACAGCGCCGCGCCGTACTGCAGGCAGAACCGCCGGATCCACTGCTGCATGAAGTCGAAGTGCTCGTCGCGGTAGTCGTGCTCTTTTTCTAAAGTGCTCATGTAGTCAGTCTAAAGAGAAACAAAAACAAAAGTTTGGTTAACGCATGGGAACGTGGAATCGTTCGAAAATTTTAAGGCGTTACCTAAATAATATTGTCTTCGGTTGCCGCGATAATTTCTAATGACATAAAACAACTGAAACGGATTGAGTTCACCCGATGACCACGAACGCTGATAAAGGGTTCGAATTCGAACGTGGGGATAAAGTTTATATTAGTATACTAAATACATAGTATATTAGTTTCTCTGATGTAATAAGTCTGTGTTTGTGTTTACGAATAAAAACTAATCTATTCTATTCTATACGCGATATAGTCAGTTTCAGTTGTTTCATTTCATGCGTTGCCTAAACTTATATTTATTTAGAAAAGGCCTAAAGCATTTTACAATAACTTAGATGATTTAACTAATTCAATTGTATATTGTTTATTTACCTCGATTTGGATCAGAGAGCCATGAAAATTCAATACAGTATGCAATATCTTTTGATCTATGTTTGAAAAACTTCGGAGCAATTTCTTCAAAGCTATTGGTAAAGGCAAAAATATTAAAAGTTGAAATAGATAACATATACCTAAGAAAAAACGACGGGGACCTCCGGTGTTCGGGACGGGCAAAAATATTGTTTTACATATGTCCTGTCTCCGTATTCCATGTGTACTTCCGAATGTGTGTTTCACAGTTTGGTTGGCTTGATTAATTATTATTGATCAAGTGTTCAGTGATTGATTAATTAAGTATTGCCTTACCTAATTTTCGTTATCGAGGCGACAAACCGGCGATCAGGTAGTTAGGTAGGTTTCCTTAGACCTCATCATCATCATCATCATGTCAGCCGAAAGACGTCCACTGCTGGACATAGGCCTCCCCTAAACCGACCCAAAAAGACCGGTTCCGCGCATTCCAGATCCAGCGGCATCGCGCGACCTTCACCAGGTCGTCGGTCAACCTTGTGGGACCTTAGACCTCATTGAGGTAGAAAGGGCCGAGTAATGTTACCTTAGTGACGACCACCACAATATCCAGCCCCAGATTAGTGGTCAGCACAGCTTCGGGCAGCGGGTTCTCATCATCCTCGCTGTCCAGGTCGTCGGACAGGTTCCTGGAAGACCTCTTCATAGGCGAGGAGGCAGCTTGCTCCATCTCGTCACCTGGCTCCGTATACCGCTGCCATTTCTGCTGTTGTTGTTTTTTACTCTGTAACCTTTGTTCTGTTGGCAACAAGAAAAAGTGTTATATAAATATATTGCAGCGGATCTTGTATGGAGACGAAATTGGCGGAGATAGCTTTATGCCTAGTCGATGTGAATGAAATATCGGGATGCTTTTTCTCTGAAGGTAGACACTAAAAAACCCTTCTGGTACATTCGCCATCAGATATATCGGAATTGTGGAGGTGGTCACAAATATCGGAACAACGCCTCTATTGTCAAGGCGATAATGTGCATGTTCCGATATTTGTGACCACCTCCACAGCTCCGATATATCTGATGGCGACTGCACAATCAACTTTTTTGTTGCTATTATGTCTGTCCCACTGTCCAGGGGATTACACGCAGTATATAGTAACTTTAAGTTTAAATAATTGTAATACCGCGCTATACTAATACTAAACAGAAAAATGCTTACAATTATGACGAAAGTGCATGTTTTGTGAATGTCAATGCAATAAAACCTGGTCGTAAACAGTTGTCCAGAGAGCCGTTAACGAGTGGCTAACTACACTTCTTAAGTGACGAACTAATTTTCTTAAGTGTAGTTAGTCACTTGCTCGTTACTCGTCACACACTACAACAAATTTGTGAATACCTATTTTCTGTATATCTGACACACCTGAGGCTATGTGACATGTATTACTGACCATTTACAAACACGCCATGCTTTAAGCCGCCGTAAGCATATGAGTAAGGCTAGGTGGAGTGACGACTTGCGCAAGATGGCCGGCAGGAGCTGGATGCGAACAGCCGAAAATCAAACACGATGGCGTGAAATTGGGGAGGCCTATGTCCAGCAGTGGACTGCGATAGGCTGATGATGAAGAAGCATATGAAATCTTTTAAACACAAAACTGTAGCCATTCGTGTCGTTTAGCCAACGCGTATGACTCATGATTATGCTCCTCGTTACGGAGTGAAACATGTCGAGCAATATTCGACTCATAAAACGTGAGTGACCCACTTCTGTACAATTCATATGAAATATATTTAATTGGCTACATTTTATTGATTCAGTAATTAATAAGTTATCTGTAACTGCCAACACACGTTGCCAATATCGATAACGGAATGGCATTATGAGTTTAGCTACTACGCAAATCAATTCATTGTATGTAGTTCCACATTAATGGTCATCTGCTGCTTGTTTTATTATTTTTATTGTAAGGCTTGAGTTCGGCCCGTAATATTTATTAGATTTTAGGATTCTTGTTGCGATGATATCACAATTGGGTAACTTGGCGATTAAATGGAACGGTGAAAAATATATTAATTTCACCGGAAAAAAAAAGTTTAACGGAATAAAATTTAATAAATCACATATATTGGTCAGTCAACGAAAGAATAACGTCGATAATTTAAACAACTGGCAATTGATTTATAGAAAGTTTTGCAGTAATAACGACCAAAAAATAATAGGTGACATTTTCGTGTTAACACCATATCTTATCTCATCTTCAAATTCGTATTAACTACTACTTCCATTTAGTCCCCAAGTTACCCTATTGTGACGTTATTGCGATAAGATCCGGGGTCTAATTATAATAGAATGTCTATTCAATGGAGTGTAATATCTACGAATTAAAGGCGTCAAAAGTTAGTATGTCCGAATAAATTACAAAACCATTTCGCCGAATCAACTGTTTATTTCACTTGCCTTGGTTACGGTCTTCTGGATAGATTAAAACTACAATTCATTGGCATTTTAACTTGCATAACGTATTTTTGTGGCGTTAATAACTTACTGCCTTTTCCATCGAATACTCTGCCAAGCATTTCAGTGTAACATGGTTCATGTTTCTAACGAACTAACAAAACAAAAGAACCACTATTGTTTTGCTGTAGAATAACAAGAAACTTCACCCACCCTACAGGTTTCCACTTCCCTACATTTTAAATTCGATTTTTGTTTGTGCGGTTACCACAAGCTCATGTTATTCATATCGGGACAATAATATTTCTATTTGTACATCTGTATGGCGACCCATCAGATATATCGGAGCTGTGGAGATGGTCACAAATATCGGAACATGCACTTTATCGCCTTGACAATAGAGGCGTTGTTCCGATATTCGTGACCACCTCCACAGCTTCGATATATCTGATGGCGACTGTACGTATTACTGGTTTTTAGTCAACTTTAAAGATCGGAACAGTAGATTAAACTACAAAAAAATCCGCATACAAATTAATTTATTAACAAAACATAAATTTCTTTATTTCGCTCGTAAAATTTTATACTCCTAACAATCAATAAAACCTTCGATTTCTAATGCTAAAACACGCTAAGCAGGGTTAGCTTAGTTGACCAACCGCTTTACTGCATAAATATGTGGCATTGATTAAGCCTTACGCGTACTCTGACGTAATGTCTGACTCACGGGGGTCCCCATCGAGTACGGTTAACGGCATAAATGTTCACACAAAAAACAACCTTATCTCAATGGAATAAGACAGCAGTACGCGAACGAATATGTGTCGAAGATTGTATAAGTAAAGTTGAACTTGAAACACCAGTCGCGTGTAATGATTATGCAATTTTGTGCTTTATTCCATCGTACTTAAAGCTATTTTTAGACCTATATTTTTTAGCCCAGAAATGAACCTTATGCCGATGTAATAATGTTAAAGAAAAGTAACTGTTTTAGATAATGGATGAAGATAGGATGAGTATTGGGCGCGGATTAGTTATAATAAGACTGTTGTATATTTTATTGTCGTATCATGGAATCTACTTGCACGACTATTTACGTTTCTCTGATTTTTCGAAGTTACTGGGTCAATGACCCATACCATTAGTATTAATTTAACGTAAAAAGTTAATTCATAACTTTCAAATTTCAAATCTGCATTACTTCCATTTTCCCCGTATGACTATCACATTGCGCCGTATTTTACCTACTTTCTATATTTCTAATGCAGGCAAACCAATTACTATGCAGTATGCACTATCGCCTACATAGCTATCTCCGATAATGACTAACCCGAATTGCTTGCTCGGACGATATACGTAATTTAAATCGTCCCGCGCTCGTTTTTACATACTTCGTCGCAACGACACGACGATTTGGGCTGCACGCAGTTGGCATATGAATTATTATCAGTATAGGTGAAAAACTTAACTCAAGGCACGGTCCTTTTTCGGTATTTAATCGAAAGAAAAATAAAACATTTTCGACTCGAAGCGGGACTCGAACCCACAAACACTGGATAACTCGCCTAGTGCACTACCAATTGCGCTATTCGAGTACCGCTTTGTAAAAATGTTTCTATTTTATCCCTCGTGGTATACGTCATCAATCATCATGGATGACGTGTAGACACATCTACCGTAAGCGAATTGAACACTTAACGGAATCGAAGGACCATGTCTACGTGTCTCTCATTAATATGGAACTTACATCAAAATTTGAATGTAAAACACCGATACGGCTATACTGAAATGTTACTACTACATATACACGTTCGTATTGCTAAGTTTTTCACCTATAAGGTCTTTTAATACATAAGTTGTCGAAATACGCGTACGACCTTAGGTATGTCAATTCATAGAAAATGTAGACATCGTAACTCCCAGGGTACCCAGGTTTTAAGGCTTCAAAACCGTAACCGGTTAACTCATACAAAGTCTAAGCCGGGTGTGACCCCCAAGGGTTTTGTCCTGGACCCGGGAATTGTCTCTAAACCGCGATCAGAAATCACAGGAGGATGGGTAGTAGTAATGTTTACTTTTATTGGCGTGGAGCAATAGCCAATGTTTATGACGAGTGTCATATTTTGAGTGGTTAAGTAAATTAAAAAAAATGCAATGTCCACTTGACATTCTGCAGCATATTTTAAACCCAAAAAAGTTGATCAATTCGAGGATTACGAGATAAATTATTAATATCGCAAAATGAGCTCATCGCGTATTGCGTGATCATGACACCAAGAATAAATAACTTAATTTTTTTTCCATGAACCTTGAGAACAACTTAAAAAAAAACAGATGAGAAACTTTATCTGTCTGTCTTCATGGTTAAAACATTTGACCAATTGTGACAAAATATATTTTGAGTCCTGGGGAGAGTGATAGAATAGGTTTTATGCCAAGCCAAATATTTTTATAAATATAAAAACGATAATTGCTTTTTATTAAGCAGAAACGTCTGTTAGCGAATACCTACCATCGATATTTAAATCGAAAGAATAGGCTATAGGTGATAGTAATGATCCAGTGGTTGTGGGTTCGAGTCCCGCTTCGAGTCGAATTTTTGATTTAAATATCGATAATAACGATAAGTTTTTTTTTAAATGTTAATAGTAAGCTGAATAAGACTTGTGTTGTCTGAATAAGACTAGAAGACGATATATTTTATTTACATAATATAATAGGGCTGATGCAAAGCGATTCGTCTGCGACATTGGCCGTCGACTCAGACAAAAGGGAGACGATCCCCGCTCAGAGTCGTTTCTGGTGCAAAAGTTGTCCATAATTATACAACGCGGCAATGCGTCTAGCATTATGGGCACTTCGCATCGGAAATGAATTAATTCAAGTATGTATTATTATTTTTCTTTTATTTTGCCTATTTTGTTCTTATAATATTTAAATTATTGTATGTTTGTTTTGAGGTGTGCAATAAAGAGTATTTTATGTTTATGTTTATATATCTAATAGATCTATATATAAAAATTAAACACGTTATAACGTATATAACGCAGGAACAAATATTCTTGATAAACCACAGAATTAAATGTTCTTGTCTGCTGCCTTTCAGGCAGGCTCACTACCGACTAAGCTCGAGGACGTTAACATTTTACGTATACTAAGTCGCGCACAACAACGTTTCAAGAATAAAATGCTCTATTTCTACATCTTCATTAGATGGCACTTATAAATTGTACATTAACATTGTTGCGACATATGTGGCCAGTGCCTCGAGAGATGAGCTCACGCACACAGTCACACACCAACAATGTCATAACAGTGAGATTTGTTATTTTTTTTCGTATCAATAGCAAGTTCAACAGTGAATTGCAAGACAGACCAAAAAGTTTTTAGTTAAATATTATTTTTAAAAAAGCATAATAATAAATAAATAAATAATAAATATTTCGGGACATTCTTACACAAATCGACCTAGTCCCACGGTAAGCTCAATAAGGCTTGTGTTGCAGGTACTAGGCGACGATATATATAATAAATAGATACATACATATAAATACTTAAATACATAGAAAACACCCATGACTAAGGAACAAATATCTGTGCTCATCACACAAATAAATGCCCTGACTGGGAATCGAACCCAGGACCTTCGACTTCATAGGCAGGGTCACTACCCACTAGGCCAAAATATTTTTGAATACCGTGGCTGCTCCAATATAATTGAGAGTGACTGTACTACAAGTTAAAGTAGAACAATTAATCTAAACTCAACCTTATGACAATGCAATAAGACAGTCCTTGAACCAGTTAATTATATTCATAAACAGATGCAAGTTATGACATACTGTCACTGTGACGAGTGCATTATGATGTGTTGGTTCAGTTGTTGTCATGATAAGATAAGAGATAAAAAATAATTAGTTCAAGCTTTTAGGATACCTGTTACATAAACCTGTGATGCTCTCGATTTTATTAAAAGCCTCTAAATTTAGTATAGTGTCACAAATTAAATAGAATGTGGTTTTGGATAGCTATGAAAATTTTGTGTTTAAAGTTTAATACTATGTCATTTTATTTCCGGCTGTGGAATGAACTCCCTGCCGAGGTTTTCCCTAGGGACTACAGTATGAGGTTCTTCAAACAAGGAGAATAAAGGTTCTCAAAGGGTAGGTAACATGTGAATCC
This sequence comes from Grapholita molesta, assembly GCA_022674325.2. NCBI lineage: Eukaryota > Metazoa > Arthropoda > Insecta > Lepidoptera > Tortricidae > Grapholita > Grapholita molesta. Next base: position 3,473,289 of record CP053124.2, on the reverse strand, counting down.
TCTAGAGTTGCAGGCGTCCTTAGTAACTGCTTACCATCAGGCGGGCCGCATGCTTGTTTGCCAACTTCATTGTATCAATATTTTTAACTACATTTTTTATAGAAATTTGAGAAACAGCTTACATTTAGGGTAAATCACCAGTAACTTTCAATAACTGGCCTTGTTATTCTGAAAATGAATTCTGTTGTCCAGTAAATAGAACCTAATTTAGTATAGTATTAGGTTGCCAGTTTGGAGAATGGCCAGTAATAGACACCCCATTAGAAACTGTTCTCTTTATAACTAAACACAATTAATTTTCAGTTTAAGGTTACTTATTGTTGATTTACGCTATAAAGGTATATTTTTAAAATTATAACGGATGACCACTGTCCCCAAAAATCTAATATTTGATTGCCCCCAAAAGTAATTTTGATGAAAATATCAAATGCATGTGTTTTTCTAATTTTATTAAGTTGTAATTTAAAAGAATATTGTTCATTTTGACTCATACTCGTCTTTAAATCATTATTTATGTCTTTTCCATACATGGAACAATGGCATTCCGAACATTTGGGAGTTATCCGGCTTTCCATACATGCAGAGCCGGATCAAATGGATTTTTATAGTAACTAACATCAATACTAAATATGCTGATTGTGGCCAGAAGACAAGAGATCCTGTTTAGACCTTAGTTACAACCCTGTTATAAACCATATGTTTCTTGGAAGTTTTTTAAACATCATTGCATATTTACTGGATGCTTTTTAGTGTAGGAACAATGGTTACAATATGAGTAACATATATAAACTTAATAGTGTCTTCTCTCCCTTCTGTATTGGAAAGTTAGATGTTAGTAAAACTTTAGTGGCAAATGGACCAAAAGAAAAGAAAATACAAAAAAAATCATCAATCAACTGTATGTTGCCCCTTAATATTTATTTTGTTCTGTTTTTTAGTGTTGTTTGTTGTTGTGTAGTGTTTGTTTTTTAGTGGCAACAAAAAAAACATAATCAGTCAATCAATAAAAAAAGAAAATTTCAACTCTCATGTTTCATGAGATACAGCCTCATGACAGACCAACAGACTGACAATGGAGCCTTAGTAAAGCAGGCTGAATGACTGATCTGATTCTGGCCCGGCATACCGACACTATATCTACCCTCTGTAGACTTAACCAACTAGGTTTAACTCACCAGGCGTGAGATCCAATTTGTCTATATGGTCCCCGAGCACTGTGGCCCAGGTCTGTAGCTGCTCCAGTATACCCCATGGTGTGGTCATGGCGACAGTGAAGATGACCAGGGAATGGGGAAATGTCTCCTCATTGAGGGCAAACTTGAGCAGATTAGTGTGCCCTGGGTCACCGTCCAGTACCCATACACTGAGGCGTGTTTGATCTGTGAAACAGTGAAATATGAATAAAAGTTATTGCTCCTTTTTCATGAATAGTTTATGGTGAGGTAGACTCATTACTAGTCATTATGCAAATTCTTTACTTAAAAATGTGAAATGGACACACAAGTTTGTCTACTTTGTAATGTTGCTCTAAGATCAGCTGATTCAATTTATGTGTTCAAAATTTAAGTGTATGTGTGTAAGTGTATGTGTCTATTGACTAAGAAGTTTTTAAGTTGTTCGAACAATTCTTGCTTGCTGTTTGACAGTATAAATAGTCAGAATTGGTGTTGATATGGCTATGACATGGTTAACCTAAAACATTGTTGTTACAAGTAAAAGTGAACTTACCATCGCGATACTCATCTCTAACGTCTATATATGCATATTCGAGTGCTGATCCTTTTTTAGGATCTTCTACACCTTGCAGTTTTGCGATAAGTGTGGTTTTGCCAGTCTCATTATTACCCAAAACTAACACATTTTTGTTTGAAGGTAGTTTCGTGTTGCCCTGATTCTGGACTTCTTCTAAAATCGCAGACCTGAAGAAATATTTAAAATTGGATCAATGCACATCAATTTTCGCCGTACGCAAGTTTGGTACGAAACGTCACTATGAGTTATAACTTTGTTACACATGATGCGGGAGAAGAATGCGTGTACATTAATGCAATGTGAAAAGATTCCACAGTTGTTTTACAAACAAAGGTAAGATTCGCAGCTAGGTCACATATTTCTCAGGTATGAGAATTGACATCACGTAGGTGTGACACATTAGATCCCCTATATGGGGGACTCGGTTGGACATAAATATAACAGTGAACCTTTACCATAAGTTGTCCTTCGTATCACCATTCTTTTCCTTTTTAGATTTAGGCCCATTTGCCTGGCCGTTTGTCTCCATTCTTCAGAAATGTTAGAAGATAACAACGGCACACAGAGGCTTTTCGTTTTCGGCCGTTCATACGTCACTCTCGCGATGAAATGTGTTGCTGTAGCAAGATTTTAGTTTTACCGACAATGTGGTGTTATGCCGGCATTTTACCCAATAGTAAACCCAGAATATCAGACATTATGAGAAAAAACTCGATGAATAAACTCTTAACAAGTAGATATAAGAGATTGGAATATATTTTCAAATATAGAAATCAAATAAACCACTATAATATATATATGGGCCTATAATTGTATGACTAAGTACCCTACAGTGGTAAACATATTGACTAGGGTAACACTGTTTATGTTATTTTTTTTACTGACCATGGCTTTTGCACTAAATATTCCAATTAGAAAGCATTTCTTTTTCAAATATTTTATTATGTAAGAGATGTAAAGTATTTCAGTATATAAAATATATTTTATAAGTATTGTATCTTCTGAATAAAAAAATAAACAAAATATAGTAACCTTTACGGAAGTTTCTTCTCAAGAAGGAACTTCTGCATTACCTTTACTATATTAATAAAAGTGTGTACAGTTTCATAAAAAATGTATTTAATTCATAATAAAAAATATAGTTTAAACAAATTAAGACAATAAAAACTTAATTATGAATCTGCAACGGCATGATATAATGTAAGTAAGATTTTGAACAGTTTCCACTTCTGTCAAACTACTCAAACTGACAAAACAGCAGGACCTGAATGTCACTGTTGTTTTTCCGTTTCAAAAATCAAGAAAAATAAGCGACTGAAACCACGCGAACAAAGGAAATCCTTCAGACTACCATTATTTTAACGCACACTTATTACTCTAGTTCATAACCAAAATGTTTCGTAAACCACAGAAGCCTAGTTCCGGGAAGAAACCCAATTTGTCGCAAGTGAGTCATTCAGATTTGTTTGTGCTTCAGATTAAGTGTTTTATACAAGTCTATTAGATCTAATGGCGAAATAGGTTCATCAAGGGATATAAGAACATCTCTATTTTTAGAAATTCTGTATATACCATGTGTTACCGTGCGCATTAACTTCTTATTTACATGCTTTAACACAATGGATTAGATCCTATTACAACGCCGTTATTATGTGCCCACTTAAGTTTGTTGACTTAACGATAGTAGTAGCCGAGGTCTGTTTGAAGTGAGTGAATGTTTCGATTTTTAGCAGTTTGATTGCTTCCAAATAAACAAAAAAATATCCATTTCCGTATTTTTAAACTTGAATACCCAAAAATTGGGGTACTTACTTATCCTGATCACGGTATTTTTTAAAATATACAAGTAATTATAGAGATAGATTAATAAATCTAAGACCTGGCTATAGATAAAAAAAGGTTCATAATTAAAAAACAAAGGGACATCATTATGTAATATTCCTTTTAGTTTGGACTGCTGGACATAGACAATATGGATGATGATGATGAGCCAATGGATGGCTCTGATGATGACATGGACTTGGAAGCAGAGCTAGCGGCCATCAGCGGGGGTGGGGCCAGGCACAGGCCGCGGAAACCAGTTCCTGTACCAGCAGCTAACTTGGATGCCATGATAGCTGCTAGCTTGCAGGATATACCATCAGATGATGATGGATCAGGTTAGTGTGTACAAGCACTTTATTGTACAAAACCATATAGAAAAAAAAATTTAAGTACAAAAGCAAACTCATCCCTATAAAGGATCTCTGCATTAGAAAAATCAACCTTAGAAAAACTGAATGGAGAGTATGACAGTGAGAGACATTAGTGTGTTTAATGCACACAAGTTCTGAACTGAATGTGACAGGAGTGCTGTGTGAGTCTGTTCACTTTTAGGTTATATTCCTGTCCAAATAACTACATCCCATTTTATTAACCAGGTGTTGGTATATTTATTTATAATAGGTTAGTAATACATTTTCTATAAAGTACACGTAGGATTAGGTCTAGTTGGCCTTCGGGCCGATGGAGGGAAACGAAAAGGAGAAGCCTCCAGATGAGGCCGGTGGCAGTTCTGATGGTGCTATGGTAGTTGAGAACAACTCTAGAAAAAGAAACTTACATACATTGGAACTATCACCGGTCGATATTGCGCTGGAGCCATCTTTTAAAAAAGTTATTACAGATGTTTCCAAAGATATCTCACTACCTGTAGTTACTGAAGATAAAACTAGTGCCAGTGTCAACCAACAATTGCACAAATACTCAGAGGAAATAGTAGACAACCCGCACTTATACAAACACCCTGATCTTAGCAGGGAAGCCCGTATTTACAATACTGAGGATGATGGCCCTTTCATAGTACATATTTCAAAGGAAAACTCCCCTAATACAAATTCATCACTTAAGGCAATTTATGTAGGTATGCTATTAACACAAGCCAATGTAAAAAACATCCAAATAGACGGTATTAAATCAGTAGGTCGCAACAGAGTCTCGGTAACTTTTAACTCAGCTATTGATGCCAATTATGTATTAAAAAATCCAATTCTAGAGAAAAATAAACTATCTGCGAATATCCCGTCATACAATGTCTCACGTATGGGACTGGTTCGTGGTGTTCCCACAGATTGGACTATGGTAGATCTAGTTAATGGCACAAATTTAGTAAATGGCAAAGGGAAGATCTTAAAAGCCCGACGACTACAAAGAAAGGTGACCAAAGAAGATGGCTCTCCGTCCTGGGTTCCAACCCAGTCGGTAGTAGTTACTTTGAGGGTCAGACATTGCCATCCAAGATCTTTGCCTACTACACCTCTCTTGTAGTTGAAGTATACCAACTGCCTACGATCCAATGCAGAAAGTGCCTACGTTTTGGTCACATTCAAAACCAATGCCGTTCAGATGCCCGCTGCTATAAGTGTGCCCAAAGACATCCAGGCAATGAATGCAACATAGCACCTGAACAAGTTACATGTATTTTCTGTTCTGCTCCACATTATGCCACTGACAAAAACTGTCCTGAACACCATCGTCAAAAAAAAATTAAACTTATTATGTCGGAAAGGAATGTGTCATATGCTGAGGCAGCTACACAAGTTCCTGTTGCTCGTAAAGCTTATGTAGATGTAGCCAATGTTGCCTATGCTTGCGAGTCTTCTCCACCTTCGCAATTAAACTTATCGTACGGACTCTCCACTCCCCCAAGAACTTCATACCAGAAGACAACCTTCGCATCACCTAGGGCAAGGGCACCTCTGTCCCCGGGGTATGACCAGCAGGCCCATAATAGCCTGGTTCGCCCCCCTCCGTCACAACTACCGAACGGACATGCCGCTCACAGCCCAGTTCAGCAGTACAATAGGGTAACACCTAACGAAGATTTTATGGAGCTCATTTTGAAACTGTTGACTAATATTATCGCCAAATGGAGCGACTGCTTACCGCACGACGTAGCACCTCAAATGTTAAGTTTAGTTGAAAAATTATCTTTCTGTCATGGCTCCCCTGGTCAACTTTCTACAGTGGAATAGCCGCAGTATTACAGCTAAAAAACCAGAACTGATTCAGTTGATAAACGACCATTCTGTCTCTGTAGCGGCCATCTCGGAGACATGGTTGAGGCCCGATTCTCTTTTCCGAATTCCGGGCTTTTCATGCCTCCGGGACGACCGTGTTGATGGACGTGCAGGATGCTGCTTATTAATTAAGAACTCTTACTCTTTCTCCCAATTACCTCTTCCTCCTCATGCAAGTGGTATTAATGCCGTAGCTGCTAAGGTTATGGGCATTAGTTTTATTTCTATGTACATTCCTCATCCTGATTTGAACCTCATTCCCGAACTGACTTCTATTCTATCCTCGGTGCCTCCTCCTCATATATTATTAGGCGATTTTAATGCTCACAATATCTCTTGGGGGTCATATTACTCAGACGTATTTTCATCAGCCTTGATAGATATTTTCGATAAAATCAATGTCTGCGTTATAAACGATGGAACCCCCACGCATCGCGTCTATCCTGGTCAAAATCCGCTATCCGTGCTAGATTTGTCTGCTTGCTCTCCTAATCTGGCTTCATTATTATCTTGGACGGTACTGCGGCAAACATATGGGAGTGATCACTACCCCATTATCCTCTCGAAGCCTTCATCTGTGCGTCCATCTTCATCGCCAGAGCCGCTCCTAAAACACAAATTGCAAGCGGCTGACTGGACCAAATTTTCGCAATATATTGAAGACACGATAAAAGAGTGGGACTTATCTTTAGTGGACAATAGGGAAAAATATTTTAAATTTAAAGACTTACTTTTAGAGTCAGCCGATAAGTTTATCCCACTTAAAAGACCTAAAAAGGATAAAATCCCTTCACCGCCATGGTGGAACGCGGCATGCACATCTGCTGTAAAGGAGAGAGATGAAGCCGAACAAACTTTCAACGAATCCGGTAGCATGGAGGACTTCATCGCCTTCAAGAAAACTGCAGCCCGCACCAAGCGATTTCTGGCTAAGGCAAAGATACAGGGATGGAAGGGTTTTTGTGAGAGCTTGGCTCCTAGAACCCCCCCATCAGTTTTATGGAGCAAAATAAAACGGTACAGAGGCTCCTTTAGGCCTGATAGAGGAGGTCCCCTGAACAATTCTGCCTGGCTGTCGGATTTTACTGACAAATTAGCTCCCCCAACGGTCCCGGAGTCCTACTGTATATCATGTGATCCAGCCCCACCTTCCAGACATCTGTTTGATGAGCCTTTCTCCTTCGCGGAGCTCACACTAGCGTTAAACGGGCTGCGTAATACATCACCGGGAGAAGATGGTATCCCATACTGCTTTATATACAGACTGAGCACATTCTCACAGGAGTTCTTTCTTACCATCTTAAATCACGTTTTTAATACAGGGAAATCCCAGATGACTGGAAAACCCAGGTTATTATACCGATCTTGAAGCCAGGTAAAACCCAGAAGAGGCTAGTTCCTACAGACCAATTGCTCTCTCTGCAACATTGGGCAAAATACTAGAACATCTAGTTAAGAATAGGCTGGAGTGGTATGTAGAGAGCAAAGGACTGTTAGCTAACACTCAGTTTGGGTTCCGCAAGGGAAGGAGCACTGCTGATAGTCTAAGCATTCTCACTACGGATATTAGATTGTCTTTGTCCAATAATGAAGATCTAATAGGTTGTTTTCTTGACATTTCCGGAGCCTATGACAATGTCCTTCTCCCAGTGCTCAGGGCAAAGATGCTACATCTGAGCATTCCTGGGAAGTTGGTACAAATTGTCTTTAACATGTTTATTCAAAGAGCAATCAAAATTCGTAGTGGCAATGTATTTCATCCACCCCGTACACTGTGGCAAGGCCTTCCACAAGGTTCAGTTTTAAGCCCGCTCCTGTTCAGTATTTACACATATGACCTTGAGCAATCGGTTCTACCATTCTGCAACATTACAGTATGCTGATGATTTGGTGTTATATTCATCTGGCAAATCAACTGAAAGTCCAGTAGCTAACTTAAATGCAGGACTTAGCTACTTAAAAGTTTGGCTGGACGATCATGGTCTGACACTGGCACCTTCCAAAAGCTGTACAATGATTTTCAGTCGCAAAAGGAACACACCGAATGCTGATGTTTACTATGGTGAGGAGATCATTCCCAGACAGGATTCAGTCAAATTTCTAGGCATCATCTTGGATCGCAAAATGTCTGGAGTACCGCATCTGAAACATATTATAAACAAATGTGAAAGAGGAATTAACATTTTGCGGGCTCTGTCAGGGGTTTGGTGGGGTTCTCATCCATACTGTCAAAAGCTTCTCTATAATGCCATCATTCGCAGCCACATGGATTATGGATCATTCATTCTGGAGCCTTGCAATAAACAGGCATTAAAAAAGTTGGATCTCATACAAGCTAAATGTTTAAGGATCATACTTGGGGCTATGAGATCCTCTGCAAAGAATGCCATGCAAGTAGAGTGTGTAGAGCCTCCTCTTTCACTAAGGAGACAATATCTTGCAGACAGATTCCTTGTGAGGGCTATTTCCTGCTCCAACCACTTGCTGCTCCCACGCTTGAGGGCTCTTTCTTCGGTGGTCCCTGCAAATGCATATTGGGCTCATAAAGTCTATCCTAAAATTATTGACAGTTTTTTGAAATTAAATTATATAAATTCCACACTGTATAAATCAGGAACAAATCCATTATATGAGACAAAGTATGAGACACTCATTTTTACTCCTGAAGTTATCTTAGACCTAGGCATATTTAAAAACGACCCAGGAGCGAACAGTAAATTTAATATTTTGTTGGGAAAATGGCCAGGGTACTTACCAATGTTTACTGACGCATCTAAGATTGATCCCACAAAGAGTGTCGGAGCAGCAGTGGTAATCCCCAAATACAACATTATTTTAATGTTTAAATGCCCTTCACAAACATCAATATTCACAGGCGAGGCAGTTGCCATCCTAGAGGCCATAGCCTATGCTGAGTCTCACAATATTGAGAAGGTCATTATTTTCACAGATAGCAAGAGTTGCTTACAGGCTATCATGGGCAATCAATTCAAGATGAAGACTAAATACCCATTAATTCTCCAAATAAAGTCAATATTAAGAAACTGTGAAGCAAAAGGATTGAAGGTCATTCTTTGCTGGATTCCAGGACACTGTGGCATTACTGGTAACGAGTCTGCTGATCTTTGGGCAAAGAAAGCCATAGAAATGGGTTCACCAGGACATGATAGGGTGTACAGTTCTGATTTGTTGAGGAATGCACACACAGAATTATTTAACACATGGCACAACACCAACAACAGTTGGAATTCATCAAGACTGAAGGTTGGAAAACAGTATGGCCAAATTCAACCTATTATTCCACGCAAACCATGGTTTTTTAAATTTAGAACGTCTCCGAAATGGGTCACGTCAACACTTTGCCGTTTGCGCCTTGGACCAGTGTGTACACCGGTATTTCTCGCTAAGATTAGGGTTCGGGATAGTTCTCTGTGTGAGTGTGGTCTTGACGATGGCACAGTTAACCACATTTTCTTCGCTTGTCCGAGATACAGCTATTCATTGTATGATGTTCTTCCAGACAATATCCCGCGGCCCATAGACTTCTACTCGATCCTATCCCTAATGGACCCGCCTTTAACTGCCATTCTAATAAAATATATACAGGAACACAATATAAAACTGTAGACTCAGGATTCATATATTCTCACCTTGTCAAGAATAATTATATTATATACATACTTATCAATCTTATACATATATCATTTTTTTTTTTCCCATTCATCCGCTTTGTTGCTTGCCTAACAATCTGTCATCCGCTTTCCGCTATTTTTCACGAGTGTTTGTATACGTCATGTGTAAGTCTGTGTCGTCAATAATATATGTTTGTTTTAGGTGCGCAACCTATCCCCTCACAAATTCAAAATTTACTACCGAACAGTCGTCCTATTAAAAAGTCAAAAGCTTCTACCTGACATTGGCGAAATTCACCTTGCTAAAATCGGCAAGGAGTGAAAGCCATATATGGAAGAAAAAAAAAAAAAAAGTTCTGAACTGTTTGTCAGTATATTGAAATAAACTCTTTTCAAATAATAAAAAAAAAAAAACAAAACTAGGAATCTATGGACTGACTCCTTTCATATATGTAAAGTGAATTATAGTGTACAGGCGCCCTCAGATATATAGGGGCTGTGGAGGTGGTCACAAATATATGAACATGCACTTTATCGCCTTGACAATAGAGGCGTTGTTCAGATATTTGTGACCACCTCCACAGCTCCTATATATCTGATGGCGCCTGTACAAGGATCCTGAATTAGATAACTGTGGCTTTATGAGGCTAGTAATTGTGGGCATGTCAGTTCTAAAATATGTGTGATTTTCGCAGTATAACTGTGTTGTCTGTATGTCGTAGTGATAAATACCTTATAATGTAATAAATTTCAGTAAGGGCATTCATAGGCAGGGTCACTACCCATTAGGCCAAACCTGTCGTCATATATATAGCATTTGTTCACTGATGCTAAATGTTATTATTATTACTTAAAAAAAAAATTAAAATGCCTTTTATTGTGGTTGTATATAGTTTCAGGTGATTTGACTACCTAATAAACTTAACTACATATCTATTAACAATACTTAAACTGAAAGAAAAATAGAAAAAAAAAAAAAAAACAACATGCCAACCGAATTGATAACCTCCTCCTTTTTTTAGTCCAGTGCACTTCCAATTGTGCTATCCGAGTACTGCTTATTTTTTTTTCGATTTATATATCAAAGATATTTGCTAGCAGACGTTTCTGCATAATAAAAAATAATACATATCTATTAGTTTAATGTGACTATCATCAAAATATTGCACATAGTCAGTTAATACAAATATTAAAATTTTCTTTTCTTTCTTATATTAATCTACTTTTTCTTGTTTTTTTTGTTTTGTTGGCTTCCATGATCCATGACCAAATGCCGAGACCACGTGAGAAAAATAAATGTGTAAAAAACGTGAATTTTTAAGTCAGTATGGGTACAATACTTTAATTTTGTAGGAGACGACGATGATCCAGAACTTCTCAACGAGCTGAAGGGCTTGGCGTTGGAAGACGAGCCGGCGCCCCCGCCCCCGCCGCCGCCCCGCGCGTGGCCAGCGCGGACAGCAGCACCGTCAGCCTGCTGCAGGACCGCATCACCAACTACGCCGTGGCCGAGCAGAACGCGAAGGCTGCGGGGGAGAGCAGTCGGGCACGCAGGTTGGTGGCATAGACATTGAACCAGTGTGCGGAGTAGTTTATGAAGGTCTAATATTATTGTTAAAGATGCAATGGATATCCGTCAGTTTTTGGTATCCGGCCACAATTTTAATAGGCTAATGGCAGCAATGTTGGACACTAAGTTGACAGGCACCAATGATGGACACTTATTTCTTAAATAAAAAACCAAAATGTTAAAAATTGATTGTTTACCAACAAATGCACAACTCTTGACATCTTTAATTAACATAATTGTTTACTTGTCCATTACCGACGTCGGCGCCCTATTCGGCCGCATACCGGATAGCGACCTAGTATTTGGCCGGATACCGGATAGCGACCTAGTATTCGGCCGGATACCGGATAGTGAACTAGTATTCGACCGGATACCGGATAGTGACCTAGTATTCGGCTGGATACCGGATAGTGACATAGTATTCGACCGGATAGTACGTTAACATATACATAACGGTTCACAAAGGGCAAAAAAAATATTAAAATCCGTTTAATCTTACTAAGGTCCGCAATTTAATACGAACTGCCATCAACCAAAAGTGAGAGTTGAATGATTTAATTTTGTAGCAAACATTTATTACATTTAAATAGAGATCATTATCCTAACTATTTCAGCCGTAAATGTCCACTGCTCGTTGTCCCCCAAATAAGACATATTTGGGAGGAATTGTCACAGTCGCCACGTTTGGCAGGCGGGTTGCGCAGCTGTTGATTCGGTTTCGACGGACGCTGCTACCCATCCGATAGTTTTTTCTATTTTCCGTCTCTTACGATAACCGCGACAAAGTTAATCCTACCATCAAGCGGGCTGCATGCTTGTTTGCTACCTTCATGGTATAAAAAAAACTTAATAGTGCTGCTGGCCTAGCGGTAAGAGCGTGCGACTTACAATTCGGAGGTCGCAGGTTCTAACCGCGGCCTGTACAATTAGTTTTTCGGAACTTATGTACGAAATATCATTTGATATTTACCAGTCGCTTTTCGGTGAACGAAAACATCGTGACTAAATCGGACTAATCCCAATTAGGCCTAGTTTACCCTCTGGGTTGGAAGGCTAGATGGTAGTCGCGTTCGTGAAACTAGTGCCTACGCCAAATCCTGGGTTTTGTTGCCAAGCGGACCCTAGACTCCCATGAGCCGTGGCAAAATGCTGGGACAACGCGAGGAAAATAACTTATAAACTTAATGTTCCTGTAATATAATATTTCAGATTCGGCCGAGGCCTGAAAACCTTGAATGATTTGCTGAAGCAGGCAAAAGCTGGGGCTACAATAGCCAACGACGACATTCCCCCGCCCGTGGCCGTGGGCAAGGCTCCCGCGCCGGCGGCCGCCGAGCCGCCGCCGGAGCCCGGGCGCCGGCCCGGCCTGCCCCGGCCATACCTGATAGTCCTAGGTAAGACTAAACTATCTATATTAAAACCCTATCCTATCCCTTTCATTCATATAAATTAATTTCCAATATATGTAAAGGTGCTAACAAATTAGTCGCGGATATTTTAAGAGATAATAAATAAATAAAAATAAATAAATAAATATTTCGGGACATTCTTACACAAATCGACCTAGTCCCACGGTAAGCTCAATAAGGCTTGTGTTGCAGGTACTAGGCGACGATATATATAATAAATAGATACATAATACTTAAATACATAGAAAACACCCATGACTCAGGAACGAATATCTGTGCTCATCACACAAATAAATGCCCTGACTGGGAATCGAACCCAGGACCTTCGGCTTCATAGGCAGGGTCACTACCCACTAGGCCAGAACGGTCGTCTAATACATAACATCAAAACAATTAACTTTTAACTGTAATTATGGTACCTTTGTATATCTTTTTTTTCTATTTACCAAACAAAAAAATGTATATTCATAAAAGAAAGTTGTGTTAGTTCCGGCACTTATAACTCGAGAAAGCATGAACAGATTTCGACGATTTTGGGTTTGTTGTGATCGTCTTGGCCAAAAGTTTAATAGTATGTTAAAAAAAGAAAAAAAAAACAATCAATTCAAGATAGCCCATTTCGAGGGTTCAGTGGTCAAACCCGTTAAGTCGAGTATATGGGATTTTGAATTTAGAACTATACGTGAATTACGTAAGATTGTTACTTCAATGAAATATTATATCGAATTATCGGGTACCTATATAAATTGAACATTAGATGCCGCTGTTTCATGATTCATAAAATAATCGCGCTATAATTTTTTTTTATATTTTGTAATGAATTTTATTTGATTAACAGAACAATTTACGAGCTTTTTTCAAAGTACTAACGATATCATGTCTGACATCGTATATACTTTGAAAATGCCGAATCGAAACATTTAAAACTTAATATGTTTCTAGTATTTACTTTTTTAAATGTATTGATAAAAGTACCAATGTATATATTTTTATTTATCACTTCTAGCTCTCCTCCGCCATCGCAGCCCCCGCCTCCGCTGCCGGCAGAGGAGCCCCCCGCGCCGCCGCCGCGCGACGCCAGCCTGCGGAGCCCTACGGAGCCCGCCGCCGCCGCCCTGGACCCGGCCAGGCAGGAAGGCCTGCAGACTATACTCAGTGAGTTCAGTATTTAGATAAACATCATCGAAAACGTAGATTCATAATCTGCCCCAAATAAAATGGCTCTAAAAACAGCCGCTCGAACAACTTGGGCGGCACATTTAGTGAGTCTTCTTTGAACCGCTGTCAGTGCAAGTGTCAACAATGACTCAAAAGCTATTACTTTATCAATAGTGAAGTTTGATACTTAATAATTTGAACACTGAGCTATTTTTTGTTTTTTGTTTATATTATCTAAAAGAAGATTATAAATTATCATTATTAGCATAAATTGAAACGTGATAGAAATGTCATTTAGTGCCATATTTCTGTACATAATTTGTTCGCGCGTAGGAGTCTATTTCTTTATGTCAGTGATAAACATTGCCATTTTATTGACTTCAACAATATCACTTTCTATACCAAGAACCCGCCTGTCGGGCACACCGCTCGTAGGCGCGTAGCCGATTCCATGAGAAAACCCGTATGTAGCTAATACGTGCCGCGTAGAGCCCGGTTTCGAAAGTGATATGCGACTGTATCCGGGGTCAATGGAAAACGGAAATAATGTAAACAAAAATGGCTGATTGACATATTAATTTCTAAGCAAATAAAACTTTTGACTTGTGACAAAATTTTACTATAGAAGTTAATTTTCACTGAATATATAGGTAATCATCACATATTTGAACTAAACAAGAGTGTAAGTAACAAATGTATATGTATACAATGACATTGAAAGCATGTTTTTTTTATTAAAGTGCATAACTGTGTTTATTTACATAATTTTTGCTTTCCATTGACCCCGAATATAAGAACAATTCAAATTACTTATTATTTTTAAGTAGTAACACTGCTTTATAAATTATAAGTAGATAACATACCCTCCCTCAGATGTCGGACGCCCAAGTCACTTCTTATTAAGTATATGACAATTTCAATTTAAATAATACTTATTGGCAAGGATCGGACAAACGCCCTTCATTTTGAAAAGATAACCCTTCTTTATGTTGAAACTTCCTTATGTTAATAAAAAAATAGTATTTTATACATTTATTGGACCATAATTTATATCCAGTGGCAAATTAATGTATGATTGACATTCCGAAATTTACTTTCGCCAATAAAACCCGGGACATTTTGGACCCGGGTATGTCCTTAAACTACGTCCAACAATGAGAGGTAGGGCACAGCGATGACCATCACGCTTGAATCTGGGGCAGCCCAACTGGGGAAGTAGCTCCTCCTTACAGAAGACCACAGCCATAATAGCACTGCTACCTTTCAGGTATGTAGTGTTGTGTTCCTGATGGTGGGTAAGGTTCCCAGAGCTCTAACCCCCCTTAAAGGCCGGCAACGCGCTTGTGACTCCCTTGGTGTTACGGGTGCCCATGGGCGACGGTAATTGCTTACCACCAGGCAATCCGTCTGCTCGTTTGCCGCCAATGTCATAAAAAAATAAAAAAAAAAAATAGAATGACCAAAATTTTTTCTAAATTTTCAGTTGTGAGCATATAACGATGTGAATTTAAGACCCATTTATGCGTTGAAAAAGGCCGTTCACCGTCTTATAAAATAAAATATTTTAACATCATAAAATAAGGAAGTCTCTGCTGTACGGAACAGGGTTACATTTTCGAAATGACGGGCGTTTGTCCGATCCTTGCTTATTGGGTATGTTCGTTTTGGTTATAGTAATTATTTTATTTAGCTGTTTACAATCTTATTATTGTTTTATAAAATTTACTGATACGAATTTGAATGCTAACTAACATACTAATTTATCAAAAAATAATAATCGCACAGATTAAATTACTTTATTGAAACCAAATCCTTTTCCATCCTCCACTTTTACTAATTTTCTTTTTGTATTTTAAATAATATCAATAATTCTTCATTAATTGAATACTACAATTATATTTTATTTTATTTACACACTCACCGCCATTCGGATTAATGCATTAAACTACTCATTAAATAATTAAATTTGTCATAATCTACATAATAATCAACTGCATGTTCCTCCCGTTGTCCGAGGATTTTGCCACAGCTCCAGAGTGCCTGGGGTCCGCTTGGCAACTAATCCCAGTATTTGGCGTAGGCACAAGTTTTACAAAAGCGAGAGCCATCTGACCTTCCAACCCAAAGGGTAAATTAGGACATAATAATCAACCTATACCACTACTTAGTTACAAACGGATGAACTCATGTGCACTTATATCAGGCGACATGTTTCGGGTAAGCTCTGGTACTCATTTTCAAGTAAATAATAGTAATATGACTCATAACAGTTTAAATAATATTACATGTACACTGTAATGAATACACATTACAAATATCGCTATTATATATTAATACTAGCTTTTCCTCGCGACTTCGTCGGCAAAGCCATGCCCTTCTTTAAAATATGGTTGCGGGATAAAAATTATCCTATGTCCTTCCTCGTAGCTCAAACTCTCTCCATACCAAGTTGGTTCAGCGATTTAAGCGTGAAGAGGTACTAGGCAAACAGAGGTGCTACGAATAACGATATTCGTTAATTTTGGACGATTGTCTTTGTCACTCTCCCGAGAGATGCCCGTTTACGAAAATCGTTTTTGGCGGTAGGGCCCCAGTTACTTGCGCATTATAATATTAGTATGTATAGTATGGATTGCCATTCACTACATCGCTTCCTCCCTCACACCCACACACCATTACTAAACCAACTAATTCCCAACAGTACGCAAGAAGGAATTCATGGCGGCCGCCCTCGCCGCCAAGCACACGGACAAGCCGCTGGCACTCGAGTACCTTAAGGTCGTCAAGCAGTTTGACCTCGTGGCTGAAGCCTGGAGGAATGGCCAGGAGATGGATCTGACGGAGCTGCCGACGCCTGACGCCATCGCTGCCGGGTTCAAGGGCCAGCAGAAGGGGGAGGAGCAGACCCAGGGAGCCACAGGTACCAGCGCTACCGCCAACAACGATATGAGTAAATTTCTGACGATTGTCTCTGTCACTCTAATGACACCATTGGAGTAAAAGAGAAGAGGTACAGCTAGGGCTCTTACCGCTAGGCCACCAGCGCTCTTTAATATACATAAATATATTAAACATAAATACTTAAATAAATAAAAACACCCACGACTCTGGAAAAATATCTGTGCTCATTGGTGTGCTCATCACACAAATAAAAGCCCTTACTGGGATTTGAACCCAGGACCATCGGCTGCATAGGCAGGGTCACTACCCATTAGACCAAATCTGTTGTCATATTATTATTGTTATATGTATCAGTGGCGGTCCCCAAATTTTTTTCTTAGGCAAGACGATGCCTATAAGTCCTTAGCCTTTTCTTCTTAAGCCCAAGGAAAACCGTTAAACTGCAATAAAGTTAGTCAAGCCGGCGGGAATCGGCTTGTATAAACGCGCCAATGTATTGTTGAAAACACATTATTTTCGTTCCAGAAGTCCCGCCCGAAGCTCCCGCGTCAGAGGCGGCGCCCGCTCTCATCACAGCGACCACCATGGGGGAGGCCCTCAGACAGAGGCTAGCGGGATTCCAGGTATAATGTTTACAGATTATGTAGCAGTGGCGGCTTGTATTTTTCTTAGGCAAGACGGAGCCAATGTTCTGCTTAGCAGCCCAAAGAGAACAGTTAAACTGTGAGTGACTTAAGCGAGCGGTAATCGGCTTTAATTAACACTGCTGCTGTTAGGTACGTTATAAAACTTCAACCTTATTCTGTACAACGTACGGTCGCTATTTAAGCGTATGCTATTTGTAGTTACTATCATTCGTTCTGAACTGCTAAAGAAAAGATAAAATATCGACTAGAGACCTCGACTCTCGGGTTCCTGGAACTCACTTTGCTTGATCAGTCTAGTATCGTAATGATGTTCTTAGACAAATACACTCAAGAGAAATAAACGGGTCACAATGTCTATAGAACAAGACCCGTTATTTTTCCAGTCCCCTCAGTATTTTTCAAGCCCGTCAAGAGCAATTTTGAGTATAGTAAAGAATTGTCGACTTTTACTATTTTACACATGAGCCACCTCACGCGGTTGTTTTTATACATTTATTTAATAAATTAGTTATTTGTTTTACAAGGGAGCAGTTAGTGTTTACCTTCTCGTGCTAATGAGACCCGAGCTAGCAAAAGATTTCTAGCGTTGACAGGGTTTTTAAGCACAAGAGGGGAACACACTTAGCTGCCGAGTGAAAAGCAATTTTTTTTACCTAACTACCTACTATTCTAACTTTAAACATTACAAATTTTATCCAAATTATTAGTCCATCCAAATTATTAGTCCATCCAACAAGCTAGCGAAAAAACACTCAAATATTCTTATTATATCACTTTGCAGTCTTGTGAATAAAATGCAGTTTTGCTATCTGTTTTTAAAGAATAAAAATGCGTTTTCTGAACAAGTGAGGTGAGAAGATTGATATTCCATTAAAATTTTGTGTAAAATATGAAGTAGGCAATAATTCATCAATTACATCATCATTATTTTTGTAGCACTACACCGTAAGAACTGTGTAATTTGCTTAAGTTAAGTTACAATATAATATTTTGTCATTCACTAACGTAACATACACTAAGAAATTCTAACTCACTGAATAAGTAACCTCTACCATTAAGCGATTGTTTTGTGCTGTATTTTTATTATCTTCTTGTGTCCTCATTGTAAAGAATTATAGTCCAGAAAGTGACTGTAATTTGTTTTGTGAGCCTAATAAATAAATTAAAATTAAAATTAAATGAAAATTCCAGGAACAAGAAGCCAAAGCGAAAGAGCAGGGCAACTCGTCGAAGGCGCGTCGCATGGGCCGCATAGTGAAACAGTACCAGGATGCCATAAAACTGCACGCGGCGGGCAGGCCGGTGGCCGTCGAGGACCTGCCGCCCATCGCTGGGTACGGCCCCATACCCACCGATAGTGTGAGTATTGTAGGACCTTGGTGGGGGCGCGTGAGCCAGCATTGTTACAGTGCTAAAGCATGCTAGCCATACAGTTAGGAACGAAGCGCAGAGTTGACATTAGCTGATATCGACAACGTGACACCACTGAGTGGGTCACTTTTCGACACAGACAGAGACTTCCGCTATTTGAAGCTTTCTATGACGGTATGACATAAAATGTTAGAAGGTATAAATTTAATTAACTCTATAAAATGCCTTCATGTTGGGTAAAATGGTCCGAAGTTCCAGAAATACACAAGAAAAACATGGGATCCATTTGTTTGTGCAACACATATTGAGGGAGAAAAATGTTCGTTGGCGTGTTACCCTCGTCATCCAAAGTTTAATTAGACGCAAAGAGAACGCCCAGGACACCGGCTTTGTTCTTAGCGTCATGGCCAACGAGTCATGTTCCTTTTTATTTATGACAAAGGTTGCAAACGGGTAGACGGATTACCTGATGGTCGTAACACCAAGGTAGTCACAAGCGCGTTGCCAACCTTTGGGGGTTGGAGCTCTGGGAACCTTACTCACCATCAGGAACACAAAACTACACACTTGAAAGGTAGCAGTGTTTTTATGGCTGTGGTCTTCTGTAAGGAGGAGGTACTTCCCCAGTTGGGCTGCCCTAGATTCAAGCGTGATGGTCATCACTGTGCCCTACCTCTCATTGTTGGACGTAGTTTAAGGACATACCCGGGTCCCTTGTGCAGAAGGGGAAAAGACTGTATGTTGAAATTTTCCTGGAGATCAGCCTTTAATGCCAGGAAGATATAAGCATAGCCGTTTATTCCAGGCCGCCCCCGCCCCGCCCGGAGGCCCGGCGCGCGCCGCGCCCGCGCCGCCCGCGCCTGCGCCCGCGCCGGCCGTGGCGCACAAGGCCACGCGCTACGACAAGCAGCTGGCCTTGCTGCTGCACCGGCAGAAGGAGTTCAGGGACGCGGCGCTCAAGGCGAAGAAGGCTGGTGAGTACCTTCATCGAGCATGACTCAAAACTATGTACGCTTGGATCACGTCTTCAGTTTTTTAAAATGAGTACGCCGATGGAGTTAATAATGCTTAGCAATTTACAATTCGATTAAACAAAAGAAAAAAAACAGTTGTAATTGTAAAAATTTCATATTCCATAGTCCCTATACTACAGGCCGGCCCATGTACCTATCCATAGTAATCATATAGTATTCTACTTTGAATACTTATGTAATGTAACAACATAAAGCTATAAGCGAAAAACTTAGCTAAAGCCCCTGTATACGCATGTCGGCGTTACAGCGAGCACAAAATGATTGCAAAAATCGCAAAGCGTCTGGTTGACGTAACTCTGGTAACCGAAGAGCTGGCGGCTTCCTCGCACAACGTATCAGCATTGCGATACAATAAGGAATGCCGCCAGCATCCTTGGTGCAATGTCTCAAGGGCCAGTTTTATATTTAATATAAAGTAGTTATTATATTTCTTTTATAATTATTTGAAAATAAAATTATTAGTAAACATATAAGAACTAACTTTAAGTATATATTCAAATTTCGACAGGCAACATCGAGCAAGCGAGAGAATACTTACGGGCAGCTAAAGGCTTCGACGCAGTCATTGACGCGGCGAAAGGTGGACTTGCTGTCGATTTGAAATCTCTTCCACTGCCCCCGCAGGCTAAAAAACAGCTTGAGCAAACGTGAGTAATTTGTCATTTATGTTGGAATCACACGTTAATTAATATTAACATTTTTAAGCAAGTATTACGCATTGTTTATAACACAAATAATGTTCCAAGTCAAATCTAACCTACTTTAAGACCTCACATTTTTTAAATAACAGCAATTGTTATAGGTATCTAATAAAGCAAATAATTAGAGTTTAATACTTGTTCCTACAAATAGATATTTGGATTTTGCATAGAACTGGGCAGTCATTTCAGACAGATCTCCATTCTTTTTGCGGCGAAGCCAACAGCCGAGCATAATTTTTGTATTGAACTTGGCTTTCCTAATATACATTTATGTTTTTGGTGGGATTATATATATCGTTGGCTCAGTACCCACAACACAAGCCTTCTTGAGCTTACCGTGGGGCTCAGTCAATTTGTGTAAGCATGTCCTATAATTACTTGACATTGGCGAAATCATCGATTGATTTATTGATGGAAGCCATTTTTTTTTAAAGAAGAAGAAGAATGTCCTATAATATTTATTTATTATTATTTAAATAAAGTAATAATGGATGTTTTTCCTAGGGACTACAGTATGAGGTACTTCAAAAAAGGACTGTATAGGTTCTTAAAGGGTAGGCAATGCGCATGTGAATCCTTTGGAGTTGCAGGCGTCCATAGGCTACGGCAACCGTCAGGCGGTCCGTATGCTTGTTTGCCACCGTCGTAATAAAAAAAAACCATTTCCAGTTTCGACGTGGTAACCGCCGAGGACTGCACGCCGCCGGACGACGAGCCCGTCGCCGCCGCCGACGACGATGTCCTCGCGCGCCTGCACAGCCAGCTGACCGGACAACTGAAGTTGTGCCAAGCCAACAGGGACCATTACCGGGCCATGGGGAATATCGCCGAGATGAACAGGTTCGAGCATCTCGCCGTGAGGGTTAAGCAGGACTTGGATGTTGTTGTTGTTGCCAAAAGGTACGTTTAATTCGACTTTAAACTCCAATAAAATTACTAACTAACTGTCCTCACTCATTGGCTAAGGGGGATATTGCTGAGCCACGGCAAGCTAAGCAGATGCCAGGCCATTATAGGGCTATGAAAAAAATTGCCGACACGGACCGGTTTGAGCATTTCGCTGTATGGGTAAACATCTCGATGTTGCTGTTTTTGCCAAAAGGAACGTGTTACTCGATCTATATATCTAAAATGGATATCTAAGTAGAGTTATTCACGTGTACTTTATTATACTTTAATATACTTAAATTGTGTCAGGCATATTAGTCGCAATAGAGGACTGTTATAGGACCATGGGAAATATTCTCGAGATGGCCAGGTTTTTGGCAAGTTTCAGTTAAACAGGACTTGGATGTTGTTTTATTGCCAAAACGTGTTACTCGATTTTATATTCTAATAAGTAATAAAACTACACTACTTGCTATTCCACGTAAACTGGTACGTTTTCGTGGAACGCCGCTTAAACGTGGTAAGCCGTAGGCCAGGGACCATTAGAGGGCTAAGGTAAGTGTTACTAGACTTTTTAACACCAAATTAGAGTTATTATCCTTGATCTAATAAGACTGCATCGCCCACTAGTCAACTTGTGTTGTGACAGGTTGATACTATTGCCGAGAAGAACAATTTCGAGCATAAAAAATATGTTTCATACTTTATTTCTAATTGAGGATAAGATTTTTATTTGTTAGGTTGTCTATTATATAAATATATCTGATATTGAACAGTTAGGTTCAGAAATTGTGGACGACTCAGAACTGAAAGTTTCCATAAACTAATAATGAAAGGACAGACCGCAGCAGATATAGCTAAGCGGGCGATGTGTTCATAATGAGGTTGACGCGACTTTATTGTTAAGTGAACAAGAGCGTGTTTAGATTATTCTGAACACCAGGCCTGTTCAGTATACAGAACTTTGTTTTTACATTTTCCAGTTTAAACCAAAACCCGCCCAAGTTCCACTACGAGTCCCGGCAGTTCGCGGTGGTGCAGTGCAATACGGACCTTAACGAGAACGACCTAGAGCTGACAATCGTGCGCGGCATCGCCTACAACGTGCCCAACCCTAAGGAAGTCGATACTTACGTCAAATTCGAGTATCCTTACCCGCAAGTAAGTTTTTTAATAACTAACCCATAATCGAAGCTACCAAATTATCATGACCGCCGACCGCACTTTAACTTGATTCGGGGAACATAAAAACAGGTAAATATAAACATAAGTTCGGTAAACTCGAGTTAAAAAAATATCTTACAACGCCGCAGGATGCGCCGGCAGCCGACCGCAGGGCGCAGCAGACTATCAATTAATGCAGAGAACAAAAAACAAGCTTTGTTCACTAACCGTCGGCTTAATTTCTAAAATCGAGTTTACCAAAAGACGTCGACATCAACGCACCGACGCAGCCGACATTATAAATTCATACAGAGAACACAAAAATAAGTCGATTAGAAATCCTAATATCGAGCCTGCCAAATGACTGACGGGATTTTGCCGCAGGACGCGCCGGCAGCCGTCGGCACGGCACAGTAGACACAAATAATCAACTAATTCAGAGATAATAAAAACAAACTTGAGCTTTATTTTATACTACAACTGTATTAAACAAGCATACGGCCTGCCTGATGTTAAGCAGTCACCGTTGCCTATAAGTGCCTGTAACTTGTGGTTTCTCTAGTCGTCGCTTTCCCCTTAAGGCTCTCTAGCGAACTCTCACTGGACACAACACTATGACTGGTTTCTACCAGTGCTATTAGCTTAACAAATGGCCGCCGCGTGCCGCAGGATGCGCCGGTATGCGACCGGACGCCGCAGGTGAAGGACAGCAACAACCCGGCCTACGGCGCCGTGTTCCCGCTCGCACTGCAGCGCGGCTCGCGCGCCTGCCTGCGGGTATTCAAGCGGCACGGGATCAAGTTCGAGGTCTACTCGCGGGGGTGAGTCTTTGCAGTCACCACTGGAAATAGACACGTTTAATGCTGAAAAAGACATGTATCCAAGACTACGCTGTGGTTAAGGCACTGGTCCCACCGCTAGCTAGTAAGGTATGAGCTATCAGCTATTTCCCGGGACAAGATAATCGATCCCGTGTAAATAAGAGACATATATGTCATTGTTTTGACGACCGGTCTGGCCTAGTGGGTAGTGACCCTGCCTATGAAGCCGAAGGTCCTGGGTTCGATTCCCAGTCAGGGCATTTATTTGTGTGATGAGCACAGATATTTGTTCCTGAGTCATGGGTGTTTTCTATGTATTTAAGTATTTATATGTATCTTATCTATTATATATAACGTCGTCTAGTACCTACAACACAAGCCTTACTGAGCTTACCGTAGGACTAGGTCGATTTGTGTAAGATTGTCCCCAAATATTTATTTATTTATTTATTATTATTATTTATTTATTTATTGTTGGGCGATCGTAGTTCATAGGCGATGAGCTATAAATATATATCTCTCTTTTATTTACACGGGACCGAATATCTTTTGTCCCTTGAAATAGCTGATAGCTAATAGCTTACTAACTCGCGGTGGGACCAGTGCCTAAGTCGTGGCTCCATACTTTTCTGACATTAAGCGTATACATATTTCAGATGAGGCTAACTCATTTATGTAAACATTTGGCAGCCACGGCTTTTTCGCGTAACGGTGAACCGAATTTCAATGTACTGTCGCCATCAAATATATCGGAGCTGCCGAGGTGTTTGAAAATATCTGATTATCAAGGATGATAAAAAACTTGCCCATACAATATACCGTTCCCGCGTTGCTAGTGCCATCTAGTGTTTTACAGCCGCAATGGATCAGAGTTGCATAGAATTTGTTGCAGGAAAACTTTGAAAAAGCGTTCTTCAGATATTTGTGACCATCGCCACAGCTTCGATATATCTGATGGCGACTGTACCTAATTCTTACTATACAATACAATGTCGATTTAAAATTATTTTGTGAGCACCAAATATTGCACGTAGATCTCATTAAAAGTATGTCATGTATATTTACTTGTCTTTGCTCATTTATTATGAATATACCTAGATATTTTTCTAGCACGAACGATTTCTTGTAAGTGATTGACAAAATAAAAACATCGACAGTCCTGTTATCGATAAGTACCCCTTCAATTTCCATACAGGTAATACAAAGACAAATATGGGGTAATAGGGTTAAAAATAACTAACAATAATAAAAGTCAATATATATTTAAATACCTACTTCAGAAAACAATTTGGAACTATTCATTGCAAATTATAAACGTAAATTGGATCAAAAGTATACGGATTACATTTAATTTGTTCAAGATCGGTGACACGCGGCGTCTAGGTAGGTAGCCGATATAAGACTGTGTGTACATCTTGAAGTTGAAGTAGTATGTACTTATCGATAGCAGGATTGTCGATATTTTTATTGTGGCAAGCACAAAACAAATGCCGTTCCTGCTAGAAAAATATCTAGGTATAATTATGAACAAATAAAATGACACAAATATAATAGTTTTATAGATTTTTACATCAGCTTTAGCTCTTTGATGCCTTTTGAGACGTTTAATAATTGTAGTTTATGTAACTGATATATAACGCGTCTTTAAAAAAACAAGTGTGATTTTATGAAATAAGCTGTAGCAAATCGAAGGTAATTAAAATATTACCGGTACTATTTAAAACAAATATATATTCAAAATCGGTATTTCACTTATTGTATGTTTTTGGTTTTTACTTGGCTAATAATATAATTACTAATGAAGATCAACCAACAAATATCAGGAATTATGGGTTATATTTGGATTATAAATAATACCGATAATGAGCCCTGGTTTTAAAGCTTTATTATATACAGTAGCATACAATACTTTTTCTACTACATAGGATAAATCGCCAATAACTGACCATCTTTCAATAATTAGCCATCTTATATGAAAATTAATTTAGTTTACCTTTTCCCAACACATTTTATTATCAGGTTATATATATAGCTAATCAGAATTCATTTTCAGTATAACCTGGCCAGTTATTGACATGTGACCAGTTACTGGAAAAAGTCAGGAAATTATGTATGTAAATGAATAACTAAAATATGTATGAAGTAGAAAAAGTAGTGTGTGTTATAGTTAATACATTAGTCTTATTACCACTTGTACTAGTGTAATGCGTCGCGCCTAGCACCATGTCCCTCTCTAACTTTTAACACCATGTATCTTTTGTTTCACACTCACTTAAATGTCACATACAGCACGAAATACACTCTGACACGCGGTTATGGCACAACACTAACCAAATATGGTGTCCGTTTCATAAAAATGTCAAATCGTAAACATACAGATACAATTATGCAATGCAGATTTTAATTAAAAAATATGCTTCAAAGATATTTTACAAGTATATTCAAGAGGCCAAAATATAATTGGACGTCGTTAATAATGATTAATTTATTAAGTCCAGTGACAAGTTTGATAGTGTATCACATATAAAATTCTAGTTTTAAACAACATATGAACGCCTGTGGCAAATGTTTATTGAATATATAATAAGTGTATAGTCCAAATAGATTTAAAAAGAACTTAAAAATAATACTTTACTTGTTGCATAATCGAGAGTTCAAAGTTAAACAATTGAAAATACTACAAGGCATGGTGCTTTACTGCCTTATTAGCGCCATCTAGTAATGATATCTAGAACCACTAAAATGTTTAAAGTTATGTCGTTTTTTACCTCGACTAAATGTCAAGTTAAGGCCATAAATATGCATACATAGTTAAAACTTAAGCCATTATAATGAGGCGTAAAGATATACATATATTAAGGCATTTTACTGTACAAAGTAATACATACTTTGACGTTACCTAGTTGTTCCACTAGATGTCGCTAGTAGCCATTAGCTCATCTCTTTTGATATAGTTCTGACAATGTTTAAGTATTATATATATATGCACTATTAATGACTTCTAGCTAATTTAAATAAATAAATTAAATTAAAAAGAAATAACAATGCAAAAAGATTTGTAACATATATGAAACGAACGCAAGGCCAAGTTTGAAGGGCAGATGGTAAAGGGCGCGCCGCAGATGTAATGTATGCGGCGCTTACAACCTTTTGTGTTGCAGCGGTTGGTTCTCCAAGGACTCGCTGCTTGGCTCCTGTACTGTGAAGCTGGCCCCGCTGGAGACTCAAGTCACAATACACGAAGCTTTTCCGGTAAGTACCATATAACGACATTAGTACCAGTTAAAGTTGTTAAATATATCGTGCAGTGTATCGTCATAGAAAAAATGGATAATGTCTATACAAAATTGCGCTACGCCATTTAGGCAACGCACTAGCGCCATCTATCACGTTTAACATTAGTAAGTCTCGAGGTTTTCAATGGTCCTTTATACCAATTTACATGTTTTAGTACCATACAAATTTAACTAGATGGCGCTACAAGTACTGACACTAAATGGAATTGCAGATGCTTAAAATCTAAAAATAATGGAATTCTGAAATTAACAAGTTAATTCTAATAAAAATAATATATTGTTGATTTCGAAATACATATACAACGTGAATTAAATAATGTTACTTGAATGGCGTATATGGTATAAACGGATGGTTTATGCGCAGCCAACTAGATGTCGTTACTAGTATCATATTTAACTGCCATTAATTTGGTCGTCGTCGCCCATAAATAAATAAGATATATAATTATAATATTTAAATTGATTTATCTACACCTTACTAAGTTTCCCCGTATTCCTAGAGTTTTCGGATATTATTGTGTCCAAAAGTAAGATACTAGTGCCGCCATCTATTAAGATGCCTATAGAACAATAATATAAGTACAGATATATTTCACTTGAATAACAGTTAATCATCTTCCTCGCGTTGTCCCAGTATTTGGCCACGGCTCATGGCCTGGGGTGCGCTTGGCAACTACGGTTATATAATTGCAACGTTAACTAATCGCCGTTGCGAAGGTGTTAATAATTATTCGTTAAATTTGATTTCATTTTGAATTTTAATTGTGACACTTTAGCATTTGACTTATAAATAAATATAAATATTATAGGACATTTACATAAATTGACTGAGCCCCACGGTAAGCTCAAGAAGGCTTGTTTTGTGGGTACTCACTACTCAGCCAACGATATATATAATACTTGAATACATATATAAAACACCCATGACTCTGGAACACATATCTGTGCTCATCACACGAATAAATGCCCTGACTGGCATTTGAACCCAGGACAATCGGCTTCATAGGCACGGTCACTACCCAGTAGGCCAAACATGTCGTCAAACTTAGCTTTGCTGTGGGAGTAGAGGTTATTGCTATACTTTAGGGTCTGATTACACATTGTTTAGTGTTTAGTGCCAGTTCATACATTTACCACTTGTGTATAGTAACAAATGTATGAACTCGCACTAAACACTAATCAATGTGTAATCAGGCCCTTAAAGGAACTGATAAGTATTTTATTGATGAATATTCCATTTACATACATTTCAGCCGTATGCAGACTGCTGGACATAGGCCTCCTACAAATATGACTTGCATCATCTTGGAGGTAGTTGCTATAGTCGCTACGCTTGGCAGGCGGGTTGGCGACTGCAGTAGCTGTAGATTAGGTTTCGACGGACACTGCTGCCCGTCCGTAGGATTTTTCCCTTTGTCGCCTCTTACGACACCCGCGGGAGGAGATGGGGTGGTGCTATTCTAGTCAGCCGGCATCACACGGCATGTGATGATCTTCAATTTAAAAATTCTCGCCTATTATAACAAAACTGTGTTTCCCCAGCTGATGGACGGGCGGCGGCCGGCGGGCGGCTCGCTGGAGGTGAAGCTGCGCGTGCGCACGCCGCTGCTGCAGCAACAGATAGAGAGCACCACACACCGCTGGCTCGTCATCGACAGCTAGACTTGGGCACTACGTCACTACTATACCATTTTAAGCTAACATGGTTATTCACATTACAACTATTACTTAAAGCGGGATAGTTACCATGTATATCATTTTGAATGAGTTTCCGATATTTCAGCACTGTTGCAAGCGCCATCCTCATGGAATAACCGACGGAATAAGTTATTCCGTGAGGATGGCGCTTGCAACAGTGCCGATATATCGGACTCATTCAAAATAATATAAATGTTAATTATCCCGCTTTAAGTAATAGTTGTAATACGTCACTACTGTATCTATACTTTACGTACAGTTCAATAGTCTTGCAAAAAAATAATTGTCATAAAACTAGCAGACTTGTGTTGTGGGTACTCAGCTAACGATATATATTATATACATATATATGATTAAATACATTAAAAATACCCATGACCAAACAAATATCGTGATTGTCACGCAAACAAATTCTGGGTACCGTCGGCTTCATAGGCAGTTTTACATGATAAAATGATGAATTATGCTAGATTATGAATATTCAATTTTATACCAGACGCGGAACCTTTACGTGCGGCTAACACCCACCAATAAAATCAATCGAGATGTTTTAGTGTTCTTTATTCCAATCTTACCCACTAGATGGCGCTACTAGTCTTGTATTGGTGTATGACTGACTGTTTAACCAGATGATTTAAAGTCTAGAAATATTGGCCATAAGGCTAATGCGGTACAGCTTTTGTATCTGTGAAAGTAAGTCATTGGCTGAACCCCCGGGAACAAGACATATTGTTTACAAATTATTCTGTAATAAGATAAACGCCCGGGTGCTCGACAACGTCCCAATGGATGCCACTTTCAATGTTCATGGCCATGTTAAGGGCACGTCGTGTCCAACACTGGTACGTTTACCATATGCTATATATTTATTCTATGCAGTTTTATCAAACCAGTGTGATTCGTTATTTTTTTATATTATTTTAGATATAATTATTTGTTAGATCTGTTTATCGATGCTAATGTAGCAAGCGTAATATTAAATGTTGTCATTGTAATGACATATAAAATAGCTATAAATTATAATATAATGTAAAAAAAAAGATGTTTTTAGTTAGATCAGGTATATTGAGAAACATCGCCATTTTATACTTATTTCAATTATAAAAAAATCTGAAAAATATGTTTATGACGCTTGTCCAAGGCTTATTGAATACTGCTAGCCTAATATAGTTTTTATCACTTCTCACGCTCCAACAAGTATATGAGTGCGAAAGTGACGGATAGTTCGATGGAAGCACTTCGTTCGTTGGATCGTCTATTTGCCTCTTTATCACCCATATACATACGCAAGGGCGAGAGTGGGAGATGACTATTTTCGAATTTAGATTCGATTTTTGCGATAGGCCTTCTGGCTTGGTTATGATCAGTGATCGGCACTAACGGTGCTCGGTTTTCTTGATAGTAAGTATTAGTAAACCTCAGTTCAAGAAGTTTTGTTAAAGTTTTTTACCCATAGTGCCGATCACTGGTTATAACCACCAGACGCCCAGAGACATAAAAAGGTCTCCCAGTCCCAAGTAATTTTGAATTTTAATTATGACTATGACAAAAGTGCCTGTTTTTGCACCTCATGTAATTATTGTAAGATATTGTAAATGGGAAAATGTTATTGTAATAAAAATGCATACTTTATTCTTTTGGGAGTTTTTATTCTTGGTCACCAAAAGCATGATACGACTAATATGATATTAATAACAAAATATAAAATACATCAAAGGGAAATTTTGTTCTCGATTTTCCCGTGGACATAACCGAAATTAGGGTTGTCAGCTCTTATTTTTGCATGGATTCAATCCGCATAGACAGTTTTTTCTTTTTTCTTAATGGCGACAAAGATTATATATACAAGCTGATAACTACTGGCCACAGGATAGACAAATCAAAGGAATACTGTTTTCGACATATACGTCATGTACAGTCAAGTGTAAAAATTCGTTCACTGCCAAAGTTTCAAAAACATGTACCGAGCAACTCTATTGTACAGTAAATAAGGTTGTTGGACGTATTTATGAAAGGATTCTTTCGGTACGTATATTTGCACTTGACTTTATAATTTTATGGATAAATCCTTGAACATTGATCCAAAACAAACGAAAAATTAAAATAAATAACTACGTAGTCTTAAAAATGCATTGTGTAATATATATGCAAACTTCCTATTAAAACCAGTGTCAAAGTCAAGGGCAACTAGATCCTAACACGAGTGACAAATCTGGTTATAACCGGTTTCCTAAACCATATTTGCATACTAGTGGCGACCAAATTGAAAAACCCTTAGATTGACCTTAGCTCGAACATTTTGTAACACAAGTCTTGCGCGCGTAAGACAAATTAATACTGGTTCATTTTCTACGTTATTCAATTGTTTGCTATTGTGTTCACACCTTAAACTAACTTCAAGCTGATGTAAGCTTTAACTGTTTAACATTAAGTGTGTTTTCCATTGGCAAACAATTTTTAAAATTTAAAAACGATTTGTTAGATATTATACCTTATTCCCTTGAGTTAAGATTAAGTTTGTAAAATCAGTTGTTTTTTCGCACATAGCGGTTTAAAGCAGTTGTGGTCGTGGATGCGTGGTTATACGATTAGGAAACGGACTGCTAAGTTGTACTACAAATAAATATACACTTGTATTGGTCTTATATTGGCTGTAAGCAAATGTGTAATTCAAGGATAATAACGGCAATGTTAGCTTAATCTATTTTGAGCGGAAAGTTCCAACTGGTATATAATTATACATATTATGCTACCGCCACACATTCACGCGAGTAGCGAGGCGAATGGCGAGGCGCAACGCGAGCACGCATGTGTCCGCGGACGTCCCGATATTCCTCTCGTCCCTCGCGTCGCGTTTTTGTATAGGGAAAGTTTCGTCGAACGTTTCGACGAATAGCGAGACAAGTGTGAGTCGCGTACACTACAAACTTGTCTATGACACATTATTACAAATAAACGGGACTTGACTTCGTTTATAAACTTTCATATGCCTTCGACGTTTCGAGAACAACTTTGTCCTCGTGGACTCTGATAAAGACTGGCTAAAGCTAACATCAACATCTAGCCGCGCGAGTTTTTCGAACTACCCGCACTTGATTTTGTTAATTTTTTTTTTTTTTTTTTTTTTTCGTCCATCTGGACAGGCTAAAGCTCTAAGCCATACTGCCTTGTCATAAGTAGTTTGTTTTCTTTTTCATAAGTTCAATCCGGTCAACGTCTTCAGTAAGTACTATTCATATTAGGTCAAATCCGAGTTCAATGTCTTCAGTTACTTTTATTTTCTTATACAATTTCAGTATGTATGTATCATCCATTAATTAAGTCAAAACCGTACGTTCAATCTCATAATCCAGTTTAATTATTGTCCTTTCCAAACAGTACAATCCTGAAATATTCTAGTAGCGATATTTAGATTTATTTTAAATATATACAATTTACATTTATATGTTATCTGCATTAAGAACCTAAAATTAAAACATTGTATTAAAATATTTACAACTTATTTATGGTGTTATGTACAAATTTATACAAAGACATATACGTGGTAGGCTCTCTTAGCAAATCTGGTACTGACAGCGGGATTATATTAGATGCCTCATAAATATTAAGCAGCTCATCCATCAGCACAAGGCGCTGAATGCCGAAGGACGGGCAAACGAAAATGATGTGGTCGAGAGACTGAACTTCATTCATTTGACAACGATCACAATAAGGAGAAGAAACTATATTTTTCGATGAAGATGAAAATTTAGGCAATAATGACCAATGCGCATTCGATTGATTATAGTATAGAAATTTCTATGAACAAAATGTTTAAGCTTGCAGAACCATGGCGTACTATTAACAGGAACGTCTAACAAAGAATATATATGAGCTTTATTTTCAACTTCTCTACAAAAATACCAATGTTTTCCCCAATTACTAATCATGCGCTTTTTAAGATTAGATATCATATCCGTATACGGCAAAGCGACATCCAACTCCTTGATGGTTAAACTTGAGCATGAATCAGAAATATTAACAATGGTTCTGGCTAAAAATCTGCATTTTCATTACCTAAGACTCCTATATGCGAAGGTACCCAAACGAATTGTACTACAGTGTCAGTTAAGGATAACTTCCACCATAATTCTTTAATAGTAAAAATCAGGTAGTTAATGTTAGCATTCATTTTGTTACTTGACAAACTTTTTAAGACACTCATACTATCACTGACTATTACCCAATTTTTGTTCAACTGATTTCTTTCCATAATATGTTTTAAAGCAAAAGGATGGCTGTTGCTTCAGCAGTGAAGATGCTAGCATATTTATTAATTTTGTATCCCACTCCCTTATTGATTTCGGTCTGGTAAATTGCAAATGATACAGCATCATTATTTTTGGACCCATCAGTATAAATAAATTTATAATTAGTCCATTCTGACAATAACAGATAAACTTCCTCCTTAGAAGACAAGCTTGAATCAATTACAATATTCATTGCGGCATATTTACTTTGGAATGTGCCTGCATAACAAGGAAGAACATCATCGTTCAAATGTATATTAAACTCTTCAAGAGAATGAAAAAGCAAGAAAAATCTTGCAAAATAAACATATGTTGCTTATAAGGAGCAGATTGAGAAGCAATTAAATTGGTAAGAAGATCATTATTAGGCAAACTATGAAGCTTCAAGATAAATCTTTCTTTCAAATAACGGAATCGAACACTAATGGGTGGCAGTTTTGTTTCGATTTGCAAAGCAGCAATAGGACTAGTTTTAAAGGCACCTAGTATTGTGCGCATACATTTATTTTGTATTTTGTCCAAACTATTCACTAATTTACTATCTCCAGCAAAACAAAGAAAACCATATTCAAAGTGACTACGAACGAGAGATTTGTATAACACTAACAATATTTTGGGATCTGCTCCCCAAGTAGTCCCGCAAACAGATTTTAATACATTATAAGCCTTGTTTGCTTTTGTTGTTATATTATTAATGTATTTTGTCCATGAGAGTTTTGGAGTAAAAGTTACACCCAAAAATTTTACTTCACTATATATAGGCAATGGAATTCTGTTATACAAAATATTAGGTGTAGCTACACATTTACGACCGAAAATGAAGACTTTTGATTTAGTAGGATTAACATCTAAATTAAGGTATGAAAAGTATTTATATAAACTGGAAAGTGCGTTATTTACAGTAGAAGCTAATTGACTTAAATCCATTCCAGATGTATAAACTACTAAGTCATCTGCATATTGTAAGTTTTTACATTCGATCCCAAAATAAGATTCAATCGTCTAATATATAAGATAAATATTAATGGAGACAGAATTCCTCTTTGACATACTCCTAACGACGAGCATCTTGGACCATATAAATGATTATTAAATTTAACAAATACTTTTCTATTGGTCAAAATGCTTGTATCCAGTTTATTAATTGCCCAGGTATCCCTATCACTGACAACTCGTTACAAAGAACCGAAATATTAACACTGTTAAAAGCACCAGCAATATCAAAGAAAACGCATAAAAGATATTGATTATTATACAGACTGTGTTGAGCATCTAATACTAGCTGACAAATGCTTTCACGAGAAGACTGACCTCTGCGAAAACCAAATTGGTTGTAAGGTAAAAGACCATTTTGTTCTACATAAAATTCTAGGCGTTGTTTTAAAAGCTGTTCAAATATCTTTCCAATACAAGACGTAAGAGCTATGGGTCGATACGAATCCGGCAACAATTTATCTTTACCAGGTTTTAAAACTGGAACCAAACAATCAGTTTTCCATTCCTCAGGTATAAAGTTTTCCTTCCACATACGATTAAGTAAGTTTAAAAAGATTATGAGACAATTTGGGGTTAATTTTTTAAAAGTATATATGGAATCCCATCTAGACCATGGGATGTATCTCTTCTAGAAAACAACGCAGAATGGAGTTCTTGATACGAAAATGGATCAGTCAAATAATTATTTCCAATATTATCAGTTTTATTATAATTTAACGGCTCATTCAAAACAAAGTCAGGAGTGTATTTACATATAAAATCTGGAATCCAACTATCATCAAGAGAATTATTAAGAGTAAATGATTTATTAAATTTACGCATGTACTTCCATACCAATGACAATGAGGTACATCTATTAAATGAGTTGCACAATTCCATCCAGCTGTTGGTTTTTTCTGTTTTAAGTATTAGTTTTTTTAAAGCTCGCAATCTCTTAAATTCAATATAATTATCCTCAGAAGGGTTGTTTTTAAAATATATATAAGCATTCTTTGAGTTTTGAACAGCTTCTGAACACTTTGAGTTCCACCAGGGTAAACTAGGACACTTAGAATGTTTTGGTAAACAAGGTTTAGCAATATTATTACATTTATTAGTGGAGGTAGACTGTGGAATTGACTGTTCAGCAACAGAATGTATTATGTTACAAAACAAATTGTAGGATTCTGGTGGAGACATAGCATTAAAGTCAATATTTTTTAAATTTGAATCCATTAATTGACTATATATTTTCCAATTAACTAATTTGTAATTATGCTGAAATGGTAAATGTACATTATTGCATTGTATATTATTCTGTAGATTACTTTCATTTCCAACAACCAAATTTATAATTACAGGCAAGTGATAACTGCTACCCAGAGGATAATCATAAACAGACCAATCACATGAAAGTGCCAAAGATGGAGAAACTAAAGTTAAATCAAGAGCATTAGCTCGCCAAGATGAAGAACCAATTGTAGTGGGACTGCCATTATTCAAAAGAACAAGATCATTTTCATCAATAACATCTAAAACATCCTTACCTCGAGGCAGGGTGTCGACACATCCCCAAGACATGTGATGAGCATTAAAATCGCCTCCAAATATCATAGGTTTAGGAATGGACTTAAGCAAAACGTCTAGATTATTTTTATTAAATGGTGGATTTGTATTAGATGGACTGTAAAAACTAACAACACTTAATTCATTGTTATTAATTTTGATTTTCACACAAACATTTTGTAAAGAACTATCAAAATGAGTTGTAATTTGAGAATGTGTTATAATATTATGAATTAAAATTGCAACACCATTGTGGTTGTTCCCACAATCATTTCTAATAATATTGTACCCTTTGATAGTAAAAATTGATGTGGTTTCAACCCTGTATCAGAGATTATGCGAATAAGAATGTTGTTCTCATATAAAACATTTGTTACAACTAGCCCAATACTAATTAAACTATGTGCATTCCATTGCACTATATGTAATGTATCCATAAAAAGGTTAAGGTGTTTTTTCTTAAAAGTGTTATCTAAAATTTCTCTAATGCTTTTAGAATTTTTGGCACATCAGGTTTTGAACATATTTCAAGCATTGCTTCAACTAATAAATTCATAAATTTGTCAGATTTAATTAAATTGGATATTTGAGTATCAATGTATTTTGAATTTAGCTGTGGAAATTGAGCTGCACTAAAAAGATCAGAATATCTTGCATTTTTGCTTTTATTTTGTTTTCTTCTAGTTTTTGTTTTTAAGTGGACATGTGGTAGAAATTGCAATATGGTCACCGCCACAGTTAGCACATTGAGTTTTGGACTTGTCACATTGTTTAAAATTATGGTTGCCTGAGCAAATTGAGCAAGTTTCATTGTTTTTACAAAATTTAGCAATGTGGTTGAATTTCATGCACTTCAGGCACTGTTTAACAGGAGGAACATAAACTCCTACCTCATGTCTCCAGTGGTCTAAAGTAACATACTCGGGGAGCTGCGTTGAAGCAAATGTAACAGCAACTGTCTGTGTTGGAAGAAAGGAAACGACACCTTGAGCGTCTTTTACCCGTCGCATGAAACGTCTCACACTAATAACTTTTTTACTAGAAGCAATAAGCTGAAAGATTTTTATTGGAATAATCGCAAGGTACAGATGTGAGAACCCCAGTGGCTTCTGTTTCGGCAGCCGGTATTGAACCAACCATCCTCAATTCGTTTAGGAGCTTTTCGTTCTTAAGAAAAACATTAGCGTTATTAGGGAGGTCGAAAGTTATACCAATTTTGAATGCATTAATTGACCTCAGATGCATTACACCTGAAACACAATGTTTTCTGATGCCATTAGATATGGCCAACCTATCCTTATCTGTAATTTTAGTGTTATCTTCTTCGCGATTGAGGAAGACAATAAAATCTTTCTTCTGCGAGTTTTCGTCATAAAATCTGTTATAATTTCCTGCTTTATAAGGTGTGTACTTATCCTTTTCTCTTTTCTTCGCTAGTGGACGATCATTATTTTCAGCATCAGAATATGAAGTCGTCGATGATGATGAAGAAGGTAAGTCCTGATCTATTCCTTCTGTAAGAGACTCACCCGTAACTCGCGATCGTTTACGGCCGCTACGCCCCGTGCGCTTCCCCATTATGGGGAAACGCACTAACGTAATATGTACAAAACTAACACTATATAGACTATTTTACATAAGAAATATACAAAGAAATGTACAAATCTAGAATTTAAAACTAATTTACAAAATTTAATTTCAAAAGCGCGCCTATTCTTTTTTTGATTGATTTTGTTAATCAACTGGAACGTTTTGCGCAGTAGGGATGTCACTCGGTCGACATACAACTAAAGATGTCGGTATTTTTAACTTCTGATATTTATCTGATTTTTGTCTTAACAGAAAAACCGTGAAAGTTTAAATCAATAGATTTTAAATTCGCCTGTTTCGCCGTAGGGACCACATAGCCTCAGATGATATATTCCACAAGTTCGTTTT
This sequence comes from Grapholita molesta, assembly GCA_022674325.2. Classification (NCBI taxonomy): domain Eukaryota; kingdom Metazoa; phylum Arthropoda; class Insecta; order Lepidoptera; family Tortricidae; genus Grapholita; species Grapholita molesta. Next base: position 3,436,421 of record CP053124.2, on the reverse strand, counting down.
GCATCTTATTGCATTTTTCATAGAGTCGTAATTCGATCGAAACCTTTTTTTGTTTGTGTAGCCTGCGCAGTTTTACTCTTGCTACAAACGAAGTGTTATCCTTAAATTCCAGTTTCAAAGCTAAGAACTATACAAGACATTCCTCTATCGAAAAAATAACTACCGTCGGAAAACTGTTAACATGCTCTGTCGTGCTTATCACGCTAACGACACCTAAAAGTATCATGGTGGATATACACAAAACATTGGAGTCAAAAAAATCAATTCATTTAAAAAACAAAAAAGAAACAAAAAGAGATGTGGCCCATGAGGGGATCGAACCCGCGACCTTCGCGTTATTAGCACGACGCTCTAACCAACTGAGCTAATGGGCCGATGCATGGTGGAGCGAAAATATAAATCATGTCAGTTACGATGATAGTAGCATTATGGTGGGTGTGTCTTCTCATTCATATAAATGTATTTTGGGACTATGGGAGCAAAACTATGGTATTTCATCATATTGTGTTAGTGCCAATTTGGCACCGCTACTTCCGCATTGACATTTTGTATATAAAATGCATTATAATTAAAAGTAAAATGAATATAGGGCGTTATCAAATTCATACCACCTAGAATGATTTCAACATATTACATCTATAAAGTACTATTTCAACATACTACAATAGAATTATAAAAGTTAACAAATAATTTAATAGATGGCGCTACCTGTCATATAAAACTGTTACATTATTTTAATGCTTTACATACATTGTACGTTTATAGTTCATTATTGTGTAATACAACATTTATATACTCAAGTTTCTATTTCAATGATATACCTATATACAAAAAAAAATACAATTATATAAAGTCTATTGTCTAGTATTATACCTCTTTTCAGTAAACTATGACCTATTGAATAATAGTGCGGCAACTTGGGCTTCGCAAAGATTTTAACACTTCAATAATATTTGTCAGTGTCATTACATTAATCATGCATTAATAAAAAAAACTATTAGAAATTGAGTCTTAAAATTTGCGTAGATTTTTTTGTTTTCTGTTCCTTAACGTTGTTCAGTTTGTAACATTGATAGCTTATTATGCAGTGATCTAATGCAGTATTGTGCAGCTAAAGAAGAATTGATCTCAAAACGCGTTTCACCACTATTTTGGTCATCACCCGGCAGTCCCGGGGTTACGGCCGCCTCCGTAAAGTCCAGCTACCACTTTACAAAACGCGAGGCCTACTACCGAACAACGTCATGCTCTAAGAGCAAACTTTATATGTTGTCTTACTTATTTGTCATTTTACTTGATATTGGTAGAAGTCATATTTTTTTCAAAGAAGAAGAACTATGAGACATTCTGTGCAAGATTCATATAAGAACTAAGGTGAAAATAACAAGATCGAGCAGCAAAATTGTGGACAGAGGAGGCATACACACCCGGAGCAAAGAATAAAGTGGTAAGCCAAACTATCTGTTTACTAGATCAGTAGTACAGTTCAGCATTCCCTTTTATATAAAATATTATACAGTCCACACATATAGCAGTACGCTACATCAATTTTACTTGGAGTATGCTTAAATATAATATACTAGCTGACCCGGCGAACTTCGTATCGCCTAAAAAGCGACAAAAGTAGTGAAAGCTTTAAAAAATAATGGGATTTTTGTGATTTTTTAGTACTTCATGTCTCAATCAGGGCTGTGACGATTCCAACCAATCCAAAATCATTTTAATCGGTTCAGCCGTTCTGGAGTTATAAGCGGTTGAACAAACCCCACTTTCTTTTTTTTATATATGTAATAAGATATTATAGGTAGTTGATTCTACTAAACTTAATTTTTATATAATTCATATATAATTAAGGTATTCATAAATATCGGAACGTGCACTTTATCGCCTTAATGATAGAGGCGTTGTTCCGATATTTGTGACCACCTCCACTGCTCCGATATATATGATGGCGACTGTACACGCATGTCGGCGTTCTATTTTCAAATTTTTACGTAAGCTCCATATTCATTCTCTGCAAGTCCTTCGGTGAAGTTTTTCACCTATAAGTAGCCCTTAGTATCTTCTATTTCTAGTCCCTGGTGCCAACACTCGCCGATGACGTCACTCGACCTAGGCTATATGTCTCGTCTCATGGCTAGTTAGGACAGAGCCGGTCGTAAATCATGATAATGCCTCACTTACACTGATTGCTTATTGACTACCCGCCTATTTCTAGACATTTCTTTTTAATGGCCCCTTGGCCCTAGCCTATTCTGTCAGACAGGTCGAAACAAGAAACCCGGGTTCGAATTGTGGCCTTTATTTGTGCGTTTATCACCGATATTTGTTCTTGGGTCATGGACTCGTTAGGTACCTTATGTCCGACACTCCGCTTCCGGTATTTTTTTATTTTTTTTGATGACAAAGGTAGCAACCGAGCAGGCGGAGTGCCTGATGGTAAGCAATTACCGCCGCCCATGGGCACCCGCAATACCAGGGGAGTCACGAGCGCCTTGCCGGCCTTTAAGGGGGGTTGGAGCTCTGGGAACCTTACTCACTACCAGGAACACAACACTACATACCTGAAAGGTAGTACCTGTATTCGCCTCTCTTTCTGCACCAACGGCCACCGACTCTCTGGGCTACTTACCTGCTCATTGTCATTTCAATGCAATCCTGCGAGTGATTGACTTGGTTCTTCTACGGATACCCTTATTTCTAATTCTAATATATAGACACACCGAGCTCACTCTTTCCCTCTCACGTCGAGTGACTGAGACTGAGAATTCAAATCATCATGGAGTATTCTGGTACCTGGTACTGGCCCGCTACCGCGAACATGGAAGTTCGTATATTTCGAGCATCTTTCTCTTTTACTCCAATCGAGGCGTCACAAGAGGGCCAGAGACAATCGTCCGAAATTTACGAATATCGTTTTTTCGCGGTAGCGCCTCTGCTGACGCTGTCATGACGTCGAAAGGGTTGAAATGACGTAGCGGCACGCGGAACAATGCACCCCGCTGCGTTGTATGCACGGATACACAGTGTGACCACGTTGCTAACGTGCGCAAGTAACGCCTGCCTTGTTTGTGGTTCAGACATGTTGGTTTATTTTTACATGATTAGAAATAAAGTAGGTGTTGTAAAACCGAGTTTGTACTTAAGGGCAAAGAAGTTGCCCATAGAACAGAGGCGCTACTGCCAAGAACGATATTCGTAAATTTCGGACGATTGTCTTTGTCACTCTCATGACACCTTAATTGGAGTAAAAGGGAAAGACGCCCGAAATATACGAACTTCGATGTTCGCAGTACCGCTCCAGGTTTGGGGCAATTCTAACAAACAGGGACAACCACACACAACGAAGTGGGACATTGAGAGTCGAGCACTGGACGGCGGTTCCAATGAAATTGCGTCAGAAATAAAGAAACGGTATTTTTGAAATAAAAGCGATAGAAATAAAATACTTTTTATTTATTTTTTTTTTATATAAAAGACTGACCACCGTTTGACCTCAGTCGCACCTGATGGTAAGTAACGAGGAGGTCGAAGGTGTAGCACGCTGGTTCAGTAACAGCATATTCACTCTTTCCTTGAAAAGACCCAAATTATATCTCACCGGGAATACAGACTAAGAGAGCGAATCTCAAATTACGTGCATAAATAACTGACAAAAGTGACGGATAGAACAGGGACAAAATTTTATTAAGCAGGTATGTGTATTAAAATCGAAAGTTCATAGTTCAAAAATCCGTCTCCAGTGCATACTTATCAATCTCATTCTCACAATTATGTGCATATTAGAGTGTGACCTACCTTTCTTTATCTTAAACTAAGTTAAGTCTTAGTCGAATGCCGTATAACCATAATGTGCTTTGTCATTCTTAGTTTAATCGTAATAATTTCCATTTCAATCAATTTTCCGTTTCCCACAGCTAAATAAAGACCACACGGACTTTGCTCTTTTAATAACTGACGATAACTTTTATCAGTTCCATTTTAGCTGTTCGCAACTGTTGGCTGGCTAAAATGCTGGCCGAATATGGTCAGTCTTTTATAAAAAAAAAAAAAAGTCTGGTCCTTTACTGGACTCAGTTACTGCGAATATCGGGGTAAAGTTATACAGGTTTCAATTATACAGTTTGGCGAAGAGAATTGGTATTTGGCACCGTAGCAAAGTGTGAAAGTCCAACGCGTGGTCGATTCTGCGGCGCTACCGCGAAAAACGATATTCGTAAATTTCGGGCGATTGTTTCTATCACTCTCATGACGCCTGAATTGGAGTAAAAGAGAAAGATGCTCGAAATATACGAAGCTCGATGTTCTCGGTGCCGGGCCTGATCTGGTTGGAACCAGTCTAATGGCAATTTGCCACGTTTCTGTTCAGAGTGTAAGTAATTAAATGTTATGATGCCAAAGCTATGTTTACAAATTTGTAAAGTGTATCAATTAGTGTCTAAGTGCCAGCCATGCCCGTCTTTAAAGTATGGTTGCGCGATAAAATTATCCTATGTCCTTTCTCGTACCTCAAACTCTCTTCATACCAAGTTTTATCCCATTCGTTTATCGGTTTACCTAAGCGTGAAGAGGTAACAGACAGACATAGAGTTACTTTCGCATTTATGATATTAGTATGGATTAGTATGGCTGTGATGAAGCTGAACTGATCACTACATAGTATAAAACAAAGTCGCTTTCTCTGTCCCTATATTCGCTATGTATGATGTAGATGTAGTGTAGGGTCGCCCGGCCGGACTCAGGCGGGCTGTCGATCGCCTGTTGCAGTCATTTAGCCCAGTTCCCTATGTATGCTTAAATTTTTAAAACTACCCAACGGATTTTGATGCAGTTTTTTTAATAGATAGAGTGATTGAAGAGGAAGTTTTATATGTATAATAACATCCATTAAATAGTGGAGAAATACTAATATCAGCATTGCACCCGTGCGAAGCCGGGGCGGGTCGCTAGTAAAATAATAGTTTAAGCAGGATGGTTGTGTCTTTCTATCTTTCTCACTTACATAGGAGTTAGAACATGACCGGTGCTATACAGACATTTAAAGCTCAAACGTCATAAACCATCAGTACCTTAAGCGCGCCCTTTTGCGCGTTTATTGGATTAGAAAAATCGTGCGATTTTTAGGAAAACAATATGAAAGTTGTCATATTTGCCTTTTATTTTCTTCACTATAACGTTAACAATGGAATCTTAAATCTTATTTACTTAGATTATTACGAGATTACTGAAATAATTGATGAAACGTACGCAAAATTGACCGTAATTTTTATAATGTAATGCCAAAGCTATGTTTTACAAATTTGTAAAATGTATCAATTAGTGTTTAAGTGCCAGACATGAACGTCTTTAAAGTATGGTTGCGCGATAAAATTATCCTATGTCCATTCTCGTAGCTCAAACTCTCTTCATACCAAATTTCATCCCATTCGTTTAGCGGTTTACCTAAGCGTGAAGAGGTAACAGACAGGCAGAGAGTTTCTTTCGCATTTATAATAATAGTAGTTAACAATGGGATCTTAAATCTTATTTACTTAGATTATTACGAGATTACTGAAATGATTGATGAAACGTAGGCAAATCGACAGTTATTTTTATAATACTAAAATACACGAGGTACATAGGACTTCCAGGCGTGCCCGCGCGCCTCTCTTGAGGCGAGACGACAAAAATGGGGTATTATTTTAGTACATATTACGTACAAATGAGACGGGAACTCAATCGCGTTAAAACAAGCTAGATTTTAGCCGGCGATTAATTTTGTTTAATTTTGCATCAGCAACGGGTTTTTAACCCATTCGGTTAATTCATTCCAGTGTCGTTCGCGAACGCTTGCGAGTCCACAAGGTTGTGTGGAGTCAATGACGTAACATTGAGCGGGAGGGGCGACCTCCGCGCGACCTTTACCCCGAGCGAGGCCCGGTGACGTCACGCGGGGTTGGGGCGAAAGGTGGGCGCCCGGCGTTCTTATTTTAAAATTGGCCGTTGCGATTTTATTTTATATTTGTATTCTGGATTGTTCTGTTCTGTCATGCCAGTGTTTTTAAAGCTTCAGAATGTTTTCAAAAGAAAAATACGACGCGCGTGGGCAATCACACCAAATATAGGTGAAAAACTTAACTGAAGGACCATGTCTATGTAGTTATGCAGATAATTATTATGGAACTTTACGTCAAAATTTGAATATAGAACGCCGACATGGGTGTATACACACGTTACTACTACTACTACATAGCTGTCAATTGATATATACTATAATTATTCTAACAGAAACGACTTTTACGAATGGTACTTTTATAAATAATTAAAAAGATTACACACAACTTTTACGGTTATATGCAGGAATTACGCACTAACAATTGAGTTTATTCCTGTCGCTCCCACGCGTCAGAAAATTCCGTTTTTATTTTCCCTCGTAGTCTGAGAGCCGGCGGAGTTAAAGGGATCGTCATTGAGGTAAGGTAAGAGACTGGAGAGATTGAGGCAATGTGCAAGGTGGGAGTTTTCAGAAAAAAGTTCTCCAATTAACATGACGTGAAAAAAGTTACGTGACGTGAAAAAAGTTAAATTATGACAGTTTTGTGACGCTTTATCTACTAAACAATTTGAGCTTACTGTAGGGCTCTTTTTATTTGTATAAGATTGTGCAAAAACATTTATTTATTTATTATGGAGTTGAACAAGGGTTCAAGCTACGAAATCAAAATGTATTATTTCTCATTTACGTTTATAATATCAAATATGCACCATTTTAACAGCAATTATAACTATTATGAAATAGTGTAACATAATATCAATAAAGCCAAAAAATATTACATGTAGATAGGTAAAGACCAACCCAGAAATAGTGAGACCGAGACATCTTTTATTGATGACTCTTAAAGGACGTAATGATGATGATGGACCCAAAAAAAATGTTGCTGTTATAGAGTTAGTGATGCCAGATCAAACTAAACTTTTTATTTTCATAGAATCATATGAACAAATATTTTGAGTTAAATTACATAAACTCAACAAACATATTAAAATTACTACCAGCTCCTATACTTTAACGGCGTTATTCATAAACTGTCGTCAAACCTACACGCCCTTAATAATCATTTGTCCCTTTTCGTCTTTTTGAATTTTCCGTTTGTTAGAAAGCGATATGTATATCACGTTTTATGAATAAGGGGAAAGAAAACGTGGGCGGCCATTATATTTAGCCAGGAGTTTGGTTGGTACGTAGTCCGTTCTGATTGTTTTTGGTCTTGATAGCCGATTGTGTACAGTCGGGAGAGGATTAAAGGGGAAAGTGGGTGTTTTCGGGAAGTACAATTTGGAGACAATTTGGTAAATTAAACCAGACTAGTTTGTTGTTTGTTTTGCCGCTGTGGGCTGATATGTTAGGGTTTTCACTCTAATATATGCTGTAGGAGTCGGCATTCGAAATTACTTATAGCTATGTATCTACCTATACTTAATAACTGTAAAATTGCTAATTAAAAAAAAACAATAAAACAACGGTGGCAAATAAGCATACAGCCCGCCTAATGGTAAGCAGTTACCTTAACTTATGGACGCCCGCAACTCCAGAGGATTTACATACGCGTTGCTGACCCTAAAAAATGTTGGAGCTCTGGTAACCTTACCATCAGGAACACAACACTACATACCTAAAAGGTAGCAGTGCTATTTTGGCTGTGGTCTTCTGTAAGGAGGAGGTACTTCCTCAGTTGGGCTTCAACTTCAATTTCATTCAACTTTATTTCAGGCATAAGATCATATAAAATATTTCTCCATAGTTGGGTATATTTGTTTTGCACATGTAGCCAAGGACTGAAATATCGATACGGCTAAAGTGCCAAAATAGATAAGGCATTAATACTTAATTTGGCACATATATCTTCGACTCTACGGCTAGGGCTCATTTATTTTGTTGATATTCGGGTGTCAAATTTCGCATATCGAGTAGAGGTACACCCAAACTGCTGCGTCATTTCTCTGAGCTGAGCGGCGCTACCTCCAAAGCGATATTCGTAAATTTAGGAGGATTGTGACACTCTCATGATGCCTTGGGAGCTATTGGAGTAAAAGAGAAAGTTGCTCAAAATATACTAACTTCGATATTCGTGGTACCCTGGTATGACGTGCGATAAACTTATTGAAAAAAACAGGCGAAAACCAGCTAGAAATACAATTTCTAAATGACGTTGTCATTACATGATATGTTACTATGTGACTTCAATACTCATGGGGATATATCTATGTATAGACTTCAGAGGCTCTAGTGTACGTAAGTTTCTTTTGACGTAAGAAAACGTTTACGGACGCGTAAGTGATAATGTTATTTATATGGGAAACGCAAACTCGTTCGTGACGTAAAGTTACGTTTTAAACTTACACTCAGCGGCGCTACCGCGAACAACGTTATTCGTAAATTTTGGACGATTGTCTCTGTCACTCTCATGACACCCTTAATTGGAGTAAAAGAGAAAAATGCCCGTAATACATATACGAACTTCGACGTTCGCGGTACCGGGCCAGTACCCTTCCATGAGTTGTGCCTTTAGGTTTTCGATAACGAGTATCGAGTTTACTATCTGTGCATCTCGTTCGCACTAAAATAGTACAAGTGAGATGCACAGATAGTAAACTCGATACTCGTTATCGAAAATGTCAATGTCAAAACTCATGGTAAGGGTACAGGGCGCAGGTACTATTTTACGATCATGCCAAGAGCATGATGGACTCTCAATCTGATGGCTGTGGGTTCTAATCCTGATTCGAACCACTGAAATTCTCGAAACTCATGTACCAGAAGTAATTTAATATTTACCAATCACTTTCCTGTTGAGGGAACCTAATCTAATGCCAATAAAGCCTAGTTTTCCCTCTGGGTTTGAAGGTCAGATGGCAATTGCTTTTATAAGAACTTGAGTAGGTTCCATTGATCCGTAGGGAGAACGTCGAACAAAAGTTAGGAAAATCATGACGAACTGGTTGGATACTCAGACTATCACGAACCATGAATCCTAAAGATACCATACGCCTTAGAATATTATTAAACATTATAAATATTACAGGACATTCTTACACAAATTAACTGAACCCCACGGTAAGCTGAAGATTCCTTGTGTTGTGGGTCCTCAGCCAACGATGTATACATAGAAAATACCCATGACTCAGGAACAAACTGTGCTCATCACACAAATAAATGCCCTTACTGGGATTTGAACCCAGGCTTCATAGGCATGGTCACTACCCACTGGGTCAGACCTGTCGTCAAATAAGGCTTAGAAATAAAGGAGAAATTGGAAAATTTATTTCCTCGGGCATGACTCGAAGGTGTGATTCTGGTATACTAAGTCGATGAGTCGAAAAAGCGTTTATATATATAGTTTGGTAAACTTTAGTAACAGCAGACAAACTATAGTCGTCTCTTATTTGGGAGTACTTATGTATTAAAAAGACAGTATGATTCTCTCTTTCTAAAGTCTAAGTAAGTTTTTCTTTTTATGCATTGTTTTGGAGCCTTTGTCTCGAAAGTACGTCGACATAGGTATGTCGTAGTTATACACTTCCACACGCGAAAACAATACAGCCAATCGTAAAAAAACTAAACCAACATTACAGTTACGTCAACGCATAATTCTCAAGCAATCAGTATAATCTCTAAACAAACTTATGTATTAGCGTACACAACCTTCCCTTAATGGAGCTCCGTCTGCAACCCCATTCACGGACTCCACGTAAACACGGCATTGCGTCGATCGATACCGAATGTCAAGTTGAAGGGTGGGTTGGGGCCGCTGACGTCAGACGCCTACGCGCCATGAAGGGGGGGGGGGGGGCTACATAGCTATATGTAGCGAGCTTTTCGTTGAACTGTTTGCTTTTGATTTTCTGTTGTGTATCTCTCATAGGCTCTTGGCTGAGTAGTGGTTACTCATGTTGGCGGTGGCTCGTTGTTACAATACAAAATTCTAAAATTCAATAGGTATTTAATTAAAAAAAAAATAGAATATGGCAGTCCCCATACTTTGTTAATGTAAAAAGTATGGGAACCGCCGCTACATGACGGCATCGCTATCCTAGAAAACTAGAGCTTTAGAGGAATAATTGTCTAACTTCAAAAAATCTCGGGTCGCTGTATGCCTCCTATACATAGATAAGTTTTTCTTTTAATTAACATAAATATGATTTTTTCAAAGTAGTGACGAAATGCTCTCATATTGATAACATAGCTACATTAGGTACTTAGCGGGAAACAGTCAGCAATTAGAGCACATGACAGAAATGAATCCATCCACCAGTTTCGCAATTAGTTCTCTGTCTTAATGTCTATCTAGTTCAGCCCCCATTCCACCCCGAGCACACCCCCGCGATCTGCCTCTGGCATTCTTTGATTCACGACGAACTGCTTCGCTATTTCATTGAGAATTCAGATATGAATTGAGTATTTACCATTCTCAAATTGTATTAGGAAAGACATATATGTTTTTTTAAAAGGATTGTGAAGAACTTTTGTAGAGAAATCTCAATGTGTAAAAAATGTACGGAATCGCGGATACTTTGCGTTCTCTCATATACTACTATTATTTGGACAACCTGAGGGGCGATTTTTGAGGCGAGTCGAATTCAAAAAACTTTGACGATGAAAATAATCGGACGCAAAAGTTTCTCATGGTCATTTTTTATTTGATTCTATTATTAATGATATCATTCATATTTCTAAACTATTCATGTTTTCGTGTCTGAGTTAAAAATGTCACGAGTCGAATACTAGAGCTTTAGAGGAATAATCCCCTAATTTGAAAAAACCGGGTATATTGTATGTTTCCCATACATAGGTACTACGTTTTTCTTTTATTTAATTGACAGAATAATATGAGTTTTTCAAAGTAGTAACGAAATTATTATAATTTTCCATAAGAACTTTATTTATTGAAAGTATTTGAAGCGAAACGTTGGATTATCTGTTGCATAAAACTTTCACGTCCCAGCCAGTGACTCCCACGCGTCCCGAAGGATATCACGTGATTAAGGCAGAGGACGTGGGAAATCGCATTTGACTTGAAAACTACGCAGTAAAACATGGACCTAGTAAGCACTAGATAAATATATGATTCTCTTTTCTTATGCTGTAGAGAAAATTGCGGGCAAAATCATCCTTTTTTTTCAAGCTTGTCGATGCGTTTTGATTTGTATCTTGTTCGTATTTATTTTAACCTTTATTACACTTAAGCACAAAAGTACAATAGGATTTAATGGTTAGCATATCTACCAGTCAATCTTTGAGTAATCCAGAAAAGTAATATAACATATGCTTTACACTTAAAATGACACACGATTAAAGGGTCAATTGCAGAATTTTTGTACTTTTTGTTCCATAATTTTCTCAGTTTCGTTAAACAAATGTATGGTTAGTTGTTGTAATGAACCTGAGAAAGAGGTTCGATTATCAGCGTCGTTACAAAGTTACCATACATAATGTATTATTAATTGATGGAAAAAGACAACAGAATAAATATAGGAAAAGAAAAGGTATAAAAATTGTGCAACTGACTCTAATATTACTTATGCTTTCTTTAGCGTAACTTTAAGAGTTGAAAGTAATGCCTTAAGATTTAAACATCAAGAATTCTTGCCAATGCCGATCGTTAGTTAGGTTTCAAGTATTGCGATTGAACCGTCTTTGTCTGGTTCTTGTCATCGACTGTCGATTTTCTCCCGTCAGTCTTTAAATTTAGTGTCGGTCATTCCAAAACATGGCAGTCAGCCTGTACAGTCAGAGTCTGGTCTGTACAGAGGTTGGAAGCCCCGACAGCGATGTTATATAAATTCAAAGCGAAATCAACAAGGTTATTACCATTCCAATGGTAATACAGATTTAGATTCTTATTAATCTTTCAGACGTGTCAAAGTATAAAGGTAAATCATAATGTCCTCATCCTCACAAAGCGTCAATCACAATCAATCACAGCAAACGTAAAAGTCAATGAGAAGACATTGCAATAACTACCGTATTACTATGCTATTAATTTCAAATTCGTACTAGTTTTTCGACGGCGGTTACGCCTGTTATGTACAATGGTGTGTCGGTGCAGACTATATAAAAATGGCGTCACTACAAAGGCAGAAAGTCGTGTCTGTCTGCGATCCGCCTACGCCTTCGCAATTTTCTCTCCCAACTTGATATTACTTTACTACAGGCTTTTGTGAATGTGCAAAGTTATATAACTCTGATAATATTTTAGAAAATACTGCTAGGTTACGAGTAGATTGGGCGAGGAATATGTAATCTATTTACGTTCTTACATTGAAACCCTATTTGGACAGCGAATTTTCCATATCAAGTAAAATCATTTAAAAATGGAGCCAATTTTGACGCCATATTTATGACGACAAGTTTGGCTTAGTGGGTAGTGACACTAGTGACTTCTGCCTATGGAACCGATGATCTTGGATTCAAATCCCAGTAAGGGCATTTATTTGTGTGATGAGCACAGATATTTGTTTCTTAGTCATGGGTGCGTTCTATTTATTTTCAGTATACAACACAAGCCATCTTGAGCTTACAGTCAGGCTTAATTATTTATTTATTTTATTATGATGATTTTGCGCGTTTTAGGATCGGGGGAGTTATACTAAAACTATATAAAGTAAATTAAATATTTCAACAGTCCTGGTTCATTCTAGCCCTAATACTTGTTAGCGTGAGGATTTTTGTACAAAATATACCTAGGTATATAGTTTGTTTTTTCCCTGTCCAGTATAGCTATATGTTTTTGATACTACTGTAACACAGTGAAGAAACAGTGACAGTAAAATACCTCGCATTACCCCGTTTATTGCTGAAATCTCGAACGCCACAACTTGTAGAACCGGCGGTTACCCCTGGGGCATATACATATCACATTCGATTATCGTTACTGATGTAATAAGTTTCTAAATGTTTATGTTATTTAGTATTATACTTACCCATTTTTTGCTTGTCTAAAAATTACATTAGTGTCCTAACGTAACACTCAGAAAATTAAAGTAGCTGAAGTCACAATCCATATTACAACTCTCGCCGTCTTTCATCGTAGCATTTCTACAAAAATGAAAGTGTCGGCTTGAAATCCTGGCAAAGACATTTATTTGTGTGTTTATCACGAATATTTGTTTGTGATTTATAGGCGTTATACCTATATGTATATAAATATGAATACGTGCCCGAGAAAAACCGCCTAAGCCTTATTGAGCTTCATTTATGATGAGTCACAATATTCATTTATTTCAGCCGTCATTTGTTTTTTTGCGTGCGATCTACGATGATACTTTATGTTGGTATCACACTTGGGATTTGCGAGCAAGTTTTGTGTGGAGACAAATACGCCATGTACGAGTTTTGTATAGAAATCGCTTGCGAATCGCTCAAGCGTAATAAGCTAGTACATATAAAATGGACCCACGATTTCGAGTTTTGTATAGAAATCGCTTGCGAATCGCTCAAGTATGATAAAGCTAGTAAGTACATTATAAGATGAACTACTGTATTCGACCCTACTGGGCGAGTCCCTGTTATCGACCGGGGGTGGGCGTGGGGGGTATGAATGGTTTGACGTCAGAGCTCGGGGGTGGGGCCTTGAACCTGCATCGATTGTGATCTTGCACTTGAAATGCAGGGGGATGACTCTTGGCATTTAGAAGGTTGCACCCGTGAGAGGTTGTAGTTGTTTTTAATGCTTTTATTAGACATATAAGGGTAGTTTGTGCTTTTATGGATACTAAGTTATTTATACGTCTTTACGCCCTATAGTATAAGGGTGTTTTATGTGACGTGTTACATTTGACCCCTCCGAGGGATTCAGCGTCGCATTAATTGAAGTTGTATTGAGCGCCTACCAGTGGATTTTCTTAGGCAAGACGGAGCTTATACGGCTTTGTTCTTTTTGAAAACCGGAGGCGTTACCGCCAAAAACGATATTCGTAAATTTCGGACATCTTTCTCTTTTACTCCAATTAAGACGTCATGGGAGTGACATAGATCGTCCGAAATTCAGGAATATCGTTTTTGGCGGTGGCGCCACTGTTAAACTGTGGCAATATTAGCTAAGCCCGCGGATATTCAAATTTTGTAAGTTCTATATTAATGCTCTGCTCAACTACATAGACTAAGTTTTTCACCTAAACATCGTCATGTGTAAACCGTATGGAATGGCATATGGTTATATTTCATACACTTGTATTAATCAGTTTACACAGCCTGCAGAACGTCTATAGTATTATTTGTTGCTATTTTCATGCGTACTGCGCACGCTTCACGCGCATGATCCGCACGTGATGGAAGCATAAAGGTGCGACCAGACCGCAGCTTAAAAAACGGTCACGATACGGAATCGCAGTGACGTGCTTCACGCGAATCTTTTTTGACACAAAACAGTTGCGTCTTTTACGTCACCGGCGTGGTGTCTGTCATAAGTCCTCCGTGTAATATTTTTCGCGATTTTTACGCAGATCAATTTACGGTGCATCAGCGTATTTTAAGCAGCGGTGTGGGGAGCATGCGTCAAAAACGGTATGCATACGACGCGTCACGGCGATTCCGTATTTAATGCTGCGGTCTTGTCGCACCTTTACCTAGCTAGACTAACATTTAAAATTATCGGACATGTGACAAAATACTGAATGTGAATCGTGGACTACTGATGATTAAAAAAAAATAGAACTTAAGAACTGATAAATCTAACTAAATACTTTTTAATTCTTATCGTTAAAGTCACCAGAAGTTCGGTCACCGGACATCTAGGCGACGGGAACGGTTTCTTCCTTACTATGTGAGTATTCCATTCATTCGCACGGAGCGATTCGCTTTAACCTTCTTAATGCGTACTGCTAAGGAATGGAATTCGCTCCCTTCGTCTGTATTTCTGGAAAGACATAATTTGGGTCTTTTCAAAGCAAAAGTGAATAGGCTGTTACTGAACCAGCGTGCTACACTCTCGACCTCATCGACACTTACCATCAGGTGCGAATGAAGCCAAATGCTGGTCATTCTTGTATAAAAAAAGGCTACCAGATACTTGGTGATTTCTGCAAAGAGCTTGTGCGTGCTGGATCTCCATGGAGCTAGATTTTCCACGGCAAACGGTAGACGGTCACGGAATAAAACTACTAAAAAAGTTATGCGTGGTCATACATTAAAAAATATACACGCGTCGAATTGAGAACCTCCTCCGTTTTTTTCGTCGGTTAAAAATGACATATTAAAAAAACAGGACGACGTTGGAAATCAACTTTTCATTAGCTTTTCATGGAGAATTCCAAAAACGACGATAGACACACAAAGCAAAGCATAACAGTTTTACTAAAACTAATACACTTCGTATTACAGTTAAGTATAGTTAATTACATTGAGTAACTTAAAACTATCAATTAAAAACACTAGACAACTAGACACCCTGTCATCCATCGCCTCACAGAATCTCAAACACTTCAGACACACCATAATAAATAAGTGTGATTTTGTAAAATTATGTTTGATAAAAGATTTTTTTTTAATAAATAATAATATTTATTAATTAATTATCTTCACAAATTTTCACAATTTCTTGTATTACTAGGTATAAACTACTCACAAATACTTAGTCAAATGACAATCCAATGCCAAAATCAAACCACGTGATAAAGCAATCGTCACTTTTTAACACTACTCGTTTAAAAGAGACGCACGCTGTCTTTACTATCACGTTGCAAGTTAGTGACATGAGTGTACGCGTATGATGCGTATGCGTGTTTTTCCCAAGTTGTAATCATGATCAATAGGTGTTATACAGCTATTATATACATGATTAGTAAACATTACGTTGTGTAACGTCTAGACTTTTCGTGAAGGCGCCAGACTGTCTTGAGACGATTATAAACACTAGCTGACATAACTATAACGTAGTCTAGCATTTTGTCGTCTGGCCCGATACCGCGAACATCGAATCTTATGTTTCGAGCATCTTTCTCATTTACTCCAATTAAGGCGTCATGAGAGTGACAGATAGTTTCGTCCGTTTACTAATATCGTATTTCGCGGTAGCGCCGCTGTGATGCATTATACTTTACCACAGTGAAAATCTATATGAAAGCTGCTATGAAATCTCATATTAATGTGAGACCAGGTACCAAGTGGCACAAATCAAATGGTTTTTTTTTTTTTTTAATGACATAGGCGGCAAACGAGCAGACGGATTGCCTGGTGGTAAGCAATTACCGTCGCCCATGGGCACCCGCAACACCAGGGGAGTCACAAGCGCGTTGCCGGCCTTTAAGGGGGGTTGGAGCTCTGGGAACCTTACTCACCATCAGGAACACAACACTACAGACCTGAAAGGTAGCAGTGCTATTATGGCTGTGGTCTTCTGTAAAGGAGGAGGTACTTCCCCAGATTCAAGCGTGATGGTCATCGCTGTGCCCTACCTCTCATTGTTGGACGTAGTTTAAGGACATACCCGGGTCCATAACTGAAAGTTTACTGTTCTGAAAGGAAATAATTTATTGACGTCTCTGTGTATATACAACTACAGTAATTACCTACTGTCTAAATAATGTGTATATGTTAGACACAGCTGTGTCTAGGTAACCGATAATGTACTGAGCGCGCCAGCGTCAGCACCGACCAACCTGAACAACTACTGAATGTCACAAAAGTCACAAAACGGAGACAAAGTGTAGTAAAATAACATAAAGTTACAAGCACCAACATGCATGATTATCTTGTAAAGGAAAAAAATACCACATCACATTAAATAAATTCACCAATAATGCGTAGTCTACCTTAACATCATCCACCCGTTGGAGGTCTGATGATTGCATGTGACCAGAGGGCGCTACGTACGCTCAGACCTGGTCTGATTGGATGTGACCAGAGGGCGAGGACCCGGTCTCCACTCCGGATTACCTTTTTTTATACAAGACTGACCAGCGTTTGACCTCAATCACACCTGATGGTAAGTGACGACAAGGTCGAGGGTGTAGCACGCTGGTTCAGTAACAGCCTATTCACTCTTGTCTTGAAGAGACTCAAATTATATGTTTCCGGGAATACAGACGAACGGAGCGAATTCCGTTCCTTAGCAGTCCGCATTAGGAAGGTAGAAGCGAATCGCTTCGTACGAATTAATGGAATATTCACATCGTAACGATGAAACTCTTCCCCTCGCCTGGACATCCGTTGGTGGAACGGAGATGGCACCAGTACTATAAAAGCTTAATTTAAACTAAACAGTTTCATAAACTTATACTATAACAGAAAACAAAAGGTAGTCTGCAATTCTGTAGGTTTTTTCAGCTGTTATATAGTCAACTTCATACAGTATATATATTAGCCAAATATATTGACACCCATCCTTATTGCTATATGAATAAAGATGTGTATCGATACATTTGGCCATACTCACTAACTATATCACGCTGACTGTACAATAAAAGTCTTTTGCCAATCAATCTGCGTACGCGTCATTTTACTGAAGCAATTTCGTCACGCCCACAGCCCGTCATCGGCTGACGAAACATGATGACAATCTTGTCTACAAACATGTTGGTAAATATCAGTTTAATACATATTTTGATTAGATAATACTGTGTTGCTGTTATCTCTTTAGCATAAATAGTAGGTAGTTGTAAACTTTAACAAAGTATCTTTTAAGTAAACTGTATGTTACAAAATAAATAAAATAATAAATATTTCCGGACAATCTGACACAAATCGATCTAGTCCTACGGTAAGCTCAGTAAGGCTTGTATTGTAGGTACTAGACGATATATATAATAGATAGATAGATATAAATACTTAAATATATAGAAAACACCCATGACTCAGGAACAAATATCTGTGCTCATCACAAATAAATGCCCTGACTGGGAATCGAACCCAGGACCATAGGCTTCATAGGCACACTACCCACCAGGTCAGAGCGGTCGATATGAATACCTACCTGGAATGCTGTTATTTACATTGTATTATTCTGAACCATGTACCCTTACCATGAGTTGTGACATTGACGTTTTCGATAACGAGTATCGAGTTTACTATCTGTGCATCCCACTTATTTTAGTGCGAACGAGATGCACAAATAAAAACTCGATACTCATTATCGAAAACGTCGATGTCACAACTCATGGTAACGGTACAGAGTGAAGTTTTTAACTTAACAAAACGTTACCATTGCGTTAGAGTTATATAAAAAAAACATTATCACTTGTTTTTTAACGTCAAAAGAAACTTACACTAGAGCCTCTATTTCAATTCTTCTTTGTCGGTGTAACTTTTGACAGAGTGGTCTAGGTCATCACTGCAGGTGTTTGTGGTAAGATTTACAACCCGCCACCATTCCCCTCTGATGGCCGCCCTCATCGTGCGTTCATACAGTGATGATGAGCCATTTACTGCCATTTATCTGGTCAATCCACATCATGAGGATCTTCCTCGCGGTCTGGTACCCCCAACCTTTTCCTTCCTCAACCGTATGACAGCATTTTGACGATAATGTTGTCAATATAATGCTTTCGTTGTGCTCTGTTGGGTTGGCAATTATGATATTATGAACATAATATTCCTATATAGCATCGTCTTTGATACTATCATCATCATCAGCCATAGGACACCCGCGTCCAGTATACTCCCGCGATCTTTACAATGTCCAGGTTATTTTATATACATAACTAGATGAAATCAAGAGACGTCATAAAATTTTCTTTTTTTAAATGAAAGTCTGTTCCAATCTTACTCAATCTGTTCGAAAAGAGGTATCATATGAAAGTGCGTACGCGCCGTGCGAAATGTTATTTTTCTGTCATTATCTACGGTTGATAGTGAGCAGTGTGCACTGTGCAGTTGTATCCGAGATCCGGGCGCTGCGCGCGCGACGCCCGTCACGTACACACGAGCGAGCCCTTCGGAAATTGTTGTCTGTACGCACGTTGTCTAGGATCAGGTGTGAGGTAAACGTCCGGCTGCCAGACAGTGCCAATGGATGCCACTTTATAATTTTATACTGAAAATGTCACAAATTATATACGCTCGTAAAACCAACTTTTAGACAAGTAAAAAAACTATAAATGTATGATTAGATAACTTCCGTCGAAAGACGTCCAATACAGGACATAGGGCTCCCCTACTTTGTATCGTTCATTGGAGAAAAATGTGAAATCTTATGGGGTGAATGAGGGGGGGGGGGGGGGGATTGGCTGCGCCGGCACATCACGGCAAATATAGATATATAGGTTAGAAAATATTGTAAGATACTCAGTGGTACAAAACCGTATAAATGATTTGCCAAAACTCGTAGAGCGACGTAGACGGCTCCTACGCAACGATTTATTACAGGAGTACGACTTTCCATGCAAGATAGTGAAATGGAACTATGTTAGAATGAGACAATAATTGGCTCTGAGCCCTGAGTGTAAGATTTTAACGTAACTTTACGTCACGAACGCGTTTGCGTTTCCCATATAAATAACATTATCACTTACGCGTTCGTAAACGTTTTTTTACGTCAAAAGAAACTTACACTAGAGCCTCAGTACAACTATATGTTTAATAGTATAGGACATGCTCATAGGGTATCCTGGTTTGGTTTGTTTGTCAAATAAACATCGAACCAATAACCTTTTGACATTAAAGGTTATATTACGACCGTATTACGACTGTAAATATTTACTTTCAGCATTATTACATTCATCATTATGTCGTAAAAAATAAAACTACACGTGTGAACTAGTAATATCTTGATTTAGTTGCCAAATCATCGAGCAAAACATCTTAAAATCGCTAAAGCTGATACGTTATCGCTATCTAATGGGCTGGTATCGGTGACGGCTACGTATCGGCCAAATTGTGCGCACGCGCCGCCCGCGTGATGGAAAACGCCCGAGCTGTGCAGCGCCGGAGCATCCACGCGACCGCCAGTCGTCACATAAACACGTGAATTTACTGATTTTTTTGTTATATGAGAGTTTTCAAAAATATTATATATAATTATCGTCACAAAAAACTGACATAAGCCAACTTTTTTCACGTCACGTTACTTTTTTCTGCAAACTCCTATAATAATGGGAGTTTTCACAATTTGGTACCTACACCCAATTAGCGAAAGTTGTTAAGAAAAGTTAAATTAGTGTCAGTTTCGTGACGACAATTAAGAATTAAATGTTTATGAAGATCGACTTTTTGCTTAGACTAAATATATACCTATAGACGCACAGTCCCGAACAAAGGAGTCGGAAAAAATGGCCTCAAATGACATTCTAGTTTTCAAATAAGTAACATATAAACCGTTTTCGTCCGATCACCGCGATACTGGCAACTACTGAAACGTCATTAGAAAAATAATAAATGTCAAACTCCAAGTCATCAGAATACCGGATGCATGGAGTCGCATAAATAATATTAGGCACGTTGAGTAATAAAAAATGTCTAATAACAAAATAAGTTTATTTACACTTTTTACATTTTATATTACAATATTTGACTTAAGACATCTATAATAAACAAATTCACTTGTTTGCCAAATTGGCAGTATACCTAGGTTTTCGTTGTAAATATAGTCTTTTTTAGGGTTTCCTACCCAAAAGCCTTTTTTGGTCAAATATATGTCTGGCGCTGGGAAATGGGCCGAACACACGGGACGCCAGTCGTTAGGTCTGAAAAATTCATCACCCCTATCTCGTGCTATGATAGCGGCCCATTCCGATCGTCGCTTGGGATCCCGTGGGAATCTTGAATTAAAATATAACGCTATTAAAGTACATACGAGACGAAGTGATTAAATCTGCCATTTCAAATTAAGTAATTTAAAAATGTACAGTCAGATATATCGCAACGTACGAGTTACTCAAAGATATCAGAAAACGTTCTCAATTGTCAAGGCGTTAGAGTGTATGTTCAGATATTTTTGAACATCTCGTTTGTTGCGATATATCTGATGGCTACTGTACACTCCCTATCTCCTTTTTCATCAATAGGTACATGTATAAGAAAAGGCATGTAAATAAAATATTAGCGACTCCGTACCTTTTTGTTCCATGAAAATCCTTTATTTTTGCAATTAATTAAATTCATTCTAAAACACGAAATTGCATCGAGTTAATACATAATTTGTCAATACATTTGAATTACTTACGTAAAAAAACTTATCCCACTGTCCTTCTTGTGTTTTTTTGTGCTATTTTTACATGTCTTAACCGAGCACGACGACATTGTTATTTGACGCCGGTCGGTGAAAGACTAAGTCACCAACTCCATCCTTTTTCGAAATTACTAGAGTTTGAATGTAGCCATTTTTTTCGCCTGACTGTGTATCTGTATATATTTAGTCTAAGACTTTTTGCCTTTAATTATGTTGTAATATCGATTGAAGTTTATAAAACGCACATCAAAACCAAGTTCTTATCGAAAAATACTTAATTATTGTCGTCACGAATCTGACAGTGATTTAACTTTTCTACAAATCGCACTAATTGGGGGCGTTTTTTCTGAAATTTCCCTTATGGCAGGGGGGCAATTTGAACTCTGTCTGAAACAAAGTAGGAATAAATAAAATAATAAATAAATAAATATTTCGAGACAACTTACACAGATCGATCTAGTCCTACGGTAAGCTCAGTAAGGCTTGTGTTGTACGTACTAGACGACGATATAGAAAATATATAGATACATATAAATACTTAAATAAACAGAAAACACCCATGACTCAGGAACAAATATCTGTGTTCATCACACAAATAAATGCCCTGACTGGGATTCGAACCCAGGGTCATCGGCTTCATAGGCAGGGTCACTACCCACTAGGCCAGACCGGTATTTCACAGACATGATGAATAGTAATCGTGGGTATCGAATTTATACATTGGGTGTAAAAATCGTCTATTCGTCCTTTGCTTTGAACTTCGTGCAGTAGGTAATCCTTGTGTATAGGTATTTATCAGTTGTAGAAATCAGTTGAAGGAGAACTATCAATTAAAGGACTAACAACTTCACTCATTTGTAGTCAATTTATATTACATGTACGCGTATGGACTTTGCAGTAAATATATACAATTAACCATTAATTTATGACTACAGTTATATAATAAATGATATAAATACATAATAAATATTACAAGACATCGTTACATAAATTGTCTGAGCCCCAAGGTAAGCTTAAGAAGACTTGTGTAGTGGGTACTCAGCCAAAGATATATATAAGATACAAATACTTAAGTATAGTCAACCAATTTGATTTCTAGGCCATTTCGAACCTTGTCACCGTGCCGTTAATAAGAGATCTTTTGTATAGATTTCATTGTGACAAGCAAAGTGGCCTAACTTCGGACTTCTTATTCGGAAGAATAGGAAATTCGCAAAGAGTGGCGATAAACTAAAACCCGACCGAAGGGAGCGTTTTAAATCAACACGAGTTGCGAATTGTAACATGTATTGCACAATGTTATACAGTACATCTGGTCCTTTTAGTTTTCGTCAGTTATGTAATGAGCTCATTATTGCACTAGTGGGGTAATGTAACGCCTAACGTACTGAAATTATGCACACAACCAACGGTTTTTCAAAACCTTTCTTGTCATAGAAAAGTCGCGAAATTTAATCGCTGTATTCCTTATTTCAATTTTTTGTCGTCTGTCACCTTCGTTGTCTAAATAGTTTATAAGAGCTCCAACCCCCTCTTAAAGGCCGGCAACGCGCTTGTGACTCCCCTGGTGTTGCTCCCATGGGCACCCCTATGGGCGACGGTAATTGCTTACCACCAGGCAATCCGTCTGCTCGTTTGCCGCCTATGTCATAACAAAAGTGTGAAAGAGACGCAAGAAGCAGCCGATAATGGCCGTCATCCTATCTCTATAGTTGTTTGTTACGTGACGCCACGTTAGCTAACGCAAGGCCCTGGGAAGGTCGTCATTTGACGTCGTTTCAACAAGTGTAGGGGAGCGGCCCTTATCAGAATACGCCCGGGACCTTGTTGATAGCTGATTACACGTGTTGTAGACTTATATTGAGCATCTATAAACAAAAAAATCTTCTGTAGATATTAGAATAGTTAACATGTATGGGTTCTTAAAGGGTAGGCAACGCGCATGTGAATCTTCTGAACCAGCGTACTACACTACACCCTCGACCTCGTCGTCACTTACCATCAGATGCGACTGAGGTCAAACGCTGGTCAGTCTTGTATAAAAAAAAAGTTGAAGGCGTCCATATAGGCTAGGGTAACTGCTAACCATCAGGCGGGCCGTATGCTTGTTTGCAACCGTCGTTGTATATTAAAAAAAACAGCACGCACCCGAATTGTACTAGTTCACCATGTCCGCCATGGCGGCGCCCTTACCACGGCATAAATATCGAAGTCTATTCTTGAGCGTCAAGTACTTGACATGTGACATTTTATAAACTCGTCAGAAACGAAGATATAGTATTTTAGAAACAGGAATGATATAAATTAATCATCGTGGGTAGCGAAACTATACATAATGTGCAAAAATACATGCGTATACGCCTCTAATGTCTGCATGTAACACTATTGTGCGGTACCGCGAACATCGAAGTTCGTATGATCGTCCGAAACTTACGAATATCGTTGTTCGCGGTAGCGCCGCTGACACGTCCCTCTAGAGCGCCCCAAATTGTGATCTCCAACCCTCTTCGTGGGCGATTATAGCTTCGAACTCCCGCGCTTAGAGACCGCTGCCCGTGGCGGTCTATGGGGGAGGCTAGCAGTGGACATCTGTGGTTGATGAAAGTGATGATAGCCTCGGGGTGCGAGTCTCACTTGCCCTTGTCTAGTATTCCAGTAACTTTGTACTCAAACGCAGTGGTCACCTAAACTCAGGATTATGAGTTTTCTTTTTCTCTCACGATTAAACTCAAACTCAAACTCAAACTCAAACTCAAACTCAAACTCAAACTCAACTCAAACTCAAACTCAAACTCAAACGTTTATTCAGTAAGTAGGCCACAAGGGCACTTTTACACGTCGAGTATACAAAAGTAAAAGAGAAAAATAAAAACTACACCGGTTCTAACCCTACACCTCTGACCCGAGAAGTATTTTGACTTTTATGACCGGCAAGAAACTCGGCGGGACTTATTTTTTCAAAACAGTATTACAAAAGATATCTTATACAAATTACATAAAAATGCGTTATTCTTTAAGAAAACATATCCAACAATTACAAAAAAATCTGCCAAAGGAAAAATAAAAATAATTATTAATTACTTAAAAGTCCAAATCTGACTGCTAAGAACGAAGTTAACAAAACGTTCGATATGCTTTCTTATCTGAATTGTGTCCTTTATTCTAATTTAGAAATTACAAAATTAGTAATCAAAAGTTTCAAAAAATATTAAATGTATAGTTATTTTGTTTTCAAAATATACACAAAAATAAAAATATTACAAATAAACCTCAGAGATGTATAAGGTCTCCAGGTGTCATGATTTCAATATACTAACACTTTTTGTTTTTTAAAGATAAACAAGCACCGAATGAAGTGTATCACGTAAATAAACAAGAAGAAAACTACCTAAAACATAGCCCCAAATAGCCAGAACAGACCGGTCTCCACAAACAGCACCCGTTCACGAGTATGACGCGTATCTCAGCCATCGCCTCCCTCAACCTTTCTTCGGGAAAGTGGCGACCCGATCAACGACGCCACCATAAGCAAAGACTTTTAAGTGAGCATGACATGTTCAGGCTGGCAGGCTCTATCAATTAACAAATTTAGTCACATGTACATCCTGGTGAGAAGCCACATTCTGTGCTTGTCCATTACATACTTAAATAACACTTTAGTTATGAAAGGCATATAGAGAAATGTCTCTATGCGTCAGAAGCTATAAATATTTATTTATGCAAATAAATATTCATGAATAATAATATAAATACAATAATTAGGGATGTATAATGTCCCTAAGTGTCTAAAGAGTAAAATAAAACATTATAACAAATAAAAAAAAAAGAAGAGAACAACATGTCTCGTGTCAAACAAACTGGACACTAGTAGGTAAAGACCATATAGTAATGGAATAATCTGTACTACAGTATCAAGCTACAGGCTTAAAGGCATCCTTATCCTCAATGAAATCTTTCAGAGTATAGTATTCCTTACTTAACAAACAGTGTTTGACGTATGACTTGAATTTATTTTGTGGCAAATTAACTACATCAGCAGGAACTTTATTATAAAAGCGTGTACAGTTTCCAGCGAAAGATGAACGAACCTTGGCGAGGCGGTGGCCGGGCACAGCAATTTTTATTTCTAGTGTTAAAGCTATGGATATCACGGTTAAGTTTGAATTCTTGGATGTTATTCCGCACATACATAATGTTTTCTAGTATGTATTGAGACGCTACAGTGAGAATATTTGCTTGCTTAAATTTTTCTCTTACGGATGCTCGACCGCGCATTTTATAAATGCCGCGGACAGCTCGCTTCTGTAGCACAAATATGGTCTCAATATCAGCCGCTTTACCCCATAACAGAATTCCATACGACATAACACTGTGAAAGTAACTGAAGTATACCAGCCTGGCAGTCTCAATGTTCGTTAAATGGCTGATCCGCCTCACTGCATAGGCTGCTGAACTAAGTTTCCCTGCTAGGGTGGCTATATGTGGATGCCATTGCAATTTCGCGTCCAGAGTGACTCCCAGGAAAACAGTTTGATTTTCAAATTCCATTGTATCACCGTTTATTGCAATCTTGCTGTTGTTAATCTGCTTGACGTTGGGAAGAGTAAATTTGATGCATTTCGTTTTCTTGGCGTTCAAAAGAAGGTTATTTGCCGTAAACCAGTTCTCTACTGTGGAGATAGCATTGTTAATGCTCTCGAAGTTACTTTCCCTTCTGTCCACTTCAAAAATCAGCGATGTGTCGTCTGCAAACAGCACTATGTCATGTTTATCTTTCACAAGTTTCGGTAGGTCATTAATGTATACCAAAAACAGAAACGGGCCAAGAATAGAGCCCTGAGGCACGCCAAGTGCTATAGCGGAGCCGGAAGATTGAGCTCCATTAATAATCACTCGTTGTGTTCTGTTCGAAAGATAAGACGAAACGAGATCAAGGGCCCTAGTTTTTATCCCATAATGGCACAGTTTTCTCTTTAAATTTTCATGATCAACGCAGTCAAACGCCTTCGAAAGATCGCAGAATATTCCAACAGCGTCTTGTTTTTTCCCATGCGGCAAATATATGATTGAGAAGGACAGCACCTGCATCAGTGGTCGAGCGACCTTTAGTAAAACCAAATTGATTTCTATCGAGCAATTTGTTTCGGTCGAAATGTGTCAAGAGTTGATTTAGAATTAGCTTCTCGAAAACTTTGCTCAAAGCCGGCAGTATTGAAATTGGCCTGAAATTGGTTGGTTCTAATCTCGATCCTGATTTAAACAGGGGATAACTTTGCTGTGCTTCATTATATCCGGAAATACTCCTGATTCAATACATCTGTTGAAAATATCAGCTAAGTGTGGTGCAATCGATTCAACAATGGAGTGTAGTACTTTGATAGATAAGCCCCAAAGATCTTCAGTTTTTTTTTAATTTAGTGATCTAAAAGTTTTAATAACTATATTTGGAGAGATATAAGAAAATGTGAAAAGTTCTGTACACTCCACTACATTCGTTTTCAATATTACCTCAGCGACGTCAGGCGACGATTGAAGAGACTTTGTTGTTTCTACCGGTATATTAGAGAAAAACTGCTCAAAATGATCCGCTACTTCCTGGTCAGAACTTACCAAAGTATTATCAATACGAAGGTTATAGTGTGGATCTTTGATCTTACGTTTCCCAGTTTCGTCATTGATTACTTGCCATACCGTTTTAACTTTGTCCTTGGAATTCTGGATTTTTTTGGACAAATAATCAGCTTTAGCAGCGGCACACAACATCTTGAAAGATTTGGAGAAGTTCTTGACATATTCCAGAAATTCCGGATTTTTATTAATACTTCTCAAATCATATAGATCATAGAGCTGGCGTCTTTTTTCATGGATATCCGGCGTAGCCCAGTCGCTAAATTTAGTCTTGAGCTTGCCCTTCACCTTCCTCTGAATAAAACAGGCATCGAATTCCCTTTTAATACAGTTAAACAACTCGACACTCATACGGTTAGGGTTTTCCTGGGTAAATGGAAGACAACATAATCGTTTCTTCATATTGCGACTGAATAAATCTAATCTCTTTTCTGAAATTGGTCTGCACATGGTGTTTTGTGGAATAACCTCAGTTTTACCTCTAAAAGAGGCTTTTTGTCCACAGTGGTCAGAGCTCAAATTGTTTATTATGGATTTACTAGTCGCGTCCTTGTTACTGAAAATGTTATCTATACATGTAGCACTGGTCGCTGTAATACGAGTAGGCTCACAAAATAAATTTACTAGATTATAGCATTTAAATGTACTAAGTAACCTCACAGACATGGATGATGATTCAAGTAAGTTAATATTAAAATCACCACACACAATTACACATTTATTACAACTAAACACACTAGTAAGAACTTCGTCAATCACTGATTCGAATAAGTTAAAGTTTGCCAATGGAGGCCTGTACACGCATATAATTATAAACTGTTCTAGCTCTACACAAGAAAGTTCAATTTTTATATTATTGTTGACCATGATTAATGACCCGCCGCGAATGGAGGATTTTCTAAAAAATGAACTTACTATACTATGATTGTTGAAATTAAACATAAATTCATGACCTTTAAGCCAGTGCTCCGTTATACAAAGTACGTCAATGTTCGAGTGTTGTATGAACAAATCAATTTCGAGTTGTTTACTGGTAAACCCTTGAATATTTTGGTGAACTAAGTACAAATCATCGGTTTTGTTACTCATACTAGCATCGCAGTTATGTATGGGAACAGAGCCGGTCGGTGCACACGTTGTCGTAGGAGTTAGTTTAAATGGACATCACCAGACGGCTCCCTCCCTAAATCCGCCGTGTCAGAGACGACGGGTCCCACAATATTACATGCGTTAGCGCAGTCAATAAGACATCTTTTCCGAACGTAAGTTCTACTACAGGGCATCCAAGAATATTTAATATATTTATTCGTATCATAATTATTTACATCACGAGACGGCACCCTGTCTAAATCCGTCGAGTCAGACACGACGGGGCCTTCAATATTAAATGCTAACAAGTTAGCACAATCAATAATACATCTTCTCGGAAGATAAGTTCTATTATAGGGCATAATAAAATTTGTAATAAATTTATTCGTATCAAAATACGAAATCGTACTACTGTACAAAGCAAGATTATAAAATATGGAGTTGTAAGAATAAACCCTCTCATTTACTTTACTAGACATTCTATAAGGCAAGGCGCAGATAATATAATAATAATAATTAATTGAATTACGTATTTATACTCATTAAAAACTTTTATTCATTCAAATTCCAGTTGTAATGAAAGCCAGATGTGTTTAACGGTTTTGTTATTGTGACGAGGTAAGTCTATAAATAATTTTACGGTGTTAAATAAAGGTTGTTCACAAATGTAGGCCAGGGGGTGAAAATAACCGCTTTGACACTTTGAACCGATACGGTTATAAAAAGTTTGGTTTATAAGTTGGTAACATTAATACAGGGTGCATGGTCCACGACCCCCAAAACAAGGCATGACATAATATTCATAGGTGAAGCTAAAGCTAAGCTTATTAAACATTATTAGCTTATCGAGAATAATTATAGTTATTTTACAGACGGTCTGGCCTAGTGGGTAGTGACCCTGCCGATGGCCCTGGGTTCGAATGGCCCAGTCAGGGCATTTATTTGTGCGATGAGCACAGATATTTGTTCCTGAGTCATGGGTGTTTTCTATGTATACGTATTTAAGTATTTATATGCATCTATCTATTATATGTATCGTCGTTTAGTACCTACAACACAAGCCTTACTGAGCTTACCGCAGGAGTAGGTCGATTTGTGTAAGATTGTCCCGAAATATTTATTTATTTTTTATAGATAAGTAAATATGTTTAGAATTTGACCACCCTACTCACACGCCACATTTGACGTCTTGTCGCTTTCCATACTGCGTATATCAAATCAAAAGGCATATGGCACCAATGATTTCAATTTAAAAAATATTAAACTAAAGCTAAAGGTTTTTATTCGTATGCTGTTTCGATATAATACCGCCATAAGATAATATTGACCAGTTAATAAGTTAGAAGAGCTGGTTCTAGGTCACAAACCAGAAATCACCCTGTATTATATTTATTTTGAGTAACATTGATTATATTATACACACGTGTGGATGACGTAATATAGAGTGCAAAAATAATATGGGAGAATCTGCCTGAAGTCTAAGTACTTAGCATTTTTTTTTATTATAATGTTGTCTCTATTGGCACTTAAAGGATAAGAGGATTACATACTAAATTGTACGAGTTGGCTCAAGTAAAAAGCTCAGTGAGTAAAAAGTGCACTTTGCGCGTCGCGTGCGTAAATTTCGCTTTTTAAGACACTTGTTATAAAAAATTGGGTTCGATACACGTGTAAAAACTTTTTTAAGACTCTGGTGATTGTCACCCTCGTTTCACTCGGGTTCCAACTTTCACCCTCGTCGAAAAAAATGTTTTCCTAACTAGCGCGTAGAAAGTGCACTTTGCGCACGCTTCGCGTGCGTAAATTTCACTTTTTAAGGCACTTATTATGAAAAAATGGGTTTGATACACGTGTAAAAACTTATTTAAGAATTTTTTTTTTTACTATCGAAATGCACTATATTCGTGAAATGCACTAGTTACACAAAACAAGAAACAGACGATCATGAAACATTACAAAGAGTGCCATGAAATGGCCTCATCTCAGCATATTGCTAGCGTGTTGGCACTTGCCAGCGCTGGTCTTCCTATGAAGTTTTTTTATTAATATAACGACGGTGGCAAATAAGCATACGGCCCGCCCGATGGTAAGCAGTTACCGTAGCCTATAGACGCCCGCAACTCCAAAGGATTCATATGCGCGTTGCGTACCCTTTAAGTATGATTAATTCTTCAAAAAAGGAGTGTATAGGTTCACTCCTTTTTTGAAGAATTAATCATACTGTAGTAGGGAAAACCTCGGCAGGGAGTTCATCCCACAGCCGGAGCGTTCGCGGGAGGAAACTCCTTTTAACACTCTGGCGGACAGTACGCCTATAGGCGTCGCGTATGTTTTTGTTTCCTATGGTGTATGACAGATGACGTCATTTACTGTCCATCAACGTGTTAAACCGCTTAGTGCCTCAGTCTTTCTTACCTACAGGAGTATATCCTAGGTTTTAGACTAAGGCTGTATGTTCTAGAATCGATACTCGTGGTTATTAGCCACTTGTTACACGTGTATCAGCTATCAGCAAGGTTTTAGGCGTGGTCTGATAATGGCCGCTTCCCTACACTTAAACGTTTCTGTTTGTCACGTGGTTGGGCTCATTATGAGCCTCATTTGTTATTATCTTCTAGAATATTACAAGTGTTTAATCACGGCTTTTAATGTGCTGTGAATTCAATTCATACATCTATGCTAATCTATCGGAAGTCGGAAGTTCAAACCTCGAGTCGTACCGATGAGTTTTTCGGAACTTCTGCATGAAATCCTCTGATATTTACCAGTCGCTTTTCGATGAAGGAAAACATCGTGAGCGAACCGGCATAATCCCAATAAGGCTTCATTTACCCTCTGCATCGGCATCTGAAGCAACCTAACAAACCTAACCTACCTATCTGTTAGTTTACTTCGCATACTACGTATCATATACTACCGCAAAGGAACTGTCGAACATAAGTATTTGTGAAGTATGCGTCGCACACTTTTAACCCTTTACCAGGCTCCGAAGAACTACCGTGTCTTCATACGTACTGTATATGCTGTTACAACCGTATTGAACGCCTTGTAAAAACTGTATTTATGAAAGTCGGATATGTTCCTTTAAACCAGAAATAAAAATGTGGGTTACGGTTATCCCATCACCTGTCTAAGTAATTAACTGTCATTCTCGATTTTGTCTTATTATATTCTTGATCAGGCGAAGGGACATATTATTCCCACATCTTATATCGGTTATTACAGTCAAGGTTTAACTCCAAACCTACTACGAAAGATTATATTTATCAATCACTGAAAACATTATTTTATGATCTTCAGTTTAATTACTTAAGTACATGAGTTTTTGTGACATGCATGACAATTTACCGGGCCATGGGAATAATAACTCCCACACAGTTAAGGCCTTGGGATAATGTCAACCCACATCCTAATTCTGGTCATACACAATAATGCGTAAATATTTAGCAATGTTTACGATTACATTACCTTTCAACACTCAAAATCTACAAAATGTCAAAAAATTGTTCGACCTATGTACTTCTGTTTCAGAGAAATTATGGAAAGTGTTCGAATTTCTCTGTAGTTTACTGAAATTAGCGTTCAAGTGAAATCAAACGTCTGCCAAAGATATATTACGCGATTTAGAAGCGTGTTGTGAATGGAAATTATAAAATACAATTTTCAGGGATTGACAAAATATTTTGTAGGAGGTTTGGAGTTAAAACCTGACTTCGGTAACCGATATAAGATGTGGGAGGAATATATCCCTTCGCCTGGTAAAGGGTTAATTCACGGATGAATACAGACGCACACTTGTATTGTCGAACAGTAATACGTCGCACAATATCACGTCGCTGAATTCTAGTGTTCTACAATAGAGATGTCGCACTATCGAACATCGCACATTCGGTGTCGCGCTAACGTGATATACCCCTTTGATTCTCTTGCGTCAAAAACAGTGCCACTTGTCAAACGCATTTCGTATTGTGACACTGCGGAATATTGGAAGAAAAGATGTGCCGTAGTTAGGTTCCTGAACACTCCCAAGCTGAGCCAAAATGACAATTAAGTTATTTTACAATATACATGATGATTTTTAATCGGTGATCAGGGATAACAAAAAGCGATAAAGATGGACTCAATGACTCTTCTCATGGGACCAATACGAAATTTGTGCCAATGAGGTTTTTTTAAAAATAATATTTCTTAATCAACCTTGTTAAAATGTGTGAAGGTTAGGTTTTATTTTATCAATTGGTTTTAACTTTATTGCAGAAAAATATAACCGACTAAATGCTTCAGGGATTCTCTATCAGGCAACCTTAGGGCTAAACAGAATGCTGAAGTGGATGCTGTGAGAGAAATCCTGCTGATTTACTTCATCCTTATCATATTATAATTTATTGTTCTTTTTATATGTAACCGCAAAAATTATCATCATTAAATTATAGGTCGTGGTTCCTTGGAAGAAATATGAAATGTAAAAATATAAGTGTGTCGTTTACTCCTACCGCAAACATCAAAAATAGTAAATTTGAATAAGGAGTTATGTGACTCTACAGGTTATTTCATATACATAATTAATTACAATAATTACTTACGCTCTTCTAGCTTACAGCGACAGTAATGTACTAAAAAATGTATACAGACGAACATAGAACCTCATCCTTTTTTGAAGTCGGTTAATGAGGCACTCTATATAATATTTCACAGTGACGTTATTAGGGTGTATGGAAGGCAACACCCTCTGTCAACCAGAGGGACTATTACTTAAATTGAAGTTCGATAATTTCGGGCATCTTTCTCTGTTACTCAAATTAAGGTTTATTAGACAGAGAAAATAGTTGAATTTAGATTCTAGCGGTAGACTTTCTGGATACCAGGAGTATTCAGCTTAAGGCTGCACTTCCAAATGACCCACTGTGGCTCATCAGACAAACCGGACAGAACCGGTTCTTATCGCTGACCCCACCTGAACTAACCCCCCACAACATAACACTCGATAGCTTATCTTTATGACGACTACATACTAGGAACCAAATTGATATAAACGCCATTTCTATCGTAACACATATACTCATTGTATTCTAAATTATATATCTTACTTAATAAGCACTAAAGTTTGTATAGGTGGATTGGATGTCTGTCGCTCTCAGTAGAAAACTACTGAACATCAACTGGTGATCGAAGAACTGGCGGTATCAGCATTGCGGTACAACGGGGAAATGCCAGTATCCTTGGTAGAATGCTTCAATGGCTTTTTAGATTTGATGTAGTAAACAGTTATAATATTGCGATTGTATACATCAATAGAACATATCCTACTAATATTGTTACGTCTTTATGAATGTTTGTTACTATTTCACAGAAAAACTATACAAAACGTATATAATTTAACACGCAATAACATTGTAGCAATAGCTTATATCAGAACAACATATATACAGGCCTTATTCATCTGTAACAGATGTTTTAAGCAGCATCCTATGAATTACACCTCCGTTCGTGGCTGTATAGCCCTATGCGAGAAAGGATCCCTCGTCCACACACGCGGCAGGTGTATGCGCCCCCAGGTGGGCGGAGGTTGGAGGCCTGCTCGTGGCGCCTCATGCGTTTATCCTTTAATAATTCAAACCAGGCATCGTCGTGCTTCGATTGTCCATCATGGATTATTCGACGCCACATGGGTCGGTCCTTGGCCAATACTTGCCAGTGGTTGCATGAGATGGTAAATGCAACCATATCACGCTTCACGCAATCTTAAAGCGCAACATTGGACGCCCGACTGGTCTTTTTGCGTCTGCAACCTCTCCTAGCAGGATTTCACGTGGTAAACGAGTCTGTTCCATTCGATACACATGCCCAAGCCACCTCAATCGTGGAAGGATCGTGTGACAAACGAGTCTGTTTTAGGCGAGGCACAGCTCCCTAGTATCACAGCCATGCTGAAAAAGAACAACATATAGGCTGTGTAGAAAGATATCGTGTGAAATGGCTACATTGAACATATATCACTAATTTTACGCAGACGAAGTTACATATATTTCTAACTCGACAGCGGAGAAGTAAGTAATATGCTATATATTCATAGGTAAATATGACCTATTCAATATCTTGAATATAATATAATGTTCGTATCGCACTTTTTGCAGCAGCCGGAGATTTTCCCAATGCATGCACCCATTTTCCTTATTATATATTATATTCAACCCGTTAAGCACTTATTGGATGATATATACATTTGCAAATTTTAATAATACAGGGTGCAAGTTTTTACGTGATACAAAATATGTCTTTATGAGTCTATAAATAATAAGCAACTTAGTGCCTCAACTCTTATTAATATACGACTTTTTGTTTTTTTTATTAATTTATTTGTCGTTTAATTTTCTTTTAACAGTGGATTTAGGACTTTACAACGGCTTATTAACATATTTAAATTAGTGAATTGAATTACCTATTAGAATCGGAGCTGTCAAAGACATTAATTTTGTCATTTGTCCCAGTTAGAAACGAAATGTTTACTTAATTTTCATCAGAAATGCCTAATAAAGCTGTTTAACACCACTTGATCACTTGTCAAAGTAAAATAAACGATAAAAAAAACACAAAAAAAATGTTTTATTTGAGTAAGAGTTGGGGCATTCAATTGCGTGTTGTGTATAGAGTCAGAAAAACATATTTTGTACCTATCACGTAAAAAATTGCACTCTGTATATAACATTACATCGCTACGTGGTTGTGGTTGGATCAAGGGTCAAATTCAGTAGGTAATCCTGGACACGGCGCGCATAGTCCGGCGGTTCCTCTCTGCAGCCCTAACCACCGGCAGCCTGGGCCCTGCCCCGTTGCCGGCGCACCTTAGGTTAGGTTTTTTATAATATTTTTATTGTTTTGATACGTTTTGCATGTATTTTTATATTCTATTTTTTTTAAATATTGTAAAAAACCTAGCTTAAGACAAAAACTGAATAAACGACATATACGCTTTATTTTATTATAATACTTAAATTATAAGTATGGTTTTTATGACGGTCGCCTGGATTGAACTAAAAGTCCCTACATACATTTATTGAGATTTTACAAATATCATCTCACATCTGTCTTTCATCATACTCTCTTAATTGGGGGTTGGTAAAAAATGTAGACTAGTTGGCGAAGTTAGTTAGAAACTTAACTTTAGGTATTATGATATAAAGAAAAAAAAACAAAAAGAGAAGTGGCCCATGAGGGGATCGAACCCGCGACCTTCGCGTTATTAGCACGACGCTCTAACCAACTGAGCTAATGGGCCGATGTCTGCACCATCGAAATAGTCAGCTAGTTGGTGTCGACGAGAATAAGACTCCTGAGAAGTGTTATCATTACAATATGAAATTTGTACTGATTGATGATGACATATTTTTAGTCTTATTAAAATGTTATTGATGTAATTTTACCACGGAGTAGGTGAATTTTACTCATCAAAATATATTTATGTATTGGTTAGATATGTATTATGTATAATATCTTTTATATTTACAAAATAATCTCCGGTAGATACTAATGACGATAACGATACGTGAAAAACTTAGCTAAAGCATGGCCTATGTCGTAGTAACGTCACTGTACACGCATGTCGGCGTTCTATATTCAAATTTTGACGTAAGTTCCATATTCATTCTCTGCACAAAGTTATATAGTCATGGCATGACATCCTTTAGTTAAGTTTTTTACCTATATTCTATTGTATACTTATTAAAAGTTTTAAGTTTCGCGTTCTTCTTTATACTATTCGGTGAAATGGTACCTTTAATTATGAACACATTATTGAACTCACTGTACATTCTATATTGTCAACCAAAATTATTCCTGGTGCACTTCGTACCTTTATATCATCATCATCATTTCATCGGTAAGTAGTCCACTGTTGGAGATGGGGGTGTATCTTGGGGGTAGTTGTCATAGTCGCACTGCACCTACAGATTTATAAACGTACCAATGAGTTTTTTGAAACTTATGTACGAAGTATCATTTTATATTTACCAGTCGCTTTTCGGTGAAGGAAAACATCGTGACGAAACCAGACTAATCCCAAAAAGTCCTAGTTTACCCTCTGGGTTGGAAGGTCAGATGGCAGTCCTTTTAGTAAAACTAGTAGGCCCGAATCCTGGGATTAGTTGCCAAGCGGACCCTGCAATATGCCGGGACAAAGCGAGTAAGATATGACTCAATGCTACGCAAATACTATTATATCAACTGTAATTATTATTTCATGTTGAAGTGATCTCATTACAGACTGCGAACATCGAAGTTGTTTAGATCATCTTTTCTCTTTTACTCCAATTACGGCGTCATGAGAGTGACAGAGGCAATCGAAATTTACGAATATCGTTCAGCGCCTCAGTGACCTCCAAATGACAGTTATCGGTACCGCTGACATTTTGTATTTCGTAAAGGTCATGTTAATAATGTTTATGCTGTTCAGATATTTTTACTCGCGTACGTACCTACAGTCGCCGTCAGATATATCGAAGCTGTGGAGGTGGTCATAAATATCGGAACAACGCCTCTATTGTCAAGGCGATAAAGTGCAAGTTCCGATATTTGTGACCACCTCCACAGCTCCGATATAACTGATGGCAACTGTACTTGAAATATAACGCTTACAAGGATAAACTCGCCTCTGTACGATTGTTCTTTTTTATGTCTTTTACTGTCTTATTTTGTACAAAAAGGTTTTTACTACTACCAAACTAGTATATAATATAAACGTGAAAGTCCTGACTGACTGACTGATCAACGCCCAGCCAAAACCGCTTAATCTAGATAGCTGTTTTTTTTACAATACCGTAAGGACCCATTAAGAAGGGATTTTTGGAAATACCTCCATTAATTTGGTAAAAAGGGAGTTGAAACTTTGAATGGGGATTACTTATGTAAAATTTAAAACGAGAGACTTGACGTATTGCGTAAACATTCCTTATTTGAATACAAGAAAAGTAATTCGCGAGCATAAGCTAACATTTTAAGTCATTATACGAACAATATCAGGCATGTCCTTAAATTTAACTACGTCCAACAATGAGAGGTAGGGCACAGCGAAATACCATCAGCATCACCCTTGAGTCTGGAGAAGCCCAACTGGGGAAGTACCTCCTCCTTACAGAAGACCACAGCCATAACAGCACTGCTACCTTTCAGGTACCTATGTAGTGTTGTGTTCCTGATGGTGATTAAGGTTCCCAGAGCTCCAATAATTTTAGGGTTGCCAACGCGCATGTGAATCCTCTGGAGTTGCAGGCGTCCATTATACTACGGTACCTGCTTACCATCAGGCGGACCGTACGCTTGTTTGCCACAGTCATTGCATAAAAAAAAAAGTCCAAAACAATGAAAGCGAATGTTGAAATGATGAAAATTTTGTCTACATTTCTTACTATGTACTGAAATGTAGACTTTTCATAATTTCATCATTCGCTATGTGTGTAAAAAAAACAATCATTAATTAAGATGATAATTAATGATTGTTTTTTTAATTCATTGATACCCCACCATTGTTTTTAATGGCGTAAGAACAATAAGACTGCGATCACCGTGTCGTAAGTATTGGCGTTCTTGTAGGGTTCTGTACCCTTACCATGAGTTGTGACATTATGGTTAGTATCGAGTTTACTATCTGTACACCTCGCTTGTACTATTTTAGTGCCAACGAGATGCACAGATAGTAAACTTGATATTCGTTATCGAAAACCTTAATGTCACAACTCATGGTAAGGGTACTGAATATTTATCGTAATATAAAGTATACACTGTGTAGTTAAAGTTTTTATGATACAATATATTTAAAGTTATAACTAGTTAGGTCTGGCCTAGTGGGTAGTGACATGAGAAGTCGACGGTCCTGGGTTCACATCTCAGCGGGAGCATTTATTTGTGCGATGAGCACAGGTATTTGTTCCCGAGTCATAAAGGCTAAGTATTGTATATGATGTACATCATAGGCTGAGTACCCACAACACAAGCCTTCTTGAGATCGGGGGTTAATTTGTGTACGTAAGGATCTCCTGTAATATTTATTTATTTAAACTGTTTATATATAATAATTTTCTAGGCTAGATGATGAGTGTCTTAAAAAAATTAAAGGGAATTTTACGGGAGGGGGACTAAGTGTAAAGTGTCACACTTACCTATTTATATGTTAAAATAACAGCTTACATCAGGTATATATAATTTCCTATTTGTTGTATGTTAACTTGCAATATTTTTATTATAATTACATAAAATAATACGTACAAAAATGGCTGGTACTGATCCATTGGCCTTTTGATACTGACTGCCTTAAGCTATTCTCACGATTTGGAACAATTTTTAGTATGGGACCAACTTTGTAAATTGTAAAAAAAAAACAACTCTTTCATTTTCGTCAACTTATACTTGACCTTGTCTATGGAACTGCTCAATTTTTATTTAATTTTACAAATTGACCCCATAGATAGATGTTCAAAATCATGAACAAATGCCAGTATGATAATCTTGTATAACGTTTTTTATAACATTTTTTCGATTTAAATATCGATGATATGCTAGCAGAAGTTTCTGCTTAATATAAAAAAAAACAATAAGTGTACCTTCTGTGAAAGATCATACGGATATTAAATCATGCATTTTAGTCAATGTCAGATAAGTGCTTGTGCAGGATTTGCTTAATATTTTTGTTCTGCTCTCTAATTTACTTGTGTAAGATTTTTTATTTTCTTTTTTATATGAAATTAGGAGGCAAACGAGCAGACGAATCGCCTAATGGTAAGCAACTACCGTCGTCCAGGGACATTTGCGGAACACTAGAGAAGTCGCAAGCACGCTGCCGTCCTTTAAGGGGGTTGGAGCTCTGGGAACTTTACTCGCTATCAGAGGCGCTACCGCCAAAAACGATATTCGTAAATTTCGGACGACGACAAATCTATTAGCACGTTGTAAAATAGAGGATTATCAAAGTATTATGATTGTTCTCGAATTATTTCAACAAAAAAACCTTTCCCAGCTTCCATTATAACCCTAACATAAAATAAGTAAACAATATGTGAAAAATAAGTAAATAATGTTGGCCTATAGATAACCTCACTACTAGTAGTGCAAGTATCATGATAGCCTGCTGAGCTTATCTCCGTGATAGTAGCATGTGTACTGGAAATTAGCTGAACCAAGTAGCATGTCAAGTGTACGAAAATAGATTCTAATGTGTGAAGGAGAAGGTTCTAATTGAAATATCAGTTTGAGTAAAGTGTTTAATAAGAAATATTACCTTTTTGAGTACGCATGTTCCGGATTGGAATTGTCGTGGTTAAATTATAATAGGTAGTAACAAGGGTAGTTGAACTTTAGGTAATTTTTTTTTATAACATAGTCGGCAAACGAGCAGGATTGCCTGGTGGTAAGCAAATTACCGCCCATGGGCATCCGCAACACCAGGGGAGTGACAAGCGCGTTGCCGGCCTTTACGCCGTTGGAGCTCTAGGAACCTTACTCACCATTACACAACACTACATACTTGAAAGATAGCAGTGCTATTATGACTGTGTCTTCTGTAAGGAGGAGGTACTTGCCCAGTTGGGCTGCTCCAGATTCAAGCGTGATGGTCATCGCTGTGCCCTACTTGTCATTGTTGGACGTAGTTTAAGGACGTACCCGGGTTCATCATCATGACTTGTATTATCTTGCCACGCTTGGCAGGTGGGTTGGTGACCGCAGTATCTGTAAATTGGGTTTCGTTTCGACGCTGCTGCTAACCCGTCGGTTTCTTCATTCTGTCGCTTCCAACGAACACTGCATATAATTTATTAATGATGATAAATATAATATGTTATT
Source organism: Grapholita molesta (assembly GCA_022674325.2). NCBI lineage: Eukaryota > Metazoa > Arthropoda > Insecta > Lepidoptera > Tortricidae > Grapholita > Grapholita molesta. The sequence continues at coordinate 3,396,735 of CP053124.2, read as the reverse complement.
TTTATTAATGTCATTATATTCTAGTTTATTATGAACCCGGGTGTTGTCCAGTCAAGTGCAAAAATATGCACCGAAAGAATCCTATCATAAATACGTCCTACAACCTTATTTACTGTATAATAGGGGTGATCGGTACATATTTTTGACACTTTGGGGGTGAACTAATTTTTACACTTGACTGTCCCTAAACAGCGGTAGAACTACGTTCGCCAACCCGCAATCAATTACCTATATAAATAAATATTACAGGCCATCCTTACACAAATTGACTCAGTTTCATGGTAAGCTCAAGAAGGTTTTGTGTAGCTTAGCAGTCACTTTTTTTAGTTAGTCAAATTTATTCAAGCGCTGAATGTAAAAAAAAATGTATATTTGTTACACGCCTATTTGTAAATTGCAACAATATGTGGTAGTCCACATGGAAAGGTAAAGTCAACCAATTTGATTTACAGGCCATTCGTTCCTTGTCACAGTGAAAATCTATATGGAAGACGCAAAAGATCTCTTATTAAAGTCACTGTGACAAGGTTCGAAATGGCTTAAAAATCAAATTGGTTGACTGTGCCCTATGGTTATGGCGCTTGGCGCTTACGCTATTGTTAATGACGCTTCAATACTAACATGGCACTTTGCAACGTAAGCGCCAAGCGCCATAAAGTACCTTTCCTGTGGACTACCACATATTTTTTCATCGTCTACTTAGTAACTGTACCTATTACTTACCTACCAGTTTCCAGTAATTTTTTGTCTCCGAAACTAAGAAAACATAAGCCTTATTGTCACGTCATAAGGTTCATTATGAATACACAGTTATATGTCGTTTGTACTAAGGGAAGTCCACTCGGCAGACGCGTGAATGGCAGTCGTAAACACATTTTACGAGACGCGATACCATATCGCAACAAGCCCGGTACCGCCAACATCGAAGTTCGTATATTTCGAGCATCTTTCCCTTTTACTCCAATTAAGGCGTCATAAGAGTTACAGAGACAATCGTTCGAAATTTATGACTATCGTGTTTCGCGGTAGCGCCCCAGGCTCAATGTTCTCTGAGAAACACCAAAGTAAGTAAGCTAACAATAGCTATAGATAAATGCTCAATGCATCAACCTCAAGCAGTTCAACTACTAATTTCTTATGCATTGCAATCTATGTATATACTTATCTAAATATATATGTATAACTCAAAGGTTGACTGACATAGTGATCTGATCGATAGATCACTATGTCAGTCAACCCAATCATCAACGCACAACCCAAACCACTGGACGGATCGGGCTGAAATTTTGCATGCAGGTAGATGTTATGACGTAGGTATCCGCTAAGAAAGGATTTTGATCAATTCTACCTTCAAGGGGATAAAAAAGGGGATGAAAGTTTGTATGAAACTTTGTCACTTTTAAAGCTACTATGACTTAGGCACAAAAAACTACGTTTTGAACGATAACACTAAAAATAACTTAAATACTTCTTAACGCGAGCGAAGTCGCGAGCAAAAGCTAGTACTATTATAAATTCGAATGTAACTCTGCCTCTTTACGCTGAACCAATGGGGATGAAATTCGGTATGAAGAGAGTTTGAGCTACGAGAAAGGACATAGGATAATTTTTGTCCCGCAACCATACTTTAAAGACGGGCATGGCTGGCCGAAGAAGCCGGGATAAGCTAGTAAGTAACTAAATTAAACTAAAAACAATTAAATTATGTGGAAAACAATTAATAATTAAAACTAATAATAAAATTTAACTAAAATTATCATACGCCTCTGCGGCGTGGTACTGAAGACGCTGGCAGCATTTCCTCGCTGAATCGCTAGGCTGATACGCTGAGCAAGGCAGCTGCCACCTCTGACTCCTGAGGCATCTCTGAGTCTCTTTGAAAAGTCCTTAATGAACCCCTATAAATAATTAAATATACAGGATATCTTTATACATATCAACTGAGCCCCACGGTAAGCTAAGAAGGTTTGCATTGCATATACAAATACTTAAATATATAAAAACGCCCATAACTCAAGAAAACATACCTGTGCTCATCACACAAATAAATTCCCTTACTAGGTTTTGAACCCAGGACTAATTATAACATTCGTATAACTATAAAATACGTCTAATATTTTCAGAACAAATATATTAATGCTTGAAAATATGAAACAGCATTTAATAAATATAGACATGGGAAAATTACTGCCGATTAGGACAAAAAACATTTACATGATTACAAATTGTAGTTATCACACAAGATAGGTAAGTTTCTGTAACGATAACTTGTGTAATTGCCTACTCTTTGTGATAGAAATCATTCACATATTAATGGCAGGTGAAAAACATTTACGTTGACGTAAGCCACTTGAAATTTTCATAACACAGAGATATTACAAATACCTATTATAAAGTACGGGCGCAGACATTTATCTACTGTTGACATTCGTATTCCATGTGCGCAAGCGCCTTATCTATTTACCAGTATAACTAGACCTTTACCGCCGTACGAACGCTGCAGTATCAGAGCAGGTGCGGTAGGTCAACTTCGATTGGACGGCGTTATCAGTGGCGAGTCTACTTGTTGGCTCCTCGGTCTGTTATGCTTCAGTCGGTGGCGGATCGTCACCGGCTGCGGACCTCTCTCAGAGCTGTCGCGGGTTTGGGAGCGGTTTTGAATGTAAAATATATAATTTAAAGAGATTTATGGTATGGTTTGTAGGTAGAAAAATGTTTTGAGTTAAATGCCGTTTTAATATGTTAAGAAAAATACTATGCTTGGAGTTTTATATTTTATTACATACAGTATCCTATGTTATGTTTGCATAGGATCCGGTATGTAAATCATAATATATATTATTCATTGACGTACTACGAAGAAAAAAATTGGCTTAACGGATAAGAAAGCGCAGTATAGTACGCCCTCGAGCTAGATGGATGGATGACCTGAGTGGCTGGCTGCATTGCTCCATGCGGCAGTCTAAAGGGGAGGTCTATGTGCACTCGAGCCCTACTATCATCGTCACGCGTCGAGTTTGTGACGGTGACTAACGCACTATCGTCAATAAAAGAAATTAAATTTTCCACAGACTCGCATTTAGTTTATTTTTAATATCATGTTATTTGTTATCAATGTTCTAATTAATCCAGCGATAAAACGGAACTTCTCACACGCCTAGCTACAGTTGATAACAGACATTATTCAGGGGACACGGCGTAAATATGTGTAAACACTTATCATATCAAAACAACTTAAGAAACTTCTAAAATTTGTTTAAATTTAATACGTATTTCTTGAGCGATGTGGTCTATAATGAAAGCAAAAGAGTATCGTGTTACGCTCTTATGTTTCTAGAGTTTTAAGTTCGTTGTAATCAAACATGGCAGAGCAAAACAAAGCCACGCGTTGCCGGCGTGCGACTGTTTAAAAATAGAACTAAGTGCGCTGAAATCCGACCAAAATTGGTTGACCCCCTCACCCCTCCGACAGTCTTGTTAGATTAGTTCGTGCGGGGGGGAATCCTAATACGGCTCAGCTCAAGATATATTAGGGCATTTAGCGCCTTGCCTCCGCTCTGCAAAGCACCACGCCCTGAATTTGGACGTCATGCGTTCCAATTCCAAATACGGTCGTTTTTCTGATGTTTTTTTGTGTTACTTCATTATAATCTGTTGTTGTTAATCATGTTTTTGCACTGGATACAGGATACAGGAATATAATATAGTTTGGCCATGGAGATAAACAAATGTAAATTATAAGAGAATGTCAAACTTACTGTTTTATTCTATGATCCTTAAAAAAGGTATGAGTTTTCTTACTGACATTTTGTTTTAACAGATATGTTATATGATTAACTAGGGATTTTTTACTTGCGACCCCGTTTATTTATTTATATAATTCCGGGGATGAATTCTCCATACATCCAAATGGGTGAGAGAAAATATTGTATATTATCAAGCAACAGACAAGACATGTCATTCCATGTGTTCCTTGAGAATATACAAATATCTGCACAAAGTCGCATTCCTCCGGCATGCTGGCCATCTATGGATACATGTTGAGTTTTGACAGCGAGACATCTCCTTTGTAATAGTATAGCACTGAAATCGCCCTAAAGTCCATGCGAAGAAAAAAAATAAGTACTGAGACGTACTGCTGTTAACCTCTAGCCGCCCGGAGACCTATAAAAAGGTCTCCCATTAAATGTCATTTTGAATTTTAATTATGGGTAAATATAGTTGCATTTAGCCTGGCAAGTTTTGATTTCTGCGGCGCTACCGCGAACATCGAAGTTCGTATATTTCGGGCATCTTTCCCTTTTACTCCAATTAAGGCGTCATAAGAGTGAAAGTGACAATCGTCCGAAATTTATGAATATCGTGTTTCGCGGTAGCGCCGCTGGGCGGCTAGAAGTTAAACATGATAGATGTCGCTAAAATGCGTTTGCCAGGATGTAGCAGCGCTACCGCGAACAACGATATTCGTAAACGGACGATTGTCTCTGTCACTCTCATGACATCTTAATTGGAGTAAAAGAGAAATATGCCCGGAAAATACGAAATTCGATGTTCGCGGTCCTGCTCCAGGGAACAGGGTTTTGTATGGATAGACATGTGTTGTATGTTACTTGCATATATTATGTAGTATCGTAGAGTTTGCAATCGGTATTGTTTTAAATATGACTCACAACGAGTTGTAAATGCTATCATACTCATAAACTGCTCGTAATTTGCAGTGTTTACAACTGGCATTTTCCATTGTTGCACGCGTAGTTATGCATTTTTTACCATGGGAACGTTTCGGAGAAAACTAAATGTCAATTAAGTTTATTCACGCTAAAGAGGATAACATGATGTTATCCTTATAAGAGATATCCGGTTTGACTGCTCCTGCCACCTACATAATAAAGAATTTATCTAAAAATCTTTTTAGAAGATTCTCAATTCACTTTATCGAACACAGATTACTGGCCAATAAAAAAGGTTGTAGGCTAGGCACCTATTCTTATTTTTACAGATAAATACTACATGTAGTGTAGTACCGTCGCAATCAGATATATCGGAGCTGTGGAGGTGGCCACAAATATCTGCACAACGCATATTGTCAAGGCGATAAAGTGCATGTTCAGATTATATGTGACCTCTTCAGCTTCGATATATCCGATGGCGACTGTAACTGAGGCCTATTATACAAGTGGAAGTCTCTCTCCAACAACAGGTGTCAAATAGTGACTTCCGCTTGTATTACAAGCAGTGATCGGTTATTTGGATTCACCCTCGCGGGATATCACGTAGAAAAATTAATATAGATCCGACAGTTTCTTGCGAAACCCAACAAATTATTCAAAAATAAAACAATCTAAATTGTCTGTAAGGGATTTTTTATTTACTCGTCGAATTTTTATACAAACGGTACAAAATATGCCGCTTTGGTGGCAACAAATGAGCTGTCAGTGTGAACATTTGTGCTCATTTGCTCAATTTGGACAAAAGAACGGCGAGTAAGTCGCATGTCTATCAGCTACTTAGATGTTTTATAGTGTAATAAAATAAACACATTGTATTTATTTGTATTTTCTAACAATATAAAGCCCGGATTCCCGGGGCATATCCATAGTAACATAATGATTGAGGTCGTTCACCCCATGTCGAATCCAAAAAACCGATCACTGATTACAAGTTACAAGTGTTCGAGAAATAGGTCTCTGGTATCTGTACTATGAATCTTACTTGTGGACTATAGTGTTCTAACAGATCTAACTGACGAATTTGATTTTCACGGCTATAAAGCTATAAATTTAATAGTATATTAATAAATATTTAATTTTGCGCTTCTATTGTGTGTATCTAGCTTGTCTTCTTTTTTATCATCATATTCCTCGCGTAGACCCGACATCTTTCGGCAGTTTCGGCCCATGGTAGCCTAACAGCCGTTTTGCAACTGATCCCAGAAATCGGCACTAGTTTGTCTAGACTTTGATTAGATTGTCTTCATCTTGTCACCAAAAAACTTTCTGGACACACCACGTTCCGGACGGTGAGTAAGGTTCCCGGAGTTCCAACCCCCTTAAAGGCCGGCAACGCGCTTGTGACCCCCCTGATGTTGCGGGTGCCCATGGGCGACGGTAATTGCTTATCACCAGGCAATCCGTCTGCTCGTTTGTCATAAAAAAAACTCAATATTAAAATAATTTAATAATTTTGAATCTATAAAGGTCACTAATGAATAATTCCACGCAGTACGAGTAATAACGAAACAAAGGGCTCGTCTCGACCGACCGAGTGTCATGTTATGACTCAGTCGAGTCGGCCCTGCCCACTTATTCGTATTGCAATGTCAGACTAAACTGAGAAACATATGTTGCTGAATGTTTGATACTATAATTATTTTCTTGTATCAAACAATCAATATTTACCATGTTCAGGCTTCAGGGAATGATCCAACATACTTGACAAGCACTTGGGCCTGGCTGGTCAGTTTTTAACACCGATCCGAGAGAACTCGCTAGGGGAGTCGGTTGGCATGACTTTTAATCATCTATAATTATATAGTATGTATTTCTTGAGAACTCCCTAGTGGAGATCTTGGCACTTTAAGTGTTAATCATCACCTAAGGGATGTTTTTTTTTTTTACAATTGGTGTTTGTGATATAAGTAGCGGTTGCGAGCACAATAATTAAGTTTTGCGCAAATAATACAAATTTATTTTGCGCAAAAAATCGAAGTTGGTCTGAAGAAAAAAGTTGTCTGTCATACCTAGGTCACTGAACGGCCCTTTTATCGTCTATCGCGCTATCACTTTCGCACTCACGTACTTGTTGGAGCGTGACAGATATTGTGAAAAATGATAAAATCCCGACATATTAGGCTAGGTGTATTCATAGATCTCTACAGAAAAGATCTACACTAATATAATATCATGTCGTGTTTACGTACTAAAATTTGATTTGGCTATCAAATAAAACTCATCTCTGAGAAACTAAAAATATGTGTAAAATTAAATGACTAAAGAACAAAAATTGCCCAATGAAAAATGAAGTGATATTTGGAGCAAACAAAGTCAAACCAATTAATGTTGTTTTTCTGGTAAGTTCCAAGGTTTTGACATTGGACTAATATTTGCCAATGATACTGTGAATCCAGAGATGATGCGTTGACTTCAAGATTTATGAGTCATTAAACATCTACTTCTAAACGTTTGTCCTAGGTTTTGCTTTTCATGTCTCACCAAGGGCGAGCCAATAAGAGACTATAGCGTGTACTTACATTTCAGCCGTATGCAGTCTACTGCTGGACATAGGCCTCCCACAAATTACTTGAATCATCTTGGGGGAACCTAGTTGCCATAGTCGCCACGCTTGGCAGGCGGGTTGGCGACCGCAGTAGCTGTAGATTAGGTTTCGACGGACGCTGCTGCCAGTCCGTAGGATTTTTTCCTTTGTCGTCTCTTACGACACCCGCGGGAGGAGATGATATTCTAGTCAGCCGGCACCACACGGGAACTAGTCACGGCAATGTATACTTACACGCCACACCTTTAGAAAGTAATCCAAGCCCTTCAATTTTTCTTATATAATTTATGTTGCCTATGAAACCATAGAAATATAAAAGACAATACAAACAGTTTGTATTGTCTTTTATATTGTCTATTTCAGTAGGTAAGTGTTAAATAACTTCTACTTTATAGATTGCTTCTCATTGCTCAGACAATCATTGTCCGGGAATCCATCGACCACATGAAAATAACTGATGTATATGAATGATCCGTAATAAATCCTTAGTGATAATTCCACACTACAAGAATCATCAGTCTTCAACCTTCGTCAGTCAACTTTACACATGGACTGTCGTGAATTGATTTATTACAAAACATCTTGTGAGTTTTACTTGTAAAATAACCTTTACGGATCTCAGAATAAACTCAACAGGAATATATAAACACTTTATTTTAGTCAATTTTAGGGGATTTTCCCTAAGTTTTTCAACAGACTTGACCAAATTTGCGCTGTAGAAGAATTTTTGGGATCACCCTGGGGAGACGGTTTTATATGACAGGAAAAGTAGGTACCTAAGTGATGATCACATACTGCGGCGCTACCGCAAAAAACGATATTAGTAAATTTCCGACGATTGTACTGTCACTTCTTGATTAGGGTAAAAGAGAAAGATGCCCGAAATTTGCGAATATCGTTTTTGGCGGTAGGGCCTCTGATCATTACTTGCAGCATGATACTTAGCACTAGAGGAGCGCGAGAGTCCTTTTCTAATTGTATTTTTAAAGAAGGATGGGTAGTCTATCTCGGCTCGAGATTCTGTCGCGCCACTCTTGTGCTAGACCTACTGAAATGGATTAGAGTAAGGTCCAGAACTCATGAAGAACATTTTCGAAAATCAAGGAACCAGAAAGCAGTAACGACCTCGTAGACGCTTCGTAACGACGATGTCAATTAGTCTGGAAAACAAACACTATAATATTTGGCGTGGAGACAGTTCCCAAATAGCACGGCCTCTTTATAACCTAAACATCGTAAATTTATCTTTGGATTTATGGCGGCCAAACAGCAACGACTACTGTTTCAAGCATCAACACTTTCATAATTCATAACACATCATTCGTAGGTACTAACATATTGGAATATTTCTTTTGTTAAACATTGATAATAGTATAAGATGGAAGATACAAGATATCGTCGGGGATAGTGCAATACCGCGTAAGCAATAAATGCAAAAGATACAGTTTCTTTGTACATTGTTTGAATTTAAAACTCTATCGATATTTGTAGTTACGCGGTATTGCACAATCTGCGACGATATGTAGTAGACCACTGTTGTACATGCAATGCGTGTGTAGGTACTTACTACGGCGCTACCGCGAAAAAAAATATCGTAAATTTCGGACACTCTCATGACGCCTTTATTGGAGTAAAAGGGAAAGATGCCCGAAATATACGAACTTTGGTGTTCGCGGTACCGGCCCAGAATTGTGAGATTATACAGCTGTAAAAACAGTGGTTATCAAGTCATAATTTGAATTTTTACTATTTTATAAAAATTACTGTTTTATTAATTATTTCGTCACTCGCGCGACATGTTTCGAAGGATGATATCGATAGAGGTGTGATGAGGCGGGGGCGCGAACGGCGACGCGGCTCATCACACCCCTATCGATCCTCTTAGTGTTTAAAAATGGAGAACTATGCTCTCCGAAACGTGCGAGTAAGTAAATTATCGTGAGTAAAGGCGTATTTTTCATAAAATATTACAACGACTCACGAAAGTTTAAATACAAATATGTATTTTGTAGCAATAATCAATAAGGTACAATGTCAGCAGTTTTTTTAATTGATGTCGAGCGCTTTGAAACAAACGTTGAGAATACACGAGGAAAAACTTAATTGTTTCAGTGTGATGATAAAAAATAATCTCACGAATTTGCAAATAAGATTGCGATAAACGGATATACAGATACAAATTGTAAAATTATACATAGCACTAGGTTGCTAATAGGAGATCCATAATCTGTTAATTTAATTATTTCTAGTCAAAAAGTAACAACACTTTTAATACTACTGCAATGTAAAAGTATTTGATATTAGAATTTTATTTAAGTACCTATTAAAAATTACATTAAGCGAATGAAGTGTTTTTTTATTTTTTTTATTTTAGATTTTACATAAGAAATCTATATAGGGTTGAACTTAATCCTGCGCATCTTTGCTGAAAAATGTCGATGTAAGTTGGTGTCGTTATAATACCTAATTAAAGATTATTTAACCCTTTCAGGTGGGTAATCTCAATTAAGTTGTAATTAAAAAGTATAAGACGACGTCTATAGACGTTGCTCACCCAAAAGAGTTCTAATATTTATTCATTTATTTAACCTTTATTGCACAAAACACAAAAGTACAAAAGGCGAACTTAATGCTACAAAGCATTTTCTACCAGTCAACATTTAGGCACAGCAGAGAAGTTGTAGGCGGTTCATAAAAAACAAAATAAACATAAACCAAAACACATTTAAATATACATTAAACATACTTATATACATTAATATAATATACATGCATAAACATACATACATACATAAACTGATGGAAATACAGGTATGAAATCAGATGAAACTCTACAAAACAGAAATACTAAGGTTTTTCAGTTCTACCAGCAAAATAGTCACATGAAGATTTTTTGAAAGCAACCCTATTCTGACACTGCTAACTTTTTGGTCTCGTCAGGAATATCTCGGTTATTTTTGATTTCAGACTAATTTTTGCTGTGTTAATGATTTTAGCGTTTTTAATGAAAATCTAAGTATTATATGACTCCTATATATTTCACTTCTGCTAAAAATCTGCCTTATTTGCACCCCCCTTTGCATTGTATTATATGTATTACAGGAGTAAGTAATTACTTAGTACTTAGAACTCTTAGAAGTAATATAGTTATACTAAATTTATAAATAATTATATTTCCACCCCTTCGCTCGGAGCACGGGCATGACAACTTAAAAACGTTACCTTTACGAGTATATTAATGAAATTATAGTTTTAACGCCGAATATATGTAATACATAAATTGGTAGCATTTGAAATTTCAAATACATATTATAAAGTGAGATGTAATAATAGGAAAGCTGGAAGTGTTCAGATAAGTCGAGATAATATGTTTCCATGCGAATGATTGTGCAATACTAGTGGCACTGATATACTGACATTATTACTAACTTTATGCAAAACACTTTACAGTAGATTACCTACTGGTCGATAAGTTTTAGTTATAAAGACGTGACGCACAAACCTATTAAGCTCTTAAAATAGTACATTTCGATACTAGTGCAAAACAATTTTTTTTCGTCTTAAAGAAGTTTTTACACGTGTATCGAACCCAATTTTTCATAACAAGTGCCTTAAAAAGTAAAATTTACGCACACCAAAGTGCACTTTTTACGCACTAGTTAGGAAAAAATATTATTGACTATGATTTAAATTTACAAGTTTAGGCTTATTAGAATCCTCACGATGAGTAGTTGATGATGCTGCAAAAAGCAATAAAGTTTATGTCAAAAATGTCATTTTTTATGTGGAAGGACGTCCACTGCTGAACATACATACATACTGCCTCCCCCAAAACGACCCACATCCAGTAGATTCTGGTACTTACGCATACTTTGTTAATATCATTACAATATGACAGTAATGTAATTGACCGCAAGATTTATTGGCGGCATTTACTATGAGTAATGCACGAATAGCATGCTTTAGGGGAAACCAATCCTTAAAATTAATTACATTATTTATTAACAACAGAAGTTAAGCAGCAGTATTTAAGAAACCCATAAAAAATAACATTATTTGAATTGTAGATAGAGAATGTTCTAAGATATATTTTCCTGTGAATCTGACTTTGGCTCTATATATCGTTCGGAATGTAAGAGTGGACTGTGGTAGCTAGCCTGGGTAAAATCTAGGACCCTTTCTCACCAGACTTGATTTGTACTACAATACTCCTACTGAGTTTACGCTTCCAGCGAGATTGGTTGAGGCGGTCTCAACCGAATATTATTGGTCCAAGACATCATAAAAAAATGATTCTATTCAATCCTACTTTATCCTACTTTGTTTCCGTAAACGTAATAAGTAGAGGTCAATTACAAAGTTAGACCATTTTTTTACCTAGGTAGAAATAGTAATTAATTAAATATTTTTTGAACCTTTTTTGAGCTTGAGCTGTAACTCTGTAAAAGATGTATCAGAGTGTAAGCTATTTCTTTTACTTATGTACAATAGTAAGTAACAGTAGTATAAAAGTATTGGTAAGAAAGGCAAGCTCTCTTGTTATCTCAATACATAAAGTAAGTTTAAGGTAATCCGTATAAAATAGGGCACATTCAAGTTATAATAAAACACTGTAAAATAATTCAGCGTTATATATCGAAGGTTAGATGTAAATAACACAATAACAAGCAGCTCTGTTTAGTTCATCTCAAGGTATGTTTATTTAATAAAAAAACAAGGTTCAAACAGCTTAGTACAATTTATAAATACTCGACGGATACGAAGGCGCGTCAGCCAGCGCATCACGCAGGCGCGGCGTGCGAGTGACGTCAGCGCGCGTCACCCGACAACCAACTCCCGCGCAATACACGCCAAACACGCCGCTATGTCCTTAGCAATAAAAAATACCTACACGTGTAATGCAATCCCGTATTTTTCCATCTACACTCACGCAGGGGTCTCGTGTGTTTAGATAATGCTAAGCTTTGAGTCAGCATTTTTTTTGAGAATGATTCTAATAGTTTTCGCCAGTGAAGACGCGTGAGAGAAGGTAATGTTTGTAATGTATGTCATTATCGCTGGAGTGTGTCGGTTATCAAGCGACCGAGGCTATAAAAGGCGGCGGCGCGCGCGCACGGCGCCCAGTGCGGATCGCACGGGCACACTGAAAACAACAAACAAAACCAAACATGACTTAAAACATGACTAATCCTATAACAAGCTCCCCAGTTGTACCAGAGCCAATGACCTAACTTGCAATGAGTAATAAGGAATACCCTCCATTGACAGATTATCATCTATAGATTGCCAGTTCGTAAATAAACAAACCTGAAAGGTCTCTGATCCTGACATGACTAGTAAATGATAAGGACTTGTAAACAACAAATGTACAGGTACGAGGTCAGAGACAAGGTAAATGACGATGTTCAATCGAAAGATAGGAATTACTGGAGTCATTAGTGACACATTCGAAAGGGCATTTATAGGTATTTCCCAATAACCGCAGACAGACCTGGTTCCAAATACAATTAGCACAAGGACGGTGAGATAACACGTGTAAACAAATCAAATAAATTTTCAATCCAGGTAGACAAAGTGAATGACTAAGAAGATAATCACTAATCAGCAAGGATCGGACAAACGCCGGTCATTTTGAAAACGTAACCCTGTTCCGCACTACGGAGACTTCATTATATTGTAAAACATTATTATGTTTAACTTTTTTATAAGAATACATTCAGCGACAATAAAATTAATGAATGAATCTGGAATGGATGTTGTTATGTGACAATTTCACTGTAGTGATCCAAAAAGAATGACTTATTTGTTCGATCTTTTCACTTGTGCGATCATTGGATGATGCGATTGAATTCAGGTCGGATAAAATAACAATTAATGAATAAACAATATAAAATAAAATATATGTATTAGTGTCACAAGGAAGTCTCTGTTGTGCGGAACAGGGTTATGTTTTCAAAATGACGGGCGTTTGTCCGATCCTTGCTCATCAGTTATAGAACACTCAGTAACCCCTGACGCACGGAAGACTTCCAGTTTCTTAATTTCATATCATTAACGTAACAACAACACGAGAATGCTTCTTTTTTTATTTATCTAAATGTGCATTTATTTATATATTCTTCTAAAAAGGTAACAACTAGTAACAAGCCTTACCAAAGTACCTACAATGTCGACTATCCCAAATGAAGGGGGTAAAAACTAACAGACGACCGGTCTGGCCTAGTGGGTAGTGACCCTGCCTTTGAAGCCGATGGTCCTGGGTTCAAATCCCAGTCAGGGCATTTATCTGTGTGATGTTCCTGAGTCATGGGTGTTTTATATGTATTTAAGTATTTATATGTACCTATTATATATATCGTCGTCTAGTACCTACAACACATACCTTACTGAGCTTACCGTAGTACTAGGTCGATTTGTGTAAGATTGTCCCGAAATATTTATTTATTTATTAAAAACGTCTTGAAAGAGATTGAAAGTTAGACGTGAGGAAAGGGTACTATTAATCAATATTGATGATACAAAAGTACCTCTTTCAGTACAATAGGTGTATGCAAATTTCTAAAATAGTCTGGTTTAGACTCCCTACAATAAGCTCTACATGTGAGTAGTCAGCGGCGCTACCACGAACAACGATATTCGTAAATTTCGGTCGATTGTCTCTGTTACTCTCATGACGCCTTAAATTGGAGAAAAAATAAAGATGCCCGAAATATACGAACTTCGATGTTCGCGGTACCGCTCCAGCAGTTAGGCTTTGGGAAGATAGGTTACGTACATGATTCAATGACGTTGAAATAGTACTTACTTAGACAATTTAATTTAAAGTATATGTGTCATTATCTAGGAAAAGGGACCTTATTGTCAATGGCACTTACGTCGAATCGCATTGTGTTTGTATTGTATCGTCTTGAACAACGACATAAGCGCCATCGACAATAAGGTCCATTTTCGTAGATAATGTCACATATTCTCCAAGTATGAAAGTTGAAGTCCAGCCCCGTGTAAATGCCTGGACGTAGTTCGGCTGATTTGATGATGATGATGATGATGATGATGAAAGTTTCCAGAAATAAAGACGGCATATTATATTACAGAAATTACATAAGACATAAAATTGACCACATTTTGGTATTCATACCCATTGCAAAGACATTCACACACACGGTTTCGACCATTGTAAGTAAATGATTGTAAAAACAACATAAAATAGGAAATAATAAAATGTAACAATTAAAATAAATTACAATATCACAATGCTAATTAATCCCTTAGGTACACAGTTGTCAATAAACGAAGGCCAGACACAACTGGGGGACTGGCAAAAACAACATCAAATTATCCATTTGTAAAACTAAATTAGATTAGTGCCGACTGTGGAGGACGTATCCTATTAAGAAATTAGTCTCATATATATATTTTGATGCTCTTTTACGCAAACAAACAGTCTTACAGGAAGTGTGATGCCGGCTGACTAGAAAAACACCACCCCATCTCATCCCGCGGTTGTCGTAAGAGGCGACAAAGGGAAAAATCCTACGGACGGGCAGCAGCGTCCGTCGAAACCCAATCTACAGCTACTGCGGTCGCCAACCCGCCTGCCAAGCGTGGCGACTATGGCAAATACCCCCAAGATTATATAAGTCATATTTGTGGGAGGCTATGTCCAGCAGTGGACTGCATACGGCTGAAATGTGGGGGTAGTTGCCATAGTCGCCACGCTTGGCAGGCGGGTTGGCGACCGCAGTAGCTGTAGATTGGGTTTCGACGAACGCTGCTGCCCATCCGTCAGTTTTATCCCTTTATCGCCTCTCCCGCAAGAGCGACACCCGCGGGAGGAGATAGTGTGGTGCACCCCGCGGCTGACTTAGTACCTAATATGTAGTGAATTTCATTTCCTTTGTTTTACAATAAATAATTATTCATGATAAACACACCCCGGGACCTCCTGTTTTGTAGGTAGTCACTATAGAATAGCCTAGAAGGCCGTTTAACTAATACATATAATTTCGCCTTATTCCCTTGACATAAGGTTCTATTTGTTTATTAAAACGCATTATTGTCAATCTTTATCAACATTGTTACCGAACTATAAGGTGTGAGTAATCGAGGGTCTGACGCATGCGCGGGCACAGTCATACTTCAGTATTACGGCTACCGAACGAACTCTCACGGTAATGTTGTGTTGATGTAAATAAATGTTGTGTTTTGTTATACTACACTGCTGACACTAAGTTTTTTTATGACATAGGCGGCAAACGAGCAGACGGATCGCCTGGTGGTAAGCAATTACCGTCGCCCATGGGCACCTGCAACACCAGATGAGTCATAAGCGAGTTGCCGGCCTTTAATAGGGGTTGGAGCTCTGGGAACCTTACTCACCATCAGGAACACAGCACTACATACCTGAAAGGTAGCAGTGCTATTATGGCTGTGGTCTTCTGTAAGGAGGAGGTACTTCCCCAGTTGGGCTGCCCCAGATTCAAGCGCGATGGTCATCGCTGTGCCCTACCTCTCATTGTTGGACGTAGTTTAAGGACATACCCAGGTCCAAAAGTATAATCTGTTATTTATTTATTTACCAGGCCCAGGTCAAGAATGTCCCACTGTTCCCAAGCGAGCACCCCCCATTCATTCCACATTTTTCCATCTTACTCATCGACCAACTTCTATAGAAGATGTAAAAGAGATGACCCTATTTCGCTATCCGTTTGCCGTTACCCCTGCTCTGTTTTCTGGGATCCATTACGGCCCGGCCACGACATTGCGCGAATTGCGGCGCGGCAAGCGTTTCATCTGTTCATTGCGTGTGATCACAACTAACCGCAGTGCATTGCGCGTCTTGACCGCGTAACGAACAGACTAAACGCTTGCCGCGCCGCAAGACGAGCATTGTCGTGACAGGGCCGTTAGGCTATTCCTTTAGGCCATAAGTCATCCGGTATTAGCGTTCAGCTCCGTGTCCCTTCAACTAACCGTTTGCTTCAGTTTGAGCCCTGAGCCCTGAGTGTAAGTTTTTAACGTAACTTTACTTCACGAACGCGTTTGCGTTTCCCATATAAATAACATTATCACTTACGCATTCGTAAACGTTTTTATACTTCAAAAGTAAATTACACTAGAGCCTCTGTATGTACATCTATCACAAGTTTCCACGATTGACATGTGCCAATTTGTTTTACATTTATTTGTTAGGGTCTGTTAAATTTCTTTGAACAGATATTCTACGCAGATAAACGCTAGCGAGTACGTTTTCGCCAAGTCGTTGTAAATATACCATAGAGTGGAGTAGTATTTTTGATGCGATCGGTGAATTCCACGCTGAAAATTCTGCGCCACAACAAACATTGAAGGTGTATTTATTAACTTTTCTCAAGGACAAAATCAATGTTTCATATATCAGTTTGCATGAACGCACACGTATGTCGTACACTGTTATAAAAATAGCATTTTGTGCTATTAATATTGATAAGAAAACTAAGCATTTTCTAAAGACCATTGACCTCCGCAGCGATTTTGTTTTCCCCAAATTTCCTACGATTAACCCGAAAACAGTTCCGAATAGAACCGATGACCCTTGGACGTAACAATTTGGCAATTCCAACAGACTGGGCGTTGGCTGTCGTTCAGAATTTTAATTGCGTATTCGTAGTAGCATCTCGCCTGCGCGTGCGCAGCATTGCCGTTGCCTCTGAGCATTTCAAAACCAGCAATTATGATCTACACCATCTCAGTATTTATATTGGCTTTTTACCACTGCTGGTGACCAATATTTGCCCCAATTATGGCCTTTCCGCGGTAAAGGGGGACGATGCGTAAAGGAATTCCCCACTGCAACAAAAAAATGGTGACCAATATTGGCGTAGGTTTTACGAAAGAGCTGCCTTGTGATTGTTGTTTGCCTAACTGAAAAAATGAGGATTACGCTATTATGAAATACTGCAAACTACCGTTTTAGTCGTGCAAGGGATTGGAATTGGAACGAGCTGCGCGCGCGCTGGGGGCGTGACGGCTGACGAGCACGCGGCGCGCGCGTGGCGCGGGCGCGTCACACCTGACAACATTGACACACTAACCAGCCATTCCAAATTCGAATTGCTAGCTTCAACAACTTAACCTGCCAGTACGGAGGTGTGGTTTTATGGCAGATATTTGTTGCAACGAAAAGCGTTCCTAATTCGAATTCCTCACTTTTCTAATTGGAGCTTCATATCTGTGTGTATTCAAACTGGCAGGTTAGAAAAAATAAGAATATTGATTTTGGAATACTAGCTTTCTTTAAAGGCTTATTTAGATGTCTTTAAGAAGAAGATATTCTAAATTCAAATGCCGCCTTTTTTTCTGACGTGTCTAATGAAGAATTATTTTGTTTTTTATGACGAGTTTGAGAATATAAAGATCTTCAGTTTTATCCAATTTAAAGTTAACTCGCTTTGTAGTTATTATTTTGCTGATAAGGTTAATAACATATTGTAAAACTACTGCTCAAAGTGAGGTTAAGTTAAAGGTTAGCTCATTCTAAATTTAAATTTTACGTTCAACGTTCTAGATTTTGAATATATTTACGGTAAAGTTTAAGATGCAACCTATTTTGATGTTACTAACTTTAGCTCAGCGTTTTGCTATACGACTTCATTGTCAAGTTAGTATAACTATTCGCTACAAAATCCAGGTTATGTATTTGTTTTTGTTTAACATTCCCTATTTTTAGACCGTTAAGTATAATGTTACATTGATTACTGCCTATGTTTAATACAGTCCCGGCTAGTTTTATGCATAAATAAGATGTTGACGAGTAGAAATACAGTTTGTTTTGAAATGGCTGAATAAGCTTGGAATAAAACGATGTTTAACAGTAAACTCTGATGCTATTTGTGTCGGCAATCGTTGTAGCGGCGAGGCGGAGATGTGAACTTGGTTACACATGTACAATTACTAAATTCATTGTTCCGCAGATCTGATCTAACAACGATTAAATGAATATCCAAGGATTCCTAATATCCTTTATTAAATCACAATAAATGATTAATACATTTTTTTTTTAATTACAAATTGTAACTAGTCAAAACAAGGAGTGCCTTGTCGCTTCCGGTCCAAAGTGACCAAAATGCTCGCAGCGTTGCCGCGCTGGATGGCCATGGACAGCCTTTGCATCAGAAACGACTCGGAGCGGGGCGGGGGTCCTCTCCCGTCTGTTTAAGTCGACGCCCTATGTCAAGAACAGATTGTACAAAGTACAATCAAAAGTAAAGATTGTAAAAGGATTACAATATTAGAATAACAACTTAAATTCTTACTATATTGAATCTATAAAAGGCCCTTGAGGCATTGCAAGGATGCTTGCGGCATTTCCTGCCAATGCTGATACGTTGTACGAGGAAGCCACCAGCTCTTCGGTCACTAGTTACGTCAACCAGACGCTTCGCGACTTCTGCAAAAAGTTTGTGCTCGCTGGGACCCCATGGACCTAGCGTTTCTACGCCCCATGGACATGGACACTAGAGTGTCTATAATTAAATAACCCGGACCCGGGTATGTCCTTAAACTACGTCCAACAATGAGAGTTAGAGCACAGCCAAGTACCATTACGCTTTATTCTGCAGCAGCCCGACTGGGAAAGTACCTCCTCCCTACAGAAGACCACAGCCATAACAGCACTGCTACCTTTCAGGTATGTAGTGTTGTGTTCCTGGTGGTGAGTAAGGTTCCCAGAGTTCCAACCCCCCTTAAAAGCCGGCAATGAGCTTGTGACTCCCCTGGTGTTGCGGGTGCCCATGGACGGCGGTAATTGCTTACCACCAATGTTTTTAAGACAATCTTTAGTAGCGCAGTTGGACGTCCACAAACTGGATGGACGATGACCTCGTTGGGCATGGCTGGAAGACGCTGGCATCAGTGTGCTGAAGATCGCTACTGTAGTGGTCTATGGAGGAGAGCTATATCCAGGACTGGACCACCGCAGCTGATAGATAGAATATTACACAATATGACTGTGTACACATTTATTGTGAGCTTCAAAAGACTTGTGTTATATTACGAGTAAACCACGATGTTTAAAATAGATAGACACATTTAGAAACTTAAATACACAACGCAATAAAATCTCTTACTCAGAAAGATTCTTGATTACCACACAAATTAATGCCGTTGTTGATCCCGGGACCATCTGTTACGTAGGGTGACGGCGCCAGTAATGGACAAGGAACCAATCATGAACATTAGTGCTTATTTCAAAGGAGTCAAGTGTTGTGCCGTGTGATGCCGGCTGACTAGACCACCCCATCTCCTACCGCGGGTGTCGTAAGAGGCGACGAAGGCAAAAATCCTACGGACGGGCAGCAGCGTCCGTCGAAACCCAATCTACAGCTACTTCTGTCGCCAACCCGCCTGCCAAGCGTGGCGACTATGGCAACTACCCCCAAGATGATACAAGTCATATTTGTGGGAGGCCTATGTCCAGCAGTGGACTGCATACGGCTTAAATGTATGTAAGTGTTGTGCATTTGTTGCTAAATATTAAATTTATAACGTTATGGTTTTTGAATTAAGAACTAAGTATCCATCATTGGTGCCTGTCAGCATAAAGTGCAAAGCAATTCTCAATTATAGCATAGATTGACAGAGTCATATTGTCTCTTTCTTTCACTAGTATCATGAGCCCAAAAAACGGAATGAGTATAGTTTACTTTTTATTGTTTCTGTTAGGTTTGGTTTGCATGACTAGGTACCAATAGTTTCGCAAGCTTCGATATAAACTAAGTATCAAAAGGTGTGACAGTAACTCTCCCTATGAAACCGATGGCAGTGGGTTCAAATACAGGAAAGGCATTTATTTGTACCGATTTTGTTCCTTAGTCATGGGTTTATTATATGAACCGTTGGCTGAGTACCCACAACACAAGCCTTCTTGAGCTTACCGTGGGGTTCAGTCAATTTGTGTAAGAACATCCTGTAATATTTATTTATTGGTGTACAGTCAGCAGCAGAAGTAGCTAAGCATTTGAGGTGTTCAAAATGAGGTCAACACGTCTCTATTGTCAAGAGAATAAGAGCGCGTGTAGGTCATTTTGAACACTTCAAACGCTTAGCAACTTTTGCTGCTGACTGTACGTGTACGTATTTTGAATTACTCGTCACAAAGCAATGGGCATAAACATTTATATTGGTAACTTTGTCATTATCTAATAAAGACCCGGAACGGTGAACAAACAAACCTATTATGCAACAAGTTCTTTAACTGTTTCGTTTACATTAGCCTTGTTTACTGCAAACCTAAGCTGCATAGTTGGTATAATTGTCCAAATATTGTATTTTGTAAAGAAAATGATGCAACACAAACATTTGGACAAATATAGCCTATGCTCGTTTAATTTATGCCTACAATCAGTAACGCATATAGAAAACAATCTTGATACAAAGAATTTATTTGGTTCCAAATCTCTTCGAATTTCGACTTTCAAGAAATAATGTGAAAAAAAAAAATGAGACAGCAGACCACTTTTGGTTAAAGAAGTTTATTATATTAGAAATAGTAAGATCCTCTTTGTCACAATATTAACTTTGAAAATACAACATTCTTGAACCATTAGTCTATGGTATATCTTTCATGAAGATATGTATTGTATATCAATCAGGGAGACATATTCTAAATTTTCTTTTTTTTCTTTGTAATTATTATTACAAAGGAATGTAATTAGTGTTTTATTCGCGCTCCCTACGCTCCGTTTAATATAGGATCTTAAATTATCGGGAGTCGAGCTGCCAGTCGATTGTAGAGACGCAATCGAAACGAAAAATAACGTATGGAAAAGAGACCCTATCCTATCCCAAACATCGAAGTTCGAAAATCGTGCCCTTTAACCCCATTAAGATGTAATTAGATTGACAAAGATTTCTCTCGGAAGATTCAAAGATTGATCTCGTTTGCAGATTTCGATTTTCGCGGTAGGCCTTAAGATCAAATTTGACTTATCGTTCATTCTAAAACTGATACATATATTATTATTTCCGTTAGTTTTGTTGTTTGTTTGCTGCGGCTAGAATTACCTTTGCCTATATATTGTACTGCTATTAAAAACAAATCAGCATGCAATTGTTAGCTAATAAAACACAAACAATGACATATGCCTACATTTACTGATAGCGTATCTCGTCCTGTCACGTGTTCCGTCAAAAGCATGTATATGTATAAATTTTTTCACACTGTCAATGATATAAGTGTTTACATATTTTTCTCACACATGCACTACAATGTTGACACTATAATGTTCCATAATAGGCAGGCATAATAGCAGGCGAAGCAGCTATGTGGTTGTAGGTTTGGCTAGGCGAGAGGCACGAGAAGTCGTTATATATATATATATACGTGTGTAGCCATGTATATGTAGTATATATGTAATACAATTCAATAAAATACAATATTAAAAAAAGTATAATTGAGTTTGTTGAGTCATGTATTTTCTTTTGTATGAAGTTGATTAATTTAATGCATTTATTTATGTAAACGCTTTACAAACAAGTATAAAATATGTTAATTTATGTTGCATTACTAATAAATATTCTTTATTAATTATTATTTAAGTCAAATTAATAATTATACCATTCAAATATGTTTCGTTGAAGTCCTTTTTTAGGGTTCCGTTTCAACTAGGAACCCTAATAGTTTCAGCATGTCTGTCTGTCCCCGGCTATAGACTGTAATTTTGTATAAATATATAAATCAATCACGCGGACAATGTAGTAAAAAAAAAAGAGAAAAATGATCATACATTTGAAGTAGGGTGTATTATTTTTCGGTTTAATCCTAATGTGGGAGTTATAGTTACATAGTTACTAAAAAAATATTAAGGTTTAGGTACAGTCAGCGTCATATAGTTCGTAGCATTCAAAGGACTCAAATAGTTCGGTACACCATACTAATTCTATGGTGTACCGAACTTTTTGAGTACATTGGATGCTACCAACTATATGACGCTGACTGTACATTAATAATTTTTTAATAAAATAAATATTTTAGATTTTGAGACATCTTTATTTACAATAATTATTACGGGTATAAAAGAAAAGACAGCCGGGTAGTTTTTTCATTTTTCTATATAATCTCCTGCTACCGAAATGCACTTGTTACATTTGTCAAATAATTACATTAAACCATTAAAAAAAACTTGCGGTATGTCGTCGAAAAATCCCTTTACCGCGGCTATCTCATTATCGGTAGAAAATCTTCGCCCCCTGAGGTCTTTCCTTAAAAGTCTGAACAGGAAATAGTCACAGTGGCCTAAACCTGGGCTGCAAGGGGTGGTCGATGGATCCGAAGCTTTTTCTGGTAATGGCTAGCTGTGTGGTGCGAGCAGTATGCACACGTGCATTGTCGTGTAAAATAAGAATACCTCTTTTAAGTTTGCGTCTCCTTTTTACTTTTATGGCGTCTCTCTGCTGACAAAGTAAATTGGCGTAATAAACAGCGTTCATCGTGGTTTTTTTAGACTGACTGATCAACGCACAGCCCAAACCGCTTCACTTAGATGGCTGATTTTTTCTCAATAGGTAGTTTATATACCGTAAGCACGCACTAAGAAGGGATTTTTGGAAATTCTACCATTAAGGGGGTAAAAAAGGGGTTGAAAGTGTGTATGGGGATTCTGGAAAATTTAGGGCTAGAAACTTGAAATTTAGTGTAAACAGTCCTTATCCAAACACAAGAAAAGTAATTTCAGCGTTTTTGATATTCATCCCCGAAGAGGTCAAAAAGAGGGTTCTTCTGCGCGTGCGAAGCCGGGGGCAAAAGCTAGTAATCTATAAGCAAATTCCCTTCAGCGTCCTAAAAACATTACGCCATAATATTGCTAGCCGATAGCCGAACCTTATATTTTCAAGGCGCAGCCACAAGTTGATCCTTGTGGGGGTCCACAAGGATCAACGACATTATATAAATTGCGGGAATCCACTTGATGTGGGTCACTCAGGCCTAGCACTGACTTCCTTTGGCTGAGATGATGACGACTAACCTTCCTATAGATTCCGTGTCAACTATTCCGCATTCCGCTATCAAAGCAGCTAATTCTCCGCGATATAGATCGTATACATAGGATCTATTCATAGTTCGGTAACTGGCGGACTTTGGCCGCGCCGCAAACGCTCGGATTAAAATAAGACGCGTGTTGTTGACGCCCTACGCCCTGCGCTTCAAAACATTGACAATGATAAAACTATAATCATTTCTGAAAATAGATGAGATGTACTTTTGAAATGGCCACGTCCTCCGACGTTCGAGGCAGGATTTGAACCCGCGTATACTTACTTACTGCACCCTCATCGCACTAACCGCATTATCGGCATCGCACTTTTTCTTGAATAGGTATATGTATGTCATCTTTTTTCTATTTAAATGTTATTTAGCAGTATTTACTAGTTAAAAAATAATGCCCATATATGCCCACCAAAGGGCAACGGAGACGACTATGCTGGGAGTGTTTCTGCGCGATCAGATAATTATATCAATAATATCATTTGCAGCAGAACCAAAATAACCGAACCGATGGCCGTTAGTGTGTAAAGATTCTTGAGTGGCAACAACGTCCTGGAATGCGTAGGGTGGGTAGATTCTACAAGGTGTCCCAGTCCCAGTCCAAGGGATCCCACCCACCTCCGTAGGTTAAATTGTAAAACTAGGCCAGACCTTTAATGAAAAGAATGATTATAATTTTCTATTAAGTTGAATCACAACTTCAAATGCTTTTTTTGTACCTGACTTAGGCTCTACAAACCTTTTACCTTATTAGAGCGATCGGACTGTTAGTAGCTAAGGTAGCCTGGGGAAAATCCAGGATCTTTCCGCACCAGACTTGATTTGTACTACTGGAAAATTATACTCCTACTGAGTTAACGCTTCCAGCGAGATAGGTTGAGGCGGTCTCCACCGAATCTGAGTGGCATTGTGAAGTTGCAATGTTTGAAATGATTTTGACTTGCGTAACAGATAATGGCCATCATTAGTCATTTGCCGCGGAATTTCCTATTCCTGACCGTGTACTGGCATTTATAAAGTGAACGCAGAAGGCGCACGCGAAAATGCTCTATCGGTCTTGCATAGACGAGTGATAGAGAGGTAAATAGACGAACCAACGAATTGTTTCCAATGCTTACGATACATTGTATTACAAGATCCATAAGAAAGTTTTAGATTAGGTTCTTAGAAAGTTAAATGTTACGTAATGTCTTTTCGTCCGACATTTCTCAGTGCCTCAAGACGAAAGTCTTCAATCAATAAGTGTTAGGGATGACTTACGGCTCTGAAACGTGGTTTTTCACTATCGGCCTCATCACAAAACTCAAAGTCGCTCAACGAGCAATGGGCAGAGCTATGCTCGGAGTTCCTCTACGTGATCGACTCAGAAATGAGAAGATCCGTAGGTGGACTAAAGTCACCGACATAGTCCACCGGGTTAGCAAATGGGCAGGCTACATTGCACGCAGAGAAGATGGCAGATGGGGTCAAAAAGTGCTCGAGTGGAGACCACGGACTAGGAAGCGCAGCGTAGGACGTCCAGCCACAAGACAGACGACCTCATTAAGGTCGCCGGAAGACGCTGGATGCAGGTCGCTTCCAACTGGTACAGCAGTCGTTCAGCAGTGGACGTCTTATGGCTGAGATGCTGATGATGATGAGGAAAGTTAAATGTTAATAATTTAATAAAGAGCGTGTCAAGATCATTATGAACATTTAGCCCGCTCTGCAACTTCTGCTTCCGAGTGTAACACCAATACATCCCATGTTGTGTTACCGCGATCTAATCTTGTCTTATCTGACCGCCCGCATGGCAACAGAAATAAACAAGTGTCACGCCCGCATTCGTCTGTATGTACTTGACAACAATAGTTTTACTGTCGTGGTTACTATTGCGTCAACAGGCTATAAACATTACAAAAAGTCTAACGAGATTTGCAAGGCACTTGATGAGAGGTAGGGCACAGCGTTGACCATCACGCTTGAATCTGGGGCAGCCCAACTGGGGAAGTACCTCCTCCTTACAGAAGACCACAGCCATATTAGCACTGCTACTTTTCAGGTATGTAGTGTTGTGTTCCTGATGGTGAGTAAGGTTCCCAGAGCTCCAACCCCCCTTAAAGGCCGGCAACGCGCTTGTGACTCCCCTGGTGTTGCGGGTGCCCATGGGCGACGGTAATTGCTTAACACCAGGCAATCCGTCTGCTCGTTTGCCGCCTATGTCATAAAAAAAAAAGCGGCCGGCAACCCTGTTTCTCGCCGTGACTTGTATAGTGCTTTTCTCAAACTTGCAATGAAATAAACCAAAAATTGTAGTTAATTTGTTTAATTTGTAAGTAGGTAGAGGTAACAACCGAATCCAAGTGTTTTTGCCATTACAAGCTGTCATCTTCATACTATTTACAATCTCAAATTGTAAAAAGGGGTTAATATTACAGTTTTTCATTCATTCTTATGTTTTTTTAATGCTGAACGTCAAGATGTTGTGTCATAATTTGAAGTTAAATACAAAAGAAATCAACATTTAATTGCAAGTTTGAGAAAAATATGTTTCTATCTCTTAACCTCTTGAAAACCCCGTGCCGTTATGTCCCGGCTGACTAGGATTATACCAACTCATCTGCTCCCACGGGTGTCGTAAGAATTTTCACCTTTTTAAGTGGATTTTTGTATGGTTTCTACACGAGATTTTTTGACTCTGATGTGAGAAAAAAGGTCCCAGAATTTTGCTTACATTCCGTTGCCATATTGCATATATTACATATGTCATTATTCGTATTTATACAATTTTTCATATAAGGGAATGGTAGAAATAAAAAAATGTATGAAAATTATGGGATACTATTTTCTCTTATCAGAATCGATAGAGCTTGTGATTATGAGATGAAAACACAGAAGAAAATTCAAATAAAACAGAAATACTTTGTATAAAATGGCCCGTTTAGGCTTTTATATTCGGGGTCAATATAAAATAAAAATGTAAACAAACACAAATCAAATTTATCTTCATAGCTTCGCAATTACGCACTTTTAATGAACAACATAGTTTTTTTTTTATGACATAGGCGGCAATTTATGATTTAGGCGGATTGCCTGGTGATAAGCAATTACCGTCGCCCATGGGCACCCGCAACATCAGGGGACTCACAAGCGCGTTGCCGGCCTTTAAGGGGGGTTGGAGCTCTGGGAACCTTACTCACCATCAGGAACACAACACCAAATACCTCAAAGGTAGCAGTGCTATTATGGCTGTGGTCTTCTGTAAGGAGGAGGTACTTCCCCAGTTGGGCTGCCCCAGATTCAAGCGTGATGGTCATCGCTGTGCCCTACCTCTCATAGGATACATATGTTATTTACATTCTTGTTTAGTTCAAATATGCGATAATTACTTAGATCTGATATTTTTTCATGTGTCAAATGCTTGTTTAACTTAGAAAATCAGATGTCAGACGGCCATATTTGTTTACTATTTTTCTTTCATATTGAACTTGAATATATACAGTATGTTTGACAAGAACGTGACCAGTGTTTTTGTATGTTTTATGAAAGTGGCACAGAAAAAAAAGTACCGGCTGAATAGATAATTTACTTGTCTACAATGCTTAGTAAAAAAATATGACACTTGTCAGTTTCCCGCCTGTTTATGACCATTTTAAAAAAAGAATGCCTCTTACGCTTTTCCTTACGAGGCAGTGTTCCTCTCTACGCACCCGATAGACCCGAAAGGACCCAAAATGTCACGAAATCAAGTTACTTTGTATATGAATAAATCAAAGGCGTTTGTAAATAAGTGGGTTAAGCGTTATATGGAGTATAAAAATGTTGTTTATTTACCAGAATGCGAGAAAACAAAAAAGACCTCTTCCGCAGAGGATAAACGGGTTTTGCTGATGTTTTCGAAAAATCTATTTCTATCAATTGCGTTAAGGCAAGGAAAATCGAAGAAAAAAGGTTTGAAGAAATCTCTGGATACAATCAGAAGGCGTTTGGATGAAATTAGTTTGAAATATCGCAGTACGGTGAAGAGACCACTTCTTACTGAAAAACATATGGAAGAAAAGGTTACCTTGGGCGAGAGGAAACAAAAACCGAGATTGAAATACTTTTTTTTTTTCGATGAAGTTTCGCTTTGGGCAGCTAATTACTCGACTTGGGCTTGGTCTACGGCAGATAATGGAGTACTCGTGGGAACCTTGAAACACCGAGTTAAGGTACATGTCTGGGGATGCTTCTCGAGGCAGGCTTTTGGCCCTTAGAACATGTCCACCGGTAATCTAGACGCCCATAAAATGGCCAAAATTTATGAAAAAGACATCATTGCCTTCAGCTAATATGATGTTTAATGAATATAACGCGTCTTGGATACTTCAAGAGGATAATGACCCTAAACATCGAAGTCAGCACTGTACTGTATGGAAAGCTAAAAATGGCGTGTATGTCTTGGATTGGCCCTGACTATCACCCGATGCCAATCCAATTGAAAATTTTTGAGCGAGGATGAAGCTCAAATTACGGAGAAAAAATACTGTTGGTTTTACTGAACTTACTCGAGAACTGAAGTCCGTGTAGAGGTCTTTACCTCGTAGTTATGCTGAAAATTTGGTCGAAAGTATGCCTCAAAGATACCAAGCTATAATTGATAAAACAGGAGACTCGACGCCTTATTAAAAATAAAGCATCCATGTATAATTATAAAACTCTTATATTATAGTATTTAAAACAATCACTCTCTCTTTTTTTTTACTGGTCACGCTCTTATCGTACACAGTGTAGTTGTGCCGATTTATTCTACTAACAAAATGCTTTGTTTATTCTACAGATTGATAGAAGTATGTGGATAAAAAGCTATTCTTAGGAAGTAGAAGTTATAATTAGAAGCTATGATGGTAAAATCGTGTCAAGAAAGTTTCATTAGTTGTTATCTCTCTCTCTCTCGTATCAACTTATGGCACTTACATACAACTCGAATAAAACGTGTAGTTTTGTTTTCGTATCGGGTCCCGAAAGTTGCAAGACAGTTTTACTTCACAACTTTTTTCTTAACCCTTTACCGCATGACGAAAATAAATATTTGTTTAACTTTGATTTGTTTTTTTTTACTACTTAGATACAAACGGATATACTCACGTGTAATTATATCGCACTAGGCGACATGTTTCAAGTAAGCTCCGGTACCCATCTTCAAGCCGAGTCAGGACACACCGATCGCGTTGAGTGTGTATCGCTCACTCTGTGTAGTTTATCTGTTTGTAACTAAGTAGTAGTAACATGGCTCACAACAGTTTTAATTGTTTTTTTTTTTGAACTTTGAAAACTATAGGTAACCACTAGCGTTGAAGGCCAAAAAGGCCAAAGGTTGTCTGGAAGGGATCGCTCCTTAGCGATAAGACTGTCTGTTGTCACTGTCACGCCTGTGTTGACTCTGTGTCTTTTTTATTCTATGGATATTTTTTTCTTTCTGCTGTAATATTATATTTTGGTGAACAATAAAGAATATTGTATTGTACTAGCGTACCCGACAAGGGCTGGTGGCCTAGCGGTAGAGCGTGCGACTTGTAATACGGAGGTCGCTCGTACTATAGAGATTTTCGGAACTTATGTACGTAATATCATTTGATATTATCGACACTTGTAATACAAGCGAAAGTAACTTTTTGACACCTACTGTTAGAAACAGACTTCCGCTTGTATTACAAGTTACGAGTGTTCGAGAAATAGGCCCCTGGTCCAGTCGCCATCAGACATATCGGAGCTGTGGAGGTGGCCATAAATATCTGGACATGCACTTCGCCTTGACAATAGAGTTGTTCAGATATTTGTGACCACCTCCACAGCTCCGATAAATTGATGGCGATGGTCCATCCTTTTAACCAAAACAGCCTGATACATTTTAGAATCCAATTAGATCTCAATAGTTCTTTTACCATGGCGGGTACTGCCTCTGCCTTATTCCAAACTTTTATTATTATTATGATAATTTCAGTCTCGCAAATGTTACTTATAGACCGATCACCGATTATGTTATGAGGCATGACGTAAAAATAGTTTAAAAAAACTTGGAGCTATGCCAGCACGCGTCAAAATCGTGATCGCGGGACGAGGAAAACGCACGCAAAACGTTGAGGCCAACTAGTAGTTGCCTACGTGACGGTTCGCACTGTCTGTGTGTATGTTAGCCAGGATACTCTATATCATGAAGCAGGAGAACCCTGCTGTAGTTTTTCTTATAATACAAATAATCCGAAGATAAGGGTATTTTTTTTTTCTTATACACCTTATACTGACTTAGTTAGACTACTTGTATACTATATAATGTGTAGGTATATTATGAGTATTATGCGTGTAACAAAAAACGTGATATAGGTATGTGAAAAACTTAGTTAAAGCCTATGTAGTAGGGAGTTTTCAAAATTTGGTGCACCCAATTAGCGAAAGTTGTTAAAATAAAGTTAAATCACTGTCAGTTTCGTGACGACAATTAAGCATTAAATCTTTAGGAAGATCGTATTTTGCCTTTAGTTATGTTGTAATATCGATTGAAGTTTATAAAACAAACATCAAAACCAAACTTTTATTGATATTTAACGCTTAATTGTCGTCACGAAACTGACAGTGATTTAACTCTTAGTTACGTGTGTGTACAGTCACCGGTAATAGTATTTTACGATATTAAGACCGCAAAACTATCTGTTCGCATCTTATGCCAAGGCCATAAGGTGCTGTCAGAATTTTTCGGGGCCTTGAGATCATGAGATATTATTGCCGGTGACTGTACACGCATGTCGGCGTTTTATATTCAAATTTTGACGTCAGCTCCATATTGATTCTCTGCACAACTACTAGTCATGGTCCTTCAGAAGTTTTTTACTTCAGTTAAGATTATCAAACCAGTAAAAGTTGTTCAAAATCATGGACAAATGCCGGTTTCATAATTTTGTATCACTTTTGTAACACCCAGTATAGACGTAACGTAAGAGCGATATGTAAGCTTTGGTGACATCAATGGTGATTGCCTTAGCTACCTATGAAGCCGATGGTCCTGGGTTCGAATCCCAGTCAGGGCATTTATTTGTGTGATGAGCACAGATTTTGTGCCTGAGTCATGGGTGTGTTCTACGTATCTAAGTATTTACATGTATCTATATATTATATGTATCATCGTCTAGTACCTACAACGCAAGCCTTACTGAGCTTACTGTAGGACTAGGTGGATTTGTGTAAGATTGTCCCGAAATATTATATTTAACATTCTATTATTAAGTAAATTTTTCAGGAAATAGCCGGAATTCTGTATATATTTTTTTATTGGGTTCATTTGGGTATAGACGGAAATCTTAACAAATAATAAAGAGCAGTGCCCAAGATGCCTGTCGATTGTAGAAACGCTTTTAACAATAAAGTCGAATATGCAACAGGAAATACCAGTTTTTCATCGTTGGGAGGTATTATCTTCGTAATGTGGGGTATTTATGGACCATTTTCCTCGTTCGGACGGACATGCTTTAGCTGCATCAGATTCTCACTGCAACGCAATGTTGCATAGTCGCCATATTTATTATTAAATGTCTCTTCCGTACACGGAACAATGGTGTTCCGGACATTTGGGAGGCGTACGCGGAGCCCGATCGAGCCAACGCGCAGAGGCCCTTTCGACAATTTAATGAAATGTAAGGGGTACACTAAGCGGATGTTGCCCCTGTCCGTATCATGGGACGCGCACAGAGACAGCACCCGCCATGGTGTAACGACTATTGAGTTATAATGGAATCTAGAATGTACTAGGCTATTGGGTGGAAATGATGGACTAGCTACTGGGCTATTGGATAAAAACATTTATAAACTATATCAAAGTACCTACTTCGCAGTGCGTCGCAGATATTATGCCCCCTCCGGTACCGAGGATATATTCCCCCATTGGATAGTATGTTTTACCTTTTATTTTTAACTAAGTAGTTTTGTCGTGCCGTGTGATGCCGGCCGACTAGAATAGCACCCCCCCATCTCCTCCCGCGGGCGTCGTAAGAGGCGAGAAATGGAAAAATCCTACGGACGGGCAGCAGCGTCTGTCGAAACCCAATCTACAGTTACTGCGGTCGCCAACCCGCCTGCCAAGCGTGGCGACTATGGCAACTACCCCCAAGATGATACATAAGTCATATTTGTAGGAGGACTAGGTCCAGGAGTGGACTGCATACGGTTGAAATATAAGTAGTTTTCATTTTGGATTCCGTTCTGGATTCAGTATGGTACAGTCGACGTCAAAAATGTACACATTTGCACCTTATTAGAAGGGGTTAAGGTGAAGTTTAAACATATCTTTGACGTCGACGGTACCATTTCACCAGCGTCAGGTGCCAATTGACCAGTGTCCGGGCTCAAATGGCATCTTGACACTGGTGTGCCACTTGCCATATGGGAACCTCTTTAGTGATACTATTTATAAACCTTTATTCGTCAGTTTTTGGTTCTTAAAAGTGAATGAAATCAAAAATATCTTCAAGCGCATTGGTATGTTGGGTAGCAGTGGCGGCGCGACAATTATTTTCTTAGGCAAGACGGAGCCGATATGTCTTAGCCTTATCTTCATGAGCCAAAGGAAAACCGTTGAACTGCAGTAAAGTTAGTCAATCCGGCGGGAATCGGCTTGTATAAACGCGGCGCCACTGGGTAGGCTATCCCTAAGGTCCAAAAAACTTGGTAATAGCTCATCAATGCACGACTCAGCTTCATTCCTCTGATGAGTGCTGCTGTCATGTCATGAGGAGCCACCGCCTCTAAGCTACACTAACCAATCAGTTTCAATTTTTTTAAAGTTCTCCTCCCTTTGAAAGAGTTCTGATCCTACATGGGCTGACAAGCACCTCTATTTACCATAGCTGATAATTAAAGGAAGTTTAAGGTCCAAGTCATGGACACCACGGACATGCCTACAAACATTCTAGACTTCTTACACTTACGATTCCTGAGACAGCGTCAAGGTACTAATCTAGCCAGTCTAGTGTACTGTAGCTTAGTGACCACGAACTTTTTTGAGAGCTGGGGGCGTTTTTGAGCGTCCAGTGTCCGAATAGTGACGTTTAAAACCCTGTCAGATACGAAGCAATGGTATTTAAAACATGAATGATAGAAATTAATACTCGTGGGTATCGTAACTATACATTTTGTGCAAAAATAAATAATGAATATTTCGGGACAATCTGACACAAATCGACCTAGTCCTACGGTAAGCTCAGTAAGGCTTGTGTTGTAGGTACTAGACGACGATATATATAATAGATATATAAATACTTAAATACATAGAAAAAACCCATGACTCAGGAACAAGTTATATATCTGTGCTCACACAATCAATGCCCCGAC
The DNA here is from genome assembly GCA_022674325.2 of Grapholita molesta. NCBI lineage: Eukaryota > Metazoa > Arthropoda > Insecta > Lepidoptera > Tortricidae > Grapholita > Grapholita molesta. The sequence goes on along the minus strand of CP053124.2, from coordinate 3,364,097 downwards.
TGGGATTCGAACCCAGGACCATCGGCTTCATAGGCAGGGTCACTACCCACTAGGCCAGACCGGTCGTCAAAAAATAGTGGTGCAGACCTTTTGCGTGAGATTATTTTCAGTCTCAGTTTTTTAATTCTCAAAAGTCGGCCCCTGGATCCGTGCCTGATTACGGATTAAAAAAATAAAAAATGTCATAATGTAAGTTGCATCAGCTCAGTGGGTGTAGGTACCTCGAGGTGCTGACGTCACGCGCGCGGCCACTCCGCGGGCACGGCCGCGCCACGCCCGCGCCGCGTGCGTACGCGTCACACCTCAAAAACGCTTTCACGCGCACTGCGGCTGCTATCACCTCGCGAGGGAGTGTTCTTCGGCGACCGGGCATAAATATCTATACTCTTTGACAAGGGCATATACAAGTGTATAGATATTTATGTTCATGACGAGATGAGCAAAGTGACGAAATATGTATACATGATATTGTTTTAATGTGTACATATTTTAGAAGAAGAATAAATTTATTTGGCGTTATAAAAACTAAATAAAAACATTACCATTTTAGTACTTTGGTTTTGATATATTTTACTCTGTACTTGTGAACGGGTACGGTTTGTGTAGAAATGCGTTGAATTATGTACCGTTTTTATTTAAGTGTACATCATTATAAAAAAAATATGTTAAAGGTCAACTAAGCTTTCGCTGTGATGTGCGCAGTTATACCAAAGAGCACCTGAGGCGGACCGTGGCTAATTATCAGAAATTTTTGTACCTACTTTGATTAATGTTCAGAAAACCAATTTGCCAGCTTGACTTATTTGCTGCCTGGAAACCAGTGAGGAATTGTTTAAAAAGTTCCATTTCATTTTATTCAAAAAAGTCAACTTTGTTGCAAAGCGTTTTAGTTAAAAACCGTTCTTACTTAAACTGAGGTATCGCGAAAGACGAAGTTCGGAAATTTCGGGCGTCTGTCTCTTTTACTCCAATTAATGAGTAATTAGATTGACAAATACAGTGATTTGCGAATTCCGATTTTCGCAGTTGGCCCTTTTCCTACCATCAAAAGATCGTATTTCACATTGGTACATTACATACATTTCAGCCGTATGCAGTCCACTGCTGGACATATGCCTCCCACAAATATGACTTGTATCATCTTGGGGGTAGTTGCCATAGTCGCCACGCTTGGCAGGTGGGTTGGCGACCGCATTAGCTGTAGATTGGGTTGACGCTGCTGCCCGTCCGTAGGATTTTTCCTTTTGTCGCCTCTCACGACGCCCGCGGGAGGAGATGGGGTGGTGCTATTCTAGTCGGCCGGCATCGCACGGCACGGCAAAACTACTTAGTTAAAAATAAAAGGTAAAACATACTATCCAATGGGGGAATATATCCTCGGCACCGGAGGGGCTGTAGCCGCAGTAGCTGTAGATTGTGTTTCGATGGACGCTGCTGCCCGTGCGTAGAATTTTCCCTTTGTCCCACAGGGAAAATCTTCAAAATTTTGTTCTCTTTGTGCCAAATTGCACATTGGTACGGAACCATAATCGGAAGATTCGGAAGCCAGTGAGAGTGGCTAAATCTGACTGGGATATATAAATAATATAACACTTAGTTTAGAAGACATAAACCATATCTGAGTCCAAAGATGTAGACACCTTTTCGTTCATTATCAAAAATATCAGCAAACTAATCCAGTTAAAACTATCACATCTAGTTCCCTATAAAGCTTAACCTTCTCTCAAATAAGTAAAACCTTAACCTTTTTAATAAATTAACCTTTCTTGACTTTCTGACCTTTTCTTACATTTACATTCAAGTTAAAGGTCGTTTGGTAAGGGTAGCTAAGACTGGGAATGGCTTGTTACAGCGCCTGGCTTAATTTGATCTGCAGACGTCTACCAACTGTTGGTATTGAGGGGTCAGAAGGTATTCAAGCAAAACGGTTGATAATTGACTTTACAGCGAGCCTTTTCTCATGTAATAATCGCTCTCTTTACATCATTTGGCATTGCTTATACAGCCTAAAAGTAGGTTTATAATTCACAGTTTTGGTATTGTTACATGGCAGTTACAGAACTTGGGTGACCCGTGAATTGAGTGTAGTTAAGTGGTGCTTTTAGTCTGATTACAATTTACGTTGTTTATATCTTCTGGTTTATTTTTCAATTACCACATCAGGAAGTTAAATTAAGAATAATTACCATAAGTTACTTAACATAACTTACATATATGTAAAATCGAATAATTATTGGTAGCGAAAAATAATTATAAATGATGGTTCGAAGGATTTACAATTCAGGTATAAAGCTGTCTTTTATTCATTATTTTTATTAATTACGAGCCCATATAGTCCCACTGTTGGTCTCCCTCTTAAGCTGTGTTTTATGTAATCTAAAGTTGTAATAAATAAAAAAACTATATTTTATAAGCTAGTTTATGAGCGCATCATCACGCAAATTAAGCATGTTATGTCGTGGCAAATGTATCTTTGCAAAGTATTTTAAAGTGAGCCCTATTGTTATAGGAATAGAGACACGCAAGTTTCTTCTGCAAGAGTAATTTTGCCGTTGCCGACGGTATATCGCAGAGATAAGCGATTTAGCGCGTTATCAGCCCGAGGGCCCGCGGCCGCCGCGCCGTCAGTCCCGTGGCGGCGGCTCCGAGCACTCGCCTCCTTTAGGAGTACAAGTTCTAAAGTCTTATAGGAGTTTAGGGTCTTAGACGCTGCGGTCTTCGACCAAGGAATCTTAAAGTGCTTTCTTAACAAATTTTACGTATCGGCTCTAGTCAAAAGCTCTCTTGTGTAAAGTTTCTAAAGTTTATTTGGAGATGCAGTGAAGTGAATTGTGAACAGTGAAGGAAACAAAGTTGTATATAAAAATGTTTCTTTTAATCATAGTCTTGAAGCTTTTCAGCTAACATACATGGACTTAAAGCTAGAAACTACTTAAGTAGTCAGGACAGTCTTAAAGAAGGACTACAACTAGGTAACGATCATGAGATCTGAATCACAGTAGTATTGCTGCACGTTTAGTGCGACGGCATCGCCACCGGCGTGGGCAGGAGCCGCAGCACCGGCGCCGGCGCACGCTCCTTGGCGTGGCGCTTCACGTGCTTGGCGAGGTGGTCCGACCGCATGAAGCGGCGGTTGCACACGCGACACACGAACTTCTTCTCCCCCGTGTGCGTGCGTTTGTGTCTGGAGAGCTCGTCGGAGCGGGAGAACCGGCGCTCGCACCCCGGCCACGCGCATTTGAAAGGTCTTTCGCCCGTGTGTGTGCGGGCGTGGGCCTTCAGGTGGGAGGATTTGAAGTAGTTCTTTCCGCAACCTTCGTAAGAGCATTCGTATAAACGTCGGCGCGCGGCCGGCGCCGGAGCGACCAGCCACAGCGCCGTGGTGGGCAGCAACGCACCAGGGACGATGACGGCGGACGTCGGGCGAGGCGCCAGGGGCACCCAGCCGGGGGTGGAAGCGGTGGGCGTCGCCGGCACGCGGGGCTCTTCAGTTCTTGCTTGCTTTGGAATTTCAGTAGGGGTTGGTACGCGTTCGACCAGCGGTGAAGGTGGAGCGGCGGGCGGACTCTGCTGGCTGGCGATGTATTTCGCGTAAGAGTAACTGTGTCCGCGGTTCATTTTAAATTTTAGGGTTTTCAATATGTTCACGTCTTGCGGCGGCGGCGGGAGCGGCTCGGGGCTGCAGGTGCCGTCCTTGTGGGCGCGCATTATCACTGAGGGCCGGTTGCACTCCGGCGGAGGGGTCAGCAGTAGGCGGGCGAGTTCGCAGCGGGATCGCTTGCTGAACTCATCTTCCCCCTCCGAGTCCGATGGCTGGGGAGTCACCAGGCCTCCCAGGCCCGGGGACTCGCGGGCGCGTTTCACGGCAGCCTTCTTCAAAGGTAGCTCGACCTGTGGGACAAAGACAGACACATAAGTGAACGGTTGGTTGTATCACGCGCGCTCGGCGTGATCGCGCCGTGGCCGCACTTTCGATTGCACAAACGGCACAACGAATTATTTTCGTAATAATTTCTGACACAGATTTTAAACAGACTTTTTAGAATTTTTTATTTAGCGAAAAAAAACTTTTGTTTATTTTTCAAAACAACTCGAAACTCACTTTGTTTTCCATTAACGGAGGCGTACAGGGTGGCGAGAGAGGACCACAAACTTCAATAAAGGTAGACATGGCGATCAGTTCAATATCATCCAAAGAGTTTAAACTTTCTTTTTTAATTCACAAAACTTGAATTTCCGTAGCGCGCTGCACAGTTTATTAGCCGTGCGTTCAGGTCGGCGAGCGGCGAAGGAATAAACCGCTTCGCGTGTAGCCGCTGAACGAGCTGGGGAGTTGGGGGGTAGGGGGGCAGTCGGCTCGGCGGGTTTGGACCAATGAGGGCGGAGCGATCACGCAGCGGCTGCGTGGCGGCGCGTGGTGTTCACGTGAACGTCGAGTGCGTCGCGTGACGTCAGGGAGGCGCGGCGGTGACGTCGCGGGCAAGGTCGCCTGCACTCGGCGCTGACGGCTGCAGCGGAACACTATTTTGACTGTCAACGACCTCAACGCATCCTTTCTATTGTTTGCTAGGAGTACTGTTCTGCTTTGCTCACTGTAGTGATTAGCTAGTATGCTTTGGAATGTCCCAGGTAAATGTTTGATTGGCATGCTTTTATGCTGATTATTATTATGCTGTTGGTACTTAATTAAAATATCATCACTTTTATGACTTTCGTTTATATATTATACTTACTATCCTACTGATTTTTGTAATGTTTACTTCTGTGGATAATGTTGGAGACCTACAGCTGTTTAGGTAGAGTCAATAAAAGTTAGCATAATTATTATTACTATGTACTTATACTCTAACCGAAGATGGTATATACAAAGTATAGAAATACAAATTAACTTTAGGAAGTTATCTTTTATTTCTTATGATAACAAAAATTAGATACTACAACCTCTAAGGAATGCATCGAACCTTCTCTCTACATATAGAGCGCGAACTGACAGAAAACTTGTTCAAATTTAAACTTTAACACTGACACAATAAGGCTTAGAATTAGTTATTATTCCTGAGATTCACTTTTAGTTGTGCGTTTCATTGCGACACCGTTACATCACTGAGCTAATTAAAAAATAATAATTCCAAATGACATTTCAAAGCAATTTAGATCTTAACCCCTTTGCTCACAGTTTAAATCAGAAGCATAGTTGATCCGACTTAGCCCTTTTCAATTTTAAATGGATATAGCATTGCTGGTGAAAGTTAGTAATTTTGAAGTTTTTAAGGTGTTATTATTGTGCTGTAATATAATATGTGAGCGAAAAGTTAGGTTAGTTAAATATACTATAGGTTTAGAAGTTCAAGTAATTATGAACTCTAACACTTAGGACATAAAATCGATTTTGTTATTAGCGAAATTATGCGGAAATATTTTTTTTTTCTCAGTTTATTACTCGAATTCAGGGACGTTGAACAACAATTATGTGTTCGTACGCAATTTTAACTTAACGTAAATTTATTTTATTGATTACCTACATAATAACTTTTATATCATTGACATTTTCAAAATAGGAAATAAATATCTATTAAGACACTGAAATATCGACAATATTTTTATAAACTTGGTTCGTCAATCAGAAGAAAAATGTCGTAACTGCGTATGGGATGCGTACCAAGTTATATTTGTTAGCTTTATTTTCTGCAATAACGATAAAAAGAAGAAATTCGAGTAGGATTTTACTTGTGGTTAGGAGGATAGAGCTCGTCGTTATAGAGCGAAACATGACAAGCAAAAGTTGACTTAGATAACCTGAATTATCCGCTTTAATATATCTAGTGACGTAGTTTCTAATATTTATTAATAAGTGACGTTTTAGATGACTGTTCAAATTTGTCTGGACGTATAACCTAATTTCGTTCACGCCTTTTTTGTGGCATGTACAGTCGACGTCAAAGTTATGTTTACACTTTAGGACTTTATTACAAATACATAAGGAGCAAAAGTGTAAATACATCTATGACGTCGACTGTACAAAGTTAAGAGATTGCAGACTAAATAACAAATAAATATTATAGGACATATTTACACACATTGACTGAACCCCACGGTAAGCTCAAGAAGGCTTGTGTTTGTGTACTCAGCCGACATATAATCACAACAGACAAACACTTAGAAAACATATATCCGTCTCTCGATACAAATTAATGCCCTTACTAGGATTTGAACCCAGGACCGTAGATTTTTTTTTAATATCCTCTAATCCACCACCATTTCCTTTTCTTAATGGGAGACAAAAACATATCTCACATGCACAGAAACTGTTCAGTACAGGAGGGATAAATACAGAGGAACGAGATTATTTTGACCGCTCTAAGCTAAGTTTGTACTAACTGTGCAATGTTGGACGCCTGACTATTTGACGTGTTGACTCGTAAACTATTCCTTATTCTGATACTGCTAGCGACATCTGTTATTCTACCAGTGTAACTGACTATGGGGAGATATCATTTTGAACTCTCGTAAGTAACTATATGCTATACTTTTGTATGTACTTGTACAAATCATAACTCGGATTCTTTTAAAGTACGAACACATTTAAATAACTCGTGTTAAGACGATAACAAAAACTTAGTTCCGTAGACCGAGCTTACTAGCGCCATCTATTACTATAACCGTAACTAATGGTGGGATCTTTAGAAGTTAGAACTACACATTACTTTAATGTTTGTAGAGAAACATAACATACTCTATTTATTTACACTTCATTGCAGACGCTTTTGAGTCATTAAATCCTAATTTTGCAAACCATCTTTTAAGACATATTTAAGCGATACGCTGCAAATGCCTAACATTATTTATAAATTACAAGTAATCTAATAGCGGGAAAATGTAACACTTAAACACTACATAAAAATGTCTAGTTGGCAACAAACATTAAATTATAATAAATCAGTTGATAAAGCTATGGTTTTCATGGAATTTCGTAGAACTACTAGCGCCATCTATATTTCTATGTCGTAACAGGCACTCAATTTAGATTCGGAATTATCGTTCTCATTAATTTTAATAAGAATAAACCCGCAATCGTTTAAAAGAAACGTATGTCTGGATATATATGACTATCTGACTGTTTTGTGGGACTTAGGCTTATTATTAAGTGAGCTTTAACCTATTTTTTTGTGTTAATAAAATAAATAATAATTAAGGTTAGGAATGTGCAAACAAAAAACTTATTTAAAAAATCGACGGAGTTGTAAATTAAGCCCGTGAATTAATCTCAAGTCCATTTATAGCTGTCTCGTTCTCTAGAATATACTCTTTTTAGCATGGAGAACCATTTCCCTGGAAAATATTTGCCATACAACTCTTCTGCTATTATTAACTACATCATTCTAGAAAAAGTATCACTGTATGTACAATCGACGTAAAATATATATATACACTTTTTCACCGTAATCCTTTGTAATGACATATATTTGACGTCGACTGTACATTAGACTGACTCTATGAGGTTTATAGCCATATGGTCTGTATCCAAATATGGATTTTACTTCTGTTAAAAATATCACGTGGTAAAGATGGTACACGGGATAAGTAAAACTTTTGTAAATGTTGCTGGATAGCTATATTAGCGATATATGGATTTACCACAATATTCTAGTTGACGTGGTCAAAGAGTTGGCGGATTCCTCTCACAACGTATCACACTTGCGATACAACGATGAAATGCCGCCAGCGTCCTTGGTACAATCTCCCAAAAGTCGTTTTCAGATTTAATGTAGTAGTTACGTTAATAGTAAAATTGTAATTCTTGTTATTTCTTTTTTTTTTATAACAGTTGAGTTTTCCATTTTTCCATTATTTCATTAATCCTTGTATATTATTTGAAAATAAAGTATTTTCCCCAATAGCATAAAGTTCAAAGTATCAACTGTTCGTTGCAAAAACTGGCGAATGACGACGAATGACGCATGCATACGTCAAACTTTAGAAAAGTCGTGTCATTTCTGACGAGTGACATTGAGTGACGATGTTGGTGTAGGTAGCTTAGTGACGAGTATTTGGTGACAACGGGCTAATTGTAGTTTCGAGGTTGTCATGTTGGATATGAATAGATGACGGGAATACCTATTTATGTAACCCTAGTGAAAAACGATACTTCTTTCTACTACTTAGTTACAAACGGATAAACTCCCGTGTAATTATATCGCACTAGGCGACATGTTTCGGGTAAGCTCTGTTACCCATCCATCTGTACAGTACACAGTTTTAATTGTATTACTTTCATACTAGTAGTATGAAACTGCGAGTTTTTGAGAGTCGTGCATTCGAATTCAAAAAACTTTGTGAACGAAAATAATCGGACACAAAATGTTTCTTACCATTATTTTTGCACAAAATGTATAGTTTTGATACCCAAGATTATTTCTTTATATCACTCATGCTTCTTAAATACCATTTCTTCGTGTTTGAGAGTTTAAAATGTCACGATTCGAGCGTGGAGTGCTCAAAAATCGACCCGCGATTTGATCATTGAACTTCTTATGGATTTAGAGTTATGAAAAAAAAGGTACCGCGAACATCGGAGTCCGTATCTCTTTTACTCTAATTAAGGCGTCATGAGAGTGACAGAGACAATCGTTAGAAATTTACGAATATAGTTTTACGCGGTTTTTCCTTCATCTAGATTCTAGACGTATAGACATTGCGTTCCTTCGTTTCTTACGAGCCTAAAGCCAGAAACTTTATATTATGCAAATCCATACGTCATCTATGTATAATTAGGCATTATATAAAAAAAATAGTTGAGAGAATCAATTATTTAATGTTGTTATTCTATCCGGTCAGCCAGGGGACAACTGAAGCATATACTTTGTTAGAAGAAATGTGGCACCCGCCTTCTACTAAGCTCCGTAGGCGTAGGTGACCCATTATGGAAGGGACATATAGGTACCACAAATATGCATGTTTTGTGTTGTAAATACACATATGCCATAAAACTGTTGTAAGACGAAAGAACGTAACCATGGCAACGTGGGACATACAACAGTTGATTCAGCCAGTTACTAGAACCCCGTTATTTACAAGACTCGTGGCGTCCTACAAAGTTTCTCGACGGGCGTTAACACTGAGTCACTCGTGCGCATCGCTTAGCAATACCTGCGAAACGATCATACAAAACGGCGTAAGCGCCGGCAAGTTTCAATGCAAAAATGACATTTTAGAAAGGTATTCTTAATCAATACGCAGACGGATGCATGCTTGCTATTTATAGGCGCTCAGAGACAAGTAAAGTAAGTAACTGTCAATGTCAAAATAGAATGGCAGTCGTAGTTTGGTTTCAAATATGGCGCTACTTTGGTGGTGTAAGGATCAATTGTAGCGTATGAAAAAACGCACGAAAAGTACCTAGTAACTAATATATTAGTTATTGATGCTAACTGTACCATGTATATAAAAAAAAACAGTCCAAGTACCTTGTCCCCATACAAAACAAACTGACTAAGTCACAAATCCAACTGTGCATTTAGTATGGGGAAGTGACCCCATAGTGGGAGCACGAAGAAAGAGAATGTGTTAACTTTTTTGTGACTATTAAGTAAATTTATTAAATATTTTTTATATATCTAGAATAGAAAATCTGAAAGCTTTATATTATTCGATACATACAAAAACTCATATATTTGTCATCATTTAAAACAGGGACCGGCCCGCTATCCCTTATAAAGGGTTTTGTATGGGTTTTACATAAGGCTTTACTCACCATACCCTTATTTGACAATACCCTTTCATTTTGCTTTTAAAGCCCTTATAAAAGCGCTAACCCTTATAACTAAGCGCTATCCCAATACCCTAATCATCCGCTCACCAAAACCTTACATATTGCTTATAAGGGTTAGCCTTTTACATACAAGCGTGCTAATTGCAATCGTTTGCCTTGTTCATAAAGCACACATTGCTCTGATCTGGCGTTTTCTTTGACTTCTTTGATTTGATGTACGCGCGCTTTTCGAACACTAGCGTAGACATATGTCATAGTATATACTAAACCTGTCTCTTTCACGCAAGGATTAACTACGACGTTACTAAAGGGAAAGCTTTATAAAAAGCGCTAAGTAATAAGGGTAACCCTTTATAAGGGATAGCAAGGCATAAAGGATAGCGGTTAGTGATTGTAAAGGGCTAGTTTTATGTTTGGCTTAGTCGTACGGTAAGGGATAGTCAAATATATGGGCTAGCAGTTCAAACTGGTAAGTCTTTCAATGTGTTAGCCGTGTTTAAGGGTTGCTCTTTTAATGGCTTTTGCCACGGAAAGGGTTGTCCGATCCCTGATTTAAAATAAAGAAGTCCTCGCTTATTGAAACTACATAATAATTTTACATGTCTACATTATTTATTAGTCTCCATTGCCGCAATAATATATCACTCGTATTGTAAAGTAAGAATATTATTTTGTTTATTACAAAGCCCCACTTGCGTAGGACCATTAAAAAATTGAGTTAGACTCATTTGAGTGTTCCCCTCCACGGAAATCTTTAGTAAAAGGCGAAAGATTTATACGTTTTGAAGGGAAACCAGAGTGACCGTTATAAACATAGCAGCGACCCCGACCAAACTGGGAAAAATCTTAACAGCGCGTTGTAACTTCCCGAAGCGCCACGTCAGGGCGCCATCTATGTTAGTATAGTGAAACTAAGATTTATAATTTACCCTTAGATAAGTTTGAAACAAAATTTTATGTAACACGCTTGTAAAATGCGCTTGCTGTATGTTATTTTAGATTTCATGGAAACTGAACCGTATGTTCCGTTTTTAGGAAGTATAATTAAATTTTCAAATATAGAAAACAGCGGCTATTTATTAGTCTAAACAGCGGATAACGGATAATATTTACTAATGCAACAATTTAATTAAGTATTTAAAAATCATTGACAGGTGTCTTAAATTAAAGTAATATCCTAAGGTGTATAAGACTCCTAACGCCACCTATTGCTTCGTGCTCAAATCACGTCGAACACTAGTATGCTTAAAGCGTAATGCTGTTTGTAGCTTCATGTCATGAGCATGCAAGTAGAGGAGCTTAACGTAGATGGTGCTACTAGCGGGAACTTTACATTATGCTGTAATTAGTTGTTAAGTTTTACAAAAAAAAAACCATTGATATCATATTATAGAATAAATATTTTTATATATCTAGAATAGAAAATCTGAAAGCTTTTTAATATTAGATACATACAAAACACAAATTTAAAATGAAGAAGCCCTCGGTTAATTAAACTCTATCGGCCTTGCGAGAGACGATGGCAAGAGGCCCGACGGAATGACATTGGTGCCTTGGAGGATGGGGCGGCCCCTAGTCTGGGATGCTACATGTGTGGACACCCTGGCGCCATCTCATCTTCCAGGTACCAGCAGTAGTGCTGGATCTGCAGCATCGACAGCCGAAGACCTCAAACGCCGCAAATATGCCACTCTTGGCAGTGGCTACATATTTGAGGCGTTTGGGGTCGAAACGTTGGGACCTTGGGGACCGGGCGCACGCAGGGTCTATAAAGACCTAGCGTCGCGCCTGATCGAAGCCACAGGTGACCAGAGGGCTGGCCAGTATTTCGCTCAGCGAATAAGCATTGCCATACAACGTGGTAATGCTGCCAGCCTTCTGGGCACACTACCCATTGGTAGCGATTTAGGAGATATTTTTTATTTATAAATAGGTTTAGTTTAAGTTCATTTTGTTTTTTAATTATTTCCTATTTTAATTATGTTTCTGTTCTGTGCTCCTAATAAATATTAAACTCTACATTAGTACATTTCGATACTAGTGAAAAAAATTTTTTTTTCGACGAGCGTGAAAGTTGGAGCCCGAGTGAAACGAGGGTGCCAATCACCCGAGTCTTAAAGAAGTTTTTACACGTGTATCGAACCTAATTTTTCATAGCAAGTGCCTTAAAAAGTGAAATTTACGCACGCGAAAAGTGCACTTTTTACGCACTAGTTAGGAAAAATAATTTTACTTGTCCATGGTATTTATTAGTCTATAGTCGCAATAAAATAACACTCGTATTAAAAAGTAAGTATAATATTTTGGTTATTACAAAGCCCCACTTGCGTAGGACCATTAAAAAATTGAGTTAGACTCATTTGAGTGTTCCCCTCCACGGAAATCTTTAGTAAAAGGCGAAAGATTTATACGTTTTGAAGGGAAACCAGAGTAACATTTCGTCGGGATGTCTTCTCAAATTCCCCACGGGGAATTTGGGGATGCTGCTCGGGGCTTTGGCCCCTTTCAGCGGGTGCGTCCGCCAGCCATAAAAATGGCTGTCGTCGGGATGTCTTCTCAAATTCCCCTCGGGGGATTTGGGGATGCTGCTCGGGGCTTTGGCCCCTTTCAGCGGGTGCGTCCGCCAACCATAAAAATGGCTGGGTCATGGGGGTGGGCTTCGTGATGAAGCTCTCCATGGTGTCATGTCCGGTGTCTTCTCACACCGGCGAGATCAAGCCAGCCAGGTGGGACCCCGTTGGGGGAGGCCCAGCTAGCGATCGTCAACCGGTGTCAGGGTGATGTCGTGTCCAGGGGGTCAGTCCGGGGCAGGGGCTGCGGGCGCGAGCTCGCGCGGCAGACCCCTGTGGTCGGGCGGGCGCGCATGGTACGGCGCTATGCCACGCAAGTGGCCAAAGCGCGACTGGTCCGCGCGCCCGAACATCCGACTCGCCAGGCGAGCTACGAATTCTCGTAGCGGTTCCGCTCTCAGGTCTCGGGCTATCACTTCATTCCTCACGTAGCGGGGGGCGGCGACGATGGTGCGTAGGGATAGCGACTGCTGAGCGTCCAGTCGCTTCCGGTTGCACTCTCCCACAAGCGCATACCACGCAGGGGCTGCATAGGTTAGGCGTGAGCGGACGTAAGTCTTGTACACGCCTAACTTTACGCGGAGTGATAGCCGAGACTTCAGAACCGGGCCAAGTAGGGTGCGAGCGGCACGCGTCTGGGCGATCACGTTCCTAACGTGATGGGCCATGGTGAGGCGGCGGTCTATGGTCACCCCTAGGTATTTAACCGTCGGGGACCACTCGACTGCCTGCCCCAGGAGCTGGAGACGCGGCGGCATCAGCACCTTCTGGGTGATGGCCATCGCCTGGGTTTTGGTCACGTTGACCGACAGCCTCCACTTCTTCAGCCATGGTGGGAGGGCCTCTAGTGCGCACTGGGCCTTGTGCGCTGCGTGTGTTAGGCGGATGGACGACGTGATGAAGGCAGCGTCGTCGGCGTACAGCGCGAGCATTACGCCCTCGCTGACCGGGATGTCATCGGTGTAGCGGCCGTAACACACGGGCGAGAGGCAGCTCCCTTGGGGCACTCCGGCAAGGATCGCGCGGTCGGCTGACACGGCGCGTTCAACGGCCACGTGGAAGCGGCGGTCCTCTAGGAAGGTGGCCACAGTCTTGACTACTCGACGCGGAGTAGTAGACGTGGCCAGCTTGTAGAGCAGGCCGGGGTGCCAGACGCGATCGAACGCCTTCTCCATGTCCAGGAAAACTGCGACAGTGTGCTCCTTCTTGTTGAAGGCTGCTGCAGCGTAGTGCAGCACGCGGGCAAGCTGGAGCGTCGTCGAGTGTTCCGGACGGAAGCCGAACTGTTCGTCGCGTGGCTGAATGTGAGGCGTCAGGTGGGGCAGAAGCAGCTTCTCGAAGACTTTCGAGATGGTAGGCAGCAGGGTGATGGGCCGATAGCTCTCTGGGCGAAGGATGTTCTTCCCAGGCTTGGGAATCATGATGACGCGACCCTGCTTCCAGGGGCGCGGGAAGTGTAAAAATGGCTGTTTACTTAGGCGGCGGATCCAACTAGCCCGAGAAAAATCTTAACAACGCGATGTAACTTTGAGAAGCGCTATCTAATAGCGCCATCTATAGGCTACCAGAGAAATTGTAAATAGAATAGTTATAATTATAAAATGTATTATGTATTGATATGATTGCATTAATTTATATTCAGAATGCTGAAAATGTTAACTGGCAGCTGAATATTTATACTTATGATAAGAACCATTGTTACAATATTTTTTGTGAGAAATTGCAATTTTATAAAACCAGGAGTAATTAAAATTCACACAAACAGCGAATTATTCAATAAATCATGTCATAAATGACTTTCAAATATTATGAAGCTCATGCAACTGGCGCCATCTATGATGTATACTCGTAACTTTATATAACGCTAATGGCGATGTGCACAACTTTGATAACATTTCAATTGCGCTTCAGTTTCTATGTAGTTACATGATGCCTCTATAGGTGGAGCTGCAAGCAAAAAATTATATGTCTCTGATAGTAAAGCCTAGAGAGACAAGAGAGACTAAAATACAAAATTGTGTTTAGGTACCAAGTTCGGCGACGACTGATATGACCCAAAAAAATTAGTTATGTAGTATTTTATTAAACTTTTTTGCACAAAAGACAAAAAGTACCTACAAAAGGGAGACTTAATTCCTAAAGATATTCTCTACCCGTCAACCATTGAGCAAAGCAGAGCTAGAGGATTGTAGGCGGTGCATTAAAAAGATTAAGGTGAGTAAAAAATATTTCTTTTGCTTTAATTATTAATAGCTCTTATTTAAAATGTTGTTTTGTTCGTAAACTTACATTTTGTTAATATTAGCAGTTATTAAAAATCTCGGCTAATTAATTCCCGCTTCAAGTAGATATGCCAATGTAACTTAGAAACTAATATTAACATCAAGCCTTTGTAACGTATTTGTCATTAGAGAAAAAAATATTTTTCATTTTTTTTTTAATTTTCATCAATATGTTGAAACGGATAAATACTTAATGTCCATTAAGGAAGGAACATAGACTTAAAAAAACTAGTAATTTTGTAATATGCTCAAAAATACAGTTTAGTAGCATCTGCAAATCTGCAACACATCATTTCTTACGTTTTACAGTTTTTATAAATCGAACTCGTGTTTGCGTCACTTTTTTTTTATTAAGTCCTTTTTTTTCGAATTTTATTTGATTACCCTAACTGTATATTTTTAGGTATGTTGATTTTCATCTCTTACTTTTGTTGAGCGTATTTTTTATAAATCGAGCGTGTGTTTGCGTCACATTTTTTTTCGAATCCTGATTATATATTTTTGTAAGGTAATATGTAAAATTAATATCAAAATGTGTACTCGTGCAAAATGTTGAAAATATATATTGGCTAAACTCTCTGGTTTCTTCTGCTGCAGTCGACTACCTACTCGTAATTAGCAGGTAATGAAAATTTGTTCTTTGGGTTTAATACTTTATTATATATAAGTTTAATAAACTACGTCTAATAGGAGTGTCGTTTACTTGAAATATATAAAAATATTTTTTATTTATTTTACAATAAATAATATTAGTACCTAATTATTCAGTAAAAAATCATCCCTGCTTATACACATCAGCTTAAATATATTATTATCACTACATAGTATAAAACAAAGTCGCTTTCTCTGTCCCTATGCTTAAATCTTTAAAACTACGCAACAGATTTTGATGCGGTTTAATAGACAGAGTGATCAAAGATGAAGGTTTTTTTATGTATAATAACATCCATTAAATAGTGTAGAAATACTAATATTAGCATTGCACCCGTGCGAAGCCGGGGCGGGTCGCTAATTATTTATAAGCATTTATGTAATAGTTTGGTTAAGTTGGAGAGGGCTGTTCTGAGAGTCTGCGCGAGCGCATTAGAAATGATGTCGGAAATATGCTCGGACGATTAAGGCTTGGACACAGGCGCGTTTTGTGAGCGTGGCGCGACGCTGCCGTCTCAATGTGTGCCTTATTTCGTTACATTAGCCGGTGTCGCGCCCCGCTGCATCACGCTCACAAAATGCACTTATGTTCCCAAGCCTTTATCTGTCACTCTCACATGAAGATGCCCGAAATATACGAATTTCGATGTTTTTTTTTTTATGACATAGGTGGCAAACGAGCAGACGGATTGCCTGGTGGTAAGCAATTATCGTCGCCCATGGGCACCCGTAACACCAGAGGAGTCACAAGCGCGTTGCCGGCCTTTAAGGGGGGTTGGAGCTCTGGGAACCTTACTCACCATCAGGAACACAACACTGCATACCTGAAAGGTAGCAATAAGGATGTTTCTGGGTCTGAACCAAAATTCATGCAGTCTCGCGGAGAACCGATGGCTGTTGGGGCGTAAAGGTTCTCGAGTGGTGACGTCCTGGAAGGCGCGGCGTAGGCAGACCCCCCACACGGACCCTCCACTTGACGCGGGTGGCGCTAAACTGGTAACTGGGTCGCTTTGGGAGAGGCCTATGTTTAGCAGTGGACATCCTTCGGCTGATATGATGAACTTAAAAAACCTAAAATATTCTTAATAAATGTGAAAAATACCAATGGTAACACATGTGATTCTGTCCGATGCTTTAAAACAAATAAACAATTATGAGTTAATGATGTAACATTGAGTATTGAATGCTGTAAACTACATAAAATATGTGAACCTTAGATTTACCAAAATTACTGATACTAATATTCTATTGGATTCAATAAAACTGTCACCATTGTCAAGGTATATGAAATCTGTGTGCATACATATGTATGTTTATTATTTATCAGAATAAACTAATATTTTTAATATATAAGTATCTCCTTTAATTTTTTAAAGATCCTGCACCAATTGATTTTTCTCTCTAGCCCGTGACAAGTAGGTTGACGGTGGAGATTACCTTGCAGCATTAAGTTTACGATTTGTTACTTCTTGTAATGTGCATTAAACATTAATAATTCTATTTTTCGGATAATTCCTTCCCCAATGGGTTCGATAATTTTTAAAGTGTTTAACAAATAGGAAATATTTTTTTTATTAATTCATGTGGTTTTTACAGTCTGCCTCATTAACATTAATGAAGTAAATAAAAGCATTATTTCGAATAATGTGTTTTTTTTTCTCAGCCTGTAGACTTTTCAGAATTATTATAACACAAACCTAATTAGCATATTTAACAGAATCATGCCTTAAAAAATCTTGAAAGTTTACGGATTCAGAAAATAACAATTCTGCGAAATGAAGAATTATGACATTATCTTTTATGACAGACAACCAACCTAATAATTTTTTTTTGGAATTTCTCGTTTTTTTTTTATTCATGTAATCCATACTAATATTATAAATTTGAAAGTGTGTCTGTTTGTTTGTCCGTCTTTCACGGCAAAACGGAGTGACAAACTGACGTGATTTTTTAAGTGGAGCTAGTTGAAGGGGTGGAGGGTGACATAGGCTACTTTTTCCAGCGGGAAAACATCTCATTCCCGCGCGGAGTCTCAATATGTTACATTTTCCTAACCACGCGGGCGAAACCGCGGGCATCATCTAGTCACCCATATAAAATAAAACCTTTACACGTTAGGTATATGTAAATAAAACATACCGGTTGACAAGCCAAAGCTCTGACATTTAAAACTATCAGAAACAGAAATGGAATTTAAAATATGACTGACAGAAATTAAAAATTGTGGTTGAATTTTTCGTCTATAAATAAAAATGTATGGCAGAAATCATACTTCATACTCCGATAGATGGCGCCGTCACGTGGCGCTCCGCAATTTTAGATCGCGATGTTAAGATTTTTCCCGGTTTGGTTGGGCTCAACGTCGCGGGTAGCTACTTCACTCTGGTTTCCCTTCAAAACGTATAAATCTTTCGCCTTTTACTAAAGATTTCCGTGGAGGGGAACACTCAAATGAGTCTAACTCAATTTTTTATGGTCCTACGCAAGTGGGGCTTAATATTCATTAAAAAATATTCAGATTGTTTTCCTGCTCATGGAGCAAGAAATCAAGGCATGACGTACCTAGACTACGGTTCATAGGTGAAGATAATTATGGTAGAAATTATACTTAAGTTATTTTTTAAATTATACTTCAGTTAAATAGAAAAAAAAAACACTTGGTCACCCTACTCAATGTGACGTCTTGTCGCTTCCCATACTGCGTATGTCAAAAGGCATAATGACCATGATTTGGTTAGTTTAAGATTATTTGAAGTGAAAAATAAGAAGAGATTATTAATATTGTTTCAAATACCATTAGATAGTATTAAAAAAGAACTAGTTCTGGGTCACCACCAAAAAAACAGCCTGTAGTCATGTTTTTTTTTTATAATCAATTTGGTGTTTGGCTACTACCTAAATAAACTTATTATTCGATTTTATTGTGAAGTTATATTCTCACAATAATGTAATATCTTACATAATTTAGTTCGAATTAAAAAGAAGTAGACAAATATCATACTGACAAGGGTGCCCAACTGTCCGTGTCAATGTTAGAGAGTAGCCGAAAATAAACGACACGTATTTTTTAATGGGAAATTTTGATCCTCCAAAGTATTAAAAAGTTACTACATCTTCTAATTCCTATAGATAGTGATACTAGAGTACTTACTAGAAAATTGCTAATTAATGTCTGCTTTGAGTATATGTTTGAGAACAGGAAAAAATAATGAGCACCTAATCTATATTTTGTAGAGATACTACGCAAATTTTTTTTTATTAATTTTTAACCAATTTTGGGTTCGGTATACATTATTTTAACATGCGTGTTTCGGTTTCCCCGTAAATGCTTAATTTTAAATTATCCTTCAAAATGTTTCCAAAAAATTAAGGTAAAAAAAAATAAGTATGTTTTCTTTGCATGGGATATGTCGCCCAACAGCTTACTCGTATAATTTTTTTTCCGCCTATTTTTTTTCCTTATACTTAATTAAAATACGTTTATCCTAACCTGTGTGTATATCTATAGTTAATAAAAAACTATAAATATATTAGACATTGAAAAATACGAGTACAAGTACAACATTATTTCTGAATGTACATTAATATTATATTAGGCGAAAGTTTGTGAGTGTGCGAGTGTGTATGTTAGTTACTTTTTCACGTCTAAACGGCTGGAGCGATTTTAATAAAATTTGTTATGAAGTTAGCTGACACCCTGGATTAATACATAGGCTACGTTTATTTCCTAACAAACCGCGGGTAACACCGCGAGGCACAGCTAATGTGTTTAGAATTTGTATATAAAAGATAAAAAAGATAAAAGATCTTTATTTTTCAATTTAGGCACATTACATGCACTTATGAACGTCAAAAAAAAAAATCTACACCGGTTCAAACCCTACACCTCTGACCCGTGAAGATACCGGCAAGTAACTACGGCGGGACTTATTTTTTCAATACAGTGATACATCAAATCTTAAAGTACTTACATAATTATGCGTAGTCCGATAAGAAAACATAATTATCAAACAGTTTATTACAAGATATGAAAACACTAAAATATAAAAGTAAAAATAATAATGTATAAACAAATTCGACTTCACAAAATAGACATACTTTAATATGCTTTCTTATCTGAACTGTGTCATTTACATGATCATATAGAAAGCAACAAGGTGATGATTCGTAGAGCGTGCTACGCGGGGCTACGGTGCACTCGTAGCACACGCGTACAGTCAGCATCATATAGTTAGTGGCAAAGTGGCCAAAGATCTCGATACAGACCTTTATTTATATAACAGTAAGGTTTACGATATATTTGGCCATACTGCAACTAACTACATTATATTGATTTAAACTTTTTTACACATTATTAAAAATAAACGGGACTTAACCGCGTATATTACCTTTAAAAATTCTTTCCCTGAGAATTCTTTGTCTTTATCCGAGACTACAAGGACAACGTCGTTCTCGAAACGTCAGAGGTAATTTTTAATATAAGTGGTTAAGTCCTGTTTAATTTGTAATATGGAATTGATTTTTAGGGTTCCGTGGCCAAAAGACCCCGTATTCTTCCTAAACTGCGACCTGAAACCACAGGATCGGGCAGCAGCGTTCCTAGAGAAGTTGGACATACTGCGTCAACCCGCCTTTTTTTTGTCGCTGGGAAAATGCGTTTACGCATCCCCCCCGGGCCTGGGGTAGGCTCATGATGGTAGTGAGGGGGTACGTGGGACTCTCCTCGCTGCTCCTCTTGCTAGCCAAGAGGAGGGCAGGAGAATACCAACTAATAACCCAGCGGCGTCGTCCCCATTGCCGTTAGGGGGAGTGCCACTGGATCACGATCGCACTCGACGGTGACACTCCCCGGTGCGTCAACCCGCCTGCCGAGCGTGGTGACTATGGTATATAAGTTATATAACCCTCATGTTATAGTGCAGGCCTATGTCCAAATTGTTTGGCAGTGGACTTCAGCAGCTGCTGATGAGGTGGCCTAAATGGCAAAAACCGTATAATATCGACATGTCCTTCTGTCCGTCTGTGTGTGTGTCTGCCTGTGCGCATCTGTGTATATCACAACTATTTCACTTATAAACTATTAAGAGTACATTGTCAAAATTTAAAGAGGTGTTTTGATACCGCTGTCTTATTTACTTTAAAAATATTTAAATTTTCATCTACTTTTCATTTTTACCTTCCTGTCGATGGCACTTACGTCGGACCGCGTTGCGTTTGTATTGCATCATGTTGAACAACGACGTAAGTGCCATCAACAGTAAGGTCCCTTTTCATAGATAAATGTCACAAATAATCGCAGAATTTTAAACACGTATACTTAACTGCTAAAGCCATTATTGGCTTATTTACCACCACGAAATCATTGTGTATTCGATCTTTTTTTTTTATATCAATATTGTTGTTTGGCTACAAAAAAAAAAATACTTATTTTTTGTATATACTTGAATATGGTACTACACTATGTAGGTGTAGTTTACTTAATAGATTTAGTCACTAAGAAGTTTTTAAAATAGATAAGATTGCTTGTTGCTGTATGTTGATTTTTGTTATGTACCTATATGTATTCAGTAACTGAGGGTTGATGTTTTCTGTCAGCAAACTGATATTCAGTTTGGCAGATAAGTGTATGATAAAATTGTAATCCATTTTTATGATAAAAAAAAAAAAAAAAACTTTTTATGTTACTTTTTGTTATTGATAAAATGTGGCAATAAAGAAATTTGAATTTGAATATATTGTAAAATTCAAATATACAGGATAAAATTAATTTTGTCACTATAATTTTACAATATAATATCCTACATAATTTAGTTCGAATTAAACGACAGACAAACATCATACCTACTGCCAAGGTAAGGTCCATTCGCCATCAGATATATCGGAGCTGTGGTGATGGTCACAAATATCAAAACATGCACTTTATTGCATTGACAATAGAAGCGTTGTTACTATATTTGTGACCACCTCCACAGCTCCGATATATTTGATGGCGACTGTACCCAACTGTCCGGCTCCGTTTTGATTTAATTTGATGTTAGAGTGTAGCCTAAAATAAACGACATGTATTTTTTATAGCTGCCCAATCTCAATCTATTGGGAAAAATTATCCTCCAAAGTATTACAAAATTACTAATCTATCTAACTCCTATATATAACGATGCTCAAACAACTTGCTAATTAATTAAAGCCTTGATTGGATTTACAGTAAGTTTGTACGAGTTTAATCTTGGATTGCACTTAGCTTTACAAAGCGTAGTGGTAATTATGTATGTCATGAATAAACTAACATCGTAACCATTTATGTTGGTACTGGTAGAATCTTGAGCTTGAGGGTTTCGAAGCACGAGAGGCGATCACCTCACTATCGCGAGGAAAAAATCAACTCTACAAATTTAAAAATGTATTTAAAATTATTGGCATCCATCATTAATCATTCAAAAACATTTTAATATTTAGTTTAATATTAAAATGTTTAATTTAATATTCGTAAAATACTGAACTTTGTTGTTACATTTTATTCTTGATATATTTATTCAAATTTCGTGTTCAATCAGATATTATAAAAGTTGATTTTTGTTTTAAAATTGTCCGAAATGTTTCATATTTTAACAGAAAAGTATTTAAGTCTAATTTTTTTCATCATCATCATCTAAGCCATAAGACGTTTACTGCTGAACATAGGCCTCCCCCTTGGACCTCCACATGTACCAGTGGGAAGCGACCTGCATCCAGCGTCTTCCGGCGACCTTAAAGAGGCCGTCTGTCCATCTTCTGGGTGGACGTCCTAAGTTACGCTTGCTAGTCCGTGGTCTCCACTCGAGCACTTTTCGATCCCATCTGCTATCTTCTCTGCGTGCAATGTTGCAATGTTTGCGTGCAAAATTTATTCTAATATTTTTTTTTAAGTTAAATAACCAACGTCATGTCATGTTCAATAATAAACATATATTTAATTTGTTGAAATCTTTTATAAGTTTACGGCAAAAAAATGACGATAGTTATACGGGAGCCGTTATTATTATTTCAAACTTTGGTTTTTTCTACTCTGTTTCTATTTTGTTGGCGTGTATACTATTTGGAAAACTTATTATAACTCAAAGTTACATGTAAAAAACGGGTTCCCTTTATTTGGCATAATTTGTTTTATCCGAATCTTAATACGCATACCAAGTTTCGCATAATTTATTTACACCGAATGTTAATGTTGCCGAATTTTTATTTAGCATAATTCTGTATTAGCCGTATACTACTTTGTCTGAAAATATATTGGCATACTATTATTAAGGCCGAATGGCCGAAGTGGGTTAGGTTAGGTTAGAACTGTGACCACAACAGAAAAACAAAGTAGCTTAGGTTAGGTTAGCACAGCGACTACGACAAAAACGCACTTCCTGTGTAAAAAATCATAATAACACCATTCGGTTTTTCCAAATTATGCGTACCAAGCATTCGGCTTATTTAAATTCTGCGTAATAGAATTCGGCGGAAAAGAATTATGCCAGATCAGTTTCTGCTTATATACAATTATAGTTTTTAACTATAGTTTTATTTTTAGATTTAATTTTTTTTTTAATTAGTTTAATTTTAGTAATATTATTTGTCTTGTTATTTGCCTTTATAATTGTATTCAAAAAAATATTATCCATTATGCCAACACTGGGTATGCGATTAAAAATTATTACAATACAAATGATGCCTAAACAAGGGGAACCGTAAAAAACAGTATATAAACATTAACTCAAATAATATATATACACATACATTTCAGCCGTATGCAGTCCACTGCTGGACATAGGCCTCCCACAAACATGACTTGTATCACCTTGGGGGTAGTTGCCAAAGTCGCTACGCTTGGCAGGCGGGTTTGCGACCGCAGTAGCTGTAGATTGGGTTTCGACGGACGCTGCTGCCCGTCCGTAGGATTTTTCCCTTCGTCGCCTTTTACGACACCCGCGGGAGGAGATGGGGTGATGTTATTCTAGTCAGTCGGCATCACTCGGCATATAATACAATGACTAAAAACTAAGTAACTATACTAAATCTAGAAAAGGTCCCTTCGGCATGGTGCCGAAGACGCTGGCTGCGTTACCCCGCTGAACTGCGAGACAGATGCGTTGAGCGAGGTAACTGCCAGCTCTCCGGTCCCCTGTAGCGTCTCTGAGTCTCTTCGAAATGTCTTTGAAAAGAATGTCTGAATGCCTAACTCAAAGAGGCGAAAGTCAGTGTATTAAAAATAGCGATCGTGTCTCGTAGTACGAGGTCGACATTCCCTTGTTTGACATTTGACGTTTGTGAAAATTGAAAAGAAACAGTAGCAATACTTTCAATTTCGTACTGAGCGAATTTTGATTTTGAATTTTTCAACTCAGAAACGAAGAAATTGTATTGTAGAAACATGAATAATAGACATTAATAATCGTGGTAATCAAAAAGTAAAAATCACAAAGGATTAAGGTGAAAAAAATGTACTAACATATCTTTGACGGCGACTGTTCATTGAAAATAACTTTTAACTCGTATGATAATAAAAAAAGTTAAGAATGAAGGTGTTTCTTAAAAGTTGCAGAACATAACATGCTCTGTTTGGGGAGTGAAATCAAAACTTTTGATTTTAAACCCCATAGTCAAAGACACACTATATTTATGAACATACCTACTGTGAAATATACAATAATGTAAGTATATTAATAATTAAATATTTGGTTTGACTCGACATGTTTCAATCTGTAACGAGGAGCATAGGCATGGGTCATTCGCGTTGGCTAACCGCAATATTCGACTTAGGTATAAAACGTGAGTTACCCGCTACTATACAATTCATATGTTAGAAACTGACTATACTGTATATATAGTAAAAAAATTAGACTATACTATACTACTACTATATTTTTTTTAAACTGAATATACAATTAGTATGTATTTAATATTTAATGGATGACCGTTATTGGCCTAGTACAGTCACAGACTTTAATTGTTGAGCCACTGGTTCAAGCTATCTTCTTTTGTTTAATACTTACTATATGAAGTGCCCAATGTAAAATGGACCCTAAATGGCTCAACAATTAAAGTCCCTGACAGTACTATGTAAATCACAATATGTCATTGTTAAATATACGGCTGTTGTATTCCTGAATAAAAAAGAAAATCTGTGAATATCTCTAGTAGGTATCTACCTGTTACTGTTAGTTAGTATGGTCAGGGTTTGTGGTAGTTCCCATTTGACTTTCCCTACATTTTTTTAGTAGAACGCGGTATGACGTTGATGTTGTCCTGGCTCATAGGACAGAATACCTAACAACAATAAAATGGTTGATCCACCCAGCTCTTTGCACTATGGATTAGTTACAAATCTATGCATTAAAATTTTACAACATTTATATTCAATAAAATATGTATGAACATCTTACAAAAAAAAAATTAAAAGTTATTATTTCGCTTCCAGTGTCAATTCGTGTTTTGATTTTCATAATATAAGGCAAAAATAAATATTTTAATACCATACAGGCTTGTTCCTGTATTTCTGTCACTTCTGTAGACAATTTTTATTTATTAGTTTAAAAAATTAAAAGTACCAAAAAATCTCTAACCTGGCTACTCTTAAATTTAACTATTTTAGAAAAAACGTCCCTTTTTACCAGTTAACAATTAATAGTAAACAACCCTAATATTTTGTTTTTAAATAACAATAATCACATTTACAGAAAATTGAAACAAATAAAATACAAACACCACCATTTCTTTCCCACATAAAAAACACATAATTTCAGTACATATTTACCAAGCTCAGCATTTCATCTCAGACTGCACTAAACACACAGTATAAGCAAAACGCAGTATCTACACTCGGCCGCCGTACAGAGTTACCGCGTTTCCGTCGTACGCCGCACGCCTCAGAAGGGGCGGTGCCGGCGCGCCTACCGCCCCTCGCCAGTCGCCCGCCGACCGCGCTCGGGGCCGCTCGCGAGTGTAGTGCTGTGATGTGGACATGTCGCGAAGGAAACAGAGCAACCCGAAGCCGTTAAAACGTAAGTTCCGATTGAACTTTTGAAAAGTTTTTTTTAGTTCTAGTTTCTGAGGAAGCGAAGATTTCGGTTAATGTTGGTAATATTTTTTGTTGCTTAGTTTATAATGAAGTTTTGATTAGATATATATCTTTTGTTATCGATGTGAGTTAAGTTGTTTTACATGTTCTTATCAGAATTTTATGGAATTCGAGTAATGGCATCTGTTGATTGTTTATTGACGAGTTTTCAACAAGCACAGTATCTCGAGAAAACTTTTCAGAAAGCATAAAATTAGTTTCCTGTACTAGTTCTTTGAGATTAAACATATATATAATTAGCAAATCGTTTCAGTAAATATGGTTTATACATATGTACGTACGTTTATTATCATATTGCTACTATTTTGTTGAGTAGCTTCGTAGCCGATTTTCCTGATTTTTTTTTTGAAAACCTGAGATGAGTAATACTCATTGAGTATGTATCAAGAAAAAGCTTGACTCGTTGTAGATTCGTTGACAATAAGAAATTATTTTTAAACGAAAGCGCGTTAGACAAAAAATAATGAGAAAATGTTGAGAGTTTCACCATTTTCACTAAAAATATTACTCTTTTGGTATAACATCAAGTCATGATACCAAATGAATATTTGAGGCTTAGGTAAGTGAGATCATACGTTATCATAATTATATTACGAAGGACAAACTAAACTATGTAATTTTTATATATAGTGAAATACAGGTTAACAGGCAACCTACTTATAAATATTGTAAAATAAATATGTCAACGTCACGTTACGTTTTGACATTGGCAAAATTGTCTGTATAGATTTGATCATAACATTCATAACCAGTTTTGAACAGAAGCAATTGTGACTGTGATAATATGTTTGTATTCTATCTAATAATAATTCTGTCAATATAATAAAGAGTTAAAATATTGTTTTTTGATGAAAGATAGACATTGATTATCAATTGTATACGAAGTAAAATAACAAAGATATTTTGTTGTAACCAATAATACATTTAAAAGTTTAAATTTAATAAATTTGTTTTACTATAAAATATTATGTAATAAAGAAAAACTAACACTGACATAAGGCAGTGTTATTAAATAAGAATGTGTTATATCATAATTCTTCCTTCTTTTTATAATTATGTTATGTATTTATGGGGGCAATTTTATTTGCTAAACCATACAACGAGTTTTATTCTTACCTTAATTTTTAAAATCACTCTAAATTCGTCTTTAATTTGCAACTTAATTCATTTATATGTTATTTAAATTATCCTGAGTCATCTTTAAGTAACATATTTTAAAGAATTGGCGTTGACACTTTTTTATGAACGGACTACCCTCTGACCTCCCAATGTAGAGGGACTGTGCCTTGTTTATATCTTTTGCCTAACGTAAACCGAGGGTCAACCGCGAAAGTTGAAGTTCGGCAATTTTAAGCATTTGTCTCTTTTACACTAATGAAGGCGTAATTAGAGTGACAGAGACAATCGTTTTAGAGAACTGCGAACTTTAACTTTCACGGTTAGCCCTCTGGTAGATTGTACAAGATTCGTACTAAGTGTATGGAATTCTTTGGTTTTTTATTAGCGCGACTGAATAATAATAACTTTAGTAAAACATAATTAGTCTGACCCTATTACACTGTTAGAACTGACCCCGCGACCTCAAAATCCTAAGAATAACTGAATAGCAGTAAGGTGACACTGATAACGCGTATTTTTTTTAACCAATCAAAGTGCAGGAGGGTTCATCAACCTTTATCTACTGTTTAATGTATTTGATTGTTTGTTTATCACGCTCGATAGGAATATAATTATGGAAACGTCTGCGTATGCGTTGTAACGCAATCTTGACACTTGTCAAGGATTTGATATGCGGATTGCGTAGGGTTGGAAAATAGGGTTGGTAATGGAAATCATTTTATGATATTTTTATTTGTTTATTCGTCTATACACCAACAAATCTTAGAGTTGATGCGTGCACTTGTGTTTCTTATACATTTTTTAAATAGGTGTCTATAGTTAATTATTAAAAATGTTTATTGTCAGTGCACGAATAACATTCTGGTAGAGAGTTCCATATATTCACACAGACGTTTGACAAGCTTTCTAGATTGTAAGATATATATTATATTCTGCTTCTTTAAAGTTTTCTTTAAGCTGTATAATTTTATTTCGTTATTACATTATAAATATTTAAATCATATCCGCGTCCTTATCTATATATTCTACAATAACACATTTAAAGTAAGCGCATAGTAGTTCTTACTTAAAAATCAAAAGCAAATCAAAACATTCAATAAAAAATAATTTTATTAGTTCATAGTTGCATACTTCCTTATAATATAAACATATTTTTTTTAGTAAATTTGTATATTTCTAGTAATGGTAACAAATTTTATCCATGTTCCCATTATGGGAACAACATGTAGTTACCACTAACATGCATGTTTAGTGTCTTCAGTTGACATAGAACTATATTTCGACCGACAACAGATTGTTACCATGGCAACGGATGACATAAAATAGTTGAATGAGCCTTTTATCAAATATAGCTTATCTGTTTTATATAGTATGTCTATATATAGGTATGTCAATGCATTATTCACTATCACAGTAAATAATCCATAAAATCTCCAAGCAAGAAGTGTCAAGGGCCATCTGAGTACCAGCATCCCAGTAATTGTCCGTCTGGCCGTTATCAACTCCTTATCGCTCAGATTGTCGTAATTTCTCAGACCATCACTCCGATTCGTGTCTAATATTTTTTATATGATTACACTATCAGTGCCCGGGTCAGGTGATAACGTCTTGAGCAATGAAAGTTCAATTTCTTGCCATTAAGAAAGTTTTCAAGGTTATTTTTTTAAAGTTCGCATTTCTTGACATAGTTAAGGTCTATTGTGTAACATTTTAAGGCTTTTCAATTTACGTATTAATTTTTAATGCATCTATATGTGCATATTTTTCTATTAAATAGACATAAATTCTTCTAGCAAACTTTCCTTCTGTGATTTCGTGGTTGTCTCCTAGATAATATGACGGTAAGAACAAGAAACCGTGTCTTACGCGATACAATAACCAATATTTAAATATTAACGATAGTAAAATTGTGAATCGGCAGCATGTTGTCGAGTTCATTAAATCGTCGAAAGGGCCTCTGCGCGTTGGTTTGATCCGGATCAATCTTTATCAATGATAACTATAATAAACATAAACCTACCCTAATACTAAGCTTGCTACCCCGACACGACTAGACTAAGATTGTATTAGTCAATAATGATACATTCTGTATCATGATTCTTGAGTGCAAATAAAAGTAAAGATAACAAGTCACAGTACAGGCATGAAACAGTTTATTGAGTTTACAGAAAATATCTGAACAAGCTTGCATCACAAAATCTAGATAAGCGTATTAACCGCATGAAAAATTTAAATCTTATTAATCTAGCCACATTATATATAATTTGAAGTATAAAATAGGTACCTCTGTTATGGATGGATTTATTATAAATTGTATTTTTGAAATGAAAAGAAAACTAAAAAAATCACTGCAAGACTTAACACGCGACTTGGAAATACAAGCCTGGCTTCATCATTTATAATATTATATCAAATATAGTATATTGATTATAACTTCGAACAAAGAAAAGACAGGATCACTTCATGTTCTGAATAATTAGGAAATTTTAATGGCCGATTGCCAGCAACAACTTCTTTTAACACCTTAAATCATGGTTAATTAATTGCTGTAGCGAAGGTGTTAGTTTAGTTTAGTTTAGTTTATTTTATTTCACGAAAGATAATTACATTATAAGTTTGACTTATTTGCAAAGTTAAAATAATTTCAATCATGATCGTCACATTTCATATTCACAATGGAAATAATAGTTATAATATTGTACAATAATAAATATGTGTCTCCCAATAAGGATCGTCAAACAAAATTTAAATACAAGATAAAGCGTGTATGTACATACTTAAAAAAACAATATTTGGAAGTTCAGGATTGTGTACAATCCAATATTTTAAATAAAACATATTTCTTAAATAAATCATGTTAAGCAACTATTTTAACAAGTCAATATACTGTTAACACTATTTACACTGTGTCGGGGGTTAACGTAACTTGCGCTAGCAACGTAACACTTTTAGGTATTGTCGCTAACGTGTTATGCGAATAAGGTCTTAAGCGGCTATGTAACCCTAACTATTTTAGGGCGTTTTTACAATACAATGACATGCCCTGTTTAGGCTGTACTATGTAATTAGGTGTATTTATCGGAAAGTCAGTAATTAATGCGAACTGATATCGTATAGATACAGAGTATCAAGTAAATATTTAGTGTGAACTAATACTGGCGATATTAAATGTATTGTGTAATAATATATGACATATTGCAAAAAAAATGAGATATTGTGGATTCTGTCGTTTAATAACTTTTTTTTTTATGACATAGGCGGCAAACGAGTAGACGGATTGCCTGGTGGTAAGCAATTACCGTCGCCCATGGGCACTCGTAACACCAGGGAAGTCACAAGTGCGTTGCCGACCTTTAAGGGGGGTTGGAGCTCTGGGAACCTTACTCACCATCAGGAACACAACACTACATACCTGAGGGTAGCAGTGCTATTATGGCTGTGGTCTTCTGTAAGGAGGAGGTACTTCCCCAGTTGGGCTGCTCCAGATTCAAGCGTGATGGTCATCGCTGTGCCCTACCTCTCATTGTTGGACGTAGTTTAAGGAAATATCCGGGTCCCGGGTCATAACTTGGTCCAGTCACGTACAGTCAGAGTGATATAATTGGTAGCATCCAAAGTACTCGTAAAGTTCGGTACACCATAGAATTTGTACGGTGTACCGAACTATTTGATTACTTTGAATGATGACGCTGACTATACAGGCGCGTTACCGCGAAAAACGATATTCGTAAATTTCGGACGATTCTCTCAGTCACTCTCATGACGCCTTGGTTAGAGTAAAAGAGAAAAATGCTCGCAATATACCAACTTGGATGTTCGCAGTATTGGGACAAGAATGGGGATAATGACACATGTTGAAATTTGCTACGATTTCTAATTAAATAGATAGAAAATGTGCAGTGTATCTTAAAACAGTGAAAATTGGAAGAATCGATTCAAATGATCCAAATATACGAGACCTCAAAATTTCAAAATTTTTAGATTTTTCAAAATGCAAAATTAAAAAATAAAGGTACCATTTAATTTCTTACATTATACTTTAAAAAAAATTGTATAATAACTATATACATAAACGCAATATTCCACGGTCAAAATAGCAAAATCATTACTTTTCCATACTTTAAAGAGGGCGACAACGTAGCCGTGACGTCACCGTTAAGTATTATTTTGTAGGGAGCGTTTCGAGCGGGTGGTGCAAATGTAAGATACAACGAAACGAATCGATTGATACCATAATTAAAAATCATTCATCTCGCCTATTGTTGAGCTTGTCAATGTTAGTAAATTAACTGTATGAATAACCGATGTCGCCCGATGTTGTATGGTATGTTACCAGCGGCGCTACCGCTAAAAACGATATTCGAAAATTTCGAACGATTGTCTCTGTCACTGATGCATTGGTGCAAACAGGGGTTTGAACTTGCGACCTCCGGATTGCAAGTCGCACGCTCTTACCGCTAGGTTACCAGCGCTTTTAGTTATTTAGTGGTACCGTAAAATGGGGTGAGTTGGCTGAAAACTGAAATTGAAACCTCGAAAACATTTTATTTTTATGTGTATATATAATAAGTGTTCCGGATTTTGTATTTTAGTTTTTATTTTATTTTGGTTATTTCCATTTCATAACTTTGACGATAAAGAGAAAAACCTGCCTCACCCCGTAGTAGCGATGAAAAAAGCGGAAAAAATCAAATGTTTCTTTCCGAAGTTTATGAAATTTCCGTTTTTTTCGGTTTTTTTCGGCTTTTTTAGGAAAAAAACGAGTACATTATCAAAATAGGTATTTATTCAATCACTCAAATCACTGTCACTCTCATCATATCCATCAGCTATTTCTGCTTCCATGTGGTCGGTGTAGTCCGTTTGTAGGTTCAAATTCGACCGAATAAAGATTAATTTATTAAGTCGCTCTGGCAATAGTCGATTTCTATCACCGATTCGAATCGATTTCTACCAATCCCACTACAAATATGTTTGCAAAGGGTCGTGGATGCAACGCAGCAGCGGCGCAAATAAAAGGATAGACACTCGTGGAAATTACGTTATTTATTATTATAATAAATACACCGTATTTCACTTCAGGATTAATTAGATAAATAACAATTATAAAAATAGGCTTGCGGACACGACATTGTTCGGAGGCGGTTGTCAGAAGAAAGGGACAGCAAAAAGAAAGAATGGGATGACGATAAAGTGACAAGCTGTCACTGTCATTGAATAACGTTTTGTTACATGCTTACAGATATTTAATAAATATATCAGTCTATATTTAGGTTTAAGATAATACGATACAATATCTAGAAATGTAGCACTTAGGTATTTGTGATTGCTAATGCCAATGTCAAACCTACCCGTCAGTAGTAAAAAGCAATGCAGCGGTTTCAAAACCTTTAAATAGTTAAGTAAATACTTTTAAACTGAAATTTTTAGAATTGAAAACTACATTTGTTTTTTTCATTTCGTTTTTTTCGGTTTAAATCGTTTTTTTCCGAAAAATACGAGCCGAAAGTTTCGCGGTTTCTTTCTATAAATTTCTGAAAAAAACAAGCGAAATGGAAAAAAACCGGGAATTTTCCGGCTTTTTTCATCGCTACCCCGTAGTGCTTCGTATTTGGGGTGAGAGGGTTTTTCAGACAAAAGTGATTTTGGAAGATAGTTGGATTTTTTTTTATCATGCGTATTACTATAGCTCCATTTTAAATTGGAATACATTATCTTTGTAGCAGTAGCCTTCAAATTTCTTCTCACCCGCCTCTCCAACCTCTCCCCATTCGTAAACCTACTCTCTCCGCGAAACCTACTCACCCCATTTAACGGTACTACATTATTACCCTACACAGATTTCGCTATAAAGAAATGCAAGTCATAAAAAATGGCAATTTTTGATAGTTGCAGTCGTGACAGGAATATATAAGAGAACTCATATTAATTGTATAAAAGCGGGTAACTCACGTTTTATAAGTCGAATATTGTTCGACATGTTTCACTCCGTAACGAGGAGCATAATCATGAGCCATTCGCGTTGGCTAACCGACGCAGACTGAAATATTCGACTTATAAAACGTGAGTTACCCGCTTTTATACAATTAATATGTTTCAATCTCACGATAGTTTTGTGTTTAAAATAAGAGAACTCATCGTTCATACATTAACTCCAACCGTAAGTCCACTGCTGGATATAGGCCTCCCCCAAATTTTACTTGTATCATCATTATGGCCCCATGGCCGAATGGCCTCATCGGAAGACCAGTGCTGGTAACACGCTAGCAATATGCTGAGATTGGGCCATTTCGTGGCTCTTCTTGTAATGTTTTATGATGGTCTGTTTCATGTTTTGTGCAAATAGTATGACTGTGCTTACGAATAAATAATTATTATATTCTATTATTAGTTTGTGGGTAGATTGGGTGCTTCACGATGGGCGGCGACGACGTGGTAGGCCAAGACGGAGGTGGCGGGACTTGGATTCATTCCACAACGAATGGCCAAAGATTACACATGACAGGGAAGAGTGGAAATCAAGAGGGGAGGCCTTTGCCCAGCAGTGGGACACTCTGTAGGCTTATTAAAAAAAAAAAATATTAGTTTCCATAGTCGCCACGCTTGGCAGGTGGGTTGGCGACCGCAGTAAATGTAGGTTGTGTATCGAGGTTTTTTTATATACGACTTCGGTGGCAAACAAGCATACGGCCTGCCTGATGGTAAGCAGTTACCGCAGCCTATGGACGCCTGTAACTCCAGAGGTGTCACGTGCGCGTTGCCGACCCTTTATAAATCTGTACACTCGTTTTTTGAAGAACCCCATACTGTAATCCCTAAAACCGTGGCAGGGAGCTATAGGGAGGTTCTGCCTATCCTTTGGTTTTTGCCTTGTTTTGGTCTTCTAGTCAGCCGACACCACACGGCAAGTGAGCTGAGCATACAATAAGAACGCAATATCACTTGATTACCAAGTATCACGTCATTACCAAGTAGTCCAAGTACCTAGCAAGATAAACCAATTGATTTGTTGATTTCAAAAAAATCCTTTATTCATTTTTAATAGTATGTCGGTGGCAAACAAGTATGCAGCCCGCCTAGTGGTAAGCAGTTACCGTTACCGTTGCCGCGTGCAGCTCCTAAGGATTCACATGCGCGTTGCCTACCCTTTAAGAACCTAATACACTCCTTTTTTGAAGAACCTCATACTGAAGTCCCTAGGGAAAACCTCGGTAGGGGTTTGTAAAATGTAAAAAATGTAAAATAAGTAAATAAACGCACCCTATATTATTAAATAGTGTTGTTTTCGATCCGTACTATAAATTAACCTTAAAAACCTTAATAATTTTGATATTCCGATCTTAAATCCATTCAATCGACGTGTATGAACCAAAAAGGCCATACACGTGTCCCTGTCAACCTGACAGTAATACAGTAAACCATACAAATTTAAAACGAACTAAGTCATACAAAACGTCCCTTACACCGGCTGGCGTTTACGCCATTCTTAACTTTATATCCATACAAACGTGCGAATTTACGTCGTAAGCGCCAATGTAACTAAGAACTTTTTTCCATGAAGCTTCCCTTTTTGATTTAAACGGATTTGAATAATGAATAAGTAGTGAAATAGAAAGTCGTAAGGATGTATGAAAGTCAAAGGCGCTTACGTCGTTGTTGGGGCGGGCGGGATGCGTGCGCGCAGCGGCGACTTGAAAGCGTATTGTGTGTAAGCTAATGTGGCATTGTCGGCGCTTCCTTGTGAGGTCCGCGAATTATTAGGCTGTACCTGTGGACTAGGCGATATGGGTATTTGTTACTTTGTAGGTACAGTTTGTAAAAATATTAATTTTCTTACGAAAATGAGTTTAAAAATTTGCAAAGTCTAAATGAGTGCAATAGTGAAATTTAATTCATCAGTTCTTATGAATTACCTATTAAAGACTCGCTGACCCCGCGAACTTCGTACCGCGTCACAGAAGAACGACTTCTTAATTTCATAATTCATTTTTTAAGTTTACTATTTACTACGCTTACTAAAAAAATGGATTGCATCAAAACGACGTATTTACACCTTACGTACTTTACACACTTTAAGTACCTTTTGGAGTTTTGTATTTCACGTATCTGGGTATTGTCCCAACTGGATTCTTTACATCATGGCCCAGCGCTGAGCCAGCGAGATGGCTATACGATGGTTAAAACGCTACACGGTGACGACATTCAGTTGTTAATCGTGCGGTATACAGTTGTAAATGCGGCCGAAAATCTCAATCCCATGGCCAGGCCATGAAGTCGAGCAATAGGCCATTCGACACCACTACCCTCTCTACACGCTGGCCCATCTTGGCCATAATGATGGGCCATCATGTAGAGGAACCATAAGGTACTGAATTAAATTTTCTCGGATTTTACACATTATTACAAAAATACGGGACGTAACCGCAGTCTTATAATTACTTATATTACTTATACTTATATAACTTATATTCATACTAATTATAAATGCGGAAGTAACTCTGTCGATCTGTCTGTCTGTTACCTCTTCACGCGAAAGCAATTGGGATGAAATTTGGTATCGAGAGATTACATGAGCTACAAGAAAGGACGTACGATAATTTTTATCCTTTAACCAACCATACTTTAAAGCCGGGCATGGCTGGCCGACGAAGTCACGAGGAAAAGCTAGTAAATTATATAGTAGAGTTACTACTTAAAAATCTAATCAAATCAGTTTAAAATCTATAAAAGAAAGTTGTGTTAGTTCCGGCTTTTATAACTCGAGAACGGCTGAACCGATTTGGACGATTTTGGGTTCGTTGTGATTGTCTTGTCCAAAAGTTTAATAGTATGCTTAAAAAAATAATCAATGAAAAATACCACATTTTGCCACACATGTGACCACATTTTCAGGTACGAAGTTCGCCGGGACAGCTAGTATCTAATAAAAATAATTTGATTTGTTCTTAGTTGATGTAGTAACATGTTTGAGGCAAAGACAAGGTACAGCAGATATCGAGATGTAATTGGTGGGTGTATAGATTTTATTGAATGCGATAGCGCGGAGTGGCTCGCATGCCACTTCAATGTAATGGACGTGCTGATAATGATAACGCTAGGGTTCCGTGTGAGGTGTTCTGAGCTATTCGGCCCCTGTCTTTTTTAATGGGAGGGACAGAGAAGCTTGTGTAGACTTCGAAACTGTTTTCTACAGAGTCGATTTTTGTTCGATCGTAGGTATTCACAATCTCTGTTCACCCCCAGCATAGCCCTCTCCGTTGCTCTGTGGGTTACTTTAAGCGTCTTGCCTAAGCTCTTTCCTAGTTGCTTGTAAAGACGAAGAAGAATAAGAAGAAAAAATAGTTATTTGTTATATAAGGGGGCAAAGTTAGTATTTACCTTCTCGTGCTAATATTGCGACCCGAGCTAGCGAAAGATTCAAAGCGCACTGCAATAGCACTGCTAGCTTTAAGGTCTGTAGTATTGTGTTCCTGATGGTGAGTAAGGTTCCCAGAGCTCCAATCCATCCAGGTGTTGCCCATGGGCGACGGTAATTGCTCACCATCAGGCAATCCGTCTGCTCATTTGCCACCTTTGTCATAAAAAAAAACTAAAAATATACTCCTTCATTTACACAGGTTACAACGCCACTTATAGTTGGCTTTAGTACCGACTAGAGGCTCTAGTGTTTACAAGTGAAACTTACAAGTTTCTTTTGACGTAAACTTATGCATTTCGATACTAGTAAAAAAAAAATCAACGAGGGTTAAAGTTGGAGCCCGAGTGAAACGAGGGTGACAATCACCCGAGTCATAAATTAGTTTTTAGATGTGTATCGAACCTCATTTTTCATAAGAAAGTGCCTTAAAAGTGCAATTTTTACGTACTAGTTAGGAAAAAACGTTACGCAAACGCGTTTTAAACTAAAGTTTAAGCCCTGAGTGTAAGTTTTTAACGTAACTTTACGTCACGAACGCGTTTGCGTTTCCCATATAAATAACATTATCAGTTACGCGTTCGTAAACGTTTATTTACGTCAAAAGAAACTTACACTAGAGCCTCTTGGTTCAGTTAGTAATCGTAATGTTTACAATGAATAAAACATAGCAATCCGCAGTTGTATCTAAAAACAAGTAGCAATCTATAATTTATTGCTATAATAGTACAAGAATCTGATAAGCTGATACGGTATCACTGTTACACAGGATAGTGGAGTGGACTAAAAATATTGCGAGCATATCGATGCTTATCAGCTGTTTCGACACGTCGTGTATCAACATTTCTTGTATTTAGAATCTTGGTCTTGTTGAGCAAATTTTTAGACCCGGGTATGTCCTTAAACTACGTCCAACAATGAGAGGTAGGGCACAGCGATGACCATCACGCTTGAATCTGGGGCAGCCCAACTGGGGAAGTACCTCCTCCTTACAGAAGACCACAGCCATAATAGCACTGCTACCTTTCAGGTATGTAGTGCTGTGTTCCTGATGGTGAGTAAGGTTCCCAGAGCTCCAACCCCCCTTAAAGGCCGGCAATGCGCTTGTGACTCATCTGGTGTTGGGTGCCCATGGTGGTGGGTGCCCATGGGCGACGGTAATTGCTTACCACCAGGCAATCCGTCTGCTCGTTTGCCGCCTATGTCATAAAAAAAAATTAAAAAAAATTTCAATGGGCAGGCCACATTGCACGTAAATCAGATGGCCGGTACCCTTAACCATGAGTTGTGAATTTGAGGTTTTCGATAACGAGTATGAGTATCGAGTTTCCTATCTGTGCATCTCGTTCGCATTAAAATAGTACAAGCGAATGCACAGATAGTAAACTCGATACGAGTAATCGAAAACCTCAAAGTCACAACTCATGGTGAGGGTACTGGTCGAAAATTCGAGTGGAGACTACGGACTCGCGCAGCGTGGGACGTCCAACCACAAGGTGGACAGACGACATTATAAAGGTTGCAGGACGCTGGTTGCAGGTCGCTTCCAACCGATGCCTATGGTCCAGGAACCTATGTTCAGCAGTGGACGTCTTATGGGTGATGATGATGAAATTTCTTTTTTTTAGCAAATAGCGCCATCTAACGCTAACAGCAGTAGGGCTGAGTTCTATACTAGTTCTATGGAGATGTCTCACTGTAGTATTCGAAAAACATGCCACTCTAACGTTACCACGTTTATATATTTTTGAAGAAGCTGTGTTGTAAAAAACATGCTGAACTATTAAGATAAGAAAGCTTCAGAACTATTATCTAAGAGCTATGAGAAATCAGAAAATCTCTTTTCATGAAAAATACTTACAATATGAGTATTTTTTTGGTCCTAACTAGTTCGTAAAAAGTGCACTTTTCGCACGCTTCATGCGTAAATTTCACTTTTTAAGGCACTTGCTATGAAAAATTAGGTTCGATACTCGTGTAAAAACTTCTTTAAGACTCGGGTGATTGTCACCCTTGTTTCACTCGGGCTCCAACTTTCACCCTCGTCGAAAAAAATATTTTTTTCACTAGTATCGAAATGTACTATTTTAATGCAATCCCGGATAACTTAAAAGTTTTCTCCCCTTAAAACAATTAAAAAGTAAGACTTCAATGGCTAAAATAAAAAATATTTTATTCAATTCCCTCCCTCCAGGCCCTCTTCAGAACTCACTTTAAATGCTAGTGTGTGACAAAATATGTGATTTTACTGGAATTGTTATATTGTTATCTATTTTTTCCATATTTTACGTAAATAAAGAATTTGACTTTGACTTTGAAAACAGAACTCAAGGGTCAATAGATGACGCTGAGCCACATACCTTAAACTTGAGCTACTTTGATATTGTCAATTAATGTGTTCTATGATCCTTGACTGATACAC
Organism: Grapholita molesta; assembly: GCA_022674325.2. Taxonomy (NCBI): domain Eukaryota; kingdom Metazoa; phylum Arthropoda; class Insecta; order Lepidoptera; family Tortricidae; genus Grapholita; species Grapholita molesta. The sequence goes on along the minus strand of CP053124.2, from coordinate 3,325,767 downwards.
GAAATAAAATATAAAAACAGCAACAACTAAATCAAAGTGCACTTTAACGCGTGGGCTACGGGAGCTACGACCCCCGTCGCATCCCTAACATATTGTGGCCAGTTCCCACGGTCGTGGTGACAACCCTCGGTCACTTAACTTTCGCTAACTGTGGCGTTTACCCGATTTAGAGGGGTGCGGTTTGACTGTAGTTTAGCGTACATTAAGTGATTTTGTAGGTAGCACTAGTAGGGAGTGTCAGTTTTGGATTATTAGAGACCGCGGGGGCAATTTTTGAGTGTGGAGTCGACTCGTGCCATTTTATACTCTGTCAGAAACGAAGAAATGGTATTATAGATACATGAATTTATCATCACTACTTGGATGTTCGGCAGTCTTCAACTGTGCGTTTTTCCAAAAACTTCCTGCCTCGCACAGCAAAACCTTGGAATAAATTGTCGTGTGCAGTATTTTCGGACCGATATGACATCCAAACCTTCAAGAAAAGAGCGTATCTTAAAGGTCGGCAACGTACTTGTGACTCCTCTGGTGTTGCGAGTGTCCATGGGCGGCGGTAGTTGCTTACCATCAGGCAATAAGTTTGCTCGTTTGCCTTCTATATAAAAAAATGAACAATAAAAATTAAGAAGGCGGTAACCCTGGTGCGCATAGTCCGACGGTTCCTCTCTCTGCATGTTCAGATTATGACCATCTCCACAGCTCCGATATATATGTTGGCGTCTGTAATTTTTTTTATACAAGATTGACCAGCGTTTGACCTCAGTTACAGTGGTAAGTCGACGAGGTCGAGGATTTAGCGCGCTGGTTCAGTAACAGCCTAACTCTTGCCTTGAAAAGATCCCAATTAAATTATATGTGGGAGCTAGCCTATGTCCAGAAGAGGATACCTTCCGTCTGAAATGATGATGATTAATATTTATGATCTGACGGTACCTACATACCCGATTCACCCATTGTCCTTGTTGCACGATAAATTTAATAATTCCATAGATCAATTTGAAGAATTTAAGGAAACAACTTGTTTGTTTGCGTGATCTAAAGTTTTCCGTGAATATGTTCTTCAGGTTTGCTGTTTTCCTGTAGACGTGACACAGACTAACATAATCAATAGACTGAGCATGGCCATATGCCATCATAAAGGTGGTCTTCCACCGGTGAGACGAGGACGTGCAAAATTAAACAGTGACGACGTGTCTTTAGACTGATTTTTACAAGGACACAGTTTTAGGCGAGCTCGCGCGATAAAACGTACCAGGCCCGTATAGTCTATCTCGGTTCAAGATACTGTCTCGCCCCTCGTGCTAGGTCTTCGGAATAGACGGTTTTTTTTTTAAGACAAACGGATTACGAACAGACGGATTGCCTGATGGTAAGCAATTACCGTACAAGCGCGTTGTCGGCCTTTGATGGGGGTTGGAACTGTGGGAACCTTACTCACCATAAAGAACACAATACACCTGAAAGGTAGCAGTGCTATTATGACTGTGGTATTCTGTAAGGAGAATGTACTTCCTCAGTTGGGCTGCTCCAGATACAAGCGTGATGGTACTTCGCTGTGACCTACCTCTCATTGTTGGACGTAGTTTAAGGACATACCGGGTCCAACGGTTCTACGGTGTTTGTGTAGTCTGTCATCATCATCATTATCATCATATCAGCAGAAGAACGTCCACTAATGACTAATGTACATAGGACTCCCAAAAGCGACCAGCAGTGCCCAGTTTTGCGCCACCCACATCTAATGAATTTCCGCGATATTTACCATGCGTCGGTCCACCTTGTGGAAGGTCTGCCGACGCTGCACCTTACGGTATGTGGTCGCCACTCGAGAACCTTTACGCTCCAACAGCCAATGGTTCTACGTGCAATGTGCCTCATCCACCGCATCTTAAGTTTAGCGATCCGGAGGGCTATATCGGTATTTATTTATTTATTTATTTATTTAATCTATTTAATCTTAATGCACAACAAAAAGTACAAGGGCGGACTTAATGCCAAATGCATTCTCTACCAGACCGTCAGGTCAAATAGATACACAAGGTAATATGAGCGAGAAATTATAACAACGTTGAGATTATAACAAAAAATAACACTAACATATAATATGATTCTAAATATCTTGGTTACATACATACACAATAAACAAATAAATATAAGTTTATATAATACATTAAATATATACATATAGTATTATACCTGCAATTCTAGTTTGAAGATTTTTCGAGAAGGTGTTTGCGTAACTTGTTCTTAAATGAATACTTGGTCTGAGCTTGACGTATCTCAAGAGGGAGATCATTCCATAGGCCACTCGCATTAACTGCAAAGGAGTTAGTCATAGAGCCCGAGCGATACCGTATAGGGTAAGTGTAGTGGATAGGGTATCTATATATATTGCAGTCTATGCTTAACCCTAAATATGTATTGTACTGTAGATGTGTTTAAATTGACAGTCTTGTGGGCAATGCCATATTTTCCTGTTGGTGAAGTTATCTGGTTTTACTTATCTGTTGTGGCTAGGTTCATCCTGTTGTGTTATACACAGTGCTCGGCACTAACGGTGCAAAACTTTAACAAAACTTGTTGAACTGATGTATAGTAATACTTACCATCAAGAAAAATACGAATAGCTTTGGCAAATTTGGACCCGGGTATGTCCTTAAACTACGTCCAACAATGAGAGGTAGGCACAGCGATGACCATCACGCTTGAATCTGGGGCAGCCCAACTGGGGAAGTACCTCCTCCTTACAGAAGACCACAGCCATAATAGCACTGCTACCTTTCAGGTATGCTACCTTTCAGGTATGCAGTGTTGTGTTCCTGATGGTGAGTAAGGTTCCCAGAACTCCATCCCCCCTTAAAGGCCGGCAACGCGCTTGTGACTCCCCTGGTGTTACGGGTGCCCATGGGCGACGGTAATTGCTTACCACCAGGCAATCCGTCTGCTCGTTTGCCGCCTATGTCATAAAAAAAACTGTCTAATTTAATTGTATATCGGAATCTCAATATGCATATATTTGGGTGTAAGCATACAGTGTGGAAATTTAACTCGGGCCCTGGAGGGAAACTACCGTAAATCCTTGAGCTAGCTCATTTTACTTAAAGGAGACATTACTTTATTTTTAAAAAGAAACAAAACTGCATTCAAAGATTTTCTAAAACTCGCTTGCCTCGCCCGGGACTCGAACCAACTAAAATAAAAAAAATACTGACACTCTCTATTTTATTATACTAATCGATAGTATTAATACTCAGGAAAAAAAATCTCTAAAAACATTTGGTCTTAAAAATAAAAACAATCGCTAAATCTAACATTAACTTTGTTTTACAGAATTGTTACGTGTCTTTTACTTGTTAAAAGTGAACAGTAAACAAATGTTTGTTAGAGAAATTTTATCCTGAGTATTAATACTATCGATTAGTATAATAAAATAGAGAGTGTGAGTATTTTATTTTTATTTTAGTTGGTTCGAGTCCCGGGCGAGGCAAGCGAGTTTTAGAAAATCTTTGAATGCAGTTTTGTTTCTTTTTAAAAATAAAATAATGTCTCCTTTAAGTAAAATGAGCTAGCTCAAGGATTTAAGGTAGTTTCCCTCCAGGGCCCGAGTTAAATTTCCACACTGTATAATTGTTTTATGGCGCTATACACTCTTTTATGTCCACATAACAAGTTTTGTTAAAGTTTTGCACCCATAGTGCCGATCACTGGTTATATATAATTGCCTATTAGTATATAAATTACTTATTTATCGTTAATACCGACAGATAATTTTTTTATCCTACCAAGTATGTATTGGTTTTAAATAGTGGTTGTATTACTTATATGTAGTTTTGAATACCACTTTTTCATAATCAGCCACGGACTGCTACAGGCTTCCCCCATCCAGCATGGGGGCTTGTCATAATCGCCACGCTTGGCAGGCGGGTTGGCAATCGCAGTATATTGCGCCTCCGGTAGTTTTTGGTCGCAGTTTAAGTACAATACTGTGGGTACCCAACTATGATAGTTTTTTATGAAACATGTCATTTTTAATGATCTATTGTTTCTGAGAAGATTTCAGTTTTAACCACATGAAACCATACTAACTTTTTTTTGGTAAAAGTTTTTATTCTTTATCGGTGTGTAGGAAAAGACCAAAAAAATGGATTAACTATACCTATACCTACTATCTACCTCTTATATCTACAGCGTTTTAGGTATACCTACCTCTTTCTTTTACAGCGCTCAGAATAATATACATACATACATTTCAGCCGTATGCAGTCCATTGCTGGATATAGGCCTCCCACAAAAATGCTCGTCCGTAGGATTTTTCCCTTTGTCGCCTCTTACGACACCGAGAGATGGGGTGATGCTATTCTAGTCAGCCGGCATCACACGGCAGCGCTCATAAAATAATAGGAATTCGATTAATTAATTTTCGCAAACTCTCCTACTTAATAAACATATTGAATACAAAAATAGTACAAAATCAATTTAAAACTACATATCTGCGGATATGGGTGTTGTCGAGAGATATGGTACGATAACTCGATATCGATAGATGGATTATAATCGGCTGAGAATTTAGTCGATAACGATCTACAAATAACTTCTATCGATAAACTGCTGCCGAAACTTGTACACCTGCAGAAGGATTTGATCAAAGAGCGTTAGTGGCGGATGTCTTTTATAACTACACCCGTTTTTGGGCCCGGGTATGTCCTTAAACTACTTCCAACAATGAGAGGTAGGGCACAGCGAAGTACCATCACGCTTGAATCTGGAGAAGCCCAACTGGGGACGTACCTCCTCCTTACAGAAGACCACAGCCATAATAGCACTGCTACCTTTCAGGTATGTAGTGTTGTGTTCCTGATGGTGAATAAGGTTCCCAGAGCTCCAACCCACTTATAGGTCGGCAACGCGCTTGTGACTCCCTTGGTGTTGCGAGTGCCCATGGGCGACGGTAATTGCTTACCATCAGGCAATCCGTCTGCTCGTTGGCCACCTTTGTCATAAAAAAAAAACTACATTTACAAGTATATTTTTACGAGTGGACAATCTAATATAAAAGAGAGCAAACTTAATCGCCGATTACGTAGAACAAGACTCTGAAATGTATGTTGTTGCTTTACAGAGTGGCATATTTGCAACAGCGATAAAACTACTTAAATTAAAAAAAATAAAAGAGACTGTATGCTATGTGTTTACATTAGTTGAGTATTTCTTATGAGTGTACATATATGATTAGGAACTTGTTTTTAGAGTAAGAAGTGGCAATTGCCGTATGCTCATTGGTGTAAGAAAATGATATTAGTAGTTACAAGTATTCGCTAGCACTATTGATGTAAAACTGAGAAATAACTAAAAACTCAAAAAATAAATAAATGTTACTTGTACTTAAAAACAGTAGCTGGAAAATGGACACACCGAAATAAATTCCAGATCTTGCATATATTTAAACTTGTGAATATTATGCGATATCTTTTACAAATTATTCTATTCTCACAGATATTGTACCTAAGGACTAAAAGGCTTCTATTGTTGAATGACACATATATATGACTTTTAAAATATTTGCATCCAAATAAAAAATATATGTGCCGTGTGATGCCGGCTGACTAGAATAGCACCACCCCATCTCCTCCCGCGGGTGTCGTAAGATGCGACAAAGGGATTCATCCTACGGACGGGCAGCAGCGTCCGTCGAAACCCAATCTACAGCTACTGCGGTCGCCAACCCGCCTGCAAAGCGTGGCGACTATGGCAACTACCCCCCAAGATGATACAAGTCATATTTGAGGGAGGCCTATGTCCAGCAGTGGACTGCATACGGCTGATATGTACGTATGTATGTAAGAAATATATGCACTAAGATTCAAACCGAAAACCCAGTTCATTCCATAGCCAGCCTCCATAGACGGAGTCTCCGACTAAGTTAGAAGACGGTAAATATTGCCAGTACCAAATGATTGCCGTTTCCCATTACCCCCTATGCCTGTACTCTGTGTAATCCGACACACAAGCAACGTTGTAACTTCGATGGTAATCAATTATCGCGGATTCGATAGCTGCTGATCGATCGGTGTCGATATGCTTATCCCAGGTTATCAGCGAGACATTCCGCTTAAATCTGTATTACAAGATATTTTAAGTCAACTCAAATACAACATTTACGACCGCGGTAGTAAAAATTTTAAATAGTCCAGATTGGACACTCTTCGAAACCTCTCGAAGAATCCTCTCTCGGGAGTACTTAATATTTTAGACTCAGGACTAAACCAGTGCATTGAGCTTTATAATCCTAAAATACTTTCTACGGATCGTCGTTTTTATAGTAAAGTTCCTGAAGCTAATTTCAATCGGAACGATGTAGAGACGCTAGGTCCATGCTGGGGTCCCAGCGCGCACAAACTTTTTGCAGATATCGCGAAGCTTCTGGTTGATGTAACTAGTGACCGAAGAGCTGGCGGCTTCCTCGCATAACGTATCAGCTTTGCGATACAACGAAGAAATGCCGCCAGCTTCCTTGGTACAATGTCTCAAGGACCTTTTTTATTTATTGCAATTATTGTAAATAAAGATGTAGCCATGTCAATCGGAACGATTTAGGATCTCAACCTCATGGAATCTAGTCATTAGTAAATGCAGGCGTCACATACCAGAAGTTAAAAATACCGATATGTTTAGTATAGTGTGTCGACCGAGTGACATCCCTAGTGCGCAAAACGTTCAAGTTGATAAACAAGATCAAGTGCGGGCAGTTCGAAAAACTCGCATGTCTAGATGTTGATGTGAACTTCAGCCAGTCTTCATCCGAGACGACGAGGTTGTTCTCGAAACGTCGGAGGTAATAACAAATTGGATGCATGTGCCTTGATATTTATCGAGGCGCTGATGTTCAGGGCAACCAGGCGATATAAAAAAAAAGTTATTTCAGGTCTCGGTTCTAAAGGCCCTAACACACAATACATAGTTTAAAATTTTATGTAACTTACTACTCACTACAGTGAGCGACACAACCTTAACGTAAATGGTGTGTCCTGAGTCCTGACTCGGCTTGAAAATGGGTACCAGAGCTTTCAAGAAACATGTCGCCTAGTGCGATATAATTACACGTGAGTTTATCCGTTTATAACTAAGTAGTAGGTAGGTAAAGGCACCAATGTTGGACACTTTTAGCTGACAGGCACCAATGATGGACACTTAGTTCTTATTTCAAAAATGATAAAGTTATAAATTGAATATGTCCCAACAAATGCACAACACTTAACTACTTTGAAATAAGCACTAATGTTCATGATTGCTTCCTTGTCCATTACTGGTGCCGTCACCTTAGCATGGCTCATAACAGTTTTAATTACGTTAAGTAATTTATATACTTATAGTAGTATAAATAAATAGTTACACACAGAGCCGAGTGACTAATCGCAAGAATATGTACAATACTTACCTACCCGCCCAACAAACGTACCTTGATACTAAAGATTTAAGCCCACACTTTATCGAATTCCCAATCTCGTCCCATCGAAAAATCGTGTTAGTACAGGGTGTTGCTAAATAAAGCGTTATAGAGGGTGATCATGCAAGCCTAATTAACATTGCCGTCGACAGATGGCGTGATAAAAGAATTTATAACCCGCGATAGAGATAAGTGTGGGATGCTGGGATAAGATGAATCATTTCGCATGTCCGGTGACTAATGTTTATCTTATACCTATTTTAGACATTATTTTGCGATGGGTAATAATTATTTTGTAACTTAAATAAAATTATAATATATAAATATTTTTTCGGGGCGACTTACACCTAGTCCTTTGGTAAGCTCAGTAAGGCTTGTGTTGTAGGCACTGTTGTAGGCATGGGTTGTAGGGACGACGATATATATAATAGACAGATACATATACTTAAATACATAAAAAATGGCCACGCTAGTTGAACAAATATCTATGCTCATCACACAAATAAATGCCCTGACTGGGATTTGAACCCAGGACCATCGACTTCATAGGCAGGGTCACTACCCACTAGGCCAGACCGGTCGTCAATATAGATAAAATTGAATTGAAAAGTAGTAAATAGTTTCATCAATGCGAACTTTTATTATTTACTAATTTAAAAAATAACCTGTTTATAGTTCACAATATTTTTATGACAAAGAAATAGAATTGAATAGACGAATATGACGACCGGTCTGGCCTAGTGGGTAGTGACCCTGCCTATGAAGCTGATGGTCCTGGGTTCGATTCCCAGTCGGGACATTTATTTGTGTGATGAGCACAGATAATTTGTGTCTGAGTCATGGGTGTTTTCTATGTATTTAAGTATTTATATGTATCTATCTATTATATATATATCGTCGTCTAGTACCTACAACACAAGCCTTACTGAGCTTACCGTAGGACTAGGTAGATTTGTGTAAGATTGTCCCGGAATATTTATTTATTTATTTATTTGCCGTGTGATGTCGGCTGACTTTGCCGTGTGATGCCGGCTGACTAGAATAGCACCCCATCTTTTCCCGCGGGTGTCGTAAGAGGCGACAAAGGGAAAAATCCTACGGACGGGCAGCAGCGTCAGTCGAAAGCCAATCTACTACAGCTTACTGTGGTCGCCAACCCGCCTGCCAAGCGTGGCGACTATGGCAACCCCAAGATGATATAAGTCATATTTGTGGGAGGCCTATGTAGTGGACTACATACGGCTGAAATGTAAACGCGTCAAAAAAAAAACTTACGCACTCAAGTTATCTTAACGCTTATCTCTGAACTTTACATATACCAATTTACATATCAACGGATTCTTTGTTTTAAATCTCAACTATCATTTACCTATAAGAAACTTCAAACCATCTAGAACATGCGTGCCAGGCCACTCGGCAACAGAAAAACACAAATACGCGTTAACTTGTTAAGACTTAAGCCTTTTTAGTTCCAAGAAACGTGGTTCATAGGTCACCGATAACAATCGCATATCGCCATCTAATATAATATATCTATAATTTAATTCGTTATCTGTGGATCTTATTTCAAAGGAATAAGGTTGACTTTTGAGTGCAATTATTGTGAACCGGATCTGACGTTCGAAATAAATATTTGAAATGAAATGTAATTGAGTTATTACGTTTTTTTATCGCACTGTAGTTTATTAATGGGGAGACATTTTTACTCGATTGTCCGAAAAACAATGTGTAAAATTTTTGTATTCATCATCATCATAACAGTCGAAGGACGTCCCTGGACGTGACTGATGGACATAGGCCTCTTCAAAGCGACTTACAGTGAGGTTTTGCGCCACCCGTATCTTGACCGTCGTCGGTCCACCTTGTGGGGGTCAGCCCACACTGCCCTCGTCCGACTCGCTTCGGCGATAGTGGTCTCTTCTACTAACATACGGCTTTCGATCTTATATTCTTCTAATCTGATGATTCCCTCCATTATTTTTAAATTGGAAATATTTCTTAATTCTTTATATATGTAGGTACCATCGCCTGCGCACGCGTTGTTTTAAGAAAATTATCTCGTAGCGACCAAATTCCATTTTTATTATCTAACGGTTTTCTCTGTCATTCTCATGACACCTTAATTTAAAAGAGAAACATGCTCGAAATTAACAAACTTCGATGTTTGCGGTACCAGGCCTGCAAGCGTTCAAGCGAGTGTCGCCCTAATAACTCGTCATAGCTTCATAACATAGCCTAGCTCATTTGTATGTAAACTTAGCACAGCATAGTTCTGGTGTATAGGCACACTAAAGATGGCACACCGTAAGCAAAGACGACTGTGCCTAGAAGTGGCGTCGAGACAATTACTTTCTTAGGCGAGACGAAGCCCATAGAGCTTGGTCTATTCTTCATGCAAGAAAGGCTAACGGGTCGGCCACGACATTGCGCGAATAGCGGCGCGGCAAGCGTTTTATCTGTTCATTGCGTGTGATCCCAACTAACCGCAATGTACAGATAAAACGCTCGCCGCGCCGCAAGTCGCGCATTGTCGTGGCCGGGCCGTAAGGTTTCCTATAAATGCCATCGGCCGCTTACAGCGTCTGCGTCACAATGTTTACTATAGAATTGTACTGCTGTGGTCTCACTCATACGTCGACGTTGGCGTCTTTTTTGTTCAGAAACTGGCGTCAGACGTCGCGTGTGACATAACCTAAGAAGACCTTATAGAAACCTAAGGCTTTGGTCCCCTATTTTGTGCTAAACGCGGCGTCTGACGTCAGCGTCAACGTTTCAGAACAAAAAAGACGCTAACGTGGACGTGTGAGACAGACCACAACAGTACATCTCTATAGGCAGCATTGTGACGCAGTCGCCGTAAGCGGCCTACGGCATTTATAAGAAGACCATAGCCTAAGCCTTAGTTATTGAGCCGGTCAGCTGAAATGGACACACTGCTGGAACGTACACCAGAGGTTATAATAAGAATTCAGTGTAGATACCCTATGATAGCAAAGCACGAGACGGGTAAGATGAAATTATTTGTTGTTCATATGACAATGAATAATGAAGCGATAAAAATAATGAACATGGCGATAAGTTAATCAGTTTTATGATAATTTGTCGCCCACAATACAACTGTCAGTAAACAATAAGTGCGTTAAAGATTCTCATCTCACTCAAATTACTCTGCCTACTGGAGCATTCTAAATTTACAAAATGATTTGATTTTTTGACATCACTTGCACTCACCTTGTATCAGTTTGGGAAACAGATAACAGCTTTAGGGTCATTTTGTATTTCCTTCAGTTTACTTTTTTCTAAAGAGTGAATCAACTATTTGTTGTTGTTATTCTGTCCCATCAGCCAGGGGACAACGGAAGCATAGTTTGTTACAAGAAATGTGGCACCGCGTACTACTGTCGCACTACGGAAGAGACACATAGGTTCTACAAATATTTATATTTTGTTTATTTAGATGCAATTAAACTGTGGTTTGAAGAGTGACCCAGGGGATCGTAACCATGGCAACGAGGGACAAAGAATAGTTGATTGAGCCTAAAATGTTTTGACATAGTAATTAGCTTTACATGTATGTACTTTGCTGAAAATAAAAATAGCCTGAGTACAGGAATAAAGAAAGAAAATAAGCTTATTTCTTTGAATAAATCTACCTTTTAAGATATCTTTGTTTGTTGTTATATAATTTTATTGACAAACAACCAAAATAACAATTCATGATAAAAAATAATTATTTGATTAATTCATTAGCGAGTCATGTCCACATTATTGCGAGGAATTACGTTTTGTCCGATCTCCGGTTAATAGTTATAATATTTTGATTTTACTTTAAGCTATGGGTACTGACATAATAACTACTAATTTACGACATTATCTATGAAAAGGGACCTTATTGTAGATGGCGCTTATGTCGTTGTTCAAGACGATACAATACAAACGCAACGCGATTCGACGTAAGTGACATCTACAATAAGGTCCCTTCTCCTATATAATGACACTATTAACGACAGCTCTGACAGTCAGATGAGCACAGGTTGTTTTGAGCTCAGACCTTGGCGTTTTTTTTTTTTTTATGAAATAGGCGGCAAACGAGCAGACGGATTGCCTGGTGGTAAGCAATTACCGTCGCCCATGGGCACCCGTAACACCAGGGGAGTCACAAACGCGTTGCCGGCCTTTAAAGGGGGTTGGAGCTCTGGGAACCTTACTCACCATCAGGAACACAACACTACATACTTGAAAGGTAGCAGTGCTATTATGGCTGTGGTCTTCTGTAAGGAGGAGGTACTTCCCCAGTTGGGCTGCCCCAGATTCAAGCGTTGATGGTACTTCGCTGTGCCCTACCTCTCATTGTTGGACGTAGTTTAAGGACATACCCGGGTCCAAGGGTTGCGTAAGGATGTCCTGTAATATTTATTTACTATTGATTTGATCGATGTCTAGTTACTTATAAAATCGACTGACCACCTGGCTTCCACAAGCCACATAAACCCGATTCCCCGCACTAGATACCTAAATCATCGCCATATCATTAACCAGTCCACACATTGACTTCGTGGTCGATAATCAGATGCTGGCATGCGTCTATCACGGCATCTCTCTCGCCCCTCAGCCGGTGCATATGGCCGTCCTTATCGCGCGAATTAAAAAATAATATCTGGCTATCGCGGCCCGTATCGCAGCATCCGTTACGTATTGATAACAGTCCATCTGTGGACGTTCTATTTATGAGTTTCGTCATTTGTTTTATGTTGCTACTAGCAATTAAGTTGCGTGCGGCAAAAATTGTCAAAAAAAATGTTTTTATAGCCCTGGTTAAAACGGTATGAATTTAATACCGGTATGGATCCAGTACCGTTTCCAACAGAGTCACAGATATACTCTGGTAAATAGAATATGTCTGTGGCAACAGAAGAATGAGAATCCTAGGGGTCCTTAGCAGACTAAAAACTTTCACCATTTATAAATGTCGCCATTAAAAAGCTGAAATTTTATTTCAGTACAATACCATCATGCACTAAAAAAAAATAAGACCTTTGCTTTTCGCAGCTATAACCGTAAAAAACTAAAAATACTCCCAGCATTGGTCCAGAAGTATTTTGACTGCTTTTACTTCTTAAAAAGACGCTAAAAAAACAATTAGAGTTATTGGATATATACCGGTATAGAGTGTAACGGTATAAGTATAACAGATGACCAGTACCAGATGACGAGCCTAGACACATAATTTAGACTTTTATATGATAATTTTTCATTCCATTTTTTATCTTATCTGCATAGAACATAAAACAGTTCGTTGTTTACTCGATATATTGAACTCAGATAACATTGATTATCAGATGATACACATTCTCATTAAAAGTAATGATAAAGATAAGTGGGTAAGAGGAAAAATGAGATATACATAAGATTATCATGGACCCGTACACTATGCCAATGCAATATAGTCCTTATTATAGTAACTTAAAGCATACAATTGTATATTGTTAACGAATACAGTGTATAGTACTGAGTTCTATTTATACAGACGTGTTCAAAAATATTAATCCCAGCGTAAATATTTTTTTATACTGACGGTGGCAAATAAGCATACGGCCCGCCAGATGGTAAGTAGTTACCGTAGCCGACCTTTTATAAACCTATACACTCCATTTTTGAAGAATCACATATATTATCCTCACATAATATATTGGATTCCTCTACTGTGCGTTTCTCTAGGAACTTGCTAGGCAGGCCTCGCACATCAAAACTGTGGAATGTTTTGCCATCAGCGGTAATTCCGGACCGATACGACCCTCATACATTCAAGAAAAGAGCGTACTCTTTGTGACGCACGCCCTGGTGTTGCGGGTGCCCATGGCGACGGTAATTGCTTACCATCAGGCGATCCGTCAGCTCGTTGCCACCTTTATCATTAAAAAAATCTATTTCCCCTCACTACAGCGAGAAGAGTGAAACATGCAAAAAAACTTTTTGAAATCGCATTGACTTATTCTTTGCGTTTAGATACATTCAACATTTTTGCAAAAGGTGCCTTTAGCTTGGTTAGCTTGTGGTGGCCAGTACGATTTTCGAATGTTCTAATTCGATTTTCAACTCGGTGCGTTAGCGAGGCTCGCCTGCGCCCGCCGCCGCCGCGGGGGCAAGTGAGCTGTACCTCGCGAATTTAGATTTTAAAATCATAGCAATAAGAACCATAGCAATGAGAAGTCAACTTACTTTAATCACTAGTGGATAAAGTGCGTTTTTACCCTCTCGTATTAAAGGATAAACAAGCGCTTTACGAGCTAGTGGGGGGAAAAATCTATTTATCGGTCACGGCGTCCACCTTTGGGCATAGGCACAGGGAGCGATGTCTAGCATTGTGTACTAGGCTAGGCTAATAGTCCGCTGCACTACGTGTCCTAGATCTTTGTCTAAACATTATCATTTGACCTACACGACCAATGCTTTGTCGTAGCAAATCGTGCCGATCGAGCTATGCTGCGCAGGTACGTAGTGTCCGTACGTGCGCTATCACCGCGTTCAGCACAAAGCAACTGATGTAAGTACGTTGCAATGACTATCGGTGTTATCGAACTTTGTTGCATATTATTTGGATACGAGTAAGTCGAGTGTATAGTTACTTATCGGCCTTGCCTTACCTGTTTCAACTGTTTTCAAACGAGCAGACGGATTGCCTGATGGTAAGCAATTACCGTCGTCCATGGGTACCCGCAACACCAGGGGAATCACAGGGGGAGGCGCGTTGCCGACCTTTAAGGGGGGTTGGAGCTCTGGGAACCTTACTTACCATCAGGAACACAACACTACATACCTGAAAGGTAGCAGTGTGTTGTCTTCTGTAAAGACTTCTCCGGACTCAAGCGTGATGGTAGTTCACTGTGCCCTACCTCTCATTGTTGGACTTAGTTTAAGGACATACCCGGGTTCAAAAATGTGTTTACGCGCATGTAAATCCTCTGGGTTTGCAGGCATCCATAGGCTACGGTAGCTGCTTACCATCAGGCAGGCCGTAGCTTGTTTGCCACCGTCGTTGTATTTAAAAAACTACTTGTTGACGACAAACATACATCTAACAGCATTACAGCTGTGTGTGTAAAATAGGTAAAAAATCAATTAAGCGTACACTATTTAATTAAGTAAAGGTAGGTTTCGCAAAATTGTTACATGCAGTTTAGTGTGTTTGTCAGAAAAAAGATCACAGTCTGGTGCAGTATTTATGAAATTGTTGAGGACGCGAGCGCGGAAGATCGGTCAGTTTTGATGTGCCATCGTGCGGGAGTCTCTTCAGCAAGGAGGCGATGATGGCGGCTCCGTAGGTACCTATTAAGTACAAATAGAAAATTTCCTCCTACCTAACTAAATGACACAGTTCAGGTAAGGAAGCATATTAAAGTATATCTATTTTGTGAAGTCAAATTTGTTTATACGAGTACCTACATTATTATTTTTACTTTTATATTTTAGTATTTTCAGTTATATCTTGTTATATACTGTTTGATATGTTTTCTTATCGGACTACGCATAATTATGTAAGTACTTTAAGATTTGCTGTATCACTGTATTGAAAAAATAAGTCCCGCCGTAGTTTCTTGCCGGTATCTCCTCGGGTCAGAGGTGTAGGGTTTGAACCGGTGTAGATTTTTCTTTGACGATTTTTCATAAGTGCATGTAATGTGCCTAAATTGAAAAATAAAGATCCTTTATCTTTTTTTTTATCTTTTTATCCTCGTCACCAGGTCAGAAAATATCGTCTCACCTCTCAAAATCCGACAAGTAGACTTAGGTCGAAATACCGCCTAACTTCTAGGGAATTGAAATCCAACATACCTACCCAGTAAAAATTTGGTGGCAGCAGCGGCAAAAGTAGCTGAGCGGGTGAAGTTTTCAAAATGACCTACACGCGCTCTTATTCTCTTCACTATAGAGATGTGTTGACCTCCTTTTGAACCCCTCAAGCTTAGCCTCTTCTGCTGCCTGTACAGCTCTTAGTCCCGCCCGTACTCAAATTGTTACCACTTCCACAGCTCCGATATATCTGATGACTACTGTACACATTCCGCTTAAGCATTTTCATCCATATTAAGCGCACGCGCAAGTCTAGTTGTCCTTGTTTTGTGAAAAACGATTACTAATAGTTAAGCCCTGGTTTCTCTGACCACCCGCTGCCGGCGACGTTTCAGAGAAAAACACGCGTCGGTCGCCGGTCGCCGGGTGGTCAGAGAATCCAGGGCCTAACTTATTTTCTTGGTTAACATTGCTTCTAGTACTATGTATATTATCTAAACCATTTAAACTGAGATAACATAACTACGTGGCGCCATCTCTATCTGTAACCCGACAACTTAGCATCCTATTACTTTAGACAGATTCAATCAAATATGAATTAACGTACGTCAAGCGATTTGGTCCTCTCCTGGTGATAACAGTCAGATAACCGACTGATAAGAGATGGTTAATGGACTTCGTTGTTTTGTGGATAAGATAGTATAATGAATCCTCGATTGTCTCATTTATTGTTGATCTTATTTCCTATAGCCACGAGTGCGTAGAGAAAAGCATATAATTAGGTATATCTTTCATAAATTATTTTTATTTAATTACCTTATGAAAATTCCAGAACATACATAAATCAAAAATTCTTACCATTTTCCTGCTATTTACATGATAAAATGAAAATAATTTATTTACCACTTTTTTTTACATTAGCAAGATCGTAAAATTTGTGTGAAAAAAAGAAGGTATTCTAATGAAACATATTAATAATGAATTAACGGTCATCTGTCACGACGTAAACATTTCATCACATTACTCTTTGACTTTACCGACTTCGTAAAAGGTAAGATGGATTATTTTTTTCTACAATGCTATCACCGCCTTCAGCACAAAGCAACTGATGTAAGTACGTTGCAATGACTATCGGTGTTATCGAACTTTGTTGCATATTATTTGGATACGAGTAAGTCGAGTGTACAGTTACTTATCTTATAAAATTATAAATATTACACAAATACTAACAAAATATGTAGTAAAACACTAAACGCAACGTGAGCATCAACTGGTTTAAAGAGATAGTTTTCGTTAGTTTACATACTGTATACTATAACGGCTTAAGCTATTTAAATTTCATCTTTGAACTGTCATTTCGTACTAAATATATATTGCTTCGGGTTACGCCCGACGGTTGCAAGTTACGAACAACAAGTGACTCAACAATCCCTGTGCGTCACTGTATTAACAACACAACAACAACACAACACAACACTGTAGTAACAACATTTAATTAAAAATGTAACGGCTTCTAAACTCTTCCTGAACCCTCTTCCTATTAAAGAAAAAAAATGTTCGAATTCTAAATTTGAACTTGGAAGGGTAACCGCCAAATTGTAGGTGTCCCGGTTAATTGCCGGGTCTTAATCCACTGCTCCCGGATACGGTTGGAAGTCAGCGGTGCGTGTTTCCATTGCACAGACTGGGATGTCGCTTTCCGTACGATACAATAACTTTCTACAGTAGGTCGAAGAGGCCGTATTTATTATTGGGAACAACGCCTTTTATCCACGTGTAGGGCAAAAACATTGGAATATCAAACGTTTTATAATTCAGTAATCCGTTAACGACTCTAAACACAAAATTTAGTGTTCTTCTAACTGAAATAACACAGAAGTAAACTAACAAGTTTGCTCTTAGAGAATGCGTTGTTCGGCAAGGCCTTGCATTTTGTAACGCTTTACAAGATGTCATTTTACTTTGCTGAGCTTTATATAATTTAAAAAATTTAAGTGTTTTAAAATTAATCCTTCCTTGACTGCATACTTCTTCGTTAGAAAACATAATGAATATATATGATAAATCAATGCAACTTAATCTAAAGCTTTCGTAAAAATCTGAAAGTTGAACATTCGGCTTCGTTGGTTTTTAGTCTACGCTAGATTTGCTCAACCGAACCAATATTATCAAAATGAACAAAAAAACACTACAAAGTTGAATTATATAAGTAACAGCAAAATGTTAGGTTAACTGGAAGCGATCCTACAAAGGGAAAGTTCGCCTTTGTTCTTTTTTATTTTTACCCTTTAAGCTCTGGTTTCCTTGGATAACGGTACCGTCATATAGCGGTTGTCTCCATACTTTGTACTTAGTTCAAAATATGGAGTCGATAAAATGATAAACCAGAGCTTCAAAATTTTTTGCAATAAAGAGTTATGTATATAGGTATTTACAATAATAACTGTCTCCTAGATTTTTTTTTATGTCATCCGTCATCCGTTAAATCCCGCGCAACAACGGACCCTCCAGATCCCAATCTCCGCCTATTAACCGCCACAGATTAAACAATAGCTCGGTAATCGAAAAAATAATTTCCCTAATTTGTCCGAAGCGCTAGACTGACGGGCGATTTGTCCGGCCAATCGCGAGATGGCGTGATTGTTAACTTGTAATTAGGCCTATTTGTTTGCTTTATCTGTGGATCGGTAGAACAATAGGGAAAGGTCGGATTCGATTAGTGTGAAGTGATTTAATTGTTTTTTTTAAACGTGCAGTCGCACGGTTTTTTAGTTTGGAATTAGATGTTGCTATCAGTTTTATTTTCGTTAATTTAATTAGTTTTCTGCTGTCAAAGGAGTCTTACTTCCACCTGAGGGTCCTCAATACCGCGAACATTTTGAATTATTGTCTCTGTCATTCTAATTACACCTTTAATACCTTTATTGATGTAAAAGAGAAAGAAGCAAGAGAAACCTCGATTTTCCCACTAGGCCTTTTATAATGTAAACTTCAAGAAAAAAAATCTCGCTTTAACTATAACAGAGATGGCGTGACGACTTAGATACGTTTGACGGGCTGGTGGGCAACTGGAAACAGCGGATCGGGAGTCATGGCAAACAAGGGGAGAGGCCTTTGCCCAGCAGTGGGACACACTTATAGGCTAAGAAAAAAAAACTAATTACTTTATGTCTTGTAATATTTATTTATTTTATAAACGATCATCTTGGCTGCGGCCCCTGAATCAGTTGCGATAGGACTTAACGTGCTTACAAGACAATGTTGGTAATCCAACCCATGTTATTGTTAGTTTATCAGTATAATGTGAGATTTCTGTTCCCCGTACTCGCGGGTGGCCGCGGCAGTGAACTGACGTAGCATTGTATGCCGTATAATGGCTACTAACATGCTTGGATGTGTGTTATTGCGGATTTTGTATTGTTGTAAATCCCTCTATATATCTGCTACTATGCTATTTAATCCCAATTTTTTTTTTATGACATAGCCGGCAAACGAGCAGACGGATTGCCTGGTGGTAAGCAATTACCGTCGCCCATGGGCACCCGTAACACCAGGGGAGTCACAAGCGCGTTGCCGGCCTTTAAGGGATGGTTGGAGCTCTGGGAACCTTACTCACCATCAGGAACAAAACACTGCATACCTGAAAGGTAGCAGTGCTATTATGGCTGTGGTCTTCTGTAAGGAGGAGGTACAAGCGTGATGGTCATCGCTGTGCCCTACCTCTCATTGTTGGACGTAGTTTAAGGACATACCCGGGTCCCAATTGGTTCATCCGTGTAAGCGTGAAGAGGTAACAGACAGACAGAGTTACTCTCACATTGGTTATGGATATATAATGACGGCTTGGCTTGTTAGTAACTGATTCGAAGTGATAAAATCACTTCTCGGAAACATATGGGTGGCCAATATTGAGTAAATATTGATTTATTTTAGCCAGGTGTTCCAACTTTTTTGTCTTTCCTGTGGCCTTAACAGCTAGTGTGTATGTAAGTTATGTTCTTGCCTCCGATTAAGATGGATCACGAAGGAATTATTGTCCATTAAAACAAAGTGGGCTAGGATCTCGTAGGTTCAGTTTCCTGCCTATGAAGCTGACGGTCTTGGGTTCAAATCTCAGTAAGAGCATTTATTTCTGGGATGATGCGTTCCTGAGTCATGGGTGTTTTCTACGTATTTGGATATTTGTATCCATACTAATTTTGTAAATGCGAAAGTAACTCTTTCTTCACGCTTAGACCGCTGAAGCAATTGGGATGAAATTCGGTATGGAGTGAGTTTGAGCTACAAGAAAGGATATTGGATAATTTTTATCCCGCAGCCATACTTTAAAGACGGGCATGGCTGGCCGATAAGTCGTGAAGAAAAGCTAGTATTATATATATTTAGCTGAGTACTCACAACACACGCCTTCTTGAGCTTGTTGGGCTCTGTATACTTGTGTAAGGATTTTTTGACCATTAAATCTTCTGTCAAAAACATCTTATTTAAACATTAAACTTTTGCATCCACCAGTACTTATAAAATGATTTTTGATATAACCTGAATAGCGCTTGTCCAGCGCTCTCCCCAATCACTTTGCCCATCTTGTAACATTGTTCTTTCTCAACTTAACTGACCAGCAGTTAAAAAACACCCTTGAGGACTAAGCTATAAAGTTGCAAATCCTGCAAGTAAGCCTTGTCTCGACCTACGGCCTGCGATCCATTTCATCTCGACCAAGCATAAACTACAAAACAGGCGTCAATTGTTAACAACCACTCGATTCTCTCGAGCGATACAATCAATTTTGTCTTTTATTTTCTCGCCGTAGAGTCCCGATTGGTTTTATTCGACGCCCCGAGCGTTTAGATCGGTGCTCCGTCAAATTAGATCTGACATAACAAGCGAGTTTCAACCATAATTTGAGCTGTTTGAGATTGATTTTTAATTCACACCTGTTATCTATCGATTCATCTATTTGCATGACGGATAATACATTTCATTGCAATTGAAAAGAAACTTTATTTGTGTTGATTTAAAGCGTGTATTTGTGTGGTAAGTTGGTGGGATAGAATGTGATATTTTGTGTTTGTGTGTTTGTTTTGACAGACAGTGTACGTGTTACGTGTGACTACGATTATGCGATTGTGTGGAGCGTTTTAGATCAACTGATAATGAGCGACACATGGATCTACACTTGAGTGCACTTCACGGCACTTTCGTCAACATCTAAAATAATTATGACAATTTGTATAAAATATAAATATTATTCATGAACCCCTGTATTGTGGCCTTTGTGGTTTGTGGGGAAGGCTGATGTCCAGATGCAGACGGCATATAATATGTTCTCTACCTACTTCTCTCTATCTAGATGCACCATATAAACATATAATACAGAAGAGTTGTTTAAACCATAATAGGTATATCAGAATTGAATCATTTCTACATTTATGTAAACTGGCAGCCAAAAAAAATTCGTCAACCCCTATGTACGAACGCAAACAAGATGTCTATATAGTTATATTAGGTAAAGTTTGTAGTATGAAATCTGGAGGAGAAAGAGAACTTTTCGGCCGCCTATGTAATTGAGTCAGGTACAAAATAATAATATTTTATCTTTTTTCGTAACCACTTAAATTAAAGTATATTCAATTGATTACATCATGCTATTTATTTACTAGTACAGGATAGTAAATAAATTTGAATAGACTTTAACCGCAAAACCGGTGTTAATACGAGATTTCAGATGCAGGGAGAGCAAACAACCCAGAAATAGGAGCCCCGCGAAATCGACAAATGACAATAAAAATGATTGCAACTGATTTCAGACGAAAAATTAATCCAACGATCGTAACTGGTTTCGTACGACGATAAAAAGTTATTGGTTACGAAATACGATTACATACGGGGCCGAGAGGACAGCGAAAACTGCTCATTGTTTTCCTGGACCGTATGTCCGTTGGTTTTACATTTCATATAGTTTTTGTCCGTCCGTCCGTACGTTAATGGCCAAGATTAGATAGCGGCCCGTGTTTTACTTTAATTATATATGTTTTTGTGTCGGTAATAGCATAACATGTGCTCACAAGTTGCGGTGACTGTTCTCTTTAAAGTAAAGTAAAGTGTGACTAGATTGCACGAATTTTTAAGGAGATTAAGATAATAGTTTCTTGTATTACAACAGAGTAAGTGTAAATATATCGCACTAGGCGACATGTTTCGGGTGAGCTCTGGTACCCATGAGCTACGCATTATGTACCCAGAATCACGAGTTGAGTAGTTAAGTACCATCACGCTTGAGTCTGGAGAAGCCCAACTGGGGAAGTACCTCCTCCTTACAGAAGACCACAGCCATAATAGCACTGCAACCTTTCAGGTATGTAGTGTTGTGTTCCTGATGGTAAGTAAGGTTCCCAGAGCTCCAACTCCCCTTACAGGCCGGCAACGCGCTTGCGACTCCCATTGTGTTGGGCACCCCCATGGGCGACGGTAATTGCTTACCATCAGGCAATCCGTCTGCTCGTTTGCCACCCTTGTCATAAAAAAAAACTTTAAATAAAATGATTACAGAATACACACAATGTACCTATATTGTAAGTTGTAATCGCCCGTTTTCCAACAAACTGGTACATTGTCCGTACACTAGTTAGGTTATCGTTACAAACCGGTCCCTGTTCCACAGATAGCATCGCGCTAGACAATGCTGCGTGGGCGCCGATTACGTCGCCATCTTTGTTTTGATGAATTCAATTAGGCGACTACTGATTTTGGAGCGGACCGAGGGTAGGCGGATTGAAAATAGATGACACATACTTAAGAAAAAAGACCCCAAAGCTGGCAGTTTCTTCGCGAAATGTATTAGTTTTGCGATACAGCGGAGGAAGGCTGCCAGCATTCTCGGTATATGACAAAGGATCAAATTTTTGACGACGTTTTATTCACTTTTTATTATTATAGTAAAAACACTGAAATTTTTATTGTTGAATTTTTGAGATTTGATAATAGGCATTTGTTACGTGCTAATATTGCGACCCGAGCTAGCGAAAGATACTAAAATTGAACTACGAGCATAGCGAGTGGAATTTTGAGACTTGGGATGGTTAGTACCCACTAATGAGAGGGGAATATATTTTGCTGTCGTTTGAAATTACAGTCATTTCACCTCTCCAACCCGAGGAAAATGCTAACTCTAAAATATTAAATTTTACTCCAAATCATTAGTATCAATCATTTTATGATGATGAGATCATTTCAATTGACATCCAACCTAGCTAAAGGAAAAAAAAAAGAAGTTACTTTGATCCCCTTGTGAATAAATTGCAGTTTTGCTATTTATTTTTAAAGAATAAAAACGGAATCTACGAGCGAGTGAGGTGAAATTCAATAAACTTGTAACGTTGTTTTTCTACTCTTTTTCACCTGAAATATTATGAACATTAGGTAGGTAGGTGGATAGTTTATCACAGTTTATGAATTGATGAATACACATTTTTGATTTGAATGATACTAACTGCAGGACTGTAGTAGCAATTAAGATTATTAGATTAAACGAGGAAAATTTAAATTAAATTACCAATAGAAAGATACTATTATGCATTATTTTAACCAAGAATCAAATAATACTGACATTCGTAACGTCTATATACAAAATTGCATTCACGTAAGTCATAAAGTAGCATAGCACGCATGTATTCTATGCAATTTCTTAACGCGTTCACTGCCACCGACGCACATGTGCGTTCATTTCCATATATTTTTGGAGGGGGTGGCAGCGAATGTGTTAAGCGATATAACACTGGTTAAAATATCTGTTTATGCAACAGTGCAACAGGTGGCGCTGTGCAACCTAACTACCAAAACACCTACAACTGAAAACCAGCGCTGGGACAGTCAGTCTGTGACTCAGCAAACGCTGTCGCACTGTCTTAGATTAAGTATTATTTTTTTGTTATATAGTCATAAGCAAATTAATTTATTTCCTTGTTGTCTGTGTATAGCGTGTGTTTTTTTTGTATGACATAGGCGGCAAACGAGCAGACGGATTGCCTGGTGTTAAGCAATTACCGTCGCCCATGGGCACTCGCAACACCAGGGGAGTCACGAGCGCGTTGCCGACCTTTAAGGGAGGTTGGAGCTCTGGGAACCTTACTCACCATCAGGAACACAACACTACATACCTGAAAGGTGGCAGTGCTATTATGGCTGTGGTCTTCTGTAAGGAGGAGATACTTCCCCAGTTGGGCTGCCCCAGATTCAAGCGTGATGGTCAACGCTGTGCCCTACCTCTCATTGTTGGACGTAGTTTAAGGACATACCCGGGTCCGGGTGTGTGGCAATAAATCATTATTCTATTCCATTCTATTCTAATTTTCAGGATTGCAATGTTGTTAATTTACTTTTTTATGGTTTACCACGACTATCGGACATAAAAAATATGATGTATTTAAGGGCAAACACAGAATCTTCGATACCGTATATAGCTAACTTTTTAGGCTATTTTTTACATATTAAAGTCAAGTTACACCCTAAAATTGTACTCCCTATAAGTTGCTCTACTAAACTAGACTTCTGAAATTTGGGGACCTGTTGACCTGATATACAGGGTATTTTCTAATTCGGGAACCTGTCTCCTCTCCGTCACCGATTTTTTTTTAATTTAAGCACGTTACGGTTCTAACCTTACACATCGTAACTTAAATTTTAAAATAATTTGGTAGCTCAGTAAAATATATAAATATAATAAATTTAAATATGTGTTATGACTGAGCCCCACCTTGTGTTACGAGTACTCAGCCAACGATATAAATAATTAAATACATAGAAAAAATCCAATGAATCAACAAATATCCGTATTAATCTTACAAATACGTGCCCTTACCGGGATTTGAACGCAGGACCATAGGTTTAATAGGCAGGTTCACTACCCACTAGGTCAGATTTTTTTTTTTAATGACAAATTTGGCAAACGAACAGACGGATTGCTTGATGGTAAACAATTACCGTCGCCCATGGGCACTCGCAACACCAAGGGAGTCACAAGCGCGTTGCCGACCTATAAGTGGGTTGGAGCTCTGGGAACCTTATTCACCATCAGGAACACAACACTACATACCTGAAAGGTAGCAGTGCTATTATAGCTGTAAGGAGGAGGTACTTCCCCAGTTGGGCTTCTCCAGATTCAAGCGTGATGGTACTTCGCTGTGCCCTACCTCTCATTGTTGGACGTAGTTTAAGGACATACCCGGGTCCAGACTTGTCGTCAAATAAAATAAAAGGTCCTCCTTAGCCTGTATGTTTGTCAGCATAGCACCAAACAACCTAATGATAGCCAGCGGCCTCAATAACACTACTTCACCCATATCTCTGCAACCATTACAACACATCTATCGCCAGCCATCGGACAACCATTAATACCGCGATTTAATCACTAAAATGCGACACTATGACAGGTTGCTGTTATTAAACAAACAAACAACATATGCATACACCTGTCAAAATAGAAAATCAACCTTATACCTTTAAAATACGGTTCAAATATTCTAAATCAACCGCATTTAAATTTAATACCCACTTCGGTTTGACATCCGACGTGTGCGCACCGTAACGTCGATTATTCGATAATTTTCGAGATTAACATCGGTTTTTGACAACTGGCTTTGAAACTGAATGTTTAAAAACACATTAGATGAGTAGAAAGCCGAATAACAATTATTATTAAACTGTTATGTTTATTTAGATTATCAAAATGGCTAATTTCCGGTTTCGCCCATGGCCGAATGAAAAGGAGGCTGTATGTTTGTTATCACGGTTATAGTACTATATGGATTGGATATTCGAGCTGATTTGTCTTGCTTTTCCTGTAAAAAACACAAACTTCATATGACCTTATAATAAATCCGCATTAGGTATTAAGGATAACTCAAAATGTCCTAGTTTGAACGTGAAATTTAAAAGTGACCGCACTAGGCTTCAGAGAAAAAAAAATCGCTTGACATAAAAAAAATCACGTAGCGCATAGTACCATCACGCTTGAGTCTGGAGAAGCCCAACTGGGGAAGTAGGAGGTACTTATAGAAGACCACAGTCATAATAGCACTGTTACCTTTTAGGTATGTAGTGTTGTGTTCCTGATGGTGAGTAAGGTTCCCAGAGCTCCAACCCCTCCTAAAGGCCGGCAACGCGCGACGGTAATTGCTTACCATCAGGCAATCCGTCTGCTCGTTTGCCATAAATGTCATTTCAAAAAAATGTCAGTGCGAATTAAATATTTCTCTACTTTCTTAACAAATACATATAAAATAGTTTAAAGTTTTTTTTATAATTATTTAGGAGTTTATTGACGAGCCGTTCGAATTGTCTGTTCAAAGACCGTTAGCAATAAAAATGTCTGACTGAATCGTTTGCTGAATGTACTCGCTGCGCAGGATTCCCATGATTTAACCGCGAGATCGTGTCGAGTGGGATAGACCGTATAATTAACTCGTGATTTAGCTGTATAGATGGCGCCACTAACGCCTGGCTATCAAGAACTAAGGTAAACGTAGTGTGCGATTTACTAATACCTCACTCCGACAACGGTCGGACACAGGTAAAAAACTTAGCTAAAGTATCTGAAATATTTTGTAGAAGCACCTGAAAAACTTAAGTTTAAGCACCTGAAAATCTTAGCTAAAGCATCTGAAAAACTTAGCTAAAGTAGTAGTAACGTGTGTACACGCATGTAGGTACATTTTTTTTTCTGACCCACTTCGTAGTTCGTGTAAATATGAGATCTCTAGTTTTATAAATCTTATTATTACTGTTATGATTAATTAAAAAAAATCCATATTATATCCATTAATGACGTGCAAGTTGCTGAAAATTGTCAAAAATGCGATGTTTTCAGAAGATCTCGAGTATTTTCAAGGGAATGTAAAAGTTTTGTGAGAACTACTATAGTTTTCGTACTATTCTATTTTTACCTCTATAATTCAGGTAAGTGTTAAAAACTGATAGTACAAGTATTTAGTGCATAGTGGTTTTTTTTTATACAATACTGACCAGCGTTTGACCTCAGTCACACCTGATGGTAAGTGACGACGAGGCCGAGGGTGTAGCACACTGGTTCAGTAACAGCCTATTCACTTTTGCCTTGAAAAAGCCCACATACCTTTCCGGGAATACAGACGAAGGGAGTGAATCCACAACAATGTGTCCCCAAAGGCGGAGTCTAAAAAATTGTCCTTTAACCGCGTATGAGGTTTGACGTATGATATTTTATTTTAGGCAATAATAACTTAGATAGACCAATGACTACTTTTTTTAATAGCGGGAATTTGCTTATTGAAAAATAACTACCTACAGCCGATAAAGGGCGCTGGCTTAAAGGACTAGTTTCCAGGCCATACATGTTTAAAAAAAAAAAGATAAAGGGAGGAATAACTGTCAGTAGAATATTGGGGTCTTTTTGGGAGCCTTTTTGAATTGGAATCGGAGTCTATGTATATGGTCTGATTCTACTGCCTTTTATAATGTTTATCACAGCATATTCTTGTTCTCTTTTCTTCTAAAGAACCTAAAAGAAGACCTCAAAGCTACAAACGTTAAAAGTGCAGTACAGACCCGACTGTACCGCCATTGTTACGCAAAAATAAATCTTAGTCCATTGACATAAAGGCTTGTTAGTTTAGTTAGAGAGGGCAGACGCAATAAACAGAGATGAATTATTTTAACGTTGAAAGGTCGTGCCGATGGTGGATAGCTGTTTATAATTAATTCTCGTGTATTTGTTGTTTCACGCGTGACCTGTCAAACATTATATTTATAGGCTAGTGATAGTATTATTTAGTCTGCCTAGGTTTTGAAGCGGAGTTCTATTGGGTTTTATGGGTAGGATGAACGAGCGAGCGAAGGCCTTTGCGTTTACGTTTAAGAACAACATTTCTATTGTACATATACGATTTTTTTTTATATGTATGTTCTAAATGGATAATAACTTTGTAGATTAGTAGACATTTTTTGATTATTTTAGTAAGACATCTAAGAATCCACTGAAGATACTTGGAAGATCGCGGGAATCCATTGTATGCGGGTGGCGAAAAACTGGTAATTGTGGGTTACATTGAGTGGGGATGGGAGGCCTATGTCCAGCAGTGGACGTCCTTCGACTGTCTTATGTCAAGGCCATGAGGTGCTGTCAGATATTTTTGCGGCATTGATATCTTAAAATATTGCCGCTGACTGCACGTCCAAGATAAAAATAAATACATAACTTTTTAATGGTTATTTGAAGATCTATTTAGCTTAATAGTAGGTACTATCGAACCTTCTCGTATAATCGTGTATACATATAGTACAGTCTGCGTCATGGTTGCAGCCAGTATGGCCAAATATATCTATACACATCCTTACTGTTATATAAATAGAAATCTGTATTGATATATTTGGCCATACTGACTGCAACTAAGTATATGACGCTCACTGTACAGCAACGGTCATTAAGTCATTACATCAACGGGGTAGACATTTATAATTGATCAAACCAAAAAAAATTATTTGAAGTCCGTCAACTTGGAGGCCATCAGCAATGAATACGATATATTAACAGTAAACAGTCCAGTATTTTACAAATAAAGCAGCAACAGGTAAGTGTCGGAATGCCTGTCCGAACAAAATAAGTAATAAGACAATTACCTGTTGGCAAAATGCTCCGATACAACAATCGGCTCGCCCCGCTATCTCCTCATCGGTAATTTGGTAATAAAATGAAAATACGTACCTCCTTATCTATAATCCACCCTATATAAACACCATGCACTATATAAACAATGCACTGTAACTCCTACATGTCTTAAAATCCCGCGGCCTCAAGCGAATATAGGTTTTATAGCATTTAGCTACAACAGTTATAGTTAGTGTTGTTCAATTGAGAGTCGTTCTTAAGCCGTAAGGATTAATATGCCTTGAGCGGTGCATCCAGCTCTTCTGCTTTCGCGGATTCGTGTGGCTGCAAATTTAATTTTCTTTAATAAGCTCGCGCTTTGTTGCTATTGGATTTGAGACTTTAGTGCGAAGGATATTTGGTTTAGTTTTGTGCGTCGTTGAAGCTGTGTTGCGAGGCATGTATCCAGATAGGCAGCGAGTTTCATCGCGCGAGATGAGAGGCGCGATAGCAGCCCCGCCCCTGTTTTTTTCGTGGTTCTAAGTAACAATGCTGATCTCTTGGCTAAATAACGTCGATAACTGAGTGTTCTCGATACAGAACAGAATGGTAGTTTATTTTTGTTCGCGAATCAAGTTTGTAATTTATAAGGATGTGAACTAGATTGTTTTTGAGCGACTGGCGACTCGCCGAACTAGTTATTATATTAGTTTTTGAGTGGAAATTGGACATCTTAGTTCTTACTTTGATATAGTAACATGCTTTTAATGCTTCAGCGTAGATATTTATAATACAAAAACTCAAGAATGTGACTGGAAAAATGTTTCATTGGAAATGGCAGTATAAAAGGTAGTTATTTTTTGTTAGTTTGAGTAGTCCGGTAACGCGTTCTGTTCCCATGGGATCTTCGCAGGCGAAGTCGGGGGCCGTAGCTAGTTTTGGCGTGTCATTGGCGGCCAAATACTTCCTCCATAAAAATGTAGGCTGAGTAAATATTAGTGTTTTTACTGTAGTATCATTCATTCGTATTAAAAATAAACGTAAACTACCTCACCAAAACATAAGCTCAAGACCACGATTCCATATTACTCGTAACACTTTTCATATTTATGACATAAATTTTAATAGTTACGTCCAACTTACCCACAAAGCTAAGAGTCGTTAGCACATCTAACACTAATTCGGCTGCTAGTAAGCTGACACCTAAACTTGTCTAGTTTGTACCGCAAAGCCTAGAAACTTGCAAACTCTACAGACTTTGGGGTTACTGGTTTATGACGTTATAATACTTTGTGTCTTTACACTTAATTATTATTCAAAACTGTACAGTCAACTTCAAAGATATTACTCACCAGTGGCGGTGCGTAATTATTTTCTTAGGCAAGACGGACCACAAAAAAACTGTTGAAATTTTTCTTATGAAATTAGAAGGCAAATGAGCAGACTAATCGCCGGATGGTAAGCAATTATCGCCGCCCATGGACACCTGCAACACAAGAAAGGTTACAAGCGCTGCCGACCTTTAGGTAAACACTCTAAAAACCTTTCTCACCATCAGGACACGAGACTGTACCGAACAATAAAAAATCGTTACAGCTATTTAATACGGCGGAAAACGGCATGTCTTCCTTACTAATTATATTCAGAGTAATTACACTTTATAAACCACTCTAATGTCTATCTTGTTCTTAAACAAATGAAGTACAGATTTCATCTCGTTTTCAAATGCGATTACTGCAAATATAATTAGTAGGGCAGATGAATGGACGGGCCGCCGTTGATGTATACATATTTTGGCACTTTGAGCGTATCGATGTATATGACCTCGAAGGTTAGGCAGTTAAGTGCCAGTTCGATTTGTATTACAAACAAATGAAGGCGGGCGCGCCGCCGGCGAGATGTTATTAAGAAATAAATTGGGCACCGATTTGTAGGGCTGACACTTGGCAATAAATTAAAAAAGTAAAAGTGCCCCAGCCTGCCGGTGTCCTGCCTTGGCTTTGTTAGGTTCATGTTTGACATGTATTTTAATTATTATTGAAATGTAGTACTGTTATTACTTAAAAACATATTAAATTAGGATACTTCATAAAATAATTTGTTTTTTTTTTTCTAGATATTTTGCAAAACCTTGGAGCATCTTTCAAACATAAAATTATTTTTTGTTTTGACGATACTGTCAGTTCCACTAGCTTACTTATCTTAAAACGTTGTTTTTTGGTAAGATTACTCGAAAAAGAAATGTAAGGGAATGAGATTATATCTAATCAAAATTTTATTGATAATGTAAGTTTAGTAAGGATTTTAAAGTTGATTAATTATTAGGTAAGATCAATGTGGGTAAGTCCATCATATGACCCTAAATACCAATCAAATAATGTAGTCTTATCCATATTGACCTTAGTAAAAACCTTTTTAAGAATTGTAACATAAAAATAAATACATATATAAAAAATAGGCAGCAGGAAACCAATATCTATTTTCAAAGTCATACAACAACACATTCTAAAAAAAAAATAATCTACGCATCTCATTATTTAGTACATAATGCCGTAAGTCACGTATCTATATTACATCTACTATAAGCACATTAGGGTTATGAAAAATTCGACCTGATATGCTGATCATTTATCTGTAATCTGTGACAACCCTGCCTCTGTGCCCGCGGCGACGCATATAAATTACAGATTTGCACATAATCTTTCATTTTTCACGTCGGTTACGCGATTGACGACGACTAATGGATGTCTTAGTGATTTTATATGGCATTTTTACGCGTAAAAACGTATATTATGCCACATTTTCGTGTAATAATCGGTAAGTTATTGATGTTCGCGTAAAAAAATATAGTACATTTTAAATTAAAAACAAAGAATATTTTGATTCAGCTCTGTGCAAAATGAATAACGTTGAAATCTAAATCCTATCAAGTGTGGATTACAGTAAAAAGTTGACTTAAACAGAAAAATAAACAAAAAAATTATCGTTTGTCTTTTTTTTTGCGGATCCAGAAATTATTTGAGGGCTTAAATTGTGCGTAGATGAAGGAGTGTTTGAAAATGTACATAATTAGGCAATTCGGAGGTCGCAGGTTTAAGCCCCGGCTCGTACCAATGAGTTTTTCGGAACTACGAAATATCAAACGATATTTAACAGTCGTTTTTGGTGAAGGAAAACATCGTGAAGAAGCCGAACTAATCCCAATAAAGCCTAGTGGTAAACTACTCTGGGTTGGAAGGGCACATGGCAGTCGCTTTCGTAAAACTAGTGACTACGCCTGGTTGACAAGTGGACCCCAGGCTCCCATGGGGCGTGGCAAAATGTCTTGACAACGCGAAAAAGACTGACTAAATAAAATCTTACGTCTTCTAATCGGTTTCCGCAATATGGCGCGGTTTTTATCGGGATTTTTTTTACACAACGACGGTGGCAAACAAGCATACGGCCCGCCTGATCGTAAGCAGTTACCGTAGCCAATGGAAGCCTACAACTCCAGAGGATTCACATGCGCGTTGCCTAATACTCTTTAGGAACCTATACACTCCTTTTTTAAAGAACCTCATACTGTAGTCCATAGGGAAAACCTCGGCAGGGAGTTCATTCCACAGCCGGAGCGTTTGCGGGACGAAATTCCTCTTAGGCTGTTTCCATCAGAGATGAGCGAGGATGTGTAGAGAGGAATGTGTTTTTAAGAACCAATAGAATCACATAATTTATCGAGGATATAGGAATGACGTAATTCTATTGGTTGTTAATAAACATCTCTCGCAACGCATCTTCGCTAAACTCCGGTGGAAACGCAGCCTTAAACAGCTTGCTTCACACTAGTCATCATCACAACACGACTGATTCCATAGACCCGATAACGGGACCTTTCCCGCGGATCACCCTACATTAACTTGTTGTGCGACGGTCAAATTTCCGCCAACAGCGCCCCGCCATGTTTACAAATTGGCGGGAACCGGCTCCGCGAATCTTAAGTAGCTGATGCTGATGATGAATGGGTAAAAGAGTAATTTCCTGTGGCTGATAGCTGTTTATTTTGAAAAGTGATGGTTGGAATGTGGTTGTACTTGATCGTTTGTGAACGAATGTGTGCATCAATGACAAGCGAATGTCGTCAATGGATCTCATTTTACTTTTTCATCGTTCTTTTTAATTTTTATTTGACGACGGGCCTAGTTGGTAGTGACCCTGCCTATGAAAGCGATGGTACTGTATTCGAATCCCAGTCAGGACATTTATTTATGTGATGAACACAGATATTTGTTCCTGAGTCATGGGTATTTTCTATGTATCTAAGTATTTTAATGTATATCTATTATATACAGTGTGTAAATCTTATACGGGCGAATCTCTTAACGGAGGGTAGAATAGGACATAAGAAATGTATTTAGATAACTTTTGCTTAGAAGTACTATACAATTTTTATCCATATAAAAGATTTCGGTCCGCAACACACTCGAGTTAAACACTCGTTGACAGTTAGTTTCAAAAGCTCATACCGCGAAATGTTCGCAGTACATTACTGCTCAGAAATTTCACAAAAATTAATTACATATGTATAATAGGTAGGTATAATTAAAGAAAAATCTTTTGGTTAATGATTAAATGATTATACTGGTAAATCTTATGTCTGGTTTAATTCTTCGCCCGTATTAGACTTACACACAGTATATCGTCGTCTAGTACCTACAACACAAGCCTTACTGAGCTTACCGTAGGACCAGGTCGATTTGTGTAAGATGGTCCCGAAATATTTATTTATTATTTTTTATGTAATCCCAACCTTGTACGTTATTTTTCTTTATGTAATCTTTATTGCACAGTACAAGATGGTAGATATGGTGGACTTAATACCTTAAGGCATTATTTACTAGTCAACCAATGGGTTAAAAGGAAAGATTAGAAAGGTGCAGTGTTTCAAACTAGCTCATTTTAGAACTATATATTCTTGTATATGTATATTCTTGTAAATCCATAGGTATGTATCTATGCACCGCCCACAATTTCTCGGCTTTACCTAAAGGTTTACTGGTTGATGATGATGACATTGTAGGTTTAATGACAGACTGCAGTTTTCACTTGAGGGAAGCAAGATCGATTTAGTGGACTTGATCTATCAACTTTAAGCGGCCAGTTGAATAATGGTTTAAAGAGGTTCTAGAAGGTCTATAGAGGTCTCATTTAATTATCTTAAGGGTGTTTAACTTAGCAAAGTTTACTAGTTTTCTCCAAAAAACCATAACAAAAACTATTTGGTCGTTGAGGTTGTGTATAGTTTATAAATATCTATTATTTCTTTTATATTTCGCTTTTTAACTTAAATTGTCATTTTTGATTTTGTATCTATTTTCGTTGCTCAAAGCCGTTGGTTTTATTTATAATTTAAAACCCAAGTGTCCTTTTTAATGGTGTTAATATACTCCAAGAGTAGAGTACAGCGCTGGTAGTACAGCGGTAAAAATATCCATAATTTGTTAGCACCTTATATATGACAGAGCACTCGTAGCCTAGCGGTAAGCGTGCGACTTGCAATCCGGAGGTCCCAACTTCAAACCCCGGCTCGTACCAATGAGTTTTTCGCAACTTTTGTACGGAATATCATTTGATATTTACCAGTCGCTTTTCGGTAAAGGAAAACACCTTGAAGAAACTGGACTAATCCCAATAAGGTCTAGTTTACCCTCTGGGTTGGAAGGTCAGATGGCAGTCGCTTACGTAAAGT
This sequence comes from Grapholita molesta, assembly GCA_022674325.2. NCBI lineage: Eukaryota > Metazoa > Arthropoda > Insecta > Lepidoptera > Tortricidae > Grapholita > Grapholita molesta. Next base: position 3,292,185 of record CP053124.2, on the reverse strand, counting down.
GGAGACGGGACCATCACGGGAGACCGAAGAGCTGGCATCTACCTCGTATCAGATTTTTAAAAATATTTTTATAAAAGTACAATACATATAAAAATACATCCAAAACATATCAAAATCATTTTTTTTTAAACGTTGGTTAGGGCTGCAGAGAGCCGGACTATGCGCGCCGTGTCCAGGATTACCGCCTTCTGAATCTGACCCTTGATCCAACCACAACCACGTAGTGAGGGTCTCTCAAGATGTCGGTCATTTGACTTTTATTTTTAGTTTTAATTTTTAATAGCTTTTCTAGGTATTCAGTTGTTTTTGAAAGATTTGACAGTTGCAGTTTAAACATGAACCCTGCAAGGTATATACGTGTTATGTCACAGCGCTTTTTCAACTCTGTAAATACTACCATAAATGGGTAAAAACAAAAAAACCTATTTAAGTTAATTGGAAAATGCCCTAAAGCTCTATATCATGGTTAATGCGCGCGCCATTTTTGTTAATGCCGTCTTGTAATAGGGGATAAGAAAAAAGTGCAATTAAAAACAGATTTTTGCTTAACGACCATGTCTGAGAAAAATGTGGGTTTTTTCTGGATTTCTCTTGTTTTTTATCTGATTTTAGTATTATAAATAGGTTATGCGTTAAGGTGTAGTACTTTAAATTAAATAAAGGATCTCATTTTTTTAAATGAAACAGGCCTGGCACTCCGAACATCTAAGTGTCTATGTTTCGAGCATCCTTTCTCTTTTACTAAAAATTAAGGCGTTGTATTGATTGTTTAAAACAATGAGCGTATCTTGCCATTACACGTCAGTTTGGCGAGGTATATTTATGATGTTTACATGAAATAACATAAAAAACTACGAACAAACATTCGTGAGAATCTCTCAAAAAAATTGCTTGCCAGGATTCGAATCCGGGACATCCTTCTTATAAGCAGGATCACTACCGACGTATTTCATACATTAGAAGGTTTTTAAGACAAACATATCAGATACACTAGTGTAAGTTTCATTTAACGTAAAAAAATGCCTTGAACGCGTAAGTGATAATGTAATTTAAATTGGTCACTTTAACGCGATGGTGACGTTTTGTTACATTAAAAACTTATACCTAAGGCTCTGATATAAGAAATATGTAAACTGCTGTTAATTGTAATTGAATAGTTTATGGAAAATTATTAATTAATTAGCTTAATAATAAATCCATTTCTGTTTCCGCAGGTAAGTCCAGAGTTAGCAGCGTAAGTCCGGGTTAAAATTTGAAAAAAAAAAACATAAAGCCCTCGCCACACGGGCGCGGAAAGTTTTAATCTGCTGACAATTCAAATGCAGCATTATGTGCTACGCGAGTTGGAACAATGGTTAAGCTCAGTTTACTCTGGTTTGAACCGGTATACGCCGCTTTAAAACCGGTTTAAACTGGCGAAGTGGGCTATCTCGGCCCATTGACGCTTTGTGGTGTGTGCTAATGGAAAGTTTAGCGTGTGTCGCTTCTTCTATCGACAGTTTTTTCCGCTGTCTGGTTGATGTGGCTGATAAAGTTTATCTGACAGTTTGAGGTCCACAGCTAAGCATGCCGTGACAGTTTGACGGTAACGTGGTCTTGAACTGAGACGGCATATCATGTGGGCATCTCATTCATCGAACGAATTGTATTGTCTTATGGCCTTTAGGATTTGCAATAGGAATTGGATTCATCATCATTCATCTTCATTAAGTTAGTTCCCCATTCTACAATACTTTAATTTATTTCATTTATATGAAGCTCCAGATTTCTTTACACTTTACATAGAAAGAAAATGTCCTCATTTGTTATTTGTAGTAAAGTTTAAGAAGATGTTATCTAATATATAACTTTTGCCATTTGTTTTTAATGTAGCAGTGGCATATTACTCTTATGTTTTACTCTAATTAGCTTATCAATGATTAGCTAAACGCTATAACATCTCGTTGGAATTTACAATTGAAAAATATTAAAAGTTATGTACCTAAATATGCCACTGAATGTATCAAACTCAGATTTTAGAAGATTACCAAAATGTATTAAATGGAATATGAAAAAACCTTTAACATTAAATAAAACACAATACTGCTTACTCATTGAAGTTAACATTCATAAATTTTTCGCAAAAAACTACTTAATAACATCGTCACATAAAGCTAAACACGATCCATCAGCGCGCCGTCCGAGCGCGCGCGAGGAAATGAACGCACGTGCGGGGCATACGTGTGGATACGCCTTTACTTGCGCTGTAAGGGGCGACTTTTAGACAAGTCTTTAGATATATTATGCTAAATGTCTTTAGTATTTTAAACACAAAACTATCGTGAGATTGAAACATATTAATTGTATAAAAGCGGGTAACTCACGTTTTATAAGTCGAATATTGCTCGACATGTTTCAGTCTGCGTAGGTTAGCCAACGCGAATGGCTCATTATTATGCTCCTCGTTACGGAGTGAAACATGTCGAGCAATATTCGACTTATAAAACGTGAGTTACCCGCTTTTATACAATTAATATGTCTTTAGTATTTCCCAGAACGCTTACTGTACCAATGCACATTGTATTTTTTATTCGACACAAAACTTATTTGGCACCGCATATTTATATTATACCGGGTGTTTCTTGTAATAAGAGCAATAATTTTAGAGATCGCTTCTAAACCACGAACGTAGCAACGTTTGTTCTACAACTTTAAAATATTGTGTAATTGATTACTTGTGATTTTTTTCGAACAAACTAAATAGTATTTTCGATAAACCGCTTCCAATAGTCCAGTTGACGTTTACTGTCAGCCTACAAACTTCATAGTTATCACAATATACATTGCTTGCTTGGAAAATCTTATTTTGTCATATTTAGTAAACTATAAGTTATTTTCAAAGGTCGTAGAACAAATGTTGCCACGTTTGTGGCGTAGAAACGATGCCTAAAATTATTGCTTTTTTTACAGGAAACACACGATATATATTTCATAATATATTTTTTGGTTTTGCATGCGTTATAAAGACCCCAAGGCGACTGATTTTCTGTCCAGAGACATCGGGTTCGAAAGTTGTAGGTACCATCGCGTTTTTCGGTGGATGTATATAGGTACGAAATATCATTGGATATTTACCAATCACTTTTCCGGAAAATATCGGTCCGGCCGCCAACATAGAAGTCACAGCATTCCCGAAACGGCAAGAATCTAGGTAACGTAGGTACCTTTGTTTCATTTGAAATTATTGGAAACCAAAGTTTCTCGCAATATTAAAAAAATCTGTCCAGTATATAGAAATTGCGACATTCAATTGTTCCCACCAAGCTAACCTTAGCCATTATACGTAGTATGAGCGAAGCGATACGACACGATACCGCGCGATGCCGGGCGATACCGTCGCCGTATCACCGGTGACATTGCCTTATCGACGCCGTGCACTTTCATTCGATAGCTAGGGTTGACACGCTTGCTCGGGTATTAAAATCTTACATATATATCATTAATTTCATTATAAATCGCTATCATCTGCGTAAAACATTTGTAAGAAGAAATATATATAAAAGATTTGTAAAAACATATAACAAAACTTTAAATTACGGACAATAATACTGGACCTAAAATAAGAAATAAAAGCTAATAAATAAGAATATTAAACTAAGAACTATAAATTGAACAATGGCCCCAAATCGCCGTCTTCTGGCAGCGTGCCCAGAAAGCTGGCAGCATAGGCCCCGTTGAATCGGAATGCTGATCCGCTGTGCGAGATATGATCACCTCTGATCATGCGTCAACTCTGCTAGCCTACGGCTACTCTCTTTGGAAACCCGTGTGCACTTTGCCCCAAGGAATCGTATCGGTTCACACAAAAGTCCCCTCAAGATCGGAAGAGAAAGTAGAAATCACACAAAAATATAATAAAAAGAGTGTACCTACAACTCACAAAGGACATGTCCATGTCATGAGCTGGTATTAACCTTATCTACTTAATTAGCTCATAAATTTGGCACTAAACCTGTCACTAATTACAGTGCTAGTAAACAACATTTTGCACACATTTTTTTATCTGTTACTCGTATCAACTTGGGCAACCCTATCGCAGTGCAGTCTCCGATGCAACTTGCAGCGATAGCATTGTCCGTAATAGACTTGTTGACTTGACGATACTCCCTCACCGATACCTAGAAAAACTACAAAGTAGCTACAACAATTATTTGCAACTACTTTGTTACTTAAAAAGTTATCGTGGTAATACAAAGAAAAATAAAATTAACGCGATCACTTGAGAACCGCCCCCTTTATTTCGTGGGCTAAAAATTGTCGTGTATGTATCTAACATTTTATGAAACACGATTTTTTGTCACATTTCAGTCACTCAATCGACGCTTTTCGGAGAGCCTAGGTCTCCATTTTCAAGAATTGAGTTTAACGCCCCGGTTGCGTCATTTATTTTTATTAAATATTCTGATATGCTTTTATTTTTAAGTAGTAACAGTACTGTATAAATTATAAATTGAAAATAAATAAAGAAAAGATTTTATCATCTTCCTCGAGATGTCCCGACATTTTGTCACGGATCATGGGATTTCGGGATTTGGCGTCGGCACGAGATTGTATAACACTCAAAATTTAGTCACTCGCGAGACAGGGCCATATTGGGTCCCATAATTATTGATTATCAAGAACTCATCGTTTGCCATATTAATCAATTGTAATAAATTAATGCGTTTTTTTCTGAACATATTATTTTTCGGGATTATTATAAAACAAACCTAACCTAACCTAAAGTATTAAACAGAACCAGATCTTAAAAGGCCTGAAAACAGCTTTAGGAAAAATAGATTATGCCAAATGATGGATTTATGGCTAATGATGAATTATGAGAATCAAAATTATGCGACCCAACATGCACCCACACGAGACATGTTTCGGACACCATAGCACCTAAATTTAACCCGTGTTATTCATAAATAGGTAGCTTTTCAATTAAGCTACTACTATTGCACAATAAAGAGAAAAATATCCATTATCAACGAATTCCATCAATGTCAAGAACGTCACCCCTCTATCTGTTAACGAGTGGCCATATTTACAAATAGCGATAGTCACTTTCACTATATCACGACATAACAAGCTTATCAGGACAATGCTCTATCGCGCAAGGGCTGACATCTGGACGGACTGCTTGGTTGCCAGTTTGTCGTCTATCGCGCGACACTTTCGCATTCACATACTTGTTGGAGCGTGACAGACATTGTGACAAATGATAAAAACCCGACCAAAGCAGACCTTAACGCTAGGTTGATCTACAATACTTATTTGTTGTACACGGGAAGAAACCAGTTAGTATTTACCTTCTCGTGTTAATTTTCCAAAGAACACGAGTCACTTGCCGTGTGATGCCGGCTGACTAGAATAGCACCACCCCATCTCCTCCCGCGGGTGTCGTAAGAGGCGACAAAGGGAAAAATCCTACGGATGGGCAGCAGCGTCCGTTGCAACCCAATCTACAACTACTACGGTGCAAATCCGCCTGCCAAGCGTGGCGACTATGGCAACTACCCCCAAGATGATACAAATCATATTTGTGGGAGGCCCATGTCCAGCAGTGGACTGCATACGGCTGAAATGTATGTATGTATGTATGTATGAGTCACTTTGTTCCGCGAGGTAGGAAATAAACCAGAGAAGAAATAGCATAAGGAAGATGGCTGTGAACCACGGGCGAAAATCTCACACTTGCAAGTGGTCACTTCCAGCCTCATATCCAGGCGCAGTAACAAGACGAGCAAGTGTTGCTCAACCTCCTCCCGGCTACTCCCAATGGCACCATTTTACCAAGCGATCAAGTTCTATAACGTATGGAGTAGGTACTGTTGCCACCTTTGGGACAGGTTGGCCAAGTATCATCTGGCCGCGTTGGATTCAATAGAGCACCGAACTCACAGACTCATTGGCGATTCTGAGTTAGTGAATGTAAGGTTACAGCCTTGAGCACCGTCGCGGGGTTGCTAGTTTGTCTGTGTTTTACAGGGTATATTTTGGAGAGTGTGCACAGAAATTGCACGATTTAATTCCGTCATCTTAGTTCCACCACCGGACGTCCAGGCGAGGGGAGCGGTTTCACCCTTAGGTTGTGAATATTCCATTTATTTGCACGAAGCAATTCGCTTCTACCTTCATAATGCGGACTGCTAAGGAATGGAACTGGCTCCCTTCGTCTGTATTCCCGGAAATATACAATTTGTGTCTGTAAGCTGGTTCAGTAAGGCTGTTACTGAACCAGCGTGCTACATCCTCGATCTCGTCTACACTTACCAGCAGGCGTGACTGAGGTCAAACGCTGGTCAGTCAAAAAAAAAAACATTATCGAGGTACCAGACATTGAGTGGTGACTTGAGCTCGGTCATTAGAATTACCTTCTGGATATCAAGGCTGAAAGTGAGGATAACCTGCTTTATTTTTATGTTTAAGGTGTACCTAATATTTGTTGTATAAATACGAGTAAATCTTGGAAATATTCCGTTTTACAACTGCGTGAGATTAAATAATGCGTGGAATCCAATAAAATGTTGTGATAATTTCAATAGACATAACAATAAGATACGATTTATTTAAATCAGTATAAAGGTTTGCAATAACAAATCTTAAGGAGCTAAGATAGTTACTTTGTGTACGCAAAAATACTGGCAGTGCGTTGTTTATGACTTATTAGATAACCCGGGGTTCTTTGCAAAAGTGCCCCACCGTCTAAACTTTAATAACGGCGAATCTTCATTCACGTTCATTGACTCACGGAAGTCTAATTCGTCATCAGCCGAAAGACGTCCACTGGCTTCTTCCAAACTTGTGGGAGGCCCACCAACACCGCATTTTTGGCCCCATCGGCCATGCGTTCTTCTGGCATATTCTCTGTCCGCTGTCCAGTCGTTATGGCTATCTTTGTGTCCAGGAGTCCTATAAAAAAAGTAGTGGACGTCTTTTGGCTGAAATGATGATAATGAACGGACTACCGCTTGACCGCTTGACCGCTTTAACTTGGTATGACACGTCTTGCATTAGAATAGAATAATTATTTATTCGTGAGCACATACTATTTACACAAAACATGAAACAGACGATCATAAAACATTACAAGAAGTGCCACGAAATGGCCCCATCTCAGCATATTGCTAGCGTGTTGCCAGCGCTGGTCTTCCGATGAGGCCATCAGGTGAAGACATCACGACATACAACAACATACAGATTAACACAATATGGCAAGTGGCTCAACGATTCCTGTAAATCCCAATAATGAACATAACTCGGGCAAGCACGGGCAGTTTACAAGCCACGATAAGACGAACGGCGTGGACACCGATCTAGACAATTTAAGCGAAGATAGCGACAAAGTTGCTGCGGCTAGCTTATCCGGATCTTTGCTTATTAGTTATTATCAGCTGGCAAGCTTGCTTATCTCGTCCATCGGTGAGTCTTGAGGTATAAGGGGGAAGCGGTATTTCGTCAAAAATTGTCAGGGTATGTGTCGATTCTTTCAAAATAGGCCCGATGGTCCGGTGGCCTAGTGGGTAGTAACCCTGCCTATGAACCCCATGGACCTGGGTTCAAATCCCAGTCAGGGCATGCATTTATGTGATGAGCACAGATATTTGTTCCTGAGTCATGGGTGTTTTCTTTGTATTTATATTTAACTATCTATTATATATATCGTCGTCTAGTACCTGGGCAATTTCACTTTCAGGGACACCCAATTAACTTAATTGTCAAATAAAAGTTAAATCAGTGGTCAGTTTAGTGACGACAATTAAGCTTTAAATTTCAATATAATCTACTGTTTTATGATTAATCCATAAATAATACGTGTTATTGTAATAGAAAAATGTGAATACAGATGATTTACATAAATATTTCAAGCTTAATTGTCGTCACTAAATTGACCACTGATTTAACTTTTATTTGACAATTAAGGTAATTGGGGGTCCCTGAAAGTGAAATTGCCCACCTACAACACAAGACTTACTGAGCTTACCGTAGGACTAGGTCGATTTGTGTAGGATGGTCCCGAAAAGCAGGTCAAAAGTTGTACAAGACATATATTTCAACCTGCCTGCCAAGTGTGGCCATTACGGCATTAAACTCATGCTAAGAAAGTCGTTTTCTGATGAAGGAAAACATAGTGAGGAAATCATTCAGGTCATTTTCATTTTGGGTTGGAAGGTCAGAGGCTCTAGTGTAAGTTACTTTTGACGCGAAAAAACGTTTACGAACGCGTAAGTGATAATGTTATTTATATGGGAAACGCAAAGGCGTTCGTGACGTAAAGTTACATTAAAAACTTACACTCAGGGCTCAGATGGCAGTCGCTTTCTTAAAACTAACTGGATTGGCAACCGTTCTGGGATTAGGATTAGATAATCGCGTGTAGTATAATTGATCCTGAAAGTATACGGACCATATTTTGAAAAGCCCACCAATTTATACCTAACGTTGTTTACAGAGACTAACTTAGTTTTTTTTTTTATGACATAGGCGGCAAACTAGCAGACGGATTGCCTGGTGGTAAGCAATTACCGTCGCCCATGGGCACTCGCAACACCAGGGGAGTCACAAGCGCGTTGCCGGCCTTTAAGGGGGGTTGGAGCTCTGGGAACCTTACTCACCATCAGGAACACAACACTACATACCTGAAAGGTGGCAGTGCTATTATGGCTGTGGTCTTCTGTAAGGAGGAGGTACTTCCCCAGTTGGGCTGCCCCAGATTCAAGCGTGATGGTCAACGCTGTGCCCTACCTCTCATAAATTAGGATTAGGATTAGATAATCGCGTGTAGTATTAATTTGTATAATTGATCCTGAAGGTATAAGGGCCATATTTTTAAATGCCCACCAATTTATACCTAACGTTGTTTACAGAGTCTAACATTGTTTAGTGAGAGTCACTTTATCACATATATCACAGATATTGTAACAAATGATACAAACTTGACCATATTAGGCTAGCATGCTTGGTACCGCGAACAAGTTCGTGTATTTCGAGAATGTTTCTCTTTAGTATTTAAAACGAAAGAAAAATAGAAAAATTTGACTCGCAGCGGGACTCGAACCCACAACCACTGGATCACTAGCCCAGTGCACTACCAGTTGTGCTATACGAACGCCGCTTCTCTTCTCCTTCCTGGTATACGTCATTACGGGTGACTTGTAGCGACATCTACCGAAGAGTATTGAACACTTTTTACGGTAGTACTTTTTTTTCTATTTTTCTTTCGATTTAAATATCTTTGATATGCTAGCAGACGTTTCTGCTTAATATAAAAATAATGTTTCTCTTTTACTCAAATTCAGGCAATCCGTATGCTCGTTTGCCATTGATGCCAAAAAAAAGTAAGGCGCATGAGTGATGAGTGATGAGACAAGACAATCTTACGAAAGTTACAAATATCGTTTTCACCTCACTCGCTCGGAAAACCTTAGTTTATAGCGCGAAATCTGCGTGGAAAAGCCTATTTTATCCGCTAGCGTGCAAAAGTCATTCGAATTTCGAAGCAGATGATTGTAATTCTCTGTGGTGCATGTAACTTTTTTTAAGTAATAAACTCCTTCAACGCGTGACTGGCGCGCTACGCTTCGCTTCGCTCATGGTTCAATCTTAGCTTCCTTCGCTTGCTTAGCTTTCAATTTCAACACTAGCGCCAAATAACCACTTTGCAGCCTTGCATAACAAATAACTATTTTCGCGGTAGCACCGCAGGTTACAAGTATTAAAGCAATACCTACAGATTTATCTCACACAATCAACATTTACATATAATTTACCAATAATTCCAGTAAAGACATAAAAGGCGTTCAATGGTTATTGATACCACTGCACAGGTTTTAAATTAAAGCATCTAACATATTAGAAAATGTATACAATTTGAATTTTATAGCTTACACGATAAAGTTGTTTATTGAATATACAAAAGGTACAGCTCGGCGAAGTTATAAAATTCCATGTAGTAAGGATTTGTCGCTAGTTTCCTTGTTTTACAAGGGAATTAGCATCGAATACGATCCGAAACAGTTGAATGTGTGACAGGGATGGCCGATTGCGGAAACGTTGTGAGGATTGGTGGCGATATGTTGTATTGAGAATTGGTGGCGATAATTTGTATTGGAAGTAACCGATATAAATAAATAAATATAAATAATAAATAAATATTTCGGGACAATCTGACACTAATCGACCTAGTCCTACGGTAAGCTCATTGTGTTGTAGGTACTAGACGACGATATATATAATAGATAGATACATTTGTATTGTATTTATTTATTTAATAACAGCTACTATCATTACAGAATAAATCCTAATACAATAGTGCCTTAAAGTACCTTATTCTAATTACACATATAAATACTTAAATACATAGAAAACACCCATGACTTAAATTTCTGTGCTCATCACACAAATAAATGCCCTGACTGGGAATCGAACCCAGGACCATCGGCTTCATAGCCAGGGTCACTACGCACTAGGCCAGACCGGTCGTCAAAGATATGGTCCGTTGGCAATGGGCGGAGCACTTAGCACGTAGAACCTATAGCCGTTGAGGCGTAAAGGTTCTCGAGTGGTGACCACTTACCGGAATGCCCAGCGTGGGCAGACCACAAGGTGGATCAAAGACCTGGTGAGGATTGCGGGAATCCATTGGATGCAGATGGCGGAAAACCGGTGATTGTGGGTTTTGAACGCCTTTGTCCAGCACTGGACGGCCGTCGGCTGATATGATGATGATGAAGTTTTATCGTGCGGTACCGAGAAATCTATGGTTCATTCGTTTACCACCACAAAATCACAACCGAATTGAGTAAATTCTTCCGAAGGTTTGAAATTGTTAGCAAGAGGGAATAAATAAATAAATAAAATTCTAAACACTGGAAATACTATTCTAGAATAAATATGCTGATAATTTTTGTATTATTCTCTAGAATGTAATGTGTGTTTGTTTAATCCAAGTCTTAACACGTTCACAGTCCAGTGCCCCATGCATGATGCACGAACTATAATATCTTCACAAGTCCGTGCCCCACACTTGGGTCACTACAACCGACCAGGTGCGCACTGAAATTAAACCACTTCCAACTTAAAGATAATTCTGATTTCTCCATTAATATTTCTGTTAGATAGACACCAGAATTTAGTTATATATATATTGTAGTAATCCGAGTGTAACTGGGCGTTCCTTAGTGACCTATACGTGGAGCACGGACTTGCGATGGAAGTAAGTTGCTTAGACGTATGAGGAAATCAATACATATTGTATGTGAACTGTGAACGTGTTAACTTAGCGTCCATTTTGATCGTACTCACGACAATAAAATCTACACTAAATCATTTATTTTATTAATCTTTTTTTTATGGTTTGTTGCTGTGTTTTATTGTAATTTAATTTAATTTTCTTGTTATTTTTATTATTTTATTGTATTATTCTTGTAATTGTAATTCTATGGACATTCTGTCTGAAATAAACGAACGAATTTGAATTTATAGGCTTCAATTGGTTAGGCTAGGGTTTGTCTAGTTCATCGACCAATCAGGGTCACTAATAGATCATAAGGCGGCCATAAAGGCGTCTCCACATGCATCTCAGCACAAAGCCGTTTGACAGCGCCCTTATATTTATTGCAAATTATGCCGCAATCTCGCCATCGAGTCGATAATGGACTTCAAATGTACGTGAGAATTGAGGGGACATACCTTTCGATGTGTTTTGTGGTTTTTGTAAACACAATATGTAAGCAAAATAAATTTCGTAATGATGACGTTTGTAAATTCAATTCAAATAAACTAAAAACGATGAGGCAGATTCAGATCCCTAAGTGTAAGTTTTTAACGAAACAATACGTCACCATTGCGTTAGAGTTACCCATTTAAATAACATTATCACTTACGCGCTTGAGCCGTTTTTTATGTCAAAAGAAACTTACACTAGACCCTCTGGTTGTCTTACATGTACGAAACTCGTATATATGATTGATTTAGTTGAATAAAGTTACAAACTAAACGGGACTTTGTGTTAAAATTGTTGCGTATTGTTACATTGTATAGATTATTGCCAACATTGCGGTTGTACTGAGTACTTGCGGTGGGCCTCATATCTTCTGGCTTTGCAATGTTTTCCAACTACCTGTGCTTGGTTTAAACTTGGACAAAAATATAGGTAACAATACCTTTTTTAACACGATTTATCGTCATTTCGGCCGTAAATCCGGCCCGACATAGGCTTCCACTAAATATTACTCTAGAGTTGCCATAGTCGCCACGTTTGGCAGGCACAATAGCTGTTGATTTTATTTAAACGGACACTGCTGCCCATCCGTCAGTTATTGTCCTTTGTCGCCTCTTACCGCGAGTAGAACTGAGATGGTGCTATTCTCATCCGGCACTACACAGTGCGATTGCACCACATGCGATTATGTCCTGTTTAATTTGCAATTCGCTCCTTCAAACCAACCCACGTCGGCTAGCCCGGTCTTATCCACCGTCTCCCAACGCCCGGGCCTGCCTCACAGCTATTGACATTACATTGATACGGCTGATTTATTCACCATTACACTTATTCCTTACCTCCCCTTATCCCCTTATTTCCTCGTTCTGATAACTGATAATAACGATTTTAGGACGTTAACTGGTTTTTAGATATTTTTAAGCGTGAAAAGGAACGATTATTTTAATAGGAAATTTTAATTATTTATGTGCGTTGTATTTGAATCGGCAAGATCGCAAGGAAAAAGTATTTTCTACCTCTTTTTCAGTCTACTATTTTGACACTTAGGTGCCTGCTTGCTTGCGTGCTTGTTGGGCCCATCAAGCTAGGATCTAACCCTCAAAGGTTCTGAGCCACACGAAAATTATTATAGTGTCCCTTAGTATGTGTTTATGCTATTTTGAATGTAGCATTCTAATTCATTTTTATATTCTTTTTTTTTAATCTAGCTATGGGTCACAGCGCCCGTAATATTTTTAAAGACTTGCGAAAAGGCTCGTAGATTCCACTGGTGATTGAAAAGCTGGCAGCGTGGGAAAGCTGCCTTTTTTTGGACCTGACTTATGCTCTATAAACCCTTCGAAATGTTAGAGTGAACGGACTGTGGCGGTTCTTCCCCCACACAGTCCAGCATCGAGAAAATCCACCAGACTTGATTTGTACTACTGGAATACTCCTACTGAGTTAACGTTTCCAGCGTTTTTTTAAGATATAGGAGGCAAACGAGCAGACGGGTTGCCTGATGGTAAGCAACTACCGCCGCCCATGGACACTCGCAACACCAGAGGAGTCACAAGTACGTTGCGTACGTATGTTTCAACCTAATCTGAGTGGTGTGTGATGGTGTCGAGCTATGGGAGTTTTATCGCTGGTTGCTAACCCTCGCCCGCTGAGAAGACTCCAGCAAGAAACTCAGCTAGGCCTGACCGTTATAGAAGTGACTCTATCCGGTACGCGGCAGTAGATGACAACGAAGGAACCCAATTCCCTTGAATTGTTTTTACTTTTTCTTCTTCCGTGTTTAGTTCAATTGCACCCCTTCGCATTTAAAAGACAGGTACAGACATAGACAGTAAAAAAACTTGAGGCAGCAGCAACAGGCAGTGTTATCTTAGGCCGCCTTTACACCTGTAAGTTACTTGCATAATATTTACATAATTTACTTCCAGTTGCATTTACACTTGCAATAAATACTTACGTAAATAATGCTTACGTAAGTTGTGTAAGTTTAAACTTGCAGAAATTATTACACGCCCATTTACATTAGCTTCCCAAAAATGCCTTCTCACAGTCGTCACGTTCAAGCAGCTGCTGCATACATAATTTTATCAAATAGTCGAAAGCAAAAGAAAAGAAACTGCTGGATAAAACCATGGCTAGAAAGAAGAATGGCAAAAGGTGCATTTGAAAATCTTTTAACGGAGTTAAGAATGGAAGACCGAGACCAATTTTTTAACTTTGTAAGAATGGATTCTACGACTTTTGAATATCTTTTGGAAAAAGTCGCACCAACCATAAAAAAAAATGATACACATTTTCGACCGGCTATTTCACCAGCTGCTTATTTTCTTTTTGTTTTGAACCGGACATTGTAGCGTAATTTCTCAACTTATCAATACGATTCGATAAGCTGTGAGTCGCTTCCGTAAACAAACTCGAACGTGTTTAGACCTGTAATTTTCCAACTTACGTAAGCTGTGAGAAATTACAATAAGTCACTTACAAAAACTATTTACACTTGAAAAATTATCGTAAGTCGCTTACGTAAGTGACTTCCGTAAGTAAAACTTACAGGTGTAAAGGCGGCCTAGTCTAACGATCTCTTCGAGCGATTTTCGGCGAGCGAATCGAATATTCAGGACACAGACGCGACAAACGCATTCAGATGATCGCATGCGTTTAACGCTGCGATTTCTGCACAAAACAACCGAGCGTTTTTAACCCTTACGCCATTGACTTGATATGAAGTTCGAACATTTCGTGCCCCAAACGCCACGACCTGGTATCAAGTCAAGGCCTCGGACCTACGCACTGACAGGTAAGGTTTATTATCGCTTGCGGGCAAAAACTATTGGCTAGTGGCGCACGTCAGAATATTTTTGACATGGCGGCTAAAAGTTAAACTTTTTTTATACAACGACGTTGGCAAACAAGCATACAGCCCGCCTGGTGGTAAGCAGCTACCGTAGCCTATGGACGCCTGCCACTCCAGAGGATTCACATACGCGTTGCGTCTTTAAGAACCTACACAGTCCTTTTTTGTAGAACCTCATACTCTACATAGGGAAAACCTCGGCAGGGAGTTCATTCCACAGCCAGAGCGTTCGCGGGAGGAAATGAACTACAAGTAGAATTCAAATGAAGATCAAACAAGGTAACTTCATGGCAAATCTATATACATGTTCATGTACTGATAGTGGACCCCGCGGTGATAAGGTACGCCGTCAGGCCTGTACTCGTTATCAATGTTGCTAGATGTAATATCTGACTTACATACATTAACATACTAACCGTATACAAGGTGAGGTAACTGGTAGCAAATTTGTTCTTATTATTTTTTCAGTTTTTTTTATTATTTATTTTAATTTCCCATATGGTGTAAACTACTTAAACCTTTAAGAATTGTTTAGCTCATTAGCGCTTATGCAAAGACTTATTTGTCATTTCATAATTTGTATTACCTTTTCAAAATATATGTTTTTGTGTTGAAAATAGTTTTTTGTTAACTACTTTAAGTTATTAAATTACGAATATATTTATTTAGGCCGTTCGTTAAAGCTAATGTAATTTTATGTTTTCATATAATTTATATTTTGTTAATTTATTTTTTGATTTAATTTAATTTTGATTTAATATATTCTGGGCATGGAGCAGTGGACGTCTTTCGGCTGACATGATAATAATGATGATGATGATGATGATATATATTCTATATTATATCACTGTCTATATATAATTTTAAATTCCGTCGCTTTTCAAGAATCCCCATCCATTCACATCGACAAACCAAATATATATCTCAAACTCTCAAAGCTGCGTACCTTTATCAAAACACTCTACAATCTACCACTCAAGACCACTTATCTCTATCCACACAATTACCCCGATCTGATCAACTTTCTAGTATATCACTGTAGGTGGTGGGGGCGAGGGGGGCTGTGGGGGGGCTTATCGGAGGCTTTCGCGCCATTAACTCTTACGATACAGTCCGCACTCCATGTAAAGTACGCACTACGGTTGTAATTGATACAGGTGATTTTGGGATTAGGTTATCAAGTGTAATCAGCGTTTTTATTGATTAATAGCTTGATAATTACCTATGTCTAGTAGTGTAGTACGTTGGTAATACTGTTTTGAAAAAATAAGTCCCGCTGAGTTTCTTGCCGGTCATGAAAGTCAAAACGCTTCTCGGGTCAGAGGTGTAGGGTTAGAACCGGTGTAGTTTTTATTGTTTCTTCTTTTGTATACTCTACGTGTAAAAGTGCCCTTGTGGCCTACTTACTGAATAAACGTTTGAGTTTGAGTTTGAGTAAAAATCTAGGCGGCAGTATCTGTTAAGTTGATGATTATAGCGTTTAATTTACAATTTTATAATTAACAAATCCTCACTAAATATTAAAACATTTATTATGTTAAGATAATGTTATTACTTTTTCACTATTATATTTTTAAATAATTCTCACTTCATTTATAAACACTAGAGACTTTTTTTATTCTAGCTTATTAAACACCCAAAAACAAGTTAATATTAACAAAATATAAATAAACAAATAATAAATATTTCGGGACCATCTTACACAAATTGACATAGTCCTACACACTTGTTTTATATTTAAACTGTAATAGATGCTATATTTCTTGTGAACTTCTAGATATTATATTATATTTCTATTGTAATATTTCTACTGAAGGCTGTCTAATATTGAAACTTAATACAATAATTTAAATTTATTCTTTGAATTTTCACAATATTTTTTCTCGTAACTTATCTCAAATATTACCACTTTTATTAATAACTTTATCTATTCGTTTTATCAACTTTTAAACCAAACATGCGAAGGATTAAATCAAGTAGGACAAAGGGTTAACAGAATATTAGCTAATCGGGTTCCTTCCATCGGGTTTGCGGAATCGTTCATAAGAGTCGCGCGAAACCCGACCGGAAGCTCGATTCCATAGCATCAGTGATGGTTACGGCTTCCAATCCCGGGATTTTTGTATAGGGATAGGGAGGGTAAATACAAAAATCCCGGGAACCAAGTTAAGTCTGCTGATGGTAAAGGAAATATGAAATACCTGTGTTTTGATACAGGTTTTGATATATAAGAAAGTTTTGATGAGCGTTTGAATAACGTCATAAAAGTTGTAAGCAGTTTTGTCATTGAAACTGTTAAAAACCCTTTTTGTTATATGAAAATTTAATAGGAAATTAAAGATATGATTAATAATATATGAAATATACATATTATAATTCTTGGCGATAATTTGTTTAGGTTTGTTAATTGTAGGAGTTTAACTAATAAAATAACATAACATAACAAAACGGGTCACAAAATAAGACTATCGCTAATTATTTATTATCTTCATTAAATGTACAAGTGATTGTTTTAATATGTTATTCTCATATGTTTGTTTTTTGTTAAGTTCTCATTTATTTACTTTTTGTAGCGATGAAAACGTCAGTTCTAGGTATATCAAAGCACATCAATGTATTTATACGATGAATTAAAACTTGCGCTGTTTCTTTGCGGCTGTCCATATTCTTTTACTTAATATGAATTGAACATATTGTAAAGCCAATTTCATTTTATTATTCCTGCGTTTAAGTAGAATATCAAAACACGTGATTTCGGTGTCATCTCCAAATCCACCCTGTACTAACCCAAGTATCGTGTGTTAATGGAAACACGGCAGGGCTGCGCCTCGCGATAGCGCCACGTGGCTTTGTTCTGCGATCGCATCGCGGATCATCATAAATTATTTATCCGGCGCCACCCCTGGGAGGCGGGGGAAAAATCGGGAAGGTGTCTGATAGTGGTTGATTTAATCATATTTTCGGAGTATGATGTGATGTGATGTGTATAGTTACAAGAATTCTGCTTGTTAATTTTAGGATTGTAATGTCGTAATGCTAACCCGCCTGCCAAGCGTGGCGACTATGGCAAATAAATAATAAATAAATAGATATCACAGGACATACTTACACAAAATGCCTGAGCCCCATGGTAAGCTCAAGAAGGCTTGTGTTATGGGTACTCGACCAACGATATACAAATACTTAAATAAATAGAAAACACCCATGACCCAGGAACAAATATCTGCGCTCATGCTCATCACACAAATGCCCTTGCTAGGATTAGAACCCAGGACGATCGGCTTCATAGGCAGGGTCACTACCCACCCAGACCTGTTGTCAAACAGTCAAATAATCCAGAATTTGAGTTATATTTAAGCACTGAGGGAAGGCTATGCTACGCTGTATGTTATGGAATCAGAAATGAGGATATCAGAGTTATAGTGGCAATGGGGGGGCCAAGTAGCCCAGGGAGTCGATGGACGTTGGGGCAGAAATGTCCTACACCCTTACCATGAGTTGTGACATTGACGTTTTCGATAACGAGTATCGAGTTTACTATCTGTGCATCTCGCTTATACTATTTTAGTGCGAACGAGATGAACAGATAGTTAACTCGATACTCGTTATCGAAAACGTCAATGTCACAACTTATGGTAAGGGTACTGGAGTGGCGACCATGTATAGGAGCGAACATCCACTGACTAGATGGGCTGGTGACCTCATACGGGTCGCTGGGAGTATATGGCTGGAGATCGCTCCTTGTGGCGGTCCATGAGGGAGGCCTATGTTACTTAGAGGAGATCCACGTGACTGGATATATGTGTTTTAAGTGGGACAGTATGGGGAAATCCTAAAGTATAGGAGTTACAGATAACACATTGTATAGAATACTAGTTCCCATTGATCAACTGAAATGTTACTATTGTCTAATATATTCGTATTGTCTATGCCTGTTCAAACGTAATAAAATAATAATGTATAATCAAATTTGACTACACGAAAGACATACTTTGGTATTTTCTTTTATATATAATTTTTTATTGTTTGACATATTTTCTTGTGTAGTAGTAGTAGTCACGCATTTTTATGTACTATTACTGTTTTGAAAAAAATAAGTTCTGCCGAATTTCTTGCCGGCAATAATGTTCTTGCGTCAGTGGTGTTAGGTTGGAACCGATGGTAGAATTTTTTTGACGGTTATAAGCTTATAAGTGATTTGAAAATTGCCCAAATCGAAAAATAAATATCTTTTATCTTAGATATTTAAATCGAAAGAAAAATGGAAAAATTTGACTCGCAGCGGGACTCGAACCCACAACCACTGGATCACTAGCCCAGTGCACACGTGTTTAAATATCTTTGATATGCTAGCAGACGTTTCTGCTTAATATAAAAATAATCTTTTATCTTTTTTATGTAGTGAAAAGCTTGTGAATGTGTCATGTCTCATGTGCTTATATTATAGTAACATAATCAATAATAAAGAAACGAAAAATAAAGATTTTTCGATTGTTCTGAATTTTTTAATCTTTCGGATACAGCATAGATATAAGTATCTATGCTGTCTCTCAAAGATTAAAAAAAATAATTTCAATTGCCAACCTACAAAAACATAAGCCTATATTACATATACTCGTATTTTGACAAACCCCACCTGAAGATATATTGTGATCGGCGATAGCAGGACGAGGGCTAGATTGATCACCCTTATCGGTGCGTACCTGCCGCCCTTAAGATAGATTTGCAAGCCGGTGGCCGAAAAATCCCTACGATATTCCAATAACTACGTAAAATATGAAATAACTAAAGTCTTTTATCATCTCGCGTTATCCCAACATGGCAACTCTGTCCGTCTGTCCTAGTGGGTAGTGACCCTGACTATGAAGCCTGGGTTCGATTCCGAAGTCAGGGCATTAATTTGTGTGATGAGCTCAGATATTTGTTCAGGAGTCATGGGTGTTTTCTATGTATTTAAGTATTTATATGTATCAATCTATTATATATATCGTCGTCTAGTACCTACAACACAAGCCTTACTGAGCTTACCGTAGGACTAGGTCGATTTGTGTAAGATTGTCCCGAAATATTTAATTTAATTTAATTTTTTATAATCCCAGGATTTGGCGTAGACACTAGTTTTACGAAAGCGACTGCCATTACCTTCCAACCCAGAGGGTAATCTAGGCCTATTGGGATTAGTCAGATTTCTTCACATTTTTCCTTCACCGAAAAGCGACTGGTAAATATCAAATGGTATTTCGTACGTAAGTGCCGAAAAAAATCTGGTATTACAATATTTTTGATTTCAATAGCTTCACGAACTTTTCAACTGTAAAATGGACGATCCGTAGAAAGGAACTTGGGATTATGAAACTCATTTAGTGGTTCGAGTCAAAAATGCTCTGCAATGGTAGATTGCACAAGTAAAATTTGACAAATTACTAGAAAAATTAAGAAAATCCAGTCCATTTTATTCTTTAAATCACGAAATACCAATCTTAAAATGCGATTGATATTCGTTTATCCCTGTCATGTTGATATTTATTCATTTTGAAAGCGAAAACAATATAACTATACCTAGATATTTTTCTAACACGAACGGTTTCTTGTAAGTGACTAAATAAAAACATCGACAGTCCTGTTATCGATAAGTACCACTTCAACGTCATACAGGTAATACAAAGACTAATATAAGGTAATAGGGTTAAAAGTAAATAAAAAACAAAACTATATATTTACTGTTAGTTCCTGTTCCTGCTAGTAAAATATCTAGGTATATATATAACTAACCTTGCCTGTAAGACTACGAAGCCTGATTGAGGGAAGAGGACTGTATATTTACCTCCTTCTGGTATCACTCCGACGATCTCTTGTCAAATTGTGCGTGTCGTCTTACCTCCAGGACGTTTTTGAAGCCAACCGACCGTGACAAACACCCTGTGAAGCTATTCCTTAGCTCAATGAGTAGATGAAGTATAGATAAAAAGGTTTATCAAACGAGTATATTTAGAGTTCCGTACCTCAAAAAGAAAGGAACACTTAAGGATTACTTTGGCACCTGTGTGTTAAAAGCCTTTATCCCAGAAACGCATGTAGAATTGTAGATAATTCTACATGCGTTTCTGGGATAGAGGCTAGTCATCCAGTTAAAATGAAAACGATATGTATGAATGTTCTCTTAACTCTTAAAAAAAACTTACATCTAGGTTGACGTTGAAATATATATGGCCGTATCTGCCAAAAAGAAATTTAGGCACTTTAAATGGAATCAAAATTTAAGTACTATTGACATAGAACTTTTATACCTCCAAGAAAAGAAGCCGGCAACGCGCTTGTGACTCCTATGGTGTTGCGGGTGTCCATGTAATTGCTTCCCACCAGGCAATCAGTCTGCTACTTTGCAACCTTTTCCATAAAAAAAAAATACAAATATTAAATTTGTCAAATTTGATTTGTAATTGAAACTTAAAATGTAGTAATTACTTTTCAAGTAGGTCAATACGTCATCGAAGTTCGCGTAGTCAATCATCGCCGTTCGCACAGAACTCTCAGTGGGTGAATCCGACTCGAACTTGTCCAATTTTTTTTATATACCTATAGTGCTCGAGGTTTATGAGCAGACCTCGAAGTCGCGGTGGCAATAACATCAATTAACTAGGGATTTCCTTCCGATATAAAATTTATCGATAACTGAATGCTTATTCGGAATTGGCATTTCATATATTATTAGCTGTAAAATTTACAGAATAATTGAAAATTAACTAAACTGTGATGATTACTTCCCGTCAATGTTACCTATATAGGAGTTTTTAGGATACTTCTTAGGAATTTTAAAATTCAAATAAAAATCAACCTTTACTACTAATTATTTTTTTCATCAATTTTAATGCAAAGGGAACTGAAACCTAGAAATGCATTTCATTATTTTCATTTAATCAATGATGAACTTTATATTAGTAACAAGTAACAAATTTTGTTAAGTCCATATAAAACGAACGATTTTTCACGTGGGTGCCTTTAATGTGTGTTTCACTATTCAAGTGCTTCTTGACATTATATTTCTTAGCTACGAGGCTTATCTCACATTTAGTACAAAATATCTTAGATCCACGTATGCATAAATCCGGAGAGCTTTTTAGCCAAGAACGTAATAAATTTTCACGACACTGTTTTCTAGGTGGCATTTTACGCGTAATATTAATTCCATCGATTCTCTGAGCGGACAAGATTGTCATATTATGTCAACGTCATGTTTTATACCTACATCCATAAAGTATGAATACCGTTATCTTCGTTAATCGACCTTTACGGACTTCAATCTTCATACTGTATAAATAATACAGTTTAATAGATATTGCAAGTTATCATTAAGTATCTCATAATCATAACATAAGTACTGTCATAAGAAAGTACAACTTATCGATAAAATAATATCGTGTGTCTCTCCCTAGCAAAATTGTATTCGTGCCACGGCGACTTCGAGGTCTGTTTATGAGACAAACGAAGCCATATTATGTTCTAATATACTTTTTTATAAACTGAGTTTAACGTGTTTAACTGAAGAGATTTAATTAATGTTTTTTGAAGCAAATTTAGTTTGAAAAGCAACAAATTTTTTGACAAAATTTTACTCATAGATTGACAAGCCGAACAATAGAGGCTTCGTAATAGGTGTCCATTGAAATCTTTGCAGGTCATTTATTTGTGTGATGACCACAAAGATTTTGGTGTTTACTATATATTTGAGTATTGCACTTTTTCCTGTATAGCACCTTAAAGGGTATTAGTAAAACACTAATCACAACAAATATTTTTGACGTGTCTACTGCTCCGATATTTTCGCATGCGTCCGCACCAGGTCATCCGCTACAAACTCAGTTCAGGAACGGCGTTTCAATGTGTGAATTAGTATGAAGAGAGGCTGTTTCGGTTGTAGGATAGGGTGGCACACCTGCCTTATCGGCGCTCACGCTCAATTGGCCTCATCTTAATGATCGCTCAACATTCGCCTTCCGTGGCCACTGAGCGGTATGTGGTGTTTACTGGAAAATTATATCCGAATGAAATTATTAGTGATTTTAAATTGAAAATAGATGACATTTTTATATTATTTTGGACCCGGGTATGTCCTTAAACTACGTCCAATAATGAGAGGTAAGGCACAGCGAAGTACCATCACGCTTGAGTCTGGAGAAGCCCAGCTGGGGAAGTACCTCCTCCTTACAGAAGACCACAGCCACAATAGGACTGCTACCTTTCAGGTATGTAGTGTTGTGTTCCTGATGGTGAGTAAGGTTCAGAGCTCCAATCCCCTTAAAGGCCGGCACCGCGCTTGTGACTCCCTTAGTGTTGCGGGTGCCCATGGGCGATGGTAATTGCTTACCATCAGCTAATTCATCTGCTCATTAGCCACCTTTGTCATAAAAAATATGTACTTAAGAACACCAACGAATCCTTAGCCAGCTGAATTCGTGCACGACTCTCAAGAATCTGCGACGGTAGCGACCGTGAAAAACTATATTCGTAAAACGATTGATTATCCGTGTACACTCATAACGCCTTAAATTAGAGTAAAAGAGAAAGATGCTCGTAATATACGAACGTCGATGTTCGCGAGCCAGCCGCCGCGCATACTTCGGTTCTTTGGACATGTGGCTAGAAGATGATGTAGAGGTTCTAATTGGTCGGTCATGTGGAAAGGAAGAGGATTAGTGGAAAAACTTCCACCCGGTGGATAGACACAATTAAGGCATAGGACCCTAGGTCCAGACCTGACTGCAAATGGCGCAGGGTAGGACTGGATGAACTTGGTTAAAAGTGTCGGTAATCGCGACCCTCAGCAATGAGGATACTGGAAAGAATGCTTAAGAAAAAGTGACGAGGACCTCCGGAAACCGAGACAAGACTTGAATCCGCACCTCTAGCTATCGCGACTGATGCCTTAACTAATTGGGCCACCCCGTTGGGTGTATTAGTGATCTTGTTTGTGTTTAAACTTTTATGAGACGAGAGAAGGTGGTTAGTTGGTGGGGTTATAGCTAGTTTTTTTTTGGATAAGAAAAAATCGTTTGATTTTTTAGGAAACCAATTTAAAAGCCGCCATATTTACGAGATTATTACTGAAATAATTGATAAAAAGTAGGCATAATCGAGCGTTCTTTTTAAAATCTTAAACGAGGATCCAAAGACAGTTTTAAAATGATGTCCGGAATATGTGGGTAAATCGTTTTTTTTTTTTCATAAAATACGGAGAATGTATCTTCTCTACTAAATATTTTGAATATTTCCTAAATATTTTAAATAGAGTTGTTGCCTTATGTTAGAAAGAAGCCCTAACCTAACCCATTGTTTAGTAAAATGTCTAATAATTAGTAAACAAAACTACTAGGGACTTTTAAAAATATTAACAGCAATACAGTTTTAATATTTATTACACATTAAATATAAAACATTCACATGCATGATACAAACACAATCCAAAGATATATTGTACGAAATGTTAATCCCGAAACAAAATTCGCGACATGAAAATTCATATCTCGCTATCTTTAGGTGCCATCTTATAAGTCAAGGGAGCGTCTCCCTGGTAGGGCGACCATGATGCTACACATTTAAGTATAAGTCTCTTAAAGTTTGTTGACCATACTTTATGAAAAAAGAAAATTTAACTTACAATTACTATTTAAAGGTGGAAAAATCTATTGCCCGGGGCGAAACTCGAACTCGCGACTCTGGGATACATGCCTATCGCTCTAACAACTGAGCTCCAGAGGCTTGTTTCCTCCGGGTATCGTAAGAGGCGACAAGGGCAAAAAACCGCGTGTCTACCAAGTCGCGTGGCTATGACAACTCCCCCTAGATGATACAAGTCATATTTTGTATCTATGTCCACCAGTGGAAGTCTTACGGCTGAAATTGGTGAGATGTGTTTTATGAGAGCAAAGGGCTTTCCGAGAGGATAGGACAGGACTTCGGTGTGCCGTCAACGCGAACGGACGAACGATAAACTGGACCTAATCGCGTTAATACATACACTTGATATTACTGATGTTTTGCCTAGGTATACCTAGTTTTAACGCTATTAACTCCAGTTAAAAAACCGTGAAAGTTAAATCAGTATATTACGTCCCAGCCTTGTTCCCGTATTGCCCGACTCATGGCGGCCCTACGTGGGGTATTCTTGCGCGGCGGAGATAACGGGGAAAGTGCGAATGATGTGTTACGTCGCGATATCACTCGTATTGATTCCGACAACTTATTATGAAATGTCAGAAGTTAAGAGGTTCAATGGTTTGTGGGGTTACCTTTGGTTTGTGTGTGTGTTTTGTCTACAAACTATACCTTTAGATACGAGTACAGTAGTATAACGTAATTTAATTCTTAGCGCTGATATACTACAGACGTACTGTAATATATCAGCATAACTGTAATTTCCATAGAAACGGTGCAGGAGCTGTGCAGTCGGGATGTAGTCGGCTTGTAGTTCCCATACAAACTATGTATAAAAAACGCAGAAATTACACGTAAAAGCCGAGCATGCAGTCCGCCTGTATCGGCTCTTAAAGTAAATTCTGTCTCAAATTTCAATTGTGCTTGCCTCATAGCTACTATTTTTTACAACTACACACTCTTAAAACCATACTAAAGTGGTATGATTTCCATACATAGTTGCACCATTTTTCTTTAGAATCACAGAACAAATTAGTGCCAACAAACTGTTTTACAGTTTGGCAGATGAGTAGTTTATTAATTGTAACATTTCCTTTTCATTAAATAAAAAAAAAAACAATAAAGTGAAGTAAAAAAATAGTGAAGATATTTAAATTAAAAAAAAAAAAAAACAGTTTCTGACTAAGCATAAGTGCCACTATTTATCAGTACTATACATATTGTACAAAGATTATATTTAATAATTGTACTACATTTTACGAATTGATATTCTTATAACAACCTATTAAAGCCATTCAAAATCGCAGCATAAAAAAATAAATCGTCCAATAAAGTACTATTTAATTGCAATCAACCGAAAAAACGGTCGTAAACAAATTCCCTCCCAAAACTGCCTCCAGACGGCGTTGTAACTCGAACCTTATTACCCCAGAATACAGTGCCGTACCACAACGTGACCTGTTGCTTGCGGATATTGGCCCGTTTACCGCGCAGCGCCCTCTACCGAATCACGTAATAACGAATTACCGGCGTCTTTGGGATAATTAAATGTTCCCGCTGGATTTTTATGTTAGGATTATAGGGGATGCTAAGAGATTTTGTATGAGTGGAATATGTCGGACAAAGTTAAGTGGTGTTACTAGACACTGTAGGTATTTTTCCTAACTTTGTGTTGCTAATATGTGACCGTCCATAAGAAAAGGTCCCTTATGGCAGTTTCTAGTTACGGAGATATTGGCGTTTTCGTAAAACCCTTCAAAATTATCATTTTTTAGTTCTATGTAAAATAGTAATATATACAAATAGGGGTATGTTTGTACCTTGGTGTCAGATGTTTACGTTAATTCTTTCTTTATTAAAATTGTGTTCAAAGTTTAGTAGAAAAGGTCCCTTATGGGAAATTGCATACAAAAATGAAAAAGATAAAATAATTAAAATTGTTTACAAGTATTTGTTTACAAATTTTACTTATTTTGTACACTATGTCAGTGGCAAACAAGGATACGGCCGTCCTGATGGTACCTAAGCAGTCACTGCAGCCTATAAATGCGTGCAAATCCATGGGACTCATATCTGATATTATAAACAATAAGAGAAGTTTAAGTTATATACATAAGTATAATAATAAAAAGGGCTTTAGGTACCTAAGTACCTACGATCATTTTAAATTTTACTTTACGTGTAGGTACTACATTTTTCGACTAACTTCAAAACATCTCTAGACGCTTCTGCACTACAAAACGTAAAAAAACCTACCTACATGTAGCTACTGTGGTGAACTCGGCCACAGGAAACGAATACGAAATGATGTTTTTTCAAACATGCAATGCAATATCGTCTTTACATTCCTTATAATAGACTCGGAAGTATGGTTTTTTTAGCGCGGCAACTGAAGGGGACGGAAATGGAATTTCATATAAAGGCCTAGGTCTGCAAAGTAACTTTTTTTTCGTTGATTATCCATACTGAGACAAAGATGGCGGGTGTCATAGCAAACAGTTAGTTGTGATATTGCAAATTTCATTCACGCTCGCTCGGCCGTATATACCCACTTGGCCGAAAATTCTCATTTTCCCGGCTTTTGATGTAATGGAGATCAGTCAAATAAATTGGTAGTAGTTCCATTTATCGCAATAATTTCATATTCCAACAATGAGAAAGAGGGGTCTGACCGTGATTTTTGACTCCCCCCCCCCATACTCACCCCTACCCGGGAAGGTGAGGGGGATCAAAAATCACCTAAAATGTCCTTACGTGATTTATGAATGGTTCCTTAGTGGTAACGGACTGTTAACAGCACAGATATTGTGGTCTCGTTCGGCTTTCGGGATCACTAGGTAGGTACTATGTGGATTATTTAACGTTAACTTTAAATGAAAATTACTCATAACAGATCAATATTTTTAGAAAATTTATAATAACATTTTTTCTTCGGATTGCTGTTTGGATACAAGATTAGCAAATAAATTATGTAAATATTGTGCCGTATTGTAATTATCAATATGTTTTGTCTATGATTGGTCATAAGGGCCCTTTTCTCAAATGTACGGGAGCGAAATTGTGATTTTTACGTAACTTTGATCGTGTATAAATAAAAAAGTGAAACCTGTAGAATAATAATAAGACTTTTGTGATACTCCTGTGGACTGATTAAAATATAATTTAGAACATACTATACCAAATTTGTTATTGTTCTAGGAAAGATGTAACTGATAATAATAATCACATTTTAATTAAAAAATAATAATTCGTAGCCTATGTGATTTTTGTTTCTATCCTAAAATGTAAGCTCAAATATGTTCTACTATATAAAATGGTTCTGATTACAACATATTAAAGGAAAAGTCGAAAAATATTTTTTTAATAGTTTCGTCCATATGAGCGTGTTGCTATTTTCAAAGGCTATTTTTTCATGACCTGGAAGTCACATTAAAAAAACAATAACTGGGTTCCAAAGAAAAAACCTTTGAGATACGAAATCAATCATAATCTATGTAACTTCCAATGGGAACACACTTAAAACTAGTTTCAAACTTCTTTTGACGATTTCTCAAAAGTGCAGTTTTAGCATGTGTAAGTTTAATGTTTTTTATAAAAAAAAGTATGGGACTTAGAGTCATGATTTTTTTTGTATAAGATAGCTTATTTAATATAGATTTAGGATCTGTGCTTAACTCAATACCTGCCATAAGGGACCTTTAGCCATGGACGGTCACATATACTTTGTTTTGTGTTGGCTAAACGATCTCCTCTAATTTCAATGTATTTTATCTGCTCTATTTTTAATGTAGGTGTGGTTTTGGTCTGGGTTATTATCCAAGTAAGGGCATTTTTTGGTGTAATAGGCACATGTATTTGCCAATCAAATTATTAGGTCATATATTTATATGGTCATACATTGGTGTACTATGCGCGAGTTAAAATTTTTCTAATATTTAATATCACATTTAACACAAAAAAAAACCGCAAGCTTCTCCGGCTTCCTCGCACAATATCATTAAACGTATCAATGCGATCAACGAGGAAATGCCGAGAAATGCCTATGTCCAGCAATGGACGACTTACTATTGTATTTAATTAAAATCCATTCAGTAGTTTAAGTTGAGAGAGTAACAAACATCCATACATACGTACTCACAAACTTCACGTTAACAATATTCCTAGGAATCACTCTGACCCCATTACTATAAAATAAAAAATATAACTTCATCGAGCTTAAGCCCCATACAAAGACAATTTATTAATCCTACACGCGTTGGGTGCGGCTGACGTGGGTACCCGGGTACGCGTACCGGGTATGTATGCACACATTTCAGCTATTTTGTTTGTGGTAAAAATTAATTACCCGATAGTATCGCGTTAAGGTGCGACTGGGCAGTGCAGATAAGGACAGATAGGTTTAGGTAATTAATTAACTGTTCTACCTTGTTTATTTTGGGCATTGAGAAAGGTTTTTACATATTAAAACCATGTATCTGATTTATACTAGACTATGAGTTATAAGTTTAGACCCGGGTATGTCCTGAAACTACGTCCAACAATGAGAGGTAGGCACGGCGAAGTACCATCACGCTTGAGTCTGGAGAAGCCCAACTGGGGAAGTGCCTCCTATAGCACTGCTACCTTTCAGGTATGTAGTGTTGTGTTCCTGGTGGTGAGTAAGGTTTCCAGAGCTCCAACTCGTGACTCCGCTGGGGCCTGCGGGCGACGGTAATTGCTTAATTATCATCAAGCAATCCGTCTGCTCGTTTGCAACCTATGTTATAAATAAAAATCAAAATAGATGACATACACTTAAGAAAAAGTGACGAGGACCTCCGGCGTCCGAGGCAGAATTCGAACCCGCATCTCCAGCTAGCCTGGGCTACTAGGAGTCGAACCTAGAACTTGGAGTAAATGCATCTTACTCCAATTCCACAGGCAGATTGGTTTTAGTTTACTAGTCTGAGAATCCCGCTATAGACCAACAATGCCAGAAGAGGGGTCTAGCTCGAATCAGTGGATGAATCGTAATACCCTGTGCCAAAAGAGTCACCAGTTCGACTCATCTGACCCGGGTATGTCCTTAAACTACGTCCAACAATGAGAGGTAGGGCACAGCGATGACCATCACGCTTGAATCTGGGGCCGCCCAACTGGGGAAGTACCTCCTCCTTACAGAAGACCACAGCCATAATAGCACTGCTACCTTTCAGGTATGTAGTGTTGTGTTCCTGATGGTGAGTAAGGTTCCCAGAGCTCCAACCCCCCTTAAAGGCCAGCAACGCGCTTGTGACTCCCCTGGTGTTACGGGTGCCCATGGGCGACGGTAATTGCTTACCACCAGGCAACCCGCCTGCTCGTTTGCCGCCTATGTCATAAAAAAAAAACAGCGGTTTATTCCATCCTTTATTTCTAAGCAAGCAGTGGTGTTTTAACCTCTAGCCACCCAGAGACATATAAAAAGGTCTCCCACTGAATGCCATTTTGAATTTTAATTATGACAAACCATAGGTGCATTTGTCCTAGCTAGTTTTGATCTCTGGGCGACTAAGTAGAGGTTAAATAGATTTTATTTAATTACTTGCATGACGAAGTTAAAACACATGGATAATTATGCAGAATTAGTTGGATGTAGGTCTGTCTTCCAAGGTCGCGAGTGCTTCCTTCTGATAAGGAAGCCTTGTGTTTTGGCATTGAGTCTCCGATAACACTTGCATTTTAACTATTGCCTTGTATTTCAACGATTGGATTAGTTAACCTCCGAGTGGACTGAAAAAGGCCGGGTCAGAGGAAGAGCAGGAGATGGCAGGATGACCAGGATGGCTTTTATGGCGATTGGTGGTTTGCATTCGGCCGTGACGATTGGCCAAAGCGAGGCCTGTGCCCAGCAGTGGGACACAACATAGGAAAAAAACATAAAATGTTAATACTTATTTCGTACTGCAGTAGAGTATTACTGCAGTATTACTGAAGTGGGTTATGTCCCTGCATATGAAGCCCTCGATCCTGAGTTCAAATCCTAGTAAGGGCAGTAATTTGTGTGACGAGCGCCGATATTTGTTCCCGTGTTATGCTGTTTTCTATGTATTTAAGTGTTTGTAAAACGTGAGATATTGTGCAATTATTTTCATTATTAATGGACGTTATCCACTAGCCGGGGACTGGGGCATGCCTCTCAACATTGTACTTGGTAATGATTTCATTCATATTAACGGAAAATATAGTATGACAACATATTTGTGGTCCATCAATGACTTGCTTCATAGTTTCTGGAAAACCCATTTAACAAGGAAAGTTGCCTTCAAATTTAACATAACATAACATAACAATACTCTTTATTGCATAACCCAAACAAAATATAAATAAAACAGGTTACAAACTTAAAGTATAGGTAATACAATCGGCGGTCTTATCGCTAAAGAGCGATCTCTTCCAGACAACCTTATTTAACAAATTTAATTAGTAGGTAGATATTAATTAATTATTATTGTAAACATCCTTGACGTCGCAGACGAATTATTGTATTAATATAATAATAAACAAAATTGTCATACGAGGAACTGAGATTTTCCTGTGTTATTTATAAACTGTACACACATGTTATAAAATGCCGATAAATAATATGGGTAGGTATATCTAGTGTAATAATTCAAATAATTATTATTTATTAACCCTTTCGGCGCCATGTCAAACGCAAAAGCTAACGCTCAGAGGCTCTAGTGTAAGCTTTTGACGTAAAAAAACGTTTACGAACGCGCAAGTGTTATTTATGTGGGAAACGCAAACGCGTTCGTGACGTAAAGTTACGTTAAAAACATACACTCAGGGCTCAGACGCCACGTTGTCGAAATATCAAAACAGAAGTTGAACTTTATGCGTGTGCACGTAGCTCTAATTTGCTATGTGGTCGAGGACATATATATACGTCTTTGGCGTGTAAAAGGTTAATACTAACAAGCGAATCACTTAAGTCAAGGGAATTCGAATATAACAATATTATGACATACATTTTTGGAAAACATCCCACTGGGAGGCCCAGCTGATAAATAATGATATCACACAAAGCTCTCTTTGTGCTTACAAATAAATAAAGGGCACACAAATAAATGCCCTTATTGGGTTTTGAAGCCAGGACCTTCGGCTTCATAGGCAGGGTCACTACCCATTATGCCAGATCTGTTGTCGCTACTAACTTTTCTGTAAAATAGTAAATGAAAAAAAAATGTGCAACGAAGTTATTGCTCTTAAGCTTAGTGGCACAGTTTAGGCAGATACTGCGGTTTCATGTTAAACCCCCCATGTTCTGAGACTCTCCCCGTGGCGGTCTATGGGGGAGGCATGTGTCCAACAGTCGCTGGAGACTGACAGGTAGTTCAACGCTCAAATCAACTAAACGCTTTTTAACTCGCAAAATGTCCACGAATCTACAAGTTTAAAGTCACACACATACACACGCACACACATATATACGTACACACACACACGCGGACGTCGCGGCGATAAGGATGTATTAGCGCATTCCGCTAGCGGGCGCCACTGTATTTATTCTTATCCGGAATAAGTCAGGTTACACCCATAGTGATGTGCTGTGTCGATTTAAGTTCGGCGGGATTTAATTTAAAAATGTGAAATTTCAACCGCTCCTCGTATAGATACTCATTATTATTTTCTTACAAAACGTTTATCAGGTCCAAAAAGTAGAACTCAAACTAGTGGGCGTTCCCTTCGCTCTTAAGAGTTTTACGTACGTAAGTTGAAAAATAATAATCATTTTACTTAAAAATCATCAGGTCAGCTATTATAACACATATCATGTTAAGTTCATTATAAGTCAAAAAGATATATAACCAAGATAATATGTACGAACATATGACCTTGAACTACTTTGTACATAAAAGTGCGTTTAAGGTTTACATTTAATATTTTATTCGGAATAAATTTTCATGGACAGTCCGTCACGGTACACAGGCAATAAAATTCGGCAAAAATACTAGAAATAAACTTTCTACATATAAATATTACTAAATTATAAAATATTCATGTTTAAAAAAATGTACAGTGCTAATACTTCTCATAAAACCTATTAATAGATTCGATTTTAGGGTATTTCAAATTTTATACGTATGTCAATAATAAATTCGATGGATACACTGAAACAAAAACAAAACAAGTATAACTTAATTACATTTAAAGCAAGTGAAAAGCGCACATAAGAACTTACAAAGTTGTATGAAAACGCACTAAAATAAAGTTTTAATTTCGACGTCACTATCGACTCACCCCCGCCCCTAGAAGGGGGTGAAGCTTGGCGCGGCGAGATAGCGCGATACCATCACGGGTGGCAGCCCTGATAGGGAATAATAATAATTTTATTATCGCCGCTAGGGTTGTCACGGCGGGGTATATTAATTAACTCTGTTTGCTTTTAATAAGGTTTTATGTGAGTTAGTAAAAAATAAATAGTCGCTAAGTTTTTTCATTGACTTCGTTTTTTGCATTTATTTTGAACCTAGTTGTTAACTTCTACCCGTAACTTCTGCGCCAATATTACGTCAAGTAGCCTATTCGACTTCACGGACATGGGCCTTCCCTATAGACTGCGATAAGCAGCAATGGTGTTTTAATAACATAAGCTTGGCAGGCGGGTTGGCGATCGCAGTATATTCCACCGCTCTAAAGGATGCTGCTGCCCGTAAGCCAGTGTCTATTTTCAATACCGTTATAAATTAAATTGTGGCCTGTGTTATTCTGATTTATAAGCTACATTATTGTAAAATTTCATTAAATTATATTCAGTTATGTAATAAACCAAACATTTATAATTAAAAAAATAGTTGATCAATTCATGATCAAATCAGCCCACGAATCGAAGTAACCCCAGTTTACGGTAACACACACTTACATTTTTTTATATTTGTAAGAAGTATGTTTAATACTATTTTATTTTTATAATTTTGTATTGCATAATAACATTAATAACGTAATGATGATACTATACTATGTAGAGGATTAACAGAACTAACTTGGTTTTAGAGACAAAAGCACCTAAACAAAACAAAAAAAAGAATACAGAAATATTTATTCGTTAAAACACATTTACTTAAATAAAATACAGAACACAAAAGGTATGTCTGGCGGACCCCAAACTAGGCTGAGCCTGTATCTTTGGACCATGGAGATAAAAACACATAAAAAACAGATGAAAAAAATATAATTAGTATCTTGAACAAATAGATGGGCGGGAGAGCGACGGCCATCTATAACTTCATTTTTCCATTTTTCCTAATAAAAATGGAATAAGTTTCCTGACCTTTATAACAGTGGTAAAATGGAAAAACGCTCGGAAGATGACCTTGAACGCATTAAAAACTGACCATCGAAATAGCTTAGCACCTCCGCGGGCGGGGCGGCGAGGCCCCTCGGGAGGGGGCCCTTATCTCTTGCTCGCAGATTGAATACATTTCATATGAGTACGTACCGTATATGTATGTACAGTTTTTCCTTTCGCTTGAGTGATGTTTTAGTTAGATAGATATTTTAGTGAAATATTAACTACTGGTGGTGGACCCTGCCGACGGTCCCGGGTTCAAATATCAGTAACGGCGTTTTTTTTTGCGAAAGATCACAAATATAGTATATCATATTATGTTTTCTATGTCTTGATGACCGGTCTGGCCTAGTGGGTAGAGCCTGTGAAGCCGATGGTTCTGGGTGCAAATCCCAGTTAGGGCATTTATTTGTGTGATTAGCACAGATATTTGTTCCTGAGTTATGGGATTTTCTTTATGTTCAAGTATTTATATGTAAATCCCGATCACATTCTAGAAATAAAATATTGACAGTTTTCTATAATTTGATATCTCCTACACTTTAATATTGCACGTGGAACCGATGGGGCGTAGAGGTTCTCGAGGCGACCACGTACCGGAAAGCGCAGCGTGGGCAGGCCCCCCACAAGGACTGACGACTCGGTAAAGACGCGGGAATCTACTGGACGCGGGCGGCGCAAAACCTGTCACTGTGGATCACTCTAGGGGAGGCCTCTAGTAGTGGACGTCCATCGGCTGATATAATAATGATGATGATGACTTAAACCTTAGAACAGGTCTAACTTAAATTTTGTTACCATGGAGTACCGATCTTTGCACCGGTCATTCTCGCGGATGACCTGTGTAGTTTTTTGTTATTTCCATTTGTGAAAACGGGACAGAGCGATCTAGACTAGTCTTAATATACCCCCTACTCTTAATATAAAATTAAATAAATAATCATTTATAAGATGAATTAGCGAGAGCATGGAATGGCATTTTTAGTGGTTGTACGATTCGCAGCGGTAAAAGACGAATTTGAATATTTCATAATTTAGCAGTATTTATAACAATTGAAAATTATTTGGTTACTTTGACTCTCAATTAGACCAAAGTTATTTTCTACCCATAATTTCTAAATGCTGTGTAACTTACAGTCGTAACTTACGTTCGTATATTTCGAGCATTTTTCTCTTTACTCCAATCAAGGCGTCACGAGACTGACAGAGACAATCGTCCGAAATTTACGAATATCGTCTTTCGCGGTAGCGCCTCAGGCCCAAGGAGAGAGTTATCGTGAAAATACAATAAAGCCAGTCTTTAAAATATACACACAAAGTAAATAATAATTTAAATTTTGACACTGACATTATTTTTAAAACTTTCATTTTCATCCTCGTAAGGCCCACGGGCCTACCCGTAGTACTAATTATTATAATGAAATTTGAATTTTATGCAATTGGAACAGAGTTGAATTTCATTTGTTTCCTTCGATTTTGACACAAAAGTGATTCTACTTTATTTTCTACACTATAAAGAACAAATTCGAGTAGGATATTATTTGTATGCCGGGCCTTAGGAGGACCAAACCTCTTTTTATGCTGATAGGAAATATAGAACGCCTGTAAATATATAACACCAATAAATATGCGATTCCATGTTCTCGATAAATTTTTTTTATATTACTTTATCCCTAAGTCTGCGCGCCCACTAAACTAAAAGCTAATTTAAAAGTCATATTTCCAAGGCATTTTGACAAACAAACCCATTTTTATTGCTCCCCTGTGTAAGCTGCTAACATCAGGCAGGAAAACTTAACCAATTAATAATGTCCATTTTTGGCGCGGCTTATCGCCCGGTGGCATTGTTAACTAACCGAATAACTATCGGTTAATGAGCGCTCGGTATCGGCAATTAAACCGAGGTTGGTCTCGAGGTTGTCTGAATGAGGGCTTAGGATATGGGGGCGATTAAAGGATACAATTAACAGATATTTACTTATTTTTAAAGAATACCGCGACTTCTCGCCGTCTTAGCTAAAACCGTCTCTTCAGACGGCAAATCCCGCACCGTCATATGACGTCTTGTATACCAAGGACGTCGATTACTGAGGGCCTCCCGCGAAATTTGAAGTTCGTTTTCGGCCATCTTTCTCTTTTACTCCAGTTAAAGCGTACCTAATTAGAGTGAAAGAGACAATCGTTTAAGGTCAATGTGGATAAGACCGTCTACCAACCAATTTCCTACATTATCTCCTAGGTATTTAGTGTCATATGACGGACTTCCCTTAAAAATATAGTAGGTATGCCGGTCTTGCAATGTGGGTACATTGACCTTACTAATTTTGTTTTTCACGGACTGTTCTCTATAAATTTATTGTTATAAATATCCTTTCACATAATTCATCACTTTGCATAATGTGTTTTTTTTTTTTTTTATCTGTAGACTTTATATTATTATAGACCTAAACTAATTCTTGAAATTATCTCTATGAATTGAAATTACAAATATAAAAAATCTAATAATATGCATAACATTTTCGCTGAAATAAAACAGTTAAACTTTAAGCCTAGCTAGCCTAGCTTAGCCCTGCTTTGTGTGTATGTCTACACAAAATGCCTAGGCATATACTAAAACGGGGAAAAAAAAATCTATTCACAGAGTCAACAGAGCCCCGCCAAGCGGGGTTCCTACTTTTGGTCAGTTTGCCCTTCGGGCAACTGAATAACATACCTGCTCGTAACTGACCTATCTATTACTTTTATGTGGATACCATCAAATTATTACACAGAAATTTTTAGAGGTCAAACTTAGAGGAGCTCTATTTTAAATGTAGGTACTCTAATCCGCATAGACCCCATTTCCTTTTCTTTTTTTTTTTTTTTATGACAAAGGTGGCAAACGAGCAGACGGATTACCTGATGGTAAGCAATTACCGTCGCCCATGGGCACTCGCAACACCAAGGGAGTCACAAGCGCGTTGCCGACCTATAAGTGGGTTGGAGCTCTGGGAACCTTACTCACCATCAGGAACACAGCACTACATACCTGAAAGGTAGCAGTGCTATTATTGTACCTGAACGGGACAAAAACGTATTTTATATTATGGCCTTTCATTACGTAACATACCGTTGGTAAACCATAATCGCCTCCCTGTCCGGCTTTTAGAAACTTATGTTTGTTAGAAAGGAACCAAATCGCCTAAGTTCTAAAAAGAGAGGTAAGATCCTAATTATCGCTACATCTACGAATGACCGAACGAATTTAAAGCAAACAACATAGGTGAAAAACTTAGCTAAAGCCTATGTAGTAGTAACGTGTACACGCATGTCGGCGTTCTATATTAATATTTTGACGTAAGTTCCATATTATTATTTTTTTTTTATGACAAAGGCGGCAAACGAGCAGACGGATTGCCTGGTGTTAAGCAATTACCGTCGCCCATGGGCACTCGCAACACCAGGGGGAGCTCTGGGAACCTTACTCACCATCAGGAACACAACACTACATACCTGAAAGGTGGCAGTGCTATTATGGCTGTGGTCTTCTGTAAGGAGGAGGTACTTCCCCAGTTGGTCTGCCCCAGATTCAAGCGTAATGGTCAATGCTGGGCCCTACCTCTCATTAAAATTAATTGCACAACTACATAGACATGGTCCTTTAGCTAAGTTTTTCACCTAAACAACATCTAAATATTTGCCCACATTCTCTCGTATTCTAGAAAGCACAATAGAATTATGTCAGCATCTTTTTAAAACCGATACAATCTCACAATCCATATTTGGTTAGTACAGTTTTTATTGCACGTTTAACCGCACCGGGCTTATCTCGCTCGTAAACTGTCGATGTAAACCTAAAGTTAACGGCGGAGCTGCAACCCGATCGTTGCAATCGGGTTTACCAATTGGGAGTTTACCAAATGGGACGCCGGTTGCGATGCGGTGCTGACGGGTTTGCTTGTATTGGGTCCCGTAACAAGGTCAAGAATTAAAAAAAAATTGGGACAATCTTACACAAATCGACCTAGCCCTACGGTAAGCTCAGTAAGGCTTCTGTTGTAGGTACTAGACGACGATATACATAATAGCTAGATACATATAAATACATAGAAAACAACCATGACTCAGGAACATGAAACTGTGCTCATCACACAAGTAAATGCCCCGACTGGGAATCGAACCCAGGACCATCGGCTTCATAGGCAGTGTCACTACCCACTAGGCCAGACCAGTCGTCATTAAGTAATAATTCCATATTCGTCAAATCGGATACCGAAACTTCTCTGATCCTACCTAATAGCAGCAATCCGGTGCTGACGGGTATTCCTTAGACTCATAAAGAAAAGACCCTCAAAACGAAAGACTTCAATCAATCTGTGTTACCAGTTACGGCTCCGAAACCTGGTCTTTCACTAGCGGCCTCATCTCAAAACTCAAAGTCGCTCAACGAGGTAATGAGATGGGTATGCTCGGAGTTTCTCTATGTGATTGAATCAAAAATGACGAGATCCGTAGGCGACCTAAAGTCACCGACGTAGCCCACCGGGTTAGCAAGCTGAAGTGGTAATGGGCAGGCCATATTGCACGCAGAGAAGATGGCCGATGGGGTCTAAAAGTGCTCAAGTGCAGACCACGGACTAACAAGCGCAGCGTAGGACGTCCACTCACAAGATGGACAGAAGACGTCATTAAGGTTGCCGGAAGACGCTGCATGCAGGTCGCTTCCAACCCGTACATGTTGAGGTCCAAGAATAGATATATTTGCTCCGTCTTGCCTAAGAAAAAAATAAACCCGCCGTGGGCAGTGTAAGCTGACTTCAGTGGGGGCGGGTGGAGGTAGCCGCTGAAAAAGGTGAAAAGTGACCGCGATAAGGGCAGTTTTGGCGCGACACCCTAGGGCTTGCGTCACAACGCCTCTGGAAGAGATTCTGTATGGGAATAAGTTTGCCGTTATCGTTAATGTTTGTAACTGTTTTAAATAAAAAAGTGCATTTCCATCGCGATAATGTATGTCATATATGTTTATATTTCTTCAATATATCGTGGCAATGAAGTTGAGAATCATCATCATATCATCCGAAGGATGTTTACTGCTGGCCATAGGTCTTCCCCAAAGCGACCCATAATGTTCGGTATTGTGCCATAAAAGAATCAAATTACCAAAAATAAAAACATTAAAAAAAAAAATGTACTTCACTTCATTTTATCGCACATATGTGTCTCTATCGCACTCATATACAGGCCTGATACAGGCTGCAAAAAAGCTTAAAAGTACCAATCACTATGTTTTAGATCGAAAGTTGTAAAAGTAAAATAAACATTTTTGTTTTTTTTTTTTTTGATATACATTTTAGACAGTGACAGCAAACAAAAAGTATTCTATCAGAGATAATGTGTCGTCAGGTACAACTAACCTACAACTTTTATGAAATTGAAACCATTTTAAGGCAACGGCAAATACTTTTTTTAAGTCTCCACGTCTTAAACTTCATTGCTGGAAAATTCTTTTCAAACACGACACAGAAAAACGCAGTGAACCCCCAACCCCGTCCATAACTCGATAAAATCACCCTTCATTAGCACACGGATGAAAAACAACGATAACCAAAGAATGCCTATTGCAAAAACGCTAGCGAAACACACCAGGCTTAGCGTTAACGCTATGACGAATAATTACGTCGACCAATCAAAAGAGCATATACCTTTATATTCGGCAGCAATAGAAAACGAAAATAGTGTTTTTTTTTATGACAAAAGGTGGCAAACGAGACGAAGACTTTAGACGAGAGAATTTAGACGGATTGCCTGATGGTAAGCAATTACCGTCGCCCATGGGCACACGTAACACCAGGGGAGTCACAAGCGCGTTGCCGACCATTAAGGGGGTTGGAGCTCTGGTAACCTTACTCACCATCAGGAACACAACACTACATACCTGAAAGGTAGCAGTGCTATTATGGCTGTGGTCTTCTGTAAGGAGGAGGTACTTCCCCAGTTGGGCTGCTCCAGATTCAAGCGTGATGGTCATCGCTGTGCCCCACCTCTCATAAAACAAATATGGCTGATTGATAACTGAAATTGACACTTGACGAAATATTATTATAACCCCTGGCCGCCCAGAAAACAAAACTTGCTAGGTCAAATGCAACTCTAGTTTGTCGTAATTAAAATTCAAAATGGCATTCAATGGGAGACCTTTTAATAGGTCTCCGGGCGGCCAGAGGATAAAGTTTCTTTGCACTGAATGCTTAGGTAATTATCGCATATTTGAACTAAACAAGAATGTAATTAACGGTAATGCCGCGAGCATTATGGGCACTTTTGCACCAGAAACGACTAGCAGTTATTAATTTCTAGGGTTAATTTAGTTTTACTGTAATTGTTTTTGTTAAAATTATATTCTATTTAATGTCAATAAATGAATATACATATTATTAACAAGTTTATACAAACACAATGACAATGAAACCTATGTGACGCTCCAATACACAGCGGAACCCGTCGAAGTTTTTCAAGTTTAAGCAATCTCTTTACAGTCACAGTCCAGTCCAGTCCAGTTACAGTCCTGGAGGAAATGGTCACATTTTTATTCAAACTCAAACTCAAACGTTTATTCAGTAAGTAGGCCACAAGGGCACTTTTACACGTCGTCTATACAAAAGTAAAAGAGGAAAATAAAAACTACACCGGTTCTAACCCTACACCTCTGACCCGAGAAGTAGGTATTTTGATACCTATTTCAAAACAGTATACAAAAAAATCTTAAACATACATGCGTATTTCTGTAAGAAAACATATCAAACACTTTCAGTAATTAAATACCACAAAAAATAAAAGTATATGTCATCTATTTCAATTGATAGCTTAGATTTATAAAATTTTAATCATGCCAATTTTCGTCATATATTTTTTTTCAATTTTTCAACTTTTTTTTTTAATGCGTGACTTAGGTCTTTCTCTGGCTTATCACCCGCCTTAAAAACTCGTCATAAACCGTCGCATACGGCGCCCTCACATGCGGCGCGTGCTGATCTTATGATTGCAGCCATTTTACATAATGCTGCAGTTTTTTTCAAGAAAAAACACGCCGAAGTCCGAATAGGTGTTAAGTTATGAGCAGTGGCGGTGGTAATTCTTTTTTTACTCAAGCAGTCTAATAAATATCGGTTAGCCTTTTGTCTATGCCCAAATAGAACTTTTGTATGGACGCATTAGCCACGCCACTGTAAGCTATTGTCTTTTACTATGGAGCCAAAACTGAAAATTCTGTTAAAAATGACCTGTCCATACTAGCTACAGCCAGCTAGCAGCTAGTATGGGAAGGTCTCTTATTTTAACTGTTTTTTCGGTTGTCACCTCATAGTAAAAGTTGATCGTACTCACGAATAGATCCAGAAAATATTTTGTATTACCATTTTGATTTCACTTGGTATAAAGTTATAATAGGTGATATAATTTTTACATAACAGTTAGTATTAGTTTTACATTTAACAAAGCTATTTATTTATAATTCCCTAGGTACTTGATGTATCGTTGTTTAACTACCTGGCATATGAGATAATTAATTAATGAGTTTGTATTTATAGTTAAAATAAATAAATGTACATGATAACTGATATTGACTTTTAAATACATAGTAGTTACTCTTATGTCATATTAATAAACATAACTTTTTTACCAATGTGTAATCGAATATTATTACTTAATTTAATCCTAAGCGGAAAATACCGTCGATGATGAAATGGAGCATAACAGATAGATAAAATCATTATTTAACCAAAAATAAACCCACTACCACATCCTGCAAACTTATTGCTAACCTCATTTTCCTATCGTAACTAGTTTACCTACAGATAATTATATCCGTTATTCCATGATGGTTTTCCCATAGATCGACAGCCATAGAGTATCCTGTTATTTTTTTTTATTACATATCGTCACCACTTTGAAAAAAAAACACGTAACTCATTCTGGCATTCAGAAGAAAAATGACGTTACTACGACGTTTCAACTTAGAGCATTTGTGTGAGATACGAGATTTTTTTCAAAGTTATGAGTATGACGATATTCCATGTTATTCTGAATTAATAAGGTTTCAGTTAACAAGGCGTATATTTACGCTAGTTTCCTGTTTTTGATGTTGATGATATCAATCGATTCATTTGTTTGTAAGAATTAAATGGACATGTATATATTTAGGACCTATTTGCCTTTCAGCTATACAACAGTCAGATTAATGTCAAAGTCTGACATTTGCAATTTCCGCCCAAAACGCGCCTGACCAAACGATACGAACCTATGACAAAAAAAGTTACTATTTAGACCGAGAAATATTTCATTTATGGATACCTATATTTGGCATACAAATTATTATCCAGTAATAAGTAAAATATTTTTAAATCTATGAATATACTCAACCAC
This sequence comes from Grapholita molesta, assembly GCA_022674325.2. Lineage (NCBI taxonomy): Eukaryota > Metazoa > Arthropoda > Insecta > Lepidoptera > Tortricidae > Grapholita > Grapholita molesta. Next base: position 3,250,227 of record CP053124.2, on the reverse strand, counting down.
ATAATTATACTAATTTTAACTTACTTATAATATATAAAAAATAGACAGAAACAAGTTTCTCATACTTTATATTATACTTACCTTTTTAGCAGCTCCTCTTGTGGCATACTCAACCCGGTTCATATTTGTCTGATGTGTTGTGTCGTGAGGCATCTAACGAGAATGAAGAAAGAATGAAAATGAAAGAATGAGATCTCATACATTCAATAGCTGTGTTCACATTTCACTAACGCAGTGTAGTACAAATGTATGAAACCGACCTGTTGTGATGCGTGCTCACAACACCGGGCTTACGCTGTAATTACCCGCTTATCGCTTGGACCCCACCCTGGGGTCAATAGCGGGTCGTGCCCCGTAATCGTAATGATATTATAATGTAATTTAATTGTAATTTGGTTTCAGGTAAGTAGGCCACGCCGCTCCGTGAGTAAAGTTATTTTTAAATATGTTACTTCAATTCACATTTTTGCACGATCACGTAAACCAGAGTACCACTATTGCTGGACATAGTACTCCCCATATGCAGCATGGAAGGGGGGTATACCACGACAGTGGTAACTAAACATACGGCCCTTCTAATGGTAAGCAGTCGCCGTATCCTATAGCTGTAGCGTTGCCTATTTACGCCTAATAAGTTTAGTAGTAGTAGTAAAACACTTTATTGTACAAGAAACGAAAAATACAATAGGGGAAAAAATAAAATATACACATATTTTGTTTTTTCCCCTATTGTATTCACAAACCAAAGGCGAACTTATCCCTTTAAGGGATCTCTTCCAGTTAACTTTTAATTGCCTCCGTTCTATAATTGACACCTATATTACGAAATACCTTTATTAAGAAGAATTACAACAAATTCAGTCTCAAAACAATATTATAAATAATAATAAAGAAAATATAAAGTAAGATTACAAATAATCATAATTCCCCTAATCGCTGCTAATGGGCAATGTGCCCAGAGGCTGGCCGTATTGCCTCGTTGGATGGCGAATACGAGAAGTAGTCAAATTTTCCAGTTTTTTTTTTCTTTAAGTCTGCGAAATAGTTATGTTTCTTATAAAACCAATAAATCTGCAACCATTACATAATATACGAATTTCCGAAAGTTTACTACTGCCTTACCTTAGTTAAGTATTTTACTATATGTAGTTATAGTAGTTTACACCCTCTACACTGTGGCGACTATGCCAATTTCGATAGCCATCACCCTTATCGCCAACGTGGCGTGTGTAAAATTGTACTAAGTAATAATTTTTAGATGCTGTCACGTAAAGTACAACAAAGTGTTTCAATTCTATTATAAAAGCATTAGAAAAAAAAATTTTCTACTAGGACTGTTGAAAATATGTCGTTTGACAAACACACGAAGGCAGATAATTTTGGTGCGTTGTGCCTTACGTTACTATTGATGCAGACTGTAGTGTCTCAAGCCTCTTTTTTCGATTTCAGGTAGAGGTAGAGTAACTACTCTATTACTGATGTATATTATTTTATATACTCTTTTTGGAAAATCAGCGTCCCCGCATTCCCAGACATGTGACGACTCATGCTGAGTGGCATCCTATTTGGTGTTCTATATGTAGTCACATCATGAAATGTTTTTTTAGTTTTTATTACGCCAAACAAATAATTTCTTATTTTTTAGTTATTGTAATGCTTAGCTTATATATTATTTGAAACTAAAGATATTGGAAGAAATACCGCATAATTTTAGCTTATCTCCTTGATCGCCATATCGCCTGACTCGCGTCAAAATCTCGCAAAAACCGTAGTGAAGCATAATCTTGAACCTTTGTTCCCCAGCCTCTATTCGTCACACACACATACGAATATAAGTGATGGGGAGGGAGGGAGGGAGGGAGTTACAAACAGCAAAAGTTCACGTTCTTATCACATCTGTTTGACGGATCCATACCGACATCGCTACGTATTCATATTTTATGCAGAGTACCTTGGAACAGAGCCTTCTATTCTAAGATACTCGAAATTGAGCGCTGTATAGGTGAAATGCTTAACGGTATTCGTAAGTTTCAAACAATTGTCTCTGTACTCTCATGACACCTTAATGGGAGTAAAAGAAAAAAAGGCCCGAATTATACAAATTTCGATGTTCACGGTACCGCTCTTGAAAGACCATACCTATCTATGTAGTTGTGCAGAGACTCACACATGGACCTTCATTGGACGTCAAAATTTGAATATAGAACGGCGACATGCGTACACACACGTTACTACTACATAGGTCAGGTGCTTTGGCTAAGTTTTTCGCCTATATACGTGTATAGTCTGAGAGAGGACGCTCAAGTGCTCAGCTCAGTGGGGAGGAGCGTTCGGCGTACATATTAAACAAATAGAAACCTTTGGATGTGGCCACAGTGCACGCTACTCACGTCCAATTGAAAGTTCGTCTTTGTTGCATGCCTCGCCAACACTTACCATGGGGCTCAGTCAATTTATGTAAAGATGTTCTGTGATATATGTATATCTATTTACCCATTGTGACTCTTGGATTAAAAACGATTCTGAAGACATTTTAAGTACACGTTCATAAACAAAAAACATCATCATCAGTGGATCATCATCATCATCATAAGACGTCCACTGCTGAACATAGTCCACAGCTGATCGTAGTCTACCCCTTGGACCTCCACATGTACCGGTTGGAAACAACCAGCATTCAGCAAAAAACATAGGAACATCAAATTAGTGTATTCATAACAAACACTTAACAGAAGTCTCTGTCCCGCCCTACTCTGCCGCCCGAGATCTCCTCGCTCTGATAACGCGCTATTTAATCACAGATAACATCGGGCGGGCGGCGCCCTGATAACGGCTATCTCGCGCTGTGGGCGCGCACTACCATCAAGCAAAATGGGTCAAAATGTGGAATGTGTAAGATTTTATACATGTTTGTGTAACGGTGGTAATTAGGTGGGTAGTCGAGCGCATAAATATCTAGACACTTTTTCAAAAAAAGCAAAATAAATAGTTCAAATTCAGAACTTATAAGATAAACACAGAATATTGATCATCCCCAATCATGCTGTATATACCTCGTATTTTTAGGAATCGACGTGAGATTTTAAGGAAAACAATTTATTAGCTGTCATACTTGCCTCTTATTTTCTTCAATAATTGATGAAATGTAGGCAAAGTACACCGTTATTTTTCTAATAAAAAAAAAAACGAGGGACATAATTATATGAGGTGGAAAGACCTACTATTATTTGTTTATCTTTAAAGTTCTAAATTGGAACTATTTACTTATTTCTTCGCTCCTCGTACTTTAGAATTAACTAAACATGATATTAACAGACACCCGAAACTTTAAAAAAATATACATTTACATATGCAGACCCCCGCCCTACTCTGCCGCCCAAGATCCGCCGCGCCGTCTCTGATAAGGCGCTATTTAATCTCGATAGCAGGGCGGGCGGGATCACTGATAAGACCCCGCTATCGCGCTAGTATAAATTCTGATTCTTATCGCAAAGAGGACTTCTGCTGAAAATGCTTTATGGGTCTTCTTATTTTCTTGAGAATATTGTCCTAAAGTTTATTGAACTGTTTAATAATAGCTATTTGTTATGAAAGGGAGCAAAGTTAGTTTTTACCATGTCGTGCTAATATCCTGAGCTACCAAAATATTCCTAAATTGAAAGGTTCAAAGAGTTGAATCTTGAGAATTGGGGGGTTTCAGGCATGAGAGGGGAATAAGAAGAGGGGAACTTTGTAACTGAGACACAAAAAAAATCACCAGGAAAATACTAACTCTAAATCACAAATTCTAAAAATATTCAGAAATTGAGAAATCTTATGATCGAAACCGGTCACTGTGGGTCACTTTGGGGGAGGCCTATGTCCGGCACTATACATCCTTTGGCTGATATGATGATGATGTTTAGTTATTTTGGTGATACAAAACGCCCCAATATTTTTTCCCTTTAGTTCCTAATAAAATAATTAAAAGTACCTGATATTATAATTTTAATTTTTCAAAGCCTATTCTTCCAGATAACACATAACTGGATAGCAAAAGTCATTTATACAGATTAAAAAGCATTTAGATTCAAAATACGGCGTAGGGCGGCCCCCCGCCCGCCTTATCGCTCGTATCAGCTGATAAGGATCGCGGAACGTGACTTCGAGTACTGCTTGCAATCGTGTATACTTTTAGACACATATATATGCCATCTATTTGGTTTATTTGGGACTTTGAAACCGGTCCCTGTTTAATAAGGATTCCCAAGCACATGTTGTAAGGATAACTTAGTCGCATCAAATATTTACCTATTTTAAAACGTATAAGTATTTTTTATATACAAGACTGAGCAACGTTTGACCTCAGTCACACCTGATGGTAAGTGCCGACGAGTTCGAGGGTGTAGCACGCTAGTTCAGTAACAGCCTATTTCACTTTTGCCTTGGAAAAACCCAAATTATATCTTTCTGGGAATACATACATTAGGAAAGTAGATGCGAATGGCTTCGTGCGAATGAAATATCACAATATAGCATATTTTTGAAATTGAATATTACTTGACATATTTTACTGCGTAACGAGGAGCTTTCTTGAGATTTAAATAATCTGCATCCCTAAAATATTACAACTAAACTTACGTATTTGCTACTTTGTACCACAGTCAGATAAAAGTATTTACGTCTTCCTATCGTCGATACGAGCGAGATAGCGTTTTACGAGGGAACGGGACAAACACGAAGGTCGAACAACAGCAGGTATCGACATTTATCTGGGCAGTAAATCTGTTTACTAATAAGGTAATAGGTTGATTAAGTACATTGTTATATAGACTCGTTGACTCATATACATGTCGACAGGTCTGGCCTAGTGGGTTGACCCTGCCTTTCAAGCCGATGGTCCTGGGTTTAAGTCCCAGGAAGGGCATTTATTTGTGTGATGAGCACAGACATTTGTTCCTGAGACATGGGTGCTGTCTGTGTATATAAGTATTTGTATATTATATATATCGTTAGCTGAGTATCCACAACACCAGCCTTTCTTGAGCTTACCGTGGAGCTCAGTCAATTTGTGCAAGTATGTCCTGTAATAATATATATTATGTTCTGTAGTAATCAAAAAAACTTCCACAGCTCAGTACCCTTACCATGAGTTGTGACTTTGAGGTTTTCGATAACGAGTATCGAGTTTACTATCTGTGCATCTCGTTCGCATTAAAATAGTACAAGCGTGATGCACAGATAGTAAACTCGTTATCGAAAACCTGAATGTACTCATGGTAAGGGTACAGAAACAAAATGATTCGAACCACGAACTTTCTGCTACGTAAGTAGGGTCACTACCAACTAGGCTAAGAGGCACTTAACATAAAACATCAATTATAACACTTTACTAACTTGTTAAAAAAAAGATAAAGTTTATGTAAAATTATTCGATTGCCGACCATGTACTACTCGATGGGCAGATACACTGGAACATGCGGTGTGGGTTGATCTACCACAAGGTGGCCCGACGATCCAGTCAAGGTCGCGGTAACCCGCTGGAGGCAAACAGCTCAGTGCGAGTCGCTCTGGCGATCTCTGGGGATACACATCAGAACGTCCTTCGACTAAAAAGATATTACTACTATTTAGTTACAAATAGATAAACTCACATGTAATTATATCGCACTAGGTGACATGAAATGGGTAAGTACCAGAGAGCTTAGGTACCCATTTTCTCATATCATTTCATTTTCCTCGAGGCGTCCTGACTAGGCTCGAAAATGGGTACCAGAGCCTACCCGAAACATGTCGCCTAGGGTGATATAATTACACGTGAGTTTATCCGTTTGTAATTAAGTAGTAGTAACATGGCTCACAACAGTTTCAATTATATGAAATGATGTTGATATATCCCAAAATGACGAAGTTGTTACTTAGACTAACAAGAGCAGCTATAGACAAAATCACTTCATTGCGCAGTGACACGCGTCAGGTTAATTAGTTTAATTAAAATATTCCTTATATCGCTTCCTGTCGGCTATCGCGCACCAATTATTTGTATCCTTATCGCTCAGACGAGGAAACCTTGCGTATGCGCAGCTTGTAGGACCTACTTGCCGATGGACGTCCACTTCTAGACATAGGCCATAAATCGCCACCGAATGCTATAATCACCACGACAGGCGGGTTGGTGATCGCAATATGTTTCACTACTCTAAAGAGTACAAGTTATATTTGATTATTTAATTATCTATTTTTCGACTACAGGTCTGGCCTAGTGGGTAGAGGCCCTGCCTATGAAGTCGACGGTCTTGGATTCAAATCCCAGATATGACATTTATTTGTGTGAGCACAGGTATTTGTTCCTTAGTCATGGGTGTTTTCTATGTATTTGAGTATTTATATATTATATATATTGTGGGAGTCAGTGACATCGCCGATAAGCTGAAAGGAAACAAGATGAGATGGTATGGACATGTCAAGAGAAGTCCACATGATTAGGTTGGCAACCTAGCAAAACATTTATCTGTGGACATATGAAGAGAAGACCACCTGATTACGTTGGCAACCAAGCATATGTGTGTCTCCGGAAAAAGACCTAGACTGGCCAACATGGTGGCATGCGATGTTTCCGAAGACCACGTTGTGGATAGGGCGAAGTGGAGGAGAAAAACAAGGCTGACCCATCACCATGTGGGGTACATAGTCAGGAAAACAGAGTTGTCTGAGTAATCACAATACAAGCCTTCTTGAGTGTAACGTGGGGCTCAGACAATTTATGTAAGCATGTCCCATAGTTAATGTTTTTTCTGTACACGGAACAATGGTGTTCCAGACATTTGGGAGGCGTACGCGGAGCCGGATTGAGCCAACGAGTAGAGGCCCTTTCGCCATTTTTAATGAAATGTAAGGGCACTCAGGTACGTTGAGTCGCTACTCTCCAACAGCTCGCCACAAGCTGCCCTGCGTTGACTGATTGCACTGGAGAAAACCAGTGTGCGATGGGGTCGTTACATCCCTATAGTTAATTATTATTATTTTATCTCTTTATTATTTAGGGACTTAAATCACAATTACATGATTATGCCAGCAGCCAGCCCCATCGTACCTTATTTTATGTATACACATTTACTTATGGAGTATAACTGTACCGCTTAAAAATCAAATACAAAAGTTAATTATTTATGAATATTATTTACAACTATCGCGGCATCCTCGCTACACGTGTATGTTTCAGATACCAACCCACATTGATAAATGTATAGTAAACAGGACAAACTGTAGGAAAAGCTAGGATTAACGAACATGTCGGTACATGATTGCATTAGTTAATTATTATTTCATGATAAGACCGACTTAAACCAGGACACTTGTTAGAGGCCAGTTTCCTGTTTTTCATTTATGGTACCAATCGATTGTTGTAATTGTCAGATGCACTGGTCCCACCGCGAGCTAGTAACCTATGAACTATCAGCTATATCAAGGGACAAAAGATAATCGATCCCGTGTTTTATTTTATTTTATTGACAATTCGTTTATTATTATTTTATTGACAATTCATTTATTATTATTTTATTGACAATTCGTTTGTCTCTTCCATACACGGTACAACGGTGTTCCGGACATTTGGGAGGCGTACGCGGAGCCAGATCGAGCCAAAGCGCAGAGGCCCTTTCGACAATTTAATGAAATGTAAGGGGTACACTAAGCGGATGCTGCCCCTGTCCGTATCATGGGACGCGCACAGAGACAGCACCCGCCATGGTGTAAGGACTATTGAATTTTAATGGAATCTAGAATGTACCAGGCTATTGGGTGGGAAGGATGGACTTGCTACTGGGGTATGACAATTAGTTTATTATTATTTTTGTTAGGGATGCAGGTTAGGTTTAAGTAGTTTTAATTAAGGTGATATGCATCTTTGTTATCCGTTAATAATTGAATATATTCTCTTTAATTTATCTTGCTTCTTAGATTAGGTTGTAAAATGCATTATTATTATTATTTGATATTAGTATAAGAAAGCAATTTAATATGTTAGTTTTCTTGCCAACTCGTTGTTTACATAAACGTACCTAACTATTAAATCGCTGAGATAAATTATTTCGCAGAATTCAGAAAACAAATGGTTTTATCAGACGCGGCTCGCTTCAACAAAATGATTCATTATCTTTAATTATAAATAATTACTTTTTATAATCTTAACCGTATGAAGTTTTCGCCATCTGTATTTTATTGAGTCATGAGTAGCCCACCACAGTAACGAAATACGGGGTAAAATCGTAAAACAAGGCATGACATAGAATTCTTGTGAAGCTGATTATGTTAAACATGAATTCTTTATCAACAAAAATTATAATTATTTTTCAGATTGTAAGAAGAAAAAAATATTTGCATATAATTTAGACCACCTGCTCAATGTGACGTTTTTTTTTTTTATAACAAAGGTGGCAAACGAGCAGACGGATTGCCTGATGGTAAGCAATTACCGTCGCCCATAGGCACCCGTAACACCAGGGGAGTCGTTGCCGACCTTTAAGGGGGGTTGGAGGTCTGGGAACCTTACTCACCATCAGGAACACAACACTACATACCTGAAAGGTAGCAGTGCTATTATGGCTGTGGTCTTCTGTAAGGAGGAGGTACTTCCCCAGTTGGGCTGCCCCAGATTCAAGCGTGATGATACTTCGCTTCGCCAGCTCTCATTGTTGGACGTAGTTTAAGGACATACCCGGGTCCAAACCGGGTGACGTCTGGTAAATTCCCATATTGTCTATGGCACTTTATTATTTATTTGCCCTCTTCGTGTTTGTTTAACCTGCTTATTATTAAACGTCTCTCAAACCTATTTTAATTAAAAATAACGTTGTGTCCTTATCTGTCATTAAAATGGAAACAGTTGACATATAATTATGATAAAATATTATACCTTATACTGCGTAATGTCATAAGGCATATCCGTACCTTGATTTGGTTACATCAATATTATTTTAATTAAAAAATTCTAGATCGCTTATTCATAAACATTTCTCAAACCTACTTCGTTAAATTATGTTTTGTCTGTATTTCATCAAGACACATTTACAGTGACAGAACGTACTGTAACCAAAGAAGGCTTGAGAGGCTAGACTTTGAGACGGTCTTTCCAATATAACGGTCTTACCCACATGTATCTTTTAAAGCTTAGTTTTTCGACTTTTAGATACAACATGGCGTCCACTTTAAATAACTATAATTACAGTTTTATTTCGGTATAAACGGGTGATACATAAAATTCACATTAGAGACGCCATCAATTGCGGCGGGCAACGTTTCGAGTAATATACAGCCCATAAAAATGTTAATACTGTATTGCAATTGCACATTTCTTTATGTGTGTAATTTGCCGACTTTGAAACGAAAAATGCCGCGTTTAGGGTTTGGCTCAAGATGCGAACTGAAGCGGGCGCGGGGTTAGCTAGTTAATTATAAAAACACAACTCGTAATGAATCCCCCTTGAACTTACCGTGGGGTTTATCCAAATTGTGTCTGGTTGTCTTATAATATTTATTTAGATTTATTTATTATCGCCTACGATATTTATGTGACGTATAAACTTCACATAAAACCAAAACCAATAACGGCACACTAGTAATATTACAGTAATTGACGTACATTTTTTTTTTCATGGTCTTAATATGTAGACAAAAAAATATGGCTGCTTATTTTAATTCAGTTCATTTCAGAACAAGTAAAACTACTTTCGAATAGTCTGGTACAAATATCATCTTAACCTAATAATTACTTCAGACCAATTGGTTGGTGCAATTATTACTGCAAATAAATATTTATTTAAGATATGTCAATTAAATCGAATGAATAATATGTATAAGTCAGAGCCTTAGTTTTATTAACTATAAACAGTAAACTAAGCATAATTAGATTTTGTTATTTAAGTCATTTTAACCCGTTTAGACGATAATAATTTTGTGACCGAGTAGCGAGTGTGACCACAAATAATTATAATTAGTCATGGACACTTCTAAGAATTGGACACTTCTAAGAATCGAGTATATGTCATGATCCTAAAATAGAACCATGATAACAAACAATAATGGCCTTAAAGCATTACATTTACCCACCTCCCCCTTTTCTGCCAGACTCGCTACCTCTTATGCCTCGGGCCGCACAAATCTGTCCAGTCGCATGCAGTATTCCCGGCTATTAAGCAAATGGGACATGTAAATGAAGTCTAAGACTGCTGCAGCTCAGCTTAGGTTCGATTGCAGCCCGATAACAAATATAAAACGCTGATATAGTGGCCACGCGAGAAACATACGTCACTGTTTACGTAGGCCACCATTTTGTACAGTCAACAACACTCCTAGCTACACATTGGTAGACCTTATTATATAAGGCATAAAGTCCACCGATGTACAGTTAAGAGTGTTGCTGTATGTACAATCAGCGGCAGAATTTGCTAAACGGGCCAGATGTTCTTGACACGCTCATTTTGAACACCTCGCCTGATTAGCAACTTATACTGCTGACTTTTTTTTTGTATGAAAAAGGTCGCAAACGAGCAGACGGATTGCCTGATGGTAAGCAATTACCGTTGCCCATGGGCACCCGCAACACCAGGAGAGTTACAGGCGCGTTGCCGGCCTTTAAGGGGTATCCTATTAACGCCTGTAACTCTATAGGATTCAAACGCGCAATACCTACCATAGAAGGCTCAGAGCTCTCTGGCTACTTTACTCGCCGACTATTGAAAACTTAACAGCTTGACAACTGCGGACACGTTTATAGGTCTCCTGGCGCCACACAATCCCGCTATCGTTATCAGTCAATTAATATGGGGGTTAAATGGAATACCTTTTACCATCTTATCTTTGTTACATCGGAATCTTTGTAGTTTTTTTTTTCAAGGTGTATAATGTCGTGTTGTCAGTTAAATGTTTTTCTGTGTGTAGCTCGAGTTTTATTGTTATTGAATCGGAAAAAGAAATATATAACACTTTTTTGCAGACCTTTTAGCAGTAGATAGCAACAGCTTCCTACATTTTTTTTTAAATTCAAATTCGTAAAAACTCATTGGTACAAGCCACAAGCCGGAATTCGAACCTGTGACCCTCGCAATGCAAATCGCACGCTCCTACCGCTACTGCAACGCAACTAAAAAGCGCTGGTGGCCCTTTTTAGTTGCTATAAAATCTATAACAGCATGGCGAGAGGTTTGGCCTAGTGGGTAGTGGCCCTGCTTATGAAGCCAACGGTCCTGGGTTCCCAGTAAGGGCAATTATTTGTGTGATGAGCACAGACATTTGTTCCTGAGTCATGGGTGCTTTATAAACTACCGGTGGAGAGACTGAGTCCTTAAGGAAAGCTTTGGTTGAGCGAACGAACCAGACCTTGAAGGCCGTTGATGAGTGGGGCGAAGCTAACTTGGTTAGGTTTAACGCCTCCAAAACACAGGCGTGTTTATTCACCGCCAAAAGGAGCCTTTTTAACTTGACTCCTGCTTTCCAGAATGTGTCCTTAACAATTACAGACCACCTCGAGCTGCTTGGGGTTAAATTTACCACTAAGCTGAACTTCGGCACCACTATTGAGGCCAAAGCGAAATCCGCTGCTAAAAAACTAGGAGTCTTACATAGGGTGAAGCGGTACTTCATGCCGGAACAGCTCCTAACACTTTACCAAGCGCAGGTTCGGTCGTGTATGGAGTACTGTTGCCACCTTTGGGACGGGTCTGCCAAGTATCAGTTGGCCGCTTTGGATTCAATAGAACGCCGAGCTCGCAGACTCATTGGCGATCCTAAATTAGTGAGTGTAAGGTTGCAGAGCCTTGAGCATCGCCGCAAGGTTGCTAGTTTGTCTGTGTTTTACAGGATACATTTTGGAGAGTGTGCTCAGGAATTGCACGATTTAATTCCGCCATCTCCGTTCCATCACCGGACGTCCAGGCGAGGGGAGCAGTTTCATCCTTACGTTGTGAATATTCCATTCATTCGCACGAAGCGATTCGCTTCTACCTTCCTAATGCGGACTGCTAAGGAATGGAATTCGCTCCCTTCGTCTGTATTCCCGGCAAGATATAATTTGGGTCTCTTCAAGTCAAGAGTGAATAGGCTGTTACTGAACCAGCGTGCTACACCTTCGACCTCGTCGTCACTTACCATCAGGTGCGACTGAAGTCAAACGTTGGTCAGTCTTGCATAAAAAAAAAAAAAAAAAAAAATATATGTATTTGTATGTTATATAAATCGTTGGCTGAGTATCCACAACACGAGGCTTCTTGAGCTTACCGTGGTGGGGCTCAGTCAATTTGTGAAATAATGTCTTACAATATTTAAGTATTTATTGATTTATATGTATTTCTTAACATTCATAGTTATAAGCAGAACTATGTCCGGTGTTGCAAGCTCCCTTCGACGGGGGTCCCACAGTATCAACAATCTAATCCAGCACTATACAAAATTCTCACAAGGCTATCTCGTCTCCGTGGTACTGTGCACGCAGCCGGGATCCATCGCCACTGCTTACCAAGGCACAGCCTCGGTGTCACCACTATAACAAGCACTCTGCAAAGTTTCAGGTTCTCATACAAGATTTTTGTTTATACTACGACGGTGGCAAACAAGCATACGGCCCGTCTGATGGTAAGCAGTCACTATCGCCTACGTCGGTAACACCAGTGGATTCACTGAGCTATATGGTGAACGTACTCACCGGCAGGAACATGACGCTACAAATTACTAAAATAAATCATTGTTACAGGACATACACAAATTGACTGAGCCCCACATTAAGCTCAAGAAGGCTTGCGCCAACGATATATATAATATACAAATACTTAAATACATAGAAAACACCCATGACTCAGTAACAAACATCTGTGCTTACCACACAAATACATGCCTTTACTGGGATTTGAACCCAGGACCATCGGTTTCATAGACCAAACCTGTTGTCAAATTCTGAATAGGAATTCTGCTATTTGGCTGTTTGTTTTTTTTTTAATACAAAGACGGTGGCAAACAAGCATACGGCCCACTTGATGGTAAGTGGTTACCGTAGCCCATGGACGCCTGCAACTCCGGTGGATTCACATGCGCGTTGCCTATCCTAAAATAATCGTTTAGTGTATAAACAATGATTATAATGGTATATCTCTCACACTGTGGGTATTAGCAATACAGTAGCTTACACCGATATGCCTCCTGACGACTTATTTGGCCAAACAAGAAGCGATACAGCGTTGGTTACTTACGTTTAACGTGTTCCAGGCTCCGTTTACAACTATAACAGAAAGCAAGTATGCAAAACAATACAGCAAATGATTATAAACTCAGCTATTTTGGAGTTGGTAGATATTTGACTATTATTATTTATTTCTCCTATAAAATTTCTTCGAAGATAAGTCTGAATCAATAAGGTGGGTGACAAGGAACCTATAATTATATTAATAAAATAAAATAAAAATTAATATTACAGGACATTCTTACACAAATTGCCTGAGCCCCAGGGTAAGCTCAAGAAGGCTCGTGACGTGGGAATTCAACCAACGATAGAATATAATATACTTACAAATACTGAAATACATATATAAAAGACGCATGACTCAGAAACAAATACTTAACTGCACTCATCACGCAAATACTTGGATTTGAACAAACTACCATCGGCTTCACAGGCAGGGTCACAACCTACTAGGCCAAACCCATTTCAAAATAAAATTCGTTATCCGGAGAACTATATCGGTTACTTTGTGTGTCGTCTTCGTAGTTTAGTATCGTCTTGACTGTATCGTCTTAGTATAAACAAAGCTTTAAATTTTAAAATGACTATATGCAACACGGAAAAAGGTTCCATTCCAAAACAAATAGTACATTTTTTACTAGGCATCACAAAACTAATGACAAAAATGTTTGTAATTACAATTCATATGAAACAACGTAAATAATTGTCAAGTCACTCTCCCCCAAAATTTAATCCACAAAAAATGGCTCAGCGCACGTCACAGTCCGGTACAGTCGAGTCGTTAGCGATAAGATGGAGATAGCGGGATTAATGGGCTGACTGTACATAATGCGATCTACCTGATAGTGAAAATATAATGTGGTCTTGTGAGATACAAGTCTGCCGGAGTTTGCGGAGATAGATTTCTGATCAGACGATCAAATTTTGAACCATAAAATAAATGAATGGTTTGTGTTTTACAAATTGGCAAAAAGTTAGATGATTTTGCACCTTTTGAAAAAAAAGAAACGTTTTTCGTGGAGAACTGTAGACCAATGTCTAATTAAATTGACTTAAACGGATAGCAATTGTAAATAAAATGTTTTTAGTTTATCTTTTTGTGTGTATAATATGTGTTTGTTCAATATTATTAAGTTGCATCTTTAATATGAATACAACAGGTTGATAGTTACATTACATATAGGTAGTCTGTACATTATATATAATTATAAGTCTGTGTAAATGCTACATTCTACATATAATCTATTATCAAAACAATATCTGTTGGTAGCACTAACCTACAGCTCATTAAATTCAGCTGATGGCACCTAAAGATTAAAAATGTCTAAACCATACCTCCCTTTGTATATCAAACCACTTATACAATTCGGGAATGTAACAATATGTCGGACATAACCAAGGAATTCCTATCACAAAATAATAGTGACAGCCTCCAGATTCCATGATACGTTTAAGGTTACAACTGAAAACAATACAACATTTGTTAACAAATACGACCAGGGAGCAACAAAACTACGAGTTGTTTTTGATGCACCACTGCTTTAACAAGCGCCGCCTAATCCAAATTTTCTTGTAAAACGTCAATGTATATCGCTTCATTTTAGTTCATCGGAGCTAACAAGAGATGGCGTTGGGAGGTGGCTGCGCCGGCGCGGCAGTCGACAGCTTTTTTTGTTTTCCTTCTTTGTTGCTCTCGTTTGTGAAGCCATTGGAGTGGTTTTATTGTGATCCGATATTGTTTTAGTGGTTTTATGAGATTCCAATGTGAATCATGGCTAACAAGAATTTTATAGTGAATCAATTTGTGTTGACGAGACGCTGGAAGCTGTTTACAGTGTTAGTTATGACTATTTTTTGTGATGATACTCTAAGGTTTTGTTTTGATGACTCAGTACTTTGTCGGGCATTAGAAAATATCTAATTAATATGAGCTACTAGTTTTATTGTGGATGCCTGAAAGTTTTTCTTGATTACGCTGAGAAATTTGCAATAAACCAATAAAAAAATCATACGTTTATACTTGCCCCTAATTACCCAGACCCACACTGGGTGGCCCGCTCGTTTGTCACGCGCTACCACGATACGTTGTGCGCGATACCATCTCCGTAACAATGGGCAGCATCTGCTAGGTGTTTAACACATATATTATTCGGCCAAGACTGAAGTTTGGTGTCGGGTTTCATAAGCTGGGAGTTTGGATTTAAGAGAGATGAAAAATTATCTTTATCAGCCTATTATGTTTAAAGATTTGCTTATAACAAGTGTTAAGGTATGGTTAGTATGTAGGAAATAAAGAAGGTACTTGGGCTTCAGTGGCTGCAATGTGCCAGGCCGATTCCTGTGGTGGTCAATGGTTTATACCTCCTAGGCCTCTCGCTGGTAGATAAGTGAGAAAATATTATGGACAACTTTACTTTGAACCCTATAAATTAAACTATTCACAATTCACAAATGTATGTTTTTTTACATTCCAAGTTCCAGCTTTTAGTTATGTCTACTGAAAATCGCATTTTTAATTACAACAATTAAACTTAGATAATGTCACATAGTATGCTACAAATGATCACTGTAAACTGTATCGTAAGAAAGTCAAGAAAATTATCATAGTAGGTAAATCGGACTCGGGTATCGTCTCTAAACCAGACACGATCGGAGAAGGGGTATCAGCCTTAGAGCGGTTGAATATACAGCGATCGTCAAACCGCCTGCTAAGCGTGGTGATTATGGCAGAAAACCTCACATGCTGCTTATCGCAGTCTATATGGCATGCCCAGGAGTGGACATCCATGGATCCGTGGCTGAAGTAGTAGGTATATGTAAGACTAAAATCTTAATATATTTTTAAATGAAGCGCACATTGATTTATAAAGTGAAGGGCAGATCATTTATCCATTTCTTGTGGCCATAGCCATAATAGTAATACCCGGCGACGCCCACAAAATAGCGACAAGGATACACAGCCGTTACTCTATAGCCAAAAAAGGCGAAGCCCTGCTAGCTCCAATGCTTAACACCCAGGAAAACGTTTCGAAATGGAGAAGACAAAATAAGTTTGACTGAAACAATTTTTATGACATAGGCCAAAGAGTAGATGGATCGCCTGGTCGTAGCAATGTTCATGGAGACATCATTTCACACATGTAATACCAGAGAGTTCAAAGCATGCCGGCCTAAGGTGGGAGTATGTTCTTTTCTTTGACTAATTTAGTTTGAAAAACCGCAGGTGACTGATCCATAGTTTTGTTAATGTCGCCATAAATAAATATGATATAGAAAATTACGTCACAGCTCTTCCATCGTCAACTTGAATGGAACATTCGTGTGTATCTTACTTTTATGTTGGTTTTAGTTAAATTGTATTGTTAGATTTAATTATGAATTATTTTGTATATTCGGAATCAAAGGAAAATGAAAAAAATGTAAATCAATTTAGGTTCATAGCTTCGCAATTAAGCACTTAAAAAAAACATGGTTTCATTGTCAGTGTATATTATTTTGTTACGTACATTCTTGTTTATTTAAAATATGCGATAATTACTTATATTCAGTGAAAATTCATTTATATAATAATGTTTAGTCATGTGTTAATTGCTTTTTTTACTTACAAATTCAGTAGTTAGTCCGCCATGTTTGTTTACCATGTTTTACTTTTCTATTGAACCCGAATATAGTTATTTAATTGTGATTGACGTTTGTATCTTCTGTGTAATTCTATCTATTTTGAGCCACTTTAGTTCTCAGCGCTGACGTCCTGGTAACTTCCAAATGATGGTTGACTTTTTAACATCTTTTACACATGTCATAACACACTTTCATTAGACCTTATCAAGCAATTTAACAAATGGTGACTCAAGAGCATTGCCACCTCCACGCTTTAGTCGTTCTATCATTTCATAGAGGCATATCGGTCGTCAGGCATCTTGTTTTAAATAATAGTATCGCGCGGTGATAGTGTACGGCCATTTTTCTTCCACAACAAAGGATGTAATCGGCCGTGTGTGCGACCCGTGGGTGTGCCGCAAGGGACTAACTTAGGTCCGCTACTATTACAAAAACAAATTATTCATTAAAGTTTTTAGTTTATCTTTTTAATTATTATTATTAACACACATGTTTATGAAGCCATATTAAAACGGAAATGGAGATATTGTAACTTATATCAAACCTTTAGTCTCAAGTTAATATATTGAGTAGGTATTGACACTATTGACTTTCTATAATTCTGGAGTGCAAAGTACTAGGTAATCTATATTGTTTAACAGTAAAGCGAGTTTATGTAAATGCAGTAACAATTTCAAGAGCGATTAAATTAAAATTGTGATAAATATAACAATAATAGCTGACGGTCTTGGGTTCAAATAAGGGCATTTATTTCTGTGATGAACAAAGATATTTCTTCCTGAGTCTTGGGTGTTTTTTATATGTAGTTGACTGACTGAGAAAAATTATGCAAATGAAATCATTTGCATAATTTTTCACGCCTTATCCCAATATTTATCTAGAATATCATTTAACCCAATAGAAAGGTAAAACCTCACAAATCAATACAGGAATATGTGATCATCATAATACTTATTTAAACTAGAAACTATAAAAATATCGACTTTTTGAAAACAACCGTGGTATGACTTTTTGAATACGTGATTCGCAGTATGAGCTCCACGCTACATCCTGTGGCATGCGCCCGCGCCGCGGTGGCGAGCGCGTCACCTCCGCCCTCTATCGGCGAGTCTAATGAATCACTCCATGATTTCATACTGCGTTGCGGTCGCGATAGCGCTAAACCTCCTGTTACGGCACCCGACGACGTTATTTTAACACGGTATTATGAAGAGAAATTGTTTTTTAAATAATAAATTATGCTTAAAATTATAATTGTTATTTGTTATAGTGGCAATAATATGACTTCTGTGATATTTGAAACAATCTTGGTTCTCGAAGAGCCACAATTGTTAATACTTACAATACATTTATACATTATTTGTGTTATTTGTTTTTAACAGCAATTTTGATTTCATGACAGAAAACGATATTATAATATTAAATTATAGTATATTTAGCTTTTCCTCGCGACTTCGTCAGCCAGCCATTCCCGTCTTTAAAGAATGGTGGCGGAATAAAAAATATTCTATGTCCTTTCTCGTTGTCCAAACTCACTATACCTTCCAAACTTCATTCCAATTGGAAAAGCGGTTTAAGCGTGAAGAGGTCACAAACAGACAGACAGAGTTACTTTCGCATATATAATATTAGTAAGGATAAAGTACAGTGACCAGATCCTCCGACGTCCCAAGCAGGATTTGAACCTGGATCTCCAGCTTTTGCGGCTGACGGCCTAACCAATTGGACCACAGAACTACTACTGTACTACTATAAACTACTGTTGCTTAAAGTATTTGACTTCATAATTGTCTAAACTTAAGCTCTATACCTAATAGAAGCATCGTAAGCGTATCTAATCCTGAGATTAGTTGCCAAGCAGACCGCAGGCTTCCATGAGCCGTAGCAGAATGCCGGGACAACGCTAGTAAGAAGAAGAGCTGACAACCGATTGCTGGGGTAAACGCGTTCTTCAGTGGAGACCGCGGCTTGCCAAACGTAGTGCGGGACGTCTTCCAACAAGGTGGGATGACGATCTGCGAAAAATTGCAGGCAGATGCTGGATGCGGCAAGCTGAAGGGGAGGACTATGACCAGCAGTGGACTAATATAGCCTGATGGTGATGATGATATCAGCTAAGGACGTCCACGGGACATAGGCCTTCCCAAAGCGATCCACAATGACCGGTTTTATGCCGCTCGCATCCAGTGGACTCCCTTTCTGGTACGTGGTTGGCACTCGAGAACCTTTACGCCCCACCGGCCATTGGTTCAGCGTAGAATTTCCAAAATGTCTGAACTATGATGGTGACGTCTCACGTCAGAACGTGCCAGAGGGCCAAGGCCCTCGATCCTAACCGTGACGTCACAACGCTACCAACTCCAGGGAATCGAGAGTGGAGGTTGATCGGGACCAATTTCGCAAAAACTACACTACACGATCCGTTGTTCAGATCGCTGATAGCACGGTAGCGTCCGCAACGCCAGCCTCGCCTTTGTGAGAGTTAAGTAGGTACCATAATATGTAATTTAATTCAACCAAACTAAATTCAATACAATCTTGGAATGAACAATTTTTTTTTCTGTACCGTTTCAAAAGATTTTTTGAGTTGGTAACTGCAATTTACACTTTTAATACAATGTATGTTGCAAATAAAATTATCCATACGATATAGACTATTTACTACAATACTATATACTATAGTATTGTAGTAAATAGTATAATATTGTAAATGCGAAAGTATTTATGTCTGTGTGTGTTACTTCTTCACGCTTACACCGCTGAACCATAATTTAAAGACAGCCATGGCTGGCCGACCGACTCGCGAAGAAAAGCTATATATCAATACTGATATAGTACCTACCGCCCACAATGCAATATGGACCGTAGGTTGTAGGTACTAAATTGAATATAATGAAAATTAGACAACCGAATGTAAACATAGTGAAAAACTTGAGATACCTAAAGAGGTCATAGCCCTTAATTTAATGATTCATTTTCCTTGATAATTCAAAGAAAATTGCTTTTAATTATAATATAATGATGATAGGAACTAAAATATATAATTTGGGTCTTTTCGAGGCAAGAGTGAATAGGCTGTTACTGAACCAGCGTGCTACACCCTCGATCTCGTCGACACTTCAGGCGCGACTGATATCAAACGTTGATCAGTCTTGTAATAAAAATTATAGTAAACACATGTACTCGTAGTGTAATACCAAGTCCACTAGTTTGCTGTCGCTACACACACGCCGCGAGCTCGTATCATACCATCTAATATTATTCTGGGAACGACCTTAATAAGTCACTACAGAATGTTATCTATTCCATTTTATCAGTGGCTGATAACGATCTGAATCCAATTAGGCCCACAATGCAATATGGACCGTCTCAGGTTCAGTTATGACGGAATTCTGACTTCATGTTTAGTTTCATGCTTAGTGGATTCCTTGAAATTTGAATTGAATATAGTTATGTGTTTTTAGTTTGAGTTATGTTCAAATTTGAAGTCGGTAGCCTAATTTTGTACGGTTTGTGATTTTAAACGGATCTAGGCGATATTCGCAATATTTAATTAATTGTTTATTTAGCGAGTTTACTACCGGTCCGTCGAAAACCGATCTACAGCTACAGCGGTCGACAACCCGCCTGCCAAGCGTGGCGACTATATCAACTACCCCCAGGATAGAAGTCATATTTGTGGTAGGACTATGTCCAGCAGTGGACTGCATACGGTTGAAATGTTTGCGAGTTTCTGTTCGTGTTTTCTGATACGATTTATAGAAATGGTAAATTTACCGAATTATATGTACCCACAATTAAAAAATATTATACTTAAATGCTCCATCTCCTCCCCTGGGTGTCGTAAGACGCGAAAAGGTGTAAAAAAACCGACGAATGGGCAGCAGCGCCTGTCAAAATCTAACCTACAGCTACTGCGGTTACCAACCAGCCTGCGAAGTGCGGCGCCTATGGCAACTACCCCCCCAAGATGATGCAAGTCATATTTAGGGGAGACCTATGTCTAGCAGAAGACGATTTATGGCTGAAATGATGATGATGAAACTAAAATTTCCTCCTATTTACAATGTTCTACCAAAGATAAACACCAAGGATTATCCACAATATCGGACTTTGATAGCTGAGCCGCGTAAACTGAACAATGAAAGTCCCTTACCGTCTTTATATAAATAATTTTGTAATAGTATCTAAGTAAATTGTTATTAAAAAAAAACAAAATGTGAAATATTGTTGAAGAAAGGCGCGAGTAATATATTTAATAATATATATAAAATTATATTTGTGAAATATACTTAACTCTTAATTGCCTTGCAACTATTTCCAGTACTTGGCAGAAACAATTTAAACAAGTAAATTTTTACACTAAGTAGTCCCAAATAATTGTTAACATTTTTTGGTGCAGATCATAAAAGTTTCTTTATATTTGCTTGAAACAGGGACATTACATGCGCACACGCATCGGTAACGACTCCAGTATTGCGGCAATCGTGTATCAATAAAAACCTAATAAAATCAAGGACTCAGGTTTTAATGAAATGCATCGTGACTAAACCCAGATAGTTATCGATATACAAAAACTGTCCCGGTCGTAAAAACATCTTAAAACATTAAGGTAGTGGTGACACATAAGCCCTTTAGGGATTAGGCGAATGTGCAAGAGTTAATTGGTAAAGATGGAGTCGCGAGATAGCGATATCGTTGTCACGTCAGCAGGCAATCTGGCGATTCTGGTTGCTGGCAAAGTGTTTTTGGCAACTAAACGACCTGAGCCCTGAGTTTTTTTTTATGACAAAGGTGGCAAACGAGCAGACGGATTGCGTGATGGTAAGCAATTACCGTTGCCCATGGGCACCCGAGAAACAAGGGGAGTCGTTGTTGTTGCCGGCCTTTAAGGGGGGTTGGAGTTCTGGTAACCTTACTCATCATCAGGAACACAACACTACATACCTGAAATGTAGCAGTGCTATTATCTGTGGTCTTCTGTAAGGAGGAGGTACTTCCCCAGATAGGTTTCTCCGGACTCAAGCGTGATGGTAACAAAGTTTTAACGTAACAAAACCTCACCATCGCGTTAGCGTTACCCTGATAAATAACATTATCACGCGTTCGAAACGTTTTTTTACGTCAAAAGAAACTTACACTAGAGCCTCTGAACTGGTTGTAAACGTCTTGTAGGTCAGCTGAGGGTGTGAGGTTTGATACATCTGCTGTGTCCACTTTAATAATGTTTTATTTATCTATTCAATTGAATATTGTAATGTAATGTACTAGCCCCGGGTATAGTCCTTAATTGTGGCGCTACTGCGTCACTCTTATGATGCCTTGATTGGAGTAAAAGAGAAAGATAGGTACTCGAAATTTACGAACTTCTATGTTCACGGTACCAGAACTGTGACTAAAAACTGCCGTAAGCACGTACCAGCATAATTCGATCGCTCACCCACAAATTAGGTGCGAATTAGATAGATAATACATTTATTTGATTACTGCAATAATGCAGAATATCGAAAACGGCAAAGTATAGAATATCATAATAAAGTTGTTGAGAAATGAAAAAAAATTTGAAATCGGTCCATAAATGACGAAGTTCTGAAGTAACACACAAAAAAAAAAACAACATGCCAACCGAATTGATAAACTCCTCCTTTTTTTGAAGTCGGTTAAAAATATCATAAATGAAAAAAAAAAGATAAGACAAATTTCCAGCAGACATCTGTCGCTTAGTAGTAAGTAGAATTGTTATGCGAAAACACTGTGACAATCAGTGTCTTTATTTTATAGTATTGAAAGGTACTAAAAGTAGATTGTACCTAATACACGCTAGGCCTTACATGACTAACTAGCCCTGTAAAGGGCTTGCATTACACATGGTAGTTCGAGCTGTGATTGAAAACGTGCTAAGAAGCACCGCTGCTGACCGCGAGCGGTAATTTGATCGCGCGATAATCGCCGCCATCGCCAGTACACTTCGCTACGAATATGGCAACTCTCAGACACGTTGTATAAACATTCAAATTGGTACCTTAATTATTTGTAATAAAAAAAATGCTGAGTTATATTATACTAACCGTCTATTTCTTTATGCTTACACAGCATTAGAGGCTCATGAAGGATAGGCCACTGGTATCTTTTAGTTTGAAAAACTAAATTAGTCCTAAGCAATAGAGGAAATGACTACCGATCTCCACACTAACTATGTATCAGCATTAAATATGAATTATGAATATAAAGTACTAAAGATACATAGTTTAGCATTAATAATATTAGTTACAATTAGAACAATAACTTTAAAATTATTTTTAGAAAAAAATATAAACCACCTAACTAAATTATTACTTAAACGGTATGACAATTGAAAGAGTTGTTTAAAATCGTATATTAACCATCTGAACTTTGTAGTCACTCTATTTTTTAATAAATCCGGCAGACTGTACTGACTACGAAATACTCCGAATTATAATTATTTTAAGTACTCAAGCGTGTACGTTCTTATCAGATTTTTGGTAGCGGGTACACTCTGTTACGGTGAGTTACGTCGCATACACGCTAGACTGTAATAATTAGCTATCATAACATAAGCCTAGTAAAATTTTAAAAAAAATAAGCTTAAATTATCAATCAATATGACGAAGATACCGTGTGATGCCGGCTGGCTAGAATAGCACAACCCCATCTCCTCCCGCGGGTGTTGTAAGAGGCGACAAAGGGAAAACTCTTACGGACGGGCAGCAGCGTCCGTAGAAACCCAATCTACAGCTACTGCGGTCGCCAACCCGCCTGCCAAGCGTGGCGACTATGGCAACTACCCCGAAGATGATACAAGTCATATTTGTGGGAGGCCTATGTCCAGCAGTGGACTGCATAGGCTGAAATGTATGTATGACGAAGAACTTCTTCCTGGGTTCGAACCCTGCCGAGAGCAATTTCAGTGTTCATCAATTTTATCACGAATATTTGTAGCTGGGATACGGATGTTCTCGTCATCTTTCCAGCCGTTAATCGTCCACTACTGGGTATAAGAGTCCTCCCACAAATAAGACTTGTATCCTCATGGGGTATCGCCACTCTTGGGTTGGTGACAATTGTATTTAAGTATTAATGAGCTTACTGTACTTCTATCATTCTTGGTCGAAGTGGCTCTCAAAGGAATAGTCCTTTTATACTAAGTATTGGTTATAGAATTAATACCTAAAAAAATGCGGTATTTTTGAACGACCAAGTTAGCTTAAAATCATATGATTTTACAGTATGACTAATTAATATTAGTCTGATAGTTGCTACGGTAAACAAATGTATAAGATTGCCTTAAGTTATTTTTTATAGACAAATTTGGTCGGTAACTCTAACACATGTTTTAACATAAAACTTCTTAAACTTAGATGCAATCGTAAGTTCGAAACGATTACGCATTCTTTAGATCAATAACTTCTGAGCAACCGTATTAACATTATGTTAAACATGCTTTAACAAGATCAAACTAAATAGAACCTCGAGTTGTCCAACAAAGCCATAATACTAAGCTTTATGTCGTAACAATTAAAGTTAATTATTTAACTGGACATTTACGATTTAACGGCGCTTTTAAGTGCTCTTGTAAAATAATTGTTGTACCACATTTTGTGACAGTTTCGATTTTGAATGTATTTTACGATTTTAGTTTTAATTTGTTTAATTACTGTTACCACACACGAGTAATGTGATATGTATGATGAAATCATGATCTAACTACTGATGTATTTTTGATACTCGTTGCTGTTGTTAAGGTCCCGAGTCACTTTTGTAACCACAGTTTTATGCCATATAAATACGCAAAAGATTGTGGTAAGTATGTGAATTTTTTACAACTGGTCACCTATTAAGCGTGTTAGTAGAAGGCGGTGTCAAAGTTCTTCTAACAAACTATAGCTGAACAACTTAACTGAAGGACCATGTAGTTGTGCAAAGAATTAATATAGAACTTACGTAAAAATTTGAATATAGAACACCGACATATGTACAGACACGTTACTACATAGGCCAGGTGCTTTTGCTAAGTTTTTCAACTATACACTTCTGTTATCAGTACCCTTACCATGAGTTGTGACATTGAGGTTTTCGATAACGAGTATCGAGTTTACTATCTGTGCATCTCGCGTGTACTATTTTAGTGCGAACGAGATGCACAGATAGTAAACTCGTACTGGCTGATAGACAGAATAGTTGATTCACCTAATTACAACTTAACCTCACATAAACATTTCTCAATAATACGTGTCACTAAATCATTTACAACAGCCCTCTTTAACATTACATTGGTATGTGATGCAATGGTGTAGAAACGGGAGCGCTCGACACAATTTACTGACCAATTATAACTCTTATTACAACGTTATAAGGTCTAACTAGTGTCAATGAATGTTATTCGTATAAGTCGTACATAATACTCCTTAGTTTGAGACGTCATATCAGAGCACGCATGCTGCGAGAAAGCTAAAGTGTATCGAGATACCATAGGGCTGTCTCTTTGATGGTGGATTAACATTATTAAAAAAAAACTTTTTTAGACCTAAACTTATGCTCTATCAACCAATGTTAGAGCGAGGACTGTGTGGGGGGAAGGTGGCCTGAGGAAAATCTAAGACCTTGGGTGTTTTCTATGTATTTATATATTATATATATCGTTGGCTGAGTATCTACAACACAAGCCTTTTAGAGCTTACCGTGGGGCTTAGTCGATTTGTAGGATGTCTTGTGATATATATTTATTTATTGAAATACTAGCTGTGCCCCGCGGTGTTACCCGAGGTTTATTAGGGAAAAACGTAGCCTATGCGTTAATCCAGTCATGTAACTCTATACCAAATTTTATTAAAATAGCTCCAGCCGTTTAGACGTGAAGATGTAACAAACATACACACTTCCAAACTTTCGCCTTTATAATATTAGTTTAGAAGTGTAGATGTAGATAACCATTAGGCCAGCCATATGCTTGTTTGCCACCATAGTAGTATAAAAAATGTATTCGCTCATTCTTTGTGTAGAATTAGTGAAAGATGTCTGTGATATATATGGTCTCATTGGAAGACCAGCGCTGGCGATTGCTGGTATTACGCTGAGATGAGGCCAATTCGTGGCACATGTCGTTTGTGTAATTTTCTGTGTTTTTTTTTGTTGTGTGTGTGTGTGTGTGTCATGAATAAATGTTTCTATCTACCTATACGTTAGAGCAAAGGATGCGGAGACGCAGCCCTGCGCCGGCGCCACGCATCCCGCCCAGATAAAGCTTAATATAAATCAAACAGCCGATACCACAGATACTGTATTAATCAGTTTCGGCTCATTATCTTCGGCCACCTAATGGACTCTTAATGTCCTGTAAAAATATGTCTTGTGTTAATGCCTTGCAGTTTACGAGTGTGAGGAACTTGAATATAAATTTCGGTTGTCTAGGCTAGGCTTCCTATTTCCTTGATGTCTGTGCAATTTTCAAGCCTTTCCATGTATATATACATCTAGGCCATGATCAGTGCATTTCTATGTCTGTAAATATCTAGGATGCGGTATGGTGCCGGCTGACTAGAATAGCACCAGACCATCTCTTCCCGTGGGTGTCGTAAGAGGCGACAATGGGTAAAAACCGATTGGCAGCAGCGTACGTCGATTCATAGCTACTCCGGTAGTCAATTTATAGCTACTCCGGTAGTCAATTCGCCTGCCAAGCGTGGCGACTATGGCAACAAGATGATACAAGTCATATTTGGGGCAGACCTATGTCTAGCAGTGGACGGATTGCGGCTGATATGAGGAATATAAAGAAGATGTAGATGTAAATAACCATTAGGCCAGCCATATGCTTGTTTGCCACCATAGTACATGTATGTGGCCCTTTAGTATTCAAGTTTTTTTTTTCTCAAATTGTATGTATTATGATTTCTAAAACTGCCTTTCTATCCTAGTTGGTTGTGGTGTGACCCTACTTAAAAGAGGCAGATTTCTGCGTGTTTATAGATGGAAATGCGATAGAAACTTTGAAACGCTGTACTGTAGAAAATAACTCCTTTGTAAAAAAATACACAGAATAGCAGATACTTTTGGTTGTTTTATATGTTACTATTGATGCTGACTGTACTGCTTTCGGATGGCACAAGCGTATTTTTTTCGTGATAAACATAGGTACCTACCTTCTAACAATAGGTTTAAACAATGTCATTTCAATGATGCGCTGTTTTGCGTCCAAGTTTAAAAGTCTACAGAAAAGACGGTTTGTACTCTTCAGGCTCTATAACCCTGCTAGTTGAATTCATTTTTGCATGGCGACTAGTTTTTTTGCAATATTGAGGTTACATATATTGCAGGTGTATGGGTTTCTTAACTTTCTATGTGATCGAAGTGCTGAGAGAAATATTATTTAGGTTGAAACTGATAACTAGAATTGAAAATGAAATTAAATAGCCATTAATCACATATCTTATATATTATAATATTTATACATAAAAAATTTTTTTTTGGTTAATCTTAACCAAATCGACCTAGCCCCACAGCAAGCTAGAAATTAGTTTATGTTGTATGTACTAATAAGATAGTATATAAAACAGAAGCCTATTATAAATACAAATATAACCTAAACCCAAAAAAAGCGACAATAAAATGGTCATGTCAGGATTCGAACCTGTAAACTTAAGCTTTGGAGTAACCCTATCTACTGCTAAGGCTAGGCCTTTAAAAAGTCTTAAAAAAACTAGCCTTATTTATGATCTAAGTTAGAAACATATCATAGACATTAAATATTATAGCCTTAGATAAAGATATCTTCAGTTTTTGCGCCATTAATTCTAAAGATATTTCAGACTTACTAATAAGAATAATCTACCTCCCCATTACGCTCACAAAGAACAAGAACTAGTGAAAAAATAAACCTTTGCACATAGCCTTTAGAACCAGTAACTCATAACCCATTATTATTTTAAACTAACCGCTGATAAAATCACAAAAAGTTAATCGATGATAAAAGATAGCTTGAAACATACGCGCAATGTAAATGAGTTGCTGTATACAACGCTCGTAGCGTTGTATACAGGGTGAATCTTACATTGTGAATGAAACGAAATCATAAAAGTGTAAGAAAAGTCACAAGCTTCTTTCCTTTCTTTGTTGAAGGACCAACGCCATCGACTGATATATAAGTCACAGATTGCAGAGCAAAATGGACAATATCCAAATGGACATCCTTACAAAAGTTGCCTAAACCCCACGGTAAGGTTGAGAATGCTTGTGTCGTGGGTACTTCAACGCACTCTAAGCTTATGCCCTTACTGGTATTTTAACCCAGGACCTTTGGCTCCATATTTAAGGTCACTCCCCAGTAGGCCAGACTTGTCGTCAATACCTTTTCTAAAACCTTATCTAAAACTTAGATATTGCAGTGGCGTCTGAGCGGTAGCTTTTAAGAAAAGGTTTTTGTAGAAAAGGTTAAAAACTAAAACATAAACACAAGTAACAATATATTACTAGTGCAAGTAGGCCTCAAGCTCGCTTTTATATGTAAATAAAACAAATATATGTTTGACAGCGAAGTAAAGTCTGTGTATTAAAAGTAACTAGTAGTATATATGAGTTACGAGTAATTAAGTAATTTAAAATGACCCGGTTTCTTTTTACACTGTATTGTACGCTTAAAGGCCAACACCTTGCGTTCGCACTAAGAATATCGAACATGCAACAGATGCCTTTACCTGAGCTTAGTAGGTCGACTTGTGAAGATTGTCTCACAATATTTATCTCATTTCTTTTTTTTTTTTTTTATGACATAGGCGGCAAACGAGCAGACGGATTGCCTGGTGGTAAGCAATTACCGTCGCCCATGGGCACCCGTAACACCAGAGGAGTCATAAGCGTGTTGCCGGCCTTTAAGGGGGGTTGGAGCTCTGGGAACCTTACTCACCATCAGGAACACAACACTGCATACCTGAAAGGTAGCAGTGCTATTATGGCTGTGGTTTTCTGTAAGGAGGAGGTACTTCCCCAGTTGGGCTGCCCCAGATTCAAGCGTGATGGTCATCGCTGTGCCCTACCTCTCATAAAGCCCTAAGACGCCCACTGCCGGACATAGGCCTCCAACAAATATGACATATCATCTTGGGGGGAGTTGGCATAGTTACCACGCTTGGCGAGCGGGTTATCGATGTAGCTGTTGATTCGGTTTCAACGGACGCTCATCCATCGGATTTTTCTTTATGTCGCTTGTTTGGACACCTGCGGGAAATGGGGGGCGTATTGCATAACAAATTGTAACTTGTTATATTAACGGAAGTCCCTTTCCAATCCCATTTATTAGAAAGAGAGTTCCGCTAATAAAATATGTGTTGTATATTGTTATGCAATGGGCCCGGGTGGTGCTATTCTCAGCCGGCCCCATATCTCCCATGACCTCCCATAGATATTTTCTTATTAGCAAATTAATACATTTTCTTTTTTTTTGTTCAGGTAAGTCACAAGAACTTCATACCTAACTATATGGCTCGACCAAAACAAATACTTTATGCATCAAGGATAACAAA
The DNA here is from genome assembly GCA_022674325.2 of Grapholita molesta. Classification (NCBI taxonomy): domain Eukaryota; kingdom Metazoa; phylum Arthropoda; class Insecta; order Lepidoptera; family Tortricidae; genus Grapholita; species Grapholita molesta. Next base: position 3,220,863 of record CP053124.2, on the reverse strand, counting down.
GATAAACCAAGTACCTAAGTAGATAGATTTATTTACTTTCTATTTTTAACATTTATCTTGAAATCTCAGAAAATACGCAAATACATTTCACGACTTCACAATCTTTACTATTACATCTATTATCACAAATAATCATCACACAGTTTATTTTAGCCATTTAAAACCACAGCCAAGCCACCTGTTTGATATCGTGTCTAGCACTAATCAACTCAATCATAGATAATAGATAGCGGACCACAGATAACAACTGAAATAGATAGTATAGCGGAGAAACGAGACTGATCACGATTTTACCTTAGTCCGTTGTTATTAAAAAAGTAACGCTGTCAAACATTACTGTGTGAAAAGCCGATGTAGTAGTAACGTTCTATAGCGTTCTATATTCAAACTTTGACGTAAGTTCCATATTAACTATCTGCACAACTACATAGACATGGTCTTTCAGTTAATTTTTTGACCTATACGATATGGTCTCATAAATTATAATCATGGCCCGAAATTTTCGTAGTACTTTTGACCTGTTATAGGGACTTCTCGTTTATCGACTTCCGATGTACTATCGAACAAAGTGATGATGCCGAGCCGACAAACGGTTTGAAAGTGTCATTAAATTGATTTGACACTTTCAACCATTTGCGATCTAGGTGGGTCATGAATCACTTTGTTCGATAGTACATATTTTATCGATTACATTATAGTAGAACACACACATAACATCTTAGTACCTATAAGTACCTACATACATAACATAATAGCAATTCTCGCTGCAATTTCTTTCAAAAGTTGTTTAAAAGGCATAAGAAATCCACAGATTATTTATAAGAAACAATAAAATATTATTATTTTAATTTGTATTTATATAGTTTCCTAAAAGTTGGTATACAAAAGTTATCTCGAAGAGATCGCTCATTTGAGATAAGATTGCATGTTGTTTACTTCTACTCGTAATCATATTTTATATGTTGTATTCTGTATTAATCGATATAACATATGTCCGGAAGTCGATAAACGAGAAGTCCCTATGACAGCTCAAAAGTGCTACGAGAATTCCGGACTCTGATTATAATTATAATTATTTAAAATAGAGATTCTAGACACTGTCATCTGCTGATGTCGAGATGTTCTAATTAAGTACTTACCTTACATATCCTATAGTTTATACTTTTAGGTAGTTAAAAAAGGTAAACAACTTGACTTGTCTTTTTGTTTAAAATGAGTATTGAAAAATAAATAATGACAAGTATGTGACAATTATGAATAACACATGGTTATTTACATTATTTTGCTTTCGTAAGTAATAGTCACTGATTTTTAAAAAGCGTTTTTCAATAAAAGAGACACGTAAAGATTGTTTACCTTTTTTTAAATACCTAAAAGTATAGACAATCTCGACTTGGCGGAATCATCAAATACTTTATGGAGCCAGATATACAAAAATTGAAGTGAACTAAAACTGTTTCTACAGAAGCGGGTTACTCACGTTTTATAAATCGAATATTGCTCGACTTGTTTCACTTCGACGTGGGTTACCCGCGTCTATACAAATATGTTTGAATCTCACGGCAGTTTTGTGATTATAATGAACTAAAACTAGACTATTTAAAACGAAGAAAGAGAAAGTTTAAATGTTCGTTTTAGCCAAACATCGATGATTCTAGGCCCGGAATTTGTTACATAATATATTATAATAAAACAAATAAACAAGCTAGGTATACATAGATACATTTCAGCCAGGGGCAGTTTCACTATGGGATAATTTGTTTTTGGTTTAATATTGTCCCGTTAAAACTGTCTTTAGTGTTTATATTTATTGAAAAAAACGAAGTACACGTCTGCGCTTTTTGATCGATAGTTTGCGTTTCTAGGTTTCATAGTCGTACAGTCGCCATCAGATATATCGGGGCTGTGGAGGTGGTCATAAATATCTGAACACGCACTTTATCGCGTTGACAATAGAGGCGTTGTTCCGATATTTGTGACCACCTCCGTTGTATCTGATGGCGACTGTACATAGGTATGACTATAAACCAACTTATTAAATTGATGTAGAAGTTCCGTTGATGTTATTTGGCTCAACCAACTATTTTATATCACTCGTTGCCTAGGTTACGGTCCCCTGAGTTACGCTTAACACCGTTTTAATGCATGTAAAGACAAAAGGCATGTTACCTTTTGTGGAAGCTACAGATCTATTCCATTGTAAGTCACCTACTAAACGATAATAGAACGCGGTGCCACAATTCTTCTAACAAACTATGCCACTATGAAGATAATAAAGGATAATAGTTGATTCGCCCATTTGCAGTTTTTGGAATTCAATACGAGTAGGTTAACCTGACTAGTCATTCATTGCCCTATTTAAAATAAATTAAACTCGCCATATATGCTTTTTGCGGAAAAAGTAATTACAAATGTATAATAAAAATTATCATTTTCCCCGCTTCGTTTAGGGCTTACTATGATGTCATGTTGAACAAATATGGCTTTATATCTGACAATTTTATTATTCTAATTTAAATTCTTGTCGTTCTAAACGGCAAAATTCAGATGCATTTAACACATAAATGGGTAGTATTTGTGTATATATAATTATATTAATATAGTTGCTTCCATGTTTTACCAAGTAAAAAAAAATAAGAATGGAGCACATATAATTGAATTACGTGAGAATGTTACTTAGCCAATAGTTTGTGATAGAGTTAGCATAACAATGTTCGACCCACTCCATAAAACCCCCATTGTCTCTGCCCTATCTCTCAAAAATCACCCATAGAGACATTTATGGCGCGCAGCTTTTTTATTTGACATTTTATACAAGTTTATTCAAACATAATGATAGCATCACAGACGTTATCTTTCTATGCAGCGTTACCGCGAGCTCGGGTCTGATAGCATCTGGGGCCAGCCAATGCTAGTTAAACCAACCTGATAAGGAATCGGGCGCGTCTGTGTGGGTCCGTGTACACACGCCCGCGCGCCGCTGTGTGCGCGGAGGGGAGACCGCGCGCCAGCCAGTCACTCAGTTTACGCGGGAAAAGCATGACGGTCCGAACGAATATTCGGTCTGTTAAAGACAATTTTAGTGTTTAAAAGTGTTTCTGTAGCTGCTGTGATGTTATTGTGGCTGAGGTACCTGAAACAGCTGGAACTGGCGTGCGCCGCGGCCCCGCCAGGCGGCGCTGTCGACGTCAAAACAATGTGTACGTGAACATCCCTTGTTTACCTTTTTATTTAATCTATATTTTAATTGTTTTGCATTGTCTATGGCCAAAATTTTGAATTTCGAACAGTGGAAAAAATATTTTATTTTAATTTTAAGCATGCGTTCTATTTTTGAATATCAATATTGTGTTCAAAAATTTAAAAATGAATAAACGCGTTCGATTTTTTTCTTAAAAATGCGTTCAAATTGTAACGAACATTTATTTTTATTGCATATTATGGATTTATATTTTGAAGTTGGGCCTTAAAGAGATTTCACCGGAATCGCGATAAAAAATGTCGTTAAGAATGTTTGTTTTTTATCTTGTTTGGATGTCTGATAGCCGTAACAGTGGTACTGTAAATACGCGGATTTTTATTACGAGCCAAATTATCTTTGAGACGGCAATAAATAATTGTTATCTGTTTTTAAAGTGACTGGATGAAAACAAATGGTGCACATGGGTTTTTCTGGAGTATTTGTAAACATTATAATTAAATTGTATTTATTTATTTAGGTCTGATATCATATACAGTTGTTCAAAAGTGCATAAATGCGTATAAAAGGCGTGTAGTTCCTTACTTTTCAAAAGTCTCGCACTTTTACCAAGGATTTTTTTAAGAAAAGTTAACTTATTTTACTTTAATGTTTTTGACACGTATTATTTAATAAGACAATGAAATATTTGAAATATTATATATCTGATTACCTTCAAATATTTCATAATCTTTAAGTGAATCTTCAAAACGCAACGTTAAAAATGTTTAAGTTACAATCTGAGATATATAAACTTCAAAAACGCGCCACTGAATTCGTGACGATACTGACTTTGCTTTGACATATCTCGTCAAACATCTAAATATATCATATCCTCATATACATAAAGATCAATATCGCATATCACAAGATACGGATATGCTCATGTCCTGTTCGCCGTGTCAAATATTTTGACAGGCGTCTTAACTGTCAATGTCAAACATGTAAAGAGGTTGGTTTTGTTTTATTTGCTTGTTAATTGTTTCGTTCGTCTTGATTACCTTTGATAACAGATATATCTTGTTTGAAAGTAAACATTTTGTAATTATTATTGATACTCTCGGGAGATAGGACGGTTATTGTTCATAGTAACCAAGTTATACGGAAGAAAACTTGGATAAGTACTTGGATTTATTATATTAAGCCCATCGAAGAGATAAGAGTCAAGAGATAATTTGGATTCCAATTAGAACAATGTTAAAAATAAAATAAGTAACTATGAAAATAAATCACATTGTATTACTATATTGTATAGTATTAAGTGCACTACGTATAAATATAGGTATATAAGAGAAATTTAGAACTACAATTGTAGTATAATACAATATAGAAATACAACCTTTTTACCTTTAGGTGTAACAAGACTACCTTATGACATTACTCTCCCAGCGTTAGTCCTCATTTAACAAGACATGTGGTTTTAGAGTTTGTCGACATTATGAAGTCACATGGTCAAAAGGTTATCAGAACATTTTTACTGAGAAACTAAAAAAACGAGCGCAGTAGCAATTTCCATATAAAATTGATAACGTCTCAACATCCTCTGATTCTTATCAAGTCCAGATGGGATCTTAGTCATCATATTTAAAAAAGTTATTAATAAAAAAATAACAGACCACCTGCTTCTCTTAACGCGCCTGCGCGATAACATCTTCCGCGGCCATCTTAAGGGTGTGAAAGGGACGAAGGATAGCCATGTGTTTATCGAGAAGGTGTTTTGTCTATGGTTTACGAAGTTTGTAGTTTAAAAATTTTAATATACAATTTTAAACTTGTGTTTAGTTATTAGTTAATGAGTTTTGGAGTTAATGATACTAAACCATGCCAGTAATTTACTAGCTTGTAACTAAAAAACTTTCAAAATGGGACTAGAAATTACATAGGTATTGATTATTATAATAATTTTATTGCACAGTATAAAACAATTATAGAGTAAGGTTCTAAATGCGGACTTAATGCCGTAGAGCATTCCCTACCAAGCAACCTGCGAATCAGACACATCGTTGGTGCGGGGTACCTACCTAAAATCTCAGTAAGTACCCAAGTATGTCTGTACAGAAATAAGTAGACTAAAATGTTAAATACCTCAATATAAATATCTTCGTAACATTTATGTGACAATTCACAAGACATAACTTTATTTAAATCTAAAACAATTGTCAAAGTTATCTCATTACATTTGTAAAATATATTAACGTTGAACGTTAATATCAAATATATGCTTTGATATCAAATATACGCACTCGAGATCTTGAACAAGAAACTAAAACTAAATTTTCAAGTCTAAACATTTTCCAGTCACATAACCTCAAAATCGTTGACACTCACTAAACAGCCAACATTGGCAACACACGCCCCCGAAACAGGCACCAGTTGATAATGAACGTGAAATCTCAGAGGAGATAACAGCCCCCCTCCTTATCAGATGGCCGCGCTCCGCCGCACGCTTCCATTCACTCTGCTTTTTATCACGGAGTACTCATTTGTTTTAAAACTATTTTGACAGTTAAAACGGTTAGGTTGGCAACTGTGTTCTTAATATTACGTCTATGTGCTCACTTTTTTGTGTATTTTGTGGTATCTGTCCTTGTTTTTATTTTTGTAATGGCGCATAGGTCGCTTATTTTGAGAAATAAAACGGTTTATAAATAAATTACATTTTGACTTTTCGAACACTTTGCAGTGTTTCGGCTAGTTTAGTTGACGATGTTGGGAACTTTAAATAACAAATTGTGATCCTAATAATTAAATTTATTATAGATTTATTAGAATTTCCTTTAGAGTAAAGGTCTTTAAGGAGTATAGAGATTTTTTTTCCAAGAAACAAAATATTTTCTATGCGTGATGATTAATTTGGAAAATAATCCTTTATGTATTTAATCATTTAGGGAAACAAACGAATTTACGTTGAATAAAACTAGGGATTCCCTGCGTTTCCGAAACAGGACAAAGTGACTAGAAAATCTAAAATATACAAGACTATATATATAATATATATAAATATATGTATTCCACGAAATATTCTAGTTTTATTAATGAAAAACAGGAAAAATTATGAGGAAGGACGGAATCCCAGAGGTAATATGGGAATAGGATTCTGTAGTGATATCAAAAAGCCTACATATTCGGTTGTGACTGCGTATACTGACTAAGAAGGAAGAATCCTGGCCAAGGCAATTAGTTTCTGGATTTTGGCATAGTATTTATTCTATTACATACAGTCAGCAGCAGAAGTCGCTAAGCGTTTGATGTGTTCAAAAAGAGGTCAACACGTCTCTATTGTCAAGAGAATAAGAGCGCGTGTAGGTCATTTTGAACACTTCAAACGCTTAGCCACTTTGGCTGCTGACTGTACAACACGAGACTTATTTTGATTCTTTTATTGATACGAGTAATTTAAATAAAAATTTAATACTTTAATAGCTTTTTACCTTGATTTTAAATTATTATTTATTGATTAAAACTGCTAATGCTTCGCATGTATGATCCCAAAGTTAGGTATGGTGAAAATATTGTATATTTTATATTCCAATTTTCGTTAGCATTCAGGTAAAACTTTTTGTCACATTGTAACTTTTATCAAAACTAACTTCCCTTAAATATAAAACTGTCAAGGACGACTTCTTATCAAACTTGATAATATAACGTATGCTTTTGAAAGCCTAATTAGCGAACAAGCTGGTTCGTTATCAGTCGTTATCTCCAGGAAACATACACCCACAGGACTGATAACACGATGCCTACGAATCGATAAAAGTATACGTCTAGGTAGATCTAAGGTCCACTGGAAGCTTTTGGGCGATAAGTCCGCGGAACAGAAGAACTATTTATTCCCAGCGACTGAATACATATACTTCGTTTCTAGTACAAAATGGCCTCCAAAAATGACCTCAATATTTTACTGACAGTTATTTCCTGGGCTAAAATCGCCACTAACTGGCAACCACACAGCTCAAATCGAGGATCCTTCAGACTCAGACCAGAGCTTGACTCCTTTTCGAAAGAATGGCCAGAGACTGCTCTAGATCGACAGGAGTAGAAAAGTGGGTGAGGTCTTTTCCCAGCAATGGGACAGTATAAGCTCATAATAAATAATATCCCTTACCCGCTTTAGATATTACCCAATACGCAAATGCCCGCTATTTAAAAACAAAGTTGTGATTGGTCCATCAAAGTTCTGATTAGCTAAAATAAAATGCCTTACGTCAAACCTCATGTGTAGTGGTGTAATATTAAGCGAAGTTTACACTTGCAAGTTCTCTTGCAGCAAATGGGATGCAGCTATATGCAAAAATGTAATAGAAATATTTATCTCTCATTCTTCCTTATAGCTGCGTTCCTACTTGCTGCAAGAAAACTTGCAAGTGTAAACCGGCCTTTAGGCGATGTCAAACAATTTTTTTTTGGACTGGAGACTGTCAATCTAGACTTGAAGGACACTTTTTTAGACTTGGCCTTCTGAGGAAACATTTTTGAGGCATCATTAGTTTTGTGTTTAAAATATACCTATAATCCATTTTAATTTTTTTTTGACAATGACAATATGCACAGATATATTATAATGACAATTTGGTCTTACTTTAAAATCAATGCAAGATATTTAATAAAAAATAATTTAATTTGTACTTCGTCGAAACAAAGTTTGTAGGACAAGATGGTTATGTCAATCTGCTAGCATAATACGGGTTTTTATCACTTGTCACAATATCTGTCCTGCTCCAACAAGTATGTGAGTGCGAAAGTGACGGAAAGAGTGATTGACGATAAAATGGCAACCGTCTAATAGGAGTTACATGTATATATATTTAGGCTTACATCTATCTAAAGGCAGAAAACTTAACTAATGTCTATATAGTTGTGCAGATTATTAATTATGGAACTTACGTCAAATGGCTGAATGCGCCAGGAGCGCAATGCCATTAAATAAATTAAAAAAATTCGTCAAAATTTGAATATAGAATGCGTTTACAGACACGACACTACTACATAGACTAGGTTATTTAGCTAAGTTTTTCACGTGTACTTTCCTATTGCAAACTGTCACACAACAATATGTACATTGACAGATGACCGTTGGTTTATTTTTGTAACGATGATGGTATCCACGTTTGATTACAGCTAAAACTCATTTGTAACCGCAGTGGGACTTATCAAATGAATTATTATTTTATTCATATCACTAAGGGGAAGTCCTGTAGATTTAAGCTTTACAATTCATATTTGGCAAAACGAAATGTAGTGCAAAGGATAAGTACGGAATTTACTTTGTAAATTATCTAAATAAATATTTCTATTTATGTTTTCCATATATTTACTATTTTATTATTCCTCCTAGATATTTTCACTTGTCAGTTTTGCCTGTCAGTGTGGTTGCGTTGCGTTCAGAACCAATAAAAAAACTGCAGTTATTTTTATTTTAGCCGCGCATACGCTTCAGAATTTTATTTTTATAAATATTTAATTTATTGTATCTTCATTGTTTATGTTGTTTGCCGTGAAATCACTTTAATGGTTCCTACGGAAGACCAGCGCTGGTTACCACACCAGCTTCATGCTGAGTAGGGACCATTTCGTGACATATATCTTTTAATTATGAATCTTTCTGTCATCTGTCATTTCTGTGTATGTCTCGAATAAATAATTTCTATTCTATTCTATTCTATATAATATATAGCATTAAATAACCTGTTATTTTGAATTATATTTATACAAACCATGGCCTCTCCCAATATAAAAATATTTCAAGTTGCTTCTAACAAACTTGTTACTGAACGCGACCCATTTGTTTTCCTTACCTTACTCTCTGCTGATCTTACCTGCATATATCACAAAAAAATTGCATTACTAGTTAAGGAAAATCATTGACTGGTTTCCTTAGTTATTCCTACATTTAAAAATGCATAACACCGCACTGTGTCTACCGTCAGTAGGAGACTGCGGCCTAAATCTTTTTTTTTTAAATATGTACTTAACTTTTTAAACACATTAACATCTTATCAATCCTAACAGCTATCTTTTAATGTAACACCTAATCAACCCGTCGATCGCCGGCACCGAACTGCGACCTTTCGGCGCCCCGCCCTGATGCGGATCAACGCTGCGCGTGAGTGGAACAGCCCACTGCGTATCTACACCGCTCATTTATAAACGGCGCAAGCGCCATAGCTCTCTATAAACTTTACAACCTTTTACGCATAAGTATAGTTAGGGTAAAGGACGTAAACGCCATATGCGTGCAATGTGTTAAGTCCTTTTAAGGTGTAGAAGTTGGAATTGGGTTCTCGTAATAGTGATAAGTTATCTTTAATAAAATCTGGGTAGCTTTTGCAAAATCGCTTTTTCAAACGTAACTTCTATGGTGTATTCATTGAATGACGTAACAAGAAGCCTTAGTTTTATTTTCTAACAAGTTGACAACTGATTGCACGTCCCTGTCTTTTTTACCGTTTATGAAAGGGGTGCACTTAGCAGTATAGAACTACAGAAAAAACATGAACAAAAAACAGCTGCGTTTTAATTTGTTAAGTGAGATTTTTTTATAGTATCTTATAAAAAAATGTCATTAATTATAAGTATTTATACTGGGAATAAATACAGATATATATATATACAATAATTACAATATTATATCATATAGTAACTACAAGTACTTCACTACTTACTACATTATATCTAAAAAAAGCATTGAGGCATTGTACCAAAGATGCTGGTGGCTTTTCCTCGTATCGCAATTCTGATACGTTGTGCGAGGAAGCCGCCAGTCACCAGTTACGTCAACAAGACGCTTTGTGATTTCTGCAAAAAGTTTGTGCGCGTTTCTAAGCCAAATAAACGGTAACGATAACGGTACAAATTGTTTACTTAGTTACATATACGAGGGGTGTCCAAATGTAATGATAATGACTATGATCTAGACATATTATGATAAGTTTTGATTACTGGTCTTGTTATGTCACTTATCATCAATAAATTATAAAAATAAATATAATAATTTATTAAGTTGTTTTTATGTTATTAAGAAACAAAGACAGTAGGGTAACACATATCGAAATTTCAGTAAATGCGCTCGCGTTTTTGTGTCGGTTAGGAACGATGCTGTTATAAAATTTAGTACTGTAGTAAAATAAAATGTACTTAGAATTGAAATTTACGTTTATTGTGATGGCGTAGGCCAAAAAAATATACTCGTATAATCTAATTTTAGGGCTCAAGGGCCCTGCTTAAGTTAAGGTTGCTAGTTTTTGGTCTTTAAAGACGTTTTTGTTTAAACAAGTAAATTTTGTGGACAAAATCCATCAATATGTATAAAAATAAATAAATAAAGGTCGATATAACATAATCCTATACCAAACCTAAAACGTTGACAAATAAAAAGTAAATTAAAAAAAAAAGGAAGTTTGATGGTTGTTTTTCCTCAGTTATCTCGCAGATCACCAAGTATGCTGCTCAGTACCTAGCGCTTGAACTTGTAAGTTGCCTATTGTGTAATCAAGTCTAAATCTTTGGCAACAACGTACTATACTTTGATTCTAAAAACTCTTCCAATAATTCGCTATACTAACGGTGAAAGAAAAATTAACGCAAATTGCGACCCACAAAAGTTTTTTTTTTTTTTTATTATCTAGATGACAGCATGTTCTCGTATAATGTATGTACATACACTAATAAGGAGATTATGTAACAGTAAAAATATATATAATACTAATAACTTCGTTAGATCATAGTCATTATCATTACTTTTGGATCACCCCTCGTATATAAGGCAAAAATAAGGACATCAAACAATGAAAAAAATCCACTAAAGAAAAGCACATCAAATAATATAAAAAACCAGCAAAATTCATCAACATTTCAGTCTTGTAAAGCAATATAAAATCTTGACATGATTTAAACCTTCTTATTACAACCTCGGATATGCTCACTATCAAACAATCTTCAAAAAACCATATAAATCACTAAGATTTAAACAAAATAAAGTAAATATGCGGCGATATACAATTTTTGTAGCATCCTTTACCCGAACAAAAAACTTTGAAGATCACACGATAAGCCGATGCGAGCTAGCGATAGCGGGTTCGATTCCGGGCTGATGGACGAAAGATAATTTTTGTATTTTGTGAAAAAGTGCCTTAGAAACAATAGACTGTCATAATTGGAGGGGCCACAATGGCTGTGAACAGCACTTTAGACGATGAAAATATTTTATAATATTCCATGGCTTTGTGTAGAAAACATCGTTGTAAGTTTGTTGATAGAAGATGTGTAAAATACATAAATATACTTAAAAAACAATTGAAGGTGAAATACAACAAACTGCCAATAAAAAATCGGCCTACAATAAGGTGTCAGACCCATTTTGAATGGACATAACAAAAATAAGTGATACTTTATTTTGAGTGGCAGAATTCTAATGCATTGACGGACACAGCGTGACGTGTATAATAGGCCGAAAGGAAACAAATGACTTTACCACGTCTGTCGACGTACTTTCCGTGAAAGTGTTAAGAAGACTTACAGAAACCGATAGGAAAATAATTTAATACCGAATATTTATATCGCACTAGGCGTCATGTTTCGGGTAAGCTCTGGCCCGGCACCGCGAACATCGAAATTCGTATATTTCGAGCATCTTTCCCTTTTACTCTAAGGCTTCATGAGAGTGACAAAGACAATCGTCCATTTACGAATATCGTTTTTCGCGGTAGCACCGCTAGTACCTGTCACACCACTCCTTGTGAGAATGCGTCACTCACTAAAAATGGGTATCAGATCTTACCAGAATATACTCTGGGTTTATCCGTTTCAATATAGTTGGCCTATTGTTGATAGGGTATTGCTAATTACTTAATGTCCAATTTGCTTCATGTCATGCTTAACATTCTGACAAAATTGAACGAATATCTAGCATCTTCCCTATGACGTTTAAATTTAAATTGTAACTTTTTAATAAAGATCCCTTCACTTTCATGATTTATATAAAAAAAATAAAGAGAATTATAAGAACGTGTCAGCATTAGGTATTATCCCTGCGAACGTAATCTCAGAAACGAGAACCCCGTAGTCCGGGCGTTTATCACTATCGCGAAGATTCGCGATGCGCGCGATAAGACGGGAGAGATTTACGCGCGCGATAGGCTCTGGCCAGGATAGGGCGACGGGTCCGTGCATCATATCCTAGCCGACAACTACGACAGATAATATTGACAAGAAGGGTATTCAACAATGTCATTATCTTTTTTCTATCTTAATGTCATAAAGAGAAACTATTAGGAATGATAGCGTGAAAAAATCTTCAAGAGATTATCTAAAAGTGTTGATTTAGGATTTTTTTCTTCTATACCATTTCCTCATTTCAGCTTACTTTTGGTCTTCTTGTACATTTGCACCAAATGACTTCTTCTGGCTCATATGAGTATTTAGGTTTCCTTTTGCAGAAAGCAGCAGTGTCAGAAAGAGATTTGTGCACATCCGACCACTACATGCTTTGGTCCATTCCTCGATATTGGTTGGAAATATTTAGGGAACAAAATTGGCATTGCATCACAGGTCATCATACGGTTGTACCAACGTAGTCGGGTTCTAAATATTCACTTTTTCGTCGATGGTTGCCGGCTTTAACGATTTTCTGATAAATTTACTATGACTGCAGTCAAACAAGCTTCAAATGCTTTGCCACCGAATTTAATATCATTAAAGGGAATGACTATCTACTAATCTATCACTAGCATATACACCACACTGCCTGAACACAGACATTAACATAATATTCAACTAATAAGTGATATTGGATCAAAGTGACAGTCATTAAGTCCGCTTTAGAATTTCTTCACATTCGTACTGCCTTAATGTACTTTTTGTACCTTTAAATTCTTACGAACGACTACGATTTGGTATTGCAGCTAACACAAAACATGAAATGAAAAATACCCTTGCAATGGAACACATTCAGACAACATATTAAAGACATGTAAAATAAATAATAAAAAACAAATTTGATGCCGCCTAAGACCAAGTAAATTAAAATAGGTTATAAATTATATCTATACTAGAACAAACCTATGCCCCTTGGAAAGGTGTCCATTACGCAGGCAGCATTCCCGCGCTGAATTGCAATTGCAATCCTTTGAGCGAGAAAGCTGCCTGCGCGAGGGTCGCCTGTTGCCTCTTTTAGACGCTTGCTTATTTCTTTGTGGAGCCCGAGCCATCATGAGACATCTTGTTAATATAGGATTTTTTTATATATAGTCTGTCACATCAGAGCAGTAGTAGAAAAATACTCGTGTATTATTTGTGGTAATAGTACTAGCGTAAGAAAGAGGAAGTATGATTGTCTCTGTCTAGTGAGTAACCTGATAAAACTATACTTTGGAAGTAGCCAACGTTCACTTGTTTCAATTCAATCTAACAATTTCAGATCCCATCACACTCACAAAAGGTTTTACGTAAATCCGACCGTTTCCAACATTCAACATCTCAACACACCGTCCGTGTATCAGACCGTCACGGCGCGGCCATTTATTCTCCTTATCAGATGGTACTGATAACGCCATCGTGATAGGCCCGGTGTGAGGGAGGCTAGGGGGTTTCATAAAGGTTATTTTACTTTTTCTCAGTATGTGCGCCCGTGGAGATCTGAAGTGAATATACTTTTATTTTGATTTGCTACTATTACAAAAATTGTACGATCAATCAACTATTTCATGCCACTCGGTGCCGTGGTTAAGATCCTCCATGTCATTTTTATAACACAGTTATATGGCATCTAAACAACATGCAATATGAGTTCTTGAGGTAACCCGAAGTCCTTTCCATAATTAGTCATTAATGTATAAGTAGAACGCTGCAATGTTTATTCTAACTATCAATTCTTCTGTTATCTCCTTTTTTATGGCGGAGTGGGGGATTCCTTTACGCATTATACCCTAGCTACCGAATAACAATACAGAATAATAGTTGATTCGCCAAGTCGTATCAAGAAGGGTCATTTAAATATTAAATTGTCCACAGTTTTTCATACGCCTAGGCTGCGTTTACACTAGAGATGAGCGAGGATGCATTGCGTGGAATGTGTTTATTAACAACCAATACAATTACTTCATTCCCCTATCCTCGATAAATAATGTGATTCTATTGGTTCTTAAAAACTTTGGAATAAATTGTCGTGTGCAGTATTTCCGGGCTGATATGACATCCAAACCTTCAAGAAAAGAGCGAATAGAGATCTTAAAGGTCGGCAACGTACTTGTGACTTCTTTAGTGTTGCGAGTGTCCATGGGCGGCGGTAGTTGCTTACCATCAGGCAATCCGTCTGCTTGTTTGCCTCCTATATCATAAAAAAACCTCCCTACACATCCTCGCTCATCTCTGGTAGAAACGCACGTGGTACATTTATGCTACAATTTATAAAAATATTTACTCTTATCCGCCATAAAAATTACAAACTCAGTCCCATTGGCAGAGCAACTAAAACACACAGCTTATCTAAACAGCGCATGGGGGCGCTATCTGATGAGATAGCGCTCAATGGGGGGTGATACAATTACAAAAGTGAACAGTCTTCACACACTACTCTGTTATTTTCATATCGTTAGTGTGTATACACTTAAATGCAATATGGAAAAAATCGGTCAAGTGCGTGTCGTGCCACGCATAATGGAATAATGCTGTCGGTTTAAAGCGAATTGTCCGATAATGTAGAAAAGAATATTAGTTTTCAGTTTTTGTTTTTAAAGTTGTCCTCTTTATTTTTCGGAAGGTACACAATTTATTTACATAAATTACCCGAGTATTCTGCTGAGAGTTATTCCCTCAACCCTCACGTTTAGTAAGCCAATTCCAGCTATTAAAAAAGATGTAATTTGTCTATCAAAGTTTTGTTTGGCTGAAATGAATGAAATTTCATACGTCAAACCTCGCGCGGTTGAAGAAATGTCTTAATTAAACTTCTCCTTTTTGTAAGTACTAGTTTTTGTGGGATCACTTATACACGAATTAGGGATAACTTAATTCGTCATACAGTCGGCGTCATATACCATAGTAACAACCATAGCAACCATAGTAGCCAAATATATCGAAACAGATCTTTATTTGTATAACAGTAAGGATGTGTTACGATATATTTGGCAACATTGACTGCTACTAACTATACAACGCTGACTGTACTTATAAGTATATTATTATCGCAGTTTATACATTGAAACAAAAGCTAGACAATAAAACAAATGTAAACCGAACAAAAAAAACTCCACTTAAAGCAAACGAAATATCCCTGTACATTTCACACCCACTCGCGCATCGCTCACAGCTAACAAGCGCCGGCGCACACGATCGGATCGCGCGCCAATTTGTTCGTGCGTCTGCGCAGGATTTATGACCGCGGATAGGTGCATAGGTTTAGCGACATCGCAGATAAGGTTAGGATCGAGCGATTGTTGTATAGGTGCAGTACTTTGTATCATGGGATTTCAGGATATAACTCCTATATTACTTGGCGCATTTTTCTAGTGTGCAATTATTCATTTTGTCTCTGTCTCATACCATAGTTGAAACAGAGATGTGTAGGCATCTCTGACGAGACATATTTTGGGTTAAGAATTGAGCGGGTTTAAAGACCGGTCTAGTTTGTGGATCTCTGGAAAATGTATCAATATTCTACTTCTGCAGAAATAGGTGTCAATAAATCTGGAATAATCCTCATTAAACATATTCTTTTATTCTTGTTCTCATTTTTGTCTATAAAAGTATTGACTTCAGTGGAGGCGCCCCAAATTCTGTCTAAGGCAAAACGGAGCTACGGCTTTCCTTTTCATCTTCAAGGACATCTGCTGAACTGAATGAAAAATTTTGGACCCGGACCCTGAAACTACGTCCAACAATGAGAGGCAGGCCACAGCGAAGTACCATCACGCTTGAGTCTGGAGAAGCCCAACTGGGGAAGTACCTCCTCCTTACAGAAGACTACAGCCATAATAGCACTGCTATCTTCCAGTGTTGTGTTCTTGATGGTGAGTAAGGTTCCCAGAGCTCCAACCCCCGCCGCTGATAGACATACCAAAAAATACACGTAGTATACACGATTATCATTAGGTATCAATGTCGGTAGGTCATTATTGTCATTACTCTGTGCGTCATTAACGACATTAAATGGAGGCGTTATCTTGCCAGATCGGTTAACCGTTTATGTCTACACCTAGTTTAGTTTACTTAACTTAATATAAAGTTAATGTATAAAATTGATTCCGGGTATTGTGCCTATGTAGAGTAGGGACGCCCAGTCAGAGCCATGCGGCCTGTCGACCGCAGATACCGCTCAGTCCAGTTCCGTCTTTGGAGCTGGTTACTATCCTGGCATTCCCGACTCTTCCAGAATCTTCCAGTTTTTCTACAGAACATAAGAACATCTATTAAACTAGTATCCTTCTGGTCATTATCTTTTAGCATGCCTTTACCTAATACATCATATTATATATAAGATAAATAATGTCGGCTACACACAACCGCTCAAATTATAATTTTTGATTATAATCGTAAGATTAATAAAATATATATTAAATCTATTAGTAGCGATATAACAACATTTTTTTACAAAATCATTTAAAAAAAATTCTGCTGAACTTCAAATATTTTAAATCAAACTTCTTCCTTGAAATATTTCACGAACACAAAGAAAATTAACTCCACAAACCGATAGTCGCGTGCGCATCCGTAATAGAATCCCTCACACAACAAGCCAAAGCAAGCCATATTTCACTTCAACACAAAACAAAAACCCATCGAAATATATCTCTCATTCTCTAAAGGGCCCAATTAAAGTCGCCGAGAAATATAAACGTTAAGTCTATCGCAATATTATCGTCGATAAAGGTTTTAAATGTAAATGAGACGTGCGAAAAAGTGCTGATTATCTTGCTATTAGGTATAAATTAAGGTACTGGCAATGAGGTATGCGGTACACTTTTGTAATTCTAAAAAGGCTCAAGTCCTTTAAAAACTCAATAATCTTACACCTATTTAGCTATTGGCTAAAGAAAAGCTTATAAAGCTTGTGGTTTAAGGTGACTTAAGCCGTTTTGTGTGGGGAAAGTGCAATTATATTGTCACGAAGCTGCGATCGGTCCTTGCGCAATCATCCGTGCGATCGCGCTGCGCGCACGCCACTTTTAGACCGTTTTTTTGGCGCGAGTTTTGTTTAATTGAAGTGATTTTGAAGTTTTCATTGCTTTTAGGTTTCCGTGCGAGTATTACATGCTCGGTTTTAGCTTGAACATTATCTATTTAAAAAGGATTTTATATGGAAAATAACAAAACATATTCAAGTACTTTGCGTTTATTAAAATACATGAAAATGTTTTAAACACTTACTCTTAGGCTTCAAAAATCGAACACCACGAAACATATCGACACCATCCCATCTCTAATTAAATAAAATCGTGACAGTGTATCGATACGGATCACCTCATATTTTATTGGCAACACTCGTTAACTTTTCCGGAAACTATATATCTTCATCTCGCTGTTTTGAAGTCAACTCGTTATAATATGCCAACCTTCTTCCTCGGGCATTAATCAAAAGATACTTACTAGAACATTCTAGAGAATTCACGGAAAAATGTCGACTACAGTTCCCATTTCTCACGTGGTGAAATTCGTGATTCGGACTAGCTCGAGTAATTTAAACGAAAATATCGACATTATCCCATCTCTAATTAAACAAAATCGTGTGGTGTAACCGA
The DNA here is from genome assembly GCA_022674325.2 of Grapholita molesta. Taxonomy (NCBI): domain Eukaryota; kingdom Metazoa; phylum Arthropoda; class Insecta; order Lepidoptera; family Tortricidae; genus Grapholita; species Grapholita molesta. The sequence continues at coordinate 3,202,893 of CP053124.2, read as the reverse complement.
TACTACAGACGTACCAACTCACATATTTTATTGTTAGCCAATTAAAATTATTCCTTCCTTATTGATTGTGTTGCCAACTTAGTTTCTAACTATTTTACTAGCTGAAGCGAAATGGACTTTAAAGGTTACGGCGTAAGGTTTAAATTGATTAGTGATGTTTGTAGCGTTGGTAACAAATTTGTCTTTTATAATAGTGAAGTGCAATCATTGGGATTTATTGAATTGTTCGAAGTTTAAAGGTGAGTTTATACTGTTGTTTTTAGAAAGCTAGACGTGAATCAATAAGTATTTTCTATAAAAATAACTTGAGTTGAAATAGTTCATTTTTAATAGTAAACTGTAGTATTCCAGTAGTACTATAGCTTACATACATTTTAACATTTTTTGACAGATTTAGAAGAACGTGTAAATAATAAATTGAAAATATTTTAAATATTATTTATAGGTATAATTGGATTTGAACCCGTATCTACAGCTGATGCCTTAACCAATTAGACCACCCAGACAAGGCGTAGCCCACCGACCTGGGCACTTTTTCTTAAGCATATGTATATTATGTCATCTATTTTCAATTTGTTGATTTGCTGTTAGATGTAAATAATAATTTATTAAATAAACATAATCGATGAACCTAAAATAATTTACTGTAAAATTGTCTTTTTTTATGACAAAGGTGGCAAATGAGCACCCGGATTGCCATTGCAACACTGGGTTGCAGCTCTGGGAACCTTACTCACCATCAGGAACACAACACTACATACCTGAAAGGTAGCAGTGCTATTATGACTGTGGTCTTCTGTAAGGAGGAGGTACTTCCTTAGTTGGGCTTCTCCAGACTCAAGCGTGATGTACTTCGCTGTGCCCTACCTCTCATTGTTGGACGTAGTTTATGGACATACCCGGGTCCTTATCACTAGAGATTGAGCGAAAATTGTAAAAGCATATTCATTTATCGAGTTATTTATTGTTTTTATGGGCAATAAGTTATAAATTAATTTGTAAACGATGTCACCTGGTCTTGTCTTACCATCGTTCTATACCCTTTGTATGTCATCACTTGGCAACCGTTGTGCAACAATGTTGCCAACACTTACAACAAACCTTTCCAAACTTATTTTACCAACATTGCACCGGGTCGATTTCACGCGACTAATGACTGCGGCGATAACGATAACTGCTGATAACGCGCGATAACGAGCCGATAACGGTTCAATGGTAGCTTGCCTACTGGCTTGTATACAAATACAATCGGTATGCGCTCAGGCTTGCCTTGTTTAAGGTTTTTAGGCGCTTATGGAAAAAATGGTTTAGTTTACATTATTAAAGCCAAATTACTAGCGCATGACGATCTGATATAAAGTTATTCAGATCAGATAAAAGTAATTCAGCCACGTCCACTGCTGGACATGGGGAACCATAGAATGCGATAAGCAGCATGGGGGGTTTAATGCCGTAATAGCCACGCTTGGCAGGCGGGTTGGCGGTCGCAGTACCTTCTTCCGCTCTTAAGGATGCTTATGCCCGTCTCTTGGTGCAGTCTAGTCGCTGACATCGCAAAAATAATCAAAATAAATTTTAGGAAAAAAATGTTAAACACACGGGAGTCCGAACACTGTATATGTTTGAGAAGTCCGTTTAATTTATAAAAATACACTTGGAATGAAGATTACTCTTATTAAGGTCGTGTGCAAAATCAATGTACCATAAACTACCTATAACTATATTTTTTAAATCAATAATGTAAACCTATACGCTTTCCTCAGGACCCTTCACGCGCATCGAATTCCGTTACCATCTGATTGCGCGATAAAATCCGTCAGTCAACGCACGTGTGCCCTGTACCTTATGCAGAAACCATCTTCCCGAAATAAAAATAACACAACACCCAACCACCACAAAGCTATTTCAACCTTAATCCTTTCCAATAAGGTTGAAATTGGTGTCACGCTTCATGGCGGTTCCACAGAGTCGCGCGACCAACTGATTTTCTTTTCTAATGTGTTCAAATTCAAAATTGGAATTCGAATGAGCTGCAAACGTAGCGACCGCCAGCAGCGCAATTAAACTGGAACTTTAATAGCGTAGGCATAAGATTTAAATTAGTTTCAAATGGGTGTGTGTGTTTTGTCGTTTGTTTTTAAAAATAGTGTTGGCACGGAAGCCTGCGTACGCGATAGCAGACTAGACGTTGCACCAGACGGTACGTGTGCGATGTGACTGGGAATGCAGTTGTGCCTTATACACTAGTGATGTGGAAAAAAACGGTTACAGAGGCGATAATTCATGCCATAAAAGATGGCAAACTTAGTAAGTCAACACCTTAAGGCTTGTGTAACTGGTTAGTTCCTACATAGTTAACTGTACATGATAGGTATAATATTGATAGCTTAAGGAGGATTATTGGAAGTAAACGATTGCTATAAAGATTATATAGTGATTTCTTTTACCTGTTTTTTTTTTCATGCATAAAATATAACGCAATGTATTATATATCTATCGATAGTTTATATAGTTTCGCTAGTGAGTTACTAGGAAATGTAATAATCATATCGACAGTGGAAATTTCAAATGTCGTAAGTCGCATATAAAAGTATGTCCCTTACGACATTTGAAATTTCCACCGTCGATATTGTCTTATCACCTCAAAATAAGGGATGAGTTTTCACCTCTACTGCTACTAACATCGTTTCCAGACATTTTTTTTGTTTAATTGCCACATTAGCACATTACTATCAAATAGGCCAAGCCCGTTCCTGTACCTAAACAATATGAAAGCATTATATAATATTCAGTATACCTAATTCAACCCTAGCCAGATACTCTGACAAAATTGAGCAAAAGCATTAAACTCCATAAAAATCAACACCCTCCTTAATAGAAAGATGGTTATCCTTACGCATATGACGTATGTAAATACGTTTAAATAGGCTATCGGGAGAGGTCAGATATTTCAATTCTCCGTCGGATATAGGGGACGACCGTGTCGGCGGGAGATCGGACGGTGTATGATCCGCCTTATCATTATATTGGAATCTTAGCTGAGTTATGTTGGCTATATTGTGGCGCCTTAGGCTTGCGTTGCCAAATATCCGAGTTTATGCGAGTGTGTGAAGTTTGAAACGGATTCGATTGTAATATCAAGGAATATCATTTCGAAGATGAATATAAATTAATATTAGGTATTAATATTGTTATAAGACAAAAGTTGTATTATTCTTCTAAATAAATAAATCGGTTAATTATTATTAAAAACAAAAAAGTATATTGTTTTAAGAAAAAATAATTAGCAGTATTTTGTAATTCTTTCATACAAAATAAACGTATTCAGTCGGTTTTGATCCGATTTCTCTTTCAAGACTCTATTCTTTATCGATTTTTTTTTAATGATAAATTGTTGCCATTTTTTTACGTTGTTCATATCTGTCAGTAGAAAAAGAAACAAAATTCAAATTTTATTAATCCTCAAATCTACTTACTACTTTTACAAGTTTTCTCTCTAAGTAACAAAACCTACGTAATTTTATTTTTGTTATTGATTGACAACTATGGTCATGATCAGAAAAAAAAAACTTTATAACAAAAAATAAATTATAAGCGCTCGTCAAACGCAATGATAATATATTTCCCCTTCCATCTTATTGCAATTTCTGTAAGTTAGAAAAGGACACAACACAAAGGTTTCTAGCGCAATTTTTTTCATACACAACATGCATCGTACTGGCATCAACATTCGCGTCGCGTCCGCAGATCAGATAGTGCATGTAGGCTATCGGTGCATGAATCACAGCTGACTCACTTATCTGTGAACGTTAACCTTTGTGGAACGTACCACCTAGCTCGCCGATTGGTCGATTAATAACCGATCGAATGTGGCATTATGATTTTCTATGGTATTTTGAACGTACTAGGAATTTAATTGAGAATACTCATTTAAACTTTCACTATTTTAACGCGTAAGTACTTATTAAATCGGACTTATACGATCGTTTTTTTTTTTTTTATGACATAGGCGGGCGTTGCCGGCCTTTAAGGGGGGTTGGAGCTCTGGGAACCTTACTCACCATCAGGAACACAACACTACATACCTGAAAGGTAGCAGTGCTATTATGGCTGTGGTCTTCAGTAAGGAGTAGGTACTTCCCCAGTTGGGCTGCCCCAGATTCAAGCGTGATGGTCATCGCTGTGCCCTACCTCTCATTGTTGGACGTAGTTTAAGGACATACCCGGGTCCAAAAGTCGGTCGTAGTTAGTTTCATCTTACATATCATTTATTTATCACTGCTTATGTACCATTTATCTTATGTGTGTTTAATAAATGTTATAAACGCATAAATAAGCGTTATATGACACAATTAGTTGCAATCTTTTAAATACAAAATAAAATAGGTATGTTTTATTACGAGTAATTCTGGAAATGCGATATACCTAATACACACACAATAATATACCCAAAACTAATTTAACATTTATTTTCCTCTTACCAAAAACGTTGTTCTTTTTGTAAATAAATTAAACATGTAAATGACTAAAAATACCAAACAGCAACCTGACACGTCATGACAAGATGGCGAGAGTCCGCAATTTCCTACTCCGTCCGTCACGTTGGCACCAATGCTTATTTCATTCTTCACGCTTTTTGCTATACCATAGACTACATAGATCTGTATCAAATGGTATTTGTTTATTTTTAAAAGTGCAGATTATTTAGTTTAGGTGTTTAAAAAAATAGTTTTACTTTTTTTCTATGGCTAGTCCACATGTTAAGACATTTAATTTTAATAGGTTAATAAAAAGACATAATATCTGTAAAATTCTCATTTAAAATTAACGTACCTAATTCTATGTAAGTAAATCAGTAAATCATTCTCGCAGAATGATCGCAAAAGTTAATATTAACCCAAACAAATTTAATCAAAATTTCAAAATCCGAACACCCGACACTAATTCTATCAGCATTTAAATTCAGAACAACTATCTAATCGAATAACAGAAACAAAGGGGCATCATTCAAAGAACGAACGAATGGTTTGAACAATATCTTATTTTGCAATAATCCCGCTACGGATGCTCAGCTAATTTCCTGAAAGAGATGGGACGGGCGTTACCGTTCGCTTTACGGCGCGATTTACACCTAACGATCGAGATGTGTTTATTTAAAGGATTTGAAGCTTTGGTTTATGAGGGGTCATTCATTGTAAGTTTAATATTTAATGGGAACAGCCAGAAAAGGAATCATAGATGGCGCTCGTGAAAAAGGTTCAATTTGTAAGAAATTTGACAGTTGACTAAATAAATGATGACGTTCCTTTTTGCATAGAATGATATATTCCATAGACAAATAATATAATAGTTACTGTTTATAATAATTATTAATTAGGCATTATAACATTACATTTTTTTATCCCTACATCACCCATCCACCAATATTCGCATTCTAATCTAAAATGTCTTAAGTCCCTATGAAACCAATACACATATGCAACTTTTTAAAGTGTGAAGGCACGCGTCAACGACTCGACACTTATTGTTTTATTCAATTCCAAGATGGCGGTGCACGCTTGATTTGGCGCGTGCGTTTATCTCCCTAATGAGGAAACACGGGGAATAAATAGATTTTTAGTTGACTGCTTTTGTTTTGATTAAATATTATATTTAAGAGTAGTGTATTAAGGGGTTAAACAAGGTTTTACGCCAGCTGAAGAATTAGCGTTATTCCATGTCCTGCCATGTCAAATATATAAAAATTGCTTTAATATTGTAATTGAATTGAAGAGGCAATTTCAATTATTTATGTATAAAACATACATTTTACAAGTCGAAAAGGGATTACAATTCAATATTTAAAAGATTTATAAGTTATACATTACAATTATACAATACAAAATTACATTGTAATTAGATATGTTTGCTAGTACATACTATCTGTATTTGCTTAGGCTATTATCTAATGCGATCACTTTCCAAATTAGTAGGTATGTAGTTAGAAATGTAATCGTTGCAAACGTGGCGTAGATTGTTTTAATTTTAAATTTTTTTGTTGCACACTATAATAACAAAAAAAATACACAACTACAAAAACAATAAACCAAACATAATATTATTCCAAGTCGCTTATCCCGTGAGAAAAGCAGTTAAACAATAAATTTCTCGGCAAATGATATTATTATCTCGACATTTTATCTAGATGGCGATAAGATAGCCACAAATGCAGGTGCAGTGACGCATCAGTCAGTGCCACTCACTTACGTGACCTAACAGTCGATGCACGGAATATTAATATTGACCTTTGCTCGATGTTATTTTGCAGATTAACCGATTCGTTGCGTCTTCCATTTTCAAAAACTTTTGTCAGTGGCGGCGAACAATTATTTCCAGACGCGGCATGCGAGTCTTAAGCCCCATTTAGACCAGGCATGAACATGTATACGATTTTCATTACATTGCGGGCTATCGGCGTACGGCGAATTCGGTCACCTTAAATAATCCCGCATGTAATGAAAATCGTATACAAGTTATTGCATGATCGAAATGGGGCTTACGCCATAGAATTTGATGACACTCCTCTCGTGTCATATGTCATAATGTCACACGTTAAAAACATTGATGGCTCGCCTGTCGTGCCATCTGCACTGAATCGGTTACTTGAGATGCGTGTTTCAAAATTTTTTTTTGTTTGAATTTTTGCGAAAAAGTATGCTACAGAATCTATCTAAGCGACAGTCATTGGCCAAACTATGTATGTAGTAATAATGTAATGTCTATTGTATTACTGTTTTAAACACTTTTTTGACTTGGTATGTTAAGCAGGGTTCAATAGCTTTTATTTATTTTATTCGGCATTTAATAAATTGTTATACATTTGTATACAGCGTAGTACTTAAACTTCAACGATTGCCATTTGTATTATTGTCTTTTATTTACGTCATTCAAATCAAAAATTTAACTGACGTGATAGTCCTGAAATAAAAAATATTATATGATACTCAGTCTACGCGTTATGTATAAGTAACTTCTTAATCAAATTATTCTATAAATTATTGCGTGATCCTCCCTGGCCGGCCCCCCAAGCCCGATTTGGCTGGTATTGCAGTACTTTTATGTACCAGTTATGTACTTTATGTACCAGGTCGGAAAATTGTATGTACCTCTTTAGTTTAGAAGATATTGGCCATTTAAGGTGGGCCGGCTGTAGAATGTATTCCCTGGCCGGCCCCCGCCCGAAACAGACGAAATCCGCCACTTCAAAATATGAATGTCAGTAACAAAATAATGTACCTGTCATGTACCTTCTGAATATACCATTTTTTTTGTAAAGAAAATGCTTTATACGTTTTTTTTTATAGATTAAACTATTTGCGTACGAGCGCCTGTGAAAAGTTAATAGCAACATTTAAAAATGTAAAGGTTAATCGAAATGGCCCTAACCTTTTTAACCTTTACATTTTACGTACGCAAATAGTTTAATCTATAAGAAAAAACGTATAAGACATTTTCTTTACAAAAAAAATGGTATATTCAGAAGGTACATGACAGGTACATTATTTTGTTACTGACATTCATATTTTGAAGTGGCGGATTTCGTCTGTTTCAAGTGGGGCCGGCCAGGGAATACATTCTACAGCCGGCCCACCTTAAATGGCCAATATCTTCTAAACTAAAGAGGTACATACAATTTTCCGACCTGGTACATAAAGTACATAACTGGTACATAAAAGTACTGCAATACCAGCCAAATCGGGCTTGGGGGGCCGGCCAGGGAGGATCACGCATGTACCTGTCATGTACCTTCTGAATATACCATTTTTTTTGTAAAGAAAATGCTTTATACGTTTTTTTTTATAGATTAAACTATTTGCGTACGAGCGCCTGTGAAAAGTTAATAGCAACATTTAAAAATGTAAAGGTTAATCGAAATGGCCCTAACCTTTTTAACCTTTACATTTTACGTACGCAAATAGTTTAATCTATAAAAAAAAACGTATAAGACATTTTCTTTACAAAAAAAATGGTATATTCAGAAGGTACATGACAGGTACATTATTTTGTTACTGACATTCATATTTTGAAGTGGCGGATTTCGTCTGTTTCGGGCGGGGGCCGGCCAGGGAATACATTCTACAGCCGGCCCACCTTAAATGGCCAATATCTTCTAAACTAAAGAGGTACATACAATTTTCCGACCTGGTACATAAAGTACATAACTGGTACATAAAAGTACTGCAATACCAGCCAAATCGGGCTTGGGGGGCCGGCCAGGGAGGATCACGCAAATTATTTACAGTACAAAATATATTGTTAAATTAGTTACATTATCGCACTAGTGCTATAATGAGCAGATTACTTAAACATGTCGAAAATTGTATCATTGTCACACTTGTATCATAATATAGGTACATTAGTATTATTTTACATACTTTTTAAACTTCGTACTTTTTTGTTAGTACTACTAATAGTACCTAGTATTAATAATGTTATTAGTGGCAATATGTTCTGCGCTAACAAAGGTTATCTAGGTATTATAATAACTGCTTAAAGTTGCTTAACCAACTGTAGATCACTAATGACAGATAGAGGCTTAGAATAAATACAATCGTTGACTCATAGAAATATTCCTATTCTATGCCGCAGCTCCACAGACCACGAAACCACACGTGTTATCATCAAACACGCTTCCACTTAACATTTAATTAAATTATGAATAAACTTAGAAGATTAATTTAAAGTAACAATATTCTTTGTCTAAGTATTATATGACACAGGAAATCCTAGCTCAGGCCGATTGAGAATAGCACCACCCCATCTCCTACCGCGGATGTCGTAAGAGGCGACAAAGGGAAAAAACCGACGGATGGGCAGCAGCTGGCGTCGAATAAATCAATTATGATAATGATTTTGAGCGTCTACAACGTTGAAGGTTGAACCTACTGTATATAGAATAAATATCAGATGGGGATGAAGGAGTTAAGGTAAGGCTTGAGTGGAAGAGTTAAGCGGGGCGGGGCGTACGGCGTGAAAATGAAACATATGGAAACGTGTGGGAGAGGCCGGGCCGTAGTGCACGCTGCTGAAATCCCTTGGAAGCTCCACGCCACACCTACAACTTCAAGCGTTACTTAAAAGATCACGAATATAGACTAGTTAAATGGGCCATTTTATTTTAAGTTGTATTCTCAACTTTTTTTTTTCGATTTTTTTGTGTGGTTTCTATTCAGAATCATGAGCTCTGTCGAGCCTGATAGGAGAAAAACATTGTGTTAAGCTTTTTTATTCCATTCCATGACTATTTTTCATACATTTCATATGGCGGTAGCGGAACAGAAGTAATAAAAAATGTATGAAAATTTTGGGACACATTTTATCTCCTATCAGGCTCGAAAGAAACTCATGATCTTGAGTAGAAACCACACAAGAATATCCAAATAAAAAAAAAGTTAAGAAAACAACTGTGGGAAATTCAATTGCTTCAGATTAGATCAAAAATTTACTGAGAACTAAAAAGCGACCGTAGTTAGCAAAAATATAATGACAACTGAAAAGAATAAGTACGAAAACAGGATTCAAAATCAAGGCATAGACAAAACAGTAAAATAGTGTAAAACCTATACCATATCGACAACAACTTTACATAAAATTGCCCAAATACACTCAAACTGCCAGTTCAACAACATTATCAAACACGCATTTGTTAATTGAAGTAAAGAGTTAGCGTATGTCAATTTGTCACAAGTTAATAAAGCAAGAAGGCAGTTCTTTGTGCGCGGTATCTGAGCTCGGCTTCATTTCCTGGGCTCGCCTCTTGTCGAACTATCCGCTGGCTGAAGACACGGGCGCGAGCGGGCTAGTCAGTGGTTTCGTTATGTTGGCTATGAAAGCGACACCGAAGAGGATTGGTTTTGTTATGTTGGCTGTAGAAAATGTCGATATGACCTTTTGAATACAATATTTTAGAGTAGTTATTTTTGGGAGGAATGGTATTTGATGATGTTTTTGTAATTGGTGAAGTTATCTAGAGGAAACTATCAATTGCCAACAAGTCTAAGCAGTTATTGATAAATTCAAATGGCTCATGATTATGCTCCTCGTTACGGAGTGAAACATGTCGAGCAATATTCGACTTATGAAAGGGGAGTTACCCGCTTTTATACAATTAATATGTTTCAATCTCACGATAGTTTAGTGTTTAACATATACAAAATAATCAAAAATATAAATACAAAGAAAACACCCATGGGCCATGATTCAGGAATAAATACATGTACTCATCACTCAAATAAATTTCCTGGCTGGGATTTAACCCAGGACCATTGCCTTCATTCTCAGGGTAACTATCCACTAGGCCAGCCTAGTCGTCAAAAGAGGTAAAGGTTACGGTCTTAAGGCTGTGTATCCGTCCATTCATCACTCTAGAAGCATTATAAAAGTTCCACCGCCAAGCCCCGGGTATGTCCTTAAACTACGTCCAACAATGAGGGGTAGGGCACAGCGATGACCATCACGCTTGAATCTGGGGCAGCCCAACTGGGGAAGTACCTCCTCCTTACAGAAGACCACAGCCATAATAGCACTGCTACCTTTCAGGTATGTAGTGTTGTGTTCCTGATGGTGAGTAAGGTTCCCAGAGCTCCAACCCTTTAAAGGCCGGCAATGCTTGTGACTCCCCTGGTGCCCATGGGCGACGGTAGTTGCTTACCACCAGGCAATCCGTCTGCTCGTTTGCCGCCTATGACATAAAAAAGCGCCTTTCCCTCGCACCACAACCTAAACAAGATGCGGGATTATCACATTGTTTTGTTTTTGATTCATTGCCATTTGTTCGAGTCCGCCACTTCGCGCGATCCGATGTTTTAATTTATACGCGACCGTTTCTTGTGTGGTTGTGTTAGTTTGCGGAATATATTGTTTATGTGCGCGTTTAGTTGACAATTCTTAGTTTAACTTAAACAGAGGGTTCCAACTAACATCGGAGTTTGAAAATTTCGTGCATCGTTCTCTTTTACTCCAATGAATGAGTCATTTGCGTATTCGACTTTCACGGTAGGCCGTCAAGGCTGTTTGGGGTAGAGGACTTAAAACCAGGCATGAGACAGCATTAACATTAATGTTGGTTTTTACGTTTTTAATACCGTCACGAACGCGTTTGCGTTTTCTATATAAATAACATTATCACACGCGTTTTTGCGTCAAAAGAAACTTACACTAGAGCCTCAGAATATAGTCATGCATACAATTTGGTCATCCTACACAATTTCGTGTCTTGTCGCTTCCCATACAGCTTTATATCAAGAAATATAGGGTGACATTTATTTATAAAAAAATAAAAAATAATTCTGTTTAGATCAGTTAGGATTTTTACGTTTATGTATTATGTATGTATATATAGATTATTATATACATGTCCTCTTCTTACAGTGTCATTGATACACACAAATCTACCCTCCACAAGACAAAAAGAGCACGAAAAGCACAGCGTTCAGAAGTAACGTTCCACTTGTGACCAGATAACTCGAGCGCAAGCACCATCGACGGCGGATGGTAGATTAGCCACTCGCTCACTTCGCGAAGTGCGACAGAGATAGCACACGGATCCGAACAGGGACAGCGATGCTTTTTTAGCACAGTTATTTGGTTTAGATTCGGTGGACATGACGTTAAGACAATAAATAGTCTGATCGGAATAAACTGGAAATATACAACATCAAATATATAAACATTGTGAAACATGTGTAATATTTGAAATACCTACATACTAAATTGTAATATAGAAATGCACAAAACTGATTACCCACAAAAACAATAAAACTGACAGTAATATTGACTAAAATATGTTGAAATTGTTTTTTATATAATGTAATCTTATTTAACGAAATGCCTAATGCTATAATAAATATACAATTAGAGCAGATAACGTTTATCACGTTAATTTAAAGCAAAACATCACAGGGCATTAAATTTTACTTTACAAATTCTTTAACATATATTTTATGTGTTATGAATCTAATGTTTACACAAATATTGACTTCACTAATATTCTTTCTGTACATTTTAAAATCCATGCGCACCAATCCTAAAACGTACCTCGAATTAATCTCATCAAAAATAACTAAATCTCGCTTATTGGTGAATGAACGCACGCGTCTCTCGCCTTTCCACCAGAGCTATACTACGTTATGGTTACATACAAATCGGCCAAGCTTTGCTATGTGTTAATTGTATATAAACGTAGCATACCTCTGGTGGAAAGGCACCCTTACCCCTCCATTTCTTCCCACAATTGCCCAACAATCATCCTCTCGAGCGATGGACGTGCGAAAGCAGATTGGCCGCGCGCGGCGCTCGCCGATGGCCCTCGTGATGTTATCTGCGCGCCACGACTCAACCTTTCCGAGTGTGAGGGGTTATTGATACAGCGCTGAGTGGAACAAATCTTTTTATGAGAATTTTGACAGTTCATTTTAAATATTAGATTATGAAATTATAAAATACATACAAACATAAATGTATGTTATATAATAGTGCATTTCGATACTAGTAAAAAAATTTTTTTTTCGACGAAGGTGAAAGTTGGAGCCCGAGCGAAACGAGGGTGATAAGCACCCGAGTTTTAAATAAGTTTTTACACCTGTATCGAACCGAATTTTTCATAACAAGTGCCTTAAAAAGTGAAATTTATGCACGCGAAGCGTGCGCAAAGTGCACTTTTTACGCACTAGTTAGGAAAAAAATGTATTCTCCATTCATTCGCACGAAGCGATTCTCTTCTACCTTCTTAATGCGGAATGAAATGAATTTGCTCCGTTCGTCTGTATTCCCGGCAATACATATATAATTTTGGTCTTTTCTAGGCAAGAGTGAATAGGCTGTTACTGAACCAGCGTGCCACCCTCGACCTCGTCGACACTTACCATCAGGTGTGACTGAGGTCAAACGCTGGTCAGTCGTGTATAAAAAAAATGTGGGATATTAACTCGCATAGTTTTGTGGGTCAGTCAACTTTTTGTGTGTATTAATCATTGCCATCGTCAGGGGCCCTTAGACTTAGTCGCCACGCTTGACAGGCGGCTTGGCGACCGCAGAAGCTGTTGATTCTGTTTCGACGGACGCTACTGCCCATTCTCCTTTTCCACGTCGCCTCATACGAAAAGAAATAACAGTCAGTAATAAAAATCGAAAATTAATGTTTGACTGGATTTTACTAACTTATTCCTTTTCTCTAAGCCAATTTGTAGTTACCAATATGTACGGCATTTATCAAATAATCTTCAGCGGTATAGCGTGGGAACTGGCTAGCCTTTGCGCCTGCGCGATACTGCACTATATACAGCACTATCTTATCCAGCATCGGTTTAGCTATTGCTAATGATACCAGTAACAGAACCAAAATGTAGAGCATCAGACAAACCTTTCCTAGGAAATGAAAATAAATCATCATCAGCTGAAGCTGACATAGGCCTCCCCCATAGCGACCTACAGTGAGACCCTGCGTTTATATCAAGTTTTTATTTTGTTAATTGTAAAATGTTTTTTATCTGCCGTGTGATGCCGGCTGACTAGAATAGCACCACCCCATCTCCTCTCGCGGGTGTCGTAAGAGGCGAGGCGACAAAGAGAAATATCCTACGGACGGGCAGCAGCGTCCGTCGAAACCCAATCTACAGCTACTGCGGTCGCCAACCCGCCTGCCAAGCGTTGCGACTATGACAACTACCCCCAAGATGATACAAGTCATATTTGTGGGAGGCCTATGTCCAGCAGTGGACTGCATACGGCTGAAATGTATGTATGTGTGTAAAATGTTTATACTGTCGCATACTTCTGTCGTTTCTCCAATAAAAAAAATAAAAATAAAAAATACAGTGACCGGTTTTGCGCCAGTGGATTCCCGCGATTTTTACCACGTGGCAACTACTAGATACTAAAGTATTTTATAGATCAGGTCGCTGACAGAACTAAAAAGAGAAAGAGATACAAAGGCAACAACTAATAAACAAAGTGTAATGAAACTAAAAGCTACGCAGCGCGAGTGGGCGGAGCCGCGCGCCTGTTAATGTCGGCGCGTAGATCATGCGCGCGATGCGATCTATCGTTGCGCAGGAGTACGGATTATGAAATTCAGACGTGAAACTGCTAACAATGCTGCACTATTCAGATACTACATAGTATATCAGTCTAAATCTATCTAGACCGAACATAATAGTGCAAGCCGTTGAGATAAATTTTGTGTTAAGTTTATGACCAGCCCTTTACGTACGGATGTCAAAGGGATACCACTCAACTGCTCGACTGTTTGTAAATGTCCGAAGATGACATTTTCATCGATAAATAATTGAGCCCCATGGGCAAAGGGCAGATGATAGCATTCATCAGCTTATATATATAATGACGGCAGTAATATCCATATTGTAAAGAATCATATTTTATGGGATATAGTTTATGGCCTCTTTCGTATTTTTTATAGTTCACAATTTTTTTTGAGATATTATAGTTCTGACTTTTAAGTCCTTTTAAGGTTTAGTATTAAAGTAATAGATATGTCCTCGCCTTGTTACATTAAAAGTTAAACATAATAATAATTATTAATAAAACTCAACGCAGGGCAGCTTGTGGCGAGCTGTTGGAGAGTAGCGACTCCACGTACCTGAGTGCCCCTGGGGTGCCCTGTCGGACAGGTGGGACAGGTCCCCTGCCTCTGGCTTGCCTTCACCGGCCGTCCAGAGTGGGGTCGCGAGAGCTGCGTTCTCGAGGGTAGATGTGGAAACCTAAGTGGCGAGTTGGCTATATGTTTAAAGTCCAGTGACACCTCTCTACCCTTAGCCCTATGCACCGGTGTTGCCCTTGAGCCATCTTTGATGTCGCTTTTTGTGGGGCCCATCTCGCATAGGGCGAGTCACCGTCTGCCGGAAATAAAATTGAATACCATTTTATTAGGCAGACGTCCGGTTTTTTTATCCAATAGCCCAGTAGCTAGTCCATCCTTTTCACCCAATAGCCTGGTACATTCTAGATTCCATTATAACTCAATAGTCCTTATACCATGGCGGGTGCTGTCTCTGTGCGCGTCCCATGATACGGACAGGGGCAACATCCGCTTAGTGTACCCTTTACATTTCATTAAATTGTCGAAAGGGCCTCTGCGCGTTGGCTCGATCTGGCTCCGCGTACGCCTCCCAAATGTCCGGAACACCATTGTTCCGTGTACGGAAGAGATTATTAATAATTCATAATACCTATTTGGTTAATTATACATGCACGCAAAGTAAATGACTGCCAAGCCAATCACAACATTAATATTAAAATTTAATACTTTAATTTTATATAAGTTGTTGGCAAAGACATCTTCACAATATACTGATGTACGTGAAAATGTAAGTAGATCCTGACCTATAGTATGTATATTGTATAGTAGTACCTGACGTGTGTTGTGTACACGCATGTCGGCGTTCTATATTCATCGACGTAAGTTCCATATTAATTCTCTGCACAACTACATATACATGGTCCTTCAGTTAAGTTTTTCACCTATAAGTCTATCGTAACTGCACTAGCCAATTTCAAAGCCAAGAAATTGATGTAAGCGATACACATACACGTACACAACTCCAGGAAACTACAAAATCCAATAGATCCTCCCAATACTCGAGGTTACGTTTTACCCAACCTTATCTTCAAATCGGCCACCCGAACTATTAGGCGCCTCGCAAACAAGAGCTCTTAGACAATCGCTGTTATCTATGCAACTGTGAAGCTACAACCAGTTGACAAAGTGCACTACGTGATATTGCAGCCATTACTCCCTGTGATTCATATCACACTCCCCCCCCAAAACCCCCACGAACCGAAAGCGGGGGCTTTCTAACAGATAACGGCGTAGTCCAGATACCTATTAAAGATGCAACCACAAGGCAATGGTATTGACGAACGCGACCAAGCGGAGCGATAAAAATTAAAAAAAAGCGAATGTCAAAGTGACAGCGCCAAAACTAGTCACAAAGCACCGGCAAGCTGAAACAATCAACTAATTCGCATCATACTGCCGGATCGGACGTTTATTGTGTCCTATCGTAGCATTCCACCTCCGTTGTTTACAACAGAGACGCTCAATTTGCTCGGGAGACTTTTTATCTCATTTTTGCTAGCTTTTTTTCGAACAAAGAGTCGATATGACAGGTTGCGATGTATAACAGTTGGACTAAAAAGAGAAATCGCGGGCAATCGGACAAAAACAGAAGGAGAGGGCGGACGCGGCAGCCCGTGACAATTGCATCTGTGGCGGCCATGTTGGATTATTGTGCTATTCGATTAAGCGTCTCGACGGGTTTGTTTTAGTTTGTCATGTCCCGATGTAATTGCTTCCGTTTTAGCGAGATAAGTTTCTGGTTTAGGATTTATTGAAACGTCTATTGCTGTCTTTGAGTTTTTAATACTTGCATTGACAAAGCCACGAGCGTTTAGTAACTGCTTAAGAGCTACGCACTTTTGATTAAGGCGAGTTTTTTGTACAACTATCATTATTTCAACCGTAAGACTACGTTTCCACCAAAGCTGAGCGAGGAATGTGTTTTTAAGCATCAATAGAATCACATTATTTATCAAGGATAGGGGAATTAAGTAATTCAATTGGTTGCTAACAAATACATTCCTCGCAACACATCCTTGCTTATCTGTGGTGGAAACGTAGCCTAAGTCCACCGCTGGACCGCCTCAAATGGGACTTGTATCATCTTGGAGGTAGTTGCCATAGTCGCCAAGCTTGGCAGGCGGATTAGTACCGAGGTAGCTGTAGGTTACGACGGACGCTGCTGCCGATCCATCGGCTTTTTCCCTTTGCCGCCTCTTACGATACCCGTTTGAGGAAATGGTGCTATAATTAGCCGACACCACACTTGTAAAACTAAGCTGATATTTAAAGGTGCTTCGAGCCTAATAACTGGATTAAAAGAAACTTACAAAACCAGGAAGAACCGCATGGATCTAGCGGCTCTACGCCAAACACTACAAAATGGTACTCTCTGCCCAGGCTCTTATATTTGTTACGTTTAAAAATAAGTTGTAATGTGAACGAATATGTTAGCTTATAATCGTAAATTAAACATCCAAACATCATCACAAACTGTCACATTTATAATATTAGAATAAATCGGTAACATAACCTATAACAGCCCTGAAAGTCTTACAACAGTGTTGTGCCTTAAAGTTTTCTTATTTTAATCGAGTATCGAGCGCGTTCGTGTAGAAGGCCGATAGTGACGGACGGCGGACCTCTCTCGATACGCTGTGCACTGAATCTTTTCATATTTTCAATTTTTACCCAATTTTAGATGCCTTTTAAAGCGCACGGGTTCGGAGGCATTGAATTTGAATATGATTGAGATTTCAGGCATAACTAGGTGAAAATATTTATAGTTTATATCAACAATTGGATACTTATTGTACTATTTATGAAGTTTATACACGAGTTCGCTTAGAAATAATGTTTTAAAAGCAAGTAGTGTAACCTATTAGCTTCAAATTTTCAACAAGTAACTTCGTTTAGTCGTTTATTCAAGTGCGAAAAAGATTGCCGTATAGGCGATAAAGTGATAACATTATAGTCTATAATTTATGATAGTATTGTGTAATTTAGCTGCATTTAATATAGGTGACTCAAAGGTAGTTGATTTTTATGTTTTTTTTTTTAAACCCCGATATTGAACTCAGGTATTGTCTCTAAACTGCGACCATTTAACCACCGGACGACAAGCAGCAGCGTCCCTTAGAGCGAACATATCCATAACGCCAACCTGCCTGCCAAGCGTGGCGATTATGACATTCAACTTGTTGACGACAGGTTTAGCCTAGTGAGTAGTGACCCTACCTATGAACCCCGATGGTCCTGGGTTCAAATCCCAGTAAGGGCATTTATTTGTACGATGAGCAGAGACGTTCCTGAGTCATGGGTGTCTATATATGTATTTAAGTATATGTATATTATATATATCGTTGGCTGAGTACTCACAACACAAGCCTTCTTGAGCTTACCGTGGGGCTCAGTCAATTTGTGTAAGAATTAGAATATTTATTTATTAAGAATTTGTGTAGAATATTTATTTATTTGTTTAACTTGCCACAGTCTGTGGGAGGCCTATGTCTAGTTGTGGAAGTCTGTGGTTGAAATAGTACTAAAAAACTAATCTTGTCTAGTCTATAAACGATTGTCATTTAGCTACGGCCACAGGTTAATTATATAAAAAAAAAAAAAAACAGAATAGACTATACAGTATTAAAACAAACACGCACAAAACCGCTTTATTAGGTTCCCAGATAAACCCGAGAGCAGTTTTTACCGAGTATGAACTGAGTTTGAATGGCAGCGCTATCTCTGGTAACATTCGTGAACTTTTTCAACTACGCCCGTACGCCGGCGTACGGCTTAGGCTGACGAGTGAGCGACGACTCGCAGTGGGACCTGGGGAAACGGGACCCGTGAGGTGAACGGGAAGATCTAATGACTTTTTATGAGGGGTAAGTAAAACAATTACCGAATTTAGAGCTCCAACAACTTTTGGGGTAGGCGCATGTGAATCCTTGGCACGTTTTTTAACACATTAATTAGGCTCTTCGTGTTTTTTGTCCCGATTGACGAGAGCATGCATTCGGCCGTGAGGGGTGGCTAAAGCGAGGAGAGGCTTCTGCCCAGCAGCGGGGACATAAAATAGGCTACGAAAAAAATAGACTCTGCCCTTTTTTCATACATGTTTACGCAGATGCTAGCGAAAACCTTTTTGACAAGTCATTATAGAGGGATACATTTTTAATCTTTAAGAACATATTTTAAGAGTGTGAGGGTTAAATACTTATTATTTACTTTGATTGTATTTTTCATATTGATTTTGATTGTATACTATTTTAATGGTTATTTTTATTATAAAAAGCTTTTCAAAACATATTTTTAAAATAAAAATTCTTAAGAGTAAATTTATTTAACATCATATTTTAAATCCACAAATTAGATCGATCTAAATCTCTAACGATTTTTTAAACTACAGGGTTGTCAAAAGGATGCTCTCAGATGCCTAATTGTTCACAGTTTTGGACAATTATCCTAACATGCTATTCATTTTCAAGCAAAAATATGCAAATGCGTACTAACTCCCCCTTTGCTGCCTAAAGATTTAAATTGCCGAGGTTCTACCATATATACAGAGTGTCACAGGGTACCGCCTGCCGCCCCCAGATACGTCACTCATGTAAGTTTTCTTCGCATTCCGAATTATCGCATTTTGCATGAGTCGACAACTTGAAATGGATTTTTGCTAAGCGTTTCCTTTTGACAGCTGACGGTCGTTCGATTTTTGAAATTGCTCCATTCGTTTTAGAGGGTTAGGAAAGGAAAATTGCAAAGACAAGACTCCATTTGACTTAGAAATCACTAAGTTTTTAAGAATTTATTTGATTTTAACAAATGGAGAAAATCCTATGCAAATAAGCACTACCGTAACATTGACAAAGCTTACGTGGTAGTAGACGAGAAGACACTTATAAAATCTTAAATATTACATACGGAATTAAATATAATGATAAACAAAAGATGTCTTTACCAGGATTCGGCTTCATAGGCTATGTTACCGACCGACATGAGACATTTTCTATGAAAATTACTTATTGACGATGGCGCTTACGTCGAACCGCGTTGCGTTTGTATTGCGTCATCTTGAACAACGACATAAGCGCCTTATTATGTTGTAAGAAGACCCTTAACATCGAACAGTAATTTTATCAACTTACTATTAACCAAAAATGAACCTGCCCAAAATACACATTGCATTGACATATTGCAAATAAAGACAGCATACAAACGTATTCTAACAATGGAAACAGACAGATTCGCAACACCCGTAAGATGTCCACTGCTGGACAAAGGCCTCCACCATACATGACTTGTATCATCTTTGAGTCACCACGCTTGGTTGGCGATCGACTACAGTATGTTGTTTCGGTTTTGACAAACACTGTTGCTCAACTGTCAGTTTTTTCCCCATGTCGCTAGAGTTAGTGGTGCTATTAGCCTGCACAACCCACTCATATATAATCCTAAATAGCAGTTAATTCAATATAATATGCGCATCGATAATAGACTCCTCGCTCGATGGACTTTCATTTCCCACACGCCGGCGATAACAAAGAGCTGACATATTTAGAACAAGCCTGAAATCGAACTGGCCGGTAACTGTCAGCGCGACTAGCGATTTTAATTTTCGAACGTCGAGTGACGTCAGCTTGACGTTAGCTGACGTTCCGATTGCTTCCTGGAGTCGGAGCTGTCAGTTTGACGTCTTGTGGTTTTATTTGAAATTGGATTCGTGTGGGATATATTCAAAGTTTCAGTTATAGTTCGATATGATACGGAGTTTTACTTGAGGCATATATAGAGAGGATCAAGTATATTATTCACTTTCGCTTTGTACTATTTCCTAAGAAAATGTGCAGTTTGTCCAAAGAGTTGCTTTGAGTATAAACTGAGAAAATCATGTTGTCGTTTTCTTTGTCTGTCTCTTTCATTGTCGTATAGCCTAGAATAAGGAATAGTCTTTTTTTCTAATGTTACACATTGAGTTTATTAAAAACTAGGATTCATATTTAAGAAAAGAAATAAAGACAAATTGAAATTAAGCTGTTCAAGTAAAGAATATGATTTGGATGAATTTAATTAAAATAAAATATGCTTTTTATCCCGCTTGCTTTAGTACGTCAATAACTTATTTAATTACTTCCTTCAGCTTGGGGATTCAATGAACACTTGACTTTTAACACATAATGTATATTCAAGCTCAGTAGAAAAATAAAATAAGGTTAACAAACATGGCGGACTGACAGCTGAAATTCTAAGCAAAAAAATATCTTTTGACACTGAATTTACTATTATCACTTCTAATACTATTATTAATATGTCTGCAAGATTTAGGAGTTTTCAAACACTTCCAACTCGCCTAGCCCATTTGAATCATATCCAGCATCAAAAATTGTAAAGGATTTGCGTAAAATGTATCGTGTCACCTGCCCGCGATGCGATCTGCTATTATGTTTGCTCAATCGTCAAAAATTCTTTTGTCCGCACTGATAACGCTACACTGCGCGCAAGGCTAACTACATCACGGGTTAAGAAGTGATATATCATATACAGTTTAGAAACGGCAGGCTACAGGTGAAAAACTTAACTGAAGTGTCTATGGAATCGTGCAGATAATTAATATGGAACTTACGTCAAAATTTAAATATAGAACGCCGACATTGCGTGTACACACACGTTACTACTACATAGGTCAGGTGCTTTAGCTAAGTTCTTCACCTATAGGTACCTAGATCGCAAAGTTCAACTATTGTAGATGACATATACTTAAAGAAAAGTGACTAAGCTTAAGGGGCGAGTTCAAATCCTGTCTTGGACACTGATAAGTATATACATATAATGTAATTTCAGTTTATAATTTATGTACTAGATCTTAGGTTTAGGCAGGTTTTGAGATATACATATGCTAGTCTTAGTTTTATTGTATAGTTAGATTTCGTTTTTAATTGTTTTTTATATAGGTGAGATGAATAAAATATTAATTTAATTGGTTATCGTATCATTGCTCTTACTATTGTAACAGTATTTTGTAACTATTTAGTAGTTTAAAAGTAACTTAATACTACAATCATTTTTACGTCAACAGCCAATGAACATCGATACCAAGACGCAAGCAATACGGATGAATAAAAAAAACAAAAAGTATATATGTATTTTCATCCAAACATCCCACAGTTAGGCTTTGCCTCACGAACGATAGAAAAATCGAACACGGAACAAATTTCAAATTCGACATTTATCGCAACCGATATCGCTTGAAAACCCAAGTCATTAAACCAGTGGCTTGTTTATATCAGCAAGTACAGTAGATCGTTATCAGACTGTGTAATCCGCCGTGTCCACTGATAATATTGAATCGTAAAAATCGCACTTGATTAAAAACTTTATCGGTTTTTTCGATAAGCAACCGATACGACTGAGCGGTTAGTGCTACGACGCGAGGCGGACTAAACGCTTGACTTGACTGCATTTTGAATTCGGAATACGTGTGGTGCTAGGTGTTTTATAGGGCAGAAGGAGTTTGTTTTTGGAGGTAAGTATGTTCGTTATTCAAATTGTTTATGTGTATAAAATACCTAATGTTCTAGAAGTCAGCCCAGACGTCTAAAGTTTTTTTGCTTTTGAGGTTTTTATTTGTTTCGTGAATACATGAGAATCCATTTTGCTTTTTTTGTAACATGTATACTGCCATTTTACGATATTAAAATCAAATTAAAAATCGTTACGTTTGATATAAAATATATAATAATATTCTTACGGACGGACGTTTATAAAGTAGTTGTACATGTATTTTAACGAGAATGTTTGTTCATATAAATATTTTCTTTAAGAATAACGCAGGTATCACTTCTCTTAGTCAGCCTATGTGTGTTATAGTACTAAAAACCGTATTATAGTCACTCATAGATCAGGTAAATGAACGTGTCTGAAAAATTATATTTTATCTTCTGTAAGAACACAAATATAAACACTAATAAATATTAAAATATCGTAGCATCAATTTATTTACCTTGTATAAATTACATTTTTATATCTACCGACAACCATTTTCTGCCTCGTGCGACCATAAGGACAGATTTCACCGCACTAACGGACTGTATTATGTAGCCTTTAAAAAGTTTGTGATGTTCCAAATTCAAACCGATTCGATAAATTAAAAACTTATTGTTGCATGTTTTCTGTCTAGCCAGTCACTTCCTTGGTATTTTCTAGCAACAAATTAAGAAATTAAAAATAAATAACTTAGTGAAACAGACCGTTTATTTACGGCGTTCTTATCGTGTGTGTGGCAGCACTCGGTATCGCCGCGAAATCGTTTGGTAGCAATAGATAATTGTACGGGTACGTTATCAGTGGCCAACGTTTGTTCCAACATTGGCAGGTTTGCCTGTATAGCTAGCAAACTTGTGACTATAAACTTATTAGAATAGAACAGATGATACTCGTATTATATAGCAGTCTACATTGTAATTAATCGTACTAAAAAAGGAAATGTATAGTATTAAGTTATGAACATATTCATTGTATAAAAGCGGGGTAACTCACGTTTTATAAGTCGAATATTGCTCGAATAGTGAAACATATTCGACTTCTAAAACGTGAGTTACCCGCTTTTATACAATTAATATGTTTCACTCTCGCGATAATTTTGTGTTTAAAATATTAAGTTATGAACCTGTCAAGAAGTACCTATAAGTATCAGTATTATTCTAAGTGATGTTTAACAATAAAGAAAATAGTTATTAGAAAATCTCGTATAAAAAGTTATATTTAGTTACTTGGTAGGAACTGCCTTGTGGCTAACAAGTCTGCCATTTAAATTTTATTTACCTAAACAAAAAAAAATACCGCATTAAAAAGTAAACACTAAACTGCCAACATTGGCCAAAGCCAACCCGCCACCATTGGCTCGGAGCCCGCATGCATTTTTCCGATTCCCACTGCACTGATAACATATCAGCGTGTTGGCAATCAACGGTTATGACTTGCAGAAGGATGAATGATTTTGGTTACCAGTTTTACGGCTTAGGAAATATGCATAGGTAATTATAAAAGCCACGGGATTTTTCTAGAAGCTTACAACACTAGGATTTTTTTTACACAAAGTTTTGTTCCTGTATTTTTGAACGGGAATGAAACAGCACCAATTAATGGCCGAAAGGGTCACAAAATATTACGTATTTAACTACTACGAAACTTTAGTTTCAAGAGTTAGTCAAGAAAACATTAAGATTTCGAACAAAATATCTGTCAATCTGATTTTGGCCATATATAAATACCTAATCGTATATTTTTACCAAGCCCATTCTTAGAATTCTACACAAAACAAAATATAATTTACATGTATAATTTACATTTACAAGCCATGCCATATTTAAAAACAGATGAGTAAAGTTCGTAAAATAAACATCTACTATTTACAATATTGAATTACTGGTATGTTGGCATTATTTTTTATTTAAATTAATCAAAAAGAGACACCTGCTCTGACTTCTCATTCCTCCTAACTTGTTGTTCAATCTGCACTTTTCGCTTCCGTGTAGGTCTATGATCCTACTATTATAGAACTCCATACTTAGTTGCTAGCGCCCTACGGACGTGGTAGGTACTTACTGTCGGCCATGCTTACTTGCCACTCACATGTTTAAAAAAAGTTCCCGAATCAGATTTTCTCACGAAAATGTAACCAGAAACCTAACTTTAGTAACGGCGCCTAATGGGTGGTTTCAACACGTACAATTCTCATTACACGTAGGCGTTTACGATTATTTTAAACTCAATCAAACCACTCGTATTTGTAAGGTAATCCCAACGCATATCAATAAAATTATAATATTATATTCCCGGTCACATTCAGAAACTTAATTCCAATATCAATCCAAATTGATTATATTTCTTTCTCGCTTAGTTATAGGCATTAGGCAATCAATACGTGTTTGGTTTCATTTAAATGTGCGCATTTAAGAATAAGCTCATGATTTTATCTAGATGGTTCTACTAGCGGTATAGATGTTATCTTGTCTGTCCGTATGTTAATATGTGTTGGATATTAGTGTTTAAAGCCATAAATGTGTGTAGGCTATAAAAAGTTGTGTTACACTCGTGTGATTTGAATTTTACGAAGTAAAGGAATAGTTTACTATCTAGAAAATACTTTGACAGCTAATACTGAAATTAGAGTATAACTAGATTTAACCTAACTTAGCAATTGATAAACATCTCTTTCTATCTAACGTGTCAACGTGAGGGAGACATTTCTCTCTCTCTCTCTCTAGTATAATTTTAGATTCTATTTCTCTCTTTCTCATTTACTTGTTTGTTAAAACGAAATAGTAGTGCTATCTTTAGCATGATAATAAATGTAAATTTGACCAAAGTCGATCGGTGCGTGACTGAGAAGAACATATCTGCTATCAAATGGAAGGAAAAATATGAAAAGGACGAGATACTTATAAGTATTTGAGCGCGTTAAATTTTACTATAAATGAGAAAGTTTATGAAGATGTTTGGATGTTTGTTACTATACGCAATAACGGTTGAACGAATTTAAATGAAATTTAATTTACAGATAGTCAAAAATCTGAATTGAGTCATGGGATACTTGATATCCCGGTCATTACTGTGGGAAATAAATCAGACGAAGTCGAGGGCCGGAGCTAGTATTAAAATAACAATTTCAATATACAACAAGCAACTGATTGGTAACAATTTTGTCACACATTTATTACCAAAAAAAAATACAAATCTTTAGATAACTCAAATTTGATTACACATATTACAATACTTTATCGGTCTGTAATCAAGTGATTACACTAATAACAACTGTAATTAGCATTGATAATTGACATCATATTTATCTTTGACATCGCAATAAATATGTCAACATTTTTTTGTTGTTTATCGTAATGTATTGTAAAATTTTATTAGCTGCCTATTTCGATAAAGAACAGTGCCTATTTGGCGTGACACAATAAGTAAGAACTATGACTACAATATAACTGGACATCAAAATAGGTATATATGACGGTCCGCGGCAAATGGTACCTTATGGCGGTTGGCGCTTACGCTATTGTTAACGACGCTTCAATACTAATGTGATGCTTCGCAACGTAAGCGCCAAGCGCCATAAGGCACCTTTTGCCGTGGAACGTCACATATGTTCTACAGGGTAATAATAATTAGTAATGTAGTCCATCCTTTCAACCCAATAGCCTAGTACATTTTAGATTTCATGAAAACTTAATAGTCCTTACACCATGGCGGGTGCTGTCTCTGCGCGTCCCATAACACGGACAGGGGCAACATCCACGTAGTGTACCCCTTACAAATCATTAAATTGTCGAAAGGGCCTCGGCGTGTTGGCTCGATCCGGCTTCGCATACGCCTCCCAAATGTCCGGAACATGATCGTGAAAAGCATTTTAGTCAGTAGAAAAAGCGGGGAAATAAAATATGTATGTGATAATATTGACATTTCATTGAATTTGTTTTCATCCGACTTTACATCGTACGCGCGAGTGAGATAGCGACACCGATATGTTTTCACTCAATTTCAGCTTTAAAGGGTATGTCAATTAACTACATAATATAAAGTGTCGAGTTTTATATAAAATAAGCACATCCATGAGAATATGCTTATTTTTTATGTAAACGGTCACGAGACCATGTCCGCATACAATTTGTAAGTTCAAAGTACCTAGTTTAAATATACAAGTATATGCCTAAAACGACTGTCTTAAAATACCTATATAATAATATATGTGAAAAACTTGGCTAAATAACCTGGCCTATGTAGTAGTGTATATACACACACATTTTGACATAAGTTCAATATTAATTATCTGCACAACTACATAGACATGTTTATTTAGTTAAGTTTTTCATGTATACTATTTATATTCGTCTAGGATATAAGAGTGGATTTTAAATAATTTTACTTTTATTATATATCAGAGTAACATATTATAGGCTCTAATTTATTAAGACTATGTGTAAGTTGGTAAATGGTAACATTGATAATAGTTTACTCGAGACACTAAACTTGGGTAGGCTAAGTCGCGGGCAGAATATATAATTGTAGGGCCAATTTAGCAGAAAACTTAAAAAAAATCGAAGGCTGAATTTGATCACAGATAAGATACCGATTGGTCTGTTACTAGTTTATCGCATGAAGTAGCGATGTTAATCCAAGTGTGTTATCTCTTATCAATACCATGATCGTGTATTATTAAAATATATCTATACATACATGAGTAGCCTGCTACATAGACATTTTCAATTTGAATACCTTTATATACAAAATGGTCACTTAGCCTTTTCCTGAATCTATCACGAAGGTCATAACTATTTTCTAGCTAGGCCGATTTGTGTATGATTGTCTTGTATTTATGTACTAATTTAAAAATAAGAGTATCTACTGTTGCTACCATTAGGAATAGTCCATGCACAAGAGATAATTACAAGAAATTATAGATCTGGACTACCGTTGAACACTTTGAAACAAGAAACATATAAACTACAGGAACACGCTAATAAAATTAGCTTTCCTTAACTACTATTTGACTCCTAATTCAGATCCGAATGATACCAACCGTGACACGATACAATAAACTAATAGATTACGTATCAAACAACCGCTAGAGAATGCAAATGGCATCTTCAGAAGCCCCTAAATATGCCATCGGCCGTTATAAAACCAATTTGTGTCGGCCATTTTGTTGGCCACCCAAATAAATTCGTTCTAATCGGAAAAATCGAAATTTAAATTTGGAATTATTAAATTATCGAGAATCTACTCCCGTTAGTGAGGAGCCGACTGATTTATTGTAAATCGATAAGCGAATATACATTATTTGTTTTTATAATCGAATTTCTGTAATTAATTAAGTTTTTGACTGTGTAGCTAAACTGATTTTGAGCTTTACTGCTATACTTTTAGATTCTATAACTCTTTGGAAGTTGTATGTTATCTAGGTGAAGTAATTCGTTCATGAGTAGTAAATCGTAGGATTGGAGTCGATGGTGAGATAGTCGGTTTCTAAACGCATCTCTGAAACAATTAAGATTGTATCGCGTTTTCCTTTTAATGTTTTTCTCACAAAGACTTAGTTTTACTGTTTGTATGTTAGACATTTTAGATATATACTTTGGGTTAATAAATTTCATACCTATATACGGTATATGTATAGATATGTTTTATTAGTTTTAAGACCATTTAAAATCATTTGGGCGAGGCGGGCCAGATTCGTATTTAACCAATTGAGCATTTAGTCTAAATCTTAGTAAGTGTGATTCTGGTCTAGTCAGATTTTTAATAAGTCTACTTCTGAACGTAGACAGATTTGAAATACGACTGATGATATGCTGGTCATTTTCTAATGAAATCAATTTCTGAGTAGCTCAGATTCGTAGGACGTGACATTTATACAGGATAGTCTATCCAAGAAGATATAATCGTCGAAATATGGGAAAATAGCCTGCCAGGTGGACTAACGAGTTGGAAAATTGATGCAAAAAACACAAGACCGAACAGAAAGACCGTTTAACACTAAAGTGTAAAATATATTATATTTGTTCCATTCGTCTGTATTCCCGGAAAGATATAATTCGTGTCTTTCCAAGTCAAGAGTGAATAGGCTGTTACTGAACTAGCATGCTACACCCTCGACCTCGTCAACACTTACCATCAGGTGCGACTGAGGTCAAACGCTGGTCAGTAATTTATAAAAAAAATCGTTATTAGATTTTTTTTGTTTCGCGCGTTTTACCTTTTTTTTCTATTTGTAAATAACGCTGTGAAATCTAAAAACATGTAACACCATCATACATGCATTACATACATTTCAGCCGTATGCAGTCCACTGCTGGACATAGGCATTTAACAAATATGACTTGTATCATCTTGGGGGTAGTTGCCATAGTGGCGACGTTTGGCGGGCGAGTTGGCGACCGCAGTAGCTGTAGATTGGGTTTCGACGGACGCTGCCCGTCCGTAGGATTTTTCCCTTTGTCGCCTCTTACGACTCGCCGGTGGTGCTATTCTGGTCAGCCGGCATCACACGGCACAAAAAATGTAAAACCCTCTAGAATCCTTTTAAACATAATTTATCTAACATGAGTATCAAAAGGAAGTAAACGAGAGGGCGCGCGTGCACTCTTCACCCCTCCTCACTCCACTCACGCTTTTAAGGACTTCCTCGATACAGCACGTGCCAACCATGGGGGCAGATGTAGTATAGCAGGGGAATGTATCTGCATGTCATAGTGACATAAGAATCAGATAATGGCTGTGGTACTGTAAAACGGGGCGAGTAGGAACAAATGTGACATTCAAACGTAAATAAATAAATAAATATTCAGGACAATCATACACAAATCGACCTAGTTCTACGGTACGCTCGTAAGGCTTGTGTTGTAGATGCTAGACGACGATATATATAATAGATAGATACATACAAATACTTAAATACACAGAAAACAACCACGACCCAGGAACAAATATCTGTGCTCATCACACAAACAAATGCCCTGACTGGGAATCGAACCCAGGACCATCGGCTTCATAGGCAGGGTCACTACCCACTAGGCCAGACCGGTAGTCAAAATAAAAGTTTATTTTTACATATGGCGAACTATTTTACTCATATATGTTGTGTTTAAGTTTTCTTATATATTTCTTGGCGTGTGTAACGAGAAACATAAAATATGTAGTAAGAAATCCCACGTCACCCCGTAGTTGTGGTGAGATGGCATTTTCTATTAAGGTGAGCTGAGTAAAATGTTGGATCGTCACTTTTGGGTTTTCAATATTAAAATAGCTTCATTTGTAACAATAATATATTATTTACGTGATAGTAGCCTATAAAAACATTCAAGCCTCTCTTCACCCTCACCCCTCTACTCACCCCTCTGGCATCTCTACTCTCCCCATTCATGACCCTACTGCCCTCGCCTTGCCCTTAACCCCACGTTTTACAGTCCATACATACTATTATAATTTATAATTATAGTTTTACTGTCCGCTAATTCTAATTTGTAACATTCATTCTTAACAATAATAAAAACTTTTTTCCATTCCAGGTAAGTCGAAAGCGAGATCAGTGCAGCCAACATTAGGCCATTAACACACGGTAAGATGTATTACGACATTAACCGTAACAAATCAAATCGTGTATACACACATTAATATAAAGGGCGTTTTTTCAAACCCTTCCCGAAACAATACACTGAATATCCAGTATTACAAGAGCTGTCTGTATTTTGTTGAAAAACTATGTATTAATTATGTTCTAATTATAAATAGGTACATATCTATATACATTTTTAGATGTTATTTTAAGGATCTCGGTTTCGTCAATATAATTAATATGTAAATTTAAAAAATCCAACAATTAAAGATTGGTTCCAAAGGTTGATTTAACTATTAATATAATATATCGTATGAGTTTTTTTAATACATAGTTTTACGCGCTGGTTTTCATTGATAATGACAATATTATCGATTTAACATTATCAATAATGTTAAATCGATAATATTGTCATTAGTTATTTATATTTAAATACTCATAGTGTGTATAAATATAAAGCAAAAACTATAAATATACTAGGTATTTTATATTACAGATTTTTTGGTTAATTGCGTATTGGAAATATAATGTAAGATATACTTACCTACGGTTTACGCTTATATATTATTTATTCAGGATCGTATATATTAAGTTCTGAACTTAGTTGATATCAAACTAAAACTTTGAAGTGGTAATTACCACAACGAAAATTTCTCAAAACCTATTCTCACTTAACAATTTATGTGCAATACTGGCAACCCAGGTATTTCCGTCTCCTTTACTCTGGTTTGTTCGAGTATTCGACTCGATAGGCAAGCGACGGGAGTCGAGTCGGCTGGTAATGTGCCGTGTGTACAGGCCTTCCGTTTGATACTGTATCTGTGGTGAATTATTTAAAAGGCGTTTATTAAGCGTTTTGAAATGTGTTTTCTTTGAGCCTATACATTACCCGTTAAGTATTTTAGGCATTATAAGCGCCATTTATTATTTTTATTTATTGATTTGGCTTAGATACGTTATTTTAATAGAGCCGTGTAGTGTAAATGCTACTAAAATATACAAAATAATATTCTTATTTTTATCTTTTTTACACCTGTTACAAAATACACCCGAATGTAAAAGTGTAAAGCTAATTTAATACAATTGTTATATTGTTATTTCAGTTTAGCGGTGTGAGAATTGAGCCTCCGTTATATTAAATACCAGTAGAATCCTTTGGTAGATTACATAAAAAGTTAGAGCTTGGAAAAACACTCCCCTAATTGTCCGAAAAATCACGAACGTCTGTTAACCGATGTTAATCCGTCCAGATTAGCAAGCTCTTGATACTCGTGACGATAGCCGCGGAATCACCGAGTGACATCTTACATTGACCGTGTAATACTCTTTCTGATTCGAAATTTGAATTATAAGGCGTTTTTTGTGTTTTAACTTTTTGTTTTAAAGCATTGGTGAAGGATACTCTTTTAAGGTTTCACGTGTTTTACTCCGAAATTTACACACACCTTCGACATTGTCGAGAAGACTCATGATTGTTGTTCTCGATGTTAAGGATAGAATCTTACATTCGTATAACAAATAATAATTTAATCTGATAAATAATATATACTGCACTGCTTTTAAGCAAAATAATAAAATAAAATATATTCATTTAAATCATTGCCTTAAAAGGACCTACATAATACTGGTATAAGTATATTGTCACGACTTAAGATAAATCTGTAAAACTACTTATCATAATATATACTGATTACATTTACATTCAACGGGACTTGAACAAGCTAAAATTTAAGGTATTATTACTAGTCATGTTTGTTTTATCATGTTATAAATATTTTTAATCGGTCCTACGAAAGTCATATCCAAACACATAATATATTTTATCAATGTTGTCACCTACTAACCCTTTCAACCTATTTACGTTTATAAACGCAACCTTTGACCGCAAAATTAAAAAAAAACTATCGCCCTAAAAGGACCCACATATCTTGTCACAAAGATAAAGCTCAGTCGCGGGCGAGAGACAAATCTGCACAATTACTTACCGCGCTAATGACGCGATACGGCGATGGAGCGATTTATAGCCATCGATGCCGGCTTTACATAGCATTATCTTAAACCTAGACAAGTCTTCGCACTAGTATGACATTTTGTCACATTTTTCATACATTTTAATATCGGTACATTAAATTATTGAACAACGGGAAGGTTATGGTAATAGGTTTTTAAGTGCGAAAATTTCAATGGCATAATATTTTGAAAGTATTAATTATAAATAATCTGGACCATGGAGTGATGAATTGTGACAAAAGAAAACGTGTACACTTAAACAAAAAAAAATCGAGTTAAAGTACACAAAATCGAATTTAGGCAACATTTTAGTTGTATTTGACGGAAAACTACGACCTTCTTTTGCTTTGACTGAATAAAAACAGACTCAGTCTCAAACAAAAAACATGCATTAATATTCTAACACAAATACAACACAAATTTATTATCTTATTATTAATACTGACCATTTACTCACAGCGAACTTTATAAACAGAAAAACTGTCATTTGGAAGAAGACAAAATTTAAACTTATTACAAAAAATACAAATTTGAATGAGTCCATCACGAACGCAGACGCCCGCAGTGTGAAGTTTAAACTCAGCTTAACGTATTATGGGTGTTTTAAACAGTTCGTAACTACAATTGAGTTTGCTTTTTATTAACTTTATACTTAAATCTTTTTCATGTTTTACCGGCTCTTGAAATACAGACATAAAAATCTTCTGATTATAAAAAAGTAGATTTATATTGTTTAGCCAGTGAGTTTTACTTACTTAAAATAAATACAGATAATGTTACCCCGTAACTAAAATTATCCCAGTCCACGGCATTTATTTATCATACATATATTATCTTATGTCTATGATTATGTAATTTATAATTTAATATCAAAGATTAACAGTTATAGGTCCATATGTAATGTTTTCCATACTTTCAGAAAATGTCAGTAGATCCCAGAAATATGACTAAGTAAATACATGAGTAATTGAGTATAAATATTTGTATGACGACCGACTTCAGACTTTTAGTGAACTGTTAGCCGTATAACCTCACAGCTCGGCGCGAGTAATCGCGCGGTCATTTGTCGCGCGGCAAAAAAGGGACAGCGATAGCGATACGGACCGCGTGTTGTAACCTTCTTCAATTTAGGACAACATATTATTTTTTTTTTAGATAAAAAAGGCGAATAGAAAAAAGCACTAGCACATTTGTAAAATAAAACATAAAATAAAATATAATCAAAAATGTGAAAAAACATGATGCCTGTCATAAAAGTTTCGGAAACTTATTTCTTAAATATATGTGATAAGTTGATAACTTCCAATATTTTACTGACCTTAAATTTTATATTTAAATTTAATCTATTTTGTTGAATTTAAGTATCTTGTGTTGTCATGTCATAATGTGGTTTACAATCTAAAAAACATCTACTTATTTAAGTAGATACTAAAACTATCCGTAATTATACCAATATACACTATAGTATAAAGTTTGGAAACGTTAAATCTATGTCACATTTATGTCGATTAACAAATGTATAAATTGGATATAGAAATAAACAACAATAGATCTAAAACCTTAAATCATAACAAAACATATTAGAGATGAGCAAAGTTACAAAATTGGTATCGGTTTCCTAAATCAAACGGTAACAGTAACCCTGGGATTCTGACAGCTTCCTCAACACGCATGCCCGAACTCCCCAAAACTTATTAACCTAACATAAAAAGATAAAAGATCCTCCCCAAATCATGTCCACGGGGGCAATTACCAAAGTTGCCGGTGACAAATATCGTCGTCTTTACAAATAGCTCCCGCGATTTTTTTATCTCCACGCCCCAGGCGAGGCTCTTGATATACAATTTTTCAAGATATAAGTGAAGTCTTTAAAAGTTTATCATGGCACCTCCGTGATATATAGGGGGGCATTACTCATTGTTGGAGTCGTGGTTAAAAAGTAGTTAAGAGGACTGAGTTAGAAATGTGACTCAATTCTAATATGTTTCTACTATATTTATATTTAATCTTTCTTGTTACGGTTCATATGTTTTGATTATAGATAACTTTGGAAGAAGAATTATTTATAGAAATATATGCAAATAAATTTTATAATTAGCGTAGTTCAGAAATAAAGATGGTAGGTATGCGTTACTAATAAATTTGAATATTTTTATATTTATTAAATTTCAAGTAAAATAAACATAAACTATTTCTATAGCAAAATAGCATAGTAGTTACAATAAATTTAAATATGAATACTACGGCTAGTTTATTTTATAATACTATCTACTTTTATAACATACTTAAGCAGCAAACAGCTTTAAAAAAAACCACTTCTGGTTAAAGGTTACTTTAATCAAACTCATTATGTTCAGCAACCGATACAAAATTAATTTCATAAATAATGTATCTCTTTAACTTAAGTTTTTTGCTGTAGCCGCCATGATATATCATTGAGATACGATTTAAGTGCTGAATTAATTAACGGACATAATTATGAACTATAACTTTTTTGCAAGTAAATTAGGTAATTACTTAATTTTACCACGTTGAATCGCAGCTAGGGATTAAAACGGGACCTATTATTAAAAAAAATCTTAACAGAATAACTATACATAACATAAACTTAAAAAATGTCTAACATAAACATCTAAATATTGAGGGCATTTAAACTTTAAAGTCACTACAAGTATGATATTTATATGATATGCCTACAAGATATGTCAATTACAAAATTATGTTTGTAACTAGATCAATGTTGCTACATTATTAACTTAACACGTGAAACTAATCCTTTGTAACCAGATCCCGAATTCGGCGTACGATACGCTGTCTCCGCGTTTTATTTACGAGCTAATATCCGGTATCCTGGTATCTACAACTAGCCGTATCTCGCTATCTGGATACCAGATACCAGATACCGTTATTTATTTCTCGCCCACACCAATTTACATTCGCATTTCGCTGAACGCAGATGCATCTTATTATTTATTATATTTGTATTATTATAAAGTTAAAATTGTTGTTATTGCGTAAGAAACTAAAATAGCTATAATTGCATCGCTTATGGAGTGAGGTATACCTAAATGTACTCTTTAGTGTATATTTGAAAACTGGTATTTCTGTATTGTTAATATTATAAATATATAGGTAGTATCGTACTTGTTAGAGTTTATACGTTTAAAAATACAAGTGTTTTTAAAGGTAAAAAACACATTGTGAAATATGCGTTTGCAATTGCATTTTGTCCAACTTGGTATTAATATCTGCAAAAAATGTAATTAATATAAATTGTAACCTTTACATCGTTCTACGTGACATCCATACTGATAAATAAGCCGTAAAGGACAATTTAACACGCGTAATTGTGTCATTAATCCATACCTCGCATCCTTGCGTAAAGCATTGTCAATTAACACGACAATACCTGTCGAAAAAGGCACCAACTCATCCAGTATCTCGACCAGGGAAAAATAGACTTTTTGTCACTGCCACAAGGGCTTTGATGACACACGAGATAAGTTGGTCGGTGTATACGTTCGTCTGTTACCTTACACGTCGACACAGAACATTCCTCGCCGGAGACAAGAAAGTATCAAATATTAACGATCGAACACACCTGAAGCACGAACCCGTGGCATGCATATGAACAGGACGAACGGAACATCACAACATTAAACGTACATCATTAAAAGATTCGGAAAAACTGTAATGCGAAAGGGCTAGAGGCGATTTTTGATTAAAACACCGCACGCGGACGCGCAAAAGTTAATTTGCAAGGGTGCAAAAGATAGCATCAATTCGTATGTTAGCAAGAAACACATTTCAAGAGAAACATGGCCGATGCAGGGATGGGACCGAATCGAAACAAAGCGTTGTGACATCAAGATAAACATCGATTGGCTTGAAACGTCGCACCAAAACGGACCGAACAAATTATCGATTCATAAAAACATCGATTTTTAAAATATTGCCGCGCGTTTATCGCGTCATTGTTCCGATAGGGTGGCCGGCTTTTTGAGAGTATTTGCATGATTATGGCGTATCGGGCGCTCTGTAAAAATTGTGGCTGTTTTTAATGGTGGCACTGTGGTATTTTAACTAGTGGACGCGCCATTATAAATACCTTTATATTGTTATGAACAAGCGGAATATTAATATTGTGAAATATGTTGAATGCCATCATTAAGTAGACACTTTGAGGTTGGACCTAATGATAAAAAGACAGATCAGCATACTTCTTACGTTAGTTTTGAGCTAGGAACTTCCTCTAAAAAAAAGTTATCTTCAATTTCGCAACACAGTATTTAATCAAATTAATCAAACAAACGAATTGTTACCATGCCAATGAATCGCTCCTTATATCCACAGATAACAGCTTTCTTCCATTCACTGAACTACAAAAGGACGTAAGTCACTATGCAAATATATGAAGTTACAACATTTATCTATAGCCTATTGCTATGTCACATTTCATGGTGGACAGCGGTGCGTAAATCAAAAAGGCGTATCGGCCACCCCGCGCGTTTTATCGCCGCCGTCCGTCACGCGATATCGCGCGATCACCGCACTATCCCGACGACACAGCTTGACAGCTTAAGGTTCCTGGTTTTAAAAGATATGTCAAAAATATGTAATAATATATGTTTAAGGCAGCGACTGAATACTCAGACTAAGTTTCCAGTACAAAATGACCCTAATATTCTATTGACAGTTATACCCTTACGTCATCCTCGGCTTTAGATATTATCCAATACGCAAATTCCCGCTATTTAAAAAAAGATGTGATCGGTCCATCAAAGTACTGATAGGCTAAAATAAAATACGTCATACGCCAAACCTCATGAGCGTTGTACAATATTAGGCGATGTCAAACTAGACTTGTAGGACACTTTTTTAGACTCCGCCTTTTGAGGAAACATTTATTTCGGGTCATTATGCTATGTATATTATCAAAAGTAAAGGGCATAAAAAAAATCATAGCAAACTGTGAAAACCGGCCGTAATAATTCCAAAAAAGGCTTAACTTTTCCTGTGCTTATTTTCTCGCTGGGTTAAAAGGCTGTCGCTCGAATAACAATTGGTGTCCACCGACCCGTTTTTATGTAACTGATGTGTATAATCATATTATGGTAAATGTCTAAAATTAGCAAGCTATTGTAAACATATGATATGAAACTCAATTTACATCTCAATCATATTGGTATCTTTAAGATTTTAAACTGTAAAGGTATTATTCATATATATTTATATACATATATCAAACGTAGGCTGTAAAGCACGTCATATATTGTAACAAGATAACATTTTTTTTTAAGTGTTTCAAAAACGACATGTCGTTCTACCCGCACGCTTATTGCGGTCGCGGATGCCGTATATAATTAAAAAAAAAAAGAAAATAAAATATATTTTGGAGAAAATTGTTTTCATCTTAACTAAAAATGCGATAACTACCATACGATCTCCAGTCTCCGTAAGTATTTCTTCACCTTCATCGCATCATTTTGTTAAAATCTACTATAACCTCTAGCTGCCTAGACATCAAAACTTGCCAGGACAAATGCACCTATGGTTTGTCATAATTAAAATTCAAAATGGCATTCAATGGGAGACCTTTTTATAGGTCGGGCGGCTGAAGCTTAGGTTAACTGACTGGAATAGTAACTAAACTTTAAAGACTACCGCATTCTTACGTTACTGCGACAAAATGCTAAACACACGCTACCCGCTGTTTAGCGTGTACCCGTAGCGTGCAAGACGTCCAAGGAGAATGTATGTGTGTCTTCATCGCAACAGGTGCTAATTGGGTTAGCGTTAATGCCTGCTGGCATGAAACCCCTAGTTCATATAAAGTACGGATTTGTTTGACGACCAGTACCAGTTACCATGAGTTGTTACATTAAGGTTTTTGATAACGAGTATCGAGTTTACTATCTGTGCATCTCGCTTGTACTTAGTGCGAACAAGATGCACAGATAGTAAACTCGATACTCGTTATCGAAAACCTCAAAGTCACAACGCATGGTAAGGGTCGATTTTTGAGCACTCGACGCTCGAATCGTTACATTTGAAGCGTTTATCTTTAAAAAAACATGTCTAGATTGTTTACTTTTTTATACCTAAAAGTATAGACTATAGTGTGTAGTATGTAGCTGCCTATGAAACCAATTTTCATGTTTTCGAATCCCAGTAATTCATTCCCAGGCATTCTTTTGTGTGATAAGCACAGGAATTTGTTCCTGGGTCATTTGAGTATTTGTATATTATATATATCGTTGGCTGAGTACCCCCAACACAAGCCTTCTTGAGCTTACCGAAAAGCAATCTTCAGCTACTGTGGTCGCTCGCAATGATGATACAAGCCATATTTGGGGGAGGCCTATGTCCAACAGTGGGCCACTTACGGCTGAAATGATAATGATGATGATGAAGATTGATATCGTTCATGAATAAGGGCGTTAGTTGCGGACAGAAGCTAATTAGTACAAATAATATAATACTGACACTTTTTTACTTAAGTATATTTTTATATAATGATGTTGTACATATATTAGTTATTACGTCAGTCTGTGAGGTCGAGCGAAGACCTCAATTCTAGGAAGACAAATCTCAGGTCCTGCCATATTTACCATCTTCGTGCTGCAGTGGAATTTGCCCAAATTAGCTCTTAACACAACCACATAAAGACTTATAAATATGCCCAGTTTATATTTTCTGTGAGACTGGATGTGTGTTACACCGTAGAGTAATGAAACATATTTTTCTACCAACTTCAAAAAAGACTGTAGATACTCGTATGTTATTTGTTACCTTAACTTATTTTATGTGAACCGATTTGTTTTTTTTTTAATTTGCAAGCGAATGGTTATCTTGTCATACTAGTAGTAGTAAGATACTTTATTTTAGATGAAACACATTACAAAACAAAATTGAAAAAAAAAATATCTAAAAAGGTGAAATTATCACTATATTATTATTTTCAAATAGTACTTGAGATATCCTTAATATAGTGTTCCAGTACTTAAAAGTCGGTAATTAATTTGCGTAGACCTATTATGCCATATTATAAAACCTTTCTTAATTACAACAATGTAATAAATACATTTGCTCACTTGTGAAAGCCATAATTCTCTTATTACCGGATTTTCCTGTTACAACTCTTTATATCTTGATGAAGATAAAAAAGGATTAGCATTTAATATTACTTAGAGAGATAATAGATAATCAAGGATCAGTTTTATCTAAACTGGAATTTTTTTGATTAAAATATTTTAATTGTAATGAGCGTTATTTGTAGGTGAATTTGGGTTGGCGCAAATTATGTATAAATACTTTAATATATGTAATAACGACGCAATAAAATGTAGCTTCAACCTTTCGTAAAAAACTACGGCTTGTTGAACATGTTTACATAATCAATGTTGTTACTTCGCTAAAAGCTATCTAATTTGTAATAGTAAAAAACAAAAACGTAAATATATCTTTGACAGCGCAGCACCGTACATAACGCACTAAATTTATCTGTCGTTATTAAACTTTAATAGAAGATATAGCTCTTACTAATGATCACGCTTCAGACTAGGAAGTTCGTAAATTTCGAACGATTGTCTCAGTCACTCTAATCACGCCTTAATTAGAGGGAAAGAAAGATGCATGAAACTACGATTTCAACGACAGGGTCTAATGGGTAATGACCCTGCCTATAAAGCCGATGTTCCTGGGATCCCAGAAAGCGCATTTATTTGTGTGATGAGCGCAGATATTTATTCCTAAGTCATGGGTGTCTTATACATGTGTTCAAGTATTTGTATATTATATAAATACATCGTTGGCTGAGTACCCACAACACAAGCCTAGCTTACCGTGAGACTAAGTCAATGTGTAAGAATGCCCTGTAATATTTATTATTTTCACGGTAGGCCCTGTGATACTGATTGTACCGTGCTATTCGCTCCGGTGTCATAACGCCCAGTATCGCCGCATCGCGCGCGGGGTGGCCGCGTCGCGCGATGGCCGCTGCGATTGCCGCGCGCGATATTTCGCGACTGACACGACGAGTCGCGGTCGTGGCCGCGCGGCTCGCGATGAATTGCGTTTTAATATCGTGCCCGTGAATGGGGACGGAGTTGCTTTATTTTAGGGTCGAACACATTTTGTTTCTTTGTTTTTCTCTTCTGTGGTCAAAACACGACAGGTTTGGTCTAGTGGGTAGTAGATAGTACCCTGTCTATGTAGCCGATGGTCCTGGGTTTAAATCCCAATAAGGGCATTTGTTGTGAGCACAAATATTTGCTCCTGAGTCATGGGTGTTTTCTTGTATTTAAGTATTTGTGTATTTTACATATCGTTGGCTGAGTACCCACAACACAAGCCTTCTTGAGCTTACCGTGGGGCTCAGTCAATTTGTGTAAGAATGTCCTGTAATATTTATTTATTAATTTTTTAACGATTTTGCTCATAAAACTGAGCTACTTTTAGTCTACAACTAATCAAGTAAAGATTATTTAATGATATTTTTTTATCAAACTAACCACTATTCTCTTCTTCTAATATCTTAAAATATTTTTTTACTTGCTTAGTACTTTTATGGTTTACTGTGCCCCGCGTTACCCGCGGCTATTTTCCCGCAGTAAAACGTAGCCTATGTGTTAATCCAGGGTGTCAGCTAGCTCCATACCAAATTTTATTAAAATCATTCCAGTCGTGAAGAAGTAACAAATATACACACTCACAAACTTTCGCCTTTATAATATTAGTGTAGATAAGAAGGCTCCAAGGAATTTTGTTGTTATAGGTGAAAACTTAACAAAAGGATGTCTATGTAGTTGTGCAAAGAATTAATATGGAACGACGACATGCGTGTACACACACGTTACTACTACATAGGCCAGGTGCTTTTGCTAAGTTTTTCACCTATACACCTTTGTCCTTACAAAATTTAACTTCAAGTCGACTTAACTGATCAATTAAGCGCATAAGGCCCGTCTACACTAACTTCCTCTAGATATCAGCATCGGAAGTAAGGCCCGTTACCCACTAAAGCGGTTATTAATAATTAGATAGCTCGCGCAGCCAGCCAGCGATCACGTCTCGTTGGACAAACTGCACGATACCACGGTTGGACAGACTATATCACAATGTCATGTGTCGCTGAGTCTGTGTTGGGTAACCTGAACTGTATTGTGCTTACATTTCAGCCGTATGCAGTCCACTGCTGGACATAGGCCTCCCACAAATATGACTTGTATCTTTTGGGGGTAGTTGCCATAGTCGCCACGCTTGGCAGGCGGGTTGGCGACCGCAGTAGCTGTAGATTGAGTTTTGACGGACGCTGCTGCCCATCCGTAGGATTTTTCCCTTTGTCGCCTCTTACGACACCCGCGGGAGGAGATGGGGTGGTGCTATTCTAGTCAGCCTGCATCACACGGTATTGTGCTTGGTTGGTGAAGATTCACCAGTACCCTTACCATGAGTTGTGATATTGAGGTTTTCGATAACGAGTATCGAGTTTACTGTCTGTGCATCTCGATTGTACTATTTTAGTGATAGTAAACTCGATAATCGTTATCGAAAACGTCAAAATCACAACTCATGGTAAGGGTACAGATAAATTATGAAAAAGGAAACTTGCTCAATATAAGCAGTCGGTACCTACTCGTACACCCCGTTAACCCCGTACGACTTTCATTGGGCAAGTTTAGAATTTAGGTTTTTTTTTTCAACTAAGAACCCTATCAAGCCTGTAACACCCGAGGTCCTTGTCACTTTCCTTAAGTATATGTTATCTATTTTTAATTTAGGTTTTTTATTCTGGTTATACCGGGTGTGGCCTGTAATAGGAGCATTAACTTTAGGCATCGTTTCTACACCACAAACGTAGCAACATTTGTTCTACGACTTTTGAAAATAACTTATAGTTTACTAAATATTAATAAAAAAAGATTTTCCAAGCAAGCAATGTATTGCGAAAACTATGAAGTTTGTTGGCTAACAGTAAACGTCAACTAGACTATTGGATGCTGTTCATTGAAAATACTATTTAGTTTGGTCGAA
Source organism: Grapholita molesta (assembly GCA_022674325.2). Lineage (NCBI taxonomy): Eukaryota > Metazoa > Arthropoda > Insecta > Lepidoptera > Tortricidae > Grapholita > Grapholita molesta. The sequence continues at coordinate 3,161,119 of CP053124.2, read as the reverse complement.
AAAAGCACAAGTAATATATTATCCAATTATTTAAAGTTATAGAACAAATAGTTTTAAGACTTACAAAAAATTAACAGACCTACTGTAAATCTGTCAATTTCAGAAGTACAGCCAATAACTAAATAAATTAATATCCTTATTTAGTATATTTTTTAGACACATAGTAACTTATTTATTAAAAGTAATTTTTATGAAGTTATTAATAACCATGTAATATAATTAACAAAATTGGATCTCAGTTATCTGAATAAAGAACATTTAATTTTGTTTTTTTTTTTTATAATAAATATTTCGGGACAATCTTACACAAATCGACCTAGTCCTACGGTAAGCTCAGTAAGGCTTGTGTTGTAGGTACTAGACGACGATATATATAATAGATACATATAAATACTTAAATACTTAGAATATTGTCTTTCTCTTTGTATTCGATAAATGTTTCGACTAATGAAATTCATACAAATCTCTGGAGAGACTGCTTACTTCTATCGCATCTCCAGAACTCCCAAGAGATGCGAAGATATCGTAGTCTAGTCTAATTAATATTTACATGGCTTTTGATACTTGTCATTGCTACTAGTATAATTGATTTTAGACGCCTTTTAGGAAGCGAGATTATTATACAAATGATATAAAAATATAGATATCATTTGAAGTCTACTTTAATTATTGGTTACTCTGCAAAAATCCTACAAAATATTTAATTAATAATGATGTGGTTATCACATCATAATAAATAATCTGACACTGATACATAATAATTTAAATTCAACTACAACTATACAAAAAAATGTTTTGCATGACCATCAAAGTCGATTGACATATTTAATATGCAGAACAGGAAGTTAAAAAACTAAAAAAAAAACAATAGATAAAGCGCGGCATTCAAAACAAACATAGCTCCCTTTTGGAGCGAAACTTAGCGGTGCAAAAAGACAATGTGTGGGCGATAGAACTGTTATAGGCGATAGCTGGGACGGGCGATAGCGCGCCCGCGCCCGCACCCGCACCCGCGCCCGCGCCCGCTCCCGCGCACGCCTATGCACGCTAGGGCTGCCAAACAAATTCTCAATGCTCATATTAGTGACAAGACACTCCACTTTTTTAAATATTGATAGCTTATATTGTTTATAAAAAATTTTCAATTACAAAAACTTAATATTTGTCACTAAAAACCATTCAAATTATTTTTTATATAAAACAATGATTAGCTTTTTTAAGTATTAACACTACTAAAGTATGAATGACTTATAATTGAGATAAAGTAACGAGAGACTCCGATCTATTTTCAATTTAATATTTGCCATATGTCTACAAGTACATATGTGTGTTTACTTGTTTAGACAATTGACTGGTCACAATAACTTAAGTTCAATTAGTTCATATTTAATAAGTATTTGAACAGTTGCCGCCAACCCTAATGCAACCATGAGTCAAAGTGTAATACGCTGTGTAAAATCGCAATGAGCTCAGGAAATTGATATGGCGTCGCGCAGCGAAAAGGTGACAAATTAGGTGACAGTGGCAAAATAGGTATCTTATCATATCATTTTAATCCATACTAATATTATAAATGTGAAAGTAACTCTGTCTGTCTTTTACCTCTTCACGCTTAAACCGCTAAACCAATTGGGATGATATTTGGTATGGAGAGCGTTCGAGCTACGTGAACGGAGAACGGATATATGATATTTTTTTATCCCGCAACCATACTTTAAAGACAGGCATGGCTGACCGACAAAGTCGCAAGGAATAGCTGGTTAGTTATATATTTGTTGGCCTCGTAATCATCCTGTATAATTATTTGTACGTATGAGACCGGGGTACACACCCATATAGCGTGCATTTCCACGTTTTTATATAAATAATACATACATACAAATAAAAAATCTCAAGCATTATGTATACACTAACCAAAATAAACATGATTAAATTAGTTAACAAGACCATAAAAATATTTTCATGCACATGACTTCGGCCGTGGCACGGCGGCGTGAAATATCGTAGGGCGGGCGGGCGTTATCACGTCCGCGCAGCTATCGCTGATAAGATGCCCGCTACTACATGTTCACATTTAGCCGCCCAAGGAATTATCACAAACTTAATATTTGTCACTAAAAACAAATCAAATTATTTTTAATGAATATTTTGATTAGCTTTTTTAAGTACTAACACCACTAAATTATGAATAGATGACTTGTATAATTGAGACAAAGTGACGAGAGCCTCCGATCTATTTTCAATTTAATATTCGTCATATGTCTACAAGTGTGTATTTACTTTTTTTTTTTTTTTATGCCATAGGCGGCAAACAAACAAACGGATTGCCTGGTGTTAAGCAATTACCGTCGCCCATGGGCACTCGCAACACCAGGGGAGTCACAAGCGCGTTACCGGCCTTTAAGGGGGGTTGGAGCTCTGGGAACCTTACTCACCATCAGGAACACAACACTACATACCTGAAAGGTGGCAGTGCTATTATGGCTGTGGTCTTCTGTAAGGAGGAGGTACTTCCCCAGTTGGGCTGCCCCAGATTCAAGCGTGATGGTCAACGCTGTGCCCTACCTCTCATTGTTGGACGTAATTTAAGGACATACCCGGGTCCAAAACCGGGTGTATTTACTTGTTTACACAATTGATTGATCACAATAAAATAAGTTCACATTAGTATTAATATTAACTCTAAATATGGCAGACTATTGTCGTGCTTAGTATTGTAGAGCAGGCGGGCGTTATCATTATTATGCATAAGTGTCACCGGTAAGATGCCCACTGCCACGTGTTTACTTCATTCCCCCAAAATAATTATCTTAACACACAAACATACAGGTATTTGATAACACCTGGTGGGTAGTAACCCTGCTTCTGAAGCCGATGGTCCATGGTTCAGATTCCAAAGGCATTTATTTGTGTGATGAGCACAGGTCAAGTTAGTGAGTTAGGATAGTTTTTTTATGTATTTAAGTATTTATATTAGTGTGTATTATATATATCGTTGGCTGAGTGCTTACAACACAAGACTCTTGCACTTACCTTGTTGCTCAGTCGATTTGTGTAAGAATATCCTGTATAATTTACTATTTACTTATTTTTATGTTTTTTCATTCCTTTCTAGTTTTAATAACCATGAAGGCAGCCAGTAAAAAATTAACAGTAAAATTACTTGTTTGATAAAATATGACGCCTTGTGAAAGTTGTGAAATTTTTAACCATGGAAAATCGGCTTCATAAGCATGGTACCACTACCCACTAGACCAAACCTGTCATCAAATACAACATGGTGATATATCAAATAAATTTATTGCTTCGTTCTATATTATTAAATTTTTGTATTACATTAACTGATGTTAACTATATATATATATTTTTTTTTTTATTATTTTATTAAGTAATTCTTCATACCATAAAACATCCCGCTAACTCCAAAAGCCAAACTAACTAGAAGGTGCTCTAATTCATAACAGTTGAATGCGCTGTAAATTCGCACACGTCGTTTAAAGAGCCTGGGCGGGCGGCGATAGCTGGGCGGGCGATAGCTGGGCGGCGCTGATAACGTGCAGACGTAGATGCCCTCTAGTTCCTGGAAAAAATCAATGACTGAGGAATGGCTAGATATTTGTTTAATCCTGTGATACATTATTATGATAAAAACGGAAACTGAAATATATTGTTTTTGTGTTCATTTTAACTTTATTTTTTCTCGTCTGTTTTATATTGAAAAATGTTGCCTGTTATTATAGGAAAGATTTTACGTTGGATTTTATATACAAAAAAATTGAACTAAGTTATTAAAAAACCGTTGACATGACGTTGACACACACATAATTATTAAGATCTAGTACTTTAAGTTAATTGGAATAATCAGTTTTGTATTTATTGTATTTTTATTTAAATACTTTATATACTCACTGAAAAAAAACATAACTACTGGGGTGAAAGCACTAATGTAGGACACTTTAAGCTGACAAGCACCAAGGATTAACACTTAGTTCTTAATTCAAAAATCATAAAGTTATAAATTGAATATGTACCAACAAATGCACAACACTTGTCTCCTTTGAAATAAGCAGTTGTTCATGATTGGTTCCTTGTCCATGACTGGCGGTGTAACCGTATAGATTCAGAATTATATGAAAATAAAATTAATTTAATTTATTATAACAGTAACTATAAATCGTACATACATCTCAACCACAGCTCGTGAATCACAAATAAACGACTTACTTATAAAGATTCCAATATATAGTTAAACTTGACATATCACAAACATAACTCGTTGGGGTAGAACGGGTAATTCATAATATTTTAAAGAGAAGGCGCCTGGGCGGGCGGATAGCGATATGGCTGGGCGGCGCTGATAACAGTGCATCTGCGAGACGCATGCCGCAGGGATGCCACCGCCAAGTTATTTACTTAACTCGGATAAATATTAAAATACGTTTGTATAGACAACTAGCTGTGCCCCGCGTTATTACCCGAGATTTGTTAGGGAAAAAAACGTAGCCTATGTGTTAATCCAGGGTGTCAGCTAACTCCATACACAATTTTATTAAAATCGCTCGAGCCGTTTAGACGTGAAGAAGTAAAATAGATACACACTCACAAACTTTCGCCTTTATAATATTAGTGTAGAAGTGTAGATACACATGTAAGGCTAGACTGAGATAGGTAATAAGGCGTGTTGTAAGCAATTTATGATTATGTTTGTATAGGCTGTTACATAAATGTTTTGATTGATAGATATAACCTCCAAATTAATAGCTTAATATTGAATTGTATCGTTTAATTAGACTAAGATATTGATATCAATAGTTATGATTTGTCTATTTATTTGTAATTTTTAAGTCACACTATTATATTATGAAAAATAAAAAATATAGTGCATATGACCAAACATTTAGCAACAAATTTAAAATACATGCACGCAACATTCGGCGTCCATAATTGTAGTTGTTTTAAACTTCTTTCATATTTGTATATTATTACAACATGTTTTTAGAATTCAATATAAATATTAAAGAGTTTATAAGAATTATCTAAAACCCAAATAATACACATTTAAATTATACTTAAGAAAAGACATGAAAGAGAAAATATATAGCAATAGTTAATAACAATTATCTAAAGACCAAATATAAACACATTCAATATATAAAAAAAAAAATATGACATTACTTAAGAAAACGCGACGAGAAATGTCCGTCTCAAACGCCGGAGGTCCTTGTCGCTTTTTCTAAGTATATGTCATCTATTTCAATTTTTGATTTATATCGTAGGTATTACTACTTAAAAATCAAAATAATTAATATAAAATAATTTGATTTATTCGTAGTTATAAAAAAATACATGAAAAAAAGATACAGCAAATAATAAGGACACAACTGTCAACCCTACAGCGGTCGGTTATCGTGCGCCACCACCCGCTCTATCGCGGCCGCACCAAATATTGTATCTCCAGGGTTTTGTCTCGGCGACACTGCGAATTGATATTGTGTGAGCACCGCTATGTGCTTCTAATAAATTCCGTTTTATACACGGGTTGAGGGTATAAATAAGTCAATAATCGTAAATTTTAAAAAACGAGCTGTATGAAATAAAAACAGCAATGAAAACTTTTTTACGCTTTACATAAAAAAATGTGTCTCGGCAAATGTGGTGTGGGACGCCCTCCGACAAGGTGGGATGACAATCTGCGAAGGATTGCAGGTAGATGGGTCCAGCAAGACAGAATGGAGAATAAGACGACAGGACGCTATGGCGATGGCGCTCTTTAGGGGAGGACTGTTGTAGTCTGATGATGATGATTATGACAGTTAAAAAAAGCTTAGAAGAAAATTATTACCAGGAATTAACTTAATTTGATTATATATTAATAGCCCCGCAGTAAGTTCAAGAAGGCTTGTGTTGTGGGTAGTTGGGTACTTAGCCAACGATATACTAAGGCGTAGACGAGAAAAAGTTTCTGCGCGATATGGGCTGAAGAGAGAGGATCCTCGCTCCGTGTGGTTTCTGGTGCAAAGGTTGGTGCGGACTTATGGTAATGTGCATGTAAAGAGTCATCCAGCGAGGTCTTGCCGCGGGCACTTTTGCACCAGAAACGGTTAGTAATTCATACATTTTAGTTTGTTATTTAGATTTAACTGATTTCAATGTTTTGTCAAAGTATATTATTCTTAGTATATCTTTTATATTATACCGCACCAGGTAAATAATTGAAAAAAAAAAACATATGTCAGCTACGAAGTTCAGGTTGTGTTCTATTGTCGTTGGGACTGTACATCAAATTGTAAAAGCCGGCCTGGGCGGGCGGCGATAACGATACAAGCGCGCTTTGAAAAAAAAAACAAATAGCCATAAAGTCAGAAATGCAGACGAATGTGGTCGCGATCTTACGATAATATATAAAAAGTGACTTTTTTTTACAAATAAAAGTAAAGAAACGTTAAAAATACACCGCTTTGACGTTAGGTTTTTTTTTCTGAGGACGCTATTTTCACTCAGAATTATGAGTTAACTTTTACAAAGTACCGATTTAGGTATATGGGAATTGGTAGCACAATACTTTTAATTACATATGGAAATAAATCTTTCGGGACATATTATTAATATGTATTATTAACTATACAATATACTCGCTCTGTTGTATTCATAAAAAAAATACTGACTTAAGTTTAAATACAAAAATCGTGAAACGGAGTAGGTACAAATAAAATAAATTCCAAAGAAAATTGTCAAAAACTTTAATGGCCCTTTACACAGGTAAAAAGAAAATTACTAAAGGTGATGAAAAACTTAGGCAAATAGCGTCACAGACACTTATGAACGCTTCTATTGGACCTTTTGGTTATAAAATGTGGGGAAGTCGATAACTTATTTAAGAGAAACGGGCTGAAAACCTATTTTTTTTATACACTGAAAATTTAGAATAATAAATATGTCTTAAAAAGTTTAGAAAAATATTCTTACCAGGTATAAATTTAATGGGATTATATATTAATAGCCCCGCGGTAAGTTCAAGAAGACTTGTGTTGGGGGTACCTACTCAGCCGACGATATAATAAGGCGTTAAAAAAATATAATTAGAAATAAAGGCATACACTTTATTCAATACAGAATAATGATCTATACCCTAAACCTAACAACAACAAAATATGCGAACATTTAGTTCTACTTAGTTTTTAACACAAGTAGCGGTAATCATACTGCTTGCATTATCAAAAACATCACTTTTGTAGAATACCTTAACCCTTTGTAGATACCAAATGGATTTATGGCGAAATAAAATCCACCATAAGTTCCAATGCTTCGACGCGATCTTCAAGTTTTTCTCATCATAATCCCCATAGTGACCCACAGTGACCGGTTTTGCGCCACCCGCATCCATTGGATTCCCGCAATCTTTACCATACTTTTTTTTATGACATGGGCACTCGCAATACCAGGGGAGTCACAAGCGCGTTGCCGGTCTTTAAGGGGGGTTGGAGCTCTGGAAACCTTACTCACCATCAGGAACACAACACTACATACCTGAAAGGTGGCAGTGCTATTATGGCTGTGGTCTTCTGTAAGGAGGAGGTACTTCCCTAGTTGGGCTGCCCCAGATTCAAGCGTGATGGTCAACGCTGTGCCCTACCTCTCATTGTTGGACGTAGTTTAAGGACATACCCGGGTCCAAAAATTAGTTTCTAGTCTTTCTATTATTACAATAGACGGGCTATTTAAATTATTGAACGAAATAGCGTTTTCACACAATTGTTTTACACCCTGAACTTATCCCAAGTCGGCCATTACGCGGCTATCAGTCCCGAGCAGCTATCTGGCAGATTCCGGCGCTAACTTTTACAACCTGCCTGAATCGCTGGACCTTTTTAAACTTACATTATTCTTTACTAAAATACACGTTTCGCATTTTTGTGCAAGCAAGGTAAATGCCGTGAGGCTGACTAGAATAGCTCTACCCCATCTCCTCCCGCGGGTGTCGTAAAATGAGACAAAGAGAAAAATCCTACGGACGGGCAGCAGTGTCCATCGAAACTTAATCTACAGCTACTGCAGTCGCCAACCAGCCTGTCAAGCGTGGCGACTATGGCAACTACCCCCATGATGATACAAGTCATATTTGTGGGAGGCCTATGTCCAACTGTGGACTGCATACGGCTGAAATGTAAGGTAAAAAACAGAGGAACATGCTTCCACGCGTCAAGTTAAAGCTAGATTTGTGAGTTTTTAGAAAATGTTTAGGTAACCAATTAACATGAGTTCTTAATAAACGTTATTATGTTAGGACTGTAACGACAATTAAGCATAAAATCTGTATGGAAATCAATTAATTGTTTGCTTTTTGTACAAACTTTTATTTAACTTAAAGTATGTAGTACGAGCTATGGAGAGAGCTATATGTGACATTATCTATGAAAAGGGACCTTATTGTCGATGGCGCTTATGTCGTTGTTCAAGACGATACAATACAAACGCAACGCGATTCGACGTAAGTGCCATCGACAATAAGGTCCCTTTTCCTAGATAATGACACATATATCCACGACTAAAAGCGTGGATACATGTTTTTGTCACATTCGATGTACATATATTTCCAGACGACCATATCTACAGCCAATATCCTAAGGTATACCTAAGTTCAACTACAGCCACAAGACCAAACTCGTGAAATGCTTATTATAAGTGCTCGAATCTGTATTACATCTCAATTGCGATACAATGCTATCTATTCCCGAGACCTTACCTTAAACAATCAAAAATAAACCTTAAGACATATATATATGATACAAACTCCTTTGCACTAAAACCTGAAACATGATTAAGTTCAACTCTAAAAGAATGTAACTGATAAATTCGGTGCCCCAAAACGGAACTATATTGTTTTGTAATAAAGTTGTTATTGCTTTGAGGGTAGTTTGAAAGGTTGTTTATGGGTAAAGGGTGGACGCCCCCACAATGCACTGGGTTTGAATGCAAGATCGTATCTCGAAACTAAATATGTGCAAAAGTTTGCTTTCTTGTTTATCTCCGGGGGAGTCGAATGTGATAGATGACTAAGTTTTTACTTAGATTTATTTTCAGTTGACCTAGTATTGTACTTATTCTACGAAAAATTTTACGAAGACATTATTTTTAAACATTTTAAAAATTATGAGAAGCTAGTACCTCCTATTGTGCACTTACATACGATCAATATGTAAAGTCTAGAAATAATTTTGCTCAGAATCAGAAATAATACTTATTTGACAGTTTGACAGGCAAAGGCCAACCAAATAGCTAGGCTGAATAAATTTCATATAAGTTTTGTTTCTACTGATTTGTAATGTCAACTTTTTCGAATCAGACTCACCGTTTTGATGAAGATGTGTAACGCCATTTTTTTAAATCTTCAAACCGTTTAATCCATTGAGCGCCAAGAACGCCCAAAGTCGTCACAACTCAAAAATGCTGGACATTCTAGCAATGTAACTTTAATTACTTTATAGTATTTAACCACTTTATTCTAAGTTTAAGGTCAAATCATGTACAAACAGCAACAAAAACTAACACACAACAAAACCTGACTATGCAAAGCGTACACAAATCTGCATTTTTCCATGTTATCATGTTCTTTTGTGCCGTATCTAGTGGTCGCCAGCGGCACATTGCCGCTAATGTATGGACGCAATTATGCGTCCCGATAGCGAGCCGGCAGTGTACGACGCGTGGAAATGGAGCGAGTAAAGTGTCGGAAAAATTAACCTACTGAGGGTTAGTCTGTTTAAAAAATCTCCATTTTTGCGTGGAGCTCCATATGGGATAAAAATGTTTTTTTTAATTTTCGTTTTATTTTGAGATTCAACAGATTTTTATCACCTTCATGCATAGTTCTGGTTATCATTAAGTGTTTTCAGTTTTGGTCATTCATGTATGTCACTATAGTCTTATTCACATCTTATCCTATTAGCTACAGACGTCCACTGATGGACAGAGGTCTTCCCCATAGACCGCCACAAGGAACGATCTCTGTGCAGCTGGAGGGTTAAATGCCAATACTACCACGCTTGGCAGACGGGTTGGCGATCTCAGTATGTTTCACAATACCCGGGGCAAAAAAGGTGTAAGCATACGAGTATTTTTTTATTAGAGTAGGTAAGTATAGTTACGTATGTACCTGTCTTATTGTTCGTCTTGGAATATGACAATTATGGCACTTTTGTATTGAAATACCAGTATTTTTTTAATTATCCAGTACTCGGCTCCAGAATTCACTAGCACCCATTTTAGTCACATTCCCTCCTAAAACACGGAGCCATATCCTTTTTCCCTCCATATCGTATAATGCTTGTTAAAGCGTAGTTTACCCGCTGACCATACGCGCGATAAACGCGCGGTGTGACGCGCTGAGCAAACGTCGTAACGTCGGAATAAATCGCGAGTGAGCGTGCCGCGTGATACGGCACGTAGCGACCGCCATAGCGCGCTGGAAGTGACAAGCAATAATTATTTTCTATACCTACCCATCAACCAAGCTCGTCCACTACTATCCCATCGTAATATATTATGAGTAATCTAAAGTACGCCGCTGCCTGCCCTCTGGTGGTTTATTGTCGCAGTTTAGGGACAACACTCTAGTAGCAGATTTATAAAAAGAATACGTCAGTATCAAACCCTCGCATTTATCATACAAGTACAATTATCAATATGTAATAAACTGTTTGATATGTTTTCTTATCGGACTACGCATAATTATCTACTTTAAGATTTGATGTATATAGAAAAAATAAGTCCCGCCGTAGTTTCTTGCCGGTATCTTCTCGGGTCAGAGGTGTAGGGTTCGAACCGGTGTAGATATTTCTTTGACGTTCATAAGTGCATGTAATGTGCCTAAATTAAAAAATAAAGATCTTATTAAGTTTGATATACGTTTATGAATAAGGGGAATAGTCTGTACACAGTAAGGAAAACCAACCTTTGATATGGATCATCATTCTCCGATGTTTAACCATCAATTGAGGTATTGGCGGGGTAATAACAAATGATTTCTTTTTAAGTACCTTGAAGAAAAAAGGTTGGATAAAATTATGATGAAACATACCAAAAACTATTAGAAAAATCGCATTTTAATAATCTGATCTGATCAACAAGCTACGATAATATACTGACAAACTGGCCAATAAACATACATACAAACAGACGGACAGACAACAAGGTAAACAGACGTACAGTAAATCAGACATACAGACCGACAAATCAAAACAATATAATAAATGCCGAAAGCTATTCCAATATCACCTGAACTATATTATAAGAGTACATTTCTTATATTATCGGTCATCTTTACAATTAATTTACCCAAATAAAACTTACGCCACCCCTTTTGCGACAGACATTAAGGCTGCGTTTCCACAAGAGAGGATGTGTTGCGAGGGTTGTGTTTGTATACAGCAGCTTGTCAGAATTACCACATTCCCCTATCCTGTGTTACTATTGGTAGTATCCTCGCTGCACGTCCTCGTTCAGTTCTGGTGGAAATGGGAGCCTAATACGCCTTCCAGCGTATCTATGGCGCGGGCGCTCGGAAGCCCAAACAAGCTGAAACACAGAATTATTAGTGTTTTCCGATTGCGCGAAGAAGCAGGCTCCACTGCTCAGTAAATGTTAGCATTGCTGCCACTTGCTGATTAGCCGACACAGACCGTAATGTCAGCCAATAGCCAAGTATATCGTTACACAGCCTTACTGCATACATATAAAGACCTGTAATACTATGCTACTTTGGTTGATAACTATATGACGCTTGGTGTCATAAAGCTACGGTAACACTAACAAGCATACAATCAGACATTTAGGTAAACGTACAGACAGACAAACCCGCATGGTGGTAAAACTTGTAACATTGCCAGTAATACGTCAGCAATGTGATCAAATCGGCCAAATCGATACAGAAATCTTTATGCTTGCTATAACTAAGGATGCGCCACGATATATTGTAATTTTGTCTCCCGCTAACTATCGATCGATATTACATGACATTAAAGAATTGATAGTTCATACCTCGTTATAATTAAGATTATAACTTTAAAAGGTACAAATAGTGACATATTTAGGTAAATATCACAAGGTATGGTTGGATTGTATAATAGTAAAATATAATTATTCACAAGCATAACGATTCTTTACATAGAAGCATTATCAAACTATTTAAACTATATTTTTTTGAACAAAAATATGTATTACTTAATATTGTAATTGTTTATAGCTTTACTTTTTGTAAAGGTAATAAAGGTAATGTAAAGAGGGTATTATTAGGTGCCTAATTCACTAACAATTATTGTTTGAATGTATAAAAAATCTAAATTATAAAAGTAGCTATCAATCCAATGAACTGTTTGTTATTCATATTTTTTTATCGCCACAAAGTGAAAGTATTAAGCCATCCATTAAAGTAAGTAAATTTATTAAAAGTAAATGAGATGCCGGCCTGAGCCGCCAGGGGGCGCCAAGAGCACGCGCGGCTAAGTCTTAGAAGACTCACTTAAAGGGCTGTCTTAGTCATAATAAAGTAATAATAAACTCCTATATACGTTCCACAGTTGTGCACATCTTATTGACAGCCAGCACTATATAGTTAGTAATGGGCACAGTAGCCAAACATATCGTAACACAACCTTATTGCTATACAAATAAAGATGTGTACCGATATATTTGGCTACTTTGGTTGCCACTAACTATACGACGCTGATGGACATAATTATACTTTTTATATTTTTTTAGTTTTCTTAGCTAATGTATTTCTATTAATATCAAAATGTTGAACTTATTACATCATCATATTATAATGTTCCTGAGTCATGGAATTTTGTATACGTATTTAAGTATTTGTGTATATATATAGGTATGCGTGGCTACTGCCTACGCAAGCTGTCAATACTGCCGCCGAGTTATAGCTTATAAAATAAAAGCCTGAAACAAAAAAATAACAAACAAGTACATTGTTCAACTTGTGCTTCTATTCTTATCTCTACTTTATAAAACACCATTACACACCCAAAAATTAAACACACAAAATTAAAGAAAACCCTTTGAATAACACCGGAACACATAAACATAAGGGCAGTGGCCCACGTGGTCGAATTCCGATTACGATCAGGAAACATATCGCATACACGAGTATAAATAAGTGCGGATGCATTAGAGCGGGCGGGCCGCCCGCCCAGGTGGCCAGGGCGCTCTCCCGCCCGCCCTGTATCGCTGATAACACCTTAACAGCCGCTAACAGCCGTTAGCGGCCGTAACGACGCCGTTAGAGGCGGCCACTTCCTCCAGCATTGTGGTCCCCTGTACCGACTTTCAAAAAAGGCCGATTGTGTTTGGACCGTAAATCTCGATCACGATGTTGGGGGCTTAGATAATTTGCAGGCATTATGTTATTATCGTCGAATGGGATTATTATGCTAGATCACACTTTGCTATGCTCTGGGCCCAAAGTATGAATAAATGATAGTGAACTTCTTTATTACTTCTAAACAATGCTTCAAAATAATAATAAAAAGGAAAATTTTATATCAGCATAATATTACGATACATTATTAATTAATTTTTAAAGGTAATTAAGGATTTAGACCTGGGATAGTAAATAAATCACTTCCACGTTAATTAGACAAAGATCTAGAGGCAGAAAATCTTGATAACTATAAAAAAAAACATGCATAAAAAATTAATTTACTTAAAAAAACACTGTTTTCTATCAAGTAATAATGAGTGACCTAAATATAATCGTACGTTATTAGTGCATACTCGTACGAATATTATAACTAATTAGAATTAAACTATTCTAAAACATTTTATGAGTCCTTAAAAACTATAATTATATTCCAATTAAATATAAACCTTTATATTTAATATCTTTTATTTGTATGGCAACTTGATTATACATATGGTATACGTATAGTTACAATAACGTATAATTACAAAACCACTTACTACCACAAGTTACAACTTTTTATTTTGTTTATTCAAATAACATGCAATTAAGTTAATAATAATAAACTAATACCCAAAAATATAAAACTAAAAATAACACATAACAAATCCGAACTAGCCTAAAACATCCTCTCGTCATCAAACCTAGCTCAAAGGTCATAAACAACTAACCTAGTAACATCTCAAGTACTCCATCATTAAAAAACAATAAAAAAATCCTATACCACCTGCACTTAAACATCTGTAAAAACCGTAATTTAAAAAATGGCATCGTTTGAACACGGACACTATCAGTACCATTACCGCACCTGGCGTCGATATATATTCAATTAGGCGAGGGCGGGCGGCGATGTTATCACTGGGCGGGCGGATAGTTGTACACGCTTTAATTCTGTGCTAAATGCAGTGAAGGGTTAATGTTGCTGATTTGATAATGGGCTTGCTAAATTCGTTTGAGAATTTTGAGGGTTATATTTTACTTAGTTGAGATTCAAGTGTATCTACTTTTAAAATATTGTACTATGACACAAAAGGTGTCTTAAGAAATACAATTTTGGGACACTTTTTTCTGTCTCAATAGAATCATGATTTTGAGTAGTAATAACCGAAAATTTCTTGTAAGCTGAAAACTACATTTCACCTTACAATAAAAACTGAAGCCTTCAGTTGCGGGTAACTATAGTTTTAACAAATAGTCTTCTTTATTATAAGTTATAACTTATCACGAGTGACGTTTGGCTTATGTATACCCTTTACTAAATTGTTACGAACAATCTGTACAACTCAGAGTTTCAAACTTAAGTAAAAAATGCTAATCTAGTAAATAATTATGTATCGACGACAGAAGTATTCTACAAGTGTCATGGCATATCTATAGACCTATAGTTATACAGAAAGGGTTACATCGCAGATCTCTCAAACATACTAATTCATATATTATAAATGCGAAAGTAACTCTCTCTGTCTGTCTGAATGTATGTCTGTCTGTCTGTCTGTCTGTCTGTTTCCTTTTCACGCTTAAACCGCTGAACCAATTGGGATGAAATTTGGTTCGAAGAGAGTTTGAGCTACGAGAATATACATAGTTTTTTTTTATCGTTCAGCGATTTCGCGCGACCATGTTCAGATCGTTGTTCCGCCTAGTTGCAGATCCAACCCTACGTCTACCGGTACGTGGTAGCCACTCAAGAACAAATTTGACATTACGATGTTAAATTTTTTTATGAATTTGAACTGTGGCCGGAAAAGAGGTCATAACCGGTTTTGATTTTGTATAGAACAACCGGTTTTAAAAGTGCAAAACTGGTTTTCCTCATAAAAAATCTACTAATACTATCTATAGATAATGTGTTTTCTTAGTCAAGATGGAACTCAAGTGGCTTAGCATTTTCTTCATGAAGTTTGTATGAACGCACCGCCGCTGCTAGTTATACACCTATGACCGCTTCACAATGCGGTGTCTATATAATCTGTGGTCGTCACTTACGTCGTTGTATAAAGGTATTGGCCATTAATGACGCTACTTTATCACGGTAAGCGAGCTTTTAGCGAGCTTATCAGGCTGCTTTGCATAAGCTGAGCGAAGATACGTCTTACAAGCACTATATTGAGTGTGGAGTAACAATGACAGGAATAAAGGCTTTGGATAGTCGCCATTTTTTTTAACCATAGACAAGTACATTTACTTGTATGGTTCGAGGTAAGTTCTAATACAAGAGACACTAAGAATGAGGGCTATTTTAATTTTAATTCGGTTTTATGTATAAACAGCAACGAAAATGGCTAAGCGAATGGAGACTATATGTTCATAATGAGATTCATTGCGAAACTAAAACGGGGTACATTCAACGTAAACCTATAGGTTTGTACCTAATTATAGAACTGTTAATAGTCTGTCAAATAATCCTGGATATAGCATAATGTGTTATAAAATAAGAAAACACATTTTTTCATGTAATATTCTAAAAGGGCCTTGTATTGATACTCTGATTATCGCTTTGGTAACTTTCGAGTTTATAGAATCATCTAAGTTTGATGTCACATTAAGCAAAGAAAATGATATCTTTTATTTTGTTGCCTTTAATTTACTCTGTTGTAGGGACCATTATGTAACTTATCAAATCCTAATATTTACAATATTGTAGTCTTGTTATAAGTGTTATTTTTACAAGCTTTTATTTAACTTGCAATGTATGTATGTTTTTTCGGGTGGAATCTTGCAAATCAATTTTGAAGCAGACATCTTTAACCAATTGTGCTGAAATCTAGCACACTTATATAAGTTCGGTGACAATGCAATATTGACCACTGACCTGATCTAATTCTGGACCCAGCTAGCTAAAGCAACTCCTAAAATACACAAGACACTCGTGGTGTTTACAATCCTTTCGATTAGTAGACGACGATTGTGCTAAAAAAGAACAGTCGGCAATAAAAGTTTGTACCAAAAATGTTATTTTAGACAGAAACTTATTATATTAAGTAGGCTTTTGTAGTTATTGTAATCAAGTACATGAACAAACCGCTGCCGTCCGCGTCTTGCAGCCAGAAGCGAGTGCCAGCGAATAATTAGCATCGCCGATACAATAAGAATGTGGTTGCCTTAGCATCTCAATTTGTACCCTCGTCTTTTTGCCTCGATAATTCCCATGTTTTGTATATTTAATTCGACGCAACACCTTTTATTGTCTGTGTTGAATATACAGTCTAAATGGGGTCCATGGAAAACGAATGAACTGTATGTATGTACTAATTTGCTCGTGAGTTCAACAGCTTAGACTTACAGCTTAGAGCTGAGATATAGTGATTTGAAAAGCATTTTTTAAATCTTGAGCATATTAAATAAATATTGAAATTAGTTTCTATAGAATGCTGTTGAATCTAACAAAAATATTGAGAAAGAAATCAGAATTATCTGTAGTATGAGCACCATTGAATGCAGTTAGAAGTGATATGATGTGTGTGCGTACGTTATCGGATATAGTGAATTAGTGACCCATGTGTGGGGCACGGACTTGTGAAGATAGATCGTCGTGACCCATTTATGGAGCACTGGACTGTGAAAGTATTAATTAATTATAATTTTCTATAAAGTGTGATGACTTTTCCAAGATTCGATACCGGGACCTTCCGCTTCATAGGCTAGGTCGCCACAGATTAAGCTAGAGTGCAGTTAAATTTTATAGCATACATATTCACAGGTCGGGTCTAGTGGGTAGTGACCCTGCCTATAAAGCCGACGGTCAAATACCAGTAAGGGCATTTATTTGTGTGTTAATCTAAATAAATTTGGCGAGAGTAGTAAATATCCTGTAAAAACCCAACCAGATCTTAGTCTTATTTATCAGACTGCGGCGAAATGAGCTGGGTATGTTGTGTCTTATATATCAGACTACGGCGGTTAAAAGGTTAAGTGCTTGTTCCTGAATCATAGGTCTTTTCTACGTATTTAAGTATATCTATACAATATATATTGCTAGCTGAGCCACAACACAAGCTCTTGAGCTTACCGTGGGGCTCAGTCAATTGATTTATTTATATATTTATATTTGATTAAATAAATACATTAATAGGTTTACAGCACATCTACATAACTCACACCAAAAACCCCATGCCACAATATAATTATAGCGCCTCACTCTTTATCGTTTCAAAAACGTTGAATGCCAAAAATAGCTCAAAAAATAAATTGAAAAGCCTCCAAACACCTCCCTGAAAAGCTTTTGAAGTCCCGAACGATCCGAGATGTGCCTACAGCACTAGGTCACCTGGCCGAACGACCTGGAAACAGGTCAGAATAGTTCAGTCATTCAATACAGTTCTGGAGGTTGCGGTATACAAAAGCGATTTTTTCTTTGTGGCCCGCCACTTATTGTATCAAACAGTTTAGGTTAATTTGTATTTAAACTTTCTCGTGAGACATAATATAATAATTAACGATTAACACGGTTCTGCTAACGTTTATTTAGTCACTCGCGCGACATGTTTCGGAGAACATAGGCCTCCATTTTCAAGCACTAAGAGTGCTGAGTGTCCGTTCGGTTCGCCGATCGCGTCTCCGGCCCGTCGCGCACTAACGCGCGCCCCTCTTAATGTCAAAACCGTATTGATGTCAAACAGTTTAGATTAAGTCAATACTAACTTATTAAATAACATAAAGCTAATTATTTGAATGTATCTTGTGACTTAATGAACTTGTTGTACACTTTTATGTAATTACCTAACTTACCTATATAAGTTGCTATATCTGCCAAAAACATTGGTTTTATTGCTTTTGCTAACTGACGGTACGTCGGGTCATTAACAAACATTTTGGGATGTTTTTATAGCTGTTAATGAAAATAATAGGCAGCACACTTTTTATTTAATGCCATTACACCATTTTATTTAATGTTGTACTCGTATTCAACCAAGAAGAAACCAAATTATTAATTCGTGCTCTTTTCCTAAGTATACTTATTTCAATTTATAAAGTTGTATACTATTTATTGTTTTCATTTGAATTTTTTGTGAGCATTCTACTCAGAATCATGAGCTCATTGGATCCTCACAGGAGAAAAAAAATCCTACATTTTTATATTTTTTTTATTAATTTTTTAAATTAACAATTTAAAAACTTGACCCTCACAGGACACATCATTTCTACCTATCCATAATATATATATGACAATTCAATGGTCATCATATCCCGAACTATCAATAAATCCACTCAAACTTGAACCCAACATCGAACCTCGTATTTTAAGAAAACTTTGCCAACATAAAGCCCCAAACTGCGCGCGAACCATCTTATCTCATGTCGAATGCGCGGGAGCAACATTTGCGGCACATTAGACGGCAGACGTGAAAACTAACATAACATAACAGTTTAATTAGAACTGCATCTAAGGCGTATTAGACGGCGTAAGGCGTAAGCGGAGAGCGATAACATACGCTACTTCTTCTTCTTATGGTGCCTCTCAAACTATTGACGACCGGTCTGGCTTAGTGGGTAGTGACCCTCCCTGCCTATGAAACCGAAGGTCCTGGGTTCGATTCCCAGTCAGGGCATTTATTTGTGTGATGAGCACAGATATTTGTTCCTGAGTCATGGGTGTTTTCTATGTATTTAAGTATTTATATGTATCTATTTATTATATGTATCGTCGTCTAATACCTGCAACACAAGCCTTATTGAGCTTACAGTGGGACTAGGTTGATTTGTGTAAGATAGTCCCGAAATATTTATTTTATTTATTTATTTAGATGATCGCGTGGTAGATACCGCCATTACGAAAACGATGTAAAAAGATACGCTTATCAAAGGCTTACAGCCAACCATAATGTCAAATTTTAATTTTTTATTGCTTAACTAACGAGATGATATGAAAACTTAACTTACTACTAAACTGTTAGTTATAATGATTAATTGTTTTTCCACGTATTTACTTGTTTCTGGTACTTAATAAAAAATTGACAACTGACTACTAATATAACTATAAATACTATTGCGACTACCTATACCACGAATAACATAACTAACGACTAATAAAATCTAAATTGTACATGTTATAAACGCTACATCGTCCAACTTAGACCACAAACAAGTTACAAACTTTCGGCAATGTCTCGTATTGAATCTGCGAAGTTAGCCGTATCAGTATCGAGATGTCTTACTCGTTGGAGGCTGCACGCTCCGGGTTACTTCGTGTTAATGTACTGCAGATACTTAGCTTTTGTTTACGATTAATGGTCAGAAGTCTGTGTTTTGGGTGCAATAACAATTGTAAAACAGAGGCGGCGTTCGAAAGCTATAGGAGTGTAAAGTCGTCTACTAACCCGCAACACTGGTTTTGCGCCACCCACATTCAGTGGTTTTTTTTTTAATAAAAGACTATTTATGAGAGGTAGGGCACAGCGATGACCATCACGCTTGAATCTGGAGCAGCCCGACTGGGGAAGTACTTCCTCCTTACAGAAGACCACAGCCATAATAGCACTGCTACCTTTCAGGTATGTAGTGTTGTGTTCCTGATGGTGAGTAAGGTTCCCAGAGCTCCAACCCCCTTTAAAGGCCGGCGCTCGCTTATGACTCCTCTGGTGTTGCGGGTGCCCATGGGCGACTGGAATTGCTTACCACCAGGCAATCCGTCTGCTCGTTTGCCGTCTAAGTCATAAAAAAAGAAGACTGACCAGAGTTTGGCTTCAGTCGCACCTGATGGTAAGTGACGATCAGGTCGAGGGTGTAGCACGCTGGTTCAGTAACCGGGAATACAGACGAAGATTCCTGGACTACTTTATGAGGTTATGAATTGTATGGAAATGACAGATGTTACAGAACTCAAGCTATTTGAAAAGAATTATAGTATAAGCGTTTCAGTTCAGCGAGGAAACGCTGCCAGCGAATTGTATGGAAATGACAGATGTTACAGAACTCAAGCTATTTGAAAAGAATTATAGTATAAGCGTTTCAGTTCAGCGAGGAAACGCTGCCAGCGAATTGTATGGAAATGACAGATGTTACAGAACTCAAGCTATTTGAAAAGAATTATAGTATAAGCGTTTCAGTTCAGCGAGGAAACGCTGCCAGCGAATTGTATGGAAATGACAGATGTTACAGAACTTAAGCTATTTGAAAAGAATTATAGTATAAGCGTTTCAGTTCAGCGAGGAAACGCTGCCAGCGAATTGTATGGAAATGACAGATGTTACAGAACTCAAGCTATTTGAAAAGAATTATAGTATAAGCGTTTCAGTTCAGCGAGGAAACGCTGCCAGCGAATTGTATGGAAATGACAGATGTTACAGAACTAAAGCTATTTGAAAAGAATTATAGTATAAGCGTTTCAGTTCAGCGAGGAAACGCTGCCAGCATCCTTGACACGATGCCACATTAGCTATTTTAAAATGACTTTTTAGTTTCTAAATTTAGTAAATTTTTCATAGTTTATATAAGTGAAATACATTTTTTTAATACCACAAAGGTGGCAAACAAGCATGCGGCCCGCTTGATGGTATTCGGTCATCGCAGCCTATGGACGTTTACAATACCGAGGCATCATTCACGCGTTGCCGACCCCATAAAAACCTCTTTACAGCCTTTTTGAAGAACCCCATACTGTAGTCCTATGGGATGACCTCCGCAGGA
This sequence comes from Grapholita molesta, assembly GCA_022674325.2. Classification (NCBI taxonomy): domain Eukaryota; kingdom Metazoa; phylum Arthropoda; class Insecta; order Lepidoptera; family Tortricidae; genus Grapholita; species Grapholita molesta. The sequence goes on along the minus strand of CP053124.2, from coordinate 3,140,028 downwards.
AGCTCATTCCACAACCTTAGCGTACGCGAGAGGAATTTCCTCTGAAAATTATTAATTAAATTATAATTATTTAATAAATAGTACCTATATGTAACAAATGTTTCTCCAATAGACTATTTAGTGAAAAAGCGTCTGCTAGTTACCGCTATTTTCACAACACTTTTTTCAACTCGCTAGAGATAGTGGACCGTGCGCTAGGTGTTTATGTATCGCTATCTCCCATCGCCGGAGTTGGGATGAAAAATGTTGAAGTTTTAAAGCGAAGTAAAGTTTAAAATACCGTCGGAAGAGATCGCCGTATCGCAAAAGTTCGAGATATCCGTGATGTGTGATGGCTGGAACCGATTTTTGAAATTGATGGATGGACCATGGTGTAGATAACGAAACAAAGTAAATATTGCACCTAAGAACAAATCAAATTATTTCTTATTCAATACTTTGATTTTTAAGTAGTAATACTTCTATATAAATTAAAAATTAAATAGGTGACATATACTTAAGAAAAAGTGACGCCTCCAGCTATCGAGGCTAACGCCTTAACCAATATGGGCGGGTGGATAGGAAAAACAAAAAAAATATAGAAATTAAATAAATATAGTAGGACACTCTGACACAAATTGACTCAGTCTCACGGTAAGCTCAAGAAGGCTTGTATTATATGACAGACAATGAATGAATTATTAGGACATTTTTTAAAATGGGATGAATTACATTTCTTGGTAGTATCAGCTTTGTGGTACAATGAGGAAATGCCTCCAGTACACTGGGCAATATGCCTCATGGGTCTTTTTTTTTAAATTTAGTAACTAGTTGATATAAGATTGTAATCCTTGTATAGTATTTGAATGTCTAAACTTTAAATTGTTAACCAGCAATATGGTTACATTTTAATTATCTATAAGGGCTTGAATATTTTATCGACTTCGGCTAGAATTTTTTGGAAATAGATTAAGTTCTCAAGTAAAGTCGCGGGTAAGTCTAGACGTTAATAAAGTTCTTATATGGCACAAAGATCAACATACATATGTATGGTCGATCGTAGACACTCGCGCGCATGTAGATAGCACGAGATTGCGCGCGCGTCGATAAGGGAGAGTGCTTTTAGAGATAACGTATGATTTAAGTCGGACAGACTTAAGTTCAAAATTCTCATTATGACTGGTGTCGAGTTGTTTTTATTTATGAAGCATCTTTTCTCTGTCTAATAGATTTTACAGTATTTGCATAAAAGATAATTATTTATCATGATCTTTTGTAGATTAACCTTTTGGGTTGTATGTCCTTTAAAAATGAATTAAAAAAATATCTCACAAACATACAGACCAAATAGTCGATGAAATTCTACTGGGTGTAATCAAACTGGTAATACAAAAATATATTTTCTGGATCTATTCGTGATTACGATCAACTTTTACTATGGGGTCACAAACGAATAATCAGTATAAAAAAAACGACCTGTCCATGCTAGCTGTAGTTGTTGGGCAGGTCATTTTTTAACAAATTTTTCAGTTATGGCTCCATAGTAAAACTTGAACGTAATCACGAATAGATTCAGAAAATATAACTTTGTACCACCATTTTGATTTCGCCTAGTATATCCGTACCGTAGTAAAGAGTTAGTACAATACAACGAAACCTCGATTCTTATAAATCCGAGCGCCCGCGACGTAAATTCTCTAATGATGTTTGCACAACCGAACTACTTTAAACAACGTGTGTCGCTGCGGGGACGAGATAACGATACCCGGCCCTTTGGAGTACACCGGGAGACAGACGCGACACTGGCACGTTATCGAGTATAGACAAAAAACAATCTTACACAAATCGACCTAGTCCTACAGTAAGCTCAGTAAGGCTTGTGTTATAGGTGTATATAGGTGTACTTCGATATATATAATAGATTGACACATATAAATGCTTAATTACATAGAAAATACCCATGACTCTGATGAAATATCTAAGTAATCTCTCAGGGTGTCGCTGCAAAAGGATGACGCATGATGACAGACGTTTGGAATAGACTGAGAGACCGAGAAAAAACTGACACATCATTGAGTACGAACAAACATGAATTTTTTTAAGTCGAACGTTGTTTTTGGCGTTAAATACAGCGTGTAAGATATGACACGTGATTCGCGATGTCCGCTCTTTGGAGTAGGCTAGGAGAACGAGGCAAAACTGACACGTTATAGAGTACAAAAAAACATGAATAACCTAAAGGTGAAATGTCAGTTTGATAAACGGAGATAATCTGCAGGAACAATAACAGAGATTTCGTTTTCAAAATCTACTTTAAGAAAATGGCGTTTCTCTCTGGAGATGATAAGCGATAGGTACCTACCCTAAGAAAAGTTATCGGAACGTGAGTGTTGCATCCATCACATTGTCTTATCTGCAGTGCGCACGCTGCACTTATTTGCACTATTTAGCTCTAGTTATATTTAGGATTAAGTAAGGGTTTACGAGTATGTTATCAAACCAATGTTACTTTATACAATAGTTTGGAACTAAACTCATCTTCCTCGCGTTGTACCGACATTTTGCTATTTAAGGCTCAGGCTTTTTTGGGACCCTGGGGTTCGCTTGGAAACTAATCCCAGGAATTGGCGTAGGCACTAGTTTTTACGAAAGTGACTGCCATCTGACCTTTCAACCCAGAGTGTTAACTAAGCCTTATTGACGTGAGTCCGGCTTCTTCACGATGTTTTCCTTCACTGAAGACTGGTAAATATCTGGGGAATAGCGAGTGGAAGAAGTTAGACCTGAAAAATTCTTTAGTACGAGCCGGCGTTTGAACCCGAGACCTCCGGATTGCCAGTCGCACACTCTTACTGCTAGACCACCAGTGCTTCTACTCCAGTACTCTACACCAGAGCACTATGTAATCAAATGTATATTTTTATAATAAATAAACATTCCACAAATATGTCCACTAGGGTATTTTGAGTAAATAATAATTTGTATTTTTACACGCGTGCTACATCAAAACTTAACTTACACATTTCGATTTCGTTTCTAGAACATAATCAGCCGAGCATTCCTTAACCACGTCTCCGCGCGACACATCTTATCATATCGTTATAAAAAAAGCTTTTAGATCTCATCCGAAACCATTAAGAGGCCCAAGAAACATCTGTTTATCTTTACCGGTTTAAATATATAAATTATAGGAACAATAACCCTCTGTAATACTTAGTACTGATAGCATGTGGTATAAAATCGTACTTGGTGATCGTTGTGTGTGTCCATTAGACTCTATATTTTGTCTGTGCCTTTCTGTGACATATAAAAAGTGACCAAGGCCGGTGTCCGAGGCAGCATTTGAACACGCACCTCCAGCATTCCTGGCTGACTAACTGACCAAAAAATTCAAAATATTTAATAAAATTAATTTGTTCCTTTCCATCCATAAACCTACTATCATTTGGACCTACTTTTATTCAAGAAATGATACTTCACGTGCCAACACTTTGGCATCTTCGTTATGTATTTAACAAACAGTGTAGATATCATATTTAAAAAGACATATATACCGAGTTTCAGTCAAAACTAACGGAAATATTATAGTCTACAGACAAAAGCACGGTCTTCATTTCTGGAAAACATTTTAATAAGTATTCTAGTATTTTTAGTTTTAGTTACAAATTAAAAACTAAGGTTAGCAATGACTAGGTATATTGACCGTCTTTTCTCGGGTCGTATTCGTATAAACAATGGATCCTCGTACAGTCCAAACTTCAGATAACAAACCATTTGGCCGATAAGAGATCGATTAGCCGACAGATAGGCTATCTGCTTCTGCCAGTCTGCTCACGATCACAGTAACCAAGGAGCGCCAGGCTCCAAAATGTCAAGGTTTTGTTAATGCTAAACTTTCTCGTTATAACCTCTCGTCTCGTCGCTCACAAACATCGTTATACTTATATCCCCTTAATCTGCCAAGAGACTTCTACCAAATTGGTTGAAATGAAACACATACATACATCATTTCAGCTGTATGCAGCCCACTGTTGGACATATGCTTCCCACAAATATGACTTGTATCAACTTGGGGGTAGTTGACATACTCGCCACGCCACGGTAAGTTGGCGACCGCAATAACTAGTTGCAGATTGGGTTTCGACGGACACTGCTGCCCGTCCGTAGGATTTTTCCCTTTGTCGCCTCTTACGACACCCGCGGGAGGAGATGGGGTGGTGCTATTCTAGTCGGCCGTCATCACACGGCACGTACGAAGTATTACAAAATGTACACAAGAAACGGTAATGTCCAACCCTTTAACATATCTGTCAAAACACAATTTTGGACCATACTGAATAGACGCGTGATCGTCTTATGTATGACGGATTGACATCTTAACTCTACCAATTTAAGGGTTACATACCGCGACCTAGTTAGAGTCGCGGGATACCGCTGGATGTGGAAGGCGCAGGATCGGTCTTCTTGGGTCGTTCTGGGGGAGGCCTATGTCCAGCAGCGTCTTTCGGCTGACATGATGATGATGATGATGAATTTAAGGGTTGGACAGGATGAGATTGAAAAAAAAAACATTTCTTTTTACTGTTTATTTAAAAGTTGAACGAATATCGTCCGTTATTTAAATTCCTTTTTATATACCTACTTCACGTATCTGGCAAATTTGATCGGAACAAGGATCCATCATAATTCATAATCTCGTACGAAGTTTCTCTTTACTATAAGTCTTCCCCGCCGCGTTAGTATTGAATACTGTGTGCCCTGGCTCAAAAGTCGAGTTTTTTAACTTGACTTTTGAGCGTCGAGAATTTGACTCATAACATTTTATACTGTTTAACACGAAGAAATGGTATTTTAGAAACATAAATAATATAAATCAATAATCGTAGATACCGAAATTACATATTTGGTGCAAAGATTTTCGTCCTCAAAGATTTTGAAATCAAATGCACGACTTTCAAAGTTTGGCTCTCCGTTCTCGTATGTATCAAATTCTGCTCCAAGCTTCAGATAACGATGCATTTGGTTGATACCAGAACGATTAGCTGATAGATAGATACGCTGTCCGCTTCTGCATGAGTCTGTTTTAGATCAATGTGTCCGGAATCCGGATCAAGACTTCAGTCAAGTGGTGTCGACAAGTTTTGGTATTTTGTTCGTAAAGTTATGGAGTATCGCCACATTCTAATGCTTGCTATAGTTGAGTTCCGCGAAAATCGAACTACGACAATTTCGGAAATGTTTCTCTTTTACTCCAATCAAGGCGTAATTAGGTTGACAAAGACAATCATTGGAAATTTGTGAAGTTCGATTATTGCGGTAGGCCTTCAGTTTGCTAGTGGTTCGAACGGTCCGAACAGCATGAACTGAGTTTACGTATACGTACGACCTTTAAAAACGGGATATTTTCGAATATTTTTATGTCGGGACATCACATTGTGTAAATAATAGTTTTGACAACACAACAGGCAATAACTTACCTAATCGCGTATCAAAATCTTAAAATATGACGTACAAAGCTACAAATTTCCACACTTCAATCGGCGCGTGGGCACAATCGAAGCATCTCCCGAACCCACCCGACGCGACCCGAGCGCCGCCGAACGTTGTTACTAGGGTTGTCACTGATTAATGATTCTGCTTTTCTGGTCACATTGCAACTGAAAAAAAGGAAACATTTAATGTTACGTATTCATAATTTTACGCCGTGGTAAAAGAGTCGTGTCTACATATTTTTCACACAGTAAAAGTATCTGTCCACGACTAAAAAAAAAATCCTTAATAAGCAGTGCATCTGAAAAAAAAACGGATTATATCGAGAGTACCTATTACGTTAAATGAAAATTGAGATCATTTTTTCATTTTCCATTTAGATAGATTCATTATGTTCGAGAAGCTGGAAAATATCGCGGCAACCGAAGACAATTTTAGTGAAATTTAAGTTTATATTATACAATATTCGCGTATCAAATTTTTTTTTGTTCGTGTCTCCTAAGAGACCCGACAGGCAACCCTAGGTCCTCTCTACAATCGCTGACGTGGGTGGGATCTAGACAATGAGCAGTAAACGTTGAGGCATAGAGCCATCTCAGAATCGCAGCCCAGCGATGTGTCGATACCGGCGGAATGTAGCTTTTTCAGAATACACCCCCTATCTGATGTGGGTACTCAAATAAATGCGAATTATTCCTTTGCAATACTTTGAGCTTGGGGTTTTGATACATTTGAAGTTAAGTAAACAAATGAAATATAAAAATAAACCTACCAATTATACTTAATATTATTTTAGTACTAAACCAGAAGGTATGTGTAGAATATACCTACCGATTTATAATTTCTGTTTTTTTACGTATACGACTGATTTTGAAAGAAAGCAAGAAAGAAAGAAAATATATTTATTAACACATTATTACACAATCACATACAAATAATACATAAGAAAATAAAATCATTATTAGTCCATGTGTGCTAAATGGTCCTCACTCAGCTTAAATGTCAGTGAGCCATGTGGCACTGTGCAATCCAGGTCTTCGGTGAAGCCCAATAGGTGGACTAGGCAGCACTATACAACGGACAAAATACTACTATTACAACATGATTTACTATTACTACACTAAAACTACAAAAAAAAACAATAAAAAACATTATGACAGCTACAGGAAAAAATCTTACAATACAAGGAAACAGCCTTATTTAATTATCATGTGTTTGTATGTGTGTGAGTATGTGTGTGGTCACGATTGCCTAAGAGTTTTCTTGATTTCGACATAAATTAAAACATAGAATGTATGCAGGCATGTATAACCTAACAAATAAGTCCTCAAAAATTGTAGGAATTCTTATTTCAAACCACATATCGATGTAATAACCTCCCAAACACGATTTTCCAAAGAAACAATAGCAACCGAAATGCAGCAATTAGGTCTTGCACCGGATCTGATCAGCTATTGGCCGATAGCGCTGATTTATGCTATCTCGCTCTCTCTTAATTTACTACCGCAGCCCGGCTCCGTATCGGGGATTTCCAAATTGGATTATTGATTCGGTTTTTAGCGTTTGGATGATTTTTTTACTAATTTTCTTAAGGTTTTATTTTAACATTCGGTGTGAACAAGTCCTTGAGTGGTAGTTTTTTTTTAATAGTTTTCTAGTAATCAACCACAAATGCATTGTGCCTCCAACAGTTCGTAATAACCATGTACTTCATCCTCCTCCTCCTCAAGTCGTTCCCTCACTGCTGAGGATCGTGGCTTCGACGGAAACGTTGCAATAGGCTTCTCCATTTATTGCGGTCTTCAGCTAAAAGTCATATACTTTTGGACCCGGGTATGTCCTTAAACTACGTCCAACAATGAGAGGTAGGGCACAGCGATGACCATCACGCTTGAATCTGGGGCAGCCCAACTGGGGGAGTACCTCCTCCTTACAGAAAACCACAGCCATAATAGCACTGCTACCTTTCAGGTATGTAGTGTTGTCTTCCTGATGGTGAGTAAGGTTCCCAGAGCTCCAACCCCCCTTAAAGGTCGGCAACGCGCTTGTGACTCCCCTGGTGTAACGGGTGCCTCGTTTGCCACATTTGTCATAAAAAAAATAAAAAAAACTTCATAATAAAAGTATAATAACCGTCGCCAAGTTACCTCCCTCGCCTATGGTAGGTATGATAAGCATGTGACATAGTAAACAAAACCTTCAGTTCGTAGATCGCTATCGACACGCACAGGGCTCCGTAAACAACGCGTGACACCACATGTAGACTAGGCTTTATGTTAAATAGTTCCAGAATATTCCATAGAAACGTGGAAAGTTCTCGAAAACGTACAACTCTACTCCAAATCGATCTTTTGTTTTGATATTGAATTTAGAACCTAAATTAAAGTTCATTACACGGGACTTAATCTCGTTAAAGGACGATTTCAGAAAAAAGTGTACTCTATGTATACTTAGCATGAGTTGTAGAAAAGTTAAACTGTTAGGTAGTGCAGCTAGGTAAAAGTTAGGACTATTTATGATTTTAAGCTTTGATTGACTCGGGAGTATTGTCCCTAAAACTGCAACCAGCAACCAAGAAAGGACAGGCGTTTCGTTTTAGAAAGCGATGAAACAAACTACGCTCGCCAATCCGCCTGCCAAGCGTGGCGATTACCCACCCAATATGACGGTCTAAGAGAAGCCTATGTTCACTAACAAGTACTGTGCTGACCGTGAAAGCAGAAGTAATCAACAGATTCTGATATGAAAAAAATTGACCCAATTTTTTTTCGTTACTATTTTTCAAACAATGAACAGGGTGGTAATGGAATACACATAAGAGACACTTTTCTCCTGGGTAGAAACACTGAAAAACTGGTACAGTTATGGTGCTATATTAAAAAACAATACCAGTAAAATTTAGGGCAATTCCATACCACCCCCTCATATATGACAACGTCAACAGTAAGCTGTCATAACTGATCTAAATAACTAAGCCTTAACTATATCAAAATCATTGCAATTCCAACCCTAACTTATACTAATTAAAGTAAAAAGTCCTATAGCCGCGAAAACTGTACGCGCGTTTTTACAATATCAAATCATCCGCTTGTCAAAACAATAAGAGCTTATGCCTCATACTTTCGAATGTACACCAAAAATATATCATCAAATGTACACTTTACTACATTGAAATAAGGTTTAAGATGTATTTAAATCTTTGACATTAATATGAATATGTCATTACAGTTTGTCGTCGACATATTCGTTGCGTGACTTTGATGGCGCGATAAGGTGATAAGACACGCGATGCAGCTCATGTTGTCATTTTGGGCGGATTGGACTTATCAGGCATGAAGAATGGTGCCGTGAATGGTTTAGGGGCACGGCATATTTATTTACAAGGTTTATAACAATTTCCATTGACCCTTCCAGAAAATTCTTAACAATTTTTCAGTTATAAAAATTCTGTGATACGCACTCCCCTTGCGAGTTCGCGTGGTATGTACACACACCTCTAACGGTTAAAAAATATATGTGTAAAGTGTTTATATAAATAAACAGTCATTTCTATGAGAAAGCTGTTATGAAAAGGCAAATGTAATAATGAAAGAGTTACTGCGATTGAAACTAGAGTAGCAGAGATTATTTTAAAGATATTTCCTTGAGTATCTCAATCTTTTGCGTTTTTCAGAACCAGGGCCAAGTGCAATCAGTGTAATATTTTTTTTTTGTCTTTATACGTAATACAGACTTATAATATAATAAAATTAAAACTAGCTGTCCTACTACGCGTCTCATTTGGTGGCGCTACGTCGTAGTTCGTAGCAATTAGCATGTAGAAAAAAACGTAGCGTACATACCTATTACAAAATAAATTGGTACTTATGAGTTAGACTAGTGCTATCTTAAGAAAGAAATGACATTGCCCATGAACTTTATTCCCTTGACTATAAAGGCGTTGTTCAGATATTTGTGACGTCCACGACTCCGATACATCTGATGGCGACTGTCCATCCATACATTTGACAAAACTTAAGTCTGAGTTAACGGCTAACAGTGGCCGTAATAATCTACCCTACCCCTATTACTTATAGTATTAATAAAAAGATTACCATTACTATTACATTATATACTCGTACAACATTATTCCTACATTGCAACGCCATCTTTTCAATTTCAACTCATGAATAAATTGTTTACTTACGAAAATATGTTTGCTTTCAGGTAAGTCCACAACACTAACGTCCGCGGCAATTTGCACAACGCAGACAACGCCGCGGGACAAGCTAAGCGACGACTAATGCTCTGCTAATGTACTCTTCTTACTTTTCAAGTATGATGAATGAGATTCTGTGAGCCTAATATGGCTGGTTAGAGGTAAATCATTTCAGTCTGAATAATGTTACATGTGTAGGGAAATATGGAATCTGAATTCTGTAATATTTATGTGATACTAATGAAGAGGGGAGGACATTATTTGTATCTGCGGCTGTTACTGAACCAGCGTGCTACACCCTCGACCTCGTCGACACTTACCATCAGGTGCGACTGAGGTCAAACGCTGGTCAGTCTTGTATAAAAAAAATATTTAATGCATTTAATGGCTTCACAGTTGTGAAATGTGGATTCTTAGTCTAATAAGCCCACATGTTGCTTACATATATTGCAATTTCATAAATATGTTTATCGAATTTATTTTAATCTGATTCTATTTCATAATTTGAATATTTTAAAAACAGTAATGTTAATATTGTCTTCGGTTGCCGCGATAATTACTCATGAAATAAAACAACTAAAGCGGATTAAATCGCGTATACTAATTTAAACTTCATCCCGACGTTTCAAGTCTGAAGTAACAGTAATGTAACTTCAGACGAGAGAAGAGTTACTAAAGAATCTTCGCTTATAGTAAACGGATAATAATAAAAGTTGGGTGTAAAATCCATCACTTTAGTGCACATGAGCTATAACGCGCTTTTGGTAGCTGTTGCCAGCCCTTATTTTATTATAATAATAGAAGACACTGAGAAATTTCAAGCACGTGAGCAGTTAAACTTCGCAGTTTCCCCCCATTATTATAGAAACTGTACCCTTAACTCCTATTCTATAACCACAAAGCCGCCGCCTTCAAATTCAACCATAAACCAAATAAAATGCGCATAAAAACTTTACAGGACAAACGAAAACATCGATTCATAACACAATACAATCTATAATCGAATAAAAAGCCACTGGCCACACATCGAGTCGGTCGTTGTGGTGTTATCGGCGATCCGAGTCGCGAAGACAACTCAAAAAGTACCTCAGATAGATATCTCAGAGTAATTTGTTCGATATTTGAGCAGAATTATTGGGTTTGAGGTTAGATTCTGAGGTAAGCAACGGCGGACAGATTAAATCTAATAGACTTGGCGGTTAACTGTTACCGGAGCTAATACAATAACAAAACAGAGTTTTACTTCCTTAAGTACAAATCTTAAAGAACATCAGCGTCTCATCAAACATCAGACAAAAACTTAAAAAGTAAATTAAAAGTTAAAGGGCTTGAAATTTTTTATATATTATAATGATTATTGATTAGAAACAAGGGACAAGGACAAGGGTATTGACTAGCTACAATTTGTAATAATTTTGTAAAAAAATGTTTTAATAATTATTTGTCTTAATAAAAAATAAATTATATTATTGGAAATAGCTTCAAACGGGACATGTAAAGTTGAAGGGGGAGGAATTTGCCCAGCAATGAGAAACTTTATAGACTCGATAAAAAATATGATGTTGAATTTTTCTTCATTTAAAGATATTTTTCTCGGTAGAATATTAAAGGAAGCTTTACCTAAAGAAGTAGCCTCAGGTCACTCTTGACTTTTAATGTAAATATATAGAAGTGCTGCAGTATGCCGATTCAAACAATAGTAATTGTTCTTTGCTATTGCCGTCTCGACCATAAAGCCTTTGGCCACAGCGACAACATGATGCATTCCCTACGATATCGGTTCGCTATTAATTCAGCATCGCTTTCGGGCGGCACCTAATTGCCCCCGCAAAATATCGTTGACATTTCTACGCCACTACATAGCCAAGCCCTTTACATAAAAAATAAAACAATATAGACTTTAAGCACATAAATATAAAGATGTGCACAGCAGATTTTATAAGGTTGTACGCCGTCTTCCAAGCGCGAGACCTTAGCAGTATTGCAAACTAATTTGAGCGGTATATTTATAGGGATAAGGTTGTGACTGACTGTATCTGTGTGTTGGTAAGTCTGTGTTCGGATTTATAAGCCCGCCTGTTCAGACGCGTGCTAAGATATTTATGTGAAGAATGCGCTTTTGTTGGAAATTTGTAGTCGATTTGTTAACGAATGGCCGGGTTTATTACAGTACAGTTTTGATAAGAGATAAAATTAAGTATCGAATTAAAATACGAATGGGTTACATTAAAGGACAGATCTTTCCTTAATCTATTAGTTTTAATGACAGCCGTGATACAACTATATTTAACTTACGTTTTTAGAGGACTCAGATCTACCCTTCTACGGATGCTAATGCAAAATTAAAAATTATTATCCAAATTAAAAAATATATATTTTTGCAGTCTCTGTCCAAAAAAAGAAAGAGCATTCATACAAGATTAGTAAATCTCTTAATGACTACACCGTGGTCAACCAATTTAGTAATACACTCAATGTAGAGTGTAAATAAATAACTGTACGAAAAATACAATCTCTATTTATCTTACAAACAACAGTTAGGCTGGTTTGTAAGGTAAATAGAGATTGTATTTTTCGTACAGTTATTTATTTATTTACAACGAACTATATCTACTCCATTTTTTTTAAACAGAAAATTTTCATTATTTTTATTCTGATGAATTACGCTCGGATCTATTGGGCTGCGCACGATCAGCATACAATGCGCGCATCGTTAGGGCGATCGACGCGACGTATCCGCGCCATCTTGACGCGAATAATTTGCTCCACCTGTTGCCTGACGTGTATGGAAACCAGGCCCGGTTGTGTATGGTCAGACTTCCGAAAACTAGGTACGCTCAAGACTGACAATAAGCATAGATGCATGGAAAAACATGTATCCAAGACTTTACGGCAGAGTGACAGAGCCGTGGCTACTTTTTTTTTACTCATTCAATCTAGGTATATATTTTCAAACGTAACGGTACAGGCAGCCATCTTGATTTCTGGGTAACAGTGAAATTAATATGAGATAATTGACGGCTTGCATACATATTTTCAGTGAGATATATACAAAATGGATTTCCGACAATTCCTTTTTATAGAAATTAGAATATATATTAGAATATTATAGTAAATCCCGTGTATAATTTGCATTAATACGGTCACACACCTAAAGGTCACACGTATAAAGGAATGTTTTTTATGAATAGACACTTTATTTATATTAAAAGTGTTGTTTAAAATATTTACATCCTTAAATAAACCTCTAAAATAGTTTTATTGCCGATAAAAATAATGTAACATTTTCTTAGTGTAACCTGTAACTGAAAGACATATTTTATGATGAACAATATTGTGTTCAAAATATGTACATACTCACTTAAAAAGAAAATAAAAATGTACTGATGAAACTACGGCGCGTAGAAAACAATCGTCTATTCCACAGATAAGTAAAACATGGCTACCGGACAAAATCGAGATAGTGCCGATCGGATCGGACAATGCTAGCCTCATTAGCCGAGTCGATACCGCGGGAAATTGTGCAATTCCAGAATCGAGCGAATCGATACTCGAGTAGACGATCGATTGCGATGTCATTGGCTGTTTACATGTTCCAATGAAAAAAAAAACTTATCTGTGCAGTGTGCAGCCAGTATGCAAACTTGTATTAAAATTTTAATGTGCTAGTAGGTAGGTACACTCTAGATGCATTTTGTTAAAGGCGACTCTAAGACCGTATAAAGGTGAAATTAACGAGTTCAAGCTGTCAAAATCATTGTAATTTTTTAGAAGTACCTAAATACAAAATTAACAGTTACATAAGACGACACATTTAAGCCAATATTAGAGTAGTTTTGGCTTTCCGGCTATAGCAAAGTATTTGTATTTAGGCAAAAAAAATTGCATAAAAAAATGAAAAATAAAGAAAATACTTGGCATCCATAGACAAAAAGTTAACGTCGTTCGAATACGAAACACTTGGTAATAAAACGCAATGTTACCTTAGTACCTACATTCCACAGACATTAAAATTTTCTAAATTTGACATGCGTCTTGTTATTATTTGTTTTTAAATATTAGTAGTAATCCGTTAGTAATCCAATTCACGATCTGCCTATAGGTAGAATTGTGCGTTCGTGATTCATTCTCTCAAGCCGCTTAATGCCGAGTGAGTCATCACGTGGGATGAAGGTGTGAAATGTCTTATTTCTGCAGCTGCTTTTAGCTTTAAGTGTGCTTTTTGTTTGATCGCGTTTAGGTCAAGATTCAAGTGATAGGTAACTACTTCAATATTGGAACTTGAGTAATGATATGTTAAAATAACTACATAAATAAAGATTATAATTGGAAAGAAAACTATGCCCAATGCAATTAATTAATATGAGACGCCGGTTTGGTCTTATCCCTCATCACTAAATCTTGACCTTTACTTTACCTTACTTCTATAACCTTTATGATCCAGGGTTTCTCTACACCTGTTTAAAACAAATTGACAAACGAATTGATCAACGCATTTCCCTCTTACCACCCAATCGCATGAAACTTTTTACAAATTTTCCGCGATCGCCGATCATAAGTTCAAATGTGGTCACGATATCCCCGGTTTCGGCCTGATCCTCCGCAGCGGCCTCATAATCTGCTCGCCCAATAAAAAAACAACCCTATCTCTCCCAACATTGTGTCCATAATCCTCCGTCCCTTTGTTAGTTATATGACGTTCTGTCATCTGCTTTAAATATCAGTTCCACGTAAGCCGCAAGCGAGCACCAAACCATTACCTAACCAAACAAAATCAAGTTAAGATTGAGTTTCAGTTGCTTATAGAGGGCTCATAAGTCTTTTTGAAGTTGTTGGGTAGTTGGCGCTATCGGCATCACCTTAATGATGTCTCGATGGTGGATAGCCATTGTGTTGGATGTAAATTTGTAGCCGTCGGCGCGGGGTAATGATGTGAGAACAAACTGAGATCCAGATAGCCTGATCGGGATCGGCGGATTGTGTTCCAATTTTGAATCGCGGCCTTTTTTAATATTCCGTTTTGTTCTGGAATATGACGGCATAATGGAATGTAGTTGCGGCTGCTTTCGAAATTTAAATAAAGGAATGGATGGTTTGATCCTACATTTCACTGAGGAAGCTTTGAAAACGAGATAATTTCAACTTGCGGATTTTATGTATATTCAAGTAGTCACTTTAACTAAAGTGATCTGGATTAACAAGCCTCTATTGTCAATTAAAATACAGCTAAGCAGTACAATAAGTACTTATTATTAAATCATCAACTGTGTTGGTTTCGGCTTCGTGTACACTTGCCAAATGCCCGGAACACCATTGTTCTGTGTACCCACTAAAAAAATCATTAGTACTTAATCGATGCTTGTTGTTGAAAGTAAATCTACATTTATATACGACTATACATAATTAAGTAACATTTTTCAAGAGAATTTCGTGTTAAATATTACACATTCTCATTAGTCTAATTTTGTTAATCACGCAACAAACTGACCAAGTCCTAACGACAGCCATTTATCTTTACAACTCATTAGGAACTATTTAGCAAACCTTTTTGCGAACAAACTGTATTCAACTAAACGCAAAAACCCTTCACGTACAGAGCACAAACAAAACGCGTCTGAAAACAAAATGGCCGCTAAAATGTTCCCATCATGGCGTCATTAGCTTCGGTTATCGCACTATTTTGTCGAATAGACAAAATTTTCAGTCTTTCACCGTGCGTCCACGTAATGAGGGTAAATGATGTTTCAGTGACGTAAATATAGGAACATAATAAAGTAAGCAAATTAAATTTGGTTGAGATAATTTGTAGTCTCAATGATTAAATAATAGGTTATCTCATTCACGGGAGCTCTCATCTCGTGTAATACTCGTTAAATAACCTGGATAGTAGCTATGCATGTAAATGGCAATCTATACTATATTCATTATCTGACTAGGTACATGGTTCTAATAGGTTATTTTATTGAAAGATCAAATCGTTTGTATTGCCAATAAAAAGTAACAATAAAATGTTATTTGTAATATAGACTAGACAACAACCCTGCAATAAAATCTTCGGACAAAAACGTCTTTATCGATTAACGATTCTTTTTTACCGATTAATCGGAGCTCGGCGCCATGCGAGCTGTTTTATCGATGAATTATCGAACACTTGCTTTTAGCCGTGGCTCTAATCTCATTCTACTATACTTATATCTCAACGCGGAAATAAGCTATATATGATAATGTGTATTGGTAAATGATTACAGGACACAGGCTTGACAGCCTAGCGGTAAGCTTAGATGCGACAGTCGCAAGTTCGAACTCTGGATCATAAAGAAAGTTTCTAGGGCATGATGTACCTATAATTTCTTTTTTTTTCTATTTATTATTTCTTGTGGCGTAGAATATTAGCGTGAGAATACAGGACTGAATTACTAGTTTTTCCTCGGCAAGGCCAATGGTAGTTTTGTTAAAAATAGCATCTAACCTAATTGTAGATTTAGGATGTCAAGCAGACATCAGGTTCCAAGATGGCAAATATCGTCATTTTAACGAAATTTGTTTTTAATTTGCGGATGGTTTTAAATTTATTAATCATCATGTATGATCTTATTGATCTTAATTTACTTACTTCATCTAATATAACAACTTTAATTTAAAAACTTTCAATATAAGAAAACCTTCGTTTTGTTACTTATACATGAATATGGTTGCATTTATTGGAAACATAATTATTAATTACATAGCAAATAAAATTATGTATAAATCGAAATTGAAAAATCGCATTAGCTACTTACGTAAATATTAGGCCGCCACTGAAAAACATGAAGTTTAACTACTTTCTCGAACCGACTAACAAATCGAGTAGTTTAGTTAACAATTTCAAAAACAACCGACTACAATTACATTACGTATCCAGAATTAAGTCGCTCCCAACCAAAACATCTTTATCGATTATCGATTCTTTTTTTCGAATCGACTAATCTGAGCCGAGTGTGGCGCCGTCCGATCGGTTTATCTCGGAATTATCGAAGACTAATGCACTGCGCAAGATAACGCGCATAAGAGCGGGTGCAGATAACCATGGTAAAAATAGTTTACACGCATAGTTTGTATGTGGCTTAGGGTTACCAGGGCACCTGTTTTATTCAGGTGTCAAAAAGCAGGTAATTTTTTTTTTGACAACTTTGCAAGTACGAAACAGTCTCTTGCGTCTGGTACTTTTACGCAGTAGTTTCTAGTAAGAACACAGTTTGGTTTATTCTGTATAATAAGAACTCTTAGTGAAAAACTGACCAAACTTGTATATTTACCTGTCCTGATGAATAGTTGTCTAATGTTTTACGAAAACTGATGGTTTCACACACGTTTACTTAGTCACGATAGGTTAAGTTTCATTTTAATTGGCATGTTCGTAGTTGCTATGTATCCCTACAGTTGAAAACTCCTTTGATTTTATTAAACTGGTTAAATATATATGCTACTAACCTTTCATCTCACAACCCTAATGACATTCTTAAAAACGGAATACCTCCGAATTCCAAATTCAAATTCAAACTTATCGACCGCCGAAAGGAAATACATCTTCCTTATTTAAATTGTCATTACGAACTCTTTCGTTTATCCGAGCGAGATGGCAATAATAAAAATTATCTGTACAAATGGGCTGGGATTATTCGACAGCATAAATTCGGATTGGACCAGTGGTAGAGGAGATAGGACAACGGTTTTTAGCCTTGTAATAGATAGGGTTACCGACTTTGTTGACTTTTCTTGTGTCATTGGTTTAATTTAAATTAGGTTAAATCAAATTTAGAGAGCATCCAATCTATCATTCGATTAACCCGACTACTAGTATATGGCTGGAAATAGACAATCTGTTTCACAAAGTCGAAGATCATCCTTTGTGTGCTTATTAAATTAATTTATACCGTTATGTACCCAGCTGATGATAAGTACAGATGTAGATAGTGAATAATCCTTTCCTTTCGTATTTTCTCGGAAATGTTCGTTTTTGTCTTACTACTTCACTCGCACTCAGTACCCATCGAGACAACGTAGGGAACGGTCGCATTGCAAGAGGAAGTATCTATATAGAGTAGTTAATACCACAGAAATATTTTGTTGATATTTATGTTAGATTTTGTGATAAACTTCATGGACTCGTGTATTAATGCAGGCCACCTATATTTTGATAGACTCTTTACATGTCACTCTTGTCTGTCAATTTTGTAAATAATAAACATTGATTATATTCGATCCACATTAACAATTTATAACAGACATGCCGAAAGCACTAAGAAAAGGGAAACGTTTAGATCGGCAAGCCTGCAAATCAATCTACCTCCAATAGTCCGAAGTCGGCAAAGTTGGGTAGACCAAATAAATTATTTTGTCTAGGTCTTGACGATTTTGACTACAACGTTATACGCCGATTAGTGTATAATTTCCATTTGATATACAAACAAGTAAGTACGTTCATCCAATCAGAAAATCATATTTATTTATATTAATTTTTCTGCTGGTTTGTTTTGTTGTGTTGAGGTGTCTTTTTTGTTATGTCATAGTATTTTTAATTCATTACAAAAATTTATTGTTATTGAAAAAGGTCTGCAAAATCCTACTGTAGTTTTGACTTATAGTTAGACTTTTGGGGTTCCAATCCTTATAGAATCATTAGATCATCCCAACCGTGTCCCAATCAGTGCGTTTTATTGAAATAAAACGTCCTCGGTAACTAGTTATATTTTTGTTTACCTAACGAATTCTTTATATGATAGAATCGTGGTGGTTTTAACATCTCAGTGTAATATACGTCAAACGGGCAGTTTGACATTTGACATTGATAAATAAAGTATGCGATTTATTTGATACCTACACGTAATTTAATAATACAGTAATTCATAGACCATTCGGGTGTTATCGTTGTTACGAATTTTGCCGATAGGAAAGGATTACTCACTACATCTGTACATTTTTTGGGATTATTATAATCGTTAAAAAAGTAATAACCCTAACAACCGAACATTCCTATTAATTACAAATCTCACCCCTTTCACCGGCGGCGAATAGAGAAATATTTTAAACTCCAATCCTTTAAAAAAGGAAAGCCCAGTATCGGCGCAGACTCAGCAGAGTTATTGCACAAAAATGCTAATGCTCAAATCTCGGCGCTTGCAATCGGTCGCCACTTTTTACACCGCCATCCGATTTTTAGGGACTCGGTTTCGACATGAGAATTTCCGTACAACAGTTCTATGATTCGCTTAAAATTCATGATTCAGAGCTCTGACCTCTGTACTGATTAGAAACTGGCATTTTGACTCACCGTCGTTATCATCAGAGAAGACGGTTCTGCGTGTGAAGTATTTTGATTCTAGATTTATCCTCCTTCTGGGTTGTTATAATGGAAGAATAGCTTTGCCAGCTTTAGTTGTATCCCTATTGTGACTAATTTTATTTTATTTGTCATAAATTAATTTTCTTTATAATATACTACTATTTTTCTAGACGAAAGTTGTCTACAAGGACTAATCCCACAGTCATACGAGTATATAAGTCAAGATCACATAATAGATCTTTGGTTTGCCTTGTTGACGCACTTTCTACACTATGTTCCTACACATATCACACGATGAATAAGAAGACCTCTGTTAGCATACTATACGATGTCCCAGATTTGAATACTGAAAATTATTCGTGTTTATCTCTAATATAGTTCCTTCCCACAGTTCAAAAGTTCCTTAAGCTCATTAAGAAAATGCAAAGCCATATCTACTCCGTCTTGCCTCTGATGAAAAATTGACCACTATCTATTTCACGAGATTGCAGAGCTAGGATAACTTTGTGAAATTGACACAAAAATATGTTTGAATTTACAAATTAAACATTTTAAGACAAACTTGCGTACAGCTAGCGAGAATCTACTAGCACAACGGAATCCCTATTTTAGTAACAGCACGCACTTGCCAAGTCCATGCTCTTACACATCACCTTGGTTTATTTTCAACTCGTGTGTTATCGATATAACGGCCATGTTATTCGATTAACATCGTAGCTCGATCCCAATCGCCGCAGTTTTCTTTAATTATACAATTTAAATTGCGGCCACCACGTATCAGCGCCATCTCGCGGCCGCGCTAGCAATTTTTCAAGATGGCGAACACCGATTAAAAAGTGAATTTATTAATACATACCGTGTACGTTTCTCGCGCTTATGAAACTTGTAAAAAATATGTCGCCACAGGTTTATGCGATTTATTCATTAATTCAATTGATTTCTTCCATCTCCGCTTTATGACTTGGAGCAATAAAATAAATAAAGCTTCATGAAAGTTGTAATAGGGAGCATCGTTAGATCGATCCATCATTGGCTCGTTAACACGTCCGCTTAGTTTTTTTTTAAGCCGGCTAGTGTTGTAGCTAAAGCGTTTTTATTGAATACCGATTCGACGTCGGTAGTAATTGGTCGGGAGTCGGTGTTAACACGGTGTTTGACGACGAGACGGCTAATTATTTTCGTGTCGTAGGCGTTCGGAGATCGTATCGCCGAACAAAAGAAAACGGATCATTTTGACGCGATTGTTTCATTCGAACAATGACTTGTTGGTTTAAACGCTATCTGCTCTAGATACAAGCATGTAAGATGCCGTTTTTAATTTCCGATTTCGTAACGTATTGTTAATTTGTAACGTATCTTTGATCCGAATGCATGCATTATCGGGGTAATAGCGATCGGGCGATATCGTTTGTAGGACGTCATGATTTCTGCAAATCAAATTACGAATTCCGTAATACGTGTCAAAGCGCCCGCTATCGGGTCTCGCGCAATCGGATATTAATATTCGATCTTCGGCATTCGATTCGTATAATTAAAATTGAGATCGATTCGATTGGTGCGGATGCCGTCACGTAGTACATCAGAGGCGCCGCCCACTTTTGACGCCTACGGCGTATACGCAGCGTTTATTCCGAATGCTTTAAGAGTCGATAATTTATATTACCAGTAAATAATCCCAGTTATACAACTGTAAATATATTACGCTATGTACACAAACGTGGCGCTGCGGGCCTGCGACACTTTAGTGGTTATAGTCTGGCAAATGGTTATAGTCTTCTTTGCTGTGAAATAGTCACTGGTAACCTATATCTTCACTGAATTCTCTACACTCTACATTTCACACCGGTTAAGTTTACTTTTTTCACAACGCGCGTTGACGTCCCAAGAAATTTTCGACTACACGAATATTTCACATGTTACACGTCTCTTCAATCCCAACTAACACTTAGAATGAAACAACCATATTTTTCCTCTTATTTCATCATAAATGCAAATAATTTAAATTTGATTGCTTTGCTTTAGGAGTTAAAATTTAATTATTTTAATCATTTACATGCTTCTGTGTGGACCGAATACACTGAACAAAACATAATGTAGTATCTGAATAAAACTGTATTCTTGTGAATACATGCTGATACTGATTGCTTGATAAAATACCTGTACCTTTTATTTACTATGAAAAAGCTGGATCTCGAGGTCATATTTACACTGGTTTCTCTGAGCCTACGACTTAGTAAGCAATGAACACAGCGTTTCTTGTTTATTTATCGCGCGATTATCAATCGTTTCGCGCCATATTGGCAGCCATTTTGTCGAAACGGTAATTATAATAAGTGGTTGAATTTATTGTCGATTCGGCGAAGCCAAGTACTCAAATATGTGTTGAGGTACCGTGGCTCCTCATTGTTTACCGATATTTTATTTTATTCGCGAATCATAAACAAACAAAAATTATGTAAGTAGGTAGCTTAGGTTATATCAAGATGTTATGTTATGATTGTATTTTATTTAGTAATACTGTGATGTGATGATTTATATTCTTGTAATATTCTAAAGTTAAATGCTAATATCGTTGGTAATACCGTGGGTTTCAGTTTTTTTTATACGAGTACAAGACTGACAAGCGCATCGTTTGACCTCAGTTACACGGTTACACCTTATGGTAAGTGTCAGTTGTGATTTTAAGTTGATTCCAAAGCTCGTATATCTCAAAACAAACAGTAGTCGCTTCCCGGTGAAGATAACTGGGCCTTGTCCCAATAAACCATCGATAGTTCCTCTTCGATTGGGAACCCCAGAAGGCAGTAGTTTTTTTGCCATATCTTGGGTGTAGGCTTTGAGCCGTGCGAAATATGCTGGGACAAACATGAGGTGGATAAAATGATGTACTTACTGTTCGCTTCACGATTCTGGTACTGTCACCATTAGATACATCGGGCAGTGGAGATGGTCACAAATATCTGAACATGCTCTTTCTCGACCTGTAAATAGAGGCGTTGTTCAGATATTTGTGACCACCTTCTCTCTATCACAGCTTCGATATCTGATGGCGACTGTGCGAAATAATTAATGATTTGGTATTATCTATAAAGTTATATGACCTATTTTAGAAAGTTATATAGGTAACCTAACCTAACTTATTTTTTCTGGAAATAGGCGCCTTCAACTTCTTTGCTTTGCCTAAACGTTGATGTAGAGAATGCTTCGTAGCATTAAGTACTTTGTGTTTTGTGCAATAAAGGTTAATTAAATAAATAACATTTAACTGGTTCAATTACGAAAGTAATTACGTATCCAATTCCCTTCAAAATATCCTTTGTTATTAATCAAAGGCAGTCGCATGTGTTCGCGGCCGTATCGCGCGTTTTGCATAGATTTAAAAAGTCGATAGCAATGCAAATGTGTCGTGTACCGTGTTTACTTGTTCTACCACTTGACTGCCTGATGGTAGATCTTATGCGTTAGTAATAGGGTTGAAAGTCGGTCAGTTATATATGTCAACTGTTACTGAGTTACAACTGTAATATACCTGGACTTGTGGACATTCACTTTGTATTGTTCTGAACTTAAATCTTTGGTAACTCAAATCAAAGGGAATTAAAAAAAATATAATCACTATTGACAATTGAAGTACCTAATTTTATTAGATTCTACGATAGTCTTAGTCTTAGAACGATAAGAAAAAGAAAAGAAAACAGTTGTATTATTTAAAAAAATCTTGATATATAAATGGCTACGTTATTAGGCTAAAGAATGGCGAGTTCATATAACCCGATTCGCGCCGGCTTAAGATTTTTAGTATATGTAACCAGTTTTCATACGTAATATTAATTGAATAAATAATAATACAATTAATATTACAGGACATTTTTACACATATTAACTTGTAGTTAATTTATTTATATGTTATGAAGAAACGTAAAGTCATACTGATTACAGTGGCGGACATTGAACCAAAATTTGGAAATTAAATCAGTCACACGAAACTCCTTCACGTGCCATGAAATGACATTTAAGAATGTACAAAATGGTCTAGACTCACTGTAGACTTGGAGAAGAACAAGCTCCTCAAGAAAACGTACTGTGCGAAAGAGCAATAAAGAAAGGACGAGGTCTCACTCACACATCGTATTGACTTATTGTCAAGTATTATTTTTAAATGACGTCAATACTGCCTAATTGAAACGAGATGGAGTTCCTTACAAACCTTACTTAGGTTTAGGTTCGTGACTATTTGCTAACTAATTGTTTTGTAATATTATACGCGTAGAATGTAATAGTGGGCTGCCAATTATGTGCTGACATTATTTATTAACTTTTTCTAGTTATTACTTTGTCCGCACAACGGCCCAACAGGAGCACAATTGCTAGAAATATTGTCCATCATTGGTTTAATAGATTAGGATATACATAGGATACATAGCAGTCAAAAAAATATTTTATATTAATATTAGTGTTTTAAGACGTGGTTTAAATGGTGATGAGTGACACACGATATCGAAGCCATGGCAATAAGTGACAAAAAATAGTTGATTTAGGCAATTAATACATTTTGTCTGTAATTAGTTTAACATTAAATTCATACGCATCATAGTTAAAGTAATGATTTCTATAATTTTTTTCTTTAAGCGTGCTAATAACCTTTGTGTTTTTTGGCCTTACTCGTTATTTAAATCAGAAAACTAAATAATGCGTAGTAGTTATTTCAAAAAAATACCATATTTATTAGCCATACAAGTACAGCATGATTTGTAGCAGCGATCATTCTTTTCTTAATATAACCACGCCCCGTCGCGCGCCTGGGCCTCATGACTACACTTAAAATAAAGTGCCAGTGCTGCCAACCTGACACATTAGTATTTATGAAGGCAACTAGCTGACAGAACTAGTTATTTTTTACGCATATTTAGTACCTTCCCTAAAGTCTTTTAATTGATTATGTTTTAGAGGCTCTTTAGTGAGTAGGGGAGGTAGGGGTGCATTGGACAGTCGGGAGGCTTGGGCACCACTTTGTAAATGTCTCGATATTCGCTATTTACGTT
The DNA here is from genome assembly GCA_022674325.2 of Grapholita molesta. Taxonomy (NCBI): domain Eukaryota; kingdom Metazoa; phylum Arthropoda; class Insecta; order Lepidoptera; family Tortricidae; genus Grapholita; species Grapholita molesta. Next base: position 3,115,997 of record CP053124.2, on the reverse strand, counting down.
TATTTATTAAAGAATCTAGTAAATTAAGAGCGTTGTTATTAGTTATGACAACACCCTCATTCAATTTACTAGATTCTCTAATATCTAAACCTGTAGCAGATACCGAGACATTTATAAAGTGGTGCCCAAACCCAAAGCCCAATGCACCCCTACCTCCCCTAGGTATTATATTCTGTGTTTAGAGTCCTGCTAATTATGTCTTACGATTTTATTTCGCCGACTTCAGAGCAATTGGACATATTTTTATATAAATTGTATACACTTGACTATATTCCTTATCAACTCGGTACCAGATAGAGTCACTCAGACAACGGTCAGGCCTAGCTGAGTTTCTTGCTGGAATAGTCTCAGCGAGCTAGAGTTAAGGCTAAGGTCTCCTATAAACGTTATCGGCCGCTTACAGCGTCTGCGTCACAATGTTTACTATAGAAATGTACTGATGTGGTCTCTTTCACACGTCGACGTTAGCGTCTTTTTTGTTCAGACGCTGACGTCAGACGTCACGTATAGCATAAAATAGGAGACCCAAGCCTAAGCGAACCAGCAACAAAACTCCCATTAGCTCGACCCTAGTACACACCACCCAGATTCAGTTGAGACCGCCTCTACAATCTCGCTGGAAGCGTTAACTCAGTAGGAGTATTCCAGTAGTACAAATCAAGTCTGGTGCGGAATGGTCCTGGATTTTCCCCACGCTACCATCCCCCCACACGCTCTAACATTCCGAACGTTTTATAGAGCCAAAGACAAGTTAAAAAAACTTGACTATGCATAAGCATCACATATGTAGTTAGTTGTAGATAATTGGTTAGTTATAGATATTATAAGAAGAAAATGTTTTTTTTTTTATATACTGGGTGTTATAAAAAACATGATACAAGATTATGAAACCGGCATGTCTTCATGATTTTGAACATCTTTTACTATGGGGTCAAGTTTATAAGAAGAATAAGAATTTATAAAGTTTGTAAAGTTAAATAATAATTGAGCTGTTCCATAGAAAAGGTCAAGTAGGTATAAGTTGACGAAAATGTATGAGAGAGTTGTTTTTTTTATAATTTACAATGTTGACCCCATAGTAAAAAAAAATCCAAATCATAACCAGATGCGGGCTTAATACTCTTGTATCACGTTTTTATAACACCCGGTATATAATGTTATTACATAATGAGGAAGTATGAAATAAATTATTCATCTTTGATTCAATTAGTCTATTATCATCGAGTGACAGTCTTTTTCGAAGAAATGTTAAACCGCAATGACCTAGGTTCAGTTCAGTTCAAAGTTATTTAAAATGCCTCCATCACGCTGTAATAGGCAGTTGTAAATTTGTACTATAAAAAGTTAGTTGATTTCGTTATGTGCATGTTAAACTTAGATTGCAGGCACGATACTTTCTTAAGTTTAAACAAATATTTACTGAAATTATAGACTTCGGATACTAGCTAGTTTTGAGCAGTAGTTATTTTATTACATGTCGATTTTTGATGACATTTCTTAATAGTATATATTATTTTTAGTAAATATTATATTTTTGGTAATTATTCTCAATTTTCCAAGCTATAGCCTAGATATAGTGGACACTAATTAACCATACATTATAGGTACGGTCAGGGACTTTTATTGTTGAGCCATTTAGGGTTCACCTTACATTGGGCATTTCATAGAGTCGGTATTAAACAAAAGAAAATAGCTTGAACCGTAAGTGGCTCAACAATTAAAGTCGGTGACTGTACCTATTATCAAGAAATTTATGAAATACATCTGACGTTTTGAGACATTGTCCTCATGAATCCAATGTATCAATTAAATACATAAATATTACAGGATATTCTTACACAGATTAACAGAGCCTCACGGTAAGATTTATATTTTTATATTTATTAAAGTATTTGTATTTAATATATATCTTACTCGTACAAATATTGAAATACGCATAAAACGCCCATGATTCTGAAACAAATATCTGTGCAAATAAATACCCTTACTAGGATTCGAACCCAGGACCACCGGCTTCATACGCAGAGCTACTCTTAACGAACTAATATAATATTGTATGTATGACATGTATGGACCAAATAAAAGATCCCGCTCCCGAATCTAGTGTGAGCGAGATAGAACCCTTTGGAACATTATTCGAATTTGTAACTTTTTTTTAATTGCTGTCAAACACAGTTCAGTTAAACAGTTTAAATAAATAAATAAATATTTCGGGACAATCTTACACAAATCGACCTAGTCCTATGGTAAGCTCAGAAAGGCTTGTGTTGTAGGTACTAGACGACGATATATATAATAGATAGATACATATAAATACTTAAATACATAGAAAAAACCCATAACTCAGGAACAAATAACTGTGCTCATCACACAAATAAATGCCCTGACTGGGAATCGAACCCAGGACCTTCAGCTTCATAGGCAGGGTCACTACCCACTAGGCCAGACCGGTCGTCAAAAGAAAAAGTTTGTGTACGTATTTTGTTCCTTTTGCTAAAATACAATACAATATTACGCTAGGTAGCTTAAACGCCATTAAAGGTATAAATACAAAAGCTATTATCAAAAGCGGTTTAATTTCCCGTTATCTCGCCATCGCACGTGTTGTTACTATTTTTTTTAATTATGAGTATGTTACTACTGTTGATGAATGGCCCTTTCTAAGGAATGTGCACATGGATACGGCATTCTACAACCGTTTTTTTTTATTGTTAAGAGAGAGTTTTTCATGTATAGTCTAGCCGTGTTTTCAGTAGGTACAATAGATTATAAATAAAATAATCATATTGCCCTTATGTACACTAGTACAAATTATGAGCCCATAAATGATGAATATATATACTACTATGATTGATAAAGCTATGCCGGCGTTAATAAAATGCTTTGAGATATTTTTAATTTGTTTTCCTGCATTTATTGCATATCCCTTTTTTAATGGCCAGGAAGAATATGAGGGTATGTTAATGGTAAATGAATTAGAACAATACCGTTACGTATCAAAGCCAGCAGATAATCCATGAACTCAGGTCCCTAAAGTTTATGTTCTAGATTTTAATTACGATATGTTTTTTATACGAAATTATGATCACATGAGAAATGTGTAAATATTAAATAATAGTAGTGATGTAAGCGCAGTGATGATTTTTTCTAAGTATATCTTTTCTTTATTTTTTGTCCGTGTTTTACCTATACGTATTACTTCTTTTAAAATATTGAACATATATTATGCCGCATCCACGTACAAATTAACCGCTTTTGAACCGGCAAGTACGAGTACATTTAGCAAGACTTCATGAATATTAACTTTTTCTACATCAATCATACCGCATTACGGCATTAAATCAAAAAGGCCTCAAGCACCCACTTGTCAAGACACTTAATGACCTCTTTAACTTGGCGGGGTAGCGATCACACGATTGCAAAGATGACGGAACTAAACGACGTAAGTGCCGAAGTTTCTGACTGATTATATGTCGTTTTGGATTAGTTGTATGGGAAGGGTTAATAAGAAAGTGGGTTAATTTTTTGTTAGCATTTTTTGTTAATTTCCCTCCGTTTTTACGGTGATTAGGTGATGTTAATTTGTTACGGATAAGGGTAGTGGAAGGTTCTGTATACTGCGTTATATCATCAGTCTTACTAATGAGTAAATCAAAATACTCCATAATTTTTTCATAAGTGGGAGTTTTCAGAATAGTCAATAATGACAGTTATGTGACGATAATTAAGCATGAAATATGTACAGATTTTTTTTTTGTTTTTTGTTGCATTGTAATAATGCTTATAGTTTAATAAACCTGACCTAACAAAACCTAGTAATTATATAATTTTATACTTAGAGTTTGGCCAGTGAAAAAAAATTGGTTTACTCATTTAAAGCATAGACGATTGAATCATACCGTCTCTTTCTTTCGCTTGCACTACGACCCCAAAAAAAGGGATGAGTACATAGTTTATTTTTTCAACTTTAAGAGTAACAATCGAGTAATAATTGGTTAGTACGACTCTAATTATTGTCACATATCTGATATAATTTAACTTTTCTACAAACTTTCAGAAAACTTCTATGGCGGGCCTAATATTACGAACCATAGACTAAGCTGTCAAAAAATTATAGAGGGCGCTACTGAACCATATCGTTCAGAGCGATTGAAGATGTCAAAAAGTCGAATTCTCGTATAGAAAATCGAAATTCAAACTGGTTATAAAATGCTATTGTTTTCTACAATTAAAAAAATATAATAGTAAAGTACGAACCCTACGTATCAAGCAAATGAGTGGCGGACAATATTCCATACATTACAGCTATCTGCGCCGACGACATCAAGATTTATTCGTCATGCGCTGGACATGCCCACTACAAGGAAATGTTTATCTACCTCGCTTACCAACGTTTTTGCCGCGCGTTTCCACGGTGCTACGACACGATGTAGCATTTTGACTGACGGTATTCCGGGATTTTGGTATTATCTATACATATAATCCCGGTATAGCATTGTCTAGTCCTAAGTCTCATCAATCTCTTTAATTTTAAATTTAAATTGACGACCGGTCTGGCATAGTGGGTAGTGACCCTGCCTATGAAGCCGATGTTCCTGGGTTCGATTCCCAGTCTGGGTCATTTATTTGTGTGATGAGCACAGATTTATTTTCCTGAATCATGGGTGTTTTCAATGTATTTAAGTAAATATATGTATCTATCTATTATATATATCGTCGTCTAGTACCTACAAGCCTTACTGAGCTTACCGTCGGGCTAGTTCGATTTGTGTAAGATTGTCCCAAAATTTAGTTAAAATTTATTTATTTATTTAAATAGAAGATTATATCGGGTCACTTACGTTTTCTAAGTAACAAAATTGCTCGGCATGTATCGATCCACGACGAAGGACTCTTGAATAGGCCGTTCGCGTTAGTTGCTTAAAATATTGTTTTATTTATTTACATAAATTACAATCGTATTATGATAACTACAGTTAGTTAAATGCTTAGGTAGTATAACAAATAGGACTTCCCGGTTCCATTGAAGTGACAAGTTCATTACTCTCAAGTCAGAATGATAGAAAAAACGGAATATGTACATTTTCCTGTGTGTTTTGGCAAAAAGTGAGTAGTAGCCAGGCTCACTGGTGTAGGTACTTGAACTACAGAAAGTACTTGTAATATTCTGAGTAAGAAATGTGTTCAGACTTCGGATGACAACTTACAATGTTACATTAGTTTTTATCTGGACTATTTTTCCAATCTTAAGCTACCATCATTAGAATAACAAATAATTTCTATTTTTTTTAAATATCGTGTGACAAAGGACACTCGGGCTCGTCCGCGACACCGGGCGATAGCGGAATCGAACCCGCGATATGTTAATGCCGGTCCGATCGTGACGCACGCCCGTCCGCCACTTCATCGCCATCTGATTATACATACACTAAACAGTATTTAATATATTTACTAAATAGTAACTTATGGAACTTAAAGGTTTTCTACATAGCGTTAGGGTCGCCAGCGGATTCTGGACTTGCACTGCAGGCTACAGAGTCAATGTATACAGAGGTACTACCGCCAAAAACGATATTCGTAAATTTCAGGCATCTTTCTCTTTTACCCCAATTAAGACGTCATGAGAGTGACAGAGACAATCTTCCGAAATTTATGAATATCGTTTTTGGCGGTAGCGCCTCAGTTAATTTGCTCGTTTTCCTCCATTGTAAACTAGATCAAGATTAAGTTTTCTTCGCACATTTTTTCATACACATCTATTTACGTTTAAAAAATCTGTTTAACTACAGTTACTTCTTAAGGTGTTAGCTGGGTACGATATTTATATAAGGTACTTAGAATGCGTTAGAATATTACTCATAGCAATCTCATTTGTATAATTTAGCATCAAATAGACTACAAACAATAACGTTTCTCGCCAAGACATAAAACAATGTAACACATAAAAAACAAAATCAAAACAGGAGCTATTGTATTTCAAGCATTCTCTTTACATGACAGATGAACTAACACACAGCATCAAGATGCCAACATCGATATCTACAGTCCGTCAACCTTTGTCTATGGTTTTATTTTAACTGGCAACACCGCTAATGGCGTCCGAGTTATAGTGACGCTAAGTTGACAGGGCGTAGATTCTAGCAGATGGTAACATTGATAAGTTTTTGAACTGAAAAGTTGTTCGGTTTTGAATTACAAAAAACAAAGATGAACCAGACAAAAGAACTTATGTTTAATCAATCGAATCGGTTTTTCATATACATTTCTGCTTTAGTATGACCCGACTAAATTCCTTGAGTTTTATGAGTAGCCAATATATCGCATGCGATTTCGCGCGCAGTCTACCTACTCTTTAATTTATTTTTAAATGCTGTCGTTTTATTTGACGTGGATGCTTACTTATATTGCCAGCCTCGTAACGAGCTGTCTAGCAACTGAGTAGTACTCCCCTTTCGGCACTAAAGCTAAAGCGTTCATTTACTTCCCATAATTATCGTAAGATCCTCCGATACACAAGAGTGGCAAGTCAATGCCGATTGTAACTTATGCACCGAGTTACCCATATCACTTTCAATATCGGTCTTGGTTGTAAAGTACTACCTATTTAGTATTCACGGTTCTGCTTCTAGATCAGAAAGAGCGAAAAGCAAACACCGGCATGAGAAGTAATGTAGGTGCATAATTAGATCTCACTGTAACAAGTTAAATAGATTGCGGTCTGAGCTGAACAGTAGAACATCAAAGTTTCTAAAAATAGTTTATATTTTTATCACCGGTAATCGGTAATATTTCTCGATGTCGATTATTAATAATGATAATATACGATTTAATTCAGCCATCTCCGTACCACTACCGGACATCCAGGCGAAGGGAGCGTTTTCATCCTTACGTTGTGAATATCCCATTCATTCACACGAAGCGATTCGCTTCTACCTTTCTAATGTAGACTGCTACGGAATTAATTAGCTCCCTTCATCTGTATTCCCGGAAAGATATAATTTGGGTACTTTCAGCGCAAGAGTGAATAGGCTGTTACTGAACCAGCATGCTCATCGGCACTCATCAGGTGTCACTGAGGCCAAACGCTGGTCAACAAACAAAACTATAACTCTTTTATATAATCTGATACGGATGGTCCGATGTAGATATTTGATCTCCACAAGAAATAATTCGAATGACACTTTAAAAAAGTTTATAACACATCCATTTTTGAACAACCTTGGATAAGTACTAACTGGTAACCCTTACTTTAAATACCGAACCCCAAAAAGGGCATTTACACTGACTAATAACAGTTATGAAAGCGGTGACAGACCGAGATCAATCACAATGGCATGCATAATACATGTTATGTTTTATTTATGAACTTTATCGCAGTGATATCAGAGAATCGATTGCATGCTCGAGCGACTCGTATTTGACATTTGAACGAATTACCCGTTGGTTTGACTGTATTTTAATTTGGTATATTAGCGTCATGTGAGATTTTTTTAATCCTGGAAAGACAATAGTAGAAGAGTAACATATATCTCCAACCATTTATATGATTGATAGAAAAGTAAACATTTTTATTTTTGTTAAAGGGTCCACATTAGTAAGGAACGGATTGACAGACGCAACGGACCTAGTGTTTGCTGATTAATTCATAGTTCATGCATTAAATTTCAAGAGTTCTTCCGTCTCGTCGCTATACGAAATAATATTTAGCTAATAAAAAAATAAACACTGCTGTGAAGCAGTGAATCTATCTGTTATTTAGACGTATTTTTTGTCCATTTATACTATTACGCTCACTGATCATTGATCAGTAACTACCAAAGCATTCGTACTAATCCCATTCGATGATGGATCATGGTAGCGGTTATCACAAAGTTGGTGATCGGTCACGGTCAGATGGCTATCTGCAGATTCTGACGCGGCCGATGCACGACTATTTTAATTGGACCCGATGCCACAGATAAAACACAAGATGGCAGCCACAACACGTGTTCGGTTGGTACGACACGTCCGGACGAATCAAGTTTAGGAGAATCAATTGGAACATGAGTAGTTTGTTAATCTGTCATCTTGGTTAAGAGCATTTTTAAGTGCCAGGAAAAATGCCTCGGGGACAAACCAGTGGCACCTATGATTGTACGCAGAAATTTGTTTTTTTTTTTTTTTTTTATAATTACCCTGCTTAAATAAATAACTGGCAAGTTTGAGTCCGGCCTCAGCGGCTTCATATCTTTCTTGAGACCGACTTACGCTAGTCGCTCTACCAACATAGCTTAATAAATAAGTTCCTTTCGTATACATTTCCATATTCATAGATATAGATAGATAGATAACTCTTTATTGCACACAATTATAAATGTACAGAAACGGTTAAAATAAAATAGGTACTAAAGCGAACCCTTTAGGGGTTCGTCGAGGTAACCTAATTAGACTACCTATAAATCCCATACCCAAGGGAGCTATTTTTATGTTATTGGTCTAATGGTCCTTGAGTTAAGAGCTATATGGCTGACAAACAGGCCTGGTAAAGTCGAAGTCCGTATATGTCGAGATCTTTCTCTTTTACTCCGATTAAAGCATCATGAGAGTGACAGAGACAATCGTCCGAAATTTACGAATGTTTTTTTTCGCGGTACCTATAGCCGCCGTATTGACGATGAGGGCAGGCGTAGTAACAGTAGATGTAATTGGGTTTTGAAGGCATAATAAGTGGGCCGGCTAAAGCGACCCTAAATGATTATTGATTTATAAGAAAAAATGCCTGGAATCCCTAAACAGTCATACCCTTCAAATACCGAGGTATACGTCTCACAGACGTCGTAATTTTATTGTCAACTTTACGTAGGGAACTTAAGGTTGCGATTATTTGCACGCAAAATCAGGTCGGTAGTTAAAGGTTAAAGTTCTATATTTTGACATGCATAGTTATAGCACAGTTCCATTATTAATTCCAGGAAACAAAAAACATTAGAGATCAAATACTTACCTATAGTTTATAGCGGTAGGTACCGTACATACAGCCTCACAAATCTCGGGAATAACCTTTACATTATTGTATAATTCAGAATAACGCTCGTACTTGAACGCTGAGTTATTGCGATTGCAAACATGTCTGCTCCCACGAGATGCATGGCGCAACAAAGCCTTTGATAATTCTATGACTAGCCAAACTATGCGGGCGAATTATGCATCGCATGCTTCTCTCATTTAAAGCCTTCACTGACATGTTTATAAAGACAAAGGTTACAGATGAATATCATTTTAACGTTAACGAAACGAGCTGCGGCCGGCGGCTAAACGACACCCAGTCACGCCATCTATCTGATCCTACGTACAACCTTTCACCGAACAATCGGTTTATAACTTATTTAGCGAACGCTAACGAACTCTGATATGACGGCGCATACTCTAACGACCAATCGCGCGTCACCGAACATCGGCCGGCCAATCAGCGCGCACTAGGATAGCGTGACCCGAACGCAATCCGATTCGAGTCGTATTCGTTACCGAGAGATGGCGCGCGCCCAATCGTCGCGTCCATCGCGCTGTCGTGCCCATATAATGATCTTCACAGGGCCAGGAGAATGAAGTTGAGCCTCTCATTAATTGGCGTTTTGAGAGATCGCTGCGCGAAAGATAGGTTAATTCCTCGCTCGGTCGAGATCCTTGTCGCTGAAAAAGGAAGGCGAGCGAGGATTTTCTGGAAATCAGATCCAATTACATGTGCCCGTTAAGGTTTTGTTCTGTTTGCGCGCGATATTGATGGACTAGCTAGCTATTATCTGCGAACATTTCTCGCATTTGTTAACATGTACTGCCCCACCCACGCCGCGACATTTACATAGCGCGGGCACGTCTCAATTAGGAGCGTAATGTATGCCTCGACTCGGGCCTGGATCTGACTGACGCCGACTGATAGCGCGAAACGTGACGAGTGACGACTATCACCCGCTTCCCCGACACTAATAGGAGCCGATATTAGGTCCGATACTTTTTGTTTGCATATCCATTAGCTTCTATCCGCCCACTGGCTCCTTAATAATTTATGTAAATCTAAATTCTATGTTTCTTATTTCAGGTGAGGACGAGGAATGGGGAAACGAGAGCGAGGCGATGCCAGGAGAACCTCGCACGCCGAGCTCGGGAGGAGAGCGTGCCGCGTCGAGCGGCGGTGCGTCGCCCGCGTCCGCGTCGGCGAGCTCGCCGGCTGCCTCGCCGCCGCGCCTGCGCCTCAACACGAGCCTCGCCACCGACCCCGCGCTGGCGCCGTCCGCCGCGCCCGTCAAACGCGAGCTCCCTTCACCGTCGCCCCCGCCGCCGCCGGCAACAACGCAAGCGCAAGCTAGAGACTACCTCGCTTTAACTGCCGCGGCCTTCCCTGCGCTCTTCCCAGTCGCACCGACCGGGTACATGTGTCAGCCATGCGGCATCCGCTATTCTTCACTTAGCACGCTGCAAGCGCACCAGGAGCACTACTGCTCAAATAGACGGCCGAAGCCTTCTGAATCTGTGGAACCAGGTGCTGATGGCGCAGGAGATGAATCCAGTAGTGACGCAAAGACGCCGAAACGTACAGGGAAACAATACGCTTGCACGTACTGCTCGTACAGCGCTGATAAGAAAGTTAGTCTCAATAGACATATGCGCATGCATTCTTCATCTCCAGTCAGTAGTGGGACGCCTGCACCAACTCCGACTTCTAACGGAGAAGCTACCGAAGGCCAACCGTCGCCTGATCGGTACTGCGCTGACTGTGATATAAGGTTCAGCTCAATACAAACATATAGAGCTCACAAAACACATTATTGTAGCACTAGACAGGTGGTAAAACCAGCTCTTGCTTCAGCCAGAGGAAGTTCGGTAACATCAGGGTCCGCGCCTCCATCTCCAGGAGCCACGCCGCCCGCTCAGAATCAATATGCACTAGCACTACCTACAAACCCTATACTCATAGTACCGTACTCCCTGCTTCGAGGTGCGAGCACCCTCCCGGGCACAACCCTACCAGACCCCGACACGCCATGCTTTTTACTACCAAACGGTACATTCCAACCACTTAGCCGTGCTATACCAAATATGAATTCTGATGGAAAGGAAGCTGAAGTTTTAAAATCGGCTAATCGGCCTCGTGAGGGTTTGAAAGATGGTGGCACCCCTTTGGATTTAAGCGTGCGACGGACTCCTGAATCAGTGGGTACAGATGAGCATGAAAAAGAAAATAGGCTGCGATCTACAACGCCAGAGCAAATTGTCTGCGCGCCTTCACTCCCAGGGTCTCCAGGTACGCCGTCTCCACAACGTCGATCATCATCTCCTAGCGGAGAGAGCTCACCAAAGCGCCGACGACGAGACTCGCGAGGGCCGACGCCTAAGCCTCCTAGCGTGCCCTCCCCACCCGAGGGCAAGTTTACCCCCATACCGCCCGCAATCCTACCGCCAGCACTGGCTATGCGTTTAGCCTCAGAACTCCCTCTAGCGGCCGCATCTCCACAAGTTCTAGTCAAGCAAGGCGTCTCTAAATGCAAAGAATGCAACATCGTCTTCTGCAAAGTAGAGAACTACCGCGTTCATAAGCAACACTACTGCTCGGCAGGCGGAGAGGAGCGAGCGAGCCCGGCGCCTCCGGAGCCCGGACCGCCGCCGCAATACCGCCAGTTGTATTGCTTGGCTTGCGGCATACACTTCAGTTCTTTGGACAACTTGACAACGCATCAAAGCTTCTACTGCACGAAGCGCGAGACGCGTTCGCCGCGGACCGTGCCCGAAGCGCCGAGGCCCGCGTCGGGTACGGAAGGGGGTTGGAAATGTCCGTGCTGCGACGTGGTGTCGCCCACCGCGGCGGCGGCGCAGCGCCACATGGAGGTCCACGCGGGGGTGAAATCCTTCCGCTGCACCATCTGCCGGTACCGCGGGAACACGCTGCGCGGGATGCGCACGCACATACGAATGCACTTTCCGAAGAAGCCTGCTGATTTGCAGGTTTGTATTCTTATCATAATTAACTTTTTTCTTAGTGAAGCCACGTCTTCACGTAGTGGCATACCTAAGTAAATAACTACACTATTTATTTTTAAATATCTTACCTACTTCAACTTTACAAGGTTAGAAGCCAAAAGCCGTAATCGGCTTCTATTTTTTAATGCGTGGTAAACTTGACTGTTCATTCCCGCGATACTATGCATTGCGAGTTACTAGTTATATTACCTGATAATCGATTTAAATAATGTATAAATCTCATATCACAGTCGATTGATGAGTGCAGATCACAGTCTGCACTCATCAATTTAAGCGCCTATCAATAATGTATCTACAACAAGCTATGTTTGCTACAGGAAGAGAGCTACATATCGTGCGTGGTCGAAGATGACAACCGCGAGGCCACCTCCCCCGCCCCCGCCGCGGGGGACCGCGTCCACCGCTGCAACTTCTGCGCCTACACCTCCACCTACCGCGGGAACGTCGTCCGCCACGCCCGCCTCGTCCACCCCACCGAAGACCCTGAACCAGAAACAACTTCACCACCCCCCATGGCCCCCATGGCCCCCATTATCGACATAAAAAAAGAACCAGAAATAGAGATGGAAGAAACTCCCAATTATTGCAAGTCTTGTGACATTTCCTTCAAGTATGTCAACACGTATAAGGCGCATAAGCAGTTTTATTGCACGGCCAATAACCAGGATGCCGCGGCAAATAATAATTTGCCGGCACTGCCAACTGCCAAAACGGAAGTGCTATGAACGTTGCGTTTGAAATCCGAATTTCGAGCCAGTTTCGTATTTTCGACGCTTGTCGATTGAGAAAACTTCATGGTATGGATTAGAACAGACCAGTCCTAGATAGGTCTTTGAAAATTAATTAAGTAGTAGCAACTCACTTTTGACGGAATCACTGTATGTTAAAGGAAATATTCAATTTATACTTAATATCTCGTTTCAACTTGTATATTCCTTATCTGCAGAGTTGCAACTAGAGTGTGCTTGGTTATAAAAGTAAGTGAAATCGTATCTAAAACATTTGGATCTATATTACATGTGCAATAATTGAATTAATCGATATACTTATACTGCATATCAACGCCAAATTAAACGGATTGAATTTAAAAGTTTAAATTTGATTTAATTGGACATAACGGCTTCTGTATATAGCTCTCAATAAATAGTTTTTTGTTATTGTTATGTAAAATTAAAGTTAATCGTGTACGTATTAGTTAACGTTAAAAACTACCAAATTGTAAATATTATAGTGTGTGTAAAGATATTATTACATTGTAACGAAATTTTATTACCATTTGTTCTAAGCAATTGTTCTTAGTTTGTTGTTAATTTTGTTTAATATTATTATTATTAGGAAACTGAGTATTTATAGTCGTACTCAACACAGGTAAATTACTGGCAGTGCTATACTTATCAATGAGCTAAATAATGTTTTTTTAATCAATATTAAAAGTGCACGGCATGGATTTTACAGTAAGTCCTACAAGAGCAAGAGGCAGATAACTGCTTGAGTGAGAAAGTAATACCGTGTCACGAGCTTAATCTAGCAGATACCTGCATCCTGGTCTTCGGGACATCTAGCAGGACCATAAGCAACTAGGTTTTTACGCATCGAACTTCTTTAGTTTTTGATTTCAGCGCCATCTATATATGTATTCACAACATATTTTGACATATGAAGTCCACACGCAAGACAATTTTTTTTAAACGGTCGTTGTTTTTAATCTAGATTTTGAAACCCTTTTGCTTCAAATGCCAACTTTGGTCCTAAATATCATAATAAATGTCTAATGTATTATAAAAAAAACGTAAAATTCGTGCATTGTATCACTTTTTTAAGGAAATTCCATACTGTATTATGTAAGTATCTTTTAATGCATACAATCTCAGCTGTATCTTTTGTTAGTTTACGAACGTACTTAGAAAATCGTGCGTTCCGTTTCACGCAGAAATAGATATAAAGCAATTCAATTAAAATAAGAAATTAAGATAAAAATACCATGTTTTGTCAATGCCAAAGCATCGCTAGCGTATCGTAATGCATTTATAGCTATCTCACTAATATAGTTATAGTTATAATAAACACAAGACTTATCTTTAGACGTACTTATTGTAATTTGTCACTGTGTTGTCTCGAAATATGTTTACGTTCAGGGGATTGTTAAAGGCAAACAAACTGTTTCATTACTGGCCTAAAAGATTTTATAGGCAAAGTGATAAATCGCATGCGACACTCGCAACTTATTAAATGTATGTATCGAAAATCACATGCAATTTATCGCGTTGTCTATAAACCCCTTAACGCAATAATGAGTGTCTATTTACTAACAGAAAACTGGCAACATTTGTGGCGCAGCGCTGCAATGTTGCCAGTTTAAAACTGTATGTAATTTGGTCTAAGGCCTATTAGAGAAAATTTACATTGGCTAGAATAAAATAGTTTGATTGCTTTTTATTATATTAATTATATAACCGAATTTAGTCGACATCGTAATTATGTAATTATCAACCGGAATGGTGGTCGTAATAAATCATAATCTTCCATCAACATAGTTGAGCTATCAATAAAGAATTACGTTATATCAATATAAGTACTGTCTGTTGTTTACTCGTTCTTACTTGACTAACTTTTTTCATTTAAGTTCACTGCATTGGAAATTTAGAAACTTAGTTTTTTGATTGATTTATCTATCCCTTTTTATTGCTTACAATAGTATTTTTTTTAAACAAAAAGCCAAATTTGAAATTGCAGACACAGAACATATAGGTGAAAAACTTAACTGAAGGACCATGTCTATGTAGTCGTGCAGATAATTAATATGTAATAAACTTACGTTAAAATTGAAATATACCGGGTGTGGCCTGTAATAGGAGCATTAACTTTAGGCATCATTTCTACACCACAAACATAGCGACATTTGTTTTACGACTTTTGAAAATAACTAATAGTTTAATAAATAATAATAAAAAAAGATTTACCAAGCAAGCAATGTATTGCGAAAACTATGAAGTTTGTAAGCTGACAGTAAACGTCAACTAGACTATTGGATGCTGTTCATTGAAAATACTATTTGGTTTGTTCGAAAAAATCACAAGTAATACCCAATTATTTAAAGTTGTAGAACAAATGTTGCTACGTTCGTGGTGTAGAAGCGATCCCTAAAATTTTTGCTCCTATTACAGGCCGCACCCGGTAGGCATAGGCCGGGTTAGCTAAGTTCTTCACCTATGGTACAGGGATTGTTGAGCCACTTGGCAATGCTCATAGTTTAGCCGTTTAGTGAGTAACCGATGTCACCCAATGTGACACGAGAGCAATAGGCTTAACAATCCCTGTACATGACTGTACATATTATTAATTTTCACATGTGTTAACTAATCCTCATACGTATTAATAAATTGAGTCAAGTAAGATATTAACTGTATAAAAGCGGGTAACTGACTCTGCGTCTGCGTCGGTTAGCCAACGCGAATGGCTCATGATTATGCTCCTCGTTACGGAGTGAAACATGTCGAGCAATATTCGACTTATAAAACGTGAGTTAACCGCTTTTATACAATTAATATGTTTCAATCTCACGATAGTTTTGTGTTTAAAATTGAGTCAAGTAAGAACTACCCCAGCTTCTGTTCATGTACTTAGCAAAGTTCCTTGTAAAAACACCTTATATACGTTGACATAGAGTATATATTCGCGTGTTTCGGTGGCCACGGAGTAACGTATCATGACATACGAATTGCATCTGAAGACGTGCCATAATCTGTGTTCTCAGAAATAGTTGTAACATTAGACATCTCGAATAACTGAAATCTGTACCTTGTGTTTTTGGGTAAAACTATTAAAAATAACAAACTTTCCAAAAATACACTACTTCTGAATCAAACTACAAAAGCAAATATATATTTTGTGCTTTATTTTTCAGATCTAAAGCTAATCAAAAACATCATTCTTATGTCTTACAAAAAAAAACACAGCTGATATTTTATGAAAATTTTCTTCGTTAAAATTGTAGAGCAGGGCTATTCCATTTAAACACTTTTTTGTCCTATCAGGGTCGAAAAAGCTCATGATTTAGAGTAGAAAACAAAAGCCAATAAAAAAAAACCGCCCTGTTTTTTTTGTTAAACTTTTTTTAATTAATAAAAGAAGGAACTAAACACGAGGTAACAGAGAGTAAGCTGTATTTAAACTAAAATACATCAATTTATTTCACAATTCCACTTGTAATTAAAAACAAACTTTGAGGCATTGCAATATGATAGCTTTTTGAGTGTCATTGTGAAATAAGTTTTACTATAGGGTATTTTTAAGATGTTGATTGAGAGTGGTTCTACAGAGATTTTATTCAAATAGTTATCTATCATGACAGACGCTTAAGGTATAAATCCAATTTTGTCTGCGAGCGACGTCAACGTCTGTTTAAATTGGAAACGTAACCTATACTCCAGCCATAGCAATATTAACCATACGTAAAAAGAATAATTACAATAGAACTGAACTAGATGGCGCTGTACGCATCATAAGTTAGTCGTTAGATTGTAAAATGTGACCGTTTGACAATCTAGTGATGGCATTACGTAGTCCCCATCAGATATATCGGAGCTGTCGGGGTGGGCACAAATATCTAAACGTCTGTGAAGGCGAAAAAGTGCATGCTCATAAATTTGTGACGACCTCCAGAGCTCCGATATATCTGATAGCGACTTTACTACTTCAATACTTATTGATGACAGTTGTATTTTCCACTAATTTGGCTGACATATGACATGGAAGGTAAATATTTGTGTAAAATAGTGTAGAAGCACCCTAAAGTGATAATACGTGTAATTATGAATCATTAACATGAGTAGGCCTACAATGATATTGTAAAATACGCCAGACAATAAATTATTTATCACATATTAATTACTTGTTTTCTTTTCGACCCTTAATTTACCAAATTAAAGTATTTATTTTTATTATTTATTTATTTACCACTAGCTTTTCATGACGACTTCGTCAACCAGCCATGCCATTATGGTTGCGGGGTAAAAATTATCCTGTCTTTTCTCATAGTTCTAACTCTCTTCATACCAAATTTCAACCTATTTGGCTCAGCCGTTTAAGCGTCAAGACAGAGATATTTACTTTCGCATTTGTAATATTAGCAGTGCTCGGACAAGTCATCGCAGAAACATCTATAGACATGGAACAAGACTCTGAGTCGAGACTTATGACTTCTTTATTCATTTTATATTTGAGGCTAGGTTTTTATAACATTATTGAAAGTAAAATATAAAAATACACCTAAAACGTATCAAAACAATAAAACATTATAAGAAACCTAACCTAGAGTGCCGCCGGCAACGGGGCAGGGCCCAGGCTGCCGGTGGTTAGGACTGCAGAGAGAGGATCCGTCGGACTATGCGCGCCGTGTCCAGGATTACCGCCTTCTGAATCTGACCCTTGATCCAACCACAACCACGTAGCGAGAGTCTCTCAAGATGTTGGTCGATACTCTTCGCTATGAAACCGTTCGCGGAAACAACTATCGGTAAAATGATCGCCGAATCAACTTCCCACATGGCGGTAACCTGAGTCGAGACTTATTATTATTATCTGAAGCCGATATTATCGAACATTTGACCTTTTCAGTCGCATATTTGTCATGGATTTGTCAAAGTAGCATGCTTGAAACAATTATATGGTGACAGTTTAAATTAATACAGTTATTAATTAAATATAATGCAATCATCGACATTAAAAAAATGTTAATGGAAATACCTTCATACATGTATGGTGAATTTTGGAATAAATGTCGTTGAAAAAATATAATTAAATAATACTGTACATAATGCGATTCCATTAATCTTGTTCTATTGCCGTGTTGCGATGATTTGTCCGAGCACTGACTATTAATATGAATACGGATTATTAATGTACTCTACAATTACAACTGCATGGTCATAAATAAAACAACAAATAAATATCAAATTTATATTCCCATGGCTTAAAGCTAACCTGATCAGAACCGGTTCAGTCCGGTTCGTCGGAGGAGTATTGTTCTCTAAACTGCGCCGTGTCCTCCTCCTGGCCGTAGTAGAAGCCGTCGTCACTGTCGTCCTTGTAGCCCTTGGGGGAGCCAGCATCTACGTCCTGTAATAATAATAAAAAACCATATCACCATCAGCCGAGAGACGTCTACTTAACTGATGGCCAAACGCCTCTCCATTGAGGTTGATTTGTCGCAATCGTCACGCTTGGCAGGCGGGTTAGCGATCAACAACACACCGTAGCTGCTGGATGCTGATCTTCCAGAAAAATAAGTAGTTTCACTATTCTAACTAAACACTTAAAAATTCTAGGTATTCCGGGATCCCGCGCCCTTATTTAATCCCACTCGTAGCGGGATCCTGCGGGAATTGCCGGACCGCAAAAAGGCACACGTTAATAAATTTGATATATTTAATAGTTTGTCTTAAATTATAATAAAGATCCTTCTAGTTTGTTTAACATAGCTGATATTGATCTAAAATAGGTATCTCAATAAAACTGAAGAGCAGTTTTTTTTTATATGTAATATTTAACGTGTAATATCTAACGTTTAAACGTTAAACTCTAAAAGTTTAAATACATTGATTATTTTGTTGTTTTATTTTCCTTATAATTGATAACATTAATTTCTATACGGGATCCCGCAACTACCGGGATCCCGAGGGATCTAAAGTGTGCAATACCGGTACCGTAATTAAAGATGGCCTACGGGATCTGGAGCCCTAGTCGGTTCAACAGTTGATATCGTAATAAAATCTTATTCAACCTAATCCTAGCCTCTACTAAGCTAGGAGGATGGTATCATCATCATCATCTATCGCAGTCCCCTGCCGGACATAGGCCTCTCCAATTTCACGCCATCGTGTTCGTTCGCCTGTTCGCATCCAGCTCCTGCCAGCCATCTTGCGCAACGTCACTCCATCTACGTCCTACACTACGCTTGCCGAGAGGCGGCCTCCACTCAAGAACTCGTTTACGCCAAGTGGTATAGGAAGATGGTATACTAACTTTAATATCTCTGAAGTAAGCAAACCCCTTGTCCGCTTCAGCGCCCAGAACGCGCGCTTTGTATTCGGCGTAGGCGGCCCCATAGCGCAATACGTCTTCGTTACTTATATCGGCTGGCCCGTCGTATATGCGGTCCTCGCCAGCGTCACTCGACAGATCAGAATCTGTAACAATATTACGAATAGCCTTATAAGGTGTTATAAAAAACGTGATACAAGATTATCAATCCGGCCTAGTGGGTAGTAACCCTGCCTATGAAGTCGATGTTCCTGGGTTGAAATCCCAGTCAGGGCATTTAAGCATGTGATGAGATATCTGTTCCTGAGTCATGGGTGTTTTCTATGTATTTAAGTATTCATATGTATCTATCTATTATATATATCGTCGTATAGTACCTACAATACAAGGCTTACTGAGCTTACCGTAGGACTAGGTCGATTTGTGTAAGATTGTCGTTATAAATATTTATTTATTTATTTAATACTAGCTGTGCCCCGCGGTGTTACCAGCGGTTATTTTTCCGCAGTAAAACGTAGCCTATGTGTCATTCCAGGGTGTCAGCTAACTCCATACCCAATCGCTCTAGCCGTTTAGACGTGAAGAAGTAACAAACATACACTCATAAACTTTCGCCTTTATAATATTAGTGTAGATTTATTTATTCAACCGCGTACGCCCCGGCGGGCAGCCACTGTGAGGCGCAGGTATAGCCATGGCCAAAAATCTGACCTATCCCAAGTCTCTCCACAGCGCATGCCACACAAGTACTGACCTATCCCACTCCACAGCGCACACCACACAAATACTGACCCATCCCAAGTCTCTCCCCAGCGCACACCACACAACACACAAATACTGACCTATCCCAAGTCTCCACAGCGCACACCACACAAATACTGACCTATCCCAAGTTTCCACAACGCACACCACACAAATACTGACCCATCCTAAGTCTCTCCACAGAGCACACCACACAAATACTGACTTATCCCAAGTCTCCACAGCGCACACCACACAAATACTGACCTATCCCAAGTTTCCACAACGCACACCACACAAATATTGACCCATCCTAAGTCTCTCCACAGCGCACACCACACAAATACTGACCCATCCCAAGTCTCTCCCCAGCGCACACCACACAAATACTGACCTACCCCAAGTCTCCACAGCGCACACCACACAAATACTGACCTATCCCAAGTTTCCACAACGCACACCACACAAATACTGACCCATCCTAAGTCTCTCCACAGAGCACACCACACAAATACTGACCTATCCCAAGTCTCCACAGCGCACACCACACAAGTACTGACCTATCCCACTCCACAGCGCACACCACACAAATACTGACCTATCCCAAGTCATTCTACAGCGCACACCACACAAATACTGACCTATCCCAAGTCTCTCCACAGCGCGCAACATGTCCTCGTCACCGACGCTGCTCTCCTCGTCCGGGTAGTCGTTGCGCCAGTTGTTCTCGTCGTTGCTGTCGTCATCGTCGTCCGCGTCGTCGGACGACGCTTCGCCGTTGTCGCGATACGTGCCGAATATTAAGTCTGTCTCGTAGTGCTCTATACTGGAATATGATAAGAAGTTTTAAATTTAATTATTAACATATACTTAGAATTGCAAATCTAAACAGCTGACTGTACTCAGTCAACTGCCACTTTTGTAAAGTACACACAGGAGCACAGAATATGAAATAATGCAACATTGCATACGATTGTAACATATCCTTACAATCTTTATTTTGACAAACAAAATTTCAATTGTCTTCGCTGTTTATATGTAATTTGTGGAGGTAAAAGATTATTGGTACAAAGTTAAGGAACAAACGTTTAAAACAGCTTAAGGTATTTGTATGTATTTTTTATTTATGTAGTATTTTTTTAAACCATTTTTTTATTTTTTACCGTAGTCTATGGACATCTGCAATTCTAAAGGCTTCATACGCGCGCTGCCTACCCTGAACCAATACACCCGTTTTTTGAAGAACCCCCTCAGTACCCCGGGCACGCAAAATAGGCGCCTGATCGTCGAGTTGCGGAAACCCGCCCGCACTACAATACAATACAACCCTGGGAGGGAGATCATTCCACAGCCGGAGCGTTTATGGGAGGAAATTCTTCCTAAGCCGCCCAGTGTGATGGTGAACACCTAATCTGACTGTACATTACCTGACTAGGTTATCCAGCATGGAAATATCAAAGTCCTGCTTGGCAGCGGTGTACAGGTCATAGGCATACTGCTCATCTTGTGCCTGATCCTTCCGAGCCAGATCCACAAGATCAAATTCATCTGTGGCCTCTTTCAGTCCTCGGTGGCAGTTCACAACTTCATATCTGTAAGAAATAATTATTATATTACAACACAAGTGAGTATTGGTACAGGACAGGGTAGGCTACCCCAAGTAAATGTGCCAAGAAGTAAAAGAATGGGAAAAAATTATAAACTTCATCCCTTGAATGCTGAAATTGGGATGAAGTTTAAACTAGTATATGCAATATAATCAATTTCTGTTCTTATATTTCAGGTAACTTGCAGTTTTTAAAGCTACATTTTCCTTTAGTGTTCTGAGCAAACATTTTGCATACAAATTGTTTGTTAGTTGTATGCAAGATGTTCAGAACACTAGAGGGCTGTTCACATTGGCCAACCAATGTTATTTACCATATAATTAATATGAAACTATTTTCATATAAACATTTAGGCATGATTTAACCATTTATAATTATGTGAAATTAACCTCAGCTAGATGTGACATTACCATACCTGTTTTCAGATGATGCCACTTTTCTTTCTTTTCTGAGTTTTTCAATAATATCTTTAACATCATGTGTAGATTTCAACTTTACATCTGTTTTTGGTACGACATCCTTTACATTAGTAGTTTCCTGAAAAATAAAAAAAATATTTTTGAATGCAACTGATATTGAAATTACAGACTACACACAACTATTTATGAGCAAGTCTGATTTGAATAAATTAAATTATAAATGAATACAGTTTGATGATTTATCAAGGATGGCTGGGTTACTTAGAGACACAATTTTACTTGTAAATATTGCTTCTGTTTAACTGAATAGACATAATAAAATGCTTCAATCTTTAATGTTAACTTGTTAACACAAGTTAAATATGCCATTGTTGAACTATTGCAAGGGGAGGATTCGAAGTAGAATCAAAATAAGTGTTCAGCTTTTATGTTTTATTACTGCCCTTTATTATTTTTTATTTACTCATTTATTTTTAGAAATGAGTAAATGGTTCTTATATATATCCTGAGTTACGTTCATAACTATATCTGGTATATACTACACTATCATAATAAATTACACACATGGATTTATACTCTCCAATTTGTAATAAAGATCCGTGACGATGTCACTGCTTACATTACAGTTCAACATTTAACTATTAAAATTGATTAGTTTCACCTCTTTATTCTAGAATTAGGTAGCAGAATATCGTACCTGATTGTTTACTGTGCCTCTGAACACAAACAGCGATGGTGAAACTTCCTCTGCATCCGTTTTCATGCGCTTGCACATTAACACTAAGGCATCCTGAGGATTATCCTCTAACCGGCGTTTAACGCGCAATATAGTAGAAGTAGCCATTGTTAGATGACTATACGAATACAAAACACAACCTAGTTGTTTATAAGAGATTAGAGATATAATCAAATATGTTGAGTTACATTAACGTGCTCATGCTCACACCCGCGAACCAGTCGCAATATTTTCAATTTTGCACTTTGCAGATGTCAAATTCAATGTCATTGTCAATAATGTCATGTCAAGTGTCAAGGAGTCAGCGTTACCATAAAAAAAAATCTTTAAATTAAAGCCAAATTCACATAGCCATATTAAAAGAAATTATGCTGTTCTACAATACAATACTCATTAAAAATATGTCAAATAATGATAAATACACGTATAAGTATCTAAATCACATTATACTTCTATATAGCTAGTTAAATATCCTGTCAGTTAACAGAACTGCAAACTTAGAGATCCTAAAACGCTCATGTATGTTATGCCTTATTTTTCTTTGCATATCTGTGCTCCACCTCCAGTTGTCCGCTGTCCGCTCAATTAAAAAAAGTTAGTTTTGTCATGGCAGTTCATTGACTTGGAGTGCTGATTAAAAATTTTCCAAAATAATAATAAAATCCAAGTTATTATAACAAAACTTAGTGTAGTAATCTGCAGAGATGAACAACATGGATAATTTGAAGCTATTTAGTGCGATGGGTTCGGAGGAAAATTGGAGAACGCCTAGCTTTAGACAAAGCGTTGTATCAAAGATGTAAGTTTCTTGATTTTTTTATTCTATTTAGAAGTTAAAAAAAAAAACTATTTTTCAATAGCCATTATAAACTAAAGGAAGATGTTTTCTGATGACCATGATAAGGTTATAGGAACTTAAGTAGTACTTTTAATTTCAATTGCATAATTTTAACATGAACAATCTTCTCATTATATCTTCAGTGAAGAAGTAATCCAGCGTTCAGGCATGCAGGTGGCCAGAAACAGCAGTGAGATGGAGAATCATGTCTTCAATAAGGCCAAGACGAGGGAAGAATACATGAATATGGTTGCAAAACTCATACTGCATGTTCGTGAGATGTGTAAGTTCTACTGAGTTATTATATATTTTATTTTGATTATGAAATTTATACTTATGTGTATGTTTAAGTACTACTGTGTAACTGCTTTTATCTTTAGAACAAGAACTATAATCAACATAATTTCAATATATAACATTATGAAAGTACATAAGTTTCTTATTATCTTTCTCAACAATGTGGTTGTTAACAAAGCAAGTCTAGAATAAGAATTCGAATATGCATTTTTTTTTTCTATAAAACATTAACAAAATAGCCATGGTTAGTTTCTGTTTGGATTTACACTATAGTGGAGTCAAAACCAACGTGCCGGCCGGGCAATAAAACAAGCTGTCAGCAAGGATGCGGCTAAAGTCGATATTTCTTATCGATGAATCACGCTTGTTCTATGAAACAGTACTATGCATGTGCATGGTAAGTAAAATTGCGACACGCATCCCTACAAACAGGTAGAAAAGGGCACATGGCCGGCCCGGAGATTTATGGCCCAGCCGGCACGTTGGTTTTGACTCCACAATAGTAAGTTAAGTAGTGACAAAGCTATTTGTAAGAATGAAATAAAAATACTTATCTCTCATTCTAGTACTACAGCTCTATCCTTATACTTATGAACATAAAAATTACTAGCTTAAAACCACCCTATTTACAAATGGAGACTTCTGATGAAATAATATGAGATGGAAAAATACAAGCCATTTTTTAAATTCATGTTTTATTTCAGCTGCTCAACCAAAACAAAACCAAGGGCAGGCCATGCAAGTCCCCAACCAGAACCAAGCTGGCCCCAACCCACAGCAGAACCAACAAACCAACCAGCAAGGGCCGAGTCAGCCTGGCCTGGCTCCGGATCCTATCAACGCCCTGCAGAATCTCGCCTCACAGGGCACAAGGAACCAGATGATGAATATTGGACCCCAAGGTTAGTTTTAAACTGTAATATCCTGATTATGCCGAACTATTGCATTGTATTAAAATATTTATTGACTACTTTTTGAGAACATTAGTCTGTTATAAAGTAGGGATTTGAGTTTTATTAGGCAATATTTTTGGGTTGGTAAACATTTCACTAATAGTATGGTACTGAAACATGGTTGCTTACTATGGGCCTCATAAGGCTCAAAGTCAACCAAAGGGCAATGAAGAGGGCAATACTGGGAGTGCCTCTACACAAGGTTGTGAATCACATTATCTTTACTACTACTAATCACCACTTTCGCAAAGATATATGTAATGGAATCTATTACAAATCAGGTTTAAGTATCTTCATTCTCAAAAGAAGATAAGTATATAACAAACTTCACTTATATGAGAAATACAATTACGTTTCTTTACTTATATGGTAACTTTACATGCATACTTGCTGCCATGTTGTAGTAGAAAATACTAAATTAATAACATTTTAGAATGATATGACTTAAGTTTATTCTTAAATATATTTATTGTCCCGAATTTCAATTGGAATACTATTATAAAGTTTAGGTCCTTCCCATGTAATATTTTTCTGACCAAATTAAAACATATTTCTGAAGGTTAATAATTTTTAATTTGCGATCATGATCATTTATTGTATTTTCAATTAATAGATCAATACCAGTAAGATGGTCCGCAAAACATAATAAATACGTGTTTAGCTTGAGCCTCATATTGCCTATTTCAGGACAAATGCAACAACAAGGCGTAATGGGTCCCAACCCCGG
This sequence comes from Grapholita molesta, assembly GCA_022674325.2. Lineage (NCBI taxonomy): Eukaryota > Metazoa > Arthropoda > Insecta > Lepidoptera > Tortricidae > Grapholita > Grapholita molesta. Next base: position 3,090,626 of record CP053124.2, on the reverse strand, counting down.
CATGATGCAGGGTCAGATGGGGCAGCAGACTATAGTGTCCCAGGGCCAACCTCAGACGGCAACCAACCTGCTGCAGACCCTCAATCAAAGGCCGCAGCTGAATATGCTTCAGGGAAAACTGCAAGGCGCTATGGGCATGGTTTGTATTTTATCAATAACATTAAAAATTGGTTTATGTCTGTTGGCTAAACACTTGATTGAAGTCACCAGTGATAAAAGAATTAGTTTTTTAGTTTTTAATTTCTGTTTATTGTGTTAGATATGTTTTGCAGTAATATAGATACTAGATAACCGTGTGAACTTCATAGCACTATACAAAATTGCAACCTCAAATATCCTCTTAGGTGTTGAATCTCTAAAAACTGCTTAATAGTTGCACTGTACTTTAAAACAGTGAGTTGTGCTCTTTCTGGTTGTAAAACTTTTTGGGCAAGGTTTTGGTCTAACTCAGTGAAGACTTTTATTTTTTTTATGTACAAGACTGACCAGCGTTTGACCTCAAGGGTTTAGCACGCTGGTTCAGTAACAGCTTAATATTCACTCTTACCTTGAAAAGACCCGTGTTATATATTTTTGGGAATACAGACGAAGGGAGCGAATTCCATTCTTTTGCAGTCCGCATCAGGAAGGAAGCGAATCGCTTCATGTGAATTTATATATTATTTGCAGGTGAATTTTACTAAACTAAGTACGTCTTTAAAGCGACGACTTCTTGATGGAAAATTCTCTATGACAGGCCATGGCATGGCTCATAAGGGCCATTTTTATGGCATAATGTCTAGTGACATCTGGGTCACAGCTTTCTATCGACGTCATTTGCCTTCTTTAATATAAATATATGTTCCAGGTCCCCAACCAACAGCCAATGGGCGGCATGGGCATGTCCGGCATGAACCCGATGGGTAACCAGATGCAGGGCCAGCTAGGGCCCGGCATGCAGGGCCAGATGATGTCGAACATGCAGGCCATGGGCGGCAACATGCAGTGCAACCAGGTTGGAGGCATGCAGATGCAGCAAGGCATGCAGGGGCAGATGCAAGGACAGATGGGTAAGGGTTTTGTATAGTTCACTTTGTTTCCCATTTATTAGTTAACTAAAGGCCATAGTCGGGTGTCGTAACTCGCAGGTAAGAATTATTGGAATTTTTATTTATGCATCACATTTTATTTATAAAATTTCTAAAAACTCAATCACTAATAAATAAATACATCAAAAGTCACTGCAAACAATAAACAGCAATAATATGCAGTTACAGCAGTCGCAGCAGAGAACGGTGTTGCGGTGCATTTATAGTTTATAATTTAAAAAAAAAGAGATGTCACCGCACGTGCACAGTCACATAAAAAGTGTTTAATTATTTTTTGGTCTTGAGGCTTTGATGTATATCTAAATAATGAATATCATTAAAAAAATTGGAAGCAAATCGCTTTAATGTACACTGTTACAAAAAAACATGTTCTCTAGGGTCCCTAGAGGGTATATTTAGGTTCTAAATTTTCTTATTTTTTTAAAAGGAGGTTAGATTTTCTTATGTCCCTTTAGGGCCAAACAGGGCCATGTGCTATCCCACGTGCAAGCCATGGCCGGCATTATTCAGTGTGATTGAAAACTTATTTCATGGATATTGTAACAGGTCGCAATGACACTGTTACATGTATGGTTCTATGTTGAAATTGTTTCTTGTATTCTGGTTAATAATATTGAAAATAAACCTTCGCTTCATTCTAACCTCCCTTAAAAAAAACCTTTCCTCAATAACGAGTGTCAATCTGACATTTTAAATGTCAAATGTACTGAGCTGTCATAAGGCTGAACCTGTCTATAGGACCCAGTATTTTTGTGCTGGCAATAATTTTAATTTCCTCTTTAGGTTTCTGGCAACAATTTAAGTCTTCTTCCGTTGGACGGCCTTTGACGGGTTAGTCGACGTTATTTGGTGTCGAATTAAATCTGAGAAAGTTGCTTTATTTATTGCAGTGTTTTTACATTTGAACGGTGTAAATTGCCGTGGTGATGTGCAGTGATCGTCGGGTAAGTTTATTTCCGCGACCGCGCTTTCAAATGTACTCTTCTGTCCAAATTTTAGTTTCTATGGAAAATATCAATTGCGACGTATTTGTTTGCCATCAGAACTCCGGGAGCCTGCAATGTGGCGCAGCCGCGAGGTAGTGCCCTACTATTAAAAAGAGGCAAACGTAAGTTTTTGCTTCTTTTAATGACGGATTCGTCTTGGTGAAGAATTTCGCATTGAGATTTAAATATGTCTGACGAAGCGTTTCCTTTGCCAACAGGTCGGGGGATAACGTTTCGCCTCTTTTTCTTTTTTTTTCTCTCTTTTTCTCTTTTTTTTTCCTACCTCTCTTCTTTTTGAGATCCGCGTTTTAAACTCTTAACCCCCCCATTTTGCCCTTTGAAATGTAACCTCGGAATTCAGACCCGCCCTTCTATCTACTCGCCATGTGTGGTCGGGTTGACACCCCGACGGCAGAGACTACGCCGCAGCGGAAGGCGAGCGCCACCATCGCGTACATGCGCTAAATAAAGGACACGTGTTCCCCATATTTTTTTATTAATAGCTCACTTCTTCTAAGGAAATTAATATGTAAACATCGACCAAGAGGCATTGACTCACCTACTTCTCCTCGAGCCAAGGCAGCTCCGAGGTGGACAACAGAGGATTCCACTCGGTGACTAAAACACAGGTCGGTGTCTTTTTATATATTAAGGAAAGGTACCTCTCATAATAATGTCACAGGCTTAAATATTTAAAGCAGGAATGTAAATAGCTTAAGTTTCAGTAAACCAATGTCTAGCTAGTTTAAGTATGTTCTGGAGGTGGAAACCCTTGTAAAAGCGATTTAGTGTCTCCGTATTAAAAATTACCCTCTATCCCGGAGATTGTCTTTCTCTTACATATAAACCCCTCCCTTGAGATTAAAAGATCTGATTTCTCCCAGGTGCTATTGGGGCTCCGACCCTGATATTTGTAAGCCCACGGCGCCCGAACTTTAGTTTTCTTTTTCCTTCATTAAATATTAATTACTTTTGTATTTAATTAGGGCTTACATTTTATTTTTCTTTAATCCGGGGTCGGATTTCCTAGCCCTGAAACGATTCTAAAAGGTGAGATTTTTTTCCTATTTTCTTTCTAATTTATCTGGTGAAGTGCATTTTTACTCTCATCAAGTGGTCGCTTCTCGACTTAACCATAAAATATATTTATCCCCAATAAGACCATTACAATTGGCGGTGTGAACAGGGACATGACTTATTTTGTAAATTTACTACAAGTGTGGTTTCCTACTTCTAGAACGGTTTTCCTGGACATAGTGACCTTTACTTAATGTATATATAACTATTTTTACCTGCTGTGTTCTATTTTGGTGTGTGTCCACAGGTATACATAGTGAAAACTTATAAAATAATAAACAGCTGTGCTTTTGCTTAAAAATAATTTGAAAACAAATTGCTAATTTATAATAATTTACTTAATTAATAGCATTTGCTTAAATAAACCCATTTGCTTAATGGCATGTAACCAATTTTAAACTACGGCTTGCCTATCTTTAAATATAAAATAAGAAAACTGTGGATATTTTGGTCACAGATCACCTATACTAGATAGTACACTTGTGCTGCTTTATAAAAAATTGTAACTTTAAAACTTTTTATTTATAAATTTGATATTTCATGCTAACTTAGAAGTGCACACCTTTTGCTAGTGGGGAGCAACAATATTTTTATACAGGTTTAACCCTACTTTGTTATTTAATTTAAGATTTAAAAAATAGCCTCTAGCGGAGAGCCTATAAAAACTTAATTTTAATTTTTACTCCTTCCTGCTTTGGAGTTTGAACTAAATAATTTTGGAAATTCATACAGTATGTATAGAAGGTACCATCGGTAGTATACGGGGTGATTTTGGACATTCGGCAAATATACAGTGTGTAATCACACATAGTGTAAAAAATATTTTTTCTTGAATTTTTTTCTTGTAACCTAGGTCACATCTACTGTATACAAGGTGTTCATAGGAGGTTATACAGGGTGTCCTAGGATCAAATTTTTGACTTTTAAGATTTTTTTGTGTTTGCGAAATTTAATTCTTTAGCGAAGGGTAACCTTATACGGGTGAATCCGTAGCTTTTCTTAGAAGTATACAGGGTGTAAACATCAACTTAAAAAAAAAAAAAAATTTTTTTGAATTATTTTTTTTGAACTAGGAGTAGTCCATAGTGTATACGGGTACTCACCGGTCATATACAGGGTGTTTTTTTTCCCTGAACCTAACTTTTTTTTCCTGAACTTAATTTTTTTTTTTTTATCACCTTGATTTAAATATTAAACTACACTTAGAATATTTGAAACGACTTCCACTGGGTACACCGGTCGGTTATATTAATTAAATTTAAATATTTTTTTTTTTTAAATTTGGCTACAACTTAAAAATAATTATTAATATTTTAGAAACATTGTAAGAATACCGGTTGACTTATAATTAACTTAGTTTTTTGGCATTGTAAACATTATCGTACATCCACATAGCCTGGGGAAATTGTTACACATCTGTCGGAGACCCACCCGTTAGAATGTCGACTAGCGGTGAACATGAACTGGATCCCAGTATAGCGGCTCCGCGCCCTGTACCAGCTCCTAGATCCAACCCGGATCGAAGTGATGGAGCAGTGGACCATTCTCAATTTATGCCTCTTCAAGGGGATTTGATAATTCTTTCTGGGTACCGCGGGTCCGGTCACAACAGTACAGACCGTAGTGAGCCACGACCCCTAACGCACTCAACCTTCCGCCAATAAACCAGACTATGATGATGGACAATAGAATCAACCACATGTATTCCAAACAACCTGATCTTACCAAATGTAAAATTAACTTTAATGGCAAAACTTGCGTACGCGAGTTCTTAATTCAAGTTGAAGAGCTTCAATTAGCGCGCCGCATCGATGAAGCGTACCTAGTTAGGGCCTTCTCGTGCTTACTTTCAGATTTCGCACTCAAATGGTTCCGCACCGTGCGCGGTCAGTTCACGTCCTGGTACGGACTGAAATTAGCCCTATTGCAACGATTTGATAAAGACGACTTTGATTATCAGCTTGAATTTCAACTTCGCACGCGCAAGCAGAAACCGAAGGAGTCCTTGTCGGACTACTTGATAGACTTATTGGATCTGAATAGCCAATTAACTTACCCTTTGCCGGAAGCTGTTTTAATCGAAATATTTAGACATAATATGACACCTTCGTTGATGGTACACTTCGTAGGAAAAATGGTTCATAATCTTGATGTAGTAGTGAGACTTAGCAAAGAGGTAGACGCATATACGGTTACTGTTTGTTCAACACAACCCCATGCGCCTAGCTCGAACTTTGATAAGCCTGCTAGGAAGTATAATCCGGTTGAGGTTAAGACCCAACTTACTTGTTTAAAGTGTAAAAGACCTGGACATCATTATAGAGAGTGCAAGACTATTAGAGGCACCGTATGCTTTAAATGTAATAAGAAGGATGTTACCACTTTGACTTGTGACAACTGCAACCCTAAAACTTCTCAGCCTCGTAGTTCAAAAAACGAGTAGGCGGCGGTCGTACACCGTTTCAACCTGAAATGCGTAGTGCTACGACTGCTCGTCACGTTAAATTCAATAAAACTTTAAACTCTAAACCCTCCCTGGGTGAGGCCAGGAGGAATTTGATGAATGGTTAAGATTTGTTAAGATTTTCTTTGAGGTTCATCGGATAGCTCCAGTCTTGTATGTCAAGGACGATGATGATAGACCATATTTGACTTTTCATGTTAAAGATGAGGAACATTCAGGATTGTTGGATAGTGGTGCTACTACTTGCGTTTTAGGATCTGGTATTCACAAACATTTTGAAGAGACAGGTCTCCAGTTGGAGAAAACTAGGATGTTCGGCAAAGCTAGCACTGCTGACGGCACTCATCGTAAAGTCGAAGGAGTACTGAACCTCCCTATTACAGTTGATAATTCTACTCAGCTAGTACCCTTTTAATAATTCCTTCATTTGAACCTCCCATTATTTTGGGATTTGACTTTTGGCGAAAGTTTGGTATAGCGAAAGATCTTTTAGAGAAGATTTCTTTTAAAACTCCCAAGGGAGCTCACGTTTCTACTGTAACTTCAGCTGCCAGGTTGTCTCCAGTGGAGCGTGAACAGTTAGACTGTGTTATTAAGGAGTTCGAAGATATTTCTTACGAAAAGAAAGGCTTGGGACTGACTCATTTGGTAGAACATAAGATTGTTACTAAGGGTGAACCTTTAAAGCAGCGTTATTGGCCGTTAAGTCCTGCGAAGCAGAACGAGTTGTATGCTGAGGTGGAGACGTTGTTAAAAGAAGGCATCATTCAGCCGTCGAAATCCCCTTGGTGTTCTCCGGTGCTAGCAGTTGAGAAAAAGGATGGTAGCGCTAGGCTGTGTCTGGATTCTCGCCGTCTAAACTCGGTTACCATAAGGGATGCTTATCCTCTACCCTACACTTCTCGGATTTTGGACAATCTTAAGGACGCGAAGTTTATAACTGCTTTGGATTTGTCAAAGGCGTTCCTGCAGATAGCTTTAGAGAGTACCTCTCGCTGCAAAACAGCCTTTGTTGTACCTGGAAAAGGTTTGTTCGAGTTTATCCGTATGCCGTTCGGAATTACCAATGCTCCGGCGGAACTGCAGCGTCTCGTTGACCGTCTTTTTGGTCCCGAATTCGATGATATAGTGTTCAAATACTTAGACGACTTAATTTTGATTTCCAAGACATTCGACGAACATATTGTTCTCCTACGTAAAGTTCTCCATATCCTGAAGGACGCGGGTCTTACTGTAAACCTAAAGAAGTGCGAGTTCTGTAAAGAGAGACTGCGTTATTTAGGGTATGTGATAGATAGTGATGGTCTCCATACAGATCCATCCTAGTTAGAAGCCATTAGGGACTACCCTAAGCCCGTAATCGTAAAACAACTCCGTGGTTTCATTGGTCTTTGCTCATATTACCGTAGATTTATCTCTAACTTTGCTGACATAGCTGCGCCTCTGTGTCGTTTGACAGGAGGTAGCAAAAATTCTAAAAAACCCGTTCTCTGGGATGCCGAGGCGGACGAGGCGTTCGATCAATTAAAATCCGCTTTAATGTCTGCTCCAGTGTTGCAGTGCACGGACTTTAAAAAACCTTTCTTCTTACATTGTGACGCGAGCTCTGTTGGAATCGGCAGTGTTCTCTGCCAGGAAGACGACGAGGGCATACAACACCCTCTTGCGTTTTATTCCAGAACTTTATCTAAATGTGAGAGAAACTACAGCACTACGGAAAGAGAGCTTTTATCTATCTTGAACTCCATTGAACATTTTAGACCCTACGTGGAAGGGATGAAATTTACCGTCGTAACTGATCATGCCAGTCTTCGATGGCTGTTGGTTCAACCAATGCTAGCGGACGCTTAGCAAGGTGGGCCGCTCGGATTTCTCAATACACTTTTGATATAGTTCATAAAAAGGGCTCCTTACATGTAGTTCCCGATTGTTTATCTAGAATTGAAGTTGCGGCCATGACGGTATCAGCACCCGTGGTCCTACCGAGTGACGATATTAAAGATCTTTGGTATAAAAATATTTTTGTAAAATGCCAACAGTGTCCCACTAAATATAGAAATTACAAAGTGGAACACGATACCTTATTTAGATATTGTAAGCCCAAATATAAAATGAATTCGCGTTTAGACTGGAAAATTGTAATTCCCCGTGACTCGGTTATAGAAACTATTAGAGACAACCATGATGATATAAATTCAGGCCATGTGGGCCCAACTACACCCTTGACTACAATAAAAGCTCATTATTATTGGAATAGAATGTTCAAAGATGTTCGAGATTATGTGAGTCGTTGTGACACTTGTAAGTCTTACAAGTCGTCCAATGCCCCACCCCACGGCCTGATGGTGAATCCTAAAATTGTAGATGCCCCTATGATCATGCTCTCCATGGATATTATTGGCATACTTCCTCGTACTTATTCTGGTCATCGTTATATTCTTTCTGTGGTGGATGTTTTCACAAAATATGTCTGGCTTTTTCCTTTAGTTAATGCTACCACCCACAGTATTTGTAAATTTGTAGAACGAGATATATTCTTAAAATTCGGTGTCCCCAAAATTTTGGTTTGTGACAATGGGACACAGTTCACTTCAAAACACTTTGTAGATTTTCTAAAAAGTTATAATATTGACAAAATTTTCTATAATACTTTGTATACCCCCCAAAATAATCCTGTAGAAAGTTATAACAAAACCGTGGAGACGTGCATAGCTTGCTTTGTAAAAGATGATCACCGTCTATGGTCTAAACCATTACCTCACATTCAGTTAGCTCTAAATAGTTCAATTAATTTTGCTACTGAACGTACCCCTAATTTTCTTATGTTTGGACGAGAGGTCATCATAGATGCCTCCCTCCATCGATTTAGTGACAATATAGATAATTTAGATGACCTCACGATTGGTAATCGTCAAAATCATATAGATTCATTTAAAAATTTAAAATCTGTTTATGAACAAGTAACACAGTCTCTTTTGAAAGCTTTTCAACGTAACGCTAAATTTTATAATAAAGGTCGAAAAGCCATTACCTTTAAAGTTGGAGACGTCGTTTGGAGGAGAAATTTTGTTCAGTCTAACGCTGCTCACTATTTTTCGGCTAAATTGGCACCTAAATTTGTTAAGTGTGAAATAACTGAGAAAATTTCGGATATTGTTTATGTTCTAAAAGACCTCACAAAGGGTACATCTGGTAGATACCATGTTAAGGATATAATTAAAATCTAATCAGAATCTCCACTTTGCTGAGTTCATAATTACAGTCTTGTAAAGCCTTAAATTAATTTTTTTTTTGTTCTTGAATTGGTACCGTAGTCTTTTCTTAATACTTTGGCCCCGTCATGATTTGTTACATTTCTTGACACTTCCCCATGTAGGGATGGGTTAGAATACGAAATGTCCCTACCGTGCCGGAAACGTGTCGTAAGAGTCGACTAACCGTGCGTTATCCTCCACAGCTCGTCTATTTTTTTAAGCTTACGGTTAAAAACTTAATATAATAAAACCGTATAATACCTTTTATTATTATTTTTCCACTTTTTCAAAGTAGAAGTACTACGGGGGACTTCCCCATGTAGGGATGGGTTAGAATACGAAATGTCCCTACCGTGCCGGAAACGTGTCGTAAGAGTCGACTAACCGTGCGTTATCCTCCACAGCTCGTCTATTTTTTTAAGCTTACGGTTAAAAACTTAATATAAAAAAACCGTATAATACCTTTTATTATTATTTTTTCCACTTTTTTTGAAAGTAGAAGTACTACGGAGCACTTCCCCATGTAGGGATGGGTTAGAATACGAAATGTCCCTACCGTGCCGGAAACGTGTCGTAAGAGTCGACTAACCGTGCGTTTTCCTCCACAGCCCTTCTATTTTTTTAACTCTTTCTTTTCCTTTGGAAGGAAAGAGAAAGGTCTAACTTAACTTTTCCACTTGTTTTCCTTTTATTGAAAATAATTAACTTTTTTTATTATTTAGTCCTTTTCTTTGAGAAAAGGAGGGATTATCATTGATTTTTTTTTGTAACTTTACCTTAAGTTCTATTAAATAGAACCATTTTTTATTATTAAAAGGAAACGGATTTCACATAATTATGAACAATTACACTTTAGGCTCCATAGATAGTAGTTGCCTTTTCATAGTTTGGAGGTATTGTTGAAATTTAGTGATTCTCTTAGCTTTATTATTAAATATACACTAGTAAGCTTATTTATGACATTTTCTACTTTTAAAATTCTTTCTAAAATAATCCCGTGAGAGCTTACGGTTAAAAACTTAATATAATAAAACCGTGTTAGTAACTTTTATTATTATCTTTTTTCACTTTTTTAAAATAGAAGTACTACGGAGGACTTCCCCATGTAGGGATGGGGTAGAATACGAGATGTCCCTACCGTGCCGGAAACGTGTCGTAAGAGTCGACTAACCGTGCCTGTTTCTAATTCGACAAGAGACAACTTTAGTTAGGTATGGCCAAACCTAGACGTAACTTAGCTTGTATTTAGATAAACACTTAGCTCTTTATTTAGATAAACTTTAATTGCTAACTTAGTTGCTAATTTAGTTGCTAACTTAGTATTAAAATTTAAATTTAGTTTACTTTTTAGTTGTTATAACTTCTCGGATTTGACAATTGGTACCATTATCTCGGCTTTTGACTTTTCCCCCGACCTCAAAGGATCCTTGAGGAAGGGGAGGACCCTTCGACCTTTGTGTCGAAGTTGTCTGGGGAAATACCCATTATTTTTTTGGTCGTTCCCTTGTGTAGGGAAGGTTGGTGGTGTTGCGCCAGCCACAACGGGCTTTATGAGTTGTCACCGTACACGCTCATTCTTCTTCTTTCTTCTTCCCTTGTGCGGGGAAATCTGGTGGTGTTGTGCCAGTCACAAATAGGGCTTATCAGAGTTGTCACTGAACGCTCTTTTATTTATATTTTTTCCATCCCTTGTGCGGGGAAATCTGGTGGTGTTGTGCCAGTCACAAATAGGGCTTATCAGAGTTGTCACTGAACACTCTTTTATTTTTATTTTTTCCATCCCTTGTGTATGGAAGTCTGGTGGTGTCGTGCCAGTCACAAATAGGGTTTATCTGAGTTGTCTCTGAACACTCTTTTATTTTAATTTTTTCCATCCCTTGTGTATGGAAATCTGGTGGTGTTGTGCCAGTCACAAATAGGGTTTATCTGAGTTGTCTCTGAACACTCTTTTATTTTAATTTTTTCCATCCCTTGTGTATGGAAATCTGGTGGTGTTGTGCCAGTCACAAATAGGGTTTATCTGAGTTGTCTCTGAACACTCTTGTATTTTTATTGTTTTCATGCCTTGTGTATGGAAATCTGGTGGTGTTGTGCCAGTCACAAATAGGGTTTATCTGAGTTGTCTCTGAACACTCTTTTATTTTTATTTTTTTCATCCCTTGTGTATGGAAGTCTGGTGGTGTTGTGCCAGTCACAAATAGGGTTTATCTGAGTTGTCTCTGAACACTCTTTTATTTTTATTTTTTCCATCCCTTGTGTATGGAAATCTGGTGGTGTTGTGCCAGTCACAAATAGGTTTTAACAGAGTAGTCACAGAACACTCTTAAAAATTTTCTATAGACACTTTCGAGTCAGAGCTACTTTTCTTTCAAATTTCATTAGTTTTTTTTTTTCGAGATTTCATTAATTATTAAATTAAGGTCGGTGGCCCGTATTCAAATTAACAGTTTAACATACATTCAATTACATTTTTCCCTGCTTGTTTAAATCCCCATTCCGATACTAACATTACTAACACCCTCTAAATTCCGCTTATTAACTGCTTAAAACGCAATCAACTAACATAACGCTTTGCATCCTCGCTTAAAAACATCCTTAGCCATTCTCCGATACTAACATTACTAACACCCTCTAAATTCCGCTTATTAACTGCTTAAAACGCAATCAACTAACTTAACGCTTTGCAACCTCGCTTAAAAACATCCCTAGTCATTCTTCGATACTAACATTACTTAACACCCTCTAAATTCCGCTTATTACCTGCGTAAAACGCCTTCAACTAACTTAATGCTTTACAACCCAGTTTAGAAATTATTTTCCTCTCCCACATTAACGTCATAGTACGGCCCAACCTCACCAAACTTAAATTTATTTGTTGTATTTTCGGTCGGAGGCCTGAGTTGCCCATCCGCACCAAACTTAGATTCCTTTTGTATTTTCGGTCGGAGGCCTGAGTTGCCCATCCGCACCAAACTTAGATTCCTTTTGTATTTTCGGTCGGAGGCCTGAGTTGCCCATCCGCACCAAACTTAGATTCCTTTTGTATTTTCGGTCGGAGGCCTGAGTTGCCCATCCGCACCAAACTTTAATTTATTTGTCGTGTTAGCGGTTGGAGGCCCGTGTGCTCAACCGATCTCTAGTAGTTAAATTTAAATTTCTCGTTTAATAGCCTGATAGTTAGTTTCAAACGTATTATTATATAACAATTAAGACAGTGTCTAGTTCTAGCATGGAAGCTGGATACTTCGTCAATTTCTCGTTAGCAAATTAGATTTCATTTCTTTATTCTTGTTTAACTCCTGGTTTCAGAAGACTATTCCGTTTTGAATTGAAGGTCTCTTTTCGCATGCCCAAAGGTATTCACTACAGAGGAAGACAATCTCTTCGTTTGGTCTTGAATTTTTTTCTCTTATTTGTTTTGGTTAGTCCCTTCTTGGACATAAAATAATGATTCTCATTTTTTTATTTTTCTAAGGAAGGGGGTAATGTAACAGGTCGCAATGACACTGTTACATGTATGGTTCTATGTTGAAATTGTTTCTTGTATTCTGGTTAATAATATTGAAAATAAACCTTCGCTTCATTCTAACCTCCCTTAAAAACCTTTCCTCAATAACGAGTGTCAATCTGACATTTTAAATGTCAAATGTACTGAGCTGTCATAAGGCTGAACCTGTCTATAGGACCCAGTATTTTTGTGCTGGCAATAATTTTAATTTCCTCTTTAGGTTTCTGGCAACAATTTAAGTCTTCTTCCGTTGGACGGCCTTTGACGGGTTAGTCGACGTTATTTGGTGTCGAATTAAATCTGAGAAAGTTGCTTTATTTATTGCAGTGTTTTTACATTTGAACGGTGTAAATTGCCGTGGTGATGTGCAGTGATCGTCGGGTAAGTTTATTTCCGCGACCGCGCTTTCAAATGTACTCTTCTGTCCAAATTTTAGTTTCTATGGAAAATATCAATTGCGACGTATTTGTTTGCCATCAGAACTCCGGGAGCCTGCAATGTGGCGCAGCCGCGAGGTAGTGCCCTACTATTAAAAAGAGGCAAACGTAAGTTTTGCTTCTTTTAATGACGGATTCGTCTTGGTGAAGAATTTCGCATTGAGATTTAAATATGTCTGACGAAGCGTTTCCTTTGCCAACAGGTCGGGGATAACGTTTCGCCTCTTTTCTTTTTTTTCTCTCTTTTTCTTTTTTCCTACCTCTCTTCTTTTTGAGCTCCGCGTTTTAAACTCTTAACCCCCCCATTTTGCCCTTTGAAATGTAACCTCGGAATTCAGACCCGCCCTTCTATCTACTCGCCATGTGTGGTCGGGTTGACACCCCGACGGCAGAGACTACGCCGCAGCGGAAGGCGAGCGCCACCATCGTGTACATGCGCTAAATAAAGGACACGTGTTCCCCATATTTTTTTATTAATAGCTCACTTCTTCTAAGGAAATTAATATGTAAACATCGACCAAGAGGCATTGACTCACCTACTTCTCCTCGAGCCAAGGCAGCTCCGAGGTGGACAACAGAGGATTCCACTCGGTGACTAAAACACAGGTCGGTGTCTTTTTATATATTAAGGAAAGGTACCTCTCATAATAATGTCACAGGCTTAAATATTTAAAGCAGGAATGTAAATAGCTTAAGTTTCAGTAAACCAATGTCTAGCTAGTTTAAGTATGTTCTGGAGGTGGAAACCCTTGTAAAAGCGATTTAGTGTCTCCGTATTAAAAATTACCCTCTATCCCGGAGATTGTCTTTCTCTTACATTTAAACCCCTCCCTTGAGATTAAAAGATCTGATTTCTCCCAGGTGCTATTGGGGCTCCGACCCTGATATTTGTAAGCCCACGGCGCCCGAACTTTAGTTTTCTTTTTCCTTCATTAAATATTAATTACTTTTGTATTTAATTAGGGCTTACATTTTATTTTTCTTTAATCCGGGGTCGGATTTCCTAGCCCTGAAACGATTCTAAAAGGTGAGATTTTTTTCCTATTTTCTTTCTAATTTATCTGGTGAAGTGCATTTTTACTCTCATCAAGTGGTCGCTTCTCGACTTAACCATAAAATATATTTATCCCCAATAAGACCATTACAATATGTTTTTAACCCTCGCTATTAAAAGAGGATTCGTTTATTATTGTATGTGCACCTCCTTATGTCACTATCTTCTAAATTGGTGAACCGACTTCAATGCGATTTCTGTAATTTGAAAGTATGACAAACAATGATTTTATTAAAATTAAAATCGATTTACTTGTTCCAGTAGGTGGCATGGGCAACAACCCTATGGTGAACACCCACATGCTGCACATGCGGCCGAAACAGGACGTGGGCATGGTGGGCTACCGTCAACCACCGGGGCAGTTCCTCCGGCAGAGCCCCAGCCCGTCTGCCCCGAGCCCCAATATGCCCCAGCCGAGCCCAGTCTCCATGCAAGGTCAGTCTTGTTTATAGGAAAAGGCCATACTTTTTTTTATTTTTGGTATCCATGTATTCGTTTCGCTGTGAGAATAAAATATTGCTATATTGGGATAAATTAAGTTATAGAAAAGTCTGATTATCGCAATTTTCGCTCAAAGCGCTGTTTACAAAACTGTGAAGTGTGTGTGTTACTTAACGTAACTGTAAATAGAACTATATCACAACAGTTTTCTACTATATATGGTAAATCATTTATGTACCATAAACAGAAAAGGGCCTATAATAGAACCCTGGGCTATAATAGAAGCAACTCTAGACTGGGTATTATTTACAACAACTGTTTGATTTATTTTGCAAATGTATGAGGGCTTGAGGTTTAAGGCATTTTCTGTGTATGCTTTAATACAAACATTATATTTTTGCTATAATTATTTGATTTTCGTTTTCTCTGTAATTCAATTTATTAAATCAGATATTATGGGAGTTGGTTATTGTTTAAAAATTATTGGAAATGTTTTATGTCTTAAAACAACTATCTAAGTTTAAATTCACATGTTAAAAAAATAATTCGGATATTTGTCATCTTTCATGTTCTTTCACTTTACGACGACTTTGTTGTTTAATTAAAAGTGAATAATAATATTATTTAGCATTAAATTGTATTGTCGCCTAATACGTTAATCGAGCAGAACGCCTAAAAAGTAGTAGAACCAAATATTGCCGCCGAAATGAAAGGACCTTTATCTTGCGCATATAAAAATTTCATGTTATTTAGAAGGGAAAAGCAGAGTGTATAATTCAGGCATAAATGTTAATTTTTATCCTTAATTATATTGTGTGAACAGTTCACTATCGAACAACGAGTAGTTTTGTTTCTAAAACCATACGCACGAGTCTGGCATATAAATAAAAATATTACTAACTTTTTTACTTCACCGTGACACTTCACGACCCTATTTCTATTCGTAAACGTCGGCTTCGCCTACCATTTTGGAGAAAAATGATATAATGTGAGTACTACCCGCAGGAGTGATGGGCGGCGCGCTGCCGTCCCCGCTGGGGCTGGGCGGGCTGGGCGCCTGCGCCGGCGCCGGCTCGCCGTCCGCGCCGCACATGCAGCACCACCCGCCGCCGCAGAGGTCAGCCCGCACCGCCATACTATTCCACACACACTTTTCAGTTTCTTCCTATAGATATGGAGCAGCCGGCTGAATCAACTATTTTATGTCCCTCGTTGCCATGGTTACGTTCCCCTGGGTCACTCTTAAAACCACAGTTTATGACATGTAAATCATGCATATTTATGGTATCTATAACGGGTCACCTACCAAGTGTGTTAGTAGAACGCGTTACCACATTTCTTCTAACAAATTATAATTCGTCGTCGGGTTTCTAATAGACTCGGGTTTGTTATACCCAACTTACCACCCTCGTTTCACAATGTACTATTTTTCAACTGTCATTTACTTACTTGCGTTTTTCCTTATGTTGGCAAATTTTAGTTCTGTTACTGTTTCAAACCATATAGGGTAAATCGCCAGTTACTGGCCACCTTTCAATAACTGGCCACCATATACTGAAAATGGACTCTATTTACCTATAAACAGAATTCATTTAAGCATAAGGTGGCCAGTAATTGAAGGGTGGCCAGTAATTGAAACCCCATTTGAAAATGTGTTCTATTTATAGGTAAACAGAATTCATTTTCAGTATAAGGTGGCCAGTTATTGAAAGGTGGCCAGTAACTGGCGATTTACCCTAAATTCAATTGTTTGGTAGGTTGACAGTTATGATTTTCGTTGTAAATCTAATGTTTTTCTTATCAGTTGGATTCACAGGACACCTCTGTTAGCAGTTGCTATCACATAAAAACTCTAGGGTCTTTATGAAGTGTAGACTAGATAGACTTTTCAGAAATTGCATAAGACATGCTTTTATATTCGTTCACAGAACCATAATATACAGATAAAAGTACCGGAGTGGAAAAAAATCATAATGATTACATTGTTTTGTGAACCTAGAACGCGTAGCATGGTCGTCATTTTATCGTTTATTGCGCTATCTGTCACGCACACACATACTTGCTGAATCGTGCCAGGTATCGTGACAAGTGACAAAAACCCGACCACATTAGGCTAGCAGACTTGTAGCCGTCCCTGCCTGTTCCAGGGTGATGGGCATGGTGGCGTCCCCGTCGTCGTCGCTGAACACGCCGGTGGGCGCGTCGGTGGCGTCGCCCAGCAACGAGGACGCCGCCTACCGCGACAAGGTGCGCCAGCTCAGCAAGTACATCGAGCCGCTCCGGAGGATGGTGCACAGGATGGTCAGCGAGGGGGAGAGTGAGTTGTGGTGTTTTTTTTTTTCCTACCGTCCATTTTGTGTTTCATTTTATAGAAGTCTCTGTTTTGAAATATGAATGCCGTGGCGTTTACGATAAACAATTTTTTAATGTTCGATATTTAAATCAAAAGAAAAAATTAAATCAATAAATATTTCGGGACAATCATACACAAATCGACCTAGTCCTACGGTAAGCTCAGTAAAGGCTTGTCTTGTAGATACTAGACGACGATATATATAATAGATAGATACATATAAATACTTAAATACATAGAAAACACCCATGACTCAGGAACAAATAACTATGCTCATCACAGAAATAAATGCCCCGACTGGGAATTGAACCCAGGATCATCGGCTTCATAGGCAGGGTCACTACCCACTAGGCTAGACCGGTCGTCAAATTTGAACTCGTGAAAATTTGACTCGAAGCGGGACTTGAACCCACAACTACTGAATCACTAGCCCAGTGCACTACCAATTGTGCTATTCGTTCTTATCCTTCGTGGTAATTTTATTAATAAATACATAAAGATATGCTATGTTAATAAAATTTCAGTTTAATCTATAGTTTAGAAATTAATTTACATTCCAACTGTATTGACTTTTGATTTTTTTCATGACAAATTCTGCCCTCTGTTAATTATTTATATGAAAGAGTTGCTTTTGTGTAGATAACTGTGAATGGCAAATAGATCTCCGTCGATATCGACTTTAAATATCAATACTTAACACGTTCGCCCCCGGTACTGTTACCAAACGCTTACAATATGCCGCTAGAAATTATCTCGATCACTCAAAGCATGCCACTGGCATTATACGAAATTTTCATTCCTATGCCGCTGTCATAAGTCAAGTTCTTACTCCTATGCCACTTGTATAGGAATACGAAAGTTTTTAACACAACTGTTGTGTCGCCGGCATTGGGTAGTTAATTTATCTGAACACACTTACGTGTTACCGGCATAGGAGAACTATTTTTTTAAACGCAAATACGTGTCACTGGCATGGGAATCCAATAATTTTTGATCACATACGTCGTGTCACTGGCATTGGAGAAGGTTTAATAAGATCACAGACGTTGTGTGGTCGGAGCTGAACGTGTTAATAACCATATTCAATTTCCCATGACCCATTCTTCCTCTGTTACTTACACAGACGTGGAGAAACTCACGAAGATGAAGAACCTGCTGGACATCCTCTCCAACCCCAACAAGCGGATGCCTCTCGAGACCCTCATCAAGTGCGAGGTTGTTCTGGAGAAGCTGGACTTCAAGCGAGGAGATGGACTTGGCGTGCCTGCTGGTGGGAAGGTAATCTGTCCAGCGACGATTTTCACCGGCTTACCTAACTTCCCACAGTTCACAATAGTTTCTATGAGCTTGTGAAGAAAAGGTAAAGCCATATTGGCTCCGTCTTGTAAGAAAATATTTTTTGGCCACAAATTATATTTTTGGTTAGAAGCTTTTATTGCCAAATGTACTTTTGCACAGTCAGATGTTTCTAACGAGCCTAAACACGGGTTTATCTTGTGTGTTTTAGGAGTTGCTATGGCTACCTTCTGGCTATCAGATCAGATCAATGGTACCATAATATTGCATTGTCACCGAACTTACATAAGTGTGCTCAATTTTGAGCTCAATCGATTAAAGATATATGCTTCAATTTTGTGACTTTAAATAAGCAAGACTACATACATACTTACATTGCAAGTTTATTATAAAAGCTTGTAAAAACCCTTACATATCACTTACACACACAGGTGGACACAGACCTCCCACGTAGATCCCCACAAGCAGGGATTTCATTGAAAACCATGAATCTGGTCTAGAATGCCCAAAAGCCACCCGGTTTTATACTCAATTACTAACATATCATCAGTCGACGTCAAAAATACGTTTACACTATTACAAAGGAATAAGATGCAAGAGTGTAAACATATCTTTGACGTCGACTGTACATGTCAATATCGTCCCACTCAGGAGCAAATCTTCAACCCGCTGCTGGAGGTGGTAAACAACTGCCTGTCCTCCCCGCTCGCCAACCACACGCTCAAGCGGACGTTCGGATCTACACTGGACGCGCTCAACGGGCCGGAGATCAAGTGAATATACAATTACTAATAATAAAAAAATATCGGAAAGGTTCTGGAGTGACGACGGCGAACTGGAAGACGTAGGTAGGCTACGTAGGTAGGCCTCCCACAAGGTGGCCGACCGCTGGATGTGGAAGACGCAGGGTCGTTCTGGGGGAGATGTCCAGCATTGGACGTCTTTCGGCTGTCATGATAATGATGATGATGACTGGACATCCTAACTTTTGTTGCGTTATAATCAAAGATAAAATCAAGAATATTGAGCGTAAATTTGGAAATTTAAGAATACTTTGTCACCATACTGTTTTTATCTAATGTAACATTCCGTTTGATATAACTTTGACAGGATGCGTAATGCAAATATCGTTTAAGAGAATATAAAAACATGAATATCGTTGGCAACAAATGCTCCAGGCGAAGTTATTAGATTGATAAATTACGTATAAAATAATTAATTCATTATTTCGTACAAATAGGTTTTAAAATAATTCACAACTCTGTGCACATCGCAGTTAATTTAGTTAAGACAGGACAATGTCTGTGCCGCTAATAAATAATAATTATTGTCTAACAGAAACTTGCCGCCTCCATTAAAAGTGCCAAAGATAGAAGAGCCCGCTTTGGAAATTCCCGATGTGCTACAAGGAGAAATCGCCAGGCTGGACTCGAGGTTTAAGGTAGGAATCCACAAGATATTTTATTGTATTTCATTTGTGAATTAATTTTTTTCTTATATTTTAATTGAAATTAAAATTTAAAAAATACGTCATGTAACGCTAAGAGGGGCAGTTGCATAATTATAAAAAAATGATTAAATATTACAGGAAATGGTTACACAAATTGACTGAGCCCCACGGTAAGCTCAAGAAGGCTTGTGTTGTGGGTACTCAGCCGACGATATATATTGTATATAATCAACGAACTAGTAATACTATAGAAATCTGACTCGAGCTCAAAAATTACCCCACGGCTAGTGTGCCGCGAACGATAGACTGAGCCGCGACGGAGTTTGGTTGACAGATTTAGTATTACAGAAGTTTTCTATGACATAAGATGTCAGCTAATATAAAATTGTTAAATTAAAACCTATATAAAATGCCTTCTTCTGCGGCAAAATGGTACCTAAATAACTCTACAAAAATACAAGAAAATCGATGGAATCCATTGGATTGTGTAAGTTTAACCCTGAAGATGATAAACAATTATTTAAAGTAACATAGATGATAGTTATTTTCAATTATTCGCCAAATGAATTGCGGGTGTTGCTGGGAGAAATATTCAAAGGAAAGTTAACTACGTGGTTACTGGATACATGTATTTACGGCGTTAGGGATTATTTAAAGTTTAAGCAAGGACGACCATAAACGAAACGTGACCGGGAAAAACGGTATGGGATCTATAAATGAAAGAGGCGAAAGGTTCCTTGACTTCTGCATATTTACCAATACAAAACACCCGCTTCAAACACCAACCCCGCCGAAGGTACACGTGGGTCTCTCCTGGTGCTCGCTAACGCAACCAAATAGACTATATTATTACATCTTCACATTGGAATACCTCGGTTACAAATACAAAAACATTACCGGGAGCCGACTGTATTGATATGTGGCTATATCTCAAAGGCGCAATTTTACCCTCACAGAAATGTCTATCATTAGTAATGGCACACGCAAAATACTTGTTAATACCCTTTTCGGATTCTCAGATATCGATTTTCACCATGATCGCATCAAAAATGACGAAATTCAAGATGGCGGCCGTTTTTCACAATTTTGACTTTAGTGTCGTGTTAAGAGGTCTCTCGGATTCTCAGATATCGATTTTCACCATGATCGCATCAAAAATGACGACATTCAAAATGGCGGCTGTGTTTTTAAATTTTGAGTTACTCTCAGATATCGATTTTCAACATATTCGAACAATAAAAGATAACGACAGTCTTTTGGGATTTAGACTTCAGATTCTTATTAAATGCAAGTAGGTATAAATAGGCCTTTAAATAATACTAAGATATCGAATTTCAAATTAATTCAATTACTTAATATACAAAAACTTAAGATGGCGATAAAAAATAATTTATCTGTAAGAACAAAATAAAAATAAAACATCCGTTTTGACAACCCTGACCCTCGAACGCAATTCGTCAGTCGAGGGGATGAACGATCCGGTTGTATAGAACCTTTTCGACTGTATACTCGTTAGGCTGTGCTAAAAGCATGGAGACAGAAGAATTTCAACGCCTAGATCTGCTGATCAAAAAACTTTGTCGGCGCGATAAGAATCAACAACATGAAGATATCTGCTCTGAAATACCAACACGACGAAAAGTTTCAAACAGTTAATTTGATTAAGAAACTACAACTCATAAGCCGGAATATAAAACCCAAAACGTGGGTTATAGAAGATCAAGAAGGTGACCCTATCTCGGACAATCAGGGTCTCTCAGAGAGATGGCGGCAATACGCTGATCTATACCGCAACGCTACTGACAACAGTATCTGTCTTTGGCAGTGGAACGAAGAACTCGAGCCGCCGATACTTCATTGAAGATATTGCACAGGCGCTAAAAAACCATCGTTCATACGGCATGAACCTGACACACGTGATCTTTTTTTTTATGACAAAGGTGGCAAACGAGCAGGCGGATTGCCTGATGGTAAGCAATTACCGCCGCCCATGGACACCCGCAACACCAGTGGAGTCACAAGCGCGTTGCCGCTCTTTAAGGGGGGTTGGAGCTCTGAGAACCTTACTCACCACCAGGAACACAACACTACATACCTGAAAGGTAGTAGTGCTATTATTATAAACCAGCTTGTACTCGTTCAGGTTGATAACCTCATCCTATAATCAATAATAAAGTAGGTAATAAACTCCCCTCAAAAAATAAATAAAATATAAATAAATTTATAACTGAAAAAGTTATAAATAATATAATCAATAAAAAAATAATATTAAATAAAAAGAAATTAATATAAAATTTTAATTTAAATAAATTTTCTCTAGCTATTAATATTAACCCACAAATTCAAATTCTTAATAAAATTAAACCAAAAGAAATTATATCACATCCAAATATATAACTTAAATTATTAAAATTATATAATCTTATTCTTAAATTTATAAATAAAAATATTATTGTAAATATAACTATTTGAACCAATCAAAATATATTTTTTATAAAACATAAAGGAATCATAAAAATCATTATAAATAAAAATTTTATCATTTATAATAAATTAAATCTCTGAAAATAATCATCTTCTGTAAGGAAGAGGTACTTCCCCAGTTGGGCTGCTCCAGATTCAAACGTGATGGTACTTCGCTGTGCTATACCTCTCATTGTTGGACGTAGTTTAAGGACATTACCGGGGCCAAAATCTGACCTGTGACAAAATGTGGAAGACAGCAGTTTGGACATCACTTATTCCACACGCGATTAAAATAGCGCTTAACGCCATCAACAAGCATCTCAGATATCTTGATTGGCAAATTCCACAGGAGCAAGCAGGTTTCGTTAAAGGCGTGAGCAAATTCTTAATATTCGCCTAATAATATAGTCGTGCTACGAGTTGGAGGTGTTTGATTGCGTGGTCTGGAAGAAATTGTGGCGAGTTCTGGCAGAGATGGGAGTCCCAAACCACCTTACTTCTCTCATTATTCTCTACTGCAACAGCACAGGCAATGTGAGGGTGGAAAATATGTTGTCAGCCCATTTTAACTTCCAGAAGGGAGTACGCCAAGAATGTATTTTGTCGCCCATCCTCTTTAATATTTACGGGGAATGCATCATGCTTCGAGCTGGTTGACTGGAAGGCAGGTGTCACAGTAGATAAATAAATAAATATTTCGGGACAATCTTACACAAATCAACGAAAGGTCAGGACGGTCAGGATAAGGTCAAGTCAATCGGTAAGCTCAGTAAGGCTTGTTTTGTAGGTACTATACGACGATATATATATAATAGATAGATACATATAAATACTTATAGATGGGTAGAGTAACTAACCTGCGATATTGTAACAACTTTTTTTTCTCCTTAAATATTAATATCGATTATTGGTTGCGTGAGGTACTCACAGCGCCATCTAGTTGTCCCATGGGACACAACCTCGCTTGCCAATAGCGCTGAAAAGATGGCTGAACTGTTGAATAGGGTAGAGACCGTTAATGAAGAGCTAGGGCTGTCGATCAACCGAAACAAGATCAAAGTCATGTTGATAGATAGGTAACTAGATTAGACTGGTGCCCTTACAGGGTTAGACGTTGTTTCCGAGTTTAACTACCTGAGCTCCATAAAAACTAACAATCATGTGTGACCGAGATACGCCGTGTAGCTATAGCCAAGAACGCAATGACGCAGTTGGCGAAGGTATGGAGAGACCATAACACAACTTATTCGCACACTAGTCTTCTCCATATTCTTCTATGGTTCAGAAACCTGTACCATAAAAGCAGCGGATCTGAAGTGTATAGATTCGTTTGAGATGTGGTGTTGGCGAAAAATGTTATAAATTCGATGGAATGTCCATCGGATGAATGAGTCGTTACTGGAGGAGTTGAAGATCCATTCCTCCCCAATAGAACTCCAGTATTTTGGACATGTGGCACGTAGAGCACCCGATGACCTAGAGACAATCACGCTGTGGAAAGTCGAGGGCGGTAGACTGCGTTGGCGTAGACCGGTTCGGTGGGCGGATTTGATTGTCAAGATCATCAAGAAGCCGATGCACGAAGCGATGCGGATGGCGCAAGATTGAGTTGCCGGGCGGAGGCGATCCGGGAGGGGGGCACGATCCTCAGCACTGAGGGACCGACTAAGGAGGATATCGTCGGCTGAGCACCATCACAAGCCTTCTCGAGCTCACCACGGGCTCAGTCAATTTGTGTAAGGATGTCCTATAATATTTACGTACCGAATGTATGTCGGCAGGTGTCTCTGGAGAGCACGGCGCTGGCGGGCGGCGCGGGCGCCATCTCGCTGGTGGCCGTGCTGGACGACGCGCGCCTGCCGTGCGTGCCGGCCGTGCTGCTGGCCGTGCCGCGCGCCTACCCCGCGCGCCCGCCCGCACGGCTCCGGCCCAGGCTGGCCCGACACGACAAGCACGACTTCCTGGCGCGCGTCGAGCAGGCCATGGACGCCCGGGTCGCCAGGTGAGCTCAGGCTGCTGGAGTCTCTTAAACCCTGAACGGCCTCGGCGAGCCGGCTACGGACGCGTTGGTCGCGAGGTAAGGAGAAGGTATCCGACTCGAACACGACACGGCTCCGATGTAAACATGAAAAGCGTGACACTACTTCCTAGCCCACGTCGAGATGACATAGACGCCAGGCTCGCGAGGTGAGCTGTCTCTCACTTAAACCCTGAACGGGATAGCTCTCGGCGAGCCAGCTACGGACGCGTGAGTCGCGAGATAAGAAGGAGGCATCCGACTCGGCTCCGACGTAAACCCGAAATTAAACGGTGGGTTTCCGTACGTCATGGCTAAAATTGAGAAATGCACTATACACTCGTCAACAGACTCCGTAAACTCCAAAATGCACTATCCTAGTCTTGAAAACGGATTCCCGGCCTCATATCACTATATACCCACTTGGCCGGAAATCCTCATTTTCCCGTAATTAACAGAACAATGTTATGATGTAAGTTTTCAGGTACCTACTCAATTTCGCGCTATTATTGTTACGATTGGTGTTTTTAGTGATGGTTGGGGGATACTCGGTGGCCTCGGTGTGCGTCTCTGACTCGATCATATAATTTCACACAATATCTTCCAGAGAAACTATTTTTTTTTTGTAATATATCGTCACTACTGAAAAAAAACCTCGTAACTCATTCTGGCATTCAAAAGAAAAATGACGTAACTATGTATAGGATGAGTACAGAGTTACTGCGTTTCAACTTAGAGTATCTGTGTCAGATACGACATTTTTTCAAAGTAGTGACGATATTATGTTTAAGTAAACACCGTATTAATTATAGTAATATGACTATGTCGATCGTTGTCCACAGATTGCCGAAGAGCTGTTCGGTGGGCCAGCTGCTCGACGCGTGGGAGATGTCGGTGCGCCAGGCTTGCGCTCCCAACCCCGTCTCGTACTCCCCCGTGCCAGCGCTGGGACTCTAGACACCTCATCATATCGATAGCCCACTGTTGGGCATAAGTAGATCTCTGAGCGTTGCGAGGTTGGCGACCGCAAAATGTTATTTTAGTATGAAATTTATTTAGGTACGGTCAACCAATTTGATTTCTAGGCCACTTCGAACCTTGTCACAGTGACGTTAATAAGAGAATTTTGCGTCTTTCATATAGATTTTCACTGTGACAAGGAACGAAGTGGCCTATAAATCAAATTGGTTGACTGTACCATAAAACTACCTAACTGTAGTCCAAAATCTCCCAACAATGGTCAAAAACTAAGTTGAATATAGATTAGGTGTGAGTTTTATTTAAATTACGAAGTTCATAAGTGAATGAGTCCAATGAAGAAAAATCCAAGATATTTAAATCGAAAGAAAAATAGAAAAAATTGACTCGCAGCGGGACTCGAACCCACAACCACGGCACCCGTAATGACGTATACCAGGAAGGATAAGATAGAAAAATTTGACACTAAGCGGCGCTCGTATAGCACAACTGGTAGTGCACTGGGCTAGTGATCCAGTGGTTGTGGGTTCTAGTCCCGCTGCGAGTCAAATTTTTCTATTTTTCTTTCGATTTAAATATCTTTGATATGCTAGCAGACGTTTCTGCTTAATATAAAAATAAGAAAAATCCAAAAAGATTATTAAGTAATATTGTCTTCGGTTGCCGCGATAATTACTCATGAAATAAAACTCGCTAAAACTGATTAAATCACGTATAGTTGTAGTAAGTGTACGCGATTTAATCCGTTTTGGTCGTTTTATTTCAAGAATATTAAGATTGATACTTAATTACAAATTAAAGCTTTGGACCATTGGTGCACTATTGGACTATAGTTGGGTAGTTTAACGGTATACATATTTAAAGTTGTAAGTTACTATTTATAAGGGATCCTCTCATTTATTAAATGAATATTAAACTTGTCTTGGCGTGATAAGTATCTGTGATAATTTTATATTTGTATAAATACAAACATTTTTGCAGGTTTTATAACGAAAAAAATAATTGATTACCTTATGTGCATTTATGCTTCCTAGCCCATATAGTTGGTAGTGACCCGGCCTACGCTGAGGTCTTGGGTTCGAATCCAGGCCAAGGCATTATTATGTCTTTAAACAAATTGTCATGTAAATGTGTTTCATGAGATATGATCGAATTAAATACAAATTGTTGAGTGTTTAAAATGGTCCCCGAATCTAAGAATTAATGTTGTAAGTGTATAGCAATCATTGTTTTAAATAAATATGTTTATAAGTAAACTTCGTTTTCATTTACCTACTTCGGTTGAAAACACAAAACTCTAATTGTATTTGTTTGTATCCCTCCAACTTTGACAGGTTCTGAAAGGTTCAGTTTGAAGGGGAACAAAAATATGTGAGACAAGGGCGGACGAATACAGCGCCGTCTCTGCCATACCTAAAAGTTACATAAGACCATCCCTTTCTATCGTGTTATTGTTATTTGCACGCCACGTCTACTTAAATGGTATGTCTATGATCGATAGTATATTAAACAATCGTAACATTATGAAGCCTATAAAAGTTGAGTACCGAGTGGCCTAAGTAAGGTACGAGACTATTATTTAAAAAGCTACTTATTACTGCAAATGAAAAAAACCTGTAAAATGGGAGTTGTACTTAAAAAAACAGAACTTCTATATTCATATGATTACTGTTCAGCAGTTATCATATGAACCTTAGGAGGATATAACCAATATGGAGTAGCCATTAACAGGCGTTCCCGTCTGCCAAAATTACTCGGCCGCCGGTCATTATTCTTGAACTTGTGTGAATATAGTTTATGCTAGTGTTTGATAATTTTGTCGTGTGCGTGTGTAGCGACGCACGTAAAAAATGCTTTAGTGTTAACATTATTTGTCCTCTTATTTATTTATTTGTCCATTTGACCTCACCCCCGCGCCGAAAACGGCAGAATTTTTCCGATAAAAATTAGTGCGTGTGTCGACTCTATATTGGTTATACCCTCCAAGTATGAACCTATAGACTTCTTATCGTTACTCAAATGAGATTAATTTGGATACTGCTGACAATAATTGGCAGATTTAAGTGCTGGAGTAGAAAAAATAAATAAAAGTCCGCTTGGAATAGATGATATATTAGACAGAGAAGTGGTAGAGGCTGGCGCGCTCGCACGGGCCGCGGCGCGCCGTGCTGCCGCAGCACGACCAGTGCCGCGCGCCCGGGTGCCCCGCGTGCCCGTGCCCGCAGCCTGCGGACGACACACCTTATGAACCTAAGCTATGATTGTGAGGATCGTGTATGGACTCCATAGAAAATTGGAGTGTTCATCATAAAACTCAACTCATTCGATCGCGGGTTTTTTTATCTGGCCTGGTACCGCGAACGTTGAGGTTCGTATATTTCGAGCATCTTTCTCCTATTAATAGAGATGTGAGTGATAGACAATCGTCCGAAATTTACGAATATCGTTTTTCGCGGTAGCTGGGGTAATGACCACAGATAAATAAGCTTGCGATCGAGTTTATCATACTGACATGAATAGTATTTTTTTTTTTTGTATTTTGGTATACTCCTTTCATCTTGCATGCAACAATTTAAACAAAATGTTATCAATTTATCTACATCTGGCAACACTATTAAAGATTAATCACAAAAAATCCCGGGTGAGTTATTTGTAGGCAGACCACAGACACTCCGGAATCCCGACCGAAATAACGGATGTGACTAAGATAATCTTAATGGAATCAATTGTGCCTGGTATGAAATAACTAAAATATTTCACCCCGAAATAACATTACGACGGCAGCTTTTAAAAGTTAGCAAAATCATCAAAATGAAACACTGAAATTTTTCTACCGTGATTTCAGTATGTTACGATATGTTCTTACCTTTGTAACCGGGCATGTGTCCGGGGCAGGCGCAGTGCGCGTCGCGACGGCCCCCGGACGAGCAGAAAGAACAGCAGTGGTACTGCCCCGAATGGGGCTGGCAGGCCCGGGCAGCACATTGAAACGGACTGCCCTGTGGACATCAACACAATATTAGAAACTACCTACATGGAAAAGAAAATGGCCACCTGACACACCAATCCGTGGTTCGATTCGCGTTTTGAGCGCTTTGTGCACGCTCACAGTTCGCTCAATTCATTGTTTTTGGATTGAGTTGTCAACACTGTTAGCTCTGCGAGTAGTGTCAGCGTGATATCACTGATATCGGACAACGGCTCAAATTTTCCATTTAAAGAAACTGCATGTGTGTTACTCTCACAAATAAAGTTTTTACTGCGTTAATACGAGTACATGTTGCATCAAAAATATATTTTAATTCTTTGCTTCGTAAATGAGAACAAATATCAACTACCATGGTAAACTACCTATTGTATCTTTAGTCATATATTTGACCTTGACTGTAGGTACATTAGTCTAGCCTTATTATTCAAACATTCCTGCCGGGATTCAGAGTTGTCTGAGGTCACAATAAGCTCACCCCTGGGTTTGTTTGTTTAATAAATCAATATTCTCAGCTACATTCATGCAATACTCGACAAAACTTCTTAAGGTGATCGTCAATAAACATTCCCAGTTTCCTGGTTTCTGGTCAAAGTATGTACCTTGACAGGCTTGTTGTTAATAGTAACAGCCAGGAGGTACGCGCCAGGACTGGGCGGCGTGACTGTCAGGGAGTAAAGCCCGTCGCCCCTGTCGGAGACTCGCGCGCTCTGCGGCCGCGCACTCGAATCACTGCGGCGGAAGTACCCTGCTACCTGCAGCATAATACGACATAAATTATGACATTGACTTTGGATTCAAAGTACAAAGTGTTCTTTGCAGTAATTACATCATTTTTTTCTATTATTTACCTGTTCCCCGCCACACCAAATGCGTTCGCCGCTACTGTCACGTAACTCCAACACAGCCTCATGTGGACAATCCACTCGGAGATCTTGAAAACCTAATGAAAAAATAAGATATATCTTTGGATTATGTACTTCAACAAGAATGTAGATTCCCACTATAACGCGTGAAGTTATTCATGAAATATTTAATATGTAAAAACCAGTATAGTGCAAAAGTAGGTGGAGCGGAAAACTCAAATAGCATACCTTCAGTGTTAACAACGCAGCGGTCAGGATCAGCGGCCTGTGTCAAAAGTCGGCCGACAAGAGTGGCGTCATGGGTCGCCGGCGCTGTCGGTGCTAACCGCAACTCTAGCCTCGGCGGCGTCGGCGGCAGTTCCGTCAGCTTCTCCAGCCGTCGCAGCACTGAGCCGTGCAACGAGAGCAGCTCGTGAGGTCGCCCGGACGACAGCAACTACAACAAAACATTTTTTCCCTAGAGAGATTGCTCTTAAGCCAATTATCGTTTTGTTCTGCAGCTTTTCAGAACGGATAGCATCGTTACCATTATATCGTCTATTGGGCTATCGGTTTCGCTATCACTTTCGCACTCAGAAACTTGTTGGAGCGTGACAGATATTGTGGCAATTGATAATTAGGCTAGCCGAATCAAATCAGATTTCAGTTGTGTTTGTAAACACATTGTAAAGGACCGTACGTGACACAGTCATAAGATCTGAATGATTTTCTTCTTCTTTAAAAAAAATATGGCTTCCATCAATAAATCAATCGATGATTTCGCCAGTGTCAAATGATTTTAGAACGTAGCCTCTGTAAATAACATTCAGCTGTCACTGCTGTCAGGTCTGACGTACGATAAAATCCATAATATTACGAAATTTTCTGCACACTATTTTATGTAAATCGATTTAATACAAATGTGAAATTGAAATTTCCAGAACGTGAATTTAAAGCGAATAACGAAATGATGTCATTTGTATTCTACTAACTTAACTTCGTATGAGTTATATACTGCCTATAAGAAATATGAACTACTTGTTTACTTCTACCTAATTTAATTGATGTTTATGGAAATGGAAGAAAGACATTTAAATGTTGAAACAGAACACAGTATACAGCATGATATTCGAAATATAAAATATGAACCAACAGTGAAAAAAGTCAACGAAAGGCCATATTTTGTCCAACAGTGGAAGGGAGCTATGGCCACAAAACCCGAAGTCGTATATGTAAAGGTAGATCCATTAGCTGTTGTTGGTGAGACTGAGAGTGAAAATCAGGTTCAATATGAAACCCAGTTAGAACCTAGCATATTTAAAAGAGCCAATGCTCCTGGTAAGTTACACCTTTTTATTAACAAGCTCACCAGCCGGGCTTCATGTCGATCCAAATGCCCAGTTATTATAATGAGCTGACTCGTATCCCAGATGCTGGCATATATCTGAGTGACAGAACTGCTTCATGCGGCAGCTCAGCCCAAGTGGCATCAGTAGATAAAAATAAAATATAGTTTATTTTGTAACTTATGTATTCCATCATATGGCTAGTATTTTGGTGCATTACCCACAGCGAACATGGAAACTGACCACATTCTACCATACTTGACTACATCACCACACACATGAGTTAAACAATTGACTTCTGTTCTGTTAGTTTGTCACATAATATTAAAAAAACAAAAACAAAACACAATATTTTTTATGGAAAATATTGCACAAATACACCTATTGCCAGAAACTAATAAATACTTAAATGTTTAACATCACTCCATAATTCAGGATCAATTAATATTCTTGTCAAACACGTAAACCTGAAATAAAACTTACATTATTCTTGCATCTAGTTTGGGATGTCAAGTTTAAAAATGATTACAAAATTGTTTCAGTTTTATCACAATCAGACATAAGTCAGATTTTAAACAATTCTGATTACGAAGATGATTCTTCAAATGAAGATGACACTAAATTTCGGGAACATGAAACTGATGGTTCCAGCGAGGAGTCGGATGAGGAGCAAAATAATGACAGAATGGACGAACAAAGCCATCTTTGGGCAGGACATGGCATGGGTGAAGATCAAAATCAATCGGAATTTGACGTAAATAGTTCAAGGATCTCGCTATCAAGACACTGGCATAGAATAAGTTTTAAACGAACAAAACCAACCTTGCATCAGCCATCATATCCTCCAAATATATGTTCCACCAGGGATGCCTTAGAATATTTCAATGAATATTTTGACGACACCCTGTTTGATACAATAGTTCAGAAAACGAACCAAACCGCCATGCAAAAACAAGGAAAGCCACTGAACTTTACAAGGGTTGAATGTAAAACATTCTTTGGGATAATAATAACAATGTCTTGCATAAATTATCCTAATATGAGGATGTATTGGAACCGTAAGTGGGCTATAGATCTCATAGCAAAAGCTATGGCGCGTGACCGCTTCTTAACATTGAAGCATTCCTTAAAATTAGTAGTTGACAATGATATTACGGAGGAAATGCGAGCTGCAGATCACCTCTGGAAAGTACGACCAATTATCAATAGGGTTTTAGAGGGATGCCACAGGCAGGAGAGACAACAAAACATTTGCATTGATGAAATGATCATACCCTTGAAGGGAACTTCTTCAATTAAGCAGTATTACCCTGACAAACATAACCCTGCTGGCATCAAAGTTGTGGTCCTAGTAAACCCAAACGGAATGATTTGTGACTTTGTCACATATCAAGGCAAAGACAATTCTGCGGAAGAAATAGTATTATTTCTAACAAGAACACTTGTACCCGGACATGTTCTTTATTTTAATCGGTACTTCACAACAATTGAATTGGCCGAAGAGCTAAACCGAAATGGTTTCAAGTGTGTTGGGGCACTCATGAAAAGTAGACTACCAAAAGAAGTCAAATCTCATCTGATAAGTGATAAGGTGTTAGCCAAAAAAGATGGAAGTTATGATGTCCTAGTCAGTTCAGATGGTGAGATAGCAATAACTAAATGGATAAATAATAAGCCATTATTTTTTTTATCAACAATATATGCAGCTGAAGCTATTGGTATATGCAAACGTTATGACAGGAAACGACGCCGAACCATAAGCATACCAAGACCAGAAGTAGCCAAAGAATACAAATCCAGTACATCTGGTGTGGGCCTCACGGAGAGACTTCTAACCACATGCGGCTCAAAAACAAGAATGAACAAGTGGACCTTACGGTTCATTCACCATTTCATCGACTTAGCTGTAACCAATTCATGGATAAAGTATAAAAAAGAAATGCAGACGCTACAAGTGTCTGTTCACAAAATATATCAACTGTGGGAATTTAAGAGGCTTATCGGGGAGCAGTTGATTGAATCCATTTTGAACATTGACTCTGATGGTATGGAGGATGAAGACAGCTTCGCCAACAGAAGGGCAAGGCGCCCGTTGGCACCTATACCGTCTAAAGTGAAGAGAACTCGAGGAAACGAGCATTTGCCGGAAGTAGGAAGTGTGCAACGCTGCAAGAACAGCGGCTGTGATATGAAAACCACTGTAAGTTGCATAACGTGCAACATGCATCTCTGTCTTACTCGCAAAAGAAATTGTTTTAAGCAATTCCATACAGATGGGATCGGGAGCTAATTGATCTCAGTATTGTCTAAGTGTTTTTAGTTTCAAAGAACAGAATTTATTTTAAGAAAGATACCTAACTATGTATATGTAATAAGAGATTAAGAAGTTTATGAATCTTGTGGCTCGGTCCTAACTTTTTCAGCGCCATACTGCAAATTAAAGCTATCGAAGGCGCCTTAACGCCACTTTTAAATGTCATGTCTGTGGCAAAGCTTTTTGTCGACATGATGGGTGATCAGTATTTCGGTTATAGAGTAAAACAATAAAATGATCAGCAATGGTTTGTCACATGATCTAAGATCTTGCCACGACATCTAAACCAATACAATTCATGGTTGTTACCATAACGATTTTATTAATAATAAATATCTTAAGTTGTTTATGAAATTTTATTTCTCACATCTAATTAAATTACCAATCCTGAAATTAAGTGTTTCCACAAATATGCTTGTTGAAGCCCCAAATACGGTATAACGGCCCGGCCACGACATTGCGCGAATTGCGGCGCGGCAAGCGTTTTATCTGTTCATTGCGTGTGATCCCAACTAACCGCAGTGCATTGCGCGTCTTGACCGCGCAACGAGCAGATAAAACGCTTGCCGCGCCGCAAGTCGCGCTTTATCGTGGCCGGGCCGTTACGGCGCTAGCGCGAAAATGGATATTCGTAAATTTCGAACGATAGTCTGTCAGTCTCATGACACCTTCATTGGAGTAAAAGAGAAAAATGCTCGAAATTATCTAACTTCGAAGTTTGCAGTAGGTACCTACCTATAAACAAAGGCATAACCAACATAGTTCCTACCTATAAAATAGGGTATCACCGGCATAGTACCTACAAAATACGGTACGACTCAACGGAATGACAAGTACCTATGTCTCGCGGTCTGCTCAGTTGTCTAAATCACCCTCACTCGCCTTTTAGTTGTTTTGAATAAAAGTAACTGTTTTATTGGCTAGGTTAGTTAGGTGTTAAAACTGTTCGATTGGTCACGGACAGACTGAGAGGTGTCAAATGGCCACGATGACTTCAAACATGAAAAAAAAAACATACTCATGTAAAACATGCAAAAACTATACTAAACTAGTTTGCATAGTGGTAATTACAATTTTGTCATGTTGTGGCACAAGGTTTGGGCGTCAGCATAATGCTAGCGGTGCCGCCGTCAGAGCGGCACTTCAGCGCTGTTTTTCAGCCCAGACCTGGAATAGCTTAGAGGAGGCCTGTACTAGGTCCTTATCATTCAGCATATCATCATCATCATCTCAGCAATTAGACGTCCACTGCTGAACATGGGCCTCCGTCTTAGACTTCCACATGCTCCGGTTGGAAGAGACCTGCATCCAGCGTCTCTTGGCGACCTTAATGAAGTCGTCTGTCCATCTTGTGGATGGACGTCCTATACTGCGCTTGCTAATACATGATCTCCACTCGAGCACTTTTCGACCCCATCTGCTGTCTTCTCTGCAAAGTGGCCTGCCCATTGCCACTTCAGCTAGCTAACCCGGTGTCGGTGACTTTAGTTCGCCTACGGATTTCTTCATTTCTGATTCACATAGAGAAACTCTGAGCACGGCCCTCTCCATAGTTCATTGAGCGATTTTGAGCTTTGAATTATAAGACTGAGATTGCTTTGAGATTTAGCATATACAAAATATTTGATTATTTTAAATACTTTTGTGAAAATTGTGTAAGGAATAAAAATGCTTTTGTATTTTATTTTATTTTTATTTATAGAGATGTTCTTAAGGTAAGTGTTTCAGTATATTTTAGTAAAGAAAACAACTATTAACATATATTAAATAAAATTTACTAAAATGGTAACTTTACAGTTGAGTCAATAGGAATATCCATTTGATGGTTGGCACAAAACATTGTTTACCTATGTCTATTTTTTTTTTTGGCCCTTCGAGGTGCTGAAACAAAAAACACATTCATAAATCCTAGAATATTTCTAAACACAAATTTGGTGATTTAGCGTTAAAGATCATGATCATAAGGATTGGTGAAAAATATCACGGCCAAGAGTTGGGAGGGTCAGTTTTAATTATGTCTTTTTTCACCCTTTTTCAAGATTAAATAGATCAACATTGACTCCTTTTTAATGGTCCATACTTCCACTATAGAATTACATCTCCATACTAAATCATAATTGGGCTTGTGACTTAGTCAGATAGTTTTGTATGACAGAAGATGTTCAGATCTCTATTCAACATCATATCTTCAGGACAGCCGATTGTGACCATAGGGTCTGCCAATTGGTAGTTGATGGCCTCATTCCTCATTCAGCTGATTAAAATATTAGCATACAGTATGTATCAATATGAGAGGCAAAGCATTCAACCAGTAAAAGCATAAGTAAGAAATATACCGTGACATAATAGTATTGATATCAACATCACAAATATGATTAGTTGGTTACCCATCCCTAAGAACTCAACAGCTACCATTTTGCACCTCCGATATCGGGGTCTAGTAAGAAATAAGGTTTTGGTAGATATATTATTGAAATACAAACTCTTTTTAAATTTTCTTTAATTGTGTAGCACTGTATTTTCTCCAAGGTTAACCCAAGTCCTCATTACTACTAAATAGCCATTAGTCATTACGATATACAATATTATGGCAAAATTAAACATGTAATTAGGATACCTTGTTGCTGGATATAATGTATGAGATTGGCAACCATGTTTATATATTCTTCCCGAGTGTTAGCCTTCAAGTACACAAGGTGCTCCATAGCAATTCCAGGGTTGAGGACCATCAACCCTGACCTCTGAATTACTTTTTCGCTGAAAATATTTCAATTCAAATATAAAATAATCGCGATATGATAAATAAATGTCCAATGAACTATGCTGGCTTGAGCATAAGAAGTTTAATAATTGTTAACAATTATTTTTTTTCTTAGCCTATGTGTGTGTCCCACTGCTGGGCAAAGGCTTCTCTCCTTTAAATATTAACAAATGATTAGTAAAAATATGAAAATCAATCTGACACAACATCACTGATCAGCAAAGTCTTAATTATAATGAATAAAAGAAATCATACATTTGAAGTCAGTAATATCTATAGATAAGCGAAATTTAATCGTAGGATTTTTAGCCTGCAGGATGTGAGATTAAATAAAGTAACAGTCATCTTAGTTACAGTTAATGAATCAGTTCACAAGATCAAAATATGTTTCATCATGCATCGTGAAAGTAAATTAAACTTACAGTTTAGTAACAACGCCTTGTCTAACACTCGCAGCTTTCCAAATTTCTTCCGTCTTCAAAATTACTGCTGGCATCGTTTCAGAGTTTGTTATTCTTACAAACTAACTGTATCACACATGTAATGCTAACTAAAACTTACTGAGATCCTAGGTAGATATATTTTAAAGATTTTGTTTACTGAAAATTGTCATGAGTCATGACCTAGAATTTATAAAATTGGATTTTACTAGAAAAATAACACCCACACGACTTTGTTTTTGTTTTTTTTTTTTTTATAGGCCTTCGCCATAGACATATAATATAAAAGACTGCGATCTGCCGATCTCGCATCAACAAATAGAGATAGCGACTTAGTTATCTTTTTCTATAAGGGTTGAAATTAGGTAACGTGTAGTAAGTAATAATAAAACCTTCTCCACTACGTACATAATATAACAAACATGAACATAATAAAAGCCTTTATTACAATTAGATTGTTGTAATAAACATAAGGTTTAGTTAAATTGATTCATAAAAATAACGTACTCTTCTGCAGTCAATATAAGGTTCACTCTCCTTAAAATGAGCCTCTAGACTAGATAGATAAAATATAAAATATCAGTGGAGTGTCAACTGACGTTTCCTTTCTAAAAGTTGCCATCCGAAAAATATGTTTTTCTAATTCTACCATTTCTACCAAACTAATTAATCAGTAATATAATATAGTCAGGGAGCGTACCTTTCATGCCGATGACATCAAATTGACGTCAGGTTGCATATAGGATGATACTATTTTTTCTGAATATATCAATCATTCATCAATCAAATTAATCATGAATCATTTTATTATATAGTTTGTAAAGATTTTTTCCAATATGTTTTATATTAATTTCGACAGATATACCATGTCAACTTCCATCTGTATCAGTGCGGAAAACATGCCATTTTATTTTTCATTACTATCAATCAATTCTTCATTTTACGTCATGTTTCATACATCATAATCCAGTTTCTTAAATTTTAAACTATGTTCAATTATTACTGATATCATATTATGATTTTACACAATAAAATATTATGTTATGATGTATGAAACACACATGAATAAATGATTGATGATTAATGATTGATGACTGCAATAAGACTAACTGGAATCATTCTATATGCAACGTGACGTCAATTTGCTGTCATCGGCACGAAAGGTACGCTCCCTGAATATAGTGTATACTTTAGTATTTTCGTTTTGTACACTTAATTAATTACTTAACAATTTTAGTAAACTAATAATCAAATATAGCTTAATATTTGATAAAGATTAGAGAGAGGTCGTATAAGTATACATATTATGTAATGTCAAAGACATCCCATTATTCCTCAAGCGGTTATTATTTTCCATACTTGTTTTCATTTTTATTTTAGAACACTGTGACCTTGTGGCGAGTTAAGCATATTGTTTCAGCATGACGGACGTTGCTGCCGAGGTTTTTATCTTTTAAAACATGGATCGAATACCCGGTATTATTATTATACAAATTAACCGGTATGAAATTTCGGTGTCTAATTCGTTGTCTTTTCATCCTTCTTGTTTAACCCTTGAACGACAAAGATCGTCAAAAACTTCTGTCAAAACGTGTCGACGGAAAGCTATCTTCTAGATGTCGTGACATCGATTTAAAGTCACATTTATGACTTATGAGCTATAACGTCACGGCATCAGATGCCGGCTCAACATGCTTGGCAAACAACACCGTTGTTTTTGTGACAAACAACGTGGTTTGCCGAGCATGTGGAGCCGGCATAAGGACACAGGTTTCCGGTAACGAACCGAGCTGAGCCGACCCCAACGGTCCTGCCACGACAATGCGCGACTTGCGGCGCGGCAAGCGTTTTATCTGTTCGTTGCGCGGTCGAGACGCGCAATGCCCTGCGGTTAGTTGGGATCACACGCAACGAACAGATAAAACGCTGGCCGGGCCGTAAGACTGAGCACTGACCTCCTCAGCGAAGTCGACCGCCTCCCGCGCGTGCTGCTCTTGCTGCGCGAGCGCGGCGGCCAGGTCGCGGGCGCGCTGCGCGTGGCGGGCGCGCGCGCGGGCCGCGGCGGCCGCCAGCGCGCGCACGTGCGCGTCCACCGCCGCCGCGTACTGCGCGCCCCACGTCTGCACCTCTTCTTCTACGCGGCTGGCTTGGCTCTGTGGAAAATGCGGTCGCGCGTCAACATCGCGGTACCTACTGAACAATAGTGGACACTACACTCTACAGCCGTGCCCTACGGGTTCTATAAATAAACTATTTTCTAGTTTCGTACCAGTGCTAAAAGGAGGTGCCTATTAGATATCGTATTTATATTAAAAATCAGAAAGGAACTTAAAAACGAAACGATATAATATCCAGTCTAATACATTTTATCTTTGTATATTAATAATAATTAGTATTTTTCAACGCAGGGCAGCTTGTGGCGAGCTGTTGGAGAGTAGCGACTCCACGTACCTGAGTGCCCCTGGGGTGCCCTGTCGGACAGGTGGGACAGGTCCCCTGCCTCTGGCTTGCCTTCACCGGCCGTCCAGAGTGGGGTCGCGAGAGCTGCGTTCTCGAGGGTAGATGTGGAAACCTAAGTGGCGAGTTGGCTATATGTTTAAAGTCCAGTGACACCTCTCTACCCTTAGCCCTATGCATCGGTGTTGCCCTTGAGCCATCTTTGATGTCGCTTTTTGTGGGGGCCCATCTCGCATAGGGCGAGTCACCGTCTGCCGGAAATAAAATTGAATACCATTTTATTAGACAGACGTCCGGTTTTTTATCCAATAGCCCAGTAGCTAGTCCATCCTTTCCACCCAATAGCCTAGTACATTCTAGATTCCATTATAACTCAATAGTCTTTACACCATGGCGGGTGCTGTCTCTGTGCGCGTCCCATGATACGGACAGGGGCAACATCCGCTTAGTGTACCCTTTACATTTCATTAAATTGTCGAAAGGGCCTCTGCGCGTTGGCTCGATCTGGCTCCGCGTACGCCTTCCAAATGTCCGGAACACCATTGTTCCGTGTACGGAAAAGACATTAGTATTTATAGGGTGACCATGATTGTAGAAAATATACGGAACTTAGCATAGAAGATATAATTTTTTTTTCTCGGAGTAATAATAAATTAATGCATCCGCCCTAGCCTCGGGATAGCCTTTAAGGGGTAAGTGCAACTCGCTCAATCCGACCTACTCTCTTAAGAGGGTGGGGGTGTTTTAGTGAGGAAGTGTTATGGGATCGCGAACATTCTACTACGAGGCATGTACATACCTAATTTAAGCACTACAGTAGGTTTAGTCCTATTATACCATATTAATCAGACACTGTGGTTAACGTCAGAAAGTCCAGGTACTCACATCGACTTGCTGAGCCTGGAGGTGCAGCACCCTGGCGGCGCGGTCCACGTTCTCGGGCACGAGCCGGGCGCGCGCGCACGCGTCCTGCAGCAGCCGCGCGCGTTCTGCCGCCGCACGCGCCGCGTTGGCTAGCGCGTGCCCCGAGTGGGAGATCAGGCAGCAATCGCGGCAGACCACCTGCCGAAATAAGGTTTCGTAAAAAAATGAGAATAGTGTATTTTTTTTAATGACATAAGCGACAAACGAGCAGTCGGATTGCCTGGTGGTAAACAATTACCGTCGCCCATGGGCACAAGCGCGTTGCCGGCCTTTAAGGGGGGTTGGAGCTCTAGGAACCTTACTCACCATCAGGACACAACACTTTATACCTGAAAGGTAGCAGTGTGCAGTGCTATTATGGCTGTGGTCTTCTGTAAGGAGCAGGTACTTCCCCATTGGGCTTCTCCAGACGCAAGCGCGATGGTACTTTGGGCACAGAAAATGCCCTACCTCTCACTGTTGGACGTAGTTTAAGGACACACACGGGTCCAATTATTAATGAATAATTGATTGCCTTTAGCTATTTCTTTATTGTATTGTATTGTATTGCAAACTTTTTTTCATCAGTAGTCGCAACTTGGATCTGTTGGTACATCTAGATGGCCTGTTCTACGCTTGCTTTACCAATAAAGGGTTGTATGGAATATCCTGCTGCAATTAGTTCCTAGGTTGCAGTGCAGGCACTACCTGGCTTTTTGACTTGCTGAGGAGTGTACTTCTTGTCATCAGTCCTATTTACCAATTCCTACAGCTTCTGAATCACGTACCTGCTGGCACGTGGCGCAGTACACGCAGAGTTCTGCACGATGCTGACTGCAGAGTGTGGGAGGGGCTTGTAGGGGCTGTAGGGAGTGCCGCGCCGTGGTCTTCTGGCGGCTGTGGGCCTCGCCGCAGCTCTCACAAACACTGACGAGACACTGATCACAGCGGCTTTGAGCCTGTAAATAGTGAAAGGGATAACTAATACTGGTAGATCTAGAAATGGTGTCTGCTTTTTTTATGACAAAGGTAGCAAACGAGCTGACGGATTGCCTGATGGTAAGCAATTACCGTCGCCCATGGGCACCCGCAACACCAGGGGAGTCACAAGCGCGTTGCTGGCCGGGGGTTGGAGCTCTGGGAACCTTACTCATCATCAGGAACACAACACTACATACCTGAAAGGCAGCTGTGCTATTATGGCTGTGGCCTTCTGTAAGGAGGAGGTACTTCCCCCGTTGGGCTTCCCCAGATTCAAGGGTGATGGTACTTCGCTCTGCCTTACCTCTCATTGTTGGACGTAATTTAATCTTTCCGGCATAGTTCCAAGGTACGCAATAGCATGGAAAATTAAAACTAAAATCCAATATGGCTACTACATACCTATACAAAGACAACTTATGTTTGATATTCGTGCTTCGACATAAAAACATGACACAGCGAGTGACAGTCTCCTTAATTAGATTCCAACAATGCATCTAAATCTCTCCACAGATTTCTAAGGAGCCGCGTTAAATGGAGCGTATCGTAACAAATGCGGGTTTTTCGGTAACATACCGGTATCGAAGCGCATTGATGCGGCCGAGTTGACACATGTGCGGTCTAAGGCTTGAAATAAACGGATCTTCGATAAAAAAAATCATGTAGTTGTTTTTTTGCGGCATTCAAGTTCAAAACTGTTGTTGCATATGTCTCTTTTACTCGAATTAAGGCTTAATCAGTGCGATAAAGATAATCGTTAATAATCACGGTAGGTCTTTTGACTTTTGTGTGGACACAGAACATATATTATTATATTACCTCAACCATTGGAGAGGTGATAATTTACGTGAACTGTCTCGCTAATCTCACCATGCAAGTTTGATATTTGACGTTCATTTGACCTTAGGAACTGACTAGTTTTGCGGTCGGCCGGTAGTCATGGAGTTTCTCTAGGAATCGACTTCTAAGTATCCTCCGCTACTGTAGTGAGTTAAAGTACCTCTATGTCTCTCTCAAATACCTTATTGTCACAGTTGCACAAGTCGCACAGTACGCCAGCACGACTGTCGCCAGACAGCTTCCGGAGTAACACATAGTTGAGGGGCAAGGCTGACACTCCTCCTAACGGCAGTTGAGTCTCCAGCGCGCATGTCGGGCAGATTATAAGCTGGACGCTCTTGCCTGATATCTGTAATTAAAGTTAGTATGAAAAATGTTTTTTTGGCTGTTCCTTCAATACCATACTATCAATTATAGATTTTACTAACTTCACTCAGAATATGGCGGAGGCTAAATCAACTTTCCCTGAGTTATAGTTATCCCTGAAGTCAAACGATTATTGGAGGGTATGTAAAACTAGATGCAAATTTAAAGACGGTTTTTGATATATCCCCACTCTTACCACCACCCCAGTCTTAAAGAAGGTGGTACGTACACGTGTATCGAACGCAATTTTTCATAACAAGTGCCTTAAAAAGTGAAATTTACGCACGCGAAACGTGCGCAAAGTGGAAAAATCTAGTTAGGAATAGTAGATTGTTAATCAAGGGTAGAAAGGCACTCGTTGACGACGAGGTAGTTTGGCGCTCGAACGAAGTGAGAGCGCTAATAATCCGAGTCGGTAATGAGTGATTTTTACCCGAGTTAAGCATACTATTTTTCATTTCGAATGCGAGGAAAGTAAAATAAGAGCAAGAAGAAAGTAAAAAAAATGTGTCTTAGATAATAAAATGACTGACTAAAAAACTAATCTTACCGCATCAGCTTGTTTAAGTTGAAGCATGGAGCTGAAGGTTTAAGTTGTATCGATTAATCATTGAATTATATTTATAAAGGATCAGCACACATTTTGACAAAGATTTCACTATTTTCTCGGTCCACCATTTCATACAAGTTAACTGATACGAGAACAATACTGATACGATTTTCTATTGAAACTTGCGGTAGCAGGTTTTCCATGATAACTTGACCTGTATTTCTAATTCCGGTGGAATACCGGTACTTAAAATCCTCCAGAAGCTCTTTAGCTCCGTTTTGTCCGAGGGCAAAACGCCTGAGACATGGAACAGAGGCGAGGTGGTGCTGTTCTTCAAAAAAGGTGACAATAGCCTATTGAAGAACTACAGAAGTACAGACCCATCACGCTTCTGAGCCATGTCTATAAGCTGTTTTCCAGGGTTATCACGAATCGTCTCGAACACAGACTCGATGACTTCCAGCCTCCCGAACAAGCCGGTTTCCGAAAAGGCTATAGTACCATAGACCACATCCATACGCTGCGGCAAGTTATACAGAAGACCGAAGAGTATAACTTACCATTATGCCTAGCGTTTGTGGACTATGAGAAAGCCTTCGATTCGGTGGAAACATGGGCGGTGCTTGAGTCTCTTCAGCGATGCCACATTGACTATCGGTACATCGAAGTGTTGAAGTGTTTGTATAGTAACGCCACCATGTCAGTCCGAGTACAGGAGCAGAGCACGAAGGCGATTCCATTGCGAAGAGGCGTAAGGCAGGGAGACGTGATCTCTCCAAAACTGTTTACTGCCGTAATGGAAGACGCCTTCAAGCTCCTGGAATGGCAAGGGCGTGGCATCAACATCAACGGCGAATACATCACTCACCTTCGATTTGCCGACGATATCGTAGTCATGGCAAAGTCGATGGAGGAACTCAGCATGATGCTCGATGACCTCAACCGAGTTTCACAACGGGTGGGCTTGAAAATGAACATGGACAAGACGAAAATAATGTCAAATGCCAATGTTGTGCCCACCCCTGTCTTTGTTGGGAACTCGGTACTCGAAGTTGTTGACTCGTATATCTACCTAGGACAAGTAGTCCAATTAGGTAGGTCCAATTTCGAGAAAGAGGTAAACCGCCGAATCCAACTCGGTTCTCGGCTCTCGGCAGCGTTCGGGAAACTACGTAATGTCTTTTCGTCCGACATACCTCAGTGCCTCAAGACGAAAGTCTTTAACCAATGTGTGTTACCAGTGATGACTTACGGCTCCGAAACGTGGTCTTTCACTATCGGCCTCATCTCAAGGCTCAAAGTCGCTCAACGAGCTATGGAGAGAGCTATGCTCGGAGTTTCACTACGAGATCGACTCAGAAATGAGGAGATCCGTAGGCGAACTAAAGTCACCGACATAGCCCACCGGGTTAGCAAGCTGAAGTGGCAATGGGCAGGCCACATTGCACGCAGAGAAGATGGCAGATGGGGTCGAAAAGTGCTCGAGTGGAGACCACGGACTAGCAAGCGCAGCGTAGGACGTCCACCCACAAGATGGGCAGACGACCTCATTAAAGTCGCCGGAAGACGCTGGATGCAGGTTGCTTCCAACCGGTGGTACTTGTGGAGATCCAAGGGGGAGGCCTATGTTCAGCAGTGGACGTCTTATGGCTGAGATGATGATGATGATGATGATGACCTAATACAGCGCGTTCAAAACGCTTGCGCACGTTTTTGCTTCACTGAAGCGCTACCGCGAAAGACGATAGTCGTAAATTTCGGACGATTGTCTCTGTCACTCTCGTGACGCCTTGATTGGAGTAAAAGAGACAGATGCCCGAAATATACGAACTTCGAGTTCGCGGTACCGCTCCAGTTCCTCGACGCTCTCACATCACTCCGTTTCTAAATAACCATAAATTGTTAAATATGGCCTCCAGACGTACCTCGCACTTTGCTTCTCTTCTATTTGGAGTGATTCATAAACAAGAACCGTCATATTTATTTGCTAAACTTAAGTTCTCAAAGTGTTTAGTACGAGGAGCGCTTAGGCTTATAGGCACACAACACCGTACGTCCGCCTTTCGTGGCAGCTTTCAATATGCTGCTACGAAATGTTGGAACAACTTACCACCCCCAATCAGAAACTGTAAGTCCATAGTCTCTTTTAAGAAAAATCTTAAAAAGTATTTAACCTTACAGCAATCTGCTAATGCCTAAGTGGACGTGTTTGTACCTACTCAGCTTTACTTCCTGCCTGTTTAGTTTTTTTTAAATTAATTTTTCCAGTTTCTACTACTGTTACATTCGCTACCTACATAATTACCTGTATTTTATGTTCAGATGTTCACATTTATTTCATTGTCGTTTTATAGATGTGTAAGTTGAAATTTATATAATGTTTAACTTTTGTCATACTGATAATACTTTTTTTACTGTGTATATTATTTTATATTTCTGTTTTTTTTTGTGGTGCACTGAAAATCAGCGTCGCTGCATGGCCAGTCATGTAACGACCCATGCTGAGTGCCATCCTGTTTGGTGTTTTATTTGTAGTCACATCCTGTAATGTTCTTTTCTCTATTAATTTTATTTCGCCAAATAAACAATTTCTTTCTTTCTTTCTTTCTATAAGTTACTGCCGTTGCTTAGCAGCGCATATTAAAGTTTAAAAAAACTTCGTAGGTTTATTCCTTTTTGTTACTGTAATATAGAGCCAAGACACTTAAAAATTTGAACCGAATAATATAAATATTTGAATTAATTGACATATTTTATGCATGATAATCGCTACAATAAATTGCTATAATTTAAGAGAAAGAACTATTCTCATGTATTTGTTTCTGGCGTCGGTAAATAAGGTTATTTTCGCCACTTTGTTCTACTGAGTGCTCACAAGGGGAGAACTAATAGGAACATGCCAAATTGCGACCCTAGGGCGGAAACGTATCACTTTCCACCCGCATAGTAGATAAACAATGACCCACTTTCCGAGCATGAAAAATGAAAATATCTTTTTCGGCTGTTTCTCTAAGACCACAAAGAATACGTAGACGGAGGATCTTAAGAGAAGAGGGTCAGGTTTTGACGGAGAGTTATGATCTTTCCCCGTTCAGTGTGTCCCTGGAATCCCTGGATAAAGTGAAACCCGCTTCAGTAGATAATCCTTGATTAGTTTACCTGAGCAACCCTGCAATGACCCAATTACTTAAGCGTAAACGTGTGGTAACTTGATCACCACTCGTTACG
The DNA here is from genome assembly GCA_022674325.2 of Grapholita molesta. Classification (NCBI taxonomy): domain Eukaryota; kingdom Metazoa; phylum Arthropoda; class Insecta; order Lepidoptera; family Tortricidae; genus Grapholita; species Grapholita molesta. The sequence continues at coordinate 3,045,740 of CP053124.2, read as the reverse complement.
AATCTTTTTGTATGTCTATCTGAGGCTCTAGTGTAAGTTTCTTATGACGTAAAAAAACGTTTCCGAATGCCTAAGTGATAATACTATTTATATGGGAAACGCAAACGCGTTCGTGGCGTAAAGTTACTTTAAAAACTTACACTCAGGGCTCAGAGCCCGGGTTGGGTGGAATCTTGTAACTCAATTTTGAAGCAGACATATTTAACCCATTGAGCTGAAATTTAGCATACTCATGTAAGTTTGGCGACAATGCAATATTATGGTACCACTGATCTGATCTGATGCTGGAGCCAGAAGGTAGCAACTCCTAAAATACACAACCTAAATCTGTGGTGTTTAGGCTAGTTAGACTTTTGACGATGTGTAAAAAAAGTACAGCCGGCAATAAAAGCTTGCACCAAAAATAAGCAAGTTCGAAAAAAGAATATCAAAAGGATGGTGAGTTTGTAAGTAGTTTTTGGTATATAATTTTTCACAGAAACTTTTTTGTAATAGGTATATGCCGGTAGGCACGCATTAGTGTATCTAGTATCTCGGCGCGTGACGATAGGCTGATAGTATTTTATCACGCGCCGAGTCAGTAAGATTAGGATTGTATAAATGTAGATTAAGAACGTAATATTAAGGAAGCACACATGTATATATGCACTAGTGAGTAACGAATAAATTAGTCTAAGTCAACCAGCCAACGGTGTCTTTACTCATCATGCCGCTACCCCTACAAGGTACTATTAAATGGTTAATTGACAGTGCTGGCGATGGTACTGGATACCCACTTTTCTTGTAAATATCCCGTATTTCCTCTGCTTCTGGTCCCAGCTGATGTCGGAGCCGGAGCGGCGGGGGTCGCTCTCGTACCCCGACCCCGCGGAACCCCCGGACGACGCGGGATCCTGCTGGATCGAACCTGAAACAAAGCTATAATGTTATCTTTTCTATAATTGGAGGTTAAAACCTTAGATGTTCTGTCTTAGAGGTACAAATTGAAATGATTCGATCGTTTTATTTAAACTCACTTTAATTGGACTCATTTTTGTCAAATAGATTTTCCACAAATACTGAAATCCTCTTTTTTCTAAATGTAGAATTTTTGGTGCTCATTCTATATTTTCATCATCATATTAAGCCCTTAACCGCCCCCTGCTGGACCCCCCTGAGGACCGGGTGTGGTGGCGCGAATGAGGGATGACCCTATGGGTCTCTTCAGGTCATCGAATCGACTTCCGGCGGGCCGACTTCCTCCCAGTTGGACAGTTGGTTTGGCGGTCTTCATTCCAACACCCGTCTGCCCTAACGACCACCAGCTCTTTGACAAATATGGTCCGTCTCCGTCGGCTAATATGATGGTGATGAATTTGGCAATATCTTCCTAACCGCAAAACCAGTTGTTACGAATGTTACGATACTTTGTAGGTAAGTGTATTGGTTCTAAATACCTTAAAGCATATGTACATTTCGGCTTTCTCCAATGGCTAAAGACATAACTATTTACCGGAAAATGATCAATCTGTGTAGTTTTATATGAGTTTTGCATAAAATATGTCGTGTCAGCCTCGCTTATTTGATTAAAATAAGTTATGCAAGTGAAGCCACACAAGTTAGTAAAGCTCAGAGCCAATCTGCATACTTACATGATATGTTATGTCAGACAACCGGTCAGACGCAGTTTAATGCCGATATGAGGGTGTGGGACTTAACACGCAAATAACAACCAGGAATTTATTTGGAGAATTTGAACAATATATTTATTTACATAACATAAAAATCAATTATTTGACAAACTAAAAAGTAACACATCACTTCAAATTAATTTGACAGCCTAGCTGCCAGCGATCCACCGGCAGGTAATAGACATACAAATAAGGTTCGCCACAAGGGTGGCAAATCCTGCTATAATAGCCTAAGAAATATATTAAACTATAATCAAATTTTTTATTACATGTAGTAAACTGACAGCAGTTTTCATACATTTGACAGGTCGTTTGACAACTGTAGTATGAGAACTGCTGTCAGTTTAATCCATCTAATTAAAAATTAATATTTGACTAGGGGGATTGACGGTTGAACCTCAAAATGGCGAAGTCGTCTTGAAAATATATTTTTTGTTTTTTGTTTAAACGTAGTTTAGTGTGTAATATTGATAGCGTATTATGCAGTGATCTAACGCAGAATTCTGCAGCTAATGAAGAATAGATTTGAAAACGTGTTTCACCACTATTTTTGGTCATCTCCCGGCAATCCCGGGGTCACGGCCGCCTCTTAGCTTTCTGTAAAGTCCAGCTACCACTTTACAAAACGCAAGGCCTACTACCGAACAACGTCATGTCATGCTCTCAACGAGCAGGTAACCTAACCTGACGACCAGAACGAGTTACCCTAGGTTCAGCGACGAAAGGAACAGGAAGAACTGTTTCGGGCGACGCCGGGCCCACAGGAACAGGTGTAGCAGCAGAGCTGCCGGGTTCCTCTGACAAGATATACGCTGGTTTCAATCTGTCAATCGACACAGAAACAGCTTTTCCAGAAATTTCGATAACAAAATATTTACCATGTCTCGCCAGAACCTTGTACGGACCAGCATAAGGCGGCTGAAGCGATTTCCGTACGAGATCTTGTCTTACAAAAACATGTGAAACGGTAGCAAGGTCCTTAAATACAAATATTTTGGGAGTTCCATGACGCGCTACAGGGGAAGGTTGCAACTTCTTGATGTGCAAACGTAACCTTCCTAAAAATCAGTATAGTCAGTAAGTCGATCAAATGTCACACTGTTGAAGAAATCACCTGGGAGTTTAATTGATTCTCCATAAACAAGTTCAGCGGTAGAAGCGGATAAATCATCTTTCCAGGCACTGCGTATGCCTAGCAGTACAAGTGGAAGAGATTCTGTCCAAGTATCGTTGGCATGGCACATTATTGCTGATTTAAGCTGTCGATGAAATCGCTCTACAAGTCCATTGGCGGCTGGATGATATGCAGTAGTTTTTAGATGATTAAAACCGCTTAACACTGAAATTTGACGAAACAAATTGGATTCAAACTGTTTGCCTCTGTCTGTAGTGACTCTGTCAGGACAACCGAAACGCGCTATCCATGTTGAAATAAACGCTTTAGCCACGCTTTCCGCCGTGATATCAACGATAGGTACAGCTTCTGGCCAACGAGTAAACCTATCGACTGCGGTAAAACAATATTTATAACCTTCTGAACTAGGTAAAGGTCCAACCAAATCCAAATGAACATGCGAAAATCTCGCTGAAGGTGGCTTAAAGTCATGAATTGGAGCGTGAACGTGTCTAGAAATTTTTGACTTTTGACACGGAATACATGTTCGAGCCCAAATTCGACAGTCCTTTCTAACTCCTGGCCAAACATAACGCTCAGTAACCAACTTAAGAGTAGCTCTTGCACTAGGGTGACTTAGTCGATGTAGAGAATCAAAGACAGATTTTCTGAATTCTGGTGTTAAATAAAGTCGTTTAACCGGACCTGACATGTCACAAAACAGTTTAACTGTACCAAACAATACTTGTTGAAGATTTAGAGAAGAACCAGTTTTGATTAAATTTCTAAGTTCTGTATCGGTTGCTTGCAACGTAGCTAAATCATCTAGATTTATCCCGTCTGTTATAGCATCAGCTCTTGATAGAGCGTCCGCCACAACGTTATCCTCGCCTGCGATGTACCGTATATCCGTTGTGAATTGTGAAATAAAATCTAGGTATCGAAACTGTCGAGGCGAACAGGCGTCATGGGATTTTTTGAAGGCAGATATTATTGGCTTATGATCGGTCATAATAAAAAACGTTTTTAATTCGATCATATGACGGAAGTATTTAACTGATTCATAAATGGACAGCAATTCCCTGTCGTAGGCACTATATTTTCTTTGAGCTGAGGTTAACTTCCTGGAAAAGAAACCAAGCGGTTGCCAATAACCGCGCACTTTTTGCTGTAAGACTGAACCCAAGGCAAAGTCAGACGCGTCAGAAACAATAGCCAACGGTGCATGCGGATCAGGGTGAGCCAAAAGAGCAGCACTAGCAATACTCTGCTTACACGAATTAAACGCTTTTTCTAATTCTGAGGTCCAAATTATAGTGTTGTTGCTTTTGACAGAAGTCCCACTAAGTAATGCATGCAAAGGAGCTTGAATCTTGGCAGCTTTAGTTATAAATCGCCTATAAAAATTAATGGCTCCAAGAAAGCGTCTAAGGTCCTTTAATGTTTTAGGTTGCGAGTAATTTTGAATTGCTCTTACCCTGTCACCAATAGGTTTGGAACCTTCGGACGAAACTTGAAATCCTAAAAATTCAATTTCTGGTACTGCGAACAAACATTTATTAGGATTTAATAAAATGCCATGTTCACTGAAACGTTCAAAAATCGAACGTAAATGTTTTTCGTGCTCTGCCTCGTTTGTCGATGCAACTAAGACATCGTCAATGTACGAAAAACAGAAATCTAGTCCACGCAAAACTTCGTCCATGAAGCGCTGGAACGACTGGGCAGCATTTCTTAACCCGAAACTCATATAAGGGAACTCGAAAAGGCCGAAAGGGGTTGTAATGGCTGTTTTTGGAATGTCCTCTGGCGCAACAGGAATTTGATTATAAGCTTTCACTAAATCTAACTTACTAAATATCTTGCAATTGAAGAGATTATGAGAAAAATCTGCAATGTTGCGCACTGGATATCGGTCTGGTATAGTGCGTGCGTTAAGCGCACGGTAATCACCACAAGGACGCCAGCCTTTGTCCTTCTTGGGTACCAGATGGAGAGGAGATGACCACGCACTTTCAGATCGTCGTGCTATACCCGAACGTTCCATATCCTCGAATTCCTGCCGTGCAATTTTCAAACGGTCCGGCGCTAGTCGTCTAGGTCGTGCGAATACTGGCGGACCTGGAGTTGTCCTAATATAATGTTGTGTGTTGTGTTTACAAATTCGCTCTTGCGGACTACCCATTGGTAGCAATATATCAGGAAACTCGGCCAGAAGTTTATGGTACGAAGATTTACCCGAAATTACCTTAATTTGAGGACAAGAAGGAGCTGGTGTCGCAAAACCTGCTGATGTGAGCGAGGTACTGTTGTCTATTAATCGAGAATTTCGTATGTCAACTAATAAATTATAATAAGATAGAAAATCTACTCCTATGATTGGTTTACTCACATCCGCAACTACGAAACGCCACACAAAATCGCGACGTAAACCAAAATCAAGTGTCAAACTTAAATAACCATAAGTAGAAATAACAGTATTATTAGCAGCAAAAAGTTCGTAATCCGTCCGACTACGTTTTTGTCCATGCAAGTAACACACTAGGAAAACACACAAATCTGACCCGGTGTCAATCAAAAACTGTAGTTTAGATTTAGCATCTGTGACGAATAAACGGATAGACATTGAATGACATTCACTGTTTCTAACATTATACTTAGCAGCCGCATCGTGCGACTGTTGAGCTAGTTTTTTGAATAGCTACAAGGAGGGATACACTTAGCTGCTCGATCGGCGAATGTAGAATGATACCAGCAGTACGGTCTGCCGCTATCGGCACGGCGTCGGCTCCTTGACTGGTTCCGCTGACTAGGCCGGTACCATGTCCTCGATCGTGAATCACGGCGTGGATTTAATTTCGACATAGCATCGACTCTCGAAGCCAAGGCCTCAATTTTTTGACTTAACTCGTCGACGACCGATGGTGGACCATTTGTGGGTCAGTTTCGTAAGCTCTGTCTGCCATTTGAGCTAATTTATCTAAAGATACACTATCTTCTTGCATAGCAATAAGGCCTTGCAGCAACAACGGTAGACGATTTGACCATACCGTGCGTATAAATTCATCGGGATACTCAGAACCGACAAGATTGCGTAGGTACCGCAGTAACTGGCTAGGCTTTCTGTCTCCGAGTTCCTCTGCCGACATGAGTTGTTTGAATTTTTCACGTTGCGATGCCGATGTGCGAGCAATCAGTTCTCGTTTAAGAGTTTCGTACTTTTTTTCTGACGGCGGACTTACTATTACGTCTTGAATTTCCGTGGCATATTTTGCTTCTAACACTGAGATCACATGATAAAATTTGGTAGAATCCGTAGTAATCCCTGCGACTTCAAACTGTCCTTCTACTTGCGAAAACCATAATGTCGGGTTATCTGGCCAAAACGGAGGAATTTTAACGCTAACGCGACAAACTGCCTGGTTGGATTCCCTCTCCGTATCAGTCATGCTTTATAACTTGTGAAACTATTTTTTTATGAAAACTTCTGATGTCGTATAAACGTCGGGGTCACCAGTTGTGGGACTTAACACGCAAATAACAACCAGGAATTTATTTGGAGAATTTGAACAATATATTTATTTACATAACATAAAAATCAATTATTTGACAAACTAAAAAGTAACACATCACTTCAAATTAAATTGACAGCCTAGCTGCCAGCGATCCACCGGCAGGTAATAGACATACAAATAAGGTTCGCCACAAGGGTGGCAAATCCTGCTATAATAGCCTAAGAAATATATTAAACTATAATCAAATTTTTTATTACATGTAGTAAACTGACAGCAGTTTTCATACATTTGACAGGTCGTTTGACAACTGTAGTATGAGAACTGCTGTCAGTTTAATCCATCTAATTAAATATTTGACTAGGGGGATTGACGGTTGAACCTCAAAATGGCGAAGTCGTCTTGAAAATATATTTTTTGTTTTTTGTTTAAACGTAGTTTAGTGTGTAATATTGATAGCGTATTATGCAGTGATCTAACGCAGAATTGTGCAGCTAATGAAGAATAGATTTGAAAACGTGTTTCACCACTATTTTTGGTCATCTCCCGGCAATCCCGGGGTCACGGCCGCCTCTTAGCTTTCTGTAAAGTCCAGCTACCACTTTACAAAACGCAAGGCCTACTACCGAACAACGTCATGTCATGCTCTAAGGGCAAACTTATATGTTATTATACTTATTTGTTATTTTACTTGACATTGGCAAAATCATCTATTGATTTATTGATGGAAGCCATATTTTTTTAAAAGAAGAAGAAATATTTGACTATAGCTTTTCCTCGCGACTCCCTGTCATCGTCTTTAAAGTATGGTTGCGGGATAAAAATTAACCTATGTCCTTTCTCGTAGCTCAAACTCTTTCCATAACAAATTTCCTCACAATTGGTTCAGTGGTTTAGCCGTGAAGAGGTAACAGGCAGACAGACAACAGACAGTCAGAGAGAGTTACTTTCGCATTTATAATATTAATGTGGATAAACAAAACACTTACGAAAACCATATCACATATTTACACTAGCCTAAGTCCCCTAAGTCAACCCCAACAGCGAAACCTTTCCGTAAAACATAAAGCTGATCAGGGTTTATGTACATCAAAAATATGACTTGTATCATCTTGAGGGTTAGTTGCCATAGTCGGCAGGCGGGTTGACGACCGCAATGGCTGTTTTGATTCAGTTTCTGCGGAAGCTGCCCATCCGTTAGTTTTCCCTTTAAACTAGCATCAGAAATAGAAGGCCTTGAAACGAATCCCTGGTATGACCACTGAATTAGTTATGAATATTAAGCATATCATACGAATGACACAATCGTCGTCAAAATTAGACGCGCACCTATTATTGGCGCGTGATTCAGTGAAGGTCAACGTATTTAGGTGCTCCACATCCGTTGGTGTTGCCAAAACGCTGATTCAGTGCGGAAGTCATTCCTCCAACTGCACTTGTAATGGTGTAGAAAAGGAGAGGGAATCTTGCTTGCACTTAAACTAACGAAGTCTGGAAATGAATAGTGGTAAAAGAACCTATTAAAGGCTCTTTTGTGTCACCACGTCACCGAAGTGTTATGGTTATGGCGGACGTTATCAAATCAATTTTCATGGTGTCAAATAAGGATATAACAAATAAATAAACAAACGCCTCTATTGTCAAGGCTATAAAGTGCATGTTCAGATGTTTGTAACAACCTCCACAACTAAAATATATCTGATGGCGACTGTCCCTGCGGCGGTTCGTCCAGACAAGCCTAGTCCCGTCAACGTGACTGACATTTTTACAGTTTTAAGATACTATCAGATATATCGAAGAGACCAAGGTAGACACAAATATCGGAACAACGCCTCTACTATCAAACCAATAAAGTGCAAGTTCCCAATAATTTTCAATACCTTGGCTGCTCCAATATATTTGATGTTGACGCGAGATAAAAAACATTTCAATTTAAAGACAAATAACTACTTATAACGAATGAAGATCCAGATGGTCTCAGCAAATTCTAAAAGCTTCGTACAATATTTACAAGTATAATGGATTTATCTGCATCAGATAAATTACACTCACTTTGCAACACAAGTGTTTTCCAATCAGTTCTTGCTCTTTAAGATCTAAATGAGTATGAAAGTCTGACTCACACAATCAGTGGGAATATAAGAAAAACAGATGACCGAACTAACGTGTATTTGTGTTATTATAAGCGTGGTTCTTTGAAGTTCAAAAGTGGGCTTAAAGATTTTGTTTGTAAAGCAATATTTTTACCTTTCTCAGAATAGTTAACATAAAAGGCAGTATAGGAATGTTTTAGAACAATATTTTGGAAATCCGATTATTTTTGTTTTAGTTTAGGTTTTTTAATTTAGTTATAAGCTTGTTTTGTTTTTATTAATATAAGTTAAGTTTATAAGGTTAAGGTTCAAGCGATACAGGGCCTTTTTATGGGCATAGTGATCAAGTCCATACAATATACGACTTAAATAAAACGACTTATCTATCAAACTCAAGTAAGTAGGCCACAAGGGTACTCTTACACGTAGAGTATACAAAAGGGAAAGACAAAAATAAAAACTACACCGTTTCTAACCCTTACCTATGACCCAAGCAGCATTTTGACTTTTGTGACCGGCAAAAAAAGTCTACAAAAAAAGAATTAGATCAAGAAAAACGACTCTCAAAGTAAAATTACACCTTACATTAACTTTATTATTCGTATAATGAATAATTAAACAATCGACATTAGAAGCTTTTTTACAAAAATAGGGCATCTATCCGAAATTAACCTTTTAGGGACAAGATTGGTAAGAAAATAGTACAAAAATCCAAGCGTCAATAAAACCCCACAGTGAAATTACACAGCGTTTAATGGACAGTAACGTCTATTACAAAATTACGTAACCTCAACATAAACAAATTATGTCTGTTTGTTTACGGTGTGGCACGCATGTCACCCGGGCGGGTATTTATAGAACGCATTTACTATGTCCGGGGATTCCGTAGTGAGCTAGCACTGTTATTATTATTGTGTTAATTAACTCCCTGTCGAGGTTTTCCCTAGGGACAGTATGAGGTTCAAAAAAGGAGTGTATAGGTTCTTAAAGGGTAGGTAAAACACTGTGAATCATCTGGACTTGCAGGCGTCGACAGGCCACAGGCTACGGTAATAGGCGGGTTGTATGCTTGTTTTGCCACCGTCGTTGTATTAAAAAAAAGATTAAAATAACACACAGTGTTAGCGGAACGGTGTCGAAAAAGTAGATATCAGTGGCGGCAGTTTTTTTCTTAGGCAACACGGATTCCATGTAAATAAAAAATAATAAAATAAATATTTCGGGACAATCTTACACAAATCGATCTAGCCCTACGGTAAGCTCAGTAAGGCTTGTGTTGTAGGTAGGTACTAGACGACGATATATATAATAGATAGATACATATAAATACTTAAATAATTAGAAAATACCCATGACTGAGGAACAAATATCTGTCCTCACCACACAAATAAATGCCCTGACTGGGATTTGAACCCAGGACCATCGGATCACTACCCACTAGGCCAGACCGGTCGTATGCTTCTCCTCATGTGCCCAAGGGAAACTATTAAATCGCGGGAAAGTCGCGGAAAATAAGAAAGATGGCCGCCGCAGGAATGTACAGTCAGGCTATTCATCAGATATAGTATGTAAATTTTATATCTTGATCGATTCTAAGTACTAAACGTTCTTTGTTTACTATATGTGATGACTGTGCGGTGGATCGATCAGTGCTTGATCCGATTTAAGTCCGGGAAGCTAGGTCGCCATGTACGGCTTCTGTTACCCTCGTTTAACCAGACGTCTTTAAACGGCAGTTTTTTCCTATCGCTCTGATTAAACTTAATAGTTGGACCAGGGAGTTAGTTCAAGAATAGTCGGAGAGAATCATATTGCCTTTTATCTCACGCAACGACTATAAGCTAAGAAAGGGTACAGTATAGTTTTGCCTTCCACTGCTAGTAAGAGTTTTGGTTTTCTATGACTACAAATATTTAAATACCTAGGATATATGATGTCTCCCACTCCATCAAAAAAAGTATATCTGATGTCTATCACCAAGGAACAAATATTCGAGAAAAACACAAACAAATTGCTAGGATTCAAACCCAGGACCTCTTGCTTCGAAGGCAGAGTCAACTGGCAACTAGGCTAAGTTCATAAAGTACCGGCCATTAATTTCCATACTATATATTTAACAGCACTCGAGAACATTTTATTGTGTTCTGATAGCTCGTAATAATTTAATTGCCTCTCCAGATGCACGTTTAGGCTACTAGTCACAGCTATAAGTATCTTTTATTAACATCATATCATTGCCAGCTGTAAAAGAACTCTTGAATATACTACATTTATAATTTTACGTACGGAGAAACTATTACGAAAGGGGTCTTTGTAGATTGGTTGTTTTGAATGAGTTCAAATTGTTAATGATTTGGTATGAAATTGTGGTTTTGATGTTTGGGAAAACTATACAAATTCTGTTCTGATGTTTTCTTAAGAATTTAGATGTGAATCTTATTTTAAGCTTGTTGGAGTGTTAGAAGAAATCCATAAATTTTTGGAACATAATCTTTCTAGACAAATGATTTTTCAAATAATTATTTTGTACTAAAACTGCTTTTAACACCAAAGACGGTAAATAGCGTCGACGAAAAGCTAACAGACGACAACGCCATATGTTTGTTGCTTAACAATATTATAGGTAGGTACTATCGAACAAAGTGAATCAAGACCCACCTAGCCGACAAACGGTTTGAAAGTCTCATTAAATTGATTTGACACTTTCAACCATTTGCGATCTAGGTGGGTCATCACTTTGTTCGATAGTACTTATTTTGAGCCACATCAGTCACATGACATTACATCTGGGGCACAATTTTTCAGCGGTCTAAGTTACGCGTAAGTAGGTACCTATAGATAAATAGCGAAAGAGAGAACCAGAAGGTCTTTCGCAAAAATCGAAGATCAAAATTCAAAATGAAGGCGTAATTCGAATGACAGAGACAATCGTTCGCTTACCTGCATCAATCTCACTCCAGCCTTCCGCCTCGCCCTCTTGCGGCAGTCCTTGTAAACAGCGGGTGCAGAAACTGTGCAAACAAGCCAGAAGCCGCGGCTCTGCAAGTTCTTTGCGACATAGACCGCAATTCCATTGCTTCACTTCATGTCTCTTTCTTTCCTGGAGGACAAAATAAGACGAAAAGCTACATTAAATACAAGTTCTATCAGTTGGCGCTTCACAAGCCTCTTCCTTGTCTGTCCTGGACTTTGTTGACATTTAATTTTTAATACGTTTTGGGAACCATGAACAGTCAGCATCATATAGTTAGTTGCACTCAGTATGGCCAAATATATCGTTAAACAATACACATCCTTAGTGCCTATATAAATAAAGATATGTATCGATATATTTCACTATATTTGACCACTTTAGTTAAGTCACTAACTATATGACGCTGACTGAACCATGTCTCAGGCAAGAGAATTGGTAGATTTTTTTAAACGTCCTAACTTTTTAGTTTACCTTACCTATTATTAAAAAAATATATATTATTATTTTTTTCTCGACATGTTAATATTTTATTGTATATTTTTTTATAAACGACGATTCCCGGGTTTTAATTGTTCCTGATGATTCTATGTCCAATGTCCCAGGATTTATAAGTTACCCAAAGTCGTCTAAATGATCTAAATTCGTTGTCTAAATCTGATCAGCGGTTAACAGACATATATACTTTCTCATTTATGTACCTAAGGAAATTTGGATTAATATGGAGGATGTATGGATCGAGTAATTATGTCCGAGTTCTTACTGAAAACATAATAAAGTGAATTTAATATTTAAAAAATGTAGCATTTTAATTTGTAGCTTGACTTCATATAAGTATAGGTACCAGTAGATAGGCATTGTGCCTAGTAAGGCACAATGTCGAGTAGTGGATTACTAATCTATCCATAAAGTCCACCGCTGGACATAGGCCTCCCCCCATAGACCTAATAGGGAGCGACCATTAAATCTGTTGGAGCGATTTCTAAGCCCGTTTCAATGCCGTAATCGCCACGCTTGGTAGGCGGGTTTGCGACCAGAAACCACCAGGACGGGTGTCTCTTTAGACTGGCGGAGAGCATGATGTTCCACCAGTCTTTCCGTCCGTGGTTTCTGGTGGCAATTAAAGGACAATTATAGTTGTTTTTTCTTACCTTCACTTCCTTGATATCCTCATAAGCAGATGTCCTCGGAGCGATGCTGTTGGGTCGCCGCTGGGGGCTGTTCCCTGCACTGATGGAAGACTGCTCCAACGATTTACGCTTGTCCTTCTTTCGAGTAAAGCTGCCGAAGATGTACAGAATGCGATCCACTTCCATCTCATGTGTGTACGTGTACGGTTTACAAAAAAATTTAGGAAACTATTTTATTTAGGTTTTGTTTTGTGTTTTTTTATTATTTTTTGTCAGCAGTTTTAAATCCCTAACAATTAATTGAATGAATTTGTTTTGTTTTTAAATTAAAAAGCTTTCGCAAGCAGACCATAAAGTTTAAGAAAAAAAAATGTTTGGTATGATTTATCTTTACACTCGTGGGTACCACTATTAATTATTATGACATGAAACTGGCTAATCCCATAATAAAAAAAAATAATGTTTCTAATACTACAATTTTATTTTTCACTTAGAATTATATAAATTTTCTATCTTTCTAAATTAATATTTCCGTTTCTTGGTAAGTTTCGGTAAGAACTTGAACACTTAATCAAACTTTGACATTTCTTTAGTCAGTTTCCGATGTATTTGTACTATAAATAGCACAGAACGTGCTTCCTATCTGCGCGTTGGGGGTAAACTAAATCCAACTCCAGTTTCCAGTTCCAACAAGACTCCACGTTGACTGCGTGTGTCCAGATTTGATTGATGTTTTGAAGTTTATGGACTGTGTATGCTCGTGAAACTGTTTCTACAATGTGTTAAATCTTTACAGACATGACGAATCGCTGGGAAAATTCCAAGATATATTCCTTATGTGTTGGAACTTGGAATCCACGTAGTATTTTTTTTAAACTATGTGGTAAGTAAAATGCCGGGAATACACGAGGCTAGTTTTTCAAGCCAGTATAGTAAGCTAGCAAGCTAGTGCGTCTATCTTCGTGTATACAAAACTAAGTATAGGTAACGAACAAGAATCAATTTTCTGAGTTATCCGCAAATTAAATTCAAATTATCCCTGTAGGTACATTGCTTGAATTATAGGTACTTAGCAAATAATTAACTACATGTTTAGCAAATGTCAAATAAAATTGAGTTTTTTTTCTCAGCTCTAAATTTAAATCTTACATTATCATGTGGTGTCAGACAGAAAATCTCTTTAGTACAGTCATTATCAATAAACAGCGGCGCTACCGCGAAACACGATATTCGTAAATTTCGGACGATTGTCTCTGTCACTCTCATGACGCCCTAATGGGAGTAAAAGAGATAGATGCCCGAAATATACGAACTTCGATGTTCGCGGTACCGGGCCAGTAGAGTATGAAACTCAAGTTGGCCTGTATTTATTTTAAAGGGATTTTTTTTCTACCGTTGCACGGCATAACTGAAATCGGAAATGAGCAATGACTTCCAGTGTTAAATTAGTTTTAATAAACTCATGTCCTCAGAGTGAGAAATATGAATAAGCTAAAACGGTTACGAGTAATTGTACAGTATATTTATAAGCAACCGCCCCTGTCATTCTTCATTTCCTTGACAATTTGTGGGGTTGTTTGTGATGGATTCGGTTCAGAAATATTGCGTAAAATAAGTATTTAGAAAATATAATATAAGTTGTTATAGCGTGATGTAAAAATTTACGGACTCATATTTACTCAGATTTTAGGCATCGACATTGGTCTTTATGTAAGTTTGAAATAAGTATTTTATTAATTGGTTATTATCTCAGTAACTTTATTCCAATAAATAATCTAGATATGTTTTTTTAGGAAGGAGAGTGCCGTTTGCCATTTTAGCCAAGAGTGTTAATAACTGCCCCAGAAACCAATAAGGGCAATAAGTTGTAGGTATCCGTTTCTGATAACAAAATTGACTGCCACTAAATATTCAGTCAGCAGCAGAAGTGGCTAAGCGGTTGAGGTGTTCAAAATGAGGTCAACACAGGTCTATTGTCAAGAGAATAAGAGCGCGTGTAGGTCATTTTGAACACTTCAAACGCTTAGCCACTTTTGCTGCTGACAATTAATTCATTTTTCAAATAAAGTTGTTTTAGATACCGCCAATTGGGTCATGATGGCAGATTAGGCGTTAATTAGATTATTGAGAGCTAATTGCTGTTAATTTTTCTACAAAACAGCTGAGTATTCGTGAAAAGCTTTTTTTATGATAAAGGTGGCAAACGAGCAGACGGATTGCCTGATGATAAGCAAATTACCGTCGCCCATGGGCACCCGCAACACCAGGGGGTCAGAAGCGCGTTACCAGCCGCGGGATTGGAGCTCTGGGAACCTTAATATTTACTCACCATCAGAAACACAACACTACAGACCTGAAAGGTAGCAGTGCTATTATGGCTGTGGTCTTTTGTAAGGAGGAGGTACTTCCCCAGTTGGGCTGCTCCAGACTCAAGCGTGATGGTACTTCGCTGTGCCCTACCTCTCATTGTTGGACGTTTAACGAGTTTAAGGACATACCGGGTCCAAAACACTCACACTTAATTAACTTACATGACTCCATAGTTGTATTGAGCTAAAAAAAATATTTTTCCTAACTTGTGCGTAAATTTTACTTTTTAAGGCACTTGTTATGATAAATTGGGTTCGATACACGTGTAAAAACTTATTTTAGACTAGGGTGATTGTCACCCTCGTTTCACTCGGGATGCAACTTTCACCCTCGTCGAAAAAAAAAAAATTTTTACTAGTATCGAAATGTAGTATCAACATCCTGACACAAGCACGTTGCTACTATTATAGACCTGTCTTTTAATTAGTTAAGTTTATACTTATAGGTACCTACTATATTTCTGAACTGGGTATGTCCTGGACCCGGGTACGTCCTAAAACTACGACCAAGATCACCGGGGGATGGGCAGCAGCATCCCTAGAGTGCGGTGGAAGCCCTGCGATCGCCAACCCGCATGCCAAGCGTGGCGATTATCATATACCCCCCTCATAAAAGGACCGACGACTTAGTTAGAGTCGCGGGATACCGCTGGATGTGGAAGGCGCAGGATCGGTCTTCTTGGGTCGTTCTGGGGGAGGCCTATGTCCAGCAGTGGACGTGTTTCGGCTGACATGATGATGATGATATTTCTGAATGCATATCACATCACATCTTTGCAATATCAACAATTTGGACCTATCAACGATTTCCGGTTGATTCCGTAATTTGACGTTTAACGCATTTAAGGTTTGCACGTGCGAAGTTCAAACAACTGAAAAGGAAATCAACTCGTTGTCGATCGTAAACTTGCTCACGCGCATGTTAGTGTTTCAAAGGTATTTCCGCAATGGATTTAACCCTATTGGGAGGAGACGGCATTAGGTACCTCCTTCTAAATTGCTTTTGAACAGTCAAGTGCAAAAATATGTACCGAAGGAATCCTCGTATACGCCCTACAACCTTATTTACTGTACAATAGAGTTGCTCAAACTTTGGCAGTGAACGAATTTTTACACTTGAGTGAACACAAGAAGAAAGAAGAGATTTATAGTTTAGGCGCAAATATTAAATCTTTATCGTATTAATTTCTTCTTTGAGAGAAAGAGATTTTCTTAAGAATTTGAACGTGTCAAGATCATTTAAAACAGCTTGGGCTACTTAAAACACCAATAATTAAATTCGCAAATATAAAACGATTGACTGTATCACTCCAATTTTATTACGCCTAAATGGAGTAAGAGAGAAAACTAGATGCACGAAGTTTTCGAACTTTGGCGGTAGGCCCGCTGGTCCGCTCTTAGCTACTTCTGCTGCTGACTGTACCATGTGTTATCGATGGCATTTTTTTATTAGCCTCTGTTTGTGTCCCACTGCTGGACAAAGCCCTCCCCTCTTTTTCTCCACTCAATCCTGTCACTTGTATTATCAATGGTATATTTACATTTAATCCCTATAGGGTACTTTTTAAAATACCTAAAGTAATTGTATTTTTTAACAAGGTTCATACAACACTCCTACATCGTCATCTTCTCAAACCCCCATCAACCCCAATCTGCCCAACCCACCATATCAACCAAAACAAGAAATGCAACCTACAAACAAACAAAACACAACACTATTTACCAATGAAAAGACATCCCGCAAACTATAAATATCCCTCCATTACAAAACGGTTTTATAAATATTTAGGCGTAATTCTTTTGTTGAAATAAATAGAGCGGTGGCCTAGTTGCAATGGCGGCCGGCCGTTTGGCGGGAAAACGAATGTCAGCGCTATTTCGCGCGCGCCCGCGGCCGGCGGAGGCGGTTCGAGAACTAAAATTCGAACGTTGCGATTTACCTTTTAACGGTAATTTAGGTATAGGTGAAAAACTTAGCTAAACTACCTAGCCTATGTAGTAGTAACGTGCCTGTACACGCATGTGGGCGTTCTATATCCAAATTTTGATGTAAGTTCCTAATTAATTGTCTTTTTTTTTTATGACATAGGCGGCAAACGAACAGACGGATTGCATGGTGTTAAGCAATTACCGTCGCCCATGGGCACCCGCAACACCAGGGGAGTCACAAGCGCGTTGACGGCCTTTAAGGGGGTTGGAGCTCTGGGAACCTTACTCACCATCAGGAACACAACACTATATACCTGAAAGGTGGCAGTGCTATTATGGCTGTGGTCTTCTGTAAGGAGGAGGTACTTCCCCAGTTGGGCTGCCCCAGATTCGAGCGTGATGGTCAACGCTGTGCCCTACCTCTCATTGTTGGACGTAGTTTAAGGACATACCCGGGTCCCACAACTACCTGTCTGTCTGCACAACTACCTAACATACATGGTCCTTCAGTTAAGTTTTTCACATATAATTATATTAGGTAACAGTACATAACATCAGACAGAGGCTAAAGGATGCGAGGGCACATGTGGTAGAGTCAGAAATACAAATTATACGAGGTGTCAGTGGCAATAAGTCAAATTCTTCTTGGGCAACGGAGCCAATATGGCTTTGTCTTTTCTTAATGAATCCGATTGTATGGACACGCCCCGCTGCGAGATAAAAGCATAAATACATAACAATGCGTTAAAGCGCGACCAGTAAGTTAAACTAGATTGAAAAGCGGCTGTACCAGGAAAATCAATATTCGTAAATTTCGACCGATTGTCCCTGTCATGCATGACGCCTTAATTGGAGTAAAGAGAAAGATGCTCGAAATGTACGAACTACGAGGCAAGGTCTTTATAGTCGCGACCGCACTTACTCGAGTTAATCCTTAGGATGATGAATTGATGATCGGTTATTATAAAAGAGGGTTTCCGCGATCACGTTTTTCATTAGATGGCAGCACCAAGGTGAAAGGTCTAGCTGTCATAAATCATAATCCACCAATATCATAATCTGGAGCAGCCCAACTGGGGAAGTACCTCCTCCTTACAGAAGACCACAGCCATAATAGCACTGCCACCTTTCAGGTATGTAGTGTTGTGTTCCTGATGGTGAGTAAGGTTCCCAGAGCTCCAACCCCCCTTAAAGGCCGGCAACGCGCTTGTGACTCCCCTGGTGTTGCGGGTGCCCATGGGCGACGGTAATTGCTTAACACCAGGCAATCCGTCTGCTTGTTTGCCGCCTATGTCATAAAAAAAAATGATTAAACATGATTGGTGGATTATGACATTTATGACTGATAAACGTCTCACCATGGTGCTGCCATCTAGTGAAACACGATCTCAGGAACCCTTTTTAAAGGCGAAAAACTGCCACCCTACAGTAATTAATTACTGTAAAATACCTAGTCGCACCCCAAGTATCGAACTCATAGCGTACCCCATGCTTAGCAACATTGACGATCGCAGTACGATCCACTGTTCTTGAGGAACACTGCTGCTTGTCAAAACTTAAGGACAGACAGACAAAACAGCGGCGCTACGCGAAGAACGATATTCGTAATTTTCGGACGATCATCTCTGTCACTCTCATGACGACTTAATTGGAGTAAAAAGAGAAAGATGCCCGAAATATACGAACTTCGTTGTTCGCGGTACCGGGCCTGAACAGATAAAATGTAAGGACAATTCATATGCAGTTTATATGTCTGTAATATCTATATTCTGGGTCAATAGAAAACGAAGAAAATCTAAACACACCTTTACCTACATATATGCTTCGCAATTACGCAGTTTTAAAAAACAACCATTCACTTACATTCTTGTTTAGTTTCAAGGCGAACGAATGTCTATAATAATAAATAACTTATTTTGCTTAGAAATTCAGCTGACAGCCAAGGGCGCTACCGAGAAAAACGATATTTGTAAATTTCGAACAATTGTCTTTGCCACTCTCATGGCGCCTTAATTGGAGTAAAAGAGAAAGATGCCCGAAATACATATCGCGGTACCGGGCCAGCCATATTTGTTTAGGTTATTTTCCATTTCTATTGAATCTGACTATACGGCGATCCCAAATCTCATTTAATGACGAAGCTTTTTAAAATAAATAATCCACGGCTTTCATGACTTGAGCTACACAGAGAAATCAAAATCAGAACGAATCAATGGATTAGGCTCGCATGGATCAACATATGGATGTGTATTGTTTGTGGACGGAACCGCGGATTATCTGGACACGGTTGATCGACTTGTTTGTACGCCCGCTTTTTCAGCCAGGAACTGATGACTAGTGTAAACACGAGTGATGTGTTTATTTGTTTGTTAAGATTCACTAACAATGAATTCCCTCCCTCGTTCTCCCATCCTTGCATCGGTTTCCTCGTCAGTGTACACCAATACACATAAGAAGTATTATTATCATCATCATCATCATCACATCAGCCGAAGGACGTCCACTGTGCACTGGTGGTATAAAAAGGTCTCTCCTATGCCTCCCCCAAAGCGACCCATAATAACCAGTTTTGCGCCACTCACATGAAGAGTGAATTTCCGCAATCTTTACCAGGTCGTCGATCCACTTTGTGGGGGCCTACCCACGCTGCGATATTCGGTACGCGAAAAAATATTTTATAGAGATTTTCCTGTTATTAGTATAGCAACATTAAATCTTATTTGGTCTTATTATGTACTTAATAGGTAATTTACAAGTGACCTTTTGCTTTTGACACTCAGCTACGATAGGTATATTTATTTTTGCAATTATTAATTGATCAGTTAACTTCTTTGGTTAACTTAATAGTAATACTTAGTTATTGGTTAAACTAATTAGTCTATTGATTATGATTCAGTAGTTTTTGTTTAATAGCATGGCAACATTACTATGCACTTGTCATATTTGTGGAATGGAATGTGACAGTTTGCGATGGCAGTGTATTTGTATTGTAGATAGCTGTATTAAAAATAGAAAATTATTGTTTTTATTTGTATTAAATTGAAGCAAACTATGTCAGATTGATCCAGTATCTGCTAGCATCCGTTCCACACTCAATTACCATCCAGTCATGTTGAACGTGCATAAACTATGGCTAATATCGTGTCTATGCGTTATTGCTATCGTAATTTTATATTTCCAGACAGAAATAGGTCGTTTAGAAGACAGTTATCGCCGTCTGGGTATGTAATG
The DNA here is from genome assembly GCA_022674325.2 of Grapholita molesta. Classification (NCBI taxonomy): domain Eukaryota; kingdom Metazoa; phylum Arthropoda; class Insecta; order Lepidoptera; family Tortricidae; genus Grapholita; species Grapholita molesta. The sequence continues at coordinate 3,025,721 of CP053124.2, read as the reverse complement.
ATTCTGGTGTCTGATTATAGATGTTCAACATCGCTCTAAATTTACGATTTCATTATTGTTTTACAGAATACAAGATATCGCAGTCGCACGTAGATTCGCGTCAGTTTTTCCCAAAAACTATTGCGAGTGACGATGAAGACTTGGTGGTTATATACAATAGGGTGCCGAAGACTGGTTCGACGAGTTTCGTGGGTGTAGCGTACGATTTGTGTAAAAAGAACCACTTTAAAGTGTTGCATATAAATATAACTGCGAACATGCACGTGATGTCTTTAAACAACCAGTATAAGTTTGCGCAGAACGTCACCAAGTGGCAGGAGGTGAAGCCGGCTCTGTACCACGGTCACATGGCGTTTCTCAACTTTGAGAGGTGAGTGTAACCTTACTGAACTTTTTTTAAAAATATTGTAGCGTTGACTCAATCATTACCTCTTCGATTTATTTAATGTCATGCTAGGTCTGCTTAGGGCATTATTTTAAGCATATACTCCAGTATTATGCTTAAAATGATACCCTACCCTATATGAAATAGAAACATATGAACAACAGGAATATTTAGGACAATGTCCACATATAGAGTTGTTAAATTTCAATTATACGAATACCTTTCTCTTTTTAACTTTCAGTTAACAATGACTGTTGTTTAACAAATTTTATGAATAAAATATACAGATTTTATTCATAAAATTTGTTAAACCGTTTTTAACCCATAAAGAAAGACTAGTTGATAATGTTATTTGTTTAAGCCACTTGTATTTTTCTATAATAAAGTTACAGTTCAAATAGCGGTCAAACTTATAACATCTCTATTTCTATCATCTATTTTTGCATTTGGGGGTTAAAAATGATAGTTATCATAGCCACTGAAGTGTCATATCCTATGGAGAATAATGAGGTTTTAACATAATAACAATATCTTACAAATTCTGATTACAGATTGGGTACAACATCTAAGCCGCTGTTCATAAATCTAATAAGGCGGCCACTGGATCGCTTGGTCTCCTACTACTATTTCTTGCGGAACGGAGACAACTTCCGACCACATCTCGTCCGGAAGAAACATGGAGATAAGATGGTGAGTAATTCTGTGAGCCAAAATTTGTAAATTTGTATTTATAAAGACTGATTTTTTTAGAAGTTTTTAATTTGAGTAAACAGACGCAGCCTTGAGTGTAAAGTGTACAAATAATGTATACATATTTATTATGTCCTTATTTGTACATGTTTAAAAACTATGCTAAAACAATATTTGTCTCTGATAAGGTGTCAATAATGCATTGTTTGCAGACGTTTGACGAGTGCGTGGAGCGCGGCCAGCCGGATTGCGACCCTAACAACATGTGGCTACAAGTGCCATTTTTCTGTGGACATGCAGCACAATGCTGGTAAGCTATAGCCGTTTCATCCATAGTCCGACTTGGGAGAAAACCACAACAAATTAGCATAGTATGTATTCTGTTACAGTTGTAAACTAAATCTGAACCGCCTTAAACGTAATTAATATACCTAGATATTTTTCTAACACGAACGATTTCTTGTAAGTGATTGACAAAATAAAATATCAATAAGTACCATTTCAAACGACATACATGTAATACAAAGACAAATATAGGGTAATTAGCAGTGATCGGCACTATGGGTGCAAAACTTTCACTAAACTCTTTAAGCGGACTTAAAATAGTGTATATAGCAATAAAAACAGTTATATTCTAACACCCAAATAGTGGCATATCGAGATTCCTATATCGAATTAAATTGTACACTAATTCGCCAAAGTTATTCGTATTTTTCTTGATAGTATCACTATAACTCAGTTCAACAAGTTTTGTTAAAGTTTTGCACCGTTAGTGCCGATCACTGGTAATTAGGGTTAAAAATAAATAACAATAACAAAACTATCTATTTATTTGGATCAAAAGTGTACGGATTACGTTCAATTTGTTTAAGATCGGTGGCGTGCGGCGTCTAGGTAGATAGCCGATATAAGACTGTGTATGTCTTGTCATTAAAGTAGTATGGACTTATTGATAACAGTATTGTCGATATTTTTATTGTGGCAAGCACTAAGCAAATGTTGTTCCTGGTAGACAAATACCTAGGTATAGTAATTAAGCAACAGTGTATCGCTTCTTGATTGGCCATATAAGTCGTCAGTTGTTGGACATATTTGTAAGCCAATGTATTGCCAACCCGACAGTGTGAAAGATGACTGAACCATTGTAATCAGAAAACCACAGCCAAATAGCACTAGACTCGGGCACAAAATAGACAGATACAGAAATCAATCTCCATACAAAGCGCGCTCGATCAACGCACACATAGACACTGCTCACAGACACGATATCTCGGACCAGTTCGGACCACTGCAAGAAAAACGAGGATATTTTTCTCCCATACAATCTTTATCAACTCGAAAAAACAATAAGCGCCGCAGGATTTCTTACATCTTACGCGTTTTGGTAAAATGGTCTCTGCTATCATCGTTCGAGAAAGGCGGAAGCGCCGCAGGATTTCATACATCTTTCGCTTCTTTGCGAGTATTTTATATTATTCCAGCACTAAAGTTGTTAAGGCGATAGTTTCTTACAAATTGTTAATAAATTAGCCCTTATTCCCTAAGATATGGCTGTCAAAATCTCTATTGAATGACAAGAGACACTTCATCTCTCCAGGAGCGGTACCGCGGTACCGCGAACATCGAAGTTCATATATGTGACATTATCTATGAAAAGGGACGTTAATGTCGATGGCGCTTATGACGTTGTTAGAGATGACGCGATACAAACATAACGCGGTTCGACGTAAGTGCCATCGACCATAAGGTCCCTCTTCATAGATAATGCCACATATGTCGGGCATCTTTCTCTTTTCTCTAATTATAACTGCGGCGCTACCGCGAACAACGATATTCGTAAATTTCGGACGATTGTCTCTGTCACTCTCATGACGTCTTAATTGGGGTAAAAGAGAAAGATGCCCGCAAATTACGAATATCGTTTTGGGCGGTAGCGCCTCAGACATCCGTTTCTTGGTTACGTTATTTAATGCGAACTTATTACACTTTAAAATATAATAATCGTGCTTTTTGCCAATGTCGAAATCTCCGCAAGATATTTGCTGTGACAAATTTGTAATATAATAATAACATAAAAATAAAAATATTGTAGTTATTATTAATTCTTCGTCTGCATAAAATCAAGGTGATGGTGATTATGATGATGAATGACAAAAACTATCCTATGTCCTTTCTCGCGACTCAGACACTCTCCATACCAAATTTTATTTAAATCGGTTCAATATTATTAAAAATAGCGTGAAAGCGACACAGACACACAGACAGAGTTACTTTCGTATTTATAATATTAGTTAGGATAGTTATATAGTCAGGATTCTTTCCATTTCATTCTCGACAATTAATCACAAACAACTAGATAGGAGCGCCAGTACCACGATAGTTTTTCGTGCATAAGCATAAGTTGGCAACCCTAGAGCGACCGCCGGGAGTAGGTATAAAAATGAAGTACATACATTTGATTGACTTCTGTATCTGTCTATTTTGTGACTCGGGTATGTCCTTAAACTACGTCCAACAATGAGAGGTAGGGCACAGCGAAGTACCATCACGCTTGTGTCTGGAGAAGCCCAACTGGGGACCTCCTCCGTACAGAAGATCACAGCCATAATAGCACTGCTACCTTTCAGTTATGTAGTGTTGTGTTCCTGATGGTGAGTAAAGTTCCCAGAGCTGCAACCCATTTGTGACTCCCCTGGTGTTACAGGTGCCCATGCTACGACGATAATTGCTTACCATCAGGCAATCCGTCTGCTTGTTTGCCAGCTTTGTTATAAAAAAAAACTTTCATTTCCATGTTACAGGAAACCAGGCAACCGCTGGGCTCTGGAACAAGCGAAACACAACCTAATGAACCATTACCTCTTAGTAGGGGTCACCGAGGAAATGCTAGACTTCATCACAGTTCTAGAAGCTACCCTACCCCGGCTCTTCAAAGGAGCCACGGAACACTACCTAAACAGCAACAAGTCACATCTAAGACAAACGAGTTCTAAAATAGAACCGACGAAAAAAACCATAGACTCGATACAGAAGTCTATAGTCTGGAAAATGGAGAACGAACTCTATGAATTCGCTATCGAACATTTCAAATTCGTTAAAAGAAAAATTTTATTGCGAGAAACGAATAGCGTCGATCAGATTTTCTTCTACGAGAAAATACGACCGAAATGAAACTCTAACAGTAAGACTTTATAGTTCAATTTCTCTTGTACACTTTTGACAATTTTTTTATTTGCCGTCGTTAACGAGACTGTGGCTGTGAAGACTGTACGAAACGGTGATGCTTCGGGTATCATGCGGCCGCAAAGGTAAAGTTGTTTTTTTTATTTGTACCACATTTATAAGACTTATGTGGAAACTCCTATTCACATGAAATTAGTATAATTGTACTTAACTAGTCTGACAAATGATGTCTCGAAAAAAAAACTGATATCGTTAGTACGCGTTTAATTTTCTTTGTATGGATTATAAATTTACAAATATCTCACAATAACCTTTTCCTATCCAAGAACGACTAAAGCTAGCATTCTGTCGGAATTACAGTTTTGGAATTGTATTTTTTTTATTTTCACCCTGATAGAGCCTAAGCTCTATCTAACACGGAGTAGGTTCGATTAGTTAGTGGCTGTGTGGGGAAAGGTATAGCCTGGGGAAAATCCAGGACCCTTACGTTCAACCGAGTTTCCGCTTCCATTGAGGTTGGTTAAGGCGGTATCAACCGAATCTGAGTTACTATGGCGAAATAAGCTTATTATAACTTGCCGTGCTGTAGTTCGCTATGAGTAACTCGTTGAAATATTTTCCCGCTGAATGAAAATGGCAGTATGATTATTTCTGTCTATGGTAACCTTAAATGGTAGTGTTAAAACTTTGCAAGCGTCTAATATGTTTATCTTTTTCGAACAAACAAAAATTTCAATAAGCCAGAGAAGGAAAAACGATTCTTAGATTTCAGAAACGTTTATGCATAACGATAATAATGTCAAAACTGAAGTTGAACTTTATGCTTGTGCATGTAGGCCTATTTTGCTCTGTAGTCCGTGACATATATATCAGTCTTTGGCGTGGAAAAGGTTGAATCTGTAGAGATATTTATGATGTGAATTTAAGCCGTGTATAAATGTGGTACAGTTCTACCTTGTTCTATTTTTGTACTGTCAAAATAAATGTTAACACATTGAGCTAGGTATAGACAAATTGTATATATACATATAACATTCCATACGATTAGAGAAAAGACATTGTAAAAATATTGTAAATATGAAAAAAATGGTTGAAAAAAGTATACTTAAATTAAGTACAGTTTTTTTAATGAAAAATAATAATCAAACATTATAGACTTGAACTTAAACGAAATGTAAGACGAGTTACGATTTTGTGTTATAAAAATTAATATGTGACTGTCAATATAAAAAAAAATCTTGACAATATTTATACAACTTGACCAACATAAAGTGATTAAGTCTGTTTTTGCTAGTGCAGTCAGCAGCAGAAGTTGCTAAGCGGTGGAAGTGATCAAAATATTCTTGGCACGCTCTTCAATTAACAAGAAATTCGTGTCCAGCTCATTATGAACACCTCGACCGTTAGAGTTATTGGAGAGTGGTTAGTTACTAGCGAATTACTTTATAACAAACATGAGTGATTATGATATGGTATTTTCAACAGAGCAACAGACTCATTGCCGATCCTAAGCACGATTTAATTCCGCCATCTCCGTTCCACCACCGGATTCGCTTCTACCTTCCTAATGAGGACTGCTAAGGAATGGAATTCGTTCCCTTCGTCTGTATTACCGGAAATATATAATTTGGGTCTGTTTAAGGCAAGGGTGAATAGGCTGCTACTGAACCAGTCGACCTCGTCGACACTTACCATCAGGTGTGACTGAGGTCAAACGCTGGTCAGTCGTATAAAAAAAAATCTCTCTGTCATTCACTCTTAGATCAGTCTGTACTTTTCTGAAACAGGAATAGAACTAAATTATCCCATATAATTTAACTGTTAAAAATGCTAAAATTCGTAGGTACTTAAAATTCCGTACCTATTATGGACTAATGATTTTTGTAAACGCGTTTCACTGAACTGTTTCAGGACTTCTCTATATTGTTTTTTTTTTAACTCACTCAAATTAGAGGCTTTTATAGTACTGTTAATAACAATGCCAGGACCACATTAGCATATACATATGAGTGAATCAATTTGTTGTTATTCTGTCCCAACAGCCAGGGGACAACTGAAGTATAGTTTGTTACCAGAAGTGTGCCCCTGCGTACTAGTGACGCGCTTGGTAAGTGACCCATTATGGAAGGGACATAGCTTCTACAAATATCTATGTTTTGTGTATTTAGATGCAATTAAACTGCGAAGAGTGAGTCAGGGGAACGTAACCATGGCAACAAGGGACAAATAATAGTTGATTGAGCCATGTAACATTCATATAGTGGAGCATAACTTTTTTTTTACGGTTCAAACTAAATTAAAATTAAAACTAATTATATTAGATGAAAACCGTTTATTAATTATGAAAACACACGAAAAGGTATATTATTTTTTTAAATTACATTATACTTCGTGATCCTTTATTATTTTGGCATTGCTGTAACATTGCTTTGACGTGATTATGGGTCAGATGCAGATGTTTCTACTTACAATAAGGCATTTTTTTAACTTTAATAATTTCTTGACCAATACCGACATTAAAATCTTAATTAGGTATCTAGTCTTCATAAAAATGCGCAAAAAATTTCTATAGATAGCGGTATTTTTTTATGAAATTATTTTACTATGATAAAACCTTTTTTTAAGGCTGGGGCAGATAGGCGCGTTTTGAGAGCGTAGCGCAGCGGGGCATGACAGCGGTGTGGCTAATGTAACGAAATAAGGCACACATTCGGACGGCAGCGTCGCGCCCCGCTACGCCACGCCACAAAACGCGCCCTATGTGACCAAGCCTTAAAGTCGGAGTAATCGCAATGGCGCCGTCATTCGTCCCGTTCCGGCATTATTTCTGTCTCGTTCATATCTGTATAGTTTAAGCTGCTTGTGATATTTTATCCATCCAACGATTTGTTGACACAGTTTATGTAAATTATTTTCTTGTTGTAATTTTGATATTATCAATGTTTTAAATTGTTATTTTTATACATAGATAATTTAACACTCGATTACTTGGATCTATTAACGTACGTGTAAGATTATTACTTATTCATTATTATATTATAATGCTATATATCTATGAAATGCAACACTTTGGTACACATGCTATCTAACGTTCAATTGTGTTACGAAAATTAGTCACTCGTTAATGTGGTTAATTTGTGTGACATAATGGAATCAATTGAACCACAAAATATCACTAACTACAAAATAATACAATTAAACCATAACTATTTAGAACAATTCCTTCTATTAATAATTAAAATAGTTATCTTCATGCAAAACACAACATAAAACAATTCTTAGAAATAAATGAAAAATGACGTTTGCTTGCTTAAAAAAATATTACCACATAAAATACTTAGGCTCAAAGTCCTTGGCTCCAATTCAAAACATTAGCCCAGAAAGTAATTCTTAACCTCGTACTGGATATTCCCTGAGTACTTGTAAAGCTACAAATCAATTTCCAATTTATAATATTCATAAAAATAAATGAACGTTCCAAATTTGAAAACGCATCCGGAAAATTAAATCTTTATGGAAATTTTCCGAATAAAACACTAAAATCAAGTTTTTGGTTCATGCAGATGAATAAAGTTGTATCTGTGGATAATAAGTGATTGTATAAGTATAATTTAGAATGGGGTAGCACATTGTTATCGATGAATTCTCAGTGTAAATTGAGACTTCGATGCCGTTAAGTGTTCAATACGCTGACGGTAGATGTGACTACACGTCACCCATGATGACGTATACCACGAAGGATAATATAGAAAAATTTGACAAGTCTAAGCGGTACTCGGATAGCACAATTGGAAGTGCACTGGGCTAGTGATCAAGTGGTTGTGGGTTCGAGTCCCGCTTCGAGTCAATTTTTTCTATTTTTCTTTCGATTTAAATATCGATGATTGTATAAGTTTAGAGTTTGAAAGCCAAACATGTATTTGAATAAAATATGAACAGAAACTGCTTACGTAACAATATATTACAAAAACATTACTTGTAATCACAAGCCGCTCATTATTGACCATAGAAAAGACAATTTTTGTTTTAATTATTGAAAACTATTGTTTAATTTTCGGAAATCGCTGTTATGATTTAAGTTTTCTTAACATCTGACGTTAAGCGGGTATAGGTGAAAAACTTAGCTAAATAACCTGATCTATGTAGTAGTAACGTGTGTGTACACGCATGTCGGCGTTCTATATTCAAATTTTGACGTAAGTTCTATATTAATTCTCTGCACAACTACATAAGACAGTGGTCCTTCAGTTGAGTATTTCACCTATTATACAGAAAATATTCTGAAAGCTTAAGAATAATTAAATATTTCGAGACAATCTTACACAAATCGACCTAGTCCTACAGTAAGCTCAGTAAGGCTTGTGTTATGGGTACTAGATGATGATATATATAATAGATACAGAACATAGAAGTACTTAAATACATAGAAAACACCCATCACTCAGGAACAAATATCTGTGCACACCACACGAATAAATGCCCTGAATGGGATTTGAACCCAAGCCAGACCGGTCATCAAATCTTTAAGGTTTAGTGTGAATTTCGTTGACTCAATATAATTATTGGTTACGTTTCATCTAACGACCTTGTCATATACTGTAAATTTATTTTACAGTTGTCAACCTTGTTATAGAGACCTTACTACCTGCTAGAACTAAAACGTCACAACACACGACCAATTCCTTTTCTCTTAATATCTTTTGACACGTGCCAGCAAACCTTACCCTACTTTATAGACCAAATACGTTTTATTATTCCAGAATTTTCAATACGGCCTACTGCGTCTGTTATTCAAGAATTGACTTTATGTTTATAGAGACACAGTCGTTTTTACATTGGATTGTTGTTGAAATCGATAGGGTAGTAAGTTATTATTTTGTCTTAATATTTAATTAGCTAGTAAGCCGGCTTCAAGATAAGTTTGTGTTTTATTCAAATGGCATTGGAAATATTATGTACTTCGCTGGTCGTTGTAGGGTTTTTTTATTAATTAAGTATCAGTCAGCAGCAGAAGTGGCTAAGCGTTTGAGGTGTTAAAAATGCTGTCAACACATCACTATTGTCAAGAGAATAAGAGCGCGTGTACGTCATTTTGAACACTTCAAACGCTTAGCCACTTTTGCTGCTGACTGTACATACTTTACACTTTTTTTATGGTGCTATCCTGTGCATTTAGATTATCTCACAGACTACCTCTTCGAAATTTGTACTGCGCTTGAAGTCATATCAAAATTAAATTATATTATCATTTTTAATGGTTAAAATGTGACGGACATTTTGAATAAAGCAATATGTTAAATAAAAAAAAGTAAATGGAACTCTATGACGTCAAAAATCTTCTTATCTTAAAAGCGACGGGTTTTCAAGCGTCTGATATATATATCTTTTTTAATAAGTGAACATTTCAACAACACGAAAAGAGACAAGCTGAAAGCAAAATATCGATTTAATTCATACGTTTTTGTAAAAAAATATTTTTTATCAATATCAAGAATTTACTCAAAAAAGCCGGCTGTTAATATTAATGTTTCAATTACTAGTCCTATTAAATTTTGACCGGTATCATTATACATCATGATAAAATAATATTTCATAAACAGGCGTTTATCCTTTAAAAACTGTTAACAGTATTCTATTTTACTGAAAATCTTGGCAAAGTTAACCTCGCGACCCTCGCAACGCTCTAGATTCCACGTTTTTATCGCTACGCTCGTGGTTCAATAGGAATCTTTCGCTGACTCTCTGTGTATATACAGTCAGCAGCAAAAGTGGCTAAGCGTTTGAAGTGTTCAAAATGACCTACACGCGCTCTCATTTTCTTGACAATAAAGATTTGTTGACCACATTTTGAACACCTCAAACGCTTAGCCACTTCTGCTGCTGACTGTACATGACATTAACTCAACCTCATCCCCTTATTCATAAACATATATCAAACCTACATTATTTATGTTTTGTCTTTATCATACAAAAACAATTGTCAATGTGTCAGATAAGGACTAAACATAGCTGTTCAAAACAAAACCCTAACTCTACCTCCGAATTATTATTTTCAGCTGTTACTATTTGTGTTCAGATTTACTAATGTATATTATATTATTAATTATTAGCCAAGGATCGAACAAACGCCCGTCATTTTGAAAATATAACCCTGTTCCGTACAGCAGAGACTTCCTTATGTTAAAAAAAAAAAGTATTTTATACATTTATCGGACCATAATTTATATTCAGTGACAAATTAATATATGATTGACATTCCGAAATTTACTTTATAATAAATGTATAAATCCTATTTTTTTATTAACATAAGGAAGTCTCTGCTGTACGGAACAGGGTTATATTTTCAAAATGACGGGCGTGTGTCCGAGCCTTGATTATTACACAGTAGAAGCTATATAACTGTCTAATTTAATAGAAAAATGTACACTCAAAAGTCGCTATTATGTCTTTAAACGGGGAAATAATTACATACCGTTTATCATAGATTTGCTTCGCTCGGAATTCAGAAAGGGAATAGATATTTGTAGTCACCATATAGTCAGTGGCGGTGCGCTATCAGCGGCGGTGTGTCCATAGATGCCGTTCCCATCGGCTTACCCAGTCATCCATTCACCAGTTTTCTTTGGGATCATGATAAAAGGGTAGCCATATTGGCACTGTAGCCTAAAAAAATACAGTCCGCCACTGCTGACTATATACATATTCGTTTATGTATGTAAATTGGACAAAGTTCTCAGTCTCTGATTTTGGCTATACATTACTTAGGAAAAACCTCGTAACTCATTCTGGCAATCAATCAAAGAAAAATGACGTAACTATGTATGGGATGGGTATAGAGTTACTGCGTTTCAACTTTGAGTGTCAGATACAAGACTTTTTCAAAGTAGTGACAATGTATTCTAATATACTACGATATAACTGTATACATTCGATGTTAATAGAAAAATAAAAATAAGGTATACAAATATGGTGGACTGACAACTGAATTTCTAGGAAAAATAAGCATTTGACACATGACAAAATATTATTATGTAAATTCATTTTCACTGAATATAGGTGAATTATCATTACTTATTGTATGTCATAAAATAGGTCAAAACAGACTTTGTGACTTGAATATATCGTTTGTACATACGCTTTAACTATAAGAAACTGTTCTTCCATAAATCTAAGTAATTATAATAGATACTTTTGTATTAGTCAATTGGATGCACTCTAATGTAATGTCTTTAAGGTTGAAAATCATGTATCAGATTTGTTTTATTTGCTGTTATTGGTTTTTAACTTTTAAGTGCTGAATTGTTACTTGCGATGAGTCTAAGCGGAAACATAAAATGAAGTAAAAGACACTTTATTTCTCCTAACAAGTTCGAATTAGCTAGTGATTCTGAGTTAGTTTAATACAACTTTAAGTAAAATGATCCACATACAATATTATCTGAAAACACACATATTTCATGAAACATTCTCTGCAAGCTTTTTATCGGGGATCAAAACTTTTTTGTCAAAAATTTGGGAAAAAAAAATTTCAACTTTAAAAAGGATTATGTTCCATATATGTAGAAATTTTATAGTTATTAAAAAAAAACTATAAAAGAAAAAGACAAATAGTAAAATGTACTTATCATGTAATAAGCAATATATTATTCTTAACTAGAATATTAGACGCAAAAACATTATATATTTTTTATTGTTTTTTTAGTTTGATAACTTTTTAAAGTTAAGTATAAACATAGTACTTTTTTACGAATTTTTGTTTAATAAAAATGTTTCTGTGCATTAATTACAAAGGAAACTTCGATGTAATAGTAAAATATTTTTTAGTATCTAAGAACATAATTATGTACTTATTTTTCAAAGTCTCTGATGTTTTTTTAACTTTTGTGTAATTTCGTACTAACTATATCAAGTTAAGTCTTTTATTACATACGTAGTGTTGAATTATTTAGATTATTATTTATTGTTTTAGTTTTGTAGTTGTTTTGTATATCTGGAATCTCCGCACATAGTTGTTCACGCAAGTTATTATAAATAAACTGACATTTAGTTGAAAATCATTTTTCATTTACCTCTACTATATATGTAGGTAAAACTATTTATAGTTTTTGCCCGTAAGTTCGTCTGTGTAAAATTAGTAATTGTAGTAGCTTATTTTCAATGTTACCAATTTACACAGTATACTTATAAATAATAATAGCCTATATGTTTTCCTGGTATATGAGCTACATCTTCGATATTTAAATCGAAAGAAAAATAGATTTTTTTTTATAAATATCGAAGATATTCGCTAGCAGACGTTTCTGCATAATAAAAAGTAATTTAGAAAGGGGTAGCACATTGTTATCGATGAATTCTCAATATGAATTGAGACTTCGATGCCGTTTAGTGTTCAATGCGCTGGCGGTAGATGTGTTTACACGTCACCCATGATGACGTATACGACGAGGGTTAGATAGAAAAATTTGACAAGTCTCAGCGGTACTCGTATAGCACAATTGGAAGTGCACTGGGCTAGTGATCCAGTGGTTGTGGGTTTGAGTCCCGCTGCGAGTCAAATTTTTCTATTTTTCTTTCGATTTAAATATCGATGATATTCGCTAGCAGACGTTTCTGCATAATAAAAAGTAATATGAGCTACATTATTATAAAGTTTCATTAAAATCCAGTAGTTTCTATGTGACAAGCAACAGACATCTGTGTATCCATCCTTACAAAGCTTTCGGTTTTATAATAATAATATTAAATTCATTACCTAGGTGTTAGTAATAAAAAAAGAAGTTTATTGAATGTTATTGAAAATAGAAGAGGAAAAATGATAGGATATCTACTTCTTCACGATGACTTCGTTAAAATAATAATAGAGGGAAAGATAGAAGGGAGAAGAAAAGAGGAAGACTACGAAGAACTTACATGGAGCAGTTAAAAGAAAAAGTTGAAGTTGTAACTTATAGAGAGTTGAAGGAAAAGGCAGAGAATAAACCAAAATGGAAATTACTCCACGATAAGAGTCAAGCTCTTAAATAAATGATAATGAGGTGTAATAATTAGATGTTAATAACTAAATGGGGCTTAACGCGTTAAAACCAACCGAACCGATTTTTGCAGAGGTTTCGTAAGTGCTGTGACTTTCATGGTCGCGGCCGGACTGAAGAGGCAACAACGTCTTGCTGTGCGAGTTTTTCCAACTTGGTGTTCATTAATTTGTAATTCTTTGTGGAAATCGTGATTTTAAATCAGTATAATTCTTAGTAGTTCCATATAACTGATATATCGATCCTCATAATTAACTTCTTAATATTCAGCATCAGTGTTCCTCCTAAAATACTTAAAAGAAAATAGTAACTATTATATCAAAGGTTTTACGTTGGCCTTGAATACCTTTCCTATTATTAAGTAATTTATTATTGTATTCCTTAATATAATTTTCACACAAATTGACTGAGCCCCACGGTTAGCTAAAGAAGGCTTGTGTTACGAGTACTCGACCAAGGATGTATTTAATATAGAAAATACCAATGACTTAGGAACAAATACCTGTGCTTAATTTAATTCAGGATCATCTTCAAAGATCATCACTACCCCGGCCAGACCAATGTTTAAATAATAAGTATCCCCGGGTTCGTTTACATCACTATCCAGATCAATGTACTTAAATTTTTAATTGAAAGGCGTCACATGTCACGCGATGACTCATATCCATGTAACCAGCTCCAAGAAATGATAGCAGTAGGTATACCCCACATCAAACTTGAACTAATTACACCAAACTTTCACGACCCGCTTATTTACCGCCATCATACTCTAATAGTTTCTTAGGACTACTTAAACTTGTCAACTATTCATGCCGCCTGAATTAAAGATGGCGGCCCCGATCTGAAAAATGTTGCCCCTAATTTTCTTGGCAAATACATTAGTCACTTGCAGGCTTGCATTTTGTACGATAATTACCCACGCACTAGGTTCATTCTTGACGATTGCTTAAATTATTCAATCGATATTACGTCCTGCTCTATCTTAAACGAGTAGCTCGATGTAAGTGAGACGGGCATAGATTCACGTGTAGCGCGCGAAGTGAAGTTTCAAACAGTCGCGACTCAGGCTTCGCAGAGAGCGGTCGCACGCGATGCCTGCTCCGTCCGCGCTGAGAAATGCTCTTACGCTTTGCAAACTTGAAAATAAATATCACCTTAAAGGTGGCAAACTGAAGATGAGATAAAACAACAGTTCTACGAATGTATTTTATTATTTCTTTCTGCGAAGGCCGCGTGAAATCGATAAACGTTTAATTCTAACGTGATTGTCCGAGCATCGCGTTTTCTATATATTTTATTCTAAGTGCCAATTAAAATAGTTTTGGTGGACAGTGTTTTGAGTGAGGGATTGTTTTTAATTTGTTTCTTCATGGAATATGGGCATCTGCTTAGATACTGGTAAGTTGAAAACATTAAATGTACGTGAGGTTATTTTTTCAGTATAACTTATTGTATACAAAACATATATGTATTTGAAACGAATATTTCACCGTCAATGAGCGCCAATGAGGGTGATCCTAAGATAGTGACGTCTAAATTGGAGTCTGTAATAATATTTACAAAAAATCCACGTTGGGCGCCACTTTTCTAATGGTTTGTGTGAATAGACTTTTTGGCGGTAAACGACGTAAACGGAACGGCTAATATAGGTATGTAGGACGACAGGTTTGGCCTAATGGGTAGTTACCCTGCCTATGAAGCCGGATGATCCTGGGTGCAAATCCCAGCAAGGGCATTTATTTGTGTGATGAGCACAGGGACGTACTCGTATTTGATCCTGAGTCGTAGGTGTTTTCTATGTATTTAAGTGTGTATATTATTATTATATCGTTGGCTACGTACCCATAAAACACGGCTTCTGGAAGCTTAGCGTGGGGCTCAGTCAATTTGTGCAACGATGTTCTGTGACATTTATTTATTTATTATATTTAATAATATTTATACACTAGTGGCGGTGATCCAATTTAGTTTTTAAGGCCAGACGCATCCATTAAGGTTGTTTTTTCTTTATGAACCTAAAGAAGACTGGCCTACGGGACAGTTAGTTAAGCCGTCGAGTATGGGCTTGTACGCACTGAGATCTTCGATACAGGATTTCGGCAATTGCATTTTCTAACCATATTGCTGAATTTTTGTATTTTAACTCTCGCGAGTCGAACTAACTGACAAACGCGTCGTGGGTATTACTAAACAAATTTGAGTCATCATCATCATTGCACCCTAAAGACGTCCTCTGCAGGTCATAGGCCTCCATTTAGGTTATCATTCTTCCATTCTTCTATTCTTTCATTCAATCTCCAAATATCACTTGTATAGTCTTAGGGGGAAGTTGCTATAGTTGCCATCCTTAGCGAGTTATCGACCTCAGCAGTTGTTGAATCGGTTTCGATGCTGCTGCCCACCCGTCGATTTATTTCTCTATCTGTCGACACCCGCGAGAGGAGTTGGGTGGGTTTTATTCTCAACCGGCACCACACGCCGCGGCGGCGGGCAGCATGTAATACATGTATATGCTAAATTCCGCGAGTAATTACATTATATTTGTCAGATTCCCGAAAATATGTTTAAATCAGTGTCTCCCCACGAGGCGAGACGCATATATTTTTTTAATAGCACGTAAATTAAGTATCCCTTACCTTATTGCTACACTATTCTGCGTAATGGATAAAATATTGCGTACGAATAAATAAATGGCGATGGAAAGGCACAATTAATTGGTATTCGATTTGATTACATGTTCTGAAATGGCTACTATATAGAGGCAATGCGATATCCAAACTTGTTTGACGAGAATAAATCCCCCACAAACTCCATGTCATTGCCCTTTACCACTTAACATGAAAAAGGGTTCATGTCGTAGGTTCATATTCATAGCGTTGTAAACGCATTTCTGTGTTGTGATGGTCGGTTAATGAGGGGATGGGTTACAGCTAGCACCAAAAATATGCTTTGAATCATCATCAGCCCGTTGCAGTCAACAGCTGGTCTTTTGCCTCTCTCAATGTACGCCACAGAATGCGTTCTTCTGCTTTATGCATCCAGTCCAGATAGATAAGAATCGTTCGACGCTACCTTTGTCCAGACCACGCTCACTTCCGCGGTTATCGGTTCTGCGACTTATGTGGCCAGCCTATTGCCACTTAACCTTTTTGACGCCATTGACTTGATATGAAGTCCGAACATTTCGTGCCCCACACCCCACGACTTGATAGACGAGGTCTTGAACCTGCGTGCTGAGAGACAAGGTTTATTTTGGCTTGCTCGCAAAAACCTTTGGTGTGTGACGTCAGATTTTTTTGACGTGACTATCTTTTATGTCGGTTACTTTGGTTCTCTGACGGATCACTTCGTTCCGAATTGTGTCCTTCGGGGATACTCCGATCAATATCTCTTTCCATAGGACTGAGCGACTTGAAGTTTATGGACTAGCCCCACAGTCAGTCCACGTCTTGTGTCCGTCCGTCGTACTAAAATTACCCGCTTTTAGTTTTTGAGATTGTTTTAATGCGATTCTCACGTTTTATAAGTCAAATATTGCTCAACATGTTTCGGAACGTAACAAGGAGCATGATGGCTGATCGACGAATAGGTACTACGAGCCGGCACTCACCACTACTATACCTAATAACATAAACAAATCCATACTTTGTATTTTATAATACTTAAAAGTTGAAATAGATAACATATACTTAAGAAAAAAAAAAATATATATAGTAGTATTAGTACTTAAAAATCAAAGCAAATGGAAATATTTCATAAAAAAAAATGATTTGTTCTTAGTTTTATAAATACTTACTTTATTTAATATTATAAATGCGAAAGTAACCCTCTCTGTATGTCTGCCTGTTACCTCTTAAACCGCTGAACCAATTGGTATGAAATTTGGTATGGAGAGAGTTTAAGTTACGTGAAAGGACAAAGCATATTTTTTATCCCGCAACCATACTTTAAAGACGGGCATGGCTGGCCGACGAAGTCACAAGGAAAAGCTAGTAATTAAATAAACGACATATACTTAAGAGAAAGTTACCAAGCCTACAGGAGTCGGAGGCAGGATTTGGCTGACAGGAGGCTGATCAACTAGACCACCCGACATCAGCGGTGCTACCGCGAACAAAGATATTCATTAATTTCGGACGGTTGTCTCTGTCACTCTCATGACACCTTAATTGGAGTAAAAGAGAAAAATGCCCGAAATATACAAACTTTAGGCTCATTCAAAAATCATAAATTGATAACATAAATAAATGAGATTACAACATAGACATGCCATTTAGCTAGACGAGGCGTGCTAATAATACCACGATCGAAAAGGATGGTATTACGTAACTTTCCATAGGTATGGCAAAGATGGTGCTATTTTTGTCCTTGCCATAGGTCTCGCATATTATATATGTTTCCCTTGAAATTGAACCATTCAGAATTCAAAGTTGGTGGGATACAACAAATACAATTCGAGTTTTCTTGTGTTTTCAACTGAAGTTGCGGTAATTAATAAAGCTTATGCTTTTTATGCCATTCGGAGTGGAAACCCTAGGCCCGTGGGGTCCCAGCGCCCATATCATGTTCAAAGACCTTTCTAAAAGGCTCGTCGACTCCATTGGTGACCTCAGAGCTGGGAACATTCTCGCGCAACGCATCAGTATCGCGATACAGCGGGGGAATGCTGCCAGCATCCTCGGCACCATGCCAAAGGGGCCCAATTTTAACGACGTTTTTTAAATTTCTATTATTATTTTTTCTTTAGTCTTTTATAAGTAAGTAAAAAATAAAACTATTACATTTTGAAAAAAAATAAAGCGTATATTTTCGCTACAAAGAGTGTAAAGCAAAACTATAGAGAACTGTTACATTTTGAGTTACAAAAGCGAGAGTATCTTTGTCGTACGCGGATGCGTGCTCCAGTCATTATTCCTCCTAGCGTGTACGCTACATTTGACGAGAGATGAAAAGCGTTGAAAGGGTTAAGTAAAACAGTAACTATATAAAACTATCTAAATGAAAACACATTGTTTACTTATTGTTTACCAATCCTGATACCGCGAACATGAAGTTCGTATATTTCAGACATCTCTCTCTTTTACTCCAATTAAAGTGTCATTAGAATGACAGAGACAGTCGTTCGAAATTTACGAATATCGATTTGCGCTGTACGAGTAGCGCCCCTGTAGCCCGCTAGAGAGGACCTCTGTGGGTATGCCGCTACAAATCTGCATATGGCGGGAATATGGTACGGCCGTAGCGCGTAGCGAACGGAAAGTCTCCTTTTGGACCCGGGTATGTCCTTAAACTACGTCCAACAATGAGAGGTAGGGCACAGCGATGACCATCACGCTTGAATCTGGAGCAGCCCAACTGGGGAAGTACCTCCTCCTTACAGAAGACCGCAGCCATAATAGCACTGCTACCTTTCAGGTATGTAGTGCTGTGTTCCTGATGGTGAGTAAGGTTCCCAGAGCTCCAACCCACTTATAGGTCGGCAACGCGCTTGTGACTCCCTGGTGTTGCGAGTACCCATGGGCGACGGTAATTGCTTACCATTAGGTAATCCGTCTGCTCGTTTGCCACCTTTGTCATAAAAAAAAAAAGTCTTTAGATAAACAATGCTACGGCCTACGGCGTAGCCTTCGTAGCGCTACGTAGGTGTAAGGCTATTATCACACTTGCAATTTGCGAGCAAGTTTTGTATGGAACGATCACTCACTAGCGATATTGAGCCTTACTTTTTCCACGCCAAAGACTTACATTACACTTACATGAGAAATTTATTATAATATTTGATTTACTTATTCATACCAAATTAAATTTCTGTAGGACTAACGGTTACTGAACATAGCTTGGGACATACAGACAGTTCAGACATGGCGAAACTATAAGGGTTCCTAGTAGAAATGGGCCGAGTAGTCGCCGAATATTCGGCACCATTTATAGTCAGCGACAAAAAATGTCCAATATTCTGTACTTAATTACCTACAGAAAAATATAGGATTAAGGAAAAAAAATTATATTAAAAAGAACTTATTTTATGTTTCAAGTTTTTATCCAAATACATCGATAGACGATGCGACAAGAACATTTCCGAGCTTTGAACTTAGATCGGTAGTGCCGATTAATCGGCAATTCAAGAACCTTGTTATCATGCGACTGAGGTCAAACGCTGGTCAGTCACGTTTAAAAAAAAACTTTTTTCAGAACAAAACAATGAAGAGGTGGAGACAACCGGCGCGCACACGCGGCGCGAGAGCATGTGGGCGGGGCGCGCCACCCCTCCCGCTGCTGCCTTCCTCATGCAGAACTCCAGCCACGTCAAGTTCGAGCCTCCGTCCGTCCCCGTCATATTCATACTGGGTGAGTGTGAGCGCACGTAGTTTCCTAGTTCCTAGAACCTAATTTTATTCTTAAGACCTAAAAATTGAAATAGATGACATGTACTTAAGAAAATGCGTCGATCGGTGTATATATCATTTTCAATTTATGTAGTAGTATCACTACTTACAAGTCAGCAAAAAATATTTCATAGAAAATACTTTCATTTGTTTTTAGTTTCTTAAGACCCTTTTTCCTCGAATTCTTGTAACTAGTAATACAAGCGGTAGTCACTTTTTAAACCCTGTTGTTAGAAAGAGACTTCCGCTTGTATTACAAGTGTTCGAGAAATAGGCCCCTGCTGTCTACATCATCTTCAAATTGGAAACGGATGTCTACAATTAAAAATTCATTGATTTGTTAACTATTTTATTTTATTTTTATTTTATTTTATTGAAATAGGTACAATAACATAATGTAGGCAAACAACAATTACAATATTCTTTACATAAGCAACCTATAAATTACTTAAATTACTATTACAATTGTACACAGCATTACCAAGTATTAATAAACGAAGCTTAATAAAATTTTACATATTTCAAGTACCTAATTGAAAGTTAAATAAAATTATTTTATAGTAAATATATTACTGGACTTTTAGGTAGTAACACTGATATATAAATTGAAATAGATAGATAGAGGCGTCTGAGGCTGGATTTGAACCCGCACCTACAGCATTCGCGGCAGACGCCCTCACCGGTGTTCAACCACCCGGAAACAGGGTCCAACCGTCGAAATTTCTCAAGTACAAGGGATCTCTTAAGGGTTTTAGCCCCATTGTGCATTTCTAAAGCGAAGCAGTATACTTGCGGCGTTCCCTTTATTTGGCATAATTTGTTTTGTCCGAATTTTAATACGCATACCAAGTTTTGCATAATTTATTTACGCCGAATATGAATCTGTATTAGCCGAATACTACCTTGTCCGAAAATATATTGGCATACTATTATTGAGGCCGAATGTCCGAAGTGGGTTAGGTTAGGTTAGAACTTAGAACTGTGACCACAACAGAAAAACAATGTGGGTTAGGTTAGGTTAGAACAGCGACTACGACAAAAACGCACTTCCTGGGAAAAAAATCTTAATAACACCATTCGGTCTTTCCAAATTATGCGTACCAACCATTCGGCTTATTTAAATTCTGCGTAATAGAATTCGGCGGAAAAGAATTATGCGAGATCAGTTTCTGCTTATATACAATTATGCCAACACTGGCATGCGAATTAAAATTATTACAAAACAAATTATGCCTAAACAAGGGGAACCATACTTGCGCCTTCTATAAAATATAATTTAAAAACCCATTTTTCTAGAAACTTCCTGCCTCGCACAGAAAAACTTTGGAATAAATTGTCGTGTGCAGTATTTCCGGACCGATATGATATCCAAACCTTCAAGAAAAGAGCGTATAGGGATCTTAAAGGCCGGCAACGTACTTGTGACTCCTCTGGTGTTCCGAGTGTCCATGGGCGGCGGTAGTTGCTCACCATCAGGCAATCCGTCTGCTCGTTTGCCTCCTATATCATAAAAAAAAACCCAGGAATGCCATACCAGGTTCAAATCCTGCTTCACACCGCTGGGCTTAATAACTTGATCCTTGTCTTAAGTACCTACCTATACTTTGCAACGACCGGTCTGGCCTAGTGGGTAGTGACCCTGCCTATGAAGCAGATAGTCCTGAGGTTCAAATCCCAGTCAGGCCATTTATTTGTGTGATGAGCACAGACTTTGTTCCTGAGTCATGGGTGTTTTGTATGTATTTAAGTATTTATATGTAGGTATCTATCTATTATATACATCGTCGTCTAGTACCTACAAGACAAGCCTTACTGAGCTTGCCGTAAGAGTAGGTCGATTTGTGTAACTCCGCGATTAGACATACTGGCTCGTCACGTGCCTCGCTATTCGTCGGAACGTTCGACGAAACTTTGCTAATACAAAAACGCGATGCGAGGGACGAGAGGAATAGCGAGTGTTTCGCCTCGTTATTCGCCTCGCTACTTGTGCAAATGTGTGGTGGTAGCATAAGATTGTCCCAAAATATCATAGAAGTTATGTCACATAACATTTACCTAGACGGAGCGTGCTAATAATAATACCACGATCGAAAGGGATGGTCTTATGTAACTTTCCATATGTACGTATGGTAGAAACGGTGCTATTTTCATCCGTCCTTGTCATAGTCTCACATATTTTTGTTCCCCTCCAAACTGGTCCCTTCAGAACTGTCAAAGTTGGAGGGGAACAAACAAATACAATTGGAGTTGGGTTTTTAACAAAAGTTGCGGTAATTAATACACAATAAGCGAATGTTTTGGTTATAAAGAATGTCCTGTAAAGCAAAACTATAGTGAATTGTTACATTTTATACTGAAGTGTTGGTGGTGGTCCCAGGTGGTCCGGGCAGCGGCAAGGTGACACACTGCGACAACCTGATGCAGGAGCGGCGAGGGCTCGTCCACGTCAACATGACGGATCTCCTGCAGCAGTATGCTATCGGCAATGGTACGACGTTTTATATATATTTTCTCAAACATGCAATGAAATATTGTCTTTACATTCCTTATAATAGACTCGGAAGTATGGCCTAGGCCTGCAAATTAACTTTTTTTACGATTATCCACACAGAGGCAAGGATGGCGGATGTCATAGCAAATAGCTGAGTTTAATTTTTAATACATTTCGATTTCATTGTTAGTTGTGATTTTGCACATTTAATTTTTTGAAGCATTTCTTTTATTTCATTGTATGTTTGAGAAAAGCACTATACCTACATGCCTCGTCGTGAACGGATTCCCGGCCTCTGATGAAATGTACTAATATTTAGTATGTCGTTCGTACACGGAGCAATGGTGTTCCGGACACTTATGCGGAGCCGGATTGAGCCAACGCGCAGAGTCCCTTTATTTATGTAAGGGGTACATTAAGCGGATTTTGCCTCTGTCCGTGTCATTGCGCACAGAGACAGCACCCGTCATGGTGTAAGGGTTATTGAGTTAAGTTAAAACTAGGCTATTGAGTGGAAAGAATGCTTCTGGGAGTATTCACTCGCTCCGCGTTGTCTACCCTTTAAGGCTCTGCTAGCTGGAAACCTTACTTACCGGCAGGAAAACACAACTATTCTAGGATCTATGCTTAGTGCTTTTTGGCTGTGCAAAGTTAGTGTTTACCTTCTCGTGCTAATATTGAAACACGAGCTAGCGAAAGATTCCAAAATTGAACCACGAGCATAGCGAGCGATTCAAAGAGTGGAATCTTGAGCATTGGGAGGGTTTTAAAGTACGAGAAGGGAACACCTTTTACTCCCGAATGAAACAAGCATTTTTTCACCTCATTATCGCGAGGAAAAAAATAACTCTAAAACTTAAAAAAAGGATTAAACATTGTTGGCATCCATCATTTATCATTCAAAAACAATAAATATTAGAACATCCGACCAGCCAACATCAAAAAATCACTCGATTAGTAATTAACAATTTGTATGAATTTGTTGTTTGTAATTACTTTGCACTCTTGTGAATAAAATTTAACTTTGCTGTCTGTTTTTAAAGAATAAAACAGTTCTTTCAGAGCTAGTGAGGTGAAAATAACTATTGCTTTATTTCCTACACTAAATGGCATTTTAATTCTATTGTGGTCCTCAGAACGGATAGCAAGGTTACCATTTTATCGTGTGTCGCGCTATCCATCACTTTCACACTCAAATTATTGGAGCGTGACAGATATTGTGACGAGTCATAAAACGCTACCATATTAGGTTAGCGGGAGGATATGTTAACTATGCCTTAAGCGTGACCGTCCCCGATCGATGTCCAACAAAGAAGAAATTAAATGAGCAATTGTCGACCGTATTACACGGACAGTAAGGTCTATAGCTCATTAACTTTTTACATTATTCAATGACATAAACACAGCAATTGAGTATAATCTATTTGGTTGGCAATTTCTTCCTTTTTGTTGGTTTACGTTGAAATTAAGTTCATTTTTATATGCGACGCGACCTTGTTCATGATATAACGTGTAGTTCAAGTTCTTACTTGTAACTAGGGCTGCCAGCCTTTTAAAAATGTTATCATCATCATCATTTCAAGACGTCCACTGATTGTATATGTTTTTGCCATAGTCGCCATGCTTGGCAGGCGGGCTGGCGACCTTAGTACCTAGTGATTTTGTTGCGACTGATGCTGCTGCCCATTCGTCGGTTTTTTCCCATAGTCGCCTGTTACGACACCCGCAGGAGGAGTGGTGTGGTGCTATTCTCAGCCGGCAGCACGCGGCACGGGGCGTTGGGTAGAATTGTTGCCAACTTCACACTGATGCAGATCAGTGAGAAAATAAAGCGGAAACTTTGATTTTAATTTAATTACGTGACGATGGGTATTATCGTCCCGCGATCAGAAAGGCCAGGATCAGAAAGGGATACATACGGGATACGGATACGGCGTCACCAACCTCCAGTAATAGTGCACCTACAGGAACAGTAATTTCTAAATCTCGCGTCATTTTCAATGATATGTTGTGTACGTGGCTTTAAAGGTGAAAAATTTTGCTAAAGCACCTGGAAGCCAATTCTCGGGCCGCTCGAGATGATCTCTATTAGACATATCTCGAAAAAAAAATGGCGGATGTCGAATGAAAACTAATTTGCGTATTCTCGAAATTTCACACTCGAGATATGTCTACTCCCAGCGTTCGAGATGCAACGAGTGGTCGTTGGCAATCGAGATGGTGTTATCACTGATTTTTGACATTTGATCTGCGTGAAACTTGAGTGGCGGGAATCTTTGAAAGGTTAGTAGTTGGCCGAAAGTGAAGTCAAGTTACGGAAAATGAATATATTATTTATTAATATACTTACTAGTTAAATTATAACATTTATAACGCCTTACGTCATTGGTTGAAAATGTTAGAAACATCGCCCAAGTTTTGGCGGACGACGCGGGGGCTTAAGACAAGGCTCACTATGGCGCGAAAATGCGTTTGAAACACGGGACCTTTAATTCGTTAAACATTTTAGGCTCTCTAAGGAGCTCACAAGAACTTAAATAGTTTAGCTGGAACCGTAGTGTCACATAGTTATTACAATTTCCAAACCAAAGTGAGCACAATGATCTTTCCTACGTAACTAATCAATAATAATGATTTTCCTCTTACCTAATCGTACACTGATAAATCATGACTAGGTTATGAAAACACAATATTTGAACTTTTGCTATTTTGCTTATTTTGCCATTTTCATATTAATATTCAAACTAATTAGTAACTTAAATAAGTTTAAGACACTGCGTTTTCATTTGGCAACTCAAGTTGTCAAACCTATACAGGCGCAATTTTGCGCTCCATTTTACGTAGGTGTATAAGCGAGCAAAAACTTACCTAAATATTTTTGGTGGCACCAAAAATATTAATGATGGTTTTGATGTATTAAATACACCATAACAATGCATTTTATTATCAAATTATTCGGTTTTTGTATGAGAAATATTTAATTCGATAGTATATGTTTTACACTCGATTGAAAACAAACACAATCGAGAAAAACGGAACAAATATTGTAATAGAGATGAGATCACCATTCGACATTCATGTCTATTGTGCCCGAGAATACGCAATTTTGCATCCTTCGACATTTTGGTGAGATTTTTCAATAGACATTACGTGATTCGAGATCATCTCGATGGGTGATAATCTCGAGCGGCCCGAGAATTGGCTTCCTGGTCAATGTAAATAGTAGTAACAATGACATGTGTGTACACGCATGGCGGTGTTCTATATTCAAATTTTGTACGTACCTAAGTTTCATATTATGTATCTGCACAACTACATAGACATGGTCCTTCAGTTAAGTTTTTCACCTATAACTCTCGTGGCTACCTATAGCTTCGTATTGTGATTTTAGGAACACCATTTAAAAGTTTCTTCACCATAACGTTAAAAATGGCGAATCCTAAATCTTACATACGACATTATAACGAGATTACTGAAAAAAATTATGAAACTAAGGCAAAATCGAAAGTTATTAAAACTAGACAATTTAAAATCATAAAAGTCTAATCTATTGACAGTACTCCAACTAAATCAATATTCTGCTGCGTACTAATAGCCTTTCATTAATTTGTAAACGCGTTTGACCACGATTCACGATTGTTGTGGTATTTTCCCACATCTTCTGGCGTATGAAGAATAATGTCAGGTCTCTGTGGCCTAACAGCCTATCTGTCTCTTTCACAGCCTTCAAGCTTCGTCTCTTTGAGCCATTCAATACCCCTTCTAGTTACGTAGGGTAAAAGTCTAGCAGGATATAACCAATATGGAGTAGCCATTAACAGGCGTTCCAATCTGCCAAAATTACCCGGCCGCCGGTCATAGATGTGTGTTACCTCACCCCCGCGCCGAATGGCAGAATTATTCCGATAGAAATTAGTGCGTTTGTCGTCTCCATATTGGTTACATCCTCCTAGGTAAAGGTAGATATGGTTTCAAGTTTAGATATACTCGTATTCTCTTTAATCTTCCCTAGCTAGGTCTCATCAACATCACCGTATCAGCCGTGGGAAGTCCTTTGTTGGCATAGCCCCCAAAGTGACCAACAATGACCGGTTTTGCGCCTTCCGCATACATCGGTTTCTCGCGATCTTTATCATGTCGTCAATCGACCTTGTGTTTGTCACCTTTCTCGACTTCGCCGTGGTGTCCGGTGACTAATGCTATTCCATTGTATATAGTGCCTCTCAACCTCTTGTTAGTGAGGAGGTAACATGAGATACCTTTTTTTTTGGCAAACGAGCAGACGGATTGCCTGATGGTAAGCAATTACCATCGCCCATGGGCACCCAAACACCAGGGGAGTCACAAGAGCGTTGCCGGCCTTTAAAGAGTCTTACTCACTATCAGGAACACAACACTACATACCTGAAAGGTAGCAGTGCTATTATGGCTGTGGCCTTCTGTAAGGAGGAGGTACTTCCCCAGTTAGGCTTCTCCAGACTCAAGCGTGATGGTACTTCTCTATGCCCTACCTGTCATTG
The DNA here is from genome assembly GCA_022674325.2 of Grapholita molesta. Classification (NCBI taxonomy): domain Eukaryota; kingdom Metazoa; phylum Arthropoda; class Insecta; order Lepidoptera; family Tortricidae; genus Grapholita; species Grapholita molesta. The sequence continues at coordinate 2,999,034 of CP053124.2, read as the reverse complement.
TTGGACGAAGTTTAAGGACATGCCCGGGTCCAAAATCCTATCAGTAAGAGAAAGTCTTCGTACTCTTTCAGCCTTCAGCGCCACTTGTCTGTATACTGGTTAAAACTCGAACTTGGAACTCTGGGATACATGCCCATCGCTCTACCAATTACAGAAAGCTTGTTTGGCATGCCCAAAGGCTGCGAAGGAAGGCTGCTAGCACAAAAAAATCCTAATTTAAAAAAGTTGACTGTACAACTTTATATAAAATGGCCCACAAACTAATAAGTACAGTTTAATTATAAGAAATTGTTGTTTGTCTCACTGACAATTGAAATAATTGCTTGGAAGAAAGTTTATTTCTGAATCCTGAAATATTAATGATTACAAACTGGTTTACCAATTCCAAAATAGTTGGTCACCCTGAGTGAGGGAATACACACATGGACTCCAATAAACCAGTCAAGGCTATGAGAATTAAATAATTATTGGATTTTGTAAAACTTCCTCAAATAACCTTAAAATAACTATTACCACCGCGTGTGACGCTCGAATTACATACAACTACTTAAAGAACAACTATAATAAAATGGAATGAAGTATGAATTTATAAAATAAACATTTAATTTTAATACGAGGCTGTCGGCATCCGTTGATACAATACCTCAAGGGCCTTGTTTTAGAGTTAATGTAGTAACTTAGATTTAAAGTTGCCGTGTGATGCCGGCTGACTAGAATAGCTCTACCCCATCTCTCGCGGGTGCCGTAAGAGGCGACAAACGGAAAAATCCTACGGACGGGCAGCAGCGTCCGTCTAAACCCAATCTACAGCTACTGCTGTCGCCAGCCCGCCTGCCAAGCGTGGCGACTATGGCAAAGACCCCCAAGATCATACAAGTCATATTTGTGGGAGGCCTATAACAGTGAACTGCATACGGGTGAGATGTAAGATTTAAAGTACTAATATCTGAACATCCACCATTTCTTTGACGATAGAGGCGTTGTTCAGATATTTGTGACCCCCTCCACAGATCCGATATATCTGATGGCGACTGGACATATTTATGCATACGTCGTCTGTACCGATGTTTTTAATGTACGTCGGCCATTAGCCATAACAAAGCACGTAATGCCGATATGATAACCGACATGCATTTTACCTGGAATGAGGTTATCGAGTACATTGAACTACAGATGTGCAACTTACCAAATATTGGATATGTTGTCGGAATTTTCTAGAATTGTTTGTAAATAATAATGGTTCATGCGGGTTAATTATCATGTCGACGGACCGATTATTCGTAAGTTAAAACCTTGTTCGCGATTATCTTTCCATTTATTTAATAATTAATACCTACAGTAATAAATTCAGGTCCATGGGGTCCCAGCGTGCACAAACTATTTGTAGAAATCGCGAAGCGTCTGGTTGACGTAACCCGACGACTCGTACCGACCCGGGTATGTCCTTAAGCGAGGACAATGAGAGGTAGGGCACATGATGATGGTGGTACTTCGCTCATCATGCTTCAGTCTGGAGAAGCCCAATTGGGGAAGTACCTTCTCCTTACAGAAGACCCATAATAGCACTGCTACTTTTCAGGTATGCAGTGTTGTGTTCTTGATGGTGAGCAAGTAAGTTCCCAGAGCTCCAACTCCCCTTAAAGGCTGGCAACGCACTTGTGACTGACTCCCTTCGTGTCTCGGGTGCCCATGGGCTACGGTATTTGCTTACCATCAGGCAATCCGTCTGTTCGTTGGCCACCTCTGTCATAAAAAAAAGAACTGGTGGCCGAAGAGTTGGCGGCTTCCTCGCACGTATCAGTGTTAGAATACAACGAGGAAATGCCGCCAGAATCCTTAGTACAATGCCTCAAGGGCTTTTTTTATAATAGTTAAGTGCTCGTAATATTGTAATTATTGTAAACTCTTTTTATTCTTAGCTTAATCAATTAAAGGCTCTAAGTGTGATGCTGATGTAGATCATATAAAAAGTTTTCAAGAAGGGTGAAAAGCAGGGAGGTTTCAGAGCTCCGGCTCCGGTTCCGTTCAGTCGGAACTTCCGATTGGTTTTAAACAACCGCTTAGGTCCCGGTTCTGTTACTTGCAAAACAGAAGTTATATCGGATGTCATATCAACTCAGCGCAGGGGAAAACACTGAACAAACGCGGGGTCACTGGTTCACATTCCGTTTCTGGTTCCGATAAAACCACATGTGTTACATCCCTATGACAACAAGACATGACCTTCGTGGACGTGTAAGCCAATCCAGGAGCGGTAAACACGACGGCGCTACCGATATCGATATTCGTAAATTTCGAACGATTGTCTCTGTCATTCTCCTGGCCTGTGATGGTTGTGGGACAAGCGGTTTGGGGGCCTGCTGATGTCGCTTGGTACGCTGAACTGCGTGTGTCCTCAACTTTAGCTATATAAACTAGAGATACAACGAATAGTGGTTTGGCCGAATACCGAATATTGGGCAATGCTACTGCCCGGTAGCCGCCGAATATACAGCCAGAAAATTTACCTAAAATTAAGTAAATTCGATTGTAAGTTGCAACCTGTTTCTGTAGGCAGTATTTGATAGAATTTGTGCTAAGTCTACACGCAGTGGGTATACAATTACGGATATTTCATTGCATTCATTTCGGCGTTTGTTAACATTATAATTGTATCGTGTTTAATCAGTTTGCTTGAAACTGTTTGTGATTAGTGTTTTTTATCATACGTTTAAGTACAGTAATTTATATCTTATTATACAAGACTGACCAGCGTTTGACCTCAGTCACACCAGATGGTAAGTGTCAACGAGGTCGAGATAGTACGCTGGTTCAGTTACAGCCTATTCATTTTTGCCTTGAAAATACCCAAATATATTTCCGGGAATACAGACGAAGGGAGCGAATTCCATTCCTTATCCGTTATTTGCTAGTAAAATGGTGGCTTTCTTCGCAAAGCAAACTTAATGCCTTAATGACATTCCTTACCAGCCAATATCTTTAACCATATGTTCTCCTCACAGACATGCAAGACTTCGGCACGCTATCCAGCAAGACGGTGACAGAAGTCCTGATGCTGGAGATGAAAATGGCACCCACAGCCAAGACGTACCTGGTCTCCGGGTATCCAAGGTCTATGAGGGACGTCGCTGAGTATTCGGATAAGGTGAGGAAATGTAAAAAAAAAATATTACGCACACAATTTTTTTTTTATACCACAAAGGTGGCAAACAAGCATGCGGCCCGATTGATTGATGGTAGTCGGTCACCACAGCCTATGGACGTTTAAATACCGAGGCATCATTCACGCGTTGCCGACCCCGTAAAAACGTCTTTTTTGAAGAACCCCATACTGTAGTCCTTTGGGATGACCTTCGCAGGAAGCTCATTCCACAACCTTAGCGTACGTGGTTGGAAATTCCAACATAAATATGACATGGAAATATAGTAGATAATAATTATTAATCATCGGGCGGCTCAGAGTAGCTCAGAGTGGAATAGAAAGAGATGCTCGGACTTCGGAGTATCTCTACGTAATAGAGTCAGGAATGAAAATATCCGTAGAAGGACCTAAGTAGGTACTTGACGTCACTCGAAGAATGAATTGAAGTGGCAATGGGCAGGCCACGTAGTCTGGAGAGTCGATAGCCGTGGGGCAGAAAAGTCTTAGTGGCGACCGCGTGTAGGAGGCGCAGTTTCGGCTGTGTCTGTCCATAAACCAGATGGACCGATAACCTCGATGAGACGGTGGCTACAGTATGCTAAAGATCCCTGTGGTGGTCTATGGGGGAGACCTATTTATAGCAATAGACAACCGTGACTGATAGATAGCTCTATCTTGTGCATCGTCGTCTAGTTTAGTGTTTTTTTTGTGTTCAAAAAAAAAATCGGAAGATTAGCGCTGACTTTCAAGCCAGAAATAAGCTGAGTTGGATCCAATTCGTGATGTTACACTACCTGATATTCTCTTCTTTTTGTTCCTACTTTCTTTTTCTGTTTGTGTACATAATGAATAAATATCTTTTATCTTATCTTTATCTTAAAATGGAACAAACAAAAATTGGAGCGGTACCACGAACATCGAAGTTCGTATATTTCGGGCATCTTTCTCTTTTACTCCAATTAAGGTGTCATGAGAGTGACAGAGACAATCGTCCGAAATTTACGAATATCGTTGTTCGCAGTAGCGCCGTTGGTATCCATCATTTCATCATTCACAAATATTAAATAAAATAACATTCAACCAGCTAACGTCAAAAAACACTCTACCTATTAGTAATAAACAACGTGTATGAAATTACTTTGCACTCTTAGTTTTTTCCACATCAGCGATAGCGAGATGAAAAATTGTGTGCACTCGGCAAAAAGATGTATTCTTCTCTCGTGCCTTGAAACGTCCCAATCCCAACGCTCAAGATTCATCAGTTCAATTTTGGAATCTTTCGCTAGCTCGGGTCTCAATTTTAGCACAATAAGGTAAACACTAACTTTGCTCCCTTGTCTAACAACTAACTATTCTAAATTGCAAGACTTAACCACTCATTGACTCTCCGATAAATCCGAATTCATCGTTTACAGCGGCGATATGTCAGACTTATAGATTGTAGTTTAATTTGTGGTGACCTTAACACGTTCGATTTTTGTTGGCGATGGCCCGACGCACGCATGTCCAAATATTAATGCTTTTCCGTACCTAATGTAATGTTTTGTACTTGACTTTAACAGTCTATGTCCTATATGTGTACGAGTTTGGTTGAAGACATGTTGACTAAAATTGATTATTAATTTACTTAGCCGCTATCTAACGACATAGCTGTACGTCGAGTTACGTAATCTTAGGGTTCGAATGCCGATATTATTTTCATATAAATTAATATCATTGTAGTACAGTCACCACCAGATATATCGCAGCTGTTGAGGTTGTCATAAATATCGGAACATGCACTTTATCGCCTTGACAATAGAGGCGTTGTTCCGATATGACTGTACCTGGCCAGTTAAGATAAAATTCGATAAGGAAAAAGTTTCAAAATATGTATACATGTGCTTTAATATTGAGACAATATAGTGCATAAGAAAATCAGCTTTACTAATGATAATGACTAATTCCTTTGTAATTTTATACATATTGCACCAATATTATGGCATTTTTGCAATATCACACCATGAATCACATTGCTTTTATATGACTCACTATTTCCATGTGAGCTGTCTACTGTTTGTAATGTTTCTTTGAACTTTACTTATATTCGTGCAGAAAAGTATATTAATATCTTAAAGGTTCCCAGCTGATGGAACACAGTGACTAGCAAATGCTTTTTGTATTCGGATCTAGTATCAAGTGGCTACAAATACTATTCTTTATAGGAACAGGGTAAATGTGAGTCACACAGACATAAAGCTATTATACCAATACTTTTGTACGAATTTATAATTTCAATTACCACTATTTATTTCCATCGCTTGTATCCAAAATAGTATTTCTTTGTTTCTAATTGCAGTTTTAAGTCGAGCTCAAAAATTGTCCGCAGAGTTGATATTATATACAAAATCGTGTTCCTTGAAAGGAAATAAAATGAACAAAACTTTGGGGTATATAGCATATCCCAATAAAAAATTATGCGTGGTCATGCATAAAAGAAATATATATATATACGCGTTGACTTGAGAACCTCCTCCGATTTTTTCGTTAGTTAATTAAATAGGAAAATAGAATATTTGTATGATAGTCATCATGTGACAGTCATGGCACTAACAACACGAACTTACAGTTATAAATATAAAACTAAGTAATGTAATAAATAAAATGATCTACTTTATAAAACATAAAATTACCTAAACCTAAATAAAAATACTGAAATGAGTGGTCACTCTTGTATAAAAAAAACGGATAAAAATGGCTGAGAGTATTACCACTAATGGCCAGACCTTATCCTCTGGTCGAAGTAGCTACCTTCGGTTACTTTCTGGTAGTAGAATTAGTGAATCCAGGTTTCTATGAACGTACTACTACTCCTTATCAGTTTATAGAATCGTTGCAACCCTCATTCAACATTTTCAATCATTCCAGATTCAGACCATAAGCGGCGTGGTGCTAGTAAGTTGGCGCCAGCGAGTGCTGGAGCGCCAAATCGAGTATGGCGCGCGGCTCGGTCATGTGGTGCTCAGTCTGGCGCGGATGGAGCTCAACAACTTCTACAGAAGCGTCATGCCCGTGGCGGAGTACTTTGACCAGAGCGGGATGCTAATAGCGGTGAGTGGAAACACTTCCATATATAAATTCCAGACAATACACAGTAAGCTGGCGTCTGAGCGCCAATTCGAGAATAATGTCTCGGTCATGTGGTGATCAATTTGGCGCGGAGGAAGCTCAACAACTACTTTGATCAGAGCGGGATGCTGATAGCGGTGAGTGGGAAACACTTCCATATATGTAATCTAGACAATGTGAAACGTGGTAAGCTGTCGTCTGAGCGCCAATTCGAGAATAATGCCTCAGCCATGTAGTTCTCAGTCTGGCGCGAATGGAGCTCAACAACTTCTACAGAAGCGTCATGCCCGTGGCGGAGTACTGTGTACTGTACCGGAGCGGGATGGTAATAGCGGTGTGTGGGAAACACGTCCATGTATAAATTCTAGACAAGACGCAGTAAGCTGTCTACTGAGCGCCAATTCGAGAATAATGCCTCGGTGATGTGGTGCTCAGTCTGGCGCGGATGGAGCTCAACAACTTCTACAGAAGCGTCATGCCCGTGTCGGAGTACTTTGATAAGAGCGGAATGTTAATAGCGGTGAGTGGAAAATACTTCCATATATAAATTGTGGAGAATACGCAGTAAGCTGTCGTCTAAGCGCCAATTCGAGGATGATGCCTCGGTGATGGATGTGGTGCTCAGTCTGGCGCGGATGGAGCTCAACAACTTCTACAGAAGCGTCATGCCCGTGGCGGAGTACTTTGATCAGAGCGGGATGCTAATAGCGGTGAGCGGGAAAAACTTATATTTATAAAGTCTAAATAATACGCAGTAAGTTGTCGAATTCCAGAATAATGCCTCGGTGATGTGGCGCTCAGTTTGGTGCGGATGAAAAAATGAATGTCAACCTGTATAATAAAACACGTGCTCATTATTTTTTCCTAAAATAAAAAAAAAATAGGTCTGGCCTTGTGGGTAATATTGACTCTGCCTATGAAGCCTATAATCCTGGGTTCAAATACCAGTACGGACATTTATTTGTGCGATGTGCACAGGTATTTCTTCCTAAGTAATTTTTCTATACATTTAAGTATTTGGGCTGAGTAACGCAAGTGTTCCTCGCTTTACCGTGGGGCCCAATCAACTTGTGTAAGGATGTCCTGTAATATTTTATTTTACCAGATTCTGTAGTTACATGATTTCTTAATTTAAATATATTTATTTTATTTATTTATCTACAAGTAGGAAGCAGGGGACCGCTAGATTAAATGAGGAAACTCTTACACTGGTTCAGAGATTAAAATTCACTGTAAAGAGTACAGTTTCCTAGTTCTTAATCTGCCAAGCAAGACACCACTGCCTTTGCTACGGCGTAGACCTCTACACCTTGGCGTAGACCGCTACGCTTTGTTGTAGTACTCTAATCGCTAAACCGACATGATCTGTGATCCTATTGAAAAAGGGTATAAGTCAAATCGGCTCAGTGAAAAACTCCACAAGTCCTACAAAATGCTAATGTGACTTATACCCTTTTTTACTAGGGCCACGATGATGTTTTGTCCTTATCTGTCACATTGACAATTGTTTTTGTAAGATAAAGACAAATCATTATTGGGAAACGACGCAGCCATTGGTTGCGTATCTAGAACGGATAGCATAGTTTCAATTTTATCGTCTATCTCGCTATTCGTCACTTTCGCACTTATATACTTGTTGGAGCGTGAGAGATCTCACGCTCCAACATTGTGACAAGTGATAAAAACCCGACCATATTAGGCTACCAGATACAACTTATCCCCGCAACTCAAATGAGGTTTCTGGTGGGAAACGAGACAAGATAAGATTACTATATAAATTGAAATAGAAGACATATACTTAAGAAAGAGTGACGAGGTCCTCCGGCATCCGAGAGGATTTGAACCCGCATCTCCAGCTATCGCGGCTGACACCCTAATCAATTGCGCCACTCGACCACCGCGGAACCCTTCGTTTGTCAAGTATATGCAATCTTGTTAATTTTAACGGTTTTTGGGTACCTTTTACCAACTCTAAGGTGGAACGTGCTTGCGCCTCCTGTGGCGGCGCGCCAATTAACCGTTTCAGTGCGGATGACACGACAGGCGTGTCATCAATGTTTTTAACGAATGGCGTATGACACGAGAGGAGTGTCATTTTAAAATCGATTAAAACTTCACCAAATTAAGTTTCAGAAAGGTTCACCCCGAACAAAACTAGTAGCCTTCGTTTCTGAAATATTCAAAATTTTAAGATTTTTTTTCAAATTCAGTTGTTAACAACCTTTTCATGCAGCACTAATTTTACTACTTAGCGTTTCAGTGCGGATAACACTACAGGCGTGTCATCATATTATAGAATGAATACCTATATTATTTTTTGTAATTCCAGATAAATGATTTGTTACCTTAGAGCATTTAATGACTGGAGACGCCTTTATAAGTTTACCCTTCTGCCAAAAAACTTGCACAATTGTGCAGATTGTTGTACAGACTGACGTTTTAGCAATGCATTTGACACTCCCCTTGCCCGCAAAAACCGTCAGTCTATTTTGTACGAAAAATGACAGCCAAGGCGTCTCCAGTTACTACTTAAATCCTCTAAGTTTGTTACCTATAAGACTCAAATGAATAGTTCAAGGAGAAATGTCGAAGATAGTAAATGCATAGGTTTAAATACGTCGCACTATAAACATAATTACCCATTCCGTTACCCCACTATACATAATTAGCAGAGCCCGGAAAATCCATAGCAAAACAAAACACTGTCGTAATCAAACTAGTGTTAGAAACATTTTTTTATCGATATCGAGTTTGTTGATGTCTTATGGAATACTCATTCTCTGAAGTTTATTATTTTCAATGAGATTGATCACCTCTTTGTCACCAGACTACGGCCAAGCCAAAAGGGAAGGGTTATTGCTTAATATGAAATATAAATAACGTTGATGATTACGTTGCGTTTTAGATGAAATAACAATAAAACATACCCTAACTTTACCACTTCTTTTGCGTTTGGCGTGAATGATTATAAAATAAGTAATGGACCTAAACATATCGGTATGATTTTTAGACGAAACTAACTCGATATCGATAAAAAATGTTTCTATCACTAGTTTGATTACGACAGTCTTTTGTTTTGCTATAGATTTTCCGGGCTCTGATAATTAGGAAAGTATAAACATTATACTTAGTAGAAAATGTTTGTGATATCTGAATTTTGAAAGTCACTTACCATCCATTTCGAGTAAAACTCGTAGTTTAAAAGCTACTAACAGTTTAAAACAATCTTTTGATCAGTTCACTTCCTTGGTTAGATGTCAACTGAACTCAATCAAGTCAAAATCAATGAAAAAAACGAAATTTATTCCGAATTTTATACACATGGCTGATGACACGATAGGCGTGCCATCATATTCCATGGCGTAAGGCACGCCTGTCGTGCCATGAAAAAATTGTTCGCCGCCACAGACTAAAGTTTTCGAAAATGGAACACGCAACGAATCGGTTAATTTTTAACTTAGGCTCATTTCACACGAACCACAACCACGCGACAACCACGACCAAGCGACAAGTTTGCAAATTTTGTATTAGAAATAAATAGTACAATTCACACGTACCACATTTTGCAGTCATTATCGACCACGTCTGTGGCAACGGCTAGCAACTACACAATTCACACGTAACCACTGCGTGACCACATTTTGACGCTGCGACGTGGTGTGGTTGTGGTCCGTGTGAAACAACCCTTAGGCAAGACGGAGCCGACATGTCTTGCCCTTTTTTTCTTGAGCCCAAGGAAAACCGTTGAACTGCCGTAAAGTTAGTCAAGCAGGCGGGAATTGGGTTGTATAAACGCGCCGCCACTGCCTCCTATGTACTTTATTTAGTGCTGTTACTACTTAAAATTAAAGCAAATCAAAATATTTAATAGAAAATAAATTAAATAATAATAAATAAATATTTCGGGACAATTTTACACAAATCGACCTAGTCCTACGGTAAGCTCAGTAAGGCTTGTGTTGTCTAGATACACATATACAATAGGTACTTAAATACATATAAAACACCCATGACTCAGGGGCAAATATCTGTGCTCATCACACAAATAAATGTCATGACTGGGATTCAACCCAGGACCATCGGCTTCATAGACAGGGTCACTACCGACTAGGCCAGACCGGTCGTCATTCGATTTGTTATTTCTTGCATAATTGTAATAGAATAGTTTTAAGATTCGCTTTGGTATTAACTTTATACTGAGAAAAAGAAGGCTTATTTATTTTTATTTTAGATATTTTTAAATTAACTAACGTAGGTTTGATAAACGCTTATTAATAAGGGGTGCGTACGTGATTTGCCGTGTGATGCCGGCTGACTAGAATAGCAACACCCCCTCTCCTCCCGCGGGTGTTGTAAGAGGCGACAAAGGGAAAAGTCCTACGGACGGGCAGTAGCGTCCGTCGAAACGCAATCTACAGCTACTGCGGTCGCCAACGCCTGCCAAGCGTGGCGACTATGGCAACGACCCCCAAGATGATACAAGTTATATTTGTGGGAGGCCTATGTCCAGCAGTGGACTTCATACGGCTGAAATGTATGTAATGTATGTATGTACGTGATTTGCTACGCGTGGTGATGTCATGGTTATTAATTAATGAAGCGTAGGCGGCAAACGCTGTTGTGGTCGATTGCTTTGTTCATTAAATATCATTTTTTAATTATATTAAACACCTATATTGATTATGATTCAAAAATATCAAAAACACTCAGTGGTACTGGGTGTATGTGTGTGTAGTTGACTAATAGAGAAATCCCTTTGGCATTAAGTCAGGCGTTTGTAAGTTTTAAGAAAAGTTAAATAAATAAATAAAAAACCTTTATACAATCCGTAGTCAAAACGGCTAGCTAGATATATAAATTAATCATCATCATTATTATCAGCCGATGGACATCGGTCCATCTTGTGGGGGTAGGCCCACGCTTAACATGACTTGTAGAAAAGTTGAATTATGTAGGTTTTGTTACGATAATTAAGCATAAAATCTGTATGGAAATTAATTGTTTGCCACTTTTGTGCATTGTAATATTGCTTATAGTTTGTGAAACGATCACCAAATCTAAGTCATATCAGTTTAATGCTTAATCATCGTCTAAAAACTGGCATAATTTAACTTTTCTACAATTTACGCTAATTGGAGACATTTTTTTACACTATATTGTGCTCTGATTAAAATAATCTACATTAAACTTATTGCAAGATATCACTTGTGTTTTTATCAATATATGTTATCGGTCTGTACACTGAGATAACCTAAAGACAAAATTCGCGCGTTCTCGCATCGGCCCATTAGCTCAGTTGGTTAGAGCGTCGTGCTAATAACGCGAAGGTCGCGGGTTCGATCCCCTCATGGGCCACTTTTCTTTTTGTATTTTTTTAAACATAAATTATGAAAGCTGTGTTTTACCGTTAGTGTGTACCACTCGTGCTAATTTAATACTGCGTTGCGTTTCGAGCTAGCGAAAGATTTCAAAATCGAACGTGAATTTTTATCGTGGTATAAGTGGTTTTTTAAGCTTTGGGAGGGTTTTAAGGCAAGAGAAGGGAATTTTGCTGCCGAGATAATCACACAATTTTCCACCTCACTACCGTGAGGAAAACATTGAAGCTAAAACATTAAAAGTTGAATAAACAATTCATATGAAATATAAATAACTTTGCACTCTTGTGACTAAAAAAAATATCTATGTGTTTTAAACAATGAAATTTTCTAGACGTTCTTGCCGAGTTAATAAGGTGAAAACTAATATACCTACAGCAGTATCGCACTCACCAACAATGTGCAAAGCGTCGTTTTTTTCTCTTCGTTTTGAGTATATTTCTCTAACGTTCATATTTTTGTTACTCGTGTAAGTCACCTTATACTCTAATATTTCATTACAAAATAACTAATAGTAAACAATGAAACAACTAAAAGTAGGTAACTAGTTAGACAGTGGCAAAAATACTCGGTCGAAAATAGGCTTTCTTTAACAAAACTTCCTTAAACACGTCAGTGAATGTAACCTATTGTATGTACGTTGACGTAATACTTAAATAATTGAGTTACCACGTTCTTAAGTTGCGGAATACATTATAAAAAAGTACGATCAGCAGAAGTAGCTACGAGGCGGAGGTGTTCAAAATGAACTTTACGACTTTATTGTTAGCAGGACAGGGGGCCGACTTTTGAAAGTTGTCCACTCGAACTCATAAAATTTTGAGATTGAATATAATCACACATAAAAGTTTCTTACCATTATTTTTGCACAAAATGTATAGTTCCGATACCCACGATTATTAATTTCTATCATACATGCTTCTTAAATACAATTTCTTCGTGTTTGAGAGAGTTTAAAATGTCACGATTCGAGCGTCGAGTGCTCAAAAATCGGCCCCCAGGAGCGTGAGCAAACTTTATTTATTAAAACGGCCCGGTAGGTATATTTGAAATTGCATACTTGACTTTTATTGGAATTTGGATTTTTTGTATGCTTTTTACTGAGAAATCTTAGAATCAGGAGTTCCAAGATTTTATTCATCGTTGTTATATTCCGTTGCCATTTTTCATTAATAAAAAATGTTAAAAAAACAACCAAGTAACCCAAAAAAACCTTAAAAACAGTTGAGTATACCACTTAAAAAAAAACAGCTATCTACTTCTACAGCTGATTGTAGTAGGTACTTTGTATTTGGTTTAGGGAGGAGATTTTTTTACTTTCATTTTTCGTAGTTGCCAAGTGGACCCCAGGCGCCCAAAATTCCTATTATTCAACAAGTTCACTACGGAACAGGAACTATTCGAAAACGTATAGGTAGGTATGCTTAATGGGGATGTTACCTAATTGCCGCAGCGAAATTAGTTAACATCCCCATTAAGCATACCTACCTATACGTTTTCGAATAGTTCATGTTCCGCAGTGAACGTGTTAATTATTTTTTTTATACAAGACTGACCATCGTTTAACCACAGTCACACCTGATGGTAAGTGATGACGAGGTCGAAGGTGTAGCACGCTAAATATGAGTACGATATATTCTATCAAATCCGAGATATATTTAATTATCTCACGTGTAAAAAACGTGTAAGTTAAATAACCGTATTAGCTAATGTCCTTGTAAATGACAATCAACCTGTATGATTACCACATTTACCACCCACCAGAATGTGACCCGAACGACATGCAAACAAATTAACTTGAATATCTTATAAGTTAACGGATTGCAGTCAATGTCATGATGACCCCGCAGATTTCAAGAGCGGGGGTCAATTTCTTCTTTTGTTAAAGTCATTAAAAAGTTCACCTATTGAGGTTAAAAAAAAAACTATGTAAATAAACAGAAAAGCAAATTGAAACCTGATCATATCCGATGAGTCACTTTCGGGATTCCGATTTAGCTAGAGAGGTGGTACTACCATTTCACTTATACTGTGTGTAAGTCTAATACGGGCGAAGAATTAAACCAGACATAGGATTTACCAGTATAATCATTAACCAAAAGGTTTTTCTTTAATTGACAACATTTCATATTTTCAATAAGTCTCAATTCTAATGGTGTTTCATTAAACATGTGTTAACTATACAAAAAAAAATTTTTTTGGATTTTATTCGCTTGAACTTTTGGAAAAAATCGTAATTTTGTGTAAACCGGAAGTATGACGTCACTTTACCAAAATAAGTTATCTGTACCAGTACTCATTTTCTTACGGTTGACGTTTGATAATTTGTTTGTCAACAACTGTCATAGCCATAACTATTTCTTGTCCAAGCTCACTTGCCTCATAAATAAAATACATACATTCATACGTTGTTTGAGATAATAAATCACAAACTACTTGGCATTCACTCACTGGACTTAGATACCTCTGTAAAAATTACAGACTTGGCATTCTTTAACCGAACACCAATATACCTATCTACCTTTGAAACAATAAAATAAAGCTCTACAGAGGACACAGCGGCAAGTGATATGGATAACTTAGCACAGATAAGAGGGGCTAGAGGACATGTCTTCGTCGGACGTTGTCGTTTATGTCGAAGTGAAAAGAGATTCAGGAAAATGTATAGTGCAATGCAGAGTCAGTCCAGAGCAGAAGATCCGCTCGAAGCTAAACAAAGTGACTGCATGGATAGGTGAAACCAGTGAGACTGTCTGGATGTTTCCTGTCATGACTGCAAGGCTTCTGAAGGGGGTTGCAAACACCAATGATATTTGATGTGGCTAGTAAAGAAGACAGAGGAGCCTTCGACAACTTCTATGTAGGAAATATGAGCAATTTTAATTTAAATAAAGCTTTTTTTTCATAATATCTTTATTATTTACATTTCACTTTATGACTACGTTGATTTCTAATGAGCTATGGATCCCTGTTGTAAAAGGAAAGTATTTTTGCATTCGGCAATAAAACAATATTTACTAAATGCATACGCATATTGCTTGTAGTTTTTGCCTTGTTACATGACTTATTGGAGCATATACATTCAATTAATACAATTTGGCAAGGTAACTGAATTAAGAAAAATTGATTGACCGTATGACTGTCAGGCCGTCAGTGTCAAGTCAAGTCTGCGCACTTTTTTTTCAGTTGACCTGGAATCTTGGTGACGTCACTTTCCCAACCTTGTGACATACGCTCTTTTAGAACGAACTGTTTTTCAAATGGATTTTTTGCATTATAAAATCACTTTTTCAGAAAAAAATAAAAATACGGGTACATTAAAATTTCATCTTCTTTCCAATAAACTCATTAAAATTATGAGTTAAAAATATGAAATGTTGTCAATTATAACTATTATACATATGTAATAAATTTTTGTAAAATTTCTGAGCAGTAATGAACTGCGAACATTACGCGATATGAGCTTTTGAAACCAACTGTCAACGAGTGTTTAACTCGAGTGTGTTGCATTACATTGCGGGCCGAATTTTTTTATATGGATAAAATTGTAATTGTAATTCTAAGCGAAAGTTATCTAAATATATTTCTTATGTCCTATTCTACCCTCCGTTAAGAGATTCGCCCGTATAAGATTTACACACTGTATTAGAGGTATATGGGAGTTTGTGACGATAATTAAGCATTAAACTTGGTGATCGTTCCATAAAATAAAAGCAAATGATCTGCCGTCGGCAGTATTTCCGGACCGATACGACCCTCATACCTTCAAGAAAAGAACGTACTCCTATATTAAAGGTCGCCAACGCGCTTGTGACTCCACTGGTGCCCATGGAAGACAGTAATTGCTTACCATCAAGCAAACCGTCTGCTCGTTTGCCACCTTTATCATAAAAAAATATAATGCAAAAGAAGGCAAATATTTCATTTCCATACAATAATATAATTAAAACAATACTAAGTGTAATTACTGTTCGTATGTTACTTTGAATAAATAATTGAATAAAAAAAAGATATAGAAAACAATCCTACCTGTAGAAGGCTTAAGGGTTGTAAGTAATACAAGTTTGATTCTGTTCACTGGGATTATAGTATACTAGCGCCCGGCACACCCGCACCCCACCGAGGTCTGATCCAGAGTGTCAGGTGACAGGTGACGTCAGCGCGCGTATACTACATCCCTATTTTATTAAGTGATTTTTCAATTTTACAAATATGATTACTGTTAATTCTGCAGTAGCAATTTTCGATTACTTATTACAAAGATCAATACTTATCAAAATATAGCTGAATCAATTTAGTACATAGATATATGAAATCAATTATTCATTCTCATTTTCCTCTTCATTGTTAGACTTGTCTTGGCCATTTTCTTCTGCAACTGTCCATGACCCATTTTTTTTTTTCAAATGTATTATATTTCTCCTATACTCCTTTCCAGTTTCATCATCTCTAACCTGGACGTCACCGCCATTAACTTTAGTCACAGTATGTTCGGTGGGACGGAAATTTGATGACAACTTATTTTCTTTAATTAGATTTTTTACAAATACTTTCTCTCCAACCTCTATTTTACTTTCCATTGCTTTTCTTTTTCTGTCACTATATTCCTTTCCTTTGTCTTTTTTTTCTTGATCTCTATCCTTAACTTCCTCATCAAATACATTATTTCTAATATCTACTACATTCGGTATTTTATCTCTGAATTGTCTTCTGTAAAACAGCTCTGAGGGTGACCGGCCTGTGACAGAATGTGGCGTGCTGTTATACATAATAATATACTGTAATAAATCCTCTTTCCAATCACTTTTTCCTAACTGACTAATTTTAAGCCTTTTAAGAACATCCCTATTTTGGCGTTCAACCTCACCATTCATTTGTGGCCAATAGGGAATAGTATTTAATACCGTTATTCCACATTCCTTGCAATAGCTTTTAAATAAATCGCTGGTAAACTGATTCCCATTGTCACAAGTCAATGATGAGGGGTACCCTAATCGGGAGAATATTTCATTCAGTACTTTGATAGTCTCAGCAGATGTTATGTTACGCATTATTTTTACTTCCTTATACCTACTGTAGTAGTCTACTATAATAAATAAGTAGTCATTACTTGGTAAGGGCCCTAAAAAATCGATTGCCACATCGACCCAAGGTTCGACAGGAAGTTCACGACGCTTCATAGGTTGTGGGGGATTTGGAGCCGCCACGAGAGTACAACCGCGACAAGATTTTACTATGTTTTCTGCGTCTTTATCTATCCGTGGCCACCATACCTTAGTTCTAAGGCGTGCCTTCATCGCTACTATGCCGGGGTGCCCCTCGTGAGCTGCTTCCAGGACTCGCTGGCGTAATGTCTTTGGAATGATCAATTTATTACCACGTAAAGCAATATGTTCATCAAAACAAATTTCTTGTTGAAAAATTTTATAATTTTGAACTGTCTCGTCCCATACGTTATCGTGAACTCCAAGTTTAACCTTTTTTAATTCATTATCAACAGCAGAAGCAGCTTCAATCTCTTGCAAAGAGACTGCAATTGGTCTGCTGTGTTCTATAATTTGGTTAATATAGTTTTCATTATCAAATGGTTGCGGTGACTCAGAAGAACATAATCTTGATAATGAATCAGCTATATTTGACTTACCCGGACGGTAAACTATTTTATATTTGTATGCCTGTAGTCTCAGAACCCACCTTTCGATCCTTGCACACGGCTTAGATTTCGGACCAAAGATGACCTCTAGCGGTTTGTGATCACTTACCAAGTCAAACTCCTTACCAAACAGGTACACTCGGAAGTGCTCGACGGCCCACACTAATGCCAAAGCTTCCTTCTCCGTTTGGCAGTAGCGTTTTTCGCAGTCTGTGAGACTTTTGTTACCATAAGCTATTACTCGAGGACCATGTTGGTTGATTTGTATCAAGCATGCACCGAGTCCCACTGGAGAAGCATCTGCGATAACTTGAGTCTTATCTTTAGGATTGTAATACCCCAATGTTCGAATATTTGACAAGGATTCTTTTAACCTGTTAAATGCTTCATCTTGTTCCTTAGCCCAATACTCACTAACATTTGAGGTCTTACTTAATCCTAATCGTAACAACTCTCTCAAGGGATTAGTTAGTGTGGCTAAATTTGGAATCCACTTACCGACAAAATTGACCAGACCAAGGAAACTTTGAATTTCGTCAATAGTGGAGGGCTTTCGGCTGGACTGTATTGTTTTGACATATCTGTCTAGAGGTTTGATACCTTCGTCTGAGAGTTCATGACCCAAAAACTCTATTTTATTTGTTCTGTATACACACTTACATTCATTTAATAAGACATCATTTCTTTTTAATACAGAAAGGACTTTATTGAGTCTTAGGTCATGTTCTTGCTCAGTAGTCCCGTAGACAATTATGTCATCAATAAAGTTTGCAGTTCCTTCGCAACCGAGTAGCATTTTTTCGATAATTTTTTGAAACATCTCAGGCGCACAAGATATTCCAAATAATAACCTTTTATACCTGAACAATCCTTTGCTGGTACTGAATGTCGTAATATATCGACAGTCAGCGTCAATCTCCACCTGATGGAACGCATTTTTTATGTCCAATTTAGAGAAAACTGTTGCATGTCGAAAGTGCGGCAATAGCTGGTCCATCGTGGGAAGAGGATGATTTTCTCTAACAATAGCTTGGTTGGCTCGTCTCATATCCAAACAAATACGCACCTCGCCATTTTCCTTAAGCACCGGTACCATTGGTGACACCCAAGGTGAAGGTCCTTGAACTTCTTCAATAATATCCGTTTTCTTTAGTTCCTCCAACTTTGCATTTACCTTTTCCTCTAATGGTATAGGAATTCGCCGATAAGGTTGGATGACAGGTTTAACGGTTTTATCAATAGGTATTTGTATCGTGACATCTTTGAATTTCGGAAATGCCGATGTATCCTCAACATTATTGATCTGTATACCAATCTGGAGTACGCCCAGCTGTTTTGCGGTAATTCTTCCTAACAAATTGCGGGTACCATCTTTTATTACGTAAAACATGGCAATTTGTTCTTTATCATTCACGCATATAAAAGTTTCAAAACAACCTAATATGTTTAACGGATTATCGCTACCATACGGGTACAGTATTTTTTCCGGTTTATCGTTTTGGCTTATAACGCGCACGCCATGTTCTTTTAGATAGTACCACGTTTTGTCATCGATTATATTGCTTTTGGTTCCCGAATCGATCAGCATTTTGACTATTACGCCTCCTATTTTGCAGTCAATAGTCGAGTCTTCGTCCAGGTGGAATATGTAATCTACTTCCTCTACTTTCTTTGGCTGGCTATCCAGCTTCGGTTTTTTTGGTTTAATATTTGATTGTATACCCATAAGCCGTCGTTTTTGAGTAGTTCTACAGTAGTCTTGATAGTGGCCAAAAAATCCACATTTTAAACATTTTTTAGACGAAGCTGGGCATGATTTGTCATTAGAAAAGTGTGCGTTGCTACCACATCTACTACACTTATTTTTTTGTAATGTTGGTTTTTGTATCTTTTTGGAAGTGAAAACTTTATTAACATCTGATCTGTCCTTACTTGCGTTAGACTTCCCTTCGAGTGCTTCTAACTGTCTACCCACAACTTCTAATGAATTTGCTAAGGATACAATTTTATCTAACGTGATCTCATCACCTATTCCTAAAATTTTCTTTTTGAGATCTGTAGAACGACATTTTTCAGTAATTTGATCTATAAGACTTTCATCTTTATCAGCAAATTTACATTTTTCGGCCTGAGTGCGAAGTCTTAATAGAAAAGCCTCGAAACGTTCATTTTCGTCTTGTTTTATAAGTCTAAAGACGTGGCGCTCGTATATTTTGCTTTGTTTAGGGAGGAAAAAATCATCTAATTTCTGTATGGCACATGTATATACATTAACACCCTCAGCAGGTTCAACGTGTGCTCCAGGGATGTTATAGTAAACATCTTGTAGTGATAATCCTCCTACATGTAATAAAGTTGCCCTCTTTTTCTCTGGGTTTGTGACATTTAGGGCTAAAAGATATATCTCTAAACCCCGCTTCCATCGCTCCCATCGTGTTCCAATGGAAGTTGGTTCTCCTTCACAGTTGAAGTTTTCTAAACTCACCAACCCTTGATTTTGAGCCATGGGGGTGACCTGAAAATATATCACCAATTATCATATTCCCTTGGCCTAGCTGTTCACTGCGAAAGCAGTGGGTTACGCCTGGCCCTCATATTTTCCTTCAGTGGCCTAGCTGTTCACTGGAAACTGTGAGCTTGCCTGGCCCTAATTGTAATATTGACCTGTGGCCTAGCTGTTCGCTGTAGGCACCTACAGCTGGTTATGCATGGCCCTTGATTTGTTTTTTTTTTTTTTTTTTTGACTGTGGTCAAGCTATTTACTGAAAAAACAGTAGGTAGTGCTCAACCCTTAACGTGACTCAATTATTATTGTCTTTTTTTTTAATATACATATACTCGTGCGTCAAAATATAATTTGGCGTTATATAAGTCACGCATTATTTAGTACGACATCATAAAGAGAAGCAGTTATTTATCATAATATCTCGCAATGTTCGTAAATCAAATGAAACATTTGCTACTAGTAGGTACGCTTAGCATTGTTAAATTCATTAAGTAAACAAAGTAAATAGTTACTTAGGTAAGCCAGTAATAAATATCTACTTAAAAGTAAATGGAAATCGATTATGCTAAATAAGTATGCAGCGCAGCCTAATGTCTTATAGTTCTAATGTTAATTGTTATTACTTTCCGTTATTCGCATAAACCTAATGAAATTTAAACAGCAATAACAGCAATACAATAAAAGGCGGGTATAGGTTTTTATTCGTTAGAACTTAGATTCTATGTAAACATGTCAGTAAGCAACTAATTATCCACTATATTTCAACGACCCACATTCTAATTCCTAGTAAAACGGTTATCTTGTCTCAGTACGAAACGTTGACGTAGGTACTTAAACCATAAAACGGCGGTATTAGTTATAACTAACACAAAAGATAACTACGTAATTGATGTCTTATTTCGTTGCGTACTTGATGTATGCATTTGAAGGTAGTTCCGATAATCGTAGGTAGCAATAACATTTGACTTGTGCGAACAATGCATTTCAATGTTAAATTGAATCATTTATTTTAATAATACTGATCTCTCAATTAGTCGTTATTAATGTCAAACGAATTTACGTTTGTAATTACTTTTCCTTTTCCTTCTTTTTCTTTTAAATAGTGATTTTCTACTTACGTTTTCCTCTGTCGCCACTTGTAGAAGGCTTAAGGGTTGTAAGTAATACAAGTTTGATTCTGTTCACTGGGATTATAGTATACTAGCGCCCGGCACACCCGCACCCCACCGAGGTCTGATCCAGAGTGTCAGGTGACAGGTGACGTCAGCGCGCGTATACTACACTACCAATTTCCCCGCCTGAGGCATGGCTCCCAACATGACCGAAATTATTTCGGTTGTGTTAATTTTGGTGGTATTTTTAAATACAACTAAATACGTAGAAAAACAATTAATAATAATTAAATCTAACAATAAAATTCTACTAAAACTAACATAAATGTACAAATAGACTCCTGCGGCATGGTACTCAAAACGCTGGCAGCATTTCCTCTCTGAATCGTGAGGCCAATTCTTTGAACGAGGTAGTTGCCAGCTCTTCGGCATCACTGACTCCCTCAGAACTTTCTCCTTATTTTTAAATTACTTATTTATATAATTAACCTCATTTTAATTAATTGGTTTTTTAGAAATAATTATCTGCAATAAACATACAATGATAATTATATCACATTTGTTCAGAATAAGTAAAAGCTAATTAATAGACTCGTCGTATAGCTAAGTAATTCATAAATATAGATTTTCGGTAACTGGCCCGCATTAATATATATATCGAAGTTTGTATCTCTCGAGCATCTTTCTCTTTTACTCCAACGAAGGCATCACGAGAGTGACAGAGACAATTGTCCGAAATTTACAAATATAGTTTTTCGCCGTAGCGCCGCTGTTTTATGTACAGTGGCCATCAGATATATCGGAGCTGTGGAAGTGGTCACAAATATCTGAACAACGCCTCTATTATCAAGGCAATAAAGTGTATGTTCAGATATTTGTGACCACCTCCACAGCTCCAATATATGTGATGGCGACTGTACAATAAAATAAAAAATTGCGTTTGACTTCATCCCGACGTCCACCCGATGACCACGAATTAAATTAGTACCTATACGCGATATGATCAGTTTTAGTTGTTTTATTTCATGAGTAATTATGGCGGCAACCCAAGACTATATCATTTTTGTTATTAAAACCAAAGCAATTTCTTAAGTAATATTCTATAATTGAAGCAATTATTATATTATATGATCATTAAATATTCTTGTGTATATTTGCGCAAGGGCAATGGTTAAGCGGGCAAATTGAAATAAGCCTTTAAAACAAACTATAATTTACTCGTTTATTAATTATACCCTTGTTAAAGCGATGAACTTACAACTTGTGAGTACACAAGTGCATTTAGTATTAAAAAAATAATAAGCAGGCACAAGGAGGCGAGGGTGGTCATCTTGTCATTTAATATGTATGGGCGAAGCCTTCTAGAAATTACTACGTTTATTTACGTTTTATGTGTACGATTGATTACTACATTGTTGTTGTTAGATTTAGCAGTTGTTATAAAGATTATGAGCTTTTCTTAATAAAAATACATTTTCAACAATTTTTTTTAAAATATGTCTTATCCATTCGGAATCACTAGCTTTTTCCATTCCAATAGACATAAAAACTGTCCCAGAAAAGTCCATTACATTTTTGAGATCTTCTCTTTACAAATAAAATTAAATGGAAAAAACCTTGGGACAATATTTTTTCTTATTCTATTGGAAAGATAATGAAATATAGTATTTTTTTAGAGAAATGCTCTTATAATTTTTTACACATATTACACATATGCAATTTTTTCTGTTAAATGCGATAATAATGGTTTCTCTCATATAAATAGTCACTTAAATATGAAACATTTATAGTAAATCCGTAATTTGTATTGTTAGTTTCGCATATATTCGTCGACTAGCTATATTGGCTATATTATATGGTTCGTTGTTGAAGTAAACTAACAAAAAATAATATTGAAATCTATAGAACATTGTAGTCGCCAGTGTAAGTACAAAAAGCTGTCAGCTGGCCCGCTACCGCGATACTCGAAGTTCGTATTTTTCGGGCACCTTTCTCTTTTACCCTAATCAAGACGTCATGAAAGTGATAGAGAAAATCGTCCGAAATTTACGAATATCGTTTTTGGCGGTAGCACTATGTAGTAGATTACGATCAGGATTGCGTTTTGTTACGTTACTATTGTATACATTCACATAACTTCTACATCAACTTCTTTAACTTTATTAATTATTTCAATTTTTATGGCACAAAATTCACGAACTTAATGTCAAATGGCATTCTCTACCAGTCAGTAGTGGGACCAAAAAGAAACATGAACATTAGATGCAAGAAGAAAAGTCGTATTAGCTAATTAAATCAATTAAATAATAAAGAAATAAGTATTATTGTGCATTCTTAAACAAATTGACTGAGTCCAATGGTGAGCTGGAGAAGGTTTGTGTTGTGATGGAAGACTATAGAAAAACACCGGAACGAATAAAAATCACACAAGTAAATGCCCTTGTTGGGATTTGAACCAAGAAGTATCAGCTTCATAGGCAGGATGACCCACTAGGCCACACCTGTCGTCAAAAGAAAATTTAAAATTAAAGAACTTAATATGAACTAATTATTAATTTATGAAGAAGTCGCTGGAAAACGGTCGCTTCCTGGCCCAGTCGGGCGGTGACGCGACAGTCGAAGGGCATCAATAAAGCAGCGCGATCGATCGACGGTCAACGTACAATGTCACCGTTGGTCGCTAAACGACCGCCGGCAACTATTTACATACGATTACGAGGAGAGTTTTGTAAACCGAACGGCATGGTTTTGATTTGATAGTGACCACTGTCGTATGTCATTTTCAGAAAAATATGTCCCCAACTAGCGGGACTGGTAGAAGTGAACTATGTAAGTTTTGTGACGATAATTAAGCATTAAATTTCCATAAATAATTAGATTTGGTCGTTTCATAAACTTTTGGCAGGAATATAATGCTCAAAAAGGCAGAAAACTAATTTCTATACAGATTTCATGCTTAATTATCGTCATAAATTGCGGGTACTTTTTTCTGAAAACTCCCATTAGAGACAAATTACATGCTTTTGGTTTCTTAGATTCCTCTTATATGTGCTAAAAGTATTCCAAAAAGTAATTAAAGTATTACATTTTCTTAAAAGCTTTAAATTTAAACATGATGAAATCTGGAAGACAACACGGACGACTTGCAATCCGGAGGTTGCAAGTTTAAACTTCAGCGTACCAATGAGTTCGGAACTTATGTACGAAATATCGGTGAAGAAAAACATCGTCAGGAAACTGGACTAATCCTGGTGTTAGATGACATAAAAAATGCCATTTAACATATTGTTATTGCAAAAACCTTCCTATTGCAAAACTTAGACTAAATATAGTTTTATACTAACAATAAAAATATGTATTTGGTTAGTAGTTTGCTAAGTAGGATTCAAACAAACCTTGAAGGCAAAATAGAATTATGGCCAGCAAACTAAAACGTCGCCATGAAATCCACCGAAAACGTATAAGAAATAAACATAACTGCGTAGATCCAAGTCTATCAACAACTTAAATATCCAATAAATTCGTTTGCTCTCTCTGTCTACAAAACATTAAGTCATCGATAATCACGTTAACGCCACTTTGACACTTAATCATAACAAAATAAGGTTTAACATGTCTTGACGTGATCAGTTGTCGGACATTCTCATTAATGTTGTACATGAAAATTGTATGCTTTAAAGCGAGTCACGAATCTATGTTTGTATTCAAATTAACGATGGTTGGTAAGGTTTGGGGGATTATTTTGTTTTATTAAATAATAATTCGTCGTAGGGGTCTTTCTGAATACAAACACCGTTCAAAACTCATTAGAAATGCTGAACTGTTTGTGTAGGTTTAAATACTCTTATAGAAGTTCTGGTGCCCCAAAGATTAGTTGTTTTAAATCTCAGTTCTAAAAATTACAAATAGTTAACTGGTAACGGAGTAGTATCACAAAAAAAGAGAATATAACTAACTTAAGATATGCTGGAAAGTGTTCGTAATATGTGCAGGCAATTTTTTATGAGAGGTAGGGCACAGCGATGACCATCACGCTTGAGTCTGGGGCAGCCCAACTGGGGAAGAACCTCCTCCTTACAGAAGACCACAGCCATAATAGCACTGCTAGCTTTCAGGTACGTAGTGTTGTGTTCCTGATGGTGAGTAAGGTTCCCAGAGCTCCAACCCCTCTTAAAGGCCGGCAACGCGCTTGTGACTCCCCTGGTGTTACGGGTGCCAATGGGCGACGGTAATTGCTTACCACCAGGCAATCCATCTGCTCGTTTGCCGCCTATGTCATAAAAAAAAATATATAGGAAAAAGCTTAACCGTTTGTTTTTCTGGTAGTAGGCGCACATTGCTGTTTATCCAATTATGGCGTCATTTCCTGTAACCCGCTATGGAGTTGTTGCCGATAACACTTGTCGTATGTCACGCGATTGCTGTAATCGCGTGAATTTCAATAAAATACACCTATAATTCAATTTTATTTCGTGAGGCTTATAACCTACAACTGACGAAGTCCGAATATTTAGAGCACGTGAGCAAGAGTAATCACATATTTAATTCAACGTGCTTTCTTTCTATGCTAAACTCTTTTTTTATAAAACTGCTATAAAATATAGCACTAAAATTTATTTATCGTAACTACTATCGATTTAAACGTATCTCACGCTGCTAGTCATGTGGAAATGCAAATAAATTATATATATATATATATATATATATATATATATATATATATATAATTTATCTGCAGACAAATATATAATTAATGAATAATTGCCATTGTTTAATACGCCAGTGCCAGTTTAATATTAGCGCTAAACCAGAATAAGCAATATCAAAGCAAAATAACAAAAGCTAACTAGTAATTTAAAACGGTCGACATACACAATGCATGTAAAGCGAGCCGTGAGAATCAGCATGTGTCCAAGATGTGCTGTAAATTCTTAATGCCCGCCGCAGTATACGTGTCTTCATAAAATATTAGGTTCTTTAGAAGAGGGTAAAAGACACTGCATTTCTCGGACATTTGTTTTTCACGATGATAGGTATCGTTGCATTGTCTATGCATGAGCCCGATGAAGACATTTGCCTGGTGACGTAAACGCTGAACCGGATTCGGAAATTGAAATTCTATTCCAATAGATTAGAAAGGTAGTCCAAATGGCATGCGTTTGATTTCAAGGCGTCCTTCGTTATATATTGTGTGTCAGAAATGTTAGAATAACTGTAATAAGGGTATCACCTAAAAATAAGAATAAGCTTGAATCATAAATATAAATGAAATATTTTATACTACAAACCATGCTTGAAACTAGCCTATGGAGCGTGGACGAAAAGGCGTTCACCCCGCTCGCTGCATTGTCACTTTAAATCGCGAGATATAACCTTTGCGTGAGGAAAGACTTGGAGGCCTGTAAATTAAGTGAAATCTCTATAGTCTTAATTCAATTACTTTCATATATATTGTTTTCGTCTCATGTATCTCCCCTACAATCGCCCAATGTCACCTTAGGTACAAATTCAGTTAATGCTAAAGGGGCGTAAATATCATCAATCATCAACGCTGATTAAGAAGTAAAAATTTATGAATGATATTCTGAATTTCATACATTTACTTACTTAATATATTAACAATTGCCATATTAACTACACCCTTCGGTTACAAACCATGAAATAATAGTTAATATGTTAACACAAGTTAAATAAACTGTTTCTTGTCATTCGTTGCCATCGTTACGGCTTCTTTTGATACTATTGATACCATGATTATATGGTATTTTGTAAATAGTTTTTATACTGGGCTTTTTGCCATGCAAGCTGATCGCGGCACAATATTAATGCTAATCAACTGTGTTTCTGTTGATCCCCTGGCTGATGGGGCTGATAAACAACGAGAAACAGCTAAAAGACAAACTTTTGTATGCATGCTGTACCCTGTATACCTAATCGTAAATTGATATTACTTGAAAAATTTTGCGCTCGAACGCAGAAAGTCAATATGATCTTCAAAGAATATGATTTCAACATAATTTTGATCTAATGTGTGATCCTGAATAAGGTTCCAGTTAGGTAACTTGAAGAACACTTACCTTCAAATGAGGGTTCAAGTGGTGGATAATGATAGTTATGTATGCCCATTTTCTTTTGAACAACTTGTTATTATGGATTTCTCGTATATGAAATAAGTTTCGTTAGACGATAACAAGATTATTTAAGATTCTCTTTCACTTCGTTTAGGTACTTAAGCCAGTGGTCTCCAGTGGTAGTTATAGCTTAGCAGGCAAGAAAGCTATAAATAAAATAAAGGAAAATTGCCGACTAACTATATCTGGAAATCTATTTCAAAAAATAATTTAAGGAATGAATTCTGTCAGATATAAAACCGATCGTCTTAGGTTTTCATAGTATTTCCTTTTTGAAAAATTATCAATTAAATAAACGCAAAAATGAGTTTATTTAGAACCAATTGTTCTGCAAATACGTTCTCCTACCTTTCTAAATTCAATTTCTACAACTACCAACGTGTAATCTAATAAAAAATGTAATATAGAATCCACTAATAGCGGCAATTTTCTTTGTATAGTTGTCTAAGTTACAATTTCTAGGTAAAAAATAATTATAATGCCAAGTTTCATACGACACGTCGATTCAGTTATTCAGAGGCGTGGTACGGCCAGGCGTTTATGAATTTTTCGGTAGGTTGAATGTTCTGTATGACCTAAATACGACGATCGGTTATGCTGAAATAATTAATTCTTGGATTATTGATTTGTAAGTAAAAGGTGAAATTGCTGTAGCAATTAGAAGCGTTTAAGAGTAATTATGTTTTATTGGGAAGGCCAAAATATGTTGTGTCAATGTCAGTAAGAATATTTTGACTTATTTTATGGAAAGTTCCATATAATAGGTCCGGTAACTTTTACCTTTTTTACTCTTATCCTTTAGAAAAGCTTTAAACGGCACTCCCTTCTCCAATCATACAGAGAAGTCATCAGTACCATAACGCTACCCCTGTACTAAATTATTGCAACTAGAGACTTGTGTAATTAATTAAACATTGTTATTCTTAGTTATAAAATTAAACAATACAGTAGCGAAGGCGGCTTCTTAATGATTATCCATACTTAGAGGATTAAACACAAAATATGTAAATTTTCGAGTGTGACATCTATTCTGCGACTAATTTTAGTTGACCTTCTCCAAAAATCTCAAAAATCCGTTTGGATCTTCGGAAAAATCCAATTTGTCCACAAAATCCTAATTTAACCAAACGTTTTCTTAACCCTCAGGTAAACGGTGAACGGAACCCCGAAGAAGTCTACAAGGACTTCCGTGCCGCCGTGCTTCAGATCCTGGGTTCAGTCGAAGACCAGTCCACCATGAATGGAGTGAGCGGGGTCGGCGTCGGCGCCGGCGGGATTCCCGGCGAGATCGTCGGCGTGGAGCCGGCGCCGCAGACGGCATTGCGGGAAAGAGGCAGAGCTGAAGTGCTCTCTGTCATGCCGAACGGGGATGCGAGGATTGCCAGTCCGCAGGTTAGAAATCAAATTGATACAGTTTGCGAGTTCTAGCCAGGGAAGCGAAGTTAAACTTGTCTATCTCGTTCCCATTATAGGTACTTAATAGGAAAGGGGAACTTTCTCGTTCATCGTCAATATTTGAATGCAGTAGCAATTTTGTAACCTAGCACAGCATAGCTCTGGTGGAAAGGCGCCCTTAAATGGGTTGAGATTTTATTTTTGCAGAATAGGTATGATATGACAGGAAACACCCGACTCTGCTGATTTCTAATAACTTTCGATTATGATATTTTTTTATATTTGATGAGTTATTATTGCAGGCATTGGTATATTTAGTTTTTTATCGTCATTTAGATATGTATGCATCAGAGAAACTTAAAAATGCTGCATTCATTATCAAATCAAGGAGTATAGATCCGCTATTCTTCTTTATTATTTTTTTGGTAGTTGCTTTTGGCTATTAATGTATAGACTTCGAACTAAAATAGGTTATGTTATTGGTAAATGGCAGAAACTCTATTTGTTAATTTGAATACTACTTAGACTTTACAAGTCATTAGCAGAGATTTAGCTTAGGCAGATTTGTATTATTTAAAACATTTATTACGTATCTTCATAATGGTGTTCTTGGTTAGATGGGCACGCAACGAGCACCGCTAGCCGCCCAGAGACTCGACAATCCCAGGCCCGAAGTCCTACCTATAACCCACATAGGCAATGGAGATATCCCTAGAATGGTTAGCCCCAAGGTCAGTCTCCACTGGTGTTTTATCATCTTGGTGTTCTTTCTCGTTCCTTTCTTCTAATTCTTCATTTTCATGGCGTGTGTTTGTTTTGCTACATTTAATATTGCACGTGTTACTCACAATGGTTTTTGTCACACTTGCAAGTGAATCTATAAATTATTCATTTAACGAAAATTAAACAATATTCGGTCATAATTGATGTACAGCAGGAAATACTAAATCATGCTTGAAAATAGTAAGTAATTATTTTACTCATAATTCATAAAATTATATGAGAAACAAACATAATACTAATACAATAATAGTTAATAATAGAGTCTTCGGTTGACGCAGTAACTATTCTTGAAATAAAATAACTATTCGATTAGATTCAAGTCGACGTGTTAACCACGAATGGCGCACAGTATTTCAAATCCAAACGTTTGTCATTATTATTTAAATTCAGTATGGGCAATATTATCTTACCATTGGTTACAATTTTCAAGTGATTTTTTAAACCAGTTTTATGCAAGGCATTTCATATTATCGTTACTATATGTGATAAAGTTCGTGTAGTGTAAGTAACTGGCCTTCCAGGCGAGAGTGTAGGTAGGCCAGACAATAGTTGGAAAATTTGGAGGCCAGTCCTTGACCCAGTCCTTACACCTGAGGCTTCCATTGCCTAACTTATCGATATTACACTATTCATTATCTCCGATAGTTTACTTACCATGTAGCTAACTATTAGTACTATTTCATATATGTATCTTTCTCTTTCTTCTTCTGTTTATTTTAGACTTGGTGCTATTATTCCGTTGTTTTATTGTTATTTTTGTCCCGATATTGCGTTTTCTGTCGAATATTGTCATCTTGTCAGCGACTAGTCTTAAGTTTTATATGGTAGAAACCCCAGTTTTAAAATCCAATAAGGTCACGATATTTTCATATTACCTACGTTAGATAATAGTACATTGTGCAACGAGGATGGTAGGTAAGGTATAGTAAACGCGAGTCTATTAGAAGCCCGATGACGAAGTCGGAGGGCTTTTAATGACTCAAGTTTGTTATACACTTACCACCCGTGGTACATACAATGTTTTTCATCACATTTGCGAGGAAATAAAATAAATTCGTTGGTAAAATATTAGTTACTAGTGTAGTGTAGTTTTACCTATCAGACCGCATCCACTATAAAAAATTGTCAACAATGTCAACTTTGTTCAATGTCTTCCACAGATAATGTTAACAACTGCGTTTTGTTTTCGAAGTTGATAGATCATCCTGCCAAATAGTATCAATTATCAAAATCAAATAGAAAACAACTATTTTTAATAAATACTAAACACTAAATTGCAGTCAAATTTAATATAAAGATATGTTTTATACATATTAAAAGTTGGTTGTAGCAAATTTTTGAAGATATGAAATACACCTTGGCTGTTTAGAAACATCCTCAGTCCAAGTGAAGTATAGGTTCTGTATATTTTTAAAACTAAACTTAACAGCCCGTGTGAGCTAAATCGGCTATAACTGCTCTGTACTCTCGCAAGTAACAACGCCATTGACGAGCAAGTGTGATGAAAATACCTTTTTCTTATTTGCTAGAATCTTTATTTTTACGGATCTGCTTTATGTTGACATTACTTTATCAAAGACGGCGTCTTTGATAAAGTACAGCAGGCAAGCATACATTAATTCATTGGAAAGGTTGTACAATTTTACGTAAACAATAAAATATTGTATAATATTAGCATGCGATTAAAACTTTTCTTATTATGTGTGAAATTAGCCTGCTAACTCGTTTTAATGTCGCCTTGCTTTTATACAATTATTACATAAGAATTAACCTTCCTATGTATGTTTATGGTTAAAACTAAATAATGTGTGTACATATTGTCAATTTTTTTTTTATTTAATTTATTTAAATTGACATTACAACTATCTTAACAGTTATCCAGTGCGAAAGTGTAGTAACCAAACAATACATTATTTGATATACATTTCTTACTCTAAGACAATTTCTTCTTTTTTTTCTATATGTTATTTTCAATTTTAGAAATGACTAAGTAATATTATAATAAGAAGTAATTGTTTAAGTAATTAAAGTTCCTCTTCAGATTTAATAAATCCAATTAGGCACATTAAAAATACTGCCAAAAACATATTATTTAAAAAATACTACAATTGTTGCCTACATTCACAGACAAGAAGGTTGTCTATGCCTATAGCTAAACCTTCGAAATTTGTATTCTTTGGTGTCCCAATTTAATACAATGGCGTTCTATTTCTAAAAAAAGTCTTCAGACAGTATAACAAAAAAGAATCATTTATCACTTCTCACCGGCGCGACTCGGAAGGTTATCGGGTACTATACGAGTACTAATGAAATGCATTTAAATTTGATTGCCGTTAGATTTATTACGTATTATTTAGACGTGTTTTTTTATTCGTTAAAATACAGCCATTACATTATAGTAACATAATATAGTGGACTGAATTTTAATATTTTTTGTATTTAAGAAATAAGTAGGTACGGTCAGGGACTTTAATTGTTGAGCCATTTAGGGTTCACATTACATTGGGCATTTCATAGAGTAAGTATTAAATAAAAGAAAGTAGCATGAACCATCAGTGGCTCAACGATTAAAGTCGGTGACTGTACCTCCTTGTGGCGGTAGATCCGGGAATTAGTTATACATATTTTATATGTCACTATATTAAATTTAATATTTAAGAAAAAATCAAAACATGAAAATAGGAAATACTGAACTATTAGAACTAAAATAAAATTAGAAAAAAATAAGCAACTACTACTGTTAAACACAATTTAAACTCCTATAACTAAGCTAAATTAAAATTGATTTTTAATACTAATATGTATTCAAATACTATTAACATCCAGACACAGGCGCAAAAGTATGTAATTTTTTAGATATAAAAAATATGAAACTTAGAAAGTACCACTTAGTAAGTCGCCCACTGCTGGACATTGGCCTCTCGCAAGTATGACACCTTGGGGGGTATTTACCATCATAGCCATACTTGGCAGGCGGGTTGGCGACCGCAGAAGTCGTAGATGGACGCCACTGCCCATCCTGCGCCTCGTACGACACCCGTGGGAGGAGATGGGGTGATGCTAATAAGTAGCCGACTCCACACGGCGCTACAGTCAAGGTAAAAGATATCGATACGGAAGAAGTTTCAAAATATGTATACATGCAGTGCTTTAATATTGAGCCACTAAGGTGCATGTACCGTGTGTCGCTATGAGCTTTAACTTTGGAGATCGCTTCTGCACCACGAACGTAGCAAAATTTGTTCTACGACTTTTGAAAATAACTTATAGTTTACTTAAAATTAAAAAAAAAGAAGATTTTTCAAGCACGCAATGTACTGCGAAAACTGTGAAGTTTGTAGGCTGACAGTAAATGTCAACTAGACTATTGAATGCTGTTCATTGAAAATACTATTTAGTTTGTTCGAAAAAAATCACAAGTATTAAATTAATTTTTTTTTAAAGTTCTATAAAAATGTTGCTACATTCGTGGTGCAGAAGCGATCCTCAAAGTCAAAGCTCCTAAGACGGCGACACACGGTATACATATTTTGGTACTTTGTTTGCATCGATATGTCTGACCTTGACTGTGCCACTATTACAAGTACTTGTGTAATATATAAATGTGAAAGGAAGGACCTTACAGTTTTATAGTAATTTTCATTGTATTATTGTATACAGACCTTGTGTGTGCTCTGTGCTTTCTCTTTCCTTCTACTTTCTTGCTTACCTTAATGTTACAAGCTTTCTTAATCAAGGTTTTAGATTTCCAGATATATTCTCGTTATTATTTTTGTTTCTTTTCTTCCAGGCTGACGTGATAAGAGTGCGAGGCGCATCGACGACACCCGCCATCCTGTGGGTGGTGGGGGGTCCAGGGAGCAACAAGGCGGCGTTGTGTCAGAGATGCGTGACGCTCCGGCCGGGTTGGACGCATTTCAGGTTTGTTTGATATTATTCTTCAACTTCACTGCTTTGCCTAAATGTTGACTGGTAGAGAATGCTTTGCTGCATTAAGTCCGCCTACTTCTTTGTTTTGTGCGATAAAGGTTAAATAAATAAACTGTTTCGCCACAAATAAAGAATGTTGAAACAGATTACAATCGTGAATATCCGATACTGTCCAAAGTATCGCACCAAACCTTTTCATACTTAAAATAAGTAGACTAACTCTAACTACACAAACTGCTACAACTACCAGTCAGTAACTCCTTGAGGACTTAAAAAAGAATATTCCGTCATCATTCTATTTCAAGTACTTCAAGACTATCACGCTTAAGACGTACGTAACGCTTTGTTGTAATGCTTAAGTCAGTTGTCCCACTTAGCGAATAAGCGATTAGCTATCGACGATTTTCTCTCCCAAGAGAGTAGGTACAAAAGATATATACTGCGTGGCGGAAAAAGAGACATATGTACGAGTATTTATAGTTCATCTCTGACTGTTCACACTGCCGGCGAGTATTTTTTCTTAGAGTATTAGAGTTTAGTAGTTTCGAGTATTAGAGAAATCACTCACCCACGAAGAAAATGCTTGCCGATCGCTAGTGGGACTAGTGTTCAGAATTAGTGTCTTGACCAGGATATTATTTTGCACAAGAGTCTGTCGATTTATTTTATCGTTAACATAAAACCCTGGTTAGGTTCATCATCATCACCATCATCTCAGCCATAAGACGTCCACTGCTGAACATAGGCGTCTCCCTTGGACCTCCACATGTACCGGTTAGAAGCGACCTGCATCCGACGACCTTAATAGATAGTCCGTCCATCATGTGCGTGGAGGACCTATGCTGCTCTTGCTAGTCCGTAGTCTCCACTCTAGCACTTTTCAACCCCATGGACTATCTTCTGGTTTGGTTAGTTATGTAGAATACTCGTAACTAATAGAAAATAATAATGAGCTCGATATGCCTTTTCCAGTCTCGGCCAACGTCTCCGATCCCTGGCCGACGCAGGCGGTGGACCGGCTTCAGACGGCGCCCTGGCCCGCACCGCTATTAGCGGTGGTGAGCTGGCTCCACGGGACCTGGTGACGCAGCTGGTGCGGGGTGCCATGACCGAAGCTGGCCGTGGCACTGGGCTGCTGTTGGACGGATATCCCAGGGATTTGGAGCAGCTGGAGCAGTTCCAGAAGGAGGTGGGTGTATAGAGAACCATGAGGATAATGTCTACAATAGAGCGCGACGCATCTCGTGATGTAGGTCACAAATGATTACGTGACAACTATAGTTAAAGCTGGAATTGTAAACTTATATTTCTCTGCACAAAAATACTTCATTTTATATTCTATTATGTAATAGGACAATCTAATGATACTTACATATATTATAGAGCCCTATGTAAAGATCCTGAATTAATTCAAATGCAGCATCTTAAGCCTACTAATTTACTCAGGTAAGAGATTACATGAAAATAAAATGTAAACTACATAACAACCTTAAAACAAACCTTTGTACTCTCAAATTGCCACATGAACCATACAATCAGTGTGTCCTTTAGTGTCCAAAAGACACTTTTCTCCGTTAACGTCTTATGGTGTTCAAAAGGTTATCCTTTATGACCTTCAGTTCCGGGTATCACCCCGCATGGTTCTACTGGACTGCTCGAAGTTGCAACTCGGACGCGGGAGACGAGACGACTCCGTTGCGGCGTTCCGGCGACGGCTGGAAGTGTTCCGAGAGTTGAGCCTGCCTATGCTAAAGAATCTGGATCAGCACCATCGCCTTGTCATCGTGAGTTCTAAATATGTCCTAATTTTTAAGCGCCATGTTTAAAGTATTATAAAAAACGAACATTTTGCGGGACACACCGTCACAGACAGAGCTCGGTTGGCGCGGTTGACGAGCGGTAGTGTTTTTTGTCATACGTGTACAGGGCTGACCTTCGCTCTGTGTGGGGTGAGGCACGCCGCGGGCCCGCGTTGACACGCGCCCGACCCGCACCCGCTCTCTGTGTGAATCAAGTCAGCAGTGATGCGTATATGTAGAAAGACCCAGGCTCGAATCCTCTCGATCTCATCAGGATTTCATTAATATAGCCATGAACATTTGTTCTTAGGTTATGAACGCGATTTATGCCTTTGTACCTTATTTATATTTATCGTCGTCGACTCGATATTGACCTACTCATAAAAATATTCATTAACTTCTCTAAAACACTTATTTACTGCTGTTTCATGGACCATAAGTGGACCATAAGTGTAATGACATTTTTTTTTTTTTTAATATATTTCGAACATTCTTACACAAATCGACTTAGTCCCACGGTAAGCTCAATAAGGCTTGTGTTGCAGGTACTAGACGATGATATATATAATAAATAGATACATATAAATACTTAAATACATAGAAAACACCCATGACTCAGGAACAAATATCTGTGCTCATCACACAAATAAATGTCCTGACTGGGAATCGAACCCAGGACCTTCGGCTTCATAGGCAGGGTCACTACCCACTAGGCCAGACCGGTCGTCAAAAACATAACATAAGCGTAGTAAACTGAACTAAACTAAACTAAGCATTTTTTTTTGTGTTTAAACAATTGTTATTATAGGTGGATGGTGACACGGACTCGTCAGACGTCCAAGCGGAGTTCACTAAAGTGGTACAAGAGGAGATGGAGAAAGCAGAGGCCATAGCGACCATGCCGGAGCCCACGAAGCTGCCACCTACACCTAAATCAGGTAGATACTAAGGTCTAAATACATTCGATATTTAAATCGAAAGAAAAATAGAAAAATTTGACTCGAAACGGGACTCGAACCCACAACCACTAGATCACTAGCCCACTGCACTACCAATTGTGTTATACGCTTAGACTTGTCAAATATTTATATCTTATCCTTCGTAGTATACGTCATCAATGTCATCATGGGTCGTCCAGTGGTTGTGGGTTCGAGTCCCGCTGCGAGTAAATTTTTTCTATTTTTCTTTCGATTTAAATATCGAAGATATTCGCTAGCAGACGTTTCTGCATAATAAAAAAAGTCTAAATACATGTATCTATAATGAATATTGTACATTACATTACATTTCAACCATAGGTATGCAGTCCACTGCTTGACATAGGCCTCCCACAAATATGACTTGTATCATTTTGGGGGTAGTTGCCATAGTCGCCACGATTGGGTTTCGACGGACGCTGCTGCCCGTCCGTAGGATTTTTCCCTTTGCCGCCTCTTACCATACCCATGGGAGGAGATGGGGTGGTGCTATTCTAGTCAGCCGGCATCACACCGCAAATGGAGGCGGTAAATACTGAATTCCATTTGTGACTTTTACAGACATGTCCTCAATGCAGCAGTTTACTCACGCCGTGTCCCGGATGGGCGGGGGGCTCGCCAACGGGTACGCCAACGGAGGCCTACGGAACGGGAATGTGGGCAACGGTGCCATACCCAATGGTGTGGGGAATGGGTTCATCGGAATGGCTAATAATAAGGTATAACCTTGACACACAAAGTCCTTACAAAATGATACTGTTAACACTTCCTCGCATTGTCCTGGCATTTTGCCACGACTCATGGCGTGGCGTCCTCTTGGCTATGCCCAGAAGTTGGTGTAAGCACAAGTTTTTACAAAAGCGACCAGCCTTCCAACTCAGAGAGTAAACTACGCCCGTGTTTGGATTATTCCAATTACTTATTTTAGTTTTAGTTCGCGAAACAAAATTTAATTCACGTCTTTCCTTTGGATATGATCAAAGTTAAGACAAGCCCTAATTTGAATGGACGCTGGTCCCCATATGCACCATGTCCCCATATGCCCACGATAGTAAACTGCTGATAAAAGGAGAGACAAAATCATATAGCTTGTCAAAGATCAACAAAGGTCAAAAGTCTTGTGACTTCTGCACGGTTCAGGCTGCCGCTGGCTGCTTTTTAAGGTTTAGAATATCTCAAATACATATCATAGTGTTATTTCCTGCAATAAATGTTATCTGTGGTGCAGTTGAAATTGGACGTTATATCCAGTAGCCAGAGTTTATTTCGCTGCATACTGAAAATGAGTAGTGAACGTTTATAATATACACATATCCAAACTCCATCAAAACATACTAAAATTATGTAAAACGGTTTTACGCAGTGCCACAATATAAAAAAATAATCCTTTTTTTTAATTGGTTTTATTGGCCTTTAGGACAACAGCCGTAAATAATACAATTTACTTAGGTTTTGTTAGATAGTATCTTCTTCTTTATTCTCCATTAGAATAAAGAATACATACAAAGAAAATTTGAAGGGTAATGTTATCAAGGAGTTAATAAAACAGGTTATACCACGACCACTCGCAAGTTCGTGCAACTTAAAGTGCGCTATTTTAATCATTATTTAACTTGTTTTTCTTTACAGGTAAAACCTATAATAAATAACGTGACCAAAATACCAACTGTATCCCAAATGACCCACGAAGAGGTGAGAAGACTCTACGAACAGAGCTCAGGAGAGGTCATGACACTAAACACTCACATGTAATTTGTAAACCTATTCCGTTAATGATAAAACCTAGAAGTCTGACACAAATCTGTCAAAATTGAAGCCAAAACGCAAATGTTAACATACTATGGATTGACGGTTGAACCTCAAAATGGCGAAGTCTTCTTGAAAATATATATTTTGTTTTTTGTTCAAACGTAGTTTAGTGTGTAATATTGATAGCGTATTATGCAGTGATCTAACGCAGAATTGTGCAGCTAATGAAGAATAGATTTCAAAACGTGTTTCACCACTATTTTTGGTCATCACCCGGCAATCCTGGGCTCACGGCCGCCTCTTAGCTTTCTGTAAAGTCCTGCTACCACTTTACAAAACGCAAGGCCTACTACCGAACAACGTCATGCTCTAAGGGCAAACTTTTATGTTATTATACTTATTTGTTATTCTACTTGACACTGGCGTAATCATCGATTGATTTATTGATGGAAACCGTATTTTTTTAAAAGAAGAAGAAGTAACATACTATAGTTATGTCAAAATCACATATGTGGCTATTAGCTATACAGATTAATAAAATCGCCTTCTAGATTTTATCATCCTGATTCTAAACCCTATCCCCACGCAATAAGGTATATAATACCAGTGCAGAACTCGCAAGAGGTGAAGTGCCGAATATGAAATAGTATAAGATGATTAAGTATAGAAATAAAAGGATTTTTAAAGATTTTACTAAATGTAAGTTATCTAAAGTGTTAGAATAAGCGGCAACTTAGTTTATTCGTTGTTGTGTTAATTGTTGGTCTTTTATAAATGTTCATTAAGTGCTTTATATGTGATACTAGTATTGTGGAGGTAATATAATTTTGTAATGCAATAGTATCCAAAAGTTATCAATAGATATGAGCATTTAATTATGAAAAATTCGGTATAAATGTTAAGAATGTCAAGGATTTAATTTTAACATGCAATTTAGATAAATGTCTGCTTTTTACTTTAGCAAAAATAATCCGTCATCTAAATAAAATTTCCAAAAAATACTATGGATTTTAAAATCTTAATTTTTTCATCTGAATCGAAAATTTTACCATAAAAAATTGCACTTTATCTTGGTCGTACTATTTTAATATTAATGTGTTTGTATAAATTATATTTATATCAATGTTGAATATTTTAAGTTATGTTGTGTGTAAGAGTATTGTGGACCAGTCTAAAAGTAATTCTTTTATACTTTAATATTAAGCAAACCACACTACTATTCATATGTGCCTTAGCGCAGGATATATTTTTTAGATTTTAAATAATTAATTAGGTAGATGTAATTAGTCTATTCGATATTGTAAGGGAACAAGTTTGGGTTAGGCTTTAAAATGTAGTGTAAGGATGAGTCGTAGATATGCAAAATAAAATAATTAGTATACTTATATAAGTTTATACAGGGTGACTTACGCAGACCATGCGGGCTGTAAAGATGAGTCGGGGTGTGTCCAGAAGGATATTTTTATTAAGAACCAATAGTAAAAAATCAAAAAATACACACAGTAGACCAAGTGATCGAAAAAAAATATTCTGAATTTAATTCATTCTACTTCTAATAGAACGTATTGTCTGGTGGAAACGCTCTGGTCGTGGTGTGTAATATTGTCTCGAACTTTATATTAATTAAAATTTTGCGCGGCGAGTCAAGTTTAGTACCTAGTCAAGGAACAAAGTTAGTATTTAAAGTTAAACTTTCAATACCGTAGATTTGGTGAATGTGACCCACTTTCCTTCTTTTTTGTCGTTTCTGACCTCGTTTCAGATGCCACTCTGTATACACTATAAAGTATAATTATTTATACCGACGATAATTTTCTATGTACCTGTTTTAGGTTTGAGATCACATATCATTTAAGATTGTATATTTGTTGATTCCCGTATAAGATTAGCTATATTTACAGCTACTATACCATCTCTTTTTTAAATTAAATTATGAATCATTTCATGTCAATAACATAACGTTTAATTATACTTGTCTAGACATCTGTATCTTATGTAATTGGAGAAATGTTTAAGTCAAAATAAAACGACAATCTACTTAATATGTATATTATATTGCCATTATACAAGACAAAATTTATTTGTCTGTTTATTGTGTTGGATTAGAATATGATACTAAGTTACACATTTTTGGTACCCACTCAGGTTATAAACGTGATCTTTGTTCATTTACTGTCACAAATAATTTTAAAATACACGACAATTTTAATTGAACATGTATAGAATATATTTATAGCAAAACATCGGTTTGTATGTTTCCCTAAAATACAGGTATTAAAAACTAGTAACTCAAATAGTACCTACTAGTATATCACAGTTTATTATGAGGGTAACGACATTTAGAAATACAAATATTATAAGGTATTAATAAACCTACACTGTATGACTCAACATTTAAATAGGTACTATCAATTAAGCGCACAATTTTGTAAATTAGGTTAATTAAAAAAAATCATTTAATATTATATATTTTCTATACGTTTGTTTATGTTGCTTCCAGTCAGCGGGAGCTACAGCTAAATTTACTTTCAACTTTGTTACGAAATACCTAGTACCAAACAAAAAGGTGTTAATAATCAACAAAAAATTGTTTTAGGTACTTCAAATTTTTTTTGAGGTTTTATTTCGTAGTGTCATGAAAAACATTTTGAGAACCTTCTTTTTTTAGCAAATCTCTGTGTTCTTTACTTTTTAATTGGTTCCTCCATCTTTGTAAACATACAGTCATTCAATAAAAAATAGAAAGCAATTAGACTGGCAATTAGGAATTAGCTAAACTGACTGTAACATTTTGAGCAACTACGTACCTATATATTATCTTTTATTCTTATTCTGTCTAATTTTGAAAATATACTAAATTTTTATTTTAAGCTTAAACGTCTTTAAGCAAAAAATAAAGGAAAAATTGAAAAATCAACTGCCCTGAGCGAGGCTCTAATATACAGCTAGCCTAATATTGGAGGGTTTTTATCATTTGTCACAATATCTGTAACGCTCTAATTTCGCGTTTAGACATGCTGGCTCGTCACTCGCCTCGCTATTCGTCAAAACGTTCGACGAAACTTTGCCTATACAAATATGCGATGCGAGGGACGAGAGGAATAGCGAGACGTCCTCGTACACATGGGTGCTCGTGTTTCGCCTCGCTACTCGTGCGATTGTGTGGCGGTGGAAAAAAGTGACGAATAGCGCGATAGATGATAAAATGGCAAACATGCTATCGTTTCTGATTTAAACTTTCACGGGTTTCACACATTATATTGCAACTGAAAGGTACTTAACCGAGTAGTAACTTTTTTGTTAGATTAAAATCTTTAGAAAATATTTAGTTTTTATATTGTTTTATTAATTGGTGCCATCTGTTACTAAAATGTCGTGTAACTTACTCTTACATTTAATGTATGTTTTTGTAAAGTAAGTTAATTGTGAAGAATTAGTCTATATTATTATCTTAAAGTAGCTGATAAGTAAATAAGTATCACGTAGTTAGAATAATAAGTACACGAAGGGGCCAATATAGATTAGAAATAGAAAATATAGATAGATTAGATCAAATAATATCACAGTTCTATGCGACTGGACTGGGAATGCATACAAGATTTTACAGCTGGGCAAGAGAATTGTTCAGACATTACAAATTGAAACAACAAATTCTATCAGACACACGCGCGGCGCTACCGCAAAAAAAAAACTATACTCGTAAATTTCGGACGATTGTCTCTGTCACTCTCATAACGCCTTCATTGTAGTAAAAGAAAAAGATGTCTGAAATATACGAACTTCGATGTTCGCGGTACCGGGCCTGAAGACTTCGTTCATTATATAAATTACCAAAATTAAAAAGGAATTAAACCCTCTAAAAATATTCATAATTATCCTTGATAAATGATAATAAACGAACATTTTTTTTGTATTTTTTTTTTTCAATAAGACATTCTTAATTCATATTCCTTTACATATTTTTATTGTGTCCACATACTTACATCACATTATTAACAGTTGTAAAGATTAATGTACAAAGCAATGACCTAAACTGCACTGCGTTCGTTAAAAAATATCAGTACTCTCTATGATACAAAGTTTCAAATCTTTAATTTATGCTTTAATTATAATTCCCAGTTGAGTCGCCTAGAATTTTGCACTATTTTATATGAAACGTACACAAATGAATGTATCGAAATGCTCTAACAAACGCTGTGACAACTTATTTAGTATTTTACTATAATATGAAAATAGATACACAATACTCTGACTATGTACGTAGTTCAAGAAATGTACACCTATTTGATTTAATCACTTTTATTTTGATTTGTCAAATATTATTAATACTAAAATGTAATTTTAGCAACGACGACTCAAAATTTCATTTTTATAAATGTGGGAAAAAAGTTTTTTATGAATACCGACATATTAAGTAGTCTTCTTATTCTTGTGAAATGATTTAATAAATCAAAATTGGGAAAACAATAAGGATTTATACACGATAATTTTTAAACGGGGATCAGAAGTAAAAAAAAAATCTAACTAAAATTAAACTTGATACGCGACCACACAGGACGCAATCGCCTCATGTTTATTTAATTAGAAGTTAAAATATTATTAAAAGTAATAACTACCAGATACAAATATCACCCTACATAAATTATTGAGTATGATACCCACGTCAAGTGTCTCAGCCGCAAATTTGACAGATTTTAAGTCAATATCTATGACTTTTTTGTAATGACTAATGACAATAAAAAATGACTATACATATGCATATAGTCATTGCTATTAAATTATTAAAGAGATTGTAAGGTATTTACTTGAAGAAGATATTGATTACAAAGTAAAAATTATCATAGAAGAAAGTTTTCACCAAGTTAAAAAGACCGGTATTAATTACTGAGTTTAAAAAATCGTACTTGATGACTCATTAAAAATCATCGTGTATAATTCTAATCGTTCACAAAAATATAATAAATCAAGTAAATTAAGAAGGTCGTACTAAAAATAATTAGGCTCTAAAATTACTCACCCCATTTTAACAGTTACAATTTTACTTCATTGAGTGCAATGAACCAACTTTTCAATAATAATTTGAAAATACATAAATATGTATATTATATATTTTCAATTCTTTCAATCCAGTCCTATACTATATCTTTAGGTATTTAAATGAATGCAATCAAAATCTACTCTCAAATAAAACCTTAACGCATTCACTGCTACCGACGCACATGTGCGTTCATTTCCATACATTTTTGGAGGGGGTGGCAGCGAATGTGTTAAGCCAGTTGAGGGTAGATGGAAACATTACACCATCAAATAATATATACTCCGTCCACGATAACGAGCTAGTACCAGAAAACTCAGAACGCACGTGATTGGCTAGCGATAATGGCGATGAATGTGCAACGGGCAAGTTTACATGTCAGTCAACTCTGTCTCTTGTACGATGCGAACGCGTCTATTGTTCTCCTTTGTAATGTTACCCGTTTCAGTAATATGTATTTAGTCCACCAATCTGTCATTTCAGTATTGATCACAAAAGTGCAAAAGAAAGGCGTCTATACAACCTCGTTATCGTGGACGGAGTATAGGTTGAAAGCCAGGTCGTTAAGTGACAGGTCGAGTCGGTTTTGTAGTTGGTTGGTTAATCAATAAATGTTATAACTACCCAAAAACGTACTAATTGTTTGTTTACTTTTATATAAATACCTAAAAATACAGAGTATAGACGGCGACTTGTGTAAGCACTGTAAAGTAAAAATGCCGTTTATTTAGTACTTAAACACCGTTGTGTTAGAATTGTTTACCTAAGTATTTGAAATATATGAGCACTTTTTTATGTAAGTTGAAGTTTTATTTCCCCATTTTAAGGAGTTGGTGAATTTGTTTATAATAACAAAATAGTACATTTCGATACTAGTGAAAAAACAGAAGTTTTTACACGAGTATCGAACCTAATTTTTCATAGCAAGTGCCTTAAAAAGTGAAATTTACAGCGTGCGAAAAGTGCACTTTTTACGCACTAGTTACGAAAAATGTATAAAGGTAAAGTTTTGCTTTGCGTTTCGTTTTGTAATGTTACTAAGAAATATCTGGATTTAGAAAATATAATTTATCTTACAGTTACTTTAAATAACGAAACAAAAGCAAAGAATAACACTTTAAAGAAGCGGATAACTCGTTTTATAAGTCTAATATTGCTCGGCATGTTTCACTGCGTAACGAGGAGCATAATCATTAGCCGTTCGCGTCGGCTGGCCGACGGCGTGAACGTGAGTTACCCGCTACTATACAATTGGTATGACACATGTAGAAATTTGCTACGATTTCTAATTAAATGAATAGAAAATGTGCAATGTATCTTAAAACAGTGAAAATTGGAAGAATCGATTCAAAGGATCCAAAGATACGAGACCTCAAAATTTCAAAATTTTTAGATATTTCAAAATGCAAAATTAAAAAAAATAAAGGTACCATTTAATTTCTTACACTATACTTAAACAAAAATTGTATAACAACTATATACATAAACGCAATATTTCACGGTCAAAATAGCAGAATCATTACTTTTCCATACTTTAAAGAGGGCGACAACGTATCCGTGACGTCAGCGTTGAGTATCATTTTGTAGGGAGCGTTTCGAGCGGGTAGTGCAAATGTAACACTTTGACT
Source organism: Grapholita molesta (assembly GCA_022674325.2). NCBI lineage: Eukaryota > Metazoa > Arthropoda > Insecta > Lepidoptera > Tortricidae > Grapholita > Grapholita molesta. The sequence continues at coordinate 2,954,708 of CP053124.2, read as the reverse complement.
CTCATTTCTGACTTTTGAGTAGCTTTTACGCCATAGGTCCCATACAGATATTTGATCCCCACAACGAAACGAATCGATTGATACCATAATTATAAATCATTCATCTCGCCTAATGATAGTTTTGTGTTTAAAATTGTAATGAATTCGGCTGACCATAACCACAAAAACTTTATTTTTGTGATGCCTCTAGTCCCACTTAGTACTAATCTTTTATTTATTACAAGGATAGGACAAACGCCCGTCATTTCGAAAATATAACCCTGTTCCGTACAGCAGAAACTTCCTTATTAAAATATTTTGGAAGAACAGTATACCAATGTCAACGATTACATATGCCCCTATGACGTCGTAGACTGTGAACGGACTTTTTCAACGCATAAATGGGTCCTAAATTCACATTTCACACACTCACAACTGAAAATTTATAAAAAATCTTGGTCATTCTATTTTATTGGCGACAGTAAATTTCGGAATGTCAATGATAAATTAATTTGTTACTGGATATAAATTATGGTCTAATAAATGTATAAAATAGTATTTTTTTATTAACATAAGGAAGTCTCTGCTGTACGGAACAGGGTTATATTTTCAAAATGACGGGCGTTTGTCCTATCCTTATTTATTATATACCTGCTTAGTTTAAGTACAAACTATTTATTAATAATAAATATCGAATTAACACAGTAGGTAAGTTCAATTTCGCTGTTAATAATGGACGACGATATAAGTATTGTATGTTAGTTTATACAGGGTGTAACAAAAATGTCATGTTCTGATTAAGAAAAAAAAATTAACCTTCAAAACTTTTGTCGTTTGGTTAGCTGACGTGGACGACCTGTCAAATAGAAAAAAAAGTTTTTTTTAACGTCGACTTTCTTCTAGTTTTCGTAATCAGAACACAATACCAAATTCGCCTTTAAACAGATCCCTGCTATTTAAACTTGTAATAAAATTGTAACACCTTGCAGATATCGTCCATAACTCAGGAACAAATATATGTATTAAAAAAGATAGGTACTAGTCTCTACTAACTAGGCTAGGATAGGAGGTACATACTGTCTTTATTTGGTCTTTATTAAAACAAATAAAAACAATATCAGACATCAAAATCAGTCTACCTATTCTAATATAATTTTCAAAAAATCACACTTATATGGATAATACCTAGGGTTCCGGCACCGGTTCCCATAATCCTTAACACGTTCACCGCGTCATTAGATCGACCGACCCCTACTCATGTATGGTTAACTGCAATGTTAAGTAACTGCCATAGCGAAGCTGTTGAAGACAAATGGCTGAAGCGCGGGCTTTTCAGCGTTTCCCGCGCTGTCAGTCGTAGCTTATTGGCTGTTTGGCACAGTTTCCACGGCCTTGACCGAGCTCGCTGCCGCAGTCGCCCCGCATCGCTCGCGGTTAACGGACGCCGGCGCGCCGCCATTTTGAAAAGGAACGCGGTGAATTCAAAAATATAAATGGTAAGTTTTTTTTTTATAAACTTAATTTTTGCGTTAATGTTAAGACTACAGATTAAGGTAATTTAAATGTGAATTAAGATATGGTTAAGGGATCTTTAATGATTGTATAATAGTGGATTTGACGAACTTTCAGCAGCTTTGTGTAGATCGTGTGACGTAACCTATGCTAACGATGAAAATAAATGTAACTACAGAAATGCATGCATTTTTTTGAAATACATAGTCTAAAAGTTTATTCTTTATTCGAAGTTTGAGTCTGAGTAAGATAATCCGTTTTAAATTTATTATTATATAAGTAGACTGCTGATATCAAACTGTGTTTTGCCTGAATTTAAACCATTGTGATATTTGTGATTCAAAAATAAATAAAAAACAAGCATATATGTACAGTCCAACTTTAATATATATAAACTTTAAGGGTGAACAAGTGTATATATAATATTTATGTCCTTAAACAGTTAAGTTAAAAAGTAAAAACAAAAAAAAAACAGTTTTTCATACATTTTCGTCAACTTATACTTGACCTATTCTATGGAACAGCTCAATTTTTTTTACAAAGTTAACCCCGTAGTAAAAGTTGTTCATAATCATGAACAGATGATGTTTGATAATCTTGTATCATGTCATGAATCATCCTGTATAATAATATCGTGTAAAACATACATATGCACCTGTCGACCGAGCTACTTTCGTGAAATTTATCACACATTAAAGTATGTTCTTCGTAACCATTCCACCTCTAAGTTCACTCAGGATCTAGTTTAAGATTAGATTAAAAGTTGTTCCCCTTAACCCTTTTATTTATTTGAATTTATACGATAAATGATAAGTGAAAAAAATGACACAAGTTTTTTCGCTCCATTCCGTTACCATTTTTCATAGATTCCATAAGTCAGTAACCGGATGGAAGTAACAAGAAAAGTATGTGAATTTTAGAACACTATCTACCTATCAGCATACAGCTCGTGATAAAAAAAAAATGTCGCGGTACAACTTGAAACACAATGGCTTAATAACGATTTTTTTCTACTAATAATACCATTTATGTATAACTATATAAATATGTAACATAAATATATTTTTCGTCACATTAAATGTACACATAGTTTTAGACGTGATCGTCAAGTCACAAAGTCATATATATGTATACAATTTGGCATCTAATTTCATTGGATTAAGGTTAAGATATTGTTACATATTTATAGACTTGACTCGCATGCACTATAATCTTATCGCAAGAGTAGATTAAAGATTAATTTGAAATTGCATAATGTCGTCAAAGAAGTAGTTTAGTCAGAATTTTAGTTACAAAATAAACAGAGAATCATACTATGTTTGTGCGTGCTATTTCTCCAAAAGTAAGGGATGATTATAACTTTTTTAATTGAGAACAAACCAAAGATTATTACGAAAAAAAGTTCTGCAAAACGTCATTTATTCAACTAATATTTTAGATAAACAAGTTCCTAAGTATAATTGTTTGTTATATTCATTATTATATATAGTATACACTCGTATACAGTAGAAGTATATACTCTTAAATCGTAGGTTTTATAAAAAATTAGGAATATTCGTATTTCAATTCAAATGAGCTCCGAATTGCCGCTACTCGGTATTATAATTTCCATTATTTAGTTTACAAGATGACAATAAATTATTTGAGTGGGAGAATATATTTATCGTCTCATTCTACGTTTGAAAATAACAAACTACTTTGAACCAAAAATAAACTACTCCGACTATCAATGCCGACATCATTACTAAATAAAAATCCCCTGGTTTGAGTGAGCCGCATTCGGTACATTTAAACTATACTATATGTTTTAGAAACATTTTCCTAACTAGTGCGTAAAAAGTGCACTTTTCGCACGCTTCGCGTGCGTAAATTACACTTTTTAAGGCACTTGCTATGAAAAATTAGGTTCGATACTCGTGTAAAAACTTCTTCAAGACTCGGGTCATTGTCACCCTCGTTTCACTCGGGCTCCAACGTTCACCCTCGTCGAAAAAAAATTTTTTTTCACTAGTATCGAAATGTACTATTTTTTTTACGTATTACGGAAACTTGTCTGGTGTGTTCAGGAATCTGCTTAAACAACACTACTTGTCTTTCCCTTAATCCATTGTTATTGCTGATCATATTTATAATTTAGTTATTTTTTTATCTAGGTTTATATATCTATCGAATATTGTATGTGTGTACGTTTATTTATTACTATTATTATTTCTTTTTTTTTGTTTTATACTTTCACTGTTACCGTTAGTCAACGCCTACTCATTCGTTGATTCTTGACTTCATCTCCGCTATCCCAAGGTTGTCTGGAAGAAATCGCTCTATATCGATAAGACCGCCTGTTGTTTGCCTGTATTATCAACCTGTATTGTATTTTTGTTTTCCTTTTTTATCATGGTGTGCAATATAGAATATTTGAATTGTATTGTACGGGTCTAATATATATCCCGGTCATTTGGTCGGCTTGCACGGAAATAAATCCAACACGTAGAGCTCTGGAGAATTTGCTATTGATATTACAACTAACAACTTCCACTGAACTAATTTGAAATAAATTTGTGTTAATGACTTACATGGGGCGGCCATTACCAATTTTTTTTGGCAATCAAACCAGGCAATCATTACAGCGGCCAGCAAATAACAAGAAGTATTATTTTTAAACGGTGAATGTGATCGTTATCAGAGTTTTCTCAATAACATTCTAAATTCTATTTACTACAGAGTTTCTTGACCAAATTCCCACCCACACCCGATTTTCTCCAAAATAATCCAGTTGTAAACCCGCCTGTCTACCAACCGTACGTTCCCACCATTCTGCCAACTGGCACAAATACTGTTTATTTACAGAACTTTCAATGTCCTTCGTAGAATGGTATAATCCGAACAAAGTAACAAGTTGCACTATTTATAAAGTTTTATAGAGACGATGGGATATAGAATTTAGTTGTGTTAAATGAAAACTCGGACCGACGGTGTTGTAGAAGTGTTCTGTGTTTTTGTTTTTGTGATATCCGTGTGGTTTGATGTCGATAACTCAAAGTTTATTAGCAAGATACAGAAATATGTAAGCATTACCATATAATTGAATAATTTAGAAATTAAATAACCATGTTTTGCTATTCATCACATGAAATCTTTCCTTGGTCTTACTCACTCACTAAGGGCCAGTGAGCCTACCGCAAAAATCAAAGTTCGAACATTTCGGACATCTTTCTCTTTCACTACGACTCCAATGCTAGATGAAATGATATTTATTTACAAAAATTACAATCGTATTATATAATCGTAATATATACAGTATAAAACCTAAAAAAGGCTCTTGAGGCATTGTACCAAGGATAAGTCCATAAGGCACAATATGCCGGATGAATAGAAAATAAAACGCCACGTCAGGTGCGTTAGGGGAATACAACTCAATTCCCCGTTAAAATTGTAAAATCATATCCATGTTACGATTTGTTGAGAGTATCAGCGTCAATTGTACATACAGCATCACATCGGGTGTTCCCTGTAACAAGAGCAATGTATTAAAAAAAAATGTATTTAATCGTTAGCATAAAAAAAATTGACAGTAGCAGGGTAGATGTCTCTTTCTAAGTATTCAGAGATACTTGTGATAAGAGATGAAGAGAAAGGAATAATGTTAGGTATCGTTTCTAAACCACAAACGAAACAAAATTTTGCTCAATGACTTTGAAAATAACTTATAGGTTACTAAATAATTATGAATATTTTTTTTTCAAGCAAGCAATGTACTGTGAAAACTTTACAAGTTTGTAATCCGACAGTAAACGTCAACTAAACTATTGGATGCTGTTCATTAAAAATACTATTTAGTTCGAAAAAATCACAAGTACGTAATAAATTACACATTTTTTTAAAGATGTAGAACAAATACATACCTAAAGTTATTGATTTTATTATAGGAAGCACCCGGTATATAACAGTCATTTGCCAAATATAACGTAACAAATCCTTATTGCTATGCAAATAAAGATGTGTACCTGCCGATATATTTGGCTTTGGTTGCTACTAACTACAATTACGTAAACTTAACAGTATGAAACCACGAATCACATATTATACTTGTGTCTGGCATCCCATATATTTTTTATAAATTGAGATAATCGACTAAATTCTCTTTCAGTAGTAGTAGTAGTAGTTATTTAATGTGCAGTGATACTCGTATTTATGCCTTTTTAGGGTTCCGTAGTCAACTAGGAACCCTTATAGTTTCGCCATGTCTGTCCGTCCGTCCGCGGATAATCTCAGTGACCGTTAGCACTACAAAGCTGAAATTTGGTAGTAATATGTATATCAATCACGCCGACAAAGTGCAAAAATAAAAAGTGGAAAAAAATGTTTTCTTAGGGTACCCCCCCTATACGTAAAGTGGGGAGTGATTTTTTTTTTCATTCTAATCCTAACGTGTGATATATTGTTGGGTAGGTATTTAAATATAAATAGGGGTTTATTAACACAATTTTTTGATAATGTCAATATTTTCGGAAATAATCTCTCCAGAAGTAAAAAAAAAGTGTGTCCCCCCCCCTCTAACTTTTGAACCACAAATTTCAAATATATGAAAAAAATCTCAAAAGTAGAACTTTACATAAACTTTCTAGGAAAATTATTTTGAACTTGATAGGTTCAATAAATAGTTTTTGAAAAAAATCTATATATATAAAAATGAACCCCTATTTCTCTTGGTCACGCTATAAATTGCGAACGGCTTTACCGATTTGGCTAATTTTGGTCTTGAAATATTTGTAGTAGCTCAGGGAAGGTTTAAACGGTGAGAAAGTATGAAAAAAGATCGAGTAATATACTAAAAAACGAAAATATTGTTCCCCCATACAAACTTATCAACTCGAAAAAACTGTAAGCGCCGCAGGATTTCATACATCTTACGCGTTTTTGGTAAAATGGTCTCTGCTTTCACTCGAGAAAGATGGAAACGTCGCAGGATTGCATGTATCTTAGGCTTTTTTGCGAGCAAAATAGGTACTTTATATTATTCCAGCACTAAAGTCGTTAAGGCGATAGTTTCTTACAAATTGTTAATAAATTAGCCCTTATAAAGATATGGCTGTCAAAATCTCTATTGAATGACAAGACACACTTCTTCACTTCAGGCCCGGTACCGCGAAGATCGAAGTTCGTATATGTCGAGCATTTCTCTTTTACTCCAATTAAGGCGTTAAGAGTGACAGAGACAATCGCCCGAAATTTACGAATACCGTTATTCGCGGTAGCGCCGCCGTTTTATGTATAATTTCGCGTTTAGTTTTAACCGTAAATAAGAATCTGCACTAATATTCATTGCCCAATGCGACCGTCCCCTCCGTTGTCTTACTACTTCAGATGGGTACTGAGTGTGAGTGAAGTAGTAAGACAAATACGAACATTTCCGAGAAAATACGATAGGAAAGGATTATTCACTACATCTGAGCCCCGAGTGTATGTTTTTAACGTAACGAAACGTCACCATCGCGTTAGTTACCCATATTATATCAGTATCACTTACGCATTCGAGACATTTTTTACGTCAAAAGAAACTTACACTAGAGCCTCTATACCTTAAGCTCGCGCGCATAGTTTACTTAATTTGCCGATAGATGTCGCTGTAGGTGGAACGCTCATACCCTACATGGCGGTTTTAAGATTATTTCTGAATAATGGGGTCGGAGCATACATGCCCATACATTAGGTTGAAACTGACTGACTGACTTCAAATGACGCTGGCTGGTTATCACCCCATGTTACAACCCTTTCTTACTACTCGTGGTGGGACTGAAATTGACAACATTTTCGAATTTTCCATGTATAGGTAGTTGGGATCTATAACTCTTTCTTTAGTTGTCTTTAGGGTTCTGTACTTAATATTAATATGTCAACAACAATGTATCTAATAGCTCATTATTAACTCTTAAGTGGGAACACTTACTGTGACGGACGAAAAACTACGGAACTGAGCGTGGCCCGACACGCTCTAGGCCGGTTTTTATGTAGTTTAATATGCTAACTATAGGTATAGTATTAAGGTTTTTTTTATTAAGCACATGTTTCAGGCTCTCATGACATGTTTCAGAGAGATTAGAGGAGCAATTTGGGCACTCGAATTCAAACAACTTTGTGGACGAATCTCATACAAAAATATCTCATAATTATTTTAGCACACAATGCACAGTTTCTATACCCACGATTAGGTATTAACCTTTAGACCACTTTTCCTCTACCGTCAAAATGTGACGTGTACGCCAACGTATCGACTAGTGAAGAACAAATATAAACCTTATCTGTCATCAGGACAATTGTTTTGACAGCGTCCGCCATTGCCACTTTAGGGCTGACTGGCGTGGCAAGCACGACAAGGCACGGCCAATTTAGTTGTTCTTGGACTTAATTTATATCATTCATGTTTATATAATACCATGTCTTCGTGTCTGACATAGTTTAAAATGTCACAATTCGATTATTCGACTCTCAAAAAATCTACATTTTCAAACACGTATACGTTTCTAGCATTGACAGTCACTCCAAAGTCGCCACACCAATACGTCCAAATGGCGTGGCGTGATGGATTTCAATCCAATTCCACGCTCAGGATGCCGTCCAAAAATCTTATACGTTTTTAACACTCACGGACGGATTTTGGAATACAGCCACTCCATTTGGACTGTTGTAAGCATCGTCAGTAGCCACCTTAAGAGTACGTAATGGGTTCATTCGTAGTAATTTTTACCATTTATATTATTTATCAGCCACGGAAGTCCCAGTAATTTTGTTAATATAAAGTTTATATTTAAGTTTATATTCAATATTATAAATGTATTTTTTTTTGTGTCTTTTCCATACAAGGAACAGTGATATTCCGGACATTTGGAATGCGTACGCGGAGCCGGATCGATCCAAAACGCAGAGGCCCTTTCGACAAGTTAATGAAATGTAAGGGGTACACTAAACGGATGTTGCCCCTGTCCGTTTTGTCCTGATTTTTTCTATTATTAAATATTACGATCAATTATGCTCGTGATACAAACGTGAAATAACGAGGCTAGAAGTATAAATCTGGAAAAACCCTTTTTTTTTCGTTTTTTTTTTTTGATAGATTCAACTGTCATGATAAAGTTGGCTGGCACCGAGGCCACGGTTCCGCTCATTAGTGACATGGTGACATTGTGGCAGCCATGACAGCTAGTGACGGTCATTGTCAATGCGCGCGCGTCGGAAATAGATCGCGCTCGCTACTCGATTACTGTGGGAAATCGGTGATTGGACAAGGTCTTTAGACACAAGATCAACCAATTTTACAGTACAGTCGCCATCAGATTCGGAGCTGCCAAGGTGGTCTTAAAAATCTGGCATATATAAAACTAGCGACCCGCCCCGGCTTCACATTGGGTGTAATGCTGATATTAGTTTTTCTCCACTATTTAATGGATGTTATTATACATACAAACCTTCCTCTTCAATCACTCTATCTATTTAAAAAAACCGCATCAAAATCCGTTGCGTAGTTTTAAAGATTTAAGCATACATAGGGATATAGGGACAGAGAAAGCGACTTTGTTTTATACTATGTAGTGATGACAAAGTAATAAAGTGCATAAGTCAGATATTTTTGGTTGTGACTGTACTAAATGGGTTTTCTACACGAGTCCTATTTTCACTGCAATATGTGACCATCAACTATTGGTGTCTTTCTCTAACATGCGAGTACGAGAGGGACACCAATAGTCACACACGCCACAAGTTGCATTGAAATTATGGCCCCATGAGAAGCCTCTTAACACTTTGGTGGACAGTACGCCTATAGGCGCCGCGTATGTCTTTGTTTCCTATGGCCTATGACAGATACCGTCATTTACTGTCCACCAACGTGTTAAGATATTTCATTGTTATGCACAGTATTTTTTTTATTTACATTTCGCGTTACATCTTTGTAAAAATTACATTAAATTGGCAGCCATTCGATGCAACTAAACTGTCTGTAAACACATTATGCACTCGCTAATTCACTTGTCACGGAAACTCATCCTTAAATAAAATAACAGCACACTTGCCAGAGACAATATTATCATTATTCTTCATGAACAAGGTGATATGCAACAAGGTTGTCTATGGCCTCGTAAGTTTAAATTGATTTATAGTTAAAACCAATCTTATTACACAGTGCACTGGGTTGAATTTGAGTCGAAAAATAATTAAACAAAAGAAATGCTACTGTTTTTCCTTTTATAAAAGTTTAGAATTCATTGAAAGGGTGTGTACATTATAATGTACACTGGGTCTTACGAGGATAGAACCGCAAATTTGCTTCGTGTGTGCCTGAAACTATGGCTTAATATGGCAAAAACATGTAGCCCTTTTACGCATAAAGTCTATATTTTTAAAGGTGAGTATGGTTGTGTTAGTGTCACTTTCTTTTACCATATTGAGAAACGAGATGCGAATGCTAAACGAATGTTTGATCAAATCCCGGTAGGACAGAAATACATCTACACTACACGCCAAATAGTATGGCGGTATTAGCCAAGGCAGTAATTGAAACAACTACAGCGGAAACTATTTAGCGGTCTTACAGAACAAAATACATGATGGGAGTGAGATGCTAATATTTACCGCATACCATGTATAAGTATGCACAGAAGCTGAATTTTCTAGTTTTAGTAAATAGTAGTACTTAGATGTGAAGAAGAGTAATGAATAGGTCGGTTACTAACCACAGTTAACTGACAGGAGTCGAAGTTAACCACTTATTGATTTCATGAAGGACGTGGCTTATCGATCCAAGGGCCAATTACCATTTGCTACTAATAAATTGCTAGAGACAAAAAAAGTGATTTGAAATAGCAATAAGAATATTTATTGACAATATATATATGTTCTCCTGGCCGTTTTCGGCCACGGCGACTTCTTCAGCTCCTTCGTTGGCGTTCGTGGGCTCTCGTGTGGCTAACGTAGCCGACCTTGTTATTGAAGACCCGTGAGCACAACGGGCATGAGAGAACACCATCGACATAATCATAGCTGATTGGTGGTCGGGCTTTCAGCTCTTCCCTCTTGTCATCTAGCTCAGTGCGACGATGGGATTCAAAATTGGCAGTGCGCTCCTTAACCAAAGATCTCCACCCAGGGCGGTTGGTGGCCTGCATCTGCCATTGTAGTGGCTCAATGTCGCAGTTCTTCATGTGGCGCATCCTTGTACCTGAGGAGTTGCCGGCCTTGCTTTCGCTTTATTGTGTATTATTTATTGACAACAATTACAATAACATTGTAAATCTAAATAAATCATTATAGGTATTAAACCTAAAAAAGGCCCAAGAGGCATTGTACTAAGGATGCTGGCGGCATTTCCTCGTTATAGCACGTTGCAGCCGCCAGCTTTTCAGTCAGCAGTCACATCGATCAGACGCTTCGCGATTTCTGCAAAACTAGAGTAGGTAACATAGCAAACGTAACCAACTAGATAGGCCTGACACCGTAGGTACCTAGTCACTTTTGACTCTTATAAAAATATTTGTACTAACAATGTCCAAGATATACTGCCAAAAATGCAAAGATGCAGATGAAAATCAACCCGCATGCGCTGTGCTATGTAGCTCACGAGCTAAGGAAAACAAGGTACCTACTAATTTTACCTTGAACATCAGAGCTCTGAGTGTAAGTTTTTAACGTAACTTTACGTCACGAACGCGTTTGCTTTTCCCATATAAATAACATTATCACTTACGCGTTCGTAAACGTTTTTTTACGTCAACAGAAACTTACAATAGAGCTTAACTAGTAGGGAAACGGCGAGATAAAACTGAGCCTAGTTGCCAGTCGCTTTGGAGCTTTAGAGTTTTTAGAACTTCATCTTTATTCTTAATTATTTTGTGCAGATTACCTTGTTAAAATGTTCATTTAATTCTGAACTTAAAACTCTTCTCAAATCTCTTTGCTTTACCGATAGGTAGACTGGTATATAAGGCTTCGTCTTATGGCATGCCATTTGTATTTTTATCTGTTTAAATGAATATGTAATTGCCATCGTTGTACAGAGACACAACGAGTCAGTCTCATTAAATGCCTGGTGTTGCGGGTGCCCATGGGCGACGGTAATTGCTTAACACCAGGCAATCCGTCTGCTCGTTTGCCGCCTATGAAAAATAAATAAATAAATATGGAGATGGAACAATAACTACCATTTCATATTTATAACACACATACTTAATCTGGAAATATAGAATCGGCCCAATCATACAATTCAGTTGCTTTTAAAGAGCAAGGACGGTCACCATTAGATATATCGGAACGGGGTATGGTCACAAATATCTGAACAAAAAACTAACACAAGATTCGTTTTTATTAAAAGAGTATTTAGGAGTTTCTTCAAATTGTCGCGTTTTTTTTCAAATATGTGTTTTTGTATTAACCTCGATGTTATATTGAACGTATTACCACAAGTGGCATTCTCTATTCACAGGCTCCCATCGACAAGCCAATAGTGTGGGTGCTCGGAGGCCCGGGCTCCGGCAAGGGCACGCAATGCGACAAGATCATAGCCAAGTATGGCTTCACCCATCTGTCATCCGGAGATCTCCTGCGAGCGGAGGTCAAGAGCGGCTCAGAGAGGGGGAAGAGTCTCACAGCTATCATGGAGCGAGGTAATCAGGGTACTCTGCCTTCGGCTTTTACCAGTCAGTTCCGTTGACTGGCTTGGGTCGCTGAGTCTTTTTTTTATGACAAAGGTGGCAAACGAGCAGACGGATTGCCTGATGGTAAGCAATTACTGTCGCCCATGAGCACCCGCAACACCATGGGAGTAAAGAGGAGGTACTTCCCCAGTTGGGCTTCTCCAGACTCAAGTGTGATGGTACTTCGCTGTGCCCTCTCATTGCTGGACGTAGTTTAAGGACCTACCCGGGTCCACTGTGACGAGACGATCGCTTCATGTGTCGGGGTATGGGAGCCAATGTATAGCAGTGATGTCAAGCAAGGCGGAATGTTGTGCTTAAGTACATTTGATGAACAACAATATACTAAAAGCCAATTCTTTATCAACCATTTACTTTATAGCATTCATGAGCAAGAATTTTGTCAGCGACGAATATGAAGGGAGTTCCCGATACCCAACATGTATAATATACACGTAAATATAATTTATGGATTATCTCCTGATCATTGTGATTGCTTCAAAAAGGCAAATCCAGTTTCTTAACCCAAGAACTAAGGCATGCATACGTCATAAAATAATATAAAAAGATTTTGTTTCAAATGATTATTTCACTCATTTCAGGTGAGCTGGTTCCCAATGAGCTGGTTCTGGAGTTGCTAAAGGACGCTATTGAAGCCAAAATCGCGGAGTCCAAGGGCTTCCTCATCGACGGCTATCCTCGCGAGAAGAGCCAGGGCGAAGCTTTCGAGAAGACAATTGCGCCTTGCACGGTTAGTCTCATCGTCACCTTATCAGCCGAAAGACATCCACTGCTGGACACAGACCTCCACAGTGAACGGATTTGCGCCCCCCAATTCCCGCGAATCCCCAGGTCGTCGGTCCGCCTAGTGGGGGATCTGTCCATGCCGCCATATTTACGCCCCAATGGCCATCGGTTCTGCAATGTGCACGGTTAGTAGTTACGTTTATATAATTTTATTAGCGTCGGAAGATCAGCGCCGGCAGCACGCTAGCAATATACTGAGATGGGGCAATTTCGTGGCACTTCTTGTAATTTTTTTTTTAATTATTATTATTATTTTTTTATTAGGTACAGTAATAACAATATTCTTTATAATATTGCCCCACAAAACTGCATAAACAGTTTGACTGTGGGATCCTCAGTCTCTTAAGTATACATTTTTATATGTATTAATACAAATTAATAATTGTTAAATTAACAAAGTTATAATGGTAAGTCCATGTAATACTTTTTCAACAATCTCTTTAAAAAGTTTTTATTTTTTTCGCATCTGATAGCTTCCGGCAAACTATTGAGTAGGTAAGGGATACGTTTCTTGCGTGTTCTGTCTCCGTTGTTTTATGATATTATGATCGTCTGTTTTATGTACATAGTATACAAAAAAGGAAAAAAGTATTTATTCTATTCTACTCTACCTCTATATATATATTAGACTTACCTGGTTGAACGAGTATTAAAATGAATAAATGGAATTCACACACAACCGAAGTCGACCTTTTTGAGTCCATAATAGACAGTGGATACACAGCCAAAAGAATAACACCGTTACTTTTATTACAGCTTGACCAAGGCCACCCTGACTGCATTAGTTCCTGAGGCACTCTTGTTGAACCTCCTCTATTGCCTTGCCGGCCTTGAAGCCTGCCTTTAAGCGTTACTTCCGAACGCTTTTCCTTTGATTTGCTATCTAGGCATTTCTACCAGAGTTTCTCACCTCTATCGAGCCCGGTACATTGCTTAATTCAGCATTTACATTTTTTCGCTCTGAGCGATTCCCATACCAATAAACACTTGTACACTTGAATCCAACTGCTTGGACCTAGGAGGAATAATGACTGGAGAACGTATCCGCGAGCGCCTGTAGGGACAATGATATTTTGGCTTTTGCAGCCCAATATGTAACAATTCACTATAGTTTTGCTTTACAGGTCACTCTTTATGGCAAAAATATTAGCTAAGCGTAACTTCGGTTGAAAACACAAGAAAACTTCAATTGTATTTGTTTGTATCCCTCCAACTTTGACAGTTCTGAAACGTTCAGTTTGAAGGGGAACAAAAATACCTATGTGAAACTATGACAAGGACGGACGAAAATAGCGCCGTCTCTGCCATACTTATGGAAAGTTACATAAGACCATCCCTTTCAATCATGGTATTAGCACGCCATGTCTACTTCAATGGTATTTCTATGGCTTGGAATGACTCAAAAATGAACCTGTTGTTTTTGTCTTCTAGGTTATCCTCTACTTCGAAGCCACAGCTGAGACACTCACGAAGCGGCTCCTCGGCCGCGCTGCCAGCTCAGGCCGAGCTGACGACAATGAAGACACCATTAAACTCAGGTTGAAGACCTTCGTTGATAACAACGAACTGGTGCTTGCGCAATATCCCGACAAGCTTAAAAGGGTATGGAATTCTTTCTTTTGTATTTTATTTACACTACTTTTTACGCTGGGTTATACGCGGATGGCCTAGAACGCAAAATGACTAGTGTAATATTTTGTCTATATCGCAAAAGGTCTACATCGTAAACGTTCTAGAACGCAAAATGCCTACATCACTTTCGTCTCTTTATTTTTAAGTTAGCGATGTCGACGGAGGCTCCTATTCTGTACCGTATGGCCTTTGGCCATTTGAAGAAAACTAATGAACCTAACCTACCTAGTGTGATATAAATAAGTGGTCACTTTGCGTTCTAGATCATTTGCGATGAAGTCCGTTTGCGATGTAGGCAAAATATTACACTAGTCATTTTGCGTTCTAGGCTTTCCGGGAATAATACTTTACGCTTAATATCCTGGAGTTTTAGCCAAGACCCCAAACGATTGTAGAAATATCAAAACGAGAAAAAAATGTTATGAAGTAATAGAGCGATCGACAAGCCAAGTGTTCTTTTCCATCCTATTTATTTTTTATTTTTCTGATTGGCATATTGGTTTTTTTCTTCTTGTTATGTCTTGTAAAGTTGGTTGGTACCAGTTTTCACCAACTAGCAGTCGCCACAATACTAACACCATGGTTAAAGTAATATAACACAAGTACCCATCATGGTCACATTCACAATTTTTTCAGTGAACTCATTTTTGCAGTCAGTCAGAAGTGACTTAAAAGCACAAGTGTTCTAGTTATCAGTCACGACTTGTATTTACTTTACATATACTATGATTTAATACTAGTAATTTGCTTTATTTATAAACATATCGTACAAAAATTCTAATATATGTTAATTGAAAATACTAAGATTTTTTTGTAAGGATATGGCTTTTGCTACCAGGGCACTTTGCCAATGTTAAGTGGTTTAGGTTTACCTGAGGAGTGCACCTAACAAATACTAAGTTAAATAATTATATTCTCAACTGACAGGAAATAACAATGGTAATAAATGTCAAACAAATTATTTTTTATTATGCAGAAACAGTGTGCAGAAACGTCTGCTAGCGAATATCTTCGATATTTAAACACACGTCACCCATGATGACGTATACCATGAAGGATAAGATAGAGAATTTTGACAGGTCTAAGCGGTACTCGGATAGCACAATTGGGAGTGCACTGGGCTAGTGATCCAGTGGTTGTGGGTTCAAGTCCCGCTTCGAGTCAAATTTTCTATTTTTCTTTCGATTTAAAAATATCGAAAATGTCAAACAAGTTATAAAGAAAATCAGTTTACAGTGATTTTTTTTTATTGCAGATAGACGCCGAGAGAAGCGTTGACGACATCTTCGCGGAAGTCACCAGCATCTTGGACTCCATCGTGAAGGCCTAACGCCCCCAACTCGCTTTGTACATACTCGCCCTTATTTATAAATATTTGTTGAGCAATATATATGTTTTTATTCTGTTACTCGTTTTTTTATTGTTGTGTTTACATACAATTTAACGACACATGAATATTTCAATGAATTTTTATAATTTTTATTTTATTGGTATTAAGGATAATGATGGTAATCTCGCTAATAAATCTCCTAAATCCGAGATAATACATCCTTTACAAGAATAAAATGGAGTTTATCATTGAATCCTTGATATAACACGTGTAATGGGGCCCAGATTTAGTAGTTCTTAATAATTTATTTTTATTTTTGTAAGTTAGGTTAGGTTAGTAATTTAATTTTAACTAGTTTATTTGTGTTATAATCTTATTTCAGAATT
Organism: Grapholita molesta; assembly: GCA_022674325.2. Classification (NCBI taxonomy): domain Eukaryota; kingdom Metazoa; phylum Arthropoda; class Insecta; order Lepidoptera; family Tortricidae; genus Grapholita; species Grapholita molesta. The sequence goes on along the minus strand of CP053124.2, from coordinate 2,938,383 downwards.
AAATTAAAATAACAATATTACTTTTACTAATAGGCCGTTGTGCAAAGCATGTCTAAAGAATCAGTTTGACGACAGATTTGGCCTAGTGGGTAGTGACCCTGCTTATGAAGCCGACGGTCCTGGGTTCAAATCCCAGTACTCTTACTGGGATTTGAACAATCTTCATTTATTTGTGTGATCAGCACAAACACATGGGTGTTTTGTATATGTATATTTTATATATAGTTGGCCAAGTACTCATAATGCAAGCCTGCTTGAGCTTACCGTGGGACTCAGTCAATTTTTGTAAAGATGGCCTGTAATATTTATTTATAAACAAAGAAATATGACTCAAGGTATATAGAACATTTGAACTCTGTCAAAACATTTTTATAAAACCTTTTTAAGACTTTTAAGCAGACACTTGATTTTAAAGTAAGTTACAAAGGTTTGACGCAAGTAGATCTGAGTTGACATCTATAAAAATATCCACATCACATCCACATGTCAAAACCAAATTGAAAAAAAAAAAGCATTAAAATGTCTTCCAAGAAGCGCCTAAATGAACCTAAGCCGGAAAAAATAACCAACGTGGAACCACCTGGTTGCAACATTTTCTGCCACGTAGCCACCCATCTACATGAGGTAGGTACTATACTAGTTAGACCAGTCTGTCGGAAAATTCGTAATAAAAATATGCCTACGGTAGAGAAGAAGAAAGTGGCAGTGGTCTTGAGCATAATCTAACTGCCTCTCGTTTGCTCACTCGTTTATGCTCATCGTTCCGTTCCACCACCGGACGTCCAGGCGAGGGGAGCCGTTTCATCCTTACGTTGTGAATATTTCATTCATTCGCACGAAGCGGTTCGCTTCTACCTTCCTAATGAGGACTGCTAGGGATTGGAATTCACTCCCTTCGTTTGTATTCCCGGAAACATAATTTAGGTCTCTTCAAGGCAAGAGTGAATAGGCTGTACTGAACCAGCGTGCTACACCCTCGACCTCGTTGACGCTTACCATCAGGTGCGATTGAGGACAAACGCTGGTCAGTCTTTTTTTTTTAAAGTCGAGAAATTGTTGTCAATTTTCGATTTATAATACGTGAGTTACCCGCTTCTATAGATTTAATATGGTTGAAATTTAAGATATCTTTGTGTTTAAAATTGTCTTGATTCTGTTTCAAATAAACTAAAAAAGTAATACACCATGCTTCTGAATTTATTACAACATTCGAAATTTTATTTCTTCTTTTCCTCGATTTTCAAGCTATGACTCGCGCGGTAATATACAATCGAGGAAATTGAACGGTGATGGTCCAAGTAAACTTGGATTTAAAATCTTTATCATAATCATTTCAGTCGAAGGATGGCTACTGCTGGGTATAGGCCTAAAATTATTATGCTAAGAATACTTATTCAATGTAATGAACCATAAACATTTGCATCACTTGATAGCCTCCCATGAACAAGCCGATAGTGTGGATCCTTGGCGGCCCAGGAGTGGGCAAGGGCGCGCAGTGCCATAAGATCGTGAACAAGTATGGCTTCACCCATCTGTCCACGGGAGATCTACTCCGGAACGAGGTGAAGAGGGGCACGGAGCTTGGGAAGTTAATCGCCGGCTATTTAGCGAGGGGTGAGTGTAGAAATATGTCATTTTAATACAGAAGGTAGAAAATTATTGTAGATCCCTTAATTTGGCAGAAAATGGCCAAGGTTGTGGGTTCTAGCCTCCAGGATCCTCGATAGCCCACATGATTCCGTCCAAGAAAAAAATACAAAAAGTAATTGGTCTTAGGTTATGTTCGTCAGGGCGAACATTATACGATTAAGGAATATTGACTATACTATGCATTAAAAGGTGAAAAACAAATGAATGATCATGTCTATATGTATCGAGAGTTGGCACGAATGGAATGAATGACTGAATGAAAATATCTATATGTGTGTCACATTAACCAATAAAATAGTGGCTCGATTGTATACCGATACAAGTGTCACTCATACAATGAAAGTTTCGTGCAATCCATTCGTGCCAACTCTCGTGAATCCACCTGTATAATCGTGCAGTGATGGAACTTACGTCAAAATTTAAATATAGAATGCCGATATTCGTGTACTGACACGTTACTACATTAGGCCAGGTGCTTTAGTTAAGATTTTCACCTATATATTTCCAAATTGGTATTTGAAATTGTTACCTACATTAAATTTTTCGGTTACTATTTTGTAATTGTATTCATGCGACAGATTGTCAAGAATTTCCGCCAGCGGTCAGAGGCTCTAGTGTAAGTTTCTTTTGACGTAAAAAAACGTTTACGAACGCGTAAGTGATAATGTTATTTATATGGGAAACGCAAACGCGTTCGTGACGTAAAGTTACGTTTAAAATTTACACTCAGGGCTCTGTGCGTTTTTCCTGAAACTTCCTGCCTAGCACAGCAAAACTTTGGAATGAATGGTCGTTTGCAGTATTTCCGGACCGATATGACTTCCAAACCTTCAAGAATAGAGCGTTTTTTAAAGGTCGGCAACATACTTGTGACTCCTCTGGTGTTGCGAGTCTCCATGAGCGGCGGTAGTTGCTTATTACCATCAGGCAATCCATCTGCTCGTTTGTCTCCTATATCATAAAAAAATGCACTATGACATAATTTAAGAAAAGTTTTAAATTGTCCGCCATTTCGGATCTAAGTTTACTGTTCTTTCAGGCGAACTGGCCCCTAACGATGTGGTACTGCACTTGCTCAAAGAGGCTATCGAGAAACATAACGCGCACTCCAAAGGGTTTCTTATCGACGGGTACCCACGGGAGAGAAGACAAGGCGAAGACTTTGAAAAGGCCATAGCTATGCCTGATGTGAGTAATTCAGTTAAAGGATTTCTGGCAACGTCACCGAACAATCGTAGCACAAGAAAATGGTCACGTTGAAAGGGTTACCTTAATGCTTTAGAAGCAATGGGAAAATGGAATAACCATTGCCTTTCCATAGACTCGCTCTTATTATTATTTTATTATTATTTGCTGTTTTTTGGGCTATTGACTGCGCCGCTGCGACCAGTTATGATCTATTGTGGCAGCCCTTTTTATAACTCATTACTGATTCCCGTTGAGTCCAGAAAGCTCCAGATTCTTTAAGCTGTAATGTTGTGTACCTCATAAGGTTTCAGTACCTGCCTGCCAAGGTGGATACTTATTTTTTGCATTAGTGGTCCGCAGGAGCAGAGGATGTGCATTGCAGTTTCCTCTGATTCCTGGCAAAACCTGCATGTTGCATCTTGTTTCTTACCCATTAGAAAAATATGTTTGTTTAGCTTGCAGTACTTATAAATAAAATTACTTTGAACTTTGCGGAATATTGGCGTGCTGTGATGTGTGCCCCACAGCCACAGTGAGGATCGTCTCTTCAGTATAAAATTGCTAAATTAAATTATACACATCTTCCAACCCCCCTTAAAGGCCGGCAACACGCTTGTGACTCCTGTGGTCTTGCAGGTGCCCATGGGCGACAGTAATTGTTTACCATCAGGCAATCCGTCTGCACGTTTGCCGCCTTTGTCATAAAAAAATTTTTTTGAAATGTTATCATTATTGTTGTAATTAAGGTTAATCAGCAGCAAAAGTGGCTAAGCGTTTGAAGTGTTCAAAAAGACCTACACGCGTTCTTATCCTCTTGACAATAGAGCTGTGTTGACCTCAATTTGAACACCTCAACCGCTTAGCCACTACTGCTGACTGTATATGATTATCTTCCCAGACAATTATCTACTTCGAGGCGTCAGAAGATACGCTGAGAAAACGCATAATGCACCGCGCCGCAAACGCAGCGGAGAAACGCATGGACGACACGGAGCAAGTCATCGCCCTGCGGATGAAGACGTTCATGGAGAACAATGACCTGGTGCTGTCGCAGTACCCGCACAAGTTCAGGACGGTAACTAGAATTAATATTATATCCATACTAATATACTAATTACTAATATTACAAATTACCTAATTGCTAATTTACTACACTAATATTACTAAATACCAATATATTACTAAAATCAGACAAAAGGGAGAGGATCCCCGCTTAGACTAGTTTCTGGGGCAAAAGTGTCACTTAAGACCATCGATGTATAATAAACGTAGATTCACAATCAGCCCCAAAAAATGGCTCTAAAAAACAACCGCTCGGACAACTTGGGCATTTAGTTAGTCTTCTATGAACCGCTGTCAGTGCAAAGTCAACAATGACTGAAAAGTTATTACTTTATCAATAGTGAAGTTTGATTCTTAATAATTAGGACACTGAGTTCTTTTTTGTTTGTTTATATTATATAAAAGAAGATTATAAATTAGCATTATTAGCATAAATTGGAACGTGATAGAAATGTCATATAGTGCCATATTTTTGTAAATAATTTGTTCGCGTGTATGAGTCTATTTCTTTATGTCAGTGCTTAAGACTAAGAAAAACTTAGCTAAAGCACCTGGCCCATGTAGTAGACAAACTTAGCTATAGCACCTGGCCTACCGCCTGTAGGCCTGTAGTACCTAGTAACATGTCTGTACACGCATGTCGGCGTTCCATATTCAAATTTTGACTTAAGTTCCATATTCATTCTCTGCAAGTCTGCACAACAGTGGCGGTGAGTCAAGTTTATTCGTAGGCAAGATGGAGCCACTATGTCTATCTTTTGTACATGAGCTTGTGGGATATATATAGAAGTAGAAACTCCACGATTAATCTTCAGAAACAATATATTTTTTACTTTAAAATATTCATTTACATGAAAATTATTTGCAAACATAAAAGTGACATTTTGACAATCAACATTATAAAAAACTGATCTACGTACATGCTAGCGAGAGGTTTTAATCTGGTAGAACGAGAGCCACCACATCAGCCCCCCTCCAGACCCTCAGGGTCGATACCAGTCGGGAAAATGTACATGTCGACCTGAACGTGTCCGACGCTCCGGAGCTTCACACTGCTGTACATCTTCCTCCAGCATGTGAGCCGGCTTAATGCGATCGATGGACACGTTGACATGTTTCCCTCGAATCTCCAGCTTAAAAACTTTTTCGCCTCTAGTGATCACTTTGTAGGGTCCCGTATATGGGGGTTGAAGAGACCTACGGACAGCATCTTGTCTCAAAAATACATGAGTTGCTGTACTGAGGTCTTTATGCACAAAAACCTTGGATGGACCATGGCGGACAACCGGAGATGGTTGTATGTCTTGAATATGCCTCTTTAGACGGCATACAAAATCGGTGTATCAACGACTCTTCTCGTGGCGAAGATTGGAAGAAATCACCGGGCAGGCGCAAAGGCTCGCCATAAACTAATTCAGCTGTAGATGCCGCTAAATCCTCCTTCCATGCCGTTCTGATTCCCAAAAGAACTAAAGGCAAGCGTTCTAACCAATCATTGCTACCATGACACATAATTGCGGCCTTCAACTGCCTATGAAACCTTTCCACTAATCCGTTTGATGCTGGATGATAGGCAGTAGTATGAACGACGTGAGCACCTGTCATGTTGGAGAGGCGACGGAATATATCAGAAACAAATTGTCGGCCTTGATCAGTAGTGATTCTGTCTGGACATCCGAATCTAGACACCCAACCGTTTACAAATGCTGCACTGACCGTATCAGCTTTAATGCCAGCAATCGGTATTACCTCGGGCCATCTAGTATATCTATCTACGGCGGTCAGGCAATACGTGTACCCACGGCAAAATGGTAATGGCCCAATCAGATCTATATGTACTTGTGAAAAACGACTAGATGGCAAGGAAAAATTATGTACAGGAGCGGTAACATGCTTGCTGACCTTTGAGCGTTGACAATTCAAGCAAGCTTTTGTCCACTCACGACAATTTTTCCGCACTCCGGGCCAAACAAACCTTTGGGTCACTAATCTAGTCGTTGCCTTAGCGCCTGGATGACTGAGGCCATGGAGCAAATCAAATACCTGACGACGATACTCAGGAGTCACGTAAGGTCGCGGAGTGGTCATGGACACATCGCAAAACAATTCCGTTGTTGATCCAGGTAGCATTACCTTGGTTAGTCGAAGCGACGATTCTTTACAAAGATAATTCTGTAATTCGCGATCCTTATTTTGTGACGCTGCCAATGCGTCGTAATCTAATGCATTACTCGCTTCTACGGGACGGGATAGTGTATCGGCAACTTTATTATCGTCACACACTGGAACCCGCCCATACATTGCTGTGCTCAAAACCTAACTTTGCAATTGTGAGTAGTTTCTACTGAAATTGAAGTATATGTATAAACAGGGAAGTATTGCATCTCATTGCAGTATAATACCTTTATTATCAGTTGTCATTACGTAGTTGTATTAAGTCAAAGGTCTAAGATTTCATATGTCACGTTCAGTCGTAATTAGTATTGCTAAATAAATAGAGTTTTTTCCAGTAATTGCAGTGGGTATATCTCAAAATCCGCAATGTCTTATCTTGAGCAAGGTATGTCGATTACGTTTTACGTATTTTACGTTTTGAAAGCTCTTTTTTGTTTGTGCTATTTCGACAAATAGTAACTTATGTTGAAAATTTATAAAAATGGTCATAATTCCGATAATGGACAACATCTTTTGATATTTTTGAGGCATGATAGCTAAAAAAGTGGTCTTTATTATTGTTCTTTATTCAAAAGCAAAAGATGTTGTCCATTTTCCGAAAACGGACAAAATATTTTGCTCTGAATATTTCATCAGGCGTTTCACTTTAGCGAAAATGTAACTTTTTTAACACTAAATCAATGTTTTAAGTACGTAATATCTTATATTAAGGTTATTTCTATACATTTCGACGGTTTCAGGTGAAAAAAGCTATTCAATTTTACTTCAACGCTGACAATTGTGCAACACAATTTGGTAATACTAATAACGGCTAATGTAGCTCGATTTTTTTTTCAAAACTACGAAATAACAGCCGAAATTACTAAAATAGATTAAGAACTCATACTCGTACGTCGATTTTACATAATTTTACAAACGATTTCCAGAGGCTACAAGATCGATACGTGTAAATTCAAGACATACTGTCTAGAGAGGCAAAGTTATATGTAAATAGATCGTATATCCGTGGAGTCGCATGACACCTACTGTTCATAAAATCCTTATTCAGGGAGACGCAATAATATTTAAGCACCTGATCCCAATAGGCAATTTAAGTGAAGAGGCTCAGGAGGCGAGGAATAAGGATTTTAAAAACTATCGAGAGAGATTTAGTCGTAAAACTTCCAGAATCGACAACATGACAGATGTTTTCAATAGGCTCTTGGTTTCTTCTAATCCCATCATCACATGCATACGACCTCTGCCAATGATTAATATAAAAATATTTCACCCAGAAACTGTCGACATGTTTATCGAAGAATATGTACCGTCGTAATAGGATTTTTTTATTTTATTTATGTAAATATAATGAAAATAATAATTATTATAAGCACTACTTGAAATTACAAATGCAGAATAGTATTTTTTTTTGCTTAACCTTACTTATTGTAGTTTTGAGCACAGCAATGTATGGGCGGGTTCCAGTGTGCGTCACCAGAAATATGTCTGATATCCGTTGAAAATTGAGCTATAAAATCCAAATACCGAAACTGCCTAGGTGAACACTTATCAAGCGATTTTTTGAAGGCAAAAGTAATGGGCTTATGGTCAGTTAGTATGGTGAAAGTTCTAAGTTCTAACAAGTGTCGAAAATATTTAACACTTTCGTATATAGCCAACAATTCCCTATCGTATGGGCTGTATTTTCTCTGAGCAGGATTCAATTTCCTGGAGAAAAACCCAAGAGGTTCCCAGCTATTGCCAACACGTTGCTGAATAACTGCTCCAATGGCTATGTCCGATGCGTCAGTAACCAGAGCAATTTCAGCAATAGAACGTGGATGACAGAGAAGTGTCGCGTTGGCTAAGCTATTCTTGCAATTCGAAAATGCCTGTTCCAAGTTGGGACTCCAGGTTATATTATCCTTGTTACGAACCTTCGGACCAGCCAGTAAATGATTAAGTGAACTCTGCACCTGCGCTGCATGCGGTATAAACCTTCGGTAAAAATTTAGCATTCCCAAAAAACGTCTAAGTTCCTTAATAGTGCTTGGTTTGGGAAAATCTTGAAGGGCAGTAACTTTATCAGGTAGTGGTTTAATACCCGTCCTAGATACACGGTGTCCTAAAAACGTTACTTCTGCCTTACCAAAGTCGCATTTTGCCGTATTGACAAGAACACCGTGTTCTTTCAAGCGTTCGAAAACCAGCTTTAAGTGGCATTCATGCTCCGCCTCGTCTGTGGAAGCAATCAGGATGTCATCTATGTAGGCGAAACAGAACGGTAGGTTGCGCAGTATTTCATCAATGAATCTCTGAAAAGTTTGCGCAGCATTCCTTAAACCGAACCCCATGAAAGGGAATTCGAATAAACCGAATGGGGTAGTTATAGCTGTTTTATGTATATCTTCAGGGGCCACAGGAATCTGGTTGTATGCGCGAACGAGGTCTATAGTCGAAAAAATGCTGCAGCCTTGAAGGATATGAGTAAAATCACAAATATGCCTTACCGGATAACGGTCTGGTATGGTCCTGGCATTTATTGCACGGTAGTCGCCGCATGGTCTCCAACCACCGGTCTTCTTTGGAACCATGTGTAGCGGAGATGACCACGAGCTATCAGAACGGCGCGCAACACCTGTACGAACCATATCCTCAAACTCCCTTGTTGCTATCTTCAACCGATCCGAGTCGAGACGGCGCGGCCTGGAAAACACCGGTGGTCCAGGGGTAGTGTTGATGTAGTGAAGAGTTTTGTGCTTCACCTCACGCTCCGTAGGGTCGCCGGCAGGCCTAGTGATCTCAGGAAACTGTTGCAGCAACTGGTGAAAACGAGAAGAACCTGCAACAGCTTTAATATGGCAGATAGTGATGTCGCTAGACACCGGAAAAGCAGACGCGGTAAGTAGCGTAGTACTGTCAATTAATCGGTGATTTCTGGCGTCCACAAGCAAGCCGTAAAATGATAAAAAGTCTATGCCGATTATAGGTTTAGTGACATCGGCAATAACGAAGCGCCAATTAAAACTACGGCGTAATTTGAAATCGAGAATAAACTAATCCATCCGTAAGTTGCGATTATTGTACCATTCGCAGCAAACAACTCATAGTTTGTTTTGTGACGTTTTTCACTTCGTAAAAATTTAAGCGGATAAACACACAAATCAGAGCCAGTGTCTACTAAATACTGTACTTTACTGGAACTGTCCGTCACAAATAAGCGGCTCGGTTTCTCAGTACAGTCGCTCGCCGCAGATAGCGACTGTTTTAATGGTTTTTTGGATATGAGCATGGAGGTATACATTTGTGAGCTTTCTCTTCATATTGCTCGTGATACCAGCAGAATTGTTCGTCCTGAGCAGTGGCGCGACTGCCGCGGCTGCGAGAACGAAATCGGCGCTGGCCGCGCGACCTGGAGCGCGCCCTGCAGGTGCGACATTCTTGCGTTAATGCCATCACATCCAAACGTCGCGTCAATTCTTCTAGCTTGCGATCCAAATCTTTCATAGGCGCAGAACTTGATGTAGCTGCCTCCATCGAAGGGGGTGCAGAAGAAGCTGAGGCAACGTTTGATAGTCCGGAATGCGAAGGTATTTCCAAGATTTTATCAGCGAGTTGCGCTACGTCATCCAGTTTCATTCCGTCTTGAGTCGTGATAATAGCTTGCAGGTAGCCAGGTAAGCGATTTACCCAAATGGAACGGAGAAAATCATCTCTGACGTCGTCTCCAGCCAGACTACGAAGATGACGCAGGAACTGACTAGGTTTTCGATCTCCCAATTCTTTATTATTTAATAACTGGGTTCTGCGCTGGTGCTTGGATGCCGATAGACGATTTATTAGTTCTCGTTTTAATGTATCGTACTTGCCCTGGTCCGGGGGATGCGTAATAATATCTTCAACCTCTACGGCATACTTGTAGTCAAGAACGGAGATGACGTGGTAGAATTTGGTTGCATCCGCAGTGATTTTCTTTAATGTAAATTGACCATCTACTTGCGCAAACCACAATTCAGGTTTATGTGGCCAAAATGGTGGCATTTTAAAACTAGATCGACACAGCGCGATCTCACCGTCCGACGTAGACTCTGCCGCCGGCTCGGGCGGCGCTGACATAGCCGCACCGAAAGATTCACCATCTTTAGACATTATTCGCAAAAAGTAAGTCCGTTTGCACAACTTCAAAGTATTCTCGGGGTCACCAATTTGTGGGATATATATAGAAGTAGAAACTCCACGATTAATCTTCAGAAACAATATATTTTTTACTTTAAAATATTCATTTACATGAAAATTATTTGCAAACATAAAAGTGACATTTTGACAATCAACATTATAAAAAACTGATCTACGTACATGCTAGCGAGAGGTTTTAATCTGGTAGAGCGAGAGCCACCACAAGCTAAAGGAAAACTGTGATCTGTGGGAAAGTTAGTTAAGCCGGGAGGAATCAGCTTGTATGGACGCGTCGTCACTGCTGCACAACTACATTTTTTTTTATGACATAGGCGGCAAACGAGCACACGGATTGCCTGATGGTAAGCAATTACCGTCGCCCATAGGCACCCGCAACACCAGATGAGTCACAAGCGCGTTGCCAGCCTTTAAGGGGGGTTGGAGCTCTGGGAACCTTACTCACCATCAGGAATACAGCACTACATACCTGAAAGGTAGCAGTGCTATTATGGCTGTGGTCTTCTGTAAGGAGGTCCTTCCCCAGCTGGGCTGCCCCAGATTCAAGCGTGATGGTCACCGCTGTGCCCTACCTCTCATTGTTGGACGTAGTTTAAGGACATACCCGGGTCCAAAACATATAGACATGGTGCTTCAGTTAAGTTTTTCACCTATAGCACCATATTACCACCAAAACCACAATTATTCCGCTTACATTTACTAATAGTGCCATCTCTATCTTTTAACAGATAAACGCTGAGAGGACTGTGGATGAGATTTTCAAAGACGTGGGAACTATTCTGGACCCGATCGTCTCTTTACAGCGCGCTTAATTTTGCTGAGGTGAAATAGTAATGAAGTTAGGGTAAAGAAACCGAAGATTCTCAATTCGTCAGTTAAATTATATGTAATACTACACATGTATGATTTCTTTTGATAAAAAATTAAAATATATGGTTCAATAGGTACTTTGTAAATTAAATATGTCTTTACATTCTAAATAAAAGTGTGTATATTCAGAGAAACAATTATTTCGTTATTACTGTTTGTTATACAGTCAGCGTCATATAGTTGGCAGCATTCAAAGTAGTCAAATAGTTCGGTACGCCATACAAATTCTATGGTGTGCCGATATATCTATATGACGATTATTACGGGATCATGGAGCAAGAAAACAAGGCATGACATTATTCATAGGGGAAGCTCATTAGCTAATTAGTCGTAAATTATACGGTTACATATATGTTATTGAATCAATTAAACCTTATGTTAAATAAATTCATATGATGACTTACCAAATTTTATCACATAGATATCCTATAAATATTATGAATTAATAGCCCCGGAATATATTTTTTTTCATAACGCGGAATATTATATTTCTTTTCTTTCTGCCTATGACGCAGAAGGTCACTTTTTTTAATTCGGCTTAACATTTGTTTGTGTTAAGACTTGATGTGTACTTTGACTTTGACTTTAACCACAGTATAATGAAGAGTACTAACGGACAGTATGGCCACACCTTGCCCCCCACTGAAAGTGCCGCCCACCCGCTCTCGGTTACCTCGCAGTTACCGACTGACGACGTAGTGCGCAGATTACCTATTCGAAATTTTTCGCAATATTTATAAAACCTTTTGTAATGGGTGTGTGTTGTGCTGTGTACGGATGTTTAAGTTCTAGAAACAACAAAACCAAAAGAAATTTCTACAGATTTCCATTGGATGAATCAAGGCAACCTACCCAGTTATTTTTTATTTTTTTATGTTTTAGTAGAAAATCAACTTACACCAGGTACTTATGTTTATTATTTCTGTTACCCTATCCGTTTTAGACATAAACCTATCAGTTCATACTGAAAACAACACAATATCTATATAAACAAAAAATCATGTTGTCAACTTACGTAATATTTTGGTGGCCTGAATTTCCTTACAATAATTTTGTTACCTCGTTTTATACTGATTCAGAACAGAAAACTATTGTATAAATCGAGCTTAGATACCTAACTTACAGCATAGAGGTATGATTCTTATTTCTTCCTAATTCGCGCAATGTATTTTGAATCATTGAGGTCATCGAACTTGAAGGCGGACGGCGCGGCGCGAGGCGGCACAGTAGGTATAATAAAGAGTAGGTACTAAGGCGGTTTCTGCGCATGTTTATGCTATACCTTGTGCGAATGTTTCATTCAATTATACTGAAACTTCAACTGTTTTTTTCTGCAATGCCTTATAAATTACTATAATTTGTCATAATCATCTATATCCACATAATAAATAAATAGTAGCGAAGCCGAATTTGTTTGTTATTTTTAATGATTAGTGGGCCGAATGAACATTACTATCTAGATTTTAAATGGTTAAATTTTGTATTTTTTGTTTCCCGTCTGTCTGTCACTCTGTGCACGCAACACGTAAAATCTACTGGTACGATTACATTACATTACAATAAAGTACGATTTTTCGTTTTTACTTATCCCTTTATTTAGTATAAGAGGCTATCAGCAAAGATCCAGTTGCTCGAGTCAAAACGTAGACGTCAATAATAATCTCAGAAAATAGAGTTAAAAACGTTTTCGTTTATAATTGATTGCACACAAACTAACTCGACACAAATAAATTGGACACCGCTATAACAAGGTCATCTTACATTGCGTTCCCGATTCGCGAACGCACTACGCAAAATAGCGGCAACCCTAGCGTGTCTTATCTCACTCACACAGGCATGGTACGCGCTCACCTACACGAGCTTAGACTGTATGCGTAGCAACGCGTTTGTTTCATACATTCGATCGCCACTTACCGGGGTGTGCTTTAACTAAACTGATATCGGATAAGCCTTTCGAATCAGAAGCTTAAGCAACCCCAACAAGTATGTGCATGGTCAGAGTTATAAGAGGGTTCTTAACTCTTTCGCCGTCATTGCCTTGATATGAAGTCCGAACATTTCGAGCCTCACACGCCACGATTTGTTATCTGGTTGAGGCTTTGGACCTTCGTACTGAGAGATAAGGCTTATTTTTGTAAAAACCTTTGGCGTGTTACACACGTCAGATTTTTTTTGACTTGGTGGCGAAAAAGTTAAGCGTGTTTATTTAACTGGATTAATGTCAATAATGTCACCGCTTATTTTTTAGTTAAGAGTTAAGAAACGCCTAGTCCCCTTCCTCGGCAGCCCGAGGTATCTGGTTCAAAAACCTTAACCAGTAAAACCCTAATGAGTTTTTTTAGGCTTCGCGTTGATTTAAGTTAACAACGACTAACTTTTCCGTAAGTACTAAGCCTCTGATAGGCATAAAACGATAGAACCAAAACCCATCTTAATAAAATCCATTTAAAAACCTCTTTAAAGGCTACGGCTAGTGTTTACAATTAGTTCCTAACGGAATACCGTGTATCAAAAGAATACAAGCTTACATTATTTCAGAAGAAAAAAAACATATAGTGGATACGGGGAATAATGACTGCAGCTTGTATTTTAATTGTAAAGTATATAAATTGCTATAGTTTTGTGATGAGTGATGACAAATCTCATGTATCCTTTGAAAACATTTTATTTTGTTAAACAGAGGCGCTACCGCGAAAAACGATATTCGTAAATTTTGGACGATTGTCTATATCACCCTCATGGCACCTTACAATTAAGGTGCCATGAGGGTGATCTTTCTGTTTTACTCCAATGAGTAAAACAGAAAGATGCCCGAAATATACGAATATCGTTTTATATTAATAACGAACCGGCTCCGGTCCCGCTGAAGAGATTGAAAGGGTAAGTATTGATGCAGTAAAGACGTTGAGGCTCTATTGTTCCGGATGACCATCGACTATAGGTTACATATAAGATCTTCCTCTGTTGTTTTTTTCCCCATATCATTGCAAATACAACCTAGAAGTTTAAATAAACCTATATGTCAAAATCTTGTCACGCTGTAACACCATTTATGATTTATGAGTTATGACTCCAAACGCTAAATTATTTGTACAATACATAATCTATATTACTTTTTATTCGTTGCTATAAATAATAATGCATTTAAACATTCGCTAAGATCGGATTAAAATGAATGATAAAGAACGTTGCTGGCCGTGCGAAGAAGATGTTATAGAAAAACTGCCTCCATGCCCCTTGCAGTGCAGATCAGATAAATGCAAGTCTTTTAAGAGGGTGTCATTGGAGGGAATACCAATAGTATGGGTCCTGGGAGGACCGGGGTCCGGTAAGGGGACGCTGTGTGATAAAATCATAAGCAAATACCAGTTCACCCCTCTGTTGCCAGGTGCCTTGGTTCAAGCGGAGGTGAAAACCAAGTCGGTGCGGGGAAAATGCTTGTCTAAAATCTTGGAGCGAAGTGAGTTACATGTATGGCAAATCTTGGATTATCCCTGGTAAAGTCAGCAGCAGAAGTGGCTAAGCGTTTGAGGTGCTCAAAATGAGGTCAACGCATCTGTATTGTCAGGAGAATAAGAGCGCGTGTAGGTAATTTTGAACACTTCAAACGCTTAGCCATTTTTGCTGCTAAGAAAGAGATAGGATGAATGACTTAAGACTTTATGGTGCTGACTTAATCGGTTGGAAGGGAATCGGTCAGGAGCGAGATATAGAACACCTGAAGTAAAAGAAAAAAGCTCTTCATTCTAAAATAAACAATCTACACAATTCAAGAGTTGTTTTAAGAAGTCCACTTCCTACCTCATCATCATAAGGTCAGCCGAAAGACGTCCAATGCTGGACATAGGCCTCCTTCAAAACCACCCAAAACGACTGGCCCCGCGCTTTCCACATCCATCCCGCGACCTTCATCAGTTCGTCGACGGTAGCAGAATCCCGCCCGGGGATTGTACCCTGCCGCTACCAGCGTTACCAGGGTACCGGGGGCCACCGGGGACTAGGGGCCATGGTTTTTGGGTGTTCTTCATGAGAGGTGTGCCGGTAGGCACGCAGTCGTGTATGTAGTCTCGCGGCGCGTGACGATAAGTTGATAGTGTTTTATCACGCGCCGATTCAGTAACACTAGGATTGTACAGATGTAGATTAAGCACGTAATATTAAGCAAGCACAGATATATATATGTACTAGTGAGTAAGGAATAAACTAGTCTACGTCAACCAGTCAAAGGCGTTTTTACTCATCATGCGATTATGGCATCTTACTAAATACATGTGCAAATAACCTAAATTCCCAATTTAGATGACACAGCACCGAGCGACGTGATCATAGATCTGATGAAAGACGCCATCTACAAAGCAGCAGCAGCAGGGTCTACCAAGGGGTTTCTGTTCGATGGATTTCCGAAAGATAAGAGTCAGGCCGTCATGTTTGAGAAGAGAATAAGGCCATGCACGGTAATGCGGTTAATACATCTAACATACATGCAGTTTCATCTCATTTATTTCATTTTATTTATCCAAATAAGTTAACATTACAGTACAAGACCAAAGCGTCATATAAGCATGCATCTTCTACCGCATCTACAACATACTCGTATCCATCTTAAAGGTCAGCAACGTACTTGTGACTCCTCTGGTGTTGCAAGTATCCATGGGCGGCGGTAGTTTACCATCAGGCAATCCGTCTGCTCGTTTGCCTCGTATATCATAAAAAAACTAAATACATTATATAACATAAAATAGAACTATCTACATTTTGGCTACGCAGCAGTGGAGCTTAGTTGCACAGATAGCACTGGAGTAGGATTCGGCAGATTGCCCCGGAATCTCCGAAACGCTACCCCCTTCGGCCAGAAGTCCGCGCTTCCAATGGTGTCCAGCAGCGACCTTACAGCTGCAAACTAAAGCTTACAGTTGTAGGAGGGGATCAAAAAAGACCACATACCATCATCCTCGCGTTGTCCCGGCATTTTGCCACGGCTCATTAAAGCCGGGATCTGCTTGGCAGCTAACCCCTGAATTTCGCGAAGGCACTGGTTTTATGAAAGCGACTGGCGACTGCCATCTGACCTTCCAATACAGAAGGTAAACTAGGCCTTATTGGGATTATTCCGATTTCGTCACGACGTTTTCCTTCACCGAAAAGCGACTAGTATAAACTAAGGGTTCCAAGTTGACTACGGCACCTTATAAAGAAAAACGAAAGTAGCATAAAACCTATCCGGTACATTGCACGCTGGCTTAATGTTCAAAAAATAATGTTTAATTTTCAAAAAATAATGTAACGGATAGGTTTTAGACCACTTAGACCGTACTAACCATTTGTGTGTCATATCATTTAGAGTAATTACTGTCAACTGTTCAAACTCAAACGTTTATTCAGTAAGTAGGCCACAGGGCACTTTACACGTCGAGTATACAAAAGAAGAAAAGAAGAAAAATAAAAAGTTGTTTTGAATAACTAATAAAATATCTCTCAGGCTAGTGTGGGTTTAAAAACCGATTACTACTGACTGAACTTCCATGCAGCCGAGTCTAACTCTACACGAATCACCGCTAACTTCCAGGTCATCTTCTACCTAGAAGCCACATCAGATACCCTTACAAAGCGGCTGATGAAAAGCCAGCCCAACGCCAACGAGCAGGCTGTCAAGCAAAGAGTGAAGGCCACCTTCGAATCTGATGAACTGCTGTTGGCTGCTTTCTGTGATAAGGCCTATAGAGTGAGTTTTAAAGACCTAACATCACATCCTTAGACTATATAATATTATTAGACTCCACACCGCCAACAACAAATTGTGATTACAAATGGCGTCGGTCGACTCGTATTTACGGGCTTCACACACATAAGCAAGGCCTTGATGCGCGGGACTCCCAACAGTCGCCTCCGAACGTCAAAGCACGCCGCAGTGGACCACAAAATATTAAAATATGCCGTCATATGCTGTGAGATCAAGTAAAAATGCTACTGATCGACACATAAAAACTCCCCCAATCACTTTTCATCAGTAAATAAACAATTAACCACGTAATTACATTAAAAATTTGTAAATTCGCAAGCCATTTACTTCACGCCATCTGTGTTGCCAGACAATCGGGTCAATCAAAATCGGAGAAATTTCCCGAACGTAGGGTAATTGATGTTCCATTTTGTTAACTATTATGTATGAGCGCGGAGCGGGTTTGGTGTAGGTACAGGATTTAAGTTTAGTTTTAATTAATTTAATTTTTGTTTTGTAATTTATTTCTATGATGTTGATTAAAATTTTATAATTTTATTAAGTAACGTTCTTTACCAAAAAAAAGTACACAGTGTTTTTTTGCAAATTATAACCCTATTTCTATCACCTATGTAATTGCAACCAGCTTTTCATTTTAATAAGTTTTTTAAAGACTACGGTAAACCCCTGGCTAAATGACAAATCGTAATAATTTAACTATGCGATCTGTTGTTTTGCAATCTTAGTTATGAAATTGCAAATAAAGGCTATGAATATCTTTAAGTAGTGTAGGATACTACTTCTTGGTTTAAAAATTATGGCTTGGCTGTTTCACACTAAGTAGGTAAGTCAGAACATTCAATAGACCTCTATGGCCAACTCGTTGTGTTTTAAGTAAATACCTACACTAAAATTTAAGTTTGAGTTTAGTGAAACAAAAATAGTATTTTTGTTTTTTTGTACATTATATTCCCGTACTAATCACATTTTCTCACGTAAATATTTGCTCTGAAGTGTTATGAGAATTTGAAATTCAGTAGTTTTTTTTTCGTCTTGGTGGGGCCACTGCTGTGCCTCATAATTAATAAATATGTATAGTAAAAGTGCTTGAAATTATAGTATCTGGTCGAGAAGAGTGAGAAAACACACACATTTACAGCGTGTACTTTTATCAATTTAATGTTAGTGAGTTTTGCTGTTTTTCGTTAAATTCGCCGCTTCTGAAATATATTTTACTATATTTATTAAATCATACGCATATCGTCGTTTTATTTAACAAATATGTTTTATTTAACAAATATGTATATTCAAAACACATTTTTTATACTAAAATATTTAATCTGAAATTGGGATTTTTTTTTAACTGGCACCACACGGAAATACGCACACATGTAAAGCGGCCGCCATTACGCGTCACAACTCGTTGTATCGGTGGATTCCTTCTGTAGGTTTACTACTTCTATGATTACATCTATCCTTTTCTACATCTATTTCCCTTTCCTCTCTTCAATAGAAAAGTAAAATTTATTTAAAATTTATTTGTAAATATTAAATAAATTTTACAGGACGTACACAAATTGACTGACAGGAAGTATTTTTGTTGTGGGTACTCATCCAACGATATACCGGGTGCGGCCTGTAATAGGAGCAAAAATTTTAGGGATCGCTTCTACACCACGAACGTAACAACATTTGTTCTACAACTTTAAATAATTGGGTAATTTATTACTTGTGATTTTTTCGGACAAACTAAATAGTATTTTGAACATCCAATAGTCTAGTTGACGTTTACTGTCAGCTTACAAACTTCTTAGTTTTCGCAATACATTCCTTGCTTGGAAAATCTTTTTTTATTATTATTTATTAAACTATTAGTTATTTTCAAAAGTCGTAGAACAAATGTTGCTACGTTTGTGGTGTAGAAATGATGCCTAAAGTTATATAATAATAATGCTCCTATTACAGGCCACACCCGGTATATTAGGTAGATACAAATACTTGAATACATAGAAAACACCCATGAGCCCATGACCACAGTATAATAAAGAGTACTGTAATGGGGGTTCGCGTCTAGATGGAGAGCTGATAATAAAGATAACTTCTATGATATTCTTTTATTGGGATTATTTAATACAAGACAAATCGACTACTCGCTTTGATTGTCTCCCACCGACTCATCTAGGAACTCTCTTGTTACATATTCGAAAAAGAATTTAAATTAAGAACTGACACTAGGCCAGCCCGTAATCTCAATCATCAAGGAGTCTGTGAAGGTCATAACCTTCACAGTACTAACGCCATGACTCAGGAACACCTTCCTATGTTCATCACACAAATAAATGCCCTTACTGGCATTTGAACCCAGGACCATCGGCTCCATAGGCAGACTCACTCAGGCTCGGCCAGACCTGGTCGTATGTTATTTCTCTGTACGTTTCTTAGAAAATGTTTGTCGAAACCTACCCAACTACCTTTCAGTTACGGACCACGGATTCCCACTACTGGACCAACATGGCTTGCACCCATATTTTTACATTAAAATTTGACTGTACGATTTTTTTTATGCGTTTTTGATTATTTCCCGATTCGACACATTCATTAATATTATTAATTAACAGATAAACGCTGAAAACGACGCAGATGTGATATTCCGTGAGCTGTCGGAGATCCTAGACTCATTCATTCCTGAGAAAACTGATAAGGTTTTGCCGAAATAAATATATTATTTGACGAGCTGTGTAACAAACGGATTTAAAATATTAATTCAATGCAGAATATATACAGAAAACCAGATATTTTCCTAAATGCAAATCTTGATTTACTTAATCCTTTGAACGCCCAATACAACAAGTCGCCATACTACCTTGCCTACTACGCTACGCCAACGACACCTATTTTCTGTACGAGGACAAGTGCTATAAATGAGGAACACTGTCAAAGTAACATTTTTGCTGACAGAAGGTTCGTTTTTCATTTGTCAGGTGTGTATAGGTAGTTTCACGAGAGTTGAAGTCACGCTCATGTAATGATAGGAAGATTTTGAAATTACAGTTCTTTTTTCATACCGATAGCAAGTTCAAAAGCGAATTGAGTGAATACAGACCAAAAGGCGCTCCCAACCCGTGGTCCAGCCACCATGTCCAAAGAACTGGTTGTGCCACGGGTAAGTAACGAAACTCACGTTCACTCATTCATTCCATTCATTCACATTTTTTGCAATTAGTACTTCATATAGTTGTGTGCGTAATCCATTTGCCTCAAGTCTCGTGGAACTACTTTTACCTAATATAGATAAAAGCAATCGGTAAGGCAAAGAAACAAGCTTGTGACGAAACTCGTATAATATATTAAATAATTTAAAAACAACATCATTATCCTGTTTTTTTGTCTGCAATCTCCACAGGGCCTCATTTCTTCCTTGGCCCTCTGTCCTTTGGCCTTTCGGTTTCCATTGGCCCTCTTGTTTAGTGCGGAATTTTTGTTCCTCGTTTGATAAAGTTCAAAACTGAAATACAACTCACATGCAACCTAATCATGGAACTTTCTATAAAATGTCATTTGGTTGACAAGCAGAGTAAACGGAGGAAGTAATTAACGTTTCACAATTAGGCTGTCATACTTTTACTATTTACCCGATGCGAGGAAGTGTAAGTTACCATAACATATCGTAGCAAAACTTGTACAGTAAATTATTTTAAAAAGCACATCGTAATCCCGTTACCCTATCCATCCGCAACCTCTATGACGCGGGGCTCCTCTTGTCTCATAAAGCCCTCCTGTGTCTCTTGACTTTCCTGTCTCTCTTGGACTTCTTGTTTCTCTTGGCGTTCCTCCTCTCCTTTGGCGCAGGTCACCAGCATGTCCGAAAGTATATCTTCTAGGGTCGATGCGAGCGCTTTCGGATTATTCTCATCCATCTGAAATATGTAAGAACAATAAGATAACTTTTTTTTCTTCTTTTCTAAAAGGTTCTGCGGTTCTCTACCGTCCCTTTTCACTTTGGATAATTTTGTACACAAAAGATCACTTATCGATGTGTCAGCTTTTTATAATTCAATGGCCTAAATGGTTTATAATTCGATTTGCATTTTACTATAAACGGTTATCACCTTGACAGCTTCTGAGTAATGTGCACCGAGGCATTTTTGTTCTGATTAATATCACGCGGCACACCGTCCACAGAGAAAGCTAATTTTGCACACGTACCGTGACAATATGGCCTCCGAAGCGTTTTTGCACACTTTTGACCTTGTGCGCGGCGGTTTTGACTATCTGCCGTGCGGTGTTGATGTCCGAATCTGGTCGGCCCAGCTCCGACAGCTTGGCGTGGAGTCTCGTTGCCGCCGTCTGGTGGTACATTTAAAGTTTCAGCAATGAAGGGAAAATGTTTGCGCAGGTATGAAACATAGTGCAAATTATCCCTCTAGTATTTATGCGTTATGAATCTTCAACTGTATGTAAACCTCAACTTGTCACGAATAAAGCGTTAATTACCTACAAAGATTGTGATTAGTAATCTTTACTTCTTCGAAGATGCGACACTGACGGTGGACTTACACCTTAATCGCTTTTTCTTAAGTATGTTTTAATTTATAATATAGGTAAGTACATAGAGTCAGCGTCATATAGTTGGTAGCATCCAAAGTACTCATAAAGTTCGGTACTCCATAGAATTTCTACTGTATACCGAACTATTTGACTACTTTGAATAAGTACATAGAGTCAGCGTCATATAGTTGGTAGCATCTAAAGTACTCATAAAGTTCGGTACTCCATAGAATTTCTACTGTATACCGAACTATTTGACTACTTTGAATGCTGCTAACTATATGACGCTGACTGTACAGTACTTAAAAACCAATACAAATCAAAAATAATCAATAAAATAATTTCATTTGTCCCCGACTAAATCTGGAGTAAATGGGGTTGGTTAGATAGACATGGACACGTGGACCGAGGCGGACGAAAGAAGACAAGGCGGGATGATCCTGAATTTTGTAGCGACTAGGGAGAACATCCAAACAAGGCTAATATACAAGTGTAGCCGGTAGGAAAAAACGTAGTAAATTTAAATGGAGTTCCATACCTCATTATCTACTTCCAGTGCGACGATCTTCTCAGGACACTTCACTTGACGACTGAACATGTTGGACATGCGCGAACTCTTGGGGAAGCCCACCAGGATGAAACCCTTGCAATCCTGCTGCTGCAGCATCTCTTCTTTGATCAGGTCCACTGTCAATTGCTGCAAAAATATGTTGTCTTTTCTACAGAAATCCATAGTTTATGGCTTTAGCTAACATGATCAAAGACCTTACAACTACTGTATTATTATATTGATTTAATATAATTATGCATAACTACTATTATAATATAAACCATGTTTATTTGTGATCTTTAGTTCGTGATATTTTGGCACAGTCGCACTCGCCATCATCATGAAGGAATTGAAGATGCTTGGGACCAAATCCCGCAGCGATTCACTTATATTGGCGATGATACAAGTCATATTTCGGGGAGGCCTATATCCAGCAGTAGACGACTTCTGGCTGAATTATTACTTCACTATGAGCCAGGGTACTAGAATCACAGCGCAACCGATGGGCCGGTATGACAACAACATAGGCAGTACTTTGAAAACTGGCAATTCCATAAAATAAACGACTAATGCCTGGAAATTGGACCCGGGTATGTCCTTAAACCACGTCCAACAATGAGAGGTAGGGCACAGCGAAATACCATCACACTTGAGTCTGGAGAAGCCCAACTGGGGTAGTACCTCCTCCTTACAGAAGACCACAGCCATAATAGCACTGCTACCTTTCAGGTATGTAGTGTTGTGTTGGCAAGGCCGGCAACGCGCCTGCGACTGCGGGTGCCCATGGGCGACGGTAATTGCTTACCATCAGGCAATCCGTCTGCAGCTTTGTCATAAAAAAAAGAAATACCTCAGGAATCTCTTCTTGCGTCCTCAGCCGGTCGGCCAAGAGACGACCTCTAGCTGTATCCTTCTGAGCCTCCACGCGCACCAGGTCGCCAGGCCTGATCATGGTGTAGCCTGTTATGTCCGAGATGGTGCGCGCTACAGTCTGGTTTCCAGCTCCTGGGACACCGTTCACGAAGATGACGGGGAGGTTCTTGATCGGCGTCATGTCGTACTCGCTCTCCACCTGTATCACAGTAGTGCGCAATTTCATCATCATCATTTATTTATTGCAAATTCACATACTAGAATATCGTCATAACTTTCAAAATTTGTATCTGAAATTGCTACTCTAAGCTGAAACACAGTAACTCTGTATGCATCCTATATACAGTTACGACATTTATTTTTTGAGTGACAGGATAAGATATGATATTTTTTCATAGTAGTGACGATTATGTGCTCAGAACGTCTACCATGGTTGACATTTTATCGTCTATCGCGTTATCCGTCACTTTTTCACTCACATACTTGTTAGAGCGTGACAGATATTGTGACAAGTGATGAAAACCCGACCATATTAGGCTAGCAGGTACGTCCCTGTATAGCTGTACAAGTATGTAACTGGTAATAAGCAAATTATGATGATGACATCTACACTTACTTTACAATTTGTACCATTTTTATACGCGTATGATTTTAAGTAGAAAGCTCATATATTTTTTTAAATAATGAATACATATATAAGTACTAAAAGCTTTCGGTGAAGAAATACATTGTAAACGGACCTTCAAAATGTAAGTCACTATTTAAAACTTCTGATAGATTTAGCGGTTTAGGACAACCTCGTGCAATCCTTCATTTAATTGCCTGGCGTATTATACCAAATTAAGTATTATATTTAAAATATCTGCGAAGGTTTGGAAATTTATAATTTGAGCTAAAACCATAGATCAGTCCTTCACTTCGAGCTTGAAAAAATCATGAACGTCAAAGTTGACGATCGTTAATTTCTCCACACCAATAAGGTTTGAAGGACTTGGCATCCGTCCGGCATTTCCAGTGTCCGCCTTGCCCTCATTCGTATCCTTAGTAAATAATACGCTTCATCTCGTTGACAAAACCTTGAATGCCATTACTTCGAGGTAGCGTAAACAAAGAGGTCAGAGTATCTAGGACCAACCAATCAGCAGTGCAATACAGTACAGTAGTACGGTCAGCAGCAGATAAAAGGTAACAACGTGCCCTACAAACTTGTATGGCGGGGTGGTACCTTTTCTCTGCAGCTGACTGGACATGCACATTTATTTAACTCTTGCTGGTCTAGTCAGGAAAAGGCACATCTGCCAGCTCGGTCGGAAAAAGTGTTTGGCTTCTGGCTTCCTCGCTTCCATCTTCCAATTTCGGCACTCTCTTAGACCTTTAGGTTAGCTGCCGGACTCCGTCCGGGAGCGCCTATAATTTCACCCCATCGTCACTGCGGAACTCTTGTTGACAGCATGGAGCACCATGGCCCGTCTTGCTTCAAGTATACTGCCAGTCAACTGTCGCGCCACGCAAGCCTGAATGACATCACCATCGGGCTTTTGTCAGAGCCAAAGTGCCTACCATACTTGAACCGTCAGGCCTTGCACGTGACGATGGCAAAAGGCTCGACGGCATGACTCTCGTGTTCTGGAGAATGGGTCTGCCGCTAATTGGACACTCTGGTGCAGTCCCATCTCCCGGCAAGTTTACAGAGAGCAGGCGCGGCCGGTGCTGCAGCGGCATTAGCGGGTAAATGCCACACATATATTCCTCTTACAGATCGGAACACGGACACTGTCGTTTTTGAGACGAGCCCTCTCCCCGTAGAGGTCTCTAGGGCGTACCGAAAATGTACAGAAATTTGGTAACAAAAAAGGAAGTTCCATATAAACTTTCTGGGATATTTAGAGATTTTGCTCTGCGTCATACCAATTTTGGTCAGTTTACCAGCCTACCAATTTTGGTCATAATTTGAAGGTGTATTTTTTTTTGTATCCAAGTGTATAATCTTTTCGAAAAATGTTTAGTCGGGTTGGGCCAAATCAACTTTCTTGTTCTGTAGAAATATATCCTAAGATATATTTCATCGGATTATATACATATTAACAGAGAACCAACCGAGAGACACCCGAAATAATCATGAATCAACTATTATGAAGTGAAGCTGAGTATCAAAGACAAATACGTATAAATAGTTGAATACATATGTAAATAAAGTCCACAGTCTAGGAAATAATATTCACGATAAACTTACAAATAAATGTCCTTTGCCAGGATTCGAACCCAGGACATGCTGAGGGCTTACCGCGAAAATCGAGGCTCTTTTATACTCCAATTAAAGCGTAATTACGAGTGTTCGCGGTAGGCAGTCTGATTCATAGAAACTCAACAACCATTAAAAAAATTACCGTGTATTGTATGGAAGTCGCGACGTGTCAATCAAATGCTTTTGTATGACGGGGACATGTCTGAACATATTAGTTATTATGTGACTTAACCCCAATAAGATATAGTACCTATGATCCTCTTGGTACAAAGCAGTATGATGCGTTTCCACAAGAGACGAACCAAGAGATTAACTTCAAACAACCTCCCTTAGCGCAACTCTATAAAAAACATCAGCAAGATTTCTATCAGAGGATAAAACCCTTAGATAGCTACACTTTGCCCCATGGCAGATATATTGAAGACATCCGATTATCGAATATCGTTCTGGCATATCTGCAAATTTTACCTGAATTTAGTAAATAGTAGAATACCGGCAGTTCAGTATTGGTTGCTTTTTTTATGTCGGCAAGCTCGTACGAATGCGCAATTGAAGCGGCAGTGGGAAGCACGGGGTTTCGATGTCCGTTGGACAGAAATATCCCAGAGTGGCGGTTACGGATAGGAAATCGAAGTGTCGGGCGACCACAAACTAAATGTATGGATGACCTGTGTTGGGTCGATGGGAGTGTACTCGAAACCGCTCTCCGTAGTGGTCTCTGCAGGAGGCATACGTCCCACTGCTGGACGTATGCGTCCGTGGCTGATTGGGATCCGACCACAGTTCATCAACGATAACTGAATATCGTTGACGTTTCAATAGCTAACTAATAAAGTTACCCGCTTCACGCACAATAAACCGCAACACAGATGGAATTTGGTAGAATTTAAACTATAGGATAATTTGAAGACAAAACATTCCTATACATGGATAACATAAAGAATATACCCAAGGATATAACAAATTGTGTATGTTGAGTTTAAAAGCCAAATTTGAGGCACGAAATGTGATATTGCAGTCGTTTTTGCACGATGGTTCTCCTAAGAGAAGAACCATAGCTGCATTTCAAGAAAGCTTTCAATGGAATACAAGGAATTTCCAAAGCTCGTAAAGTAAGTAAAGGAAGCGCTGTAGCGATAAGTTATAATAACTAAGTATACCCAAAAAAGCCTTTCAAAAAACTAAAATATACCCATCAGATCAGCTGGCCTTGATAAATGTCACAAAGTATAAAGGGATTTCAACTCACCTCACTGAAGCATATCTTGTTCAGAGTCTTTGTGTTTAAACAGCCCATTTTAGCTAAAAACTAAATAATAGTACAATTGTAAACTAATAATAAGTAATATTAATATTCAGTAAAGTTTGTGAAGTAAAATGACATTTCCAATGTAGGTGACACAATTTTGAAATGGGTAACGTCTAGATTGGTGACGGTTTTCGAATCATGGCCGTAAATGGCCAGGCAGGACAAACTGACTTGTGGATTCAAACCTTTTTAACCGATTCGTTGCGTGTTCCATTTTCGAAAACTTTAGTCTGTGGCGGCGAACAATTTTTTCATGGCACGACAGGCGTGCCTTACGCCATGGAATATGATGGCACGCCTATCGTGTCATCCGCCATGTGTATAAAATTCGGAATTAATTTCGTTTTTTTCATTGATTTTGACTTGATTGAGTTCAGTTGACATCTAACCAAGGAAGTGAACTAATCAAAAGATTGTTTTAAACTGTTAGTAGCTTTTAAACTACGAGTTTTACTTGAAATGAATGGTAAGTGACTTTCAAAATTCAGATATCACAAACATTTTCTACTAAGTATAATGTTTATACTTTCCTAATTATCAGAGCCCGGAAAATCTATAGCAAAACAAAAGACTGTCGTAATCAAACTAGTGATAGAAACATTTTTTATCGATATCGAGTTAGTTTCGTCTAAAAATCATACCGATATGTTTAGGTACATTACTTATTTTATAATCATTCACGCCAAACGCGAAAGAAGTGGTAAAGTTAGGGTTTGTTTTATTGTTATTTCATCTAAAACGCAACGTAATCATCAACGTTATTTATATTTCATATTAAGTAATAACCCTTCCCTTTTGGCTTGGCCGTAGTCTGGTGACAAAGAGGTAATCAATCTCATTGAAAATAATAAACTTCAGAGAATCAGTATTCCATAAGACATCAATAAACTCGATATCGATAAAAAAATGTTTCTAACACTAGTTTGATTACGACAGTGTTTTGTTTTGCTATGGATTTTCCGGGCTCTGCTAATTATGTATAGTGGGGTAACGGAATGGGTAATTATTTTTATAGTGCGACGTATTTAAACCTATGCATTTACTATCTTCGACATTTCTCCTTGAACTATTCATTTGAGTCTTATAGGTAATAAACTTAGAGGATTTAAGTAGTAACTGGAGACGCCTTGGCTGTCATTTTATTTATTTCGTACAAAATAGACTGACGGTTTTTGCGGGCAAGGGAAGTGTCAAATGCATTGCTAAAACGTCAGTCTATACAACAATCTGCACAATTGTGCAAGTTTTTTGGCAGAAGGGTAAACTTATAAAGGCGTCTCCAGTCATTAAATGCTCTAAGGTAACAAATAATTTATCTGGAATTACAAAAAATAATATAGGTATTCATTCTATAATATGTAGTGTTATCCGCACTGAAACGCTAAGTAGTAAAATTAGTGCTGCATGAAGAGGTTGTTAACAACTGAATTTGAAAAAAAATCTTACAATTTTGAATATTTCAGAAACGAAGGCTACTAGCTTGTTCTACACGACAAACAATAATAGTTTTGTTCGGGGTGAACCTTTCTGAAACTTAATTTGGTGAAGTTTTAATCGATTTTAAAATGACACTCCTCTCGTGTCATACGCCATTCGTTAAAAACATTGATGACACGCCTGTCGTGTCATCCGCACTGAAACGGTTAACCACTAACGGAAAAGTTTGTTTAGATATTCAAGACTTAGGCCCCTTACACACTGCGACTTTTAGCAGCGATGCAGTCGCGCGTTTCAAAAACGCGCGACTGCATCGCGACAACAGCAATTTTGCATCGATGCTGTCGCGCGTTAGTATCGATACAGTTGAGCGTTAGCATCGATACACACGCGCGACAGTATCGCGACATCATCAATGAAAAGATTTTTGCATCGATGCTGTCGCGCGTTAGTATCGATACAGTAGCGCGTTAGCATCGATACACACGCGCGAAAGCATCGATACAGACGCACGTTAGCATCGATGCAGAATTGCCGACGCGGGGTAGTGGACAGTTTGCCAAATCTACTGATAAAGCAGTTCTAAAAGCAGCTATCTGATTTTAGAGCTAGCTACTGACATAAATGATACATAGTGACCACCTCTTAATCTTTCACTTGTAAATGGGTAGACCAAATACTTCCTCTGTTTGCGATTACGTTTCTTTTTTAAGAGTAATAATACAGAGAGCGTGATTAACAGTTTCAATCGAACTCATAGTGGTACTCAATGAATGACTGATCAAAATACGTTTCGCGTCGTACAGTACAGTAGCGATGCTGCATCGCAACTGTATCGCTGCTTAAAGTAGTGCAAGTGTGTAAAGGTGGACCATTTGCGACTGCATCAATGCTGCATCGCGACAGCATCGCGACTGCATCGCTGCTAAAAGTCGCAGTGTGTAAAGGGCCTTAAGTTTTACTAGCGATAGGTACTAACAGCAACACTCTTAGCTGTACATTGGTGGCCCTTATTATATGAGGCATAAGGTCCACCGATGTACATCTAAGAGTGTTGCTGTGTGTACCCTTTTAATATTAACGGTAACGAAGCGGTATCGTACTTAACGTAATTGAGACCGTCTCTGCTTTCCACAGCTGCTGGTAGCTCGATTAATTTTGTTAGAGAATATAATAAAGAAAGCCTACCGCATAAATTGTAACATGTAAATTTCGTACGATTGCCTCTGTCACTACGATTAATTTAATTTGAGTAAATGAGAAAGATGCACGATATTAGAAGAACGACAGGGCCTATACATAGCTGGTAGCTACATGATACAAATCTGAAGTGGTCGTAGTGGGACTATTATTTTCGTGAATTTTGTTTTGAAATATTTATTATATTACTTAATGTATTTTTAGTCCTCCCATGACCGTTATAAAACTTTATTATCGATGTAATACAAGAACTCGTGATTACTGATTACCAGAGCCCGGAAAATCCATAGCAAAACAAAACACTGTCGCAATCAAACTAGTGATAGAATCATTTTTTTATCGAAATCGAGTAAGCTTTGTCTAAATAAAAATCATACCGATATGTTAAGCTACATTATTTTTAATAATTCACGCCAAACGCAAAAGAAGTGGTAAGTAGGGTTTATTTATATGTGTTATTTCATCTAAAACGCAACCTAACTTATATTATCAACGTTACTTATATTTCATGTTAAGTAATAACGTAATAACCCTTGCCTTTTGTCGTGGCCGTAGTCGGGTGACAAAGATGTACAATACAATTAAAATCAGTTAAGACTTCGGTTTTCTCGGGTAGCATCGCTTAATTCCGGAGTCGGAAATGACACGATATACATTGCCGCGATTACTTTTAGGTAGCATTTCATTTGAAGTATCATAAACGCAATGTTAAGCACCTGCCAAGATGACATTATTAACCGGTAGACCTAGGAAATTTGTTATGCAGAAGCGACATGAATTTGAACATTCATTATTTAATGAAGCTATACTTGTATACAGTATATAAATATATATATACATACATGAATGAGTCAATATTTTACTGTTTGGTGTAAGTAGGTACGATATTATGTCGCATTAATCATTGATAATAAAATAATCATAAAATTAAAATTAAAAATAACCGGCTTCAACCGTTTTTTATTCATATTTCGTAAACGGCTTGGCCGATTTTGGTAATATTTCATTTTCATATAGTAAAACAACAAAGCTAAGCTCAAAATTTAAAAAAATATTTTTTGTTTTAAATGTCTACTTTTCGTAATTTTTCCTTGATCTGGGTGCTTCGTGCCTAATTTCAAGTATCTGAATTCACGGGAAGTACCCCCTAGATTTTGCGAGTGTTGAAAAGTCTGAAATTTGCACCATTAACGACTATATCTTTTATTTGACACTAAGAAGGCAGACTGTCAAACTATCTAGTACTTGCTAGCATCTTTCTTATTTCAATATAAAGGTTGTGTTAGTTTTGAGCTACAAAGGAGGTTTCGTTGCTCATATCGTTCTTGTACCTACTGTATTCAATAAGACAACGAGTAATATATATAATTAAAGGTCAAATCTGTAAATTAATAACTCTATGTGATAGACGAGGGATTCACGACAATTACCGAGGTTGGCCGAAGTCTTAACTGATTTTAATTGTATTGTAATCAACCTCATCAAAAAAAACCTCACTTCAGATAATTAGTATTCCGTAAGACAGCGATGAACTCCATATCGATAAAAAAATGTTTCTAACACTAGTTTGATTGCGACAGTCTTTTGTTTTGCTATGGATTTTCCGGGCTCTGCTGATTACCTCTAACATACTTTTCATTAAGTGATTCTAAATATGAAAGAAAACAGTTTTACAACTGATATCAGTTTAAACTTTATTACATATATTGATGATATTAAACCTTTTAGTCTTCGTTTTTTGCTGCCGGTGTGTCTGTACCTGAAAAAAACAGTTTTTGTAGAAAAAAATCCTTTTTAATAATTAGCTATGTCCAGATTTTTGTTAGCCTAGTCCCTAGGTACATATTAACAATCCTGATAAGTCATAACGTATTGTACTGTAGACTAAGCCTGCCATCTCTGATAGCTTTGTTATTATTGTTATTTGTTATTAACCTTACCATTTAATCGGGTGTGTAGGTACTAGATCATTTCATCATTATTTCTTCGTCATTATTTCTTCGGAGTAAATTTTCCGTTCACATTTTTCCCCGAAAGTTTTTTTTACAGTATTGTAGTTTTCTGATTCTTTATTTTAACGCTTTCTTTTTTTTTAATTAGCATATTTTCTTTTCGTCTTTTTTCAATGCGGCATATTTACACTTTCGGGATTACATTAAAACGATTTTTTCCAATGCTGCATATTTAGACGTAATACGTAACACAGTGCCATAGCCACCGTTAGGTACGACGACGAGCGAAGTGAGGAGGAGTGTTAGGTATCTTGCGTTCACAGCACACCCGACTCTATTAAAAAACAAATACAGTCCCAGAGTCACCGTTAGGTACGACGACGAGCGAAGCAAGGGGGAGTGTTATTAGGTCTCTTGCATTCACAACACACCCGACTCGCTGTCAAAAACATGTATATGGACAAAGTGCTCTAAAATATGTATACGAAATTTTCCTCAGCAACCTCAACCAATATTACGTTATAATAATAAGTATAAATTACGTTTAAGAAGAAACGCGAATCGAAAAAAGAAAGAAAAATAGATTATAGTACGTATGGATTTTACCAATCAGGGAAAAATTCGAACGGAAAGTGTACTTGTGATGAATGAAAGGCCGGTTGCTAGTTGACTGATTTATTTGTTAACTACCCGAAACTTACATGTTTACAATCCTACCCACTAGTACACATGATTATACCTAACATCTCTCCCGCTTAAACAGAGAGTTACCAAATACCTTACAACGTAATACTTACTAGCTAAAAACATTAGCAGTCGGCGCTAAAGACATGTGACTACATAGCCAGTTTCCGAGACCGCTTCCAAGCGCGAACCGCTCAGTCGAAAGCGTCAGGCGGGGCCGCCGCCGGAACATCTCCCCGCGCGTCGGCAGCCTCCGCGCCTGCCCGTGGGAGCTCGCCCTCTGGGTGTCCCAACTGCTCCGGTGGCACACCGTCTGACGCATCCTCAAACGACTCGTCAGCACCACATTCAGCCAGCAAGGATTGAGAGCTTTCCGGTTTGTCCGATTGCTCGCCAGAGTCTCTGAAACTCTTTCGCGTAAGCGAGAATCTGTTTTTATTGACTGGTATAATCTGGTCCAAGTGTCTACGCCATTCGACCCCCTGACCCATATCCACTTTATACGAGACTGGACCAGTTTGCGACGTGACTTTACCTTGCGACCATTTTCCTCCCCTCACTCTATAATCGCGCGCGAGCACTACATCCCCTACGTTGACGGGACGTGTTGCGCCTCCGGCGGCTGTTACCTGGCGCTCTTGCGCCGCGCGCACGCCAGCTGCGCGGTCAGGTCGCAGCGCGTCTAGTCGCCCGCGCAGCCGCCGCTTCATCAGCGCTACAGCCGGGGATACACCC
Source organism: Grapholita molesta (assembly GCA_022674325.2). Classification (NCBI taxonomy): domain Eukaryota; kingdom Metazoa; phylum Arthropoda; class Insecta; order Lepidoptera; family Tortricidae; genus Grapholita; species Grapholita molesta. Next base: position 2,906,013 of record CP053124.2, on the reverse strand, counting down.
GTCGTCGAATGCTCACAATTACGATATTGAAAAAGAAATTTGCTAAGGGCAGTGGAAACATCTTTACCTTCGTGTATTGCCCTCTTAATTGCTTTTTTTATCGTTTTAACTGCATTCTCCGCGGCACCGTTACCTTGGGGCCTGTATGGTGCTGACGTTACATGTTTGACAAAGTTTTCAATACAGAATTTTTTAAATTCGTGCGACAAAAAAGGTGGGCCGTTGTCCGTTACGAGCTGCTCAGGATAACCGAACCGCGCGAATATTGTACGTAAGACTGAAATGGTTGAACAAGCATCCGTATTTTTTATCGAAATAGCTTCTACCCATTTCGAATGAGCGTCTACCACTATTAGGTACCGTTTACCCCCGCAATCTGCAAAGTCAGCATGGCGACGGCACCACGGGTTCAAAGGGTACTCCCACGGATGCAGCGGGGCGCGGGGTGGCGCATCGCGTACCGCGCGGCAAGCACCGCAGGCACGACACGTTTCTTCAATGTCTCGGTCGATACCTGGCCAGTACACGTAATTACGTGAAATATGCTTCATTTTGCGTATACCTAAGTGTCCCTCATGTATTTCATTTAACACCTTTTTTCTAATATTGGGTGGAATTACAACGCGGTATTTGTAAACTAGACATCCCATGTCAACAATTAAATCGGTTTTTCTGATAAAATAAGGTTTTTCGTCCTCGCAACTCGCAACGGAAGGCCACCCGAATAGAACATACCCATAAATTTTACTTAATACTGAATCATTCTGCGTGTCTTTGGCTACATCTTTAAAACTAACCGGCAAAGAATCTTCCACCAATTGAACATAACTCATCGATTCTGTAGGTGCGCGATCTTCGTGTGGCAGTGGCAGCCGAGATAACGCATCGGCCGGTCCATTATCAACTGAACGCACAAATTCTACAGAAAAATCATAAGCCGCTAGGCGCGCCGCCCACCGCTGCAACCGGCTTGCGGCTGTCTGAGGAATACCGCTTTTTTCCCCAAAAATGTAACTTAGCGGCTTATGGTCCGTTCTTAACGTGAAACGTCTTCCAAATAAGTACTGATGGTGTTTGGTAATTCCATAAAATATCGCTAAGGCCTCTTTGTCAAGCTGACTGTAATTCCGCTCGTGTTCGTTCAGTGTACGCGACGCGCAGCAGACGGGCCGCTCGGCGCCGTCCTCGTAGCGGTGCGCCAGCACGGCGCCCACGCCGTAAGCGCTGCTGTCCACTGCCAACACGAGCTCGCGCCCCTCTTCGTAATGTGCTAACACACGCTTGCACAACAGGGCCTGTTTTGCTTCAATGAAAGCCTGTTCACAAGTTGGATCCCATTTCCACTCAACTCCGGTTTTCAATAGTGAATGTAAAGGGTGTAGCAACGTACTTAAATTTGGGATAAACTTCCCATAATAATTTATCATCCCGAGAAAACTTTTCAGCTGAGAGATATCTTCCGGTCTTGGAGCGTCAGAAATAGCATTTAACTTGTGGGGGTCCGGCCGTAAGCCGTTCTTATCAATAATAAAGCCTAAATAGTTCACTTTATCTTGTAAGAATAAACATTTGCTCAATTTCAAGGTCATTCCCATTGTACGCAAGCGCTCAAGTACCGCCCTAAGATTACGCAAATGGTCCTGTTTATTTCTCCCCGTTACACAAATATCATCTAAAAAAACTACGCAATTAGGGATCCCGTGCAACGTCTCCTCCATTAACTTTTGGAACTTTTCTGGTATACACGAAAGACCATACGGTGTGCGACGGTACACGAAAGTACCAATGTGAGTCGTAATCGCCGTATATGGTTGTGAGTCCTCTGTTAACATACACTGTTCATAAGCGTGGCGCAAATCAAGTTTGGTATATTGTTCCCCTCCGCTAAGATTGGCAAACAACTCCTCTATGCGAGGTAACGGGTAAAAATCGCGTTTTAGTTTGGGATTTATCGTCACCTTGTAATCTCCACAAATACGTAAGTCCCCATTCTGTTTCACTACCGGTACAATTGGGGTTCCGTAGTCGGAATGTTCAACGCGGCACAGGGTCCCGTCGTGCACGAGGCGCTCGAGTTCGCGCTCGACACGGTCCCGCAACGCGAGTGGAACGGGTCTCGCGCGAACGTAAACAGGTTGATTATCCGTAAGCTGTAATTGAATACTTTTTTTACAAGTGCCTAGTTTATCTGTAAATACGTCTGGGAATTCTTTACATAACTGGGTCATGAACCTATCTTCTTTTACAATGTTAAGCAATATTTGTCTGACTTTTAAAGCTCGTAACCATTCTCGACCCAAAATAGGCCGGCCCCCGTTCTTAATGACATATAACGGCAAGGAATGCGCCTTAGAATCATTTAGTACTACATCGACAAATATACATCCAAGACTACCTATTGGTGACCCGTTATAGCTGCTAAAAAATATATTGTTCGCCTCAATTACCTTTTTTGAAAACAATTGTTTATAAAAATCCAGATTAATGGCCGATATACGGCTGCCAGTATCAATTTCAAAAACAAAGTCTTGTCCATCCACATTCACATTAATAAAATACGGTTTGTTACCTTTCGATGACACACGAATATTAAACAAGTCGTCGTCTGGCTCCTCCTGGATGTAGTTTTGTCGGCCGACCTGTTCACGCGAAAAATCACGTCCTCTACCACACATCACCTTTAAGTGTCCACGTTGGTGGCATTCGTCACAATTATAGTGCATATATTTGCACTTATCTGGCCGGTGCGCCTTCCCACACCGCCAGCACTGCGCCTGTGCCCCGCGCGACAAGCCGCCCCGGCCGCCAGCCGCTCCGCTGTACCCGGATCCACGCTTCCCGCCACGCACCCCGCGCCGTCCACTCGTATAATGCAGGTCTTCACCCGCATCGCCGCTCCCGTCGCCGCCTGAAGTTCTGGAAGGTACCACCGCTGACCCGCTAACTTCTGCGTGCTTCTCTGCGGCCTCGAGTGCGAGAGCCAACTCCACCGCCTCCTTATACTGAATATTCTTTTCAGCGAATATACGAGACCGCATAGCCTCGTTAGCCAAACCCGACACGAACTGGTCACGTAAATTCTCTTCGAGCGCAGTGCCGAAACTACAAGTACTCGCTAGGTGCTTCAAGCTCTGAAGATATTCGGCGAGCGGCTCGCCCACATTCTGTCGGCGTAACCTAAAAACGTGGCGTTCGGCGATCTCAGACCGCTGTGGCTCCAGGTGATCCGTCAGCAATTCCACTAACTGTTCAAATGTCTTCTGTTCGGGGAGTGCTGGAGAACACAAGTCGCACATCAACGAGTACGTGGCATCTCCGACCACCGTGATTAATAACGGCACTTCAAGTTCCGCCTTCACTTCATTTAACAACATATACTGTTTAACGCGGCGAATATATGCCGGCCACTGCTTCGATGACAACTCGAAAGGTTCTAATTTGCCGATGGGCATTATAATCACTAAACAGCTACTAATTGTCACGAAAACACTAATAAAAACGTAAATCCTTGTCGCCAGTGTGATGAATGAAAGGCCGGTTGCTAGTTGACTGATTTATTTGTTAACTACCCGAAACTTACATGTTTACAATCCTACCCACTAGTACACATGATTATACCTAACAGTACTTACTGACTAAAATAACGAAAAATTAATTATTAATTACTAAAACTAAATCTAATTTAAAAAATATTACAAATAAAAATTAGCTCTACCTCGGAGCCTGACGAAAGGGTGCCCAGGAGGCTGGCGGAGTTGCCACGCAAGGAATGGAAGGAAAGGAAACGCTGGGCGAGGAATGAACCAGACCTTTGGTCACCCGTAGCGTCTTTTAGACGTTTACTGAGCTGCCTAAAATTGCGTGTGCCCCGGGTCCCCAGGGTCTAAGGGTCTCGACTCCAAAAGGCACTAATATGTAATTGGAATCGAATGCTACATATTTGCGCTTCTTGAGGCGTTCAGCTGTATCGACAGCTGCTCCAGACTTCAATGAGGAGATAGGAAGGCGCATGGCTGGCTATCTACGGATGTAGCATCCCATACCAAAAGCCGTCCCAGCTCCCAGAGAACAAGAGTTATGATAATTATTTTATAATCTCAACTAATTACTAACTGTTAATAGGCAACAATGAAGCAAATATAGAGCCTCGTTTGTAAGGTCCCCCAGGGTTGAGTTCGCAGAGTGCCTGGTATTTCTTCTTGCAGGATGTGGATCTCCAAGTCTTCTGGCGGGTGATCACGACGCAGCCGAATTTGTCGTGCTGCCGCCGCGGGTGCCCGGGCGCCCAGGCGCGGTACGTGGTGCAGTCGAGTGAGTCGCCTGTTAGATTGTTAATCGGATAGGTATAGTGGGTTAAAAAGTTTCGGATTATTAGTTGAGCATGCATAGTGTGTCGAAGAATTAGCAAGCTGAAGTGGCAGTGGGCTGGCCATATAGCACGAAGAACCGACAACCGCTGGGGGACGCGATCTTGAGTGGAGACCGCGGCTCAGAAAACGCAGTGTGGGACACCCTCCGACCAGGTAGGATGACGAGCTGCGAAAAATTGCAGGCAGATGCTGGATGCGGAAAGCTGAAGACAGGGCGCTGTTGCGCTCTTTAGAGGAGGGCTATGTCTAGCAGTGGACTACTATATAGCCTGATGATGATGATGATGACGCATAGTATTATCAACGAGTTTGTACTTTAAACTGTATAATTGTACTTTTTCAACCGACGGATTCGTCATCATTTCATCATAAATTAAAATAAGTCTAAATTAAAGTACGAAATAAAAGTTATATCACATTGTAAATACCGCTGTCTTCGAATGATCCTTGTAGTCTGTAATACATTTCCCATTGGCTCCTATAAAAGCAGTAATATAATTAAAGTTCAGATTCGAGGAATCTGGTAGATGGGTGAGCTGCTCTTAGAGCTCCTATAAAGGCACTGTTGCTAGCGTTACTCTTCCGCAGAGCTACAATTACCTACAGCATCAACTCTCACAGAGCGTGTCAGATAGAATGCCTCTTATATTCCTTTAAGTAATAAAGTACAACACCATTAGCTCCTATAAAGGCACTGTTGCTAGCGTTACTCCTCCGCAGAGCAACAAACGCAGTATCAACTCTCACAGGCCGTGTCAGATAGAATCCTCTTATATTCCGTTAAGTGATAAAGTTAACACACCATTAGCTCCTATGAAGGCACTGCTGCTAGCGTTACTCCTCCGCAGAGCAACAAACGCAGTATTAACTCTCACAGACCCTTTCCGATAGAATGCCACTATATTCCTTTAAGTATTCACCATTAGCTCCTATAAAGGCACTATTGCTAGCGTTGCTCCTCCGCAGAGCAACAAACGCAGCATCAAGTCCGGCACCAGCTACAAGTTGAGCCAGGGCGTCTGTCCGTTGCTCACTGGCCGTGTCAGCTAGAACACCACTCATATTCCTGCAGGCAGTGCGAGCTTGTGTATAGTTCAGCTTTGATGGTGTCAAGTAGAACATGCCTGTGGCTGGGATGCATGTGGAGTTTATGTGTACTGTAACAGAAAAATAGGTCTTTAACAGCTTATTAGGTATTGTTATTTGAGGAATGGTCTACTCAAATTCTACCAGAGCGCTAGCCAACATGCCAATCAATTGTAGAAACGCAATGAAAGCGATAGAATTATTCATTTATTTATAGTTTTGAGGGTGTCAATAGAACATGCCTGTGGCTGGGATGCATGTGGAGTTTATGTGTACTGTAACAGAAAAATAGGTCTTTAACAGCTTATTAGGTATTGTTATTTGAGGAATGGTCTACTCAAATTCTACCACAGCGCTAGCCAACATGCCAATCAATTGTAGAAACGCAATGAAAGCGATAGAATTATTCATTTATTTATAGTTTTGAGGGTGTCAATAGAACATGCCTGTGGCTGGGATGCATGTGGAGTTTATGTGTACTGTAACAGAAAAATAGGTCTTTAACAGCTTATTAGGTATTGTTATTTGAGGAATGGTCTACTCAAATTCTACCAGAGCGCTAGCCAACATGCCAATCAATTGTAGAAACGCAATGAAAGCGATAGAATTATTCATTTATTTATAGTTTTGAGGGTGTCAATAGAACATGCCTGTGGCTGGGATGCATGTGGAGTTTATGTGCACTGTAACAGAAAAATAGGTCTTTAACAGCTTATTAGGTATTGTTATTTGAGGAATGGTCTACTCAAATTTTACCAGAACGGTAGCCAACATGCCAATCAATTATAGAAACGCAATGCCGTGTGATGCCGGCTGACTAGAATAGCATCACCCCATCTCCTCCCGCGGGTGTCGTAAGAGGCGACAAAGGGAAAAATCCTACGGACGGGCAGCAGCGTCCGTCGAAACCCTATCTACAGCTACTGGGGTCGCCAACCCGCCTGCCAAGCGTGGCGACTATGGCAACTACCCCCAAGATGATACTAGTCATATTTGTCAGTGGAGGCCTACGTGGACTGCATACGGCTGAAATGTATGTATGTATGTAATGAAAGTGATAAAATTATTCATTTATTTATATCAGAAATGAATCGAACATCATTACAGCTAAGCGCCAATGCGATGTAAGATAGGTACTATAAAAAGTACATAATTTATCCAAATAACTAGAGGTAGGTTTCGAAATATTGCAGAAATGCTACGAGCGGTTTACTGTGTTTGTCAGAAAACAAGTGAGAGCCTAGAGCAGTATTTAAGAAATTGTTGTGAAGAACGGGAGCGCGGAAAATCGGTGAGCTTTGATTCAAATTATTTATGACAATATCAATAAGTTGACAGTAATTATTTACACCTAAACACTTACATGCTAATAATAGTATATTACGTACCCAAGGAGGTAAAACAAAGAATGGCTTAGATCGCAGGTATTTGTGGCCGGACCTGGAGGAGAGGGCCATAAACAACCGATCTGTGGCCTTCTTTATTACCGTCCGTGGTGCGTACATAGTTTTACGTGTTCATCTCGGTTTAAAGTGAGATTTTCCGTCGCGCCCTAGGGCGGTAAATCTCTCTTACCGCCTACACTTCAACACTTCACAAGTATACTCAATAGGTTCAGTTTTATGATCATACAATAAAAATTTAAAATGATGTGAATATACAATAAAAGTAAAAAATTATAATAACAAAAGACAGTCCATTGTGAGAGTGACAAAATAAATTATTACTTTTCATTCAAACTTTACGTTTTATTAAGCAGTTCGACGTTTTCTTTCAATTTTGTTATGATTTCAACAATGTCTTTAATACCATCCTATAGATACTTACGAATAGGTTTAGCATAAATACTATAATAGTCATATCTCGAGTCATTGACCAATGACAAGCCGCCGTCCACCTCTGCACACTTCAAGACCTCACAAGTATACTCAATAGGTTCAGTTTTATTATCCCTCTTCTTCCCTTTCTTTTTCAGCACTTCAGGTGGCACGAAGTTTAATGCTAAAGCTTTTTTCTCGATGCCAAGCCTCTGGCAATTAGTTAAACTAGTGTAGTTAGCTTTTGCGGCGATGCCAAGTTTGGATCTTTGGCATTTCTCCATTTTATAGTATTTCGGAACGACAGGTATGAATTCGCTGGAACATTTCATGGTAGCATCTATTGATGTTATTAGAGAAGCTAATATTACGAAAAACATTATCTTAAGCACTAATTTGGTTGTTTTTTATATGCCATTCATTTAAATAATCAATTGCTTTATTCTTTTTTCTTCTAAATTCGATGTATTCCAAACTATTTGATTGTTTGTGTGGTTTCTACTCAAAATCAAAATTTCCTTCGACTTTGATAAGAGGAAAAAAAGTGTCCCAAATTTTTTTTTTTTATTACTTCTGTTCCATTACCGCCATATAAAATACATGTGAAAATAGTAACGGAATAGAATAAAAACGCTTTGGACACTTTTTTGTCACACACGCGAGCACCGCAAAAGTGTTCCAAACGTTGGGATGTAATTTAAATTCAGTATACGAGATTTAATCCGTCCATCTTTTAACTTATAATCCGTCCGGTGCTTTAAAAAGTCACAGTCTGACTGAGGATTTCGCAACTTTTCACGTTGTCCGATAATTAGTCGACAATAGACTCAATGTAATGATGACACTAATTGTGCGATGTGATAAGGACGTGATCGGATGATTATTTTGACCTATCCTATATACCTACCTATATTTTACATCAGTCTTCCTATTGAGTTGGGTTTGGTAGATAAAACCCACATGGAGCATCCACAGAACTCTTGTTTCCTGCGACTGAAATAGTTCAAGAAGAAAAACATTAGAATATTTTTGCCTATCAGTGTTTTTTATGCTGATTTTCAGATTGACGCTAGTAGAACTTTAGTTGAAGTTGAATTTTTTTTAGTTGAAGTTGTTAATTTCTATTTTTTTTTTTAGACATGTGGTTGTTATTATTATAATCCAGTAACTGAAAAACTTGTTCAAAAGTCCACCCATCCGGGTAGTAATTGTATAAAAAAAACAAAATGATACGTCAATGTCACTGTCAAAACTGACACGACACACAAGTATCTTCTTAGTAGTCTGTGCTTGACAGTGACATGATAGAAGTCACCAAAAAAAAGGGCGGGAACGTCATCGTAGATAGGCGGCAATTTTAAAGAATTTTTATCAAAGCATCAAATATCGCCCTTTTTGTATTCAATTACAATTATAATTTGATATAATAGTGTGGTTACCGAGTTTAAGTAATTAGTGATGAGTGTAGAGAGCGGCGGCAAGGCTCTTGCCGCCAAACGTAAATCCACCGTCGAAACAGAAAGCTCCCCAGTTAAAATGGCGGCTAATTACATTTCAAATAGGAGAGGAATATTTAAGGACTACACCCATGTATATAAAGAAGACAATAAAAAAGAATATCCAATTCTTTTATCAATGGTTTCCCCAAATACAAAAATTGACTTTATGAAATCAACTAACATCATAAAAATGTGTCTTGGCTTGAGCCATATAAAAGCAGTTGGCAATTTCATGCTGAAAGTCTTTTTTATTAATAAAAAAGATGCTAATAATTTTCTTTTAAATAACCAGCTGCTCGAAAAACACGGTTGGGTCGCAAAAATTCCCTATGACCACCTGGAAAGTCAAGGAATCATTAAAGCTCCATTAGAAATAACACCTGAAGATCTATTAACTAATCTCTGCTCCAGCCCTGAAATCATTGGTGTAAATCGGTTCAGCAAAAAGAATCCTGATGGTTCCACATCTCCTACACCTACTGTTTTAGTTACATTTCTGGGTTCAGTCCGCCCAGATCATGTTACATATGACTATATGTGGTTTGATGTGAAAGAGTATGTTAAACCTGTTCGGCAATGTTTTGTTTGTTATAAGTTTGGCCATGGCCGTGGCTCATGCAAGAGTACTCAGATCTGCTCCATATGTAGTGGCGGTCACTTCTTCAAAGAATGTACAGACAATAATAACTTTAAATGTGTAAACTGCAGTGGGCCCCATACGGCCATCAGTAACATGTGTCCAGTTAAAGCCGCAAAGAACCAAGAAGTCAAGGACAAAATTAGTGGCAAAACAACCTTTGCTACTATAACTGCGAAGAATTCTACAGTTCCTAATATATCTATTAATTCCAGCTCTGCTCTGCCACAGCATAAAAAACCTCTGCAGGGTCCACAAATGAGAGCACTTTTTACAGATTTAATTAATTCAGATGAAATGTTGAATATTGTAACAAAAACTTTAATTGATCTTATTAAAACTAAACAGATTAATACTGATGCTAACATCTCAACAAAGGTCATAAAAGAAACCTTAATTAGTAATCTTGGCACTTAACTATGGATCTTGATCTTAGTATAAGTAATCTTAATATCTTGCACTGGAATTCACGTAGCATACTTCCCAAACTTGACCAATTAAAACATTTTATTACTTCTGATTGCACTAATAATATTGATATCATTTTGTTAAATGAAACTTGGTTAGACTCTTCCAAGTGTTTCAAATTGCCAGGATACAAGATCATACGTCGTGACTCAGATAGACCTCATGGGGGCATTGCAGTAGCAGTCAAAGATAAGTATACATTCACTATGATAAGCACATCTTCCAATTACCACTTTCAGAACTTGCTACTCTCTTTAAATATTGGTTCCACCTATATTGAAATACTTTGTGTATATATTCCTCCACCGCCTAATGGTAAATTTAAAATACAAATGTTGTCCAATGCCTTTTCTAAAATTACTAGCCGAAATTTTTTACTTATAGGTGATTTTAATGCACATAATTTAGCCTGGGGCTGCCGTCGTAATGATAGTAGAGGCAACAGTGTAAGTTATTTTGTAGATAAGTATAACCTAGTATGCTTAAATGAGTTTTCTCAAACCACCTTTGCCCCATTCGGCCAGCAAGGTAACACATTAGATTTAGTATTTGCTTCACCAGCTGTAAGTTCTAGCTGTTCGTTTACTTTACACGATGATCTTTTAAGTAGTAATCATTTCCCAATATTAGTGACAGTTCATAATAATAGTGAACGCTCTTATCCACAATGCTCAGATAATTCATCTAATCATACTTTCGCTAGTCCATCTGACATTTCTAACGTAAATATTAATAAAATTAACTGGGAATCGTTTGCTAAACTTTGCAATGAGAGATTTTCTTCTTATTCATTGTATACCGATCCTTTGGACAGTTACGATAACTTTATACAAATTTTATGTGACATTCTGTTGACATTTCCTAATAAAACTAATGGTTGCTATACTAAAAAACGAAAAGCTCTTATTTGGTGGAATGATTATTGTTCCCAGGCAGTTAACCAATCTAAATTAGCATTACTCTCTTACAAAAAATATCCTACTTTAGAAAATTATATCATTTATAAAAAATTTGACGCTAAGAAGAAAAGAATTATATCTGAACAAAAATTATTATCCTGGGTTAAACTTTGTTCATCATTCAATCGTATGACTCCTTTACAAAGGATTTGGGATCATGTTAAAAGATTTAAACTTGCTAAGTTAAATAATAACAGATCTAGATGTAAATTTTTAGACGATCCATCTAATGCTCAGAGTTTTCTAAATAAAATTGCAACTTCAACCTGCGGCGCTACCGCGAAACACGATATTCGTAAATTTCGGACGATTGTCTCTGTCACTCTCATGACGCCTCAATTGGAGTAAAAGAGATAGATGCCCGAAATATACGAACTTCGAGGTTCGCGGTACCGGGCCTGTGCTGACGCTGACCTTAATTCTCTGAATTTATATTTTTCCTCGAAAGGTTCAGAAACATCTCAATGGATACTCAACCAATTTGAATTTTATGAATTCAAAGCTGCTTTGGACAGCAAAAAGGATACTTCTCCTGGACCCGATTTCATTCCATATCTAGTTATAAAAAAAATTCCTGATGTCGTACAGAAAATTCTTTTAAGTATTTACAATCAACTTTGGTTAAATAAAGTAATTCCACCTATCTGGAAACTTCAGTTTGTAGTTCCTATTTTAAAACCAAACAAGGATTCAAATAGTTTAGATGCTTATCGACCCATATCTCTTACTTCTTGTTTAGCTAAGTTATTTGAAACTATGTTAAAGAATCGAATCGAATGGTTTATTGAACATAATTCTCTGATTCCAGAATTTCAATTTGGCTTCCGCAAAGGGAAAAGCTCTATGTATAACTTGGGTTGTTTATTAGGTGATGTCGAGAATAACATGAGAAATAATAAATTAACTTTGGCAGTTTTTCTAGACATAAAGGAGCCTTTGATAACATCAACCATAATTATTTAATTAAAAGTTTACACAAACTTGGCATTCCTGGGCCTGTGTTATTTTGGATTTTTAAATTCCTAAATGATCGCAGTGTTACGCTTAAAATTAAGAATAATTTATATGGACCTAAATCTACATTCAAAGGCACTCCGCAAGGTTCTGTTATATCTCCCTTAATATTTATCTTGAGTCTAGTTGAGTTTATGAAACATATTCCATCTTGTGTGAAGTATTCGTTCTACGCTGACGACTTAGTTTTATATTTAGACTGTGATGATATTTTGGTAGGGGAATACATAATGAATCAGTCCTTAATTACTATATATAGCATACTCCACCACCAACTTAAACTTGATGTAAATGTTGAAAAGAGTTCGGTTATGATTTTCAGTCAAAGTTTCTTTTATCGTCCAAAAATATATTTTAATAACAATTTAATACCTTTTAGTACTTCTGCACGATACTTAGGCATGATATTGGATTCTGACTTATCCTGGGCTGCACATATAGCGTATGTTTGTAAAAAAGCTGAGCTTCGCGTAAATGTCCTTAAGTCTTTAGTTGGTGTTAGTTGGGGTTCAGATCCCAAGATATTAAAAACTTTGTATGTATCTATGGTGCGTAGTCAATTTGATTACGGGTGCATTTTTTATGCTAATGCATCTGATAACTTACTTCGAAAACTAGATGTTATTCAGAATAGAGCTTTACGTATTATTACTGGTGCTATGATAACTTCCCTATAAATTCCTTAGAAGTTGAGGCTGGTGTTCCACCACTTTCTATTAGAAGGTCTTACCTTATGGATAAATTTTGCCTAACCTTGGCTAGTCGCTATAATGTTCTGGTGAGTCGGTACCTGGAAGATTTTACTATACCTAATTTCAATTTGTCTTTATTGCCTTTTAACAATACTATTAGTCAATCAATTTCATATCTTAACTTTGAATTTCAAGATACTGTGTTTTGGCACTCTATTTTTCCTTGTTTTAAAGAAGGTTTCCAGTGCGTAATGAGTGATATTCCGATTACTATGATAAAATTTAATTCTAAGTTCGATTTTTATGAGTTTCTAAATGATAAGACTGATTACATTAAGATTTATACCGATGGATCTAAAACCAATATTCGTACTAGTTTTGCTTTTTATGATTCTTCTTTGAAAGTAGGCAAAGTATTTTCCTGTAGTAACTATTTTTCAATTTATTCAGCAGAAATTTTGGCAATTATTTATGCTTGTTTGTACATACGAAGTAATGTGTTTTGTAGTCGAAATTTTTTGATATTATCAGACTCTATGAGTGCTCTCCAAGCTCTCTCTACAAAACAGGTTAAAGCAAATGTTAATTATCTAATTTATGAGCTACGTAAGGTTATTGACGATCTTTACAAACGCAATATTAATGTAGAATTTTGTTGGGTTCCTGGTCATTCGGGTGTACTGGGAAATGAAATTGTTGATTCTCTAGCCAGGTATACTGAAAATGCTGAAATTTGTAGTTTTAAAGTTCCTTATACTGATTTAAATAAATATCTTAAAGATATGATGTTAATGCGTTGGAAAGGCTCCCTGAACAGTTCCAGAAACTTGAAAGGAAAATGGCTGGCTAAGATTCAGGTTGACCCATCCACGACTAGTTGGTTTGAAAGAAAAGGAAATGTGTACTTGGGTAGAGAATTCATTAAAAGCTTTTGCAGACTGCGAATAGGCCATTGTCATTTTCCCGCTCATATGTATAGGTTAAAATTTTCTAATAGTCCTGCCTGTAACTTTTGTAAAGCTGATTATTGTGATTTAGATCATTTGTTTTTCGATTGTCCTTATTTCAATTTACAAAGATTATTATTTATTGGATTATCTAGTGAAGTAATTAAAAACAATAAATTGCCGTCGTCGGTGCAGGAATTATTAACTCATTTAGAATTATATAATATCATTTTTGATTTCTTTAAAAACACATCTGGCCTTTTATAAATATGTTACGCCTACTCTTGTTGCCTTAAATGTTTTTTTTTTTAATGAGAAGTTAAGATTTTAAGTTAAGTTATTGTAAGTAGTTTTAGTAGTGTATTTTGTTTTATAGTTTATGTAATGTTTGTGCTGATGGCCCTGGTAGCCAAAGCATTATAATAATAAAAAAAAAAAAAAAAAAAAAAAAAAAATGACACGACACACCCGAATACTTCAAAACTTCAAAAACAAAAAGCAAAGCAGTAGTAGTTTGTTTATATACTACGACTAAAGGAACACCTACTTATCACATAAATAACCCGCCTTAGGACACGGGGCGTTCTTTTAGACATACAGGCTCTTAAAAATGGGCCAGGGGAAGAGCCAATTTTCTGAGGAAGAGCTTCAAGATTATGAGGTAATTGAGGCCACCAGTGTTTTTATTTGGGCCAATTTCTTATATGAATCACTTGTACGTTGCTCTCTTTAACTAAAAGTTCTTTGACCTTGTTGAAATTACTGACCTGTAGTCACACAATGTACTTGTAACTTATTATTAAGAATAAAAACGTTATTTTTTATTACCACAGTTTAAACTGAATTTGTTTTTTAGGACCTAACTTACTTTACGAAGAAGGAAGTATTATAGTAAGTATCATAACTTTTATTTCTTTAATTGTAAAAGTAAAATAATTATTCTGCTTCCATTTCAATAATAAGCATCCTTTGGTCCGTAACAAATGGGATTCCATAATTTTTTATCATCAACTGTTGTTTTTGTGCAGGGATCAAACTTTTAACCTAACATAGTTGTTTCAGTGTGTATTTCCATGGAGGATGACTGTTCTAACCTAACCTAATTCTTTACATTCTGAACAATAAGATCGTATAGAAATAAAATTTAAATGTCTTACTATGGATTATGATAAGTATTTTTAAATCATTTAGAATTGTACCCCTTTTTAGTACAGTCTAATTTCAGCCCATGGAAATATTGTTTTTATATTACCTACTGTAAGGTTTGATACTCAAAGGCCATAGTCTAACTGGTAGCCTTAGTAAGTCTGCCCTTAAATCAAATTTACTTGAGGTTTTCTGTGAGTATCTCATGAAGTACATATATGCTGAGTATCAACATCTTACTAGTGACAGTGTTTGACTTTCCCAATTGTTTTCTGTACTGTATTGTTTTTTGAGATATTATATTAACACCTTCGCTGCGGCAATTAGTTAACATTGCAGTTAACCATACTTTGTGAGGGGTCAATAGGCCCCCTACCTCAGCAAATGTGTTAAAGCGATTTGTTACAAGTCTTAATGCTTATCAAGATGCTTATCTATATAAGCATTAAGATTTGAGACCTATAAAACTAATACTAGTTGTCATATTAAAAATATTAAAAAAAAACTGTAAAGTAGTGCTGTGAACCTCTAGATTGTTTTCTAATAATAGGCCATACATCAACCCACTTGGATAAATATCATAATTTTCCAAGCAGTATTCCCTACCAAACATCAGCAAAATGTGTGATCAAGTTCTGTATTCAATCGGCGTGTCTTGGTAGAGTATAAAATGCCATTATGTTTGAGTTTTCTTATCAGTTTGGTGTATTTAAGAATAAAATGCTAATGACAAATCAAACATTATTATTATTAATTTGTGTTGGTATAGTAGTAGAGGAGATATAGAGTTTGGGGTCAAAATAATTGCCACAGAACCGGAGTTTGGTGTTTTTAGTTCTTTGTGTGTATCTTTTTGACATACTAAAAATATAGAAAAATATATGTGTGCAAAATGCAATTTTCCACACGGCAAAGATTTGAAAAATTGAAAATTCCCCATATAAAACCCAAATTTTGTATGGTCTCAAAGTACAGGAAATTACACACAAAAGAAGGTTATGAGGTTAATTTAATAAAATAAACGTAAATTAAAAAGTGGTGACTAAAAAAAAAAAAATTTTTCAAGCAAAAATTTTTTTTTTGTTAAAATTGATAATGAAACTTATATAGACTATATACACATTAATATACGTTACAAAAAGAAAACCATGTTTAATACATGAATATTTCCTATTATACCTAAATAATACAAAAAATAGACTTTTAATTAACAAGACAAAATATAGAGCTCCTCCATAGACTGCCACATGGAGCAATCTTCAACATACTGCGGCCACTGATACCAGCGTTAGTTTAGCGTTTGTGGATGTCCGATATTGCGCTTTCCTAGATGTAGTCGCCACTATACTAGGACTTTTCTGTCCTAACGGCCATCGACCACCACTGCCACTTCAACAGTGCAATTCTACGAGCCATGGCGATTTTTCTGTCTTTTTATTACTGAACATCATTGAACTGCATCTACGTGGCGATAGTCCGAGCGGTCACGGGTCTTCATTAATGCTCCACAGCCGAGTTTGATATTGCCTTTTCGAAGTTTAATTTGCCTAACTGGACTACATGTCCCAGATACAAATATTCGTCAACAACTTCGACAGCAACGTTCCCAACCGATATCGTATACATGGCGACAAGGACATCTTTGATGCTTCTATTATGTTAACTTTCAGCCCTACCTGTTCTGAAACTCTACTAAGGTCCTGAAGTGCTCAGACATGACAATGACATAGTCTAGGAACCGAAGGTGAGTGAGGTGTTAGCTCTTAACATTGATCCAGTACCTTCAAGGCATCTTCCAGTGCAGCAAACATGTTCGGAGAATGACATCTTCCTGTCTTACACCTCGGTGCGGCTGGATTGGCTCAGAGCTCTGGTCCTGAATATCGGTGATCGGTGAAGAAATAGAAGTACAGCCCATGTCTCGATCGAACCACGATGTAATCAGCCACTATGCTTGGCGTTTGTGGACTATGAGAAAGCCTTTGAAGGGGGGTTGGAAAAAAACAACTACTCAATATGTCAATTGAGCCCTACACTAGAATTTTTAATTAATATATTAATAGTAAATATGGTCGATGCTCCCGTAAACCGTATACAAATGTAATGTTGTAGTGGCAGATAATAATGTGTCGACATATGGCATAGAATGATTTAAATGTTCTCTATTGCTCTGTGATTTAAGATTATTAGATTTACAAATAACATTAAACAATTGGAAAAGATACATGGAAGAACTTTATAAGTCCTGTCGAGTTCGATGAAGATGATATGGAAGATGAACAGCTAATAGACTAGAGATGATAGAATAGGTAGTAAGATAGGTATACATAGTTAGTAAAATAGGTAATAGATTGGAAAATAATAGTTGAAGAAGAGTTTTTGAAAGCCATGTCGAATATTCCAAATGGTAAAGCTGCAGAAGATGGCGGAATTCCTATTCTAAAACAGCATATAAGTTTAAATATGAAGAACACGTTAATTGTGAAATTTAAATTAATTGACAAGACGACATTGCGCCATTTGCAGAGAATAGTAACAAGTTACAGCAGACACTTTAAAAATGATGAAATCTTTGATAGATTCAGCCTTAAAACTAACAGTAATACAATAATTTTGTTATTACCAAAAACCTCATAACAAATGCTGGACAGAAATAATGACTAATGGAGAGGAGACGTCTTGCAAAATTTGTTTATTACAGATAAAAGGTGAGACATAGATAGGGCATCTGATGAGGTATAAAACCTTTTATTTTAAAATTTTGGATACCAAGATCGAGAGGATGACAGACCGAGGAAAGCTAAGATATGCATATCTCAGACACGTAAAGAACAAGGCTGTTGTTATAAGGCTAGCAGAGGGAAAATAGACTCCACCAACATTCTTAAATATTGATGATGATATAACATATTGAACACTGCACAAGCTTATTTTTAATCTTCTACCATCTGGTTATTTAATTTTAATTTTAGAAATTAACGTCATAACCTTTTTTACCATAAATTTTCCTGTAATTCGATGCCACACGCGATTTTTAATAAATTTTATGAATTTTCGAAGATACAATTTTTGTGGGGCAAAAGAACTCATTTTTCACAAATATATTGCTGATTTGGCAATGGGAAGGCCACGTAACTCGGAGAGTCGATGGCCGTTAAGACAGAAAAATCCTCGTGGCGACTACGTCTAGGAAAGCGGCATATTGGACATCCACAGGCACAAACGCTAAACTAACGCTGGTAGCAGTGACTACATTATGTTGAAGATTGCTCCATGTGGCAGTATATGGGTCAGGTCTATATTTTCTCGTGCTAATTAAAACACAGCCTATATGTTTTGTATAATATATCATGTTTTAAATATGTTATTTTTATAACGTATATTGATGTGTATAGTCTATAAAGGTAAAGTTTAATTTTCAATTTAAAGAAAAAAAAAAACCGGCCAAGTGCGAGTCGGACTCGCGCACCGAGGGTTCCGTACAAACCTGCAAGGTTTACAAAGTTTATATTTATTAAAAAATATATATTTTGTAATGTAACTAAAAATTTAAGGTTTTCGGAATTTTTCCTTTATGTGTGCTATAAAACGTTGCTTCATGCCAAATTTCAAGATTCTAGGTCGACTGGAAGTACCCTTTAGGTTTAGATTCCCTTGCGAGTACTTGCGAGTTTCAAAATATGCAGCTTAAATTGCTGTTTCTTTTGATTGCGTTGACATAAAAGTTTGATTTTGCTACAGCTTAAAGGTATTATAGACCTGAGTATTTGGTATGAATTTCAATTTAATACCTCTACGCGTTTATGAGGAAATGGGTAGTAAGTTTAAAATTATTAAAAAAATATATATTATGTGATGTAACTAAAAATTTATGGTTTTCGTAATTTTTCCTTTATCTATGCTATAAGACGTTGCTTCGTACCAAATTTCAAGATTCTGGGTTCACGGGAAGCACCCTGTAGGTTTTGATTCCCTTGCAAGTGTCGAAAATTTGCGGCATAAACGGCTGTATCTTTTGATTGCGTTGGCTTAGAAGTTTGATTTTTTCACAGCTTCAAGGGACAGTAGACCTGAGTAATTGATATAAATTTCAGCTTCATACCTCCACGCGTTCCTGAGAAAAAGGGTCTTGACAGACGGACGGACGGACAGACGGACAACAAAGTGATCCTATAAGGGTTCCGTTTTTTCCTTTTGAGGTACGGAACCCTAAAAAATGGTGAAAAATGTTTTTTTTTTTTTTATTCACCACGTTGTTATTTACGTTTATATTATAAAATTAACCTCATTATAGTTTTTAGTGTGTAATTTCCTGTACTTTGAGACCACACAAAATATGAGTTTTATATGGAGAATTCTCAGTTTTTCAAATCTTTGCCGTGTGAAAAATCACATTTTGCACACATGTATTATTCTATATTTTTAGTATGTCAAATAGATGCATACAAAGAACTAAAAAAAACAAACCCCGCTTCTGTGGCAATTATTTTGATCCTCACCTACTAATTTTCGTACATCTCCTGTACTATAGTACACTGGGAGTGTCCATGGTGTGCTGGACATTGCTGTGCAGTCTATGGGGAAACCAGAGGGCACTGAACTTTATACAGTCAAAGATACGAGTATATGGACACATCCCAAGCAAAAAATTTATACATGCCCTTATCTCATTTAGGTTATAGTTACATATTTTCGCACTTATGTCGTATTTTTTTTTGCTTTTTGATCTCGCGTTTTCTATAGGCGGTTAACGAGCGGAGCGGAATGGGAGGGACGTGTCAAATGACGCAACATGACGTTTCCTGTCTCGCTATCGCTAAACACATCTGGTATTTGACGCACCTTATTAGGCACCGGTCCCACCGCAGGCTAGCAAGCTATGAGCTATTATATTATATTTACACAGGATCGATTATCTTTTGTCCCTTGAAATAGCTGATAGCTCATAGCTTACTAGGTCGCGGTGGGACCAGTGTCTTGGACAGACCTCCCATACTGTCCGCATGCCTCAGGAGCGGACTCAGTTATCCATTAGCCAAAGTGTGAGCTAGGGTAATGCTAGTCTAAACGCCTCTGAGTTGTTCCTCATTCCATTCCAGTGCCCACACCCGCTTCAAAGCCCTAGCCCCGGAAAAGGTTGGCCACAACAAGAACGCCAAACTCCCAATGGCCAAGATCCTTCAGTATCCAGAACTCAGAGTAAACCCGTTCAGAGACCGGATATGCAAAGTATTCAGCTCGAGCAGCGATGGAGACTGCACGTTTGAGGACTTCTTGGACATGATGTCCGTGTTCAGTGATAATGCCCCTAAAGCTGTGAAGGCTGAGCATGCTTTTAGGATTTTTGGTAAGCTTTTGACCATCAGAATGTTAAAATGTGTAACTAGGTGGAGCAGCGATCTTTATGCAAGAGCAAGAGCAAGAGAGTGGTCGCGGACCGTGGTGAGTGGTGCTTTTGGGAAGGACTATTTCCAGCAGTGGACAATTACAGGCTGATGGTGGTGAACCATAGACTAAGAATTTTACCTTTTTTTTTTATAGTCTGCTCAGAGTAGTGCCGGTCTCGAGGACATTCTTAATTTAATATGTAAACAAGAACTTTTCCCAGGTTTTGTAAGTCGAATATTGCTAGACCTTAGATCCGTAACGAGGAGATAACCGGAGAGTAATTTCTCGCTTCCTCGCTCTCCGGGCGCCGGCGGTCGGCCGCGGAGAGCTGTGACACGCAGTTTTCGCTGGTCAGGCAACGCAAACGGCTCTTGATGGATCTCGACTTTAATACAGTTAATGTCTGAGACTCACGAAGGTATTATATTAAAAAAATAACTTTTACATGCAAACTGGAGATTGCTCTCGAGAGAACGCCGCAACTCTATTCCTAAACGTAATGAGTTTGGAAAGTGGTATATGACATCGTAGCGTGATGGACGGCGTCGGAGGCGCTACCGCCAAAAACGATATTCGTAAATTTCGGGCATCTTATTAAGACCCCCAGTTAAGACCTCATGATAGTGACAGATACAATCGTCCGAAATTGAAACCCCTAGTGAAAAACGATATAAGTGAAATTGGCTCAGTGGAAAAAGGCCACAGGTGCTATAAAATGTACGGCACCTGTTCCCCGTTTTCGCTGTGCTAATTTGACTTACCTAAGTATACCCTTTTTTACTAGGGCCACAGTTTAGTACCTAGTCTAGCGGCGCTACCGCGAAAAACCACATTCGTAAATTTTGGACGATTGTCTCTGTCACTCTCATAACGCCTTAATTGCATGGAGTATAAGAAATGAATGCTCGAAATATACCTACGAACTTCGGTGTTCGCGGTACCAGGCCTGGATTCAAAGGTTGAATCGCAGAATCGCCGCACGCATCTGTATCAAATTTGGAAATGAAAGTTTCTACTACATATTTACAAACGGATAAACTCACGTGTAATTATATCGCACTAGACGACTCGTTTCGGGTAAGCTCTCAGATGGGTGCGCCACAGTTTGTACAGGTGCAAAACTTAACTGAAAGTCGCCATCAGATGGTCACAAATACCTGAACATACACTTTATCTCCTTAACAATAGAAGTAGTTGTTCCGATATTTGTGACCACCTCCACAGCTCCGATATATCTGATAGCGACTGGACCATGTCTATGTAGTTGTGCTTTATATGTAAAATAAGAATTGTTCCCGAACATTCCAGATTTCGACGGTGACGACATGATCGGCGTGTCCGACCTGCGGGAAGTGATCGAGCGGCTCTGCGGCCCGGAGCTGCAGCTGAGCGAGTCTGAGCTCCAACAGCTGGTGCAGAACGTTCTAGAAGAAGCGGACTTGGACGACGATGGGGCGCTCAGCTTTGCAGAGTTCGAGCATATTATTGATAAGAGCTCTGATTTCACTCAGTGAGTATTTTTGGTCAAGTATTAAGCCCGCTGTTATCAGCGGACAATTATCAGTTTTACACGACTACGTCCAGCGTTATATCTGGCTATTGGCAGCTACACCTAAGAAAACAAGACATCGTCACGGAACACGGACAATTGGACGTCTACAAGCGGCCTTAGGGTTTAAGAAGTCTTGTAATCCGAAATTATTTACCATATATAACTACATAAAACTACTGGTGTCATAGACAGAATACTTATAAATAGGTACATTCAACAAGTAGATTCTTAATTGTATAGAAGCGGGTAACTCACGTTTTATAAGTCGAATATTACTCGACATGTTTCACTCCGTAACGAGGAGCACAATCATCAGCCGGCGTAGCCGCCGCGAACGGCTCAGGAATATGCGTAGCTTCTATAGTATTAATACGCTTAAATCTCACGATAGTTTTGTGTTTAAAATTGCTAAGTACATTTTTCTCATCATCATCATCATCATCTAAATCTCTACAGGCAGCCATTATACGTTGTTTAATATTGGGTTCTTGTTTTCAGGACGTTCCGGATACGACTGTAAGCTGAAACTCAAATGTCTTCCTAAAATGTTCTCATACCATAAATATAAGAATAGATGATGAAAAAAAAAGTACCTGGCCTATGTAGTAGTAACGAGTGTGTACAGTCGCCATCAGATATATCAGAGCTGTGGAGGTGGTCACAAATATCTGAACATGCACTTTATCACCTTGACAATAGAGGCGTTGTTCAGATATTTGTGACCACCTTCACAGCTCCGATATATCTGATGGCGAGTATACACGTATGTCGGCGTTCTATATTCAAATTTTGACGTAAGTTATGACTCCTTAGTCCGTTAATTCTCTGCACAACTACATAGACATGGTCCTTCAGTTAAGTTTTTCATTTATATTCTATTATGTTAAGTTTTTTTATAATGAGGATAAAAGCGCAAATCTTGAAGATGGTGGCGCTGCAATCGTTCTAGATCAGTGTGTTCCAATTCTAGTAAAATGAAAATAAAAACATTTCTTGTTCATTTGGTTCAAAAGCTTGTGAAGACAACAATGCTTGTTTTACAAGCTTTTATTTAACTTGCAATTTAAATATGTACAGTCACAGACTTTAATTGTTGAGCCACTTACGGTTCAAGCTTTTGTTTTATACTTACTATATGAAATGCCCAATGTAAAGTGAACCCTAAATGGCTCAACAATTAAAGTCCCTGGCCGTACCTAAATGTTCGGGTAAAATATAGCAGCTCAATTTTTAAGCAGACATCTTTGACCGATTGAGAGCGCTGATAGCATAGCGGTAAGAGCGTGCGAATTGCAATCCGGAGGTCGCAAGTTCAAACCCCGGCTAGCACCAGTTTTTCGGAACTTATGTACGAGATATCATTTGATATTTACCAGTCGCTTTTCGGTGAAGGAAAACATCGTGAGGAAACCGGACTAATCCCAATAAGGCCTAGTTTACCCTCTGGATTGGAAGGTCAGATGGCAGTCGCTTACGTAAAACTAGTGCCTACGTCTAAATCCTGGGATTAGTTGCCAAGCGGACCCCAGGCTCCCATGAGCCGTGGCAAATGCCGGGACAACGCGAGGAAGATGATGTCTTTAACCGATTGAGCTGAAAAGCACACTTACGTAAGTTCGGTGACAATGCAATATTATGGTACCACTGATCTGATCTGATGCTGGAGCCAGAAGGTAGCCATAGCAACTCCTAAAATGCTCAAGATAAACCCGTGCTGTTTAAGCTCGTTAGAATCTTGTTGCCGAGTAGTTGGTGATTGTGCAAAAAAAGTACAGTCAGCAATAAAAGCTTGTAAAAAAGTGTCATTTTTGACAAAAGCTTATATACTATACAAATTTGCACTATACATTTTTTTAAGCTTTATAACTTATTTACTTATGTGTTCTGAATCTACGACATGACATAGTGAATCTCAAATTTGTCTTTATGTACCTAGGTTAGCTGTTATTATTTAAATTAGTAGGAAATAGAGAATCTGTATTTTTAGAGAAGTTCTATTGTGTTGCGATTTTTGTGGTTTCGTTCAAATAACGATGTTATAACAGAGGCTATCAAGAAAAATATGGTTTAAAAAAATGTCTGTTTGTACAGCCAGCGTCATCGTCATATACGAGTAGTGTGTATTTTTCATACAAGCGTATATTGTAGTGGCGGTATAAAAATGAACGTACCGATGCGTCATGTCATGTCAATATTACTTGTCATGTCAAAATAAGTTGGACTGCGTACATTGCTGCCTGGTCAAACTTAAAAAAATGGGTAACACTATTTTATAACACTATTTAACAAAATTATTAATATAATAGGAGTCGTATTACTGAATACTATAGGTATGTGGACGCGTCCTACGTATGAAAAATACACACTGTATTTAGTTCAAAGTAGTCAAATAGTTCGGTACAATATAAAAATTCTATCGTGTACCAAACTTTGTTATATCACTGCTTTTGAAGACAGGTTTAGCCTAGTGGGTTTGTGTGATGAGCACAGATATTTGTTCCTGAGTCATGGGTGTTATATATGTATATAAGTAATTGTATATTATATGTATCGTTGGCTGTGTATCCACAACACAAGTCTGAGCTTAATATGGGGCTCAGTCAATTTGTAATATTTATTTTTGAGTACTTTGGATTTTACCAACTATATGACGCTGACTGCACCATCTAATAATTATATACTGGTGATTTTGCCAATGTCAAAGTGGGGATACAAACAAATAAAATAATATAATTTAATATTATAAGATTAATTGATTTTAATTAACATATTAAATTACGTTAGAGTATGGTCGGTAAGGCCTTGGGTTTTGTGTGTGTGGCAGCTAGCGGTGGCCATAGTGGTGAAACACATTTCGATTATTTTTTAATTAACTACATACTTTATTATATCACTGCATAATAAACTATCAATATTACACTAAACAATATTCTCAGGATATTTACAAATAAACCGATTAATTTGTAAATATGTGTGAAAATCGTGAGATCAGTATTTATTCTCAGGGTGTCTTCACCATTTTGTGGCTCAACCGTTTTTTTTAATCAGCTTTGTTTAGAAGCCTTAGCTTAGACCATAACTCCGTTAGACCTCTACATAGTATAGTATCATTAGGTCATTAACCAGAAATCTCTAGTGTTAGAACTTAAGTCTGTAATGATGTATGTGATTTTGTAATAAGTGTAAGTGTAGTGACTTATGCCAAATAGAAGTTACTGTAAAAAGTGTGGTTTCATTATTTTTATGTATTGATGTCCTCTGCCTTACAAGGCAGAGGCTTGTCTATAATTAACAGTTTTCTTGTAAACTGTAATTAGTAAGAAGCTAAGGGTTCTTTGCATGACCCTTATAGGTAATTCTTTGTCTGTTGTAAGTTAAACCGTCCGTGCTACGTACTATCATATAAAAAAAAACCTATATTAGTCTCTATGGAGAACGCAATAAGATTCAAATGAAATAATAAAATTATTATTAAGCGTGCCGGGTTTCCGTGTCCGTCGCTGCTCGCATCTGCGGCGCTTGCACCGATGCTTGTAATGAAGACCTATGCTCTCCAAAATATGTCGCGCGAGAGTAAATAAACGTGAGTGAAGCCGTAGTTTTTTTATAAAACTTATTGATTGCCTTAACAATTTCATTTTCATTGAATTGTCAATGTAAGGTAAACATGTTATCAATTTAGACCAATGTTAAATTTTAAAACAACAGATTAAACGTATCAGCATTGTGGTACAACAGGTAAATGCCTCCAGCATCCTTGGTATAATGTCTCAAGATCCTTTGTTTAAATTTAATGTAGTAAATAGTTAAATACTCACAATATTATAATTATTCTAATCAAATTCAATATTATTATCACATTATTTTTATGATAGTGGCCCTCTAGTGACAACACATTCCGTAGCTGCACCACCATTTACTACATGCTATGCTTGTAGCTGATCTCAGCACTTCTGGTTTGTAGAGAAAAGCATTTAAACAGAGAACCCAACTAGGGAGTTCCTGTCACTCAGTGTTAAAGTGCACGCCAATAAGATATCTTAGTAAGTAAAAAATAATATTTATTCAACTTAGAATACAGACTAAGTAAATATAAAAGATTTCATTTATAAAAAGTTCCTCCTATAGCTAAGTTAATTCTGAAGGTATCCCGGCAGCTTCATCCTCATGAAGATCCAGGTTGTGAAGAACGAGACCAGAATGCACAGGAACGCGACTGAGATGAGCAGGATTCTGTTCAGTTTAGGTGTTGACGGGTTGTGTGTCCGGTCAAGAATGATGAAACCAAGGCCGCCCATGGAGAAGAGGAAGCTGGAAGCTAAGCCTTCCATGATGTACTGGCCGTTCACTCTGTTGGGCATGAAGGCTACGGGCCGGCTGTGTCCGTGCTCGTCAGTCGTGGAGCCAACGCTCGGCGGTTCCACTATCACATCATAGATTATTCCTAAAACAAACAAATATCGTTAATAAAACAGGCAAGGAGTCTTATTAGTTTTTTGTACTGTCGTCCGCCGGAAGATAATGAGTATGAACGATAAGCTAGCGTCTAAACTGACGTTTCAACAACCAAAGTTTTTCGAACAACGAACAGTAACTGAAGTAAAACTTAATCAACGAAAGATTAATTAGGAATATAATACAAGTTCCTCTCAGCAGAATAGTCTTATTAGAATATAAACAGAAAACAAGACGCCGCTAACCTCCAGTCACCAAAAAGTATGAGAGTAGCACCAAAGAGAACGTTGTCATCGCCGACGGAGCCTGCAGCCATGACGGCTTCTTAATTTTAATATTAGGGATCTCTAGCACCGAAAACGGTATAGCCAATAAACTCTCCATTTTTGATATTTGTGACAAAAAACAGAAAACTACTCAGTCTCCTCCGACCGTTGACGTTGCTGACAGCGGCGCCCTCGAGCCCTCGCGGCCATACCGCGTCACGTCACACTCGTCACAGTGACGGTTTGAATTGAAGGCTGTAAAGTAAAATGAAACGCAAATACATCATAGTCTACAGTATTTCTTAAAATAATAGGTATAAAATAATAAGTATAAAAACTCAAAATACTTATTAATATTTAGTCATTATTTCAACATCTATATATTGTTTACTTTATTGAAATAATATTATTTCTTTCAGTATATTCAGTAGTCACATGCGTGTAACGAAATGTAGATAATACTATGACCAATCATAATGAGACAAGTTTTTTTTTTTGGCGGGAACGTTAAAAAGAATAGGCGCGCTTTTGAAATTAAATTTTGTAAATTAGTTTTAAATTCTAGATTTGTACATTTCTTTGTATATTTCTTATGTAAAATAGTCTATATAGTGTTAGTTTTGTACATATTACGTTAGTGCGTTTCCCCATAATGGGGAAGCGCACGGGGCGTAGCGGCCGTAAACGATCGCGAGTTACGGGTGAGTCTCTTACAGAAGGAATAGATCAGGACTTACCTTCTTCATCATCATCGACGACTTCATATTCTGATGCTGAAAATAATGATCGTCCACTAGCGAAGAAAAGAGAAAAGGATAAGTACACACCTTATAAAGCAGGAAATTATAACAGATTTTATGACGAAAACTCGCAGAAGAAAGATTTTATTGTCTTTCTCAATCGCGAAGAAGATAACACTAAAATTACAGATAAGGATAGGTTGGCCATATCTAATGGCATCAGAAAACATTGTGTTTCAGGTGTAATGCATCTGAGGTCAATTAATGCATTCAAAATTGGTATAACTTTCGACCTCCTAACAACGCTAATGTTTTTCTTAAGAACGAAAAGCTCCTAAACGAATTGAGGATGGTTGGTTCAATACCGGCTGCCGAAACAGAAGCCACTGGGGTTCTCACATCTGTACCTTGCGATTATTCCAATAAAAATCTTTCAGCTTATTGCTTCTAGTAAAAGTTATTAGTGTGAGACGTTTCATGCGACGGGTAAAAGACGCTCAAGGTGTCGTTTCCTTTCTTCCAACACAGACAGTTGCTGTTACATTTGCTTCAACGCAGCTCCCCGAGTATGTTACTTTAGACCACTGGAGACATGAGGTAGGAGTTTATGTTCCTCCTGTTAAACAGTGCCTGAAGTGCATGAAACTTGCTCAATTTGCTCAGGCAACCATAATTTTAAACAATGTGACAAGTCCAAAACTCAATGTGCTAACTGTGGCGGTGACCATATTGCAATTTCTACCACATGTCCACTTAAAAACAAAAACTAGAAGAAAACAAAATAAAAGCAAAAATGCAAGATATTCTGATCTTTTAGTGCAGCTCAATTTCCACAGCTAAATTCAAAATACATTGATACTCAAATATCCAATTTAATTAAATCTGACAAATTTATGAATTTATTAGTTGAAGCAATGCTTGAAATATGTTCAAAACCTGATGTGCCAAAAATTCTAAAAGCATTAGAGAAATTTTAGATAACACTTTTAAGAAAAAACACCTTAACCTTTTTATGGATACATTACATATAGTGCAATGGAATGCTCAAAGTTTAATTAGTAATAGGCTAGTTTTAACAAAATTTTTATATGATAACAACATACATATTGCCATAATCTCTGAAACATGGTTGAAACCACATCAATTTTTTTCTATCAAAGGGTACAATATTATTAGAAATGATTGTGGGAACAACCACAATGGTGTTGCAATTTTAATTCATAATATTATAACACATTCTCAAATTACAACTCATTTTGATAGTTCTTTACAAAATGTTTGTGTGAAAATCAAAATTAATAACAATGAATTAAGTGTCGTTAGTTTTACAGTCCATCTAATACAAATCCACCATTTAATAAAAATAATCTAGACGTTTTGCTTAAGTCCATTCCTAAACCTATGATATTTGGAGGCGATTTTAATGCTCATCACATGTCTTGGGGATGTGTCGACACCCTGCCTCGAGGTAAGGATGTTTTAGATGTTATTGATGAAAATGATCTTGTTCTTTTGAATAATGGCAGTCCCACTACAATTGGTTCTTCATCTTGGCGAGCTAATGCTCTTGATTTAACTTTAGTTTCTCCATCTTTGGCACTTTCATGTGATTGGTCTGTTTATGATTATCCTCTGGGTAGCAGTTATCACTTGCCTGTAATTATAAATTTGGTTGTTGGAAATGAAAGTAATCTACAGAATAATATACAATGCAATAATGTACATTTACCATTTCAACATAATTACAAATTAGTTAATTGGAAAATATATAGTCAATTAATGGATTCAAATTTAAAAATATTGACTTTAATGCTATGTCTCCACCAGAATCCTACAATTTGTTTTGTAACATAATACATTCTGTTGCTGAACAGTCAATTCCACAGTCTACCTCCACTAATAAATGTAATAATATTGCTAAACCTTGTTTACCAAAACATTCTAAGTGTCCTAGTTTACCCTGGTGGAACTCAAAGTGTTCAGAAGCTGTTCAAAACTCAAAGAATGCTTATATATATTTTAAAAACAACCCTTCTGAGGAAAATTATATTGAATTTAAGAGATTGCGAGCTTTAAAAACTAATACTTAAAACAGAAAAAACCAACAGCTGGATGGAATTGTGCAACTCATTTAATAGATGTACCTCATTGTCATTGGTATGGAAGTACATGCGTAAATTTAATAAATCATTTACTCTTAATAATTCTCTTGATGATAGTTGGATTCCAGATTTTATATGTAAATACACTCCTGACTTTGTTTTGAATGAGCCGTTAAATTATAATAAAACTGATAATATTGGAAATAATTATTTGACTGATCCATTTTCGTATCAAGAACTCCATTCTGCGTTGTTTTCTAGAAGAGATACATCCCATGGTCTAGATGGGATTCCATATATACTTTTAAAAAATTAACCCCAAATTGTCTCATAATCTTTTAAACTTATTTAATCGTATGTGGAAGGAAAACTTTATACCTGAGGAATGGAAAACTGATTGTTTGGTTCCAGTTTTAAAACCTGGTAAAGATAAATTGTTGCCGGATTCGTATCGACCCATAGCTCTTACGTCTTGTATTGGAAAGATATTTGAACAGCTTTTAAAACAACGCCTAGAATTTTATGTAGAACAAAATGGTCTTTTACCTTACAACCAATTTGGTTTTCGCAGAGGTCGGTCTTCTCGTGAAAGCATTTGTCAGCTAGTATTAGATGCTCAACACAGTCTGTATAATAATCAATATCTTTTATGCGTTTTCTTTGATATTGCTGGTGCTTTTAACAGTGTTAATATTTCGGTTCTTTGTAACGAGTTGTCAGTGATAGGGATACCTGGGCAATTAATAAACTGGATACAAGCATTTTTGACCAATAGAAAAGTATTTGTTAAATTTAATAATCATTTATATGGTCCAAGATGCTCGTCGTTAGGAGTATGTCAAGGAGGAATTCTGTCTCCATTAATATTTATCTTATATATTAGACGATTGAATCTTATTTTGGGATCGAATGTAAAAACTTACAATCTGCAGATGACTTAGTAGTTTATACATCTGGAATGGATTTAAGTCAATTAGCTTCTACTGTAAATAACGCACTTTCCAGTTTATATAAATACTTTTCATACCTTAATTTAGATGTTAATCCTACTAAATCAAAAGTCTTCATTTTCGGTCGTAAATGTGTAGCTACACCTAATATTTTGTATAACAGAATTCCATTGCCTATATATAGTGAAGTAAAATTTTTGGGTGTAACTTTTACTCCAAAACTCTCATGGACAAAATACATTAATAATATAACAACAAAAGCAAACAAGGCTTATAATGTATTAAAATCTGTTTGCGGGACTACTTGGGGAGCAGATCCCAAAATATTGTTAGTGTTATACAAATCTCTCGTTCGTAGTCACTTTGAATATGGTTTTCTTTGTTTTGCTGGAGATAGTAAATTAGTGAATAGTTTGGACAAAATACAAAATAAATGTATGCGCACAATACTAGGTGCCTTTAAAACTAGTCCTATTGCTGCTTTGCAAATCGAAACAAAACTGCCACCCATTAGTGTTCGATTCCGTTATTTGAAAGAAAGATTTATCTTGAAGCTTCATAGTTTGCCTAATAATGATCTTCTTACCAATTTAATTGCTTCTCAATCTGCTCCTTATAAGCAACATATGTTTATTTTGCAAGATTTTTCTTGCTTTTTCATTCTCTTGAAGAGTTTAATATACATTTGAACGATGATGTTCTTCCTTGTTATGCAGGCACATTCCAAAGTAAATATGCCGCAATGAATATTGTAATCGATTCAAGCTTGTCTTCTAAGGAGGAAGTTTATCTGTTATTGTCAGAATGGACTAATTATAAATTTATTTATACTGATGGGTCCAAAAATAATGATGCTGTATCTTTTGCAATTTACCAGACCGAAATCAATAAGGGAGTGGGATACAAAATTAATAAATATGCTAGCATCTTCACTGCTGAAGCAACAGCCATCCTTTTGCTTTAAAACATATTATGGAAAGAAATCAGTTGAACAAAAATTGGGTAATAGTCAGTGATAGTATGAGTGTCTTAAAAGTTTGTCAAGTAACAAAATGAATGCTAACATTAACTACCTGATTTTTACTATTAAAGAATTATGGTGGAAGTTATCCTTAACTGACACTGTAGTACAATTCGTTTGGGTACCTTCGCATATAGGAGTCTTAGGTAATGAAAATGCAGATTTTTAGCTAGAACCATTGTTAATATTTCTGATTCATGCTCAAGTTTAACCATCAAGGAGTTGGATGTCGCTTTGCCGTATACGGATATGATATCTAATCTTAAAAAGCGCATGATTAGTAATTGGGGAAAACATTGGTATTTTTGTAGAGAAGTTGAAAATAAAGCTCATATATATTCTTTGTTAGACGTTCCTGTTAATAGTACGCCATGGTTCTGCAAGCTTAAACATTTTGTTCATAGAAATTTCTATACTATAATCAATCGAATGCGCATTGGTCATTATTGCCTAAATTTTCATCTTCATCGAAAAATATAGTTTCTTCTCCTTATTGTGATCGTTGTCAAATGAATGAAGTTCAGTCTCTCGACCACATCATTTTCGTTTGCCCGTCCTTCGGCATTCAGCGCCTTGTGCTGATGGATGAGCTGCTTAATATTTATGAGGCATCTAATATAATCCCGCTGTCAGTACCAGATTTGCTAAGAGAGCCTACCACGTATATGTCTTTGTATAAATTTGTACATAACACCATAAATAAGTTGTAAATATTTTAATACAATTTTTAATTTTAGGTTCTTAATGCAGATAACATATAAATGTAAATTGTATATATTTAAAATAAATCTAAATATCGCTACTAGAATATTTCAGGATTGTACTGTTTGGAAAGGACAATAATTAAACTGGATTATGAGATTGAACGTACGGTTTTGACTTAATTAATGGATGATACATACATACTGAAATTGTATAAGAAAATAAAAGTAACTGAAGACATTGAACTCGGATTTGACCTAATATGAATAGTACTTACTGAAGACGTTGACCGGATTGAACTTATGAAAAAGAAAACAAACTACTTATGACAAGGCAGTATGGCTTAGAGCTTTAGCCTGTCCAGATGGACGAAAAAAAAAAAAAAAAAAAAAAAATAATGAGACAATGGCATTAAATGTCATTTTCTTATTGGCTAACGACAATCGGTCGATGGCTCCGTCCCGAAACAACCAACCAAAGAATTTGGAATTCCCAAAATTGACAGCTGAAAGAAGTATGCAATGAATATTCAGAAAAAAAAACCTAACTGTCAAAATTATTCGATTGCAGTAAAATTGGTTGAACAAATGTTCGTCCCCATTTTATTTCGACGGAATGTACTTTGCCGCGGCAGCTGCCCTTTATATTGTTATTGAAAACCGTACAATGTGTAAAATCTATTATTAAAAGTGCGTGTTTCGTGTGAACGTCTGTTAGTGCAATATAGTGTTAAAATTCGTAACGATGGCTAAGTGAGAATATTTCGCACAAAATGAACTGGACTCTTGATTTCTCACTGATATTAAGATGAAGGGCGGCTTGTGCGTTATTTACACGTCGCTGCTGACAATTTCAGTGCTCTCGAGGTGATTTTTGAATTGATTTTCCGAGCTTGCGTAATATAATTTGTAGTTTTTGTTGTTACCTTGAATTTCTTGTTTGCAGTTGCGCGTTGTTTATGCTGGTGGTGTCAGAAGGTCACCCGGGGGATGAAGGGAGTGTGGACCTCTCTGGGCTGCACAATGTCAGTCAGAAGCGCAGAGCTGTAAGTGCTGAGGACCAGGCTCCAGGCCCTGGTGATGACGCACCAGACGAGAACTTGGAGATGCTGATCGCTGATTCGTTGTCCCTGAACTCGGTGACAACAGATGGGTAAGTTTTTTTTAAGTCATAAAGACACGGAACTCTGAGAGTAAAATTATGTTGACTAGTTTGATCAAACAAATTAGGATACAGTAGAAAGTAAACAGT
Source organism: Grapholita molesta (assembly GCA_022674325.2). Classification (NCBI taxonomy): domain Eukaryota; kingdom Metazoa; phylum Arthropoda; class Insecta; order Lepidoptera; family Tortricidae; genus Grapholita; species Grapholita molesta. The sequence goes on along the minus strand of CP053124.2, from coordinate 2,872,951 downwards.
AAAAATTCTGAAGCCCCATCTGTCTGACATCAAGGATATCAATTTAATTTGTGATCAAAGACATAAACAGGGCTTTACATAGTCATGTGTTGTGGAATTTGTATATATATGAATTACACCTAATGATTCATTTAGACAGGAAATACCCACCTTGAAATAATAATGACTTATATAAACTATAAAGCATTTGAGAGACTCAAACTTATTAATTACTTATTAAAAACAAAGGTTATTATAGTTGCCAATATTACGTCACAATGGGATACTATAACATATAGATAAGCTGTCCGGGGTTATCTTTGTTGAGCTTTAAGCATTTTAGGACAAATAGTAATTTTATTGTCAAATTAAGTTATTACAATTTTTTCCTTCTTACTAGGAAAGGTAGCTATTTGAGTAAAATACTTTGTTATATTCCTTTGCAATGTTAACTGCTAATGCAAACTTTCTAAGATATTATTAAGATTCCTTTTATTGAAGATATGTTATAAATGAATATTGCACCAAACACTAAACCATCTTATTATGATTACCATCAAAAGTAATTGTTTGTTAAAACATTAAGTTGTAGTTGTAGATAATAAATAATCATTTCTCAATAACACACTTAATTTTTGAAAAGCAGTTAAATAGTAGCTCAGATATATCTTGATGGTAAGTGTACCAAAAGTGGTGGTTATCATCAAACAATTCTCAAATGTTCTAGTGAACCTAGTACTGTGCATTCTGTTACAATACACAATTCCAGCGTCATGCCTTAGTTTAGGCGCTTGCCAAATTAGACTAGTGTTACTGCTCCAGTAATGGACAAGGAAACAATCATGAACAGTAGTGCTTATTTCAAAGGAATCAAGTGTGTGTCGGTACATATTCAATTTATAATGTTATGATTTTTGAATTAAGAACTAAGTGTCCATCATTGGCGCCAAAGATTACATATAGTTAATAAAAACTCGTGAAATTAGGATTGCACACTTAACGCTATCCCACCAAAACTGTTACTGTCAACAATGATTTTTATTTTCATGTTTCCTTTTATTGCTTTTTTTATATGTACCTATATCTTAGTGCGACTTAATCATTTCGAAATTTTAAACTTCCCACGACCTTGAACTGAGTGAAACTTGGCGAATTTTCACAGCTGTTACAAAATTAATCAAGGTTAACTAGACTATTGTACCATTTGTACCTATTGACGAACACTATCAGTGGTAAGTTTAAATGGCCGAGCGGATGTCCGTTGGATTGCGAAAATTACGACACCGAATGCCACTTTGACAGGCGTAGGGCCTCACTACGGCCTACACTCCTTCCTAACAGCTATTGAACACGGGTAGCCCGCCACAGGGGTCGATGTCATTATATGGGTTGGCAGGCGGGTTCGCGATCGGGTTTCCTTTTCTTATACATTTCCTACAGGAATATTATGTAAGGGTTTCATTCTCATTTCATGTGCTGACTAAGAATTGATGTCATCTGTGCATTATTTGAAAGTTAAATACAGAAACCATAATTTACATTTACAAAAGTCTGTTTAAATATTATATGTTTTATGCCATATATTTTCATATCAGATTACAATGCCATATATTACTAAACATACTGAATTTTATAATAGTTTACCACTGAAGTTTTTGGGTTGAGTATTATAATTATTTAGTTAAGATTTTTTAATGCTGAAGGGTTTCCACGGAAACCAGCCTCAGGGGTCATACGGCACCTGACACAAGCTGGAGGCCATTTCAGTGACACTCCTATTCTTGTATTTTAATTTTAATTTTAAATAGTTTTATTTTGTTCTGTCCTGAATAAATTTATTCTTATTCTTATTCTAAGAGCAACACATTCATCAATATGCCTAGCCACATTCCATGGTCCTTATAAGGTTTTTGCGGTCTCAATTCCAACTGTAAAAATCTATCACACATAATCACGTGTCTGGCGCCACGCCACTCGCACATCTATCTCCAGTAGGTATCGTAACCGCCTTCACAACTCAGATCCAATGTTATTCAACCCACATATCAGTCCAGTTAGTGGGCGTATGACGTTGCGTATTTTGACGTACAACGCGTCTCGATCGACTGCGGCGCTACCGCGAATAACGATATTCATAAATTTCGAACGATTATCCCTGTTACTCTGATGACGCCTCAATTGGAGTATAAGAGAAAGATGCTCGCAACATATGAACTTCGATGTTCGCGGTACCGGGCCTGTTTCGCGATAACCTTGTCACTTTCATTGGTAAACATCATCTTTTCAGTCGTAAGACCTCCTGCATAGGCCTCCCACAAATATTACTATATCAATTTGGACGGGTGCTGCCATAGTCGACACGCTTAGTGACCGCAGGCAGTAGCTGTTAATTCGGGTTCGACGCCTGCTGCCCATTCCTCGGTTTTTCCCTATGGCGCCTCTTACGACACCCGTAATGGTGTGGCTGTGATGCTGTTCTCAGCCGGCACCACACAGCCTCCACTTGCTTAATATACACGTTGAAAGTAAATCAGTATGGGTACTCATTTCTCTTTCGTTGATGAAATTCTAATGGAAATCATTGATTGTAATTAAAATATTAGTAGTGCAGGCTATATAGGCTAGGTTTAACGCGAAGTAAGTTGGCTGCTAGCCATTGTTACCAATGTGGAGTATAAAATCCTCGTTTCCTATGTTTTATGGGCAATAACTGGGACAAAGAAGCAATTATGGCCGTCCTATCCGCCATTACTGTCGTAATTTTTCTTAAATTTTCCAGCTATAACTATATCAGTCTACTTTTAAATAGAAAATAAATTATGTTCTTCCCCTCAGGGACTCCAGATCATCCTAAATACCAAATTATATCGTTCCATATTACTAATATTTATATAGTCATGTTGTGCGTGGCCAAAACAAAAAACGCACGGATAAGTTAGCGCGCAATAGAGGTGTTATCTTACATCAGAACACGTGGCTTGGTACATTCCATCTAAAGTATCTAAACTGACCATATGTAAGCCTTATGGCAATGGTGTTAAGGTCCACAATAACTCAGTTACAACTCTTGTTAGTAATCGTAGGACGGCATTGAGTATTGAAGATGAACTGATTCATCAATGCGATAGTAGATAAAGTCGTAGTTAAAAGCGTTATTCATAACCATATCGAGTTGTTGATACTTTCATTCTAACATTTGTGTTAGAAAGAGTAAGATGTTTAACATCGTATTGCTTGTACAAGTTAGAATAAATAGACACACATTTTCAAATGGCAAACATTACCTTGAGTTACCTTAAGACCTTGCACAAAAAGTGAAAGTAATCAGGCTTTCGTTTTATGAATGAAGCTGTTAGTTGGTTTACTCCTAAATCTTATCGTTCAAGTCTGTTACATTAAATATTACAGTTGCTACATATTTCATCCCCTTTTGAGTCTTGTCACTCGTACTTAACCGCCTGTCAAAACGTACGACAGCTACAGACGATAAAATTGATAGATTCTATAGAGGGACTTGTTATGTCACGTCCTGCTAGGCGAAGATGGGTTCTCACGGACTAATCAGTCTGTAACAAGTATGTTGCCTCTAACAGGTAAGTAAGACGCAATATGTTAGTCATTTTTCGCGTCGATGAATTAAAAAGAAAAAAAAAAACCGCGGCGTCATCACTAAAGTCAACCGTAAAACCAAATAGAACAATAAGAAAAAATCACTTTCATTCTCTTTTATTTTTAACTTCTAAGTTCAAATTAGATTGGCTACTATTTGCGATTCGATAGTCATAGTCATAGTGTGACTGATCGCTGATGATCCGTCACTATCGAATAATGATGAATAACCTTGAATGCTATGTTTTTGCGTGTACTGTTTCGCTGCCTGGCAAAAAACATTACTTATTAAGATGACATTCGATCATCATCATCATCATCATAAATTAAACAATTTTAGCAGCCATGTCAATGGTGTAACCGCCATTTAGTTCGTTGTTCTGATTTTGTTTTGAACTACTAAATACGACATTTTGGCATTTTCTTTAGCTTCATCTATCAAAAGTAACGGGAGACTTTTGATAGATGAAGCTATTTTTTTTTCCTTTATTATAGTTTTAATGTATTTATTGTCATGGCGTATCAGATATCCCAAGATATTTCTCGTCATATTGTTGATTCTCATTTAGATCTGCTTCAAAACTATTTAACACAATTTACGAGGTAGTTTGGCAGCATTGTGAAAATTCTAAAATCAAAAATAGTTTCTTTACCAAGATTGAGATTATCTAATTATGTTAATGGCATTTTATGTTATGTACACATTTCTGAAACGAATAAACGGTGTTGTTTATTGCCTTTATCAACTTCTAGCATTAGCTACAGTCGACGTCAAAAAACACTTTTCATCTGTTTATTGCGACTGTTGCTACGGGCTAAATATACATAGTTTTTTTTCTTCTAGCAGTAATTTACCTCTCTTTTGCTTCATGATAATTAGTAGTTGGCTACAAATGCTACCACAGTTCCGAACGTAACAAATATATATTTCTATATTAATAAAATAAAGTTTTTTTAGTTCCTGCTTATTATAACTCGAGAACGGCTGAACCGATTTGGACGTTTTTGGGTTCGTTGTGCTTGGCCAAAAGTTTAATTTATGCTTTTAAAAAATATGTCAAAAAGCCTTTATAGACTTTCAGGCGGTACAAATTTCGCCGGGACAGCTAGTAGTTAAATATAAACCAGTATATTTAATTTCTGTTCTTAAAGCTTATCATAGTTAAGTTATGTTAAAGCATATAGTTGTGGAGTATTGACTCCAGGTACCTAAAATAATGCTTCCATTAACAAAAAAAAAATACTGACGGGCGTCGCCTTAACAGTTGAAAAGCGAAATACTCCACAGAAATTGAAAGTTGTTAAAAATACTCGCGGCTCCGTAATGTTATAACTAATTGTAAGTAATAACTGTTGTTTAATTGTTCTCGTCGATTTGTGATATAATCTATCTATATGAATGATTGCGATATACATAAAGAAGTTTAAGATTAAACGATTGTTTTTATAGGTACAAACGACAGTATAAACATTAACTCAAATAATAATACAATAATATGACTAACTAACTAACTAAATCTAGAAAAGGTCCCTTCGGAATTGTGCCGATTATTAATATATATTTTGGTATTGACCCTGCCTATGAAGCCGATGGTCCTGGGTTCAAATCCCAGTAAGGGCATTTATTTGTGTGATGATTACAGATATTTGTTCCCGAGTCATGGGTGTTTTTTATGTATTTAAGTATTTATATATTATATATATCGTTGGCTGAGTACCCATAACACAAGCCTTCTTGAGCTTACCGTGGGCCTTAGTCAATTTGTGTACCTATAAGTAAGAATATTCCGTAATATTTATTTATTACAATTATGGAGATAGCCCGTGTCCGCCAGCGGACTTCAGTGGCTAATACGCTAATTAGGTACCTACGCTATTATCACAAAACGCCCTAATACCTATTTTTAATTAACGAGCAGTACCTAAACGTGGACGTAACTAAAATTAGCTGTTACGCTCCCATATTATACTATCCATTACACTAGTTGACTGATTATTAATTAGCAGAAAATTGACAACATCATACGAAGGGAGGGGCCGTGTGAAAGACGGGTTGATTTGAAAGTCGCTTCACGCGTTTATTCAACTTTTTTTTTATACAACGACGATGGCAAACAAGTATACGGCCCGACAGATTGTAAGCAGTTACCGTAGCCTATGGACGCATACAACTCCAGAGGATTCACATGCGCGTTGCCTACCCTTTAAGAACCTATGCCCTCCTTTTTTGAAGAACCTCATACTGTAGTCCCTAGGGAAAACCTCGGCTGGGAGTTCGTACCACAGCTAGAGCGTTCGCGGGAGGAAATTAATAAGCTTGTAGGGGTAGATAGATTTTTCTAAGATGGCTGTTGTCGAGGTTTAGGTTATAGGTTTTATACTGTTTTACTGTTTTGTCTATGTCTTTATTTTAGAAATCCTGTTTTTGTACATATTCTATTAGTTGTCATTATATTTTTCGCCATACGGTCGCCTTTTAGTTTTCAGCCCATTTTTAATACTCTTAGCTATCGAATTCTCTACAGCTGTATTTATTTATTTAATTTTAGTATAACCAACACAAACCAAAGGACTGAAGTTTTATGACTAAAGGAGTTTCAAAAAATTGTCAAAGTAACTTACACACTTAATATGCTACCATAAATACGACACCAAATTATCAAAACCGTTCGCAATAAATATTCATATTCATTAATTTCATAAACTAATATTGTAATAAACACTGAACAGCTGGAGTATTGGTCTTTGCCAATGTTCTGTCTGTGTTTCAATTTTAGTTCCTTGTAGATTTGATAAAATGTGACAAGACTTGTTTAGTAAAGGGTGTTGTGCAACTACACTAAAAGTAATTATAAAATTGTTGTTAAAGAGTGTTTTATCCGTCTAAAAGTTGTCCTCAATGTACGGAATATATTTATGTATAGACACGAAAATATGTACCAGCTTTAGGCTGATATATCGTCACCACTTTGAATAAAAAAACTCGTTTCTCGTTCTTTCAATCAGAAGATAAAAGTAAATAGTACTTATGTGTGGAATACATATAAACTACACAGTTATTGCGTTTGAATTTACAGCAGCAGTTAAGATACGAGATTTAAGTTAGTTTTGCTTAGAAAATTTCTTATGAAAAATAAAAGACGAGCGACCACATGCAATTTTTTTTCCTTACCCGCCAGCACTACAGCGACCGCCATTTTTTAGACCATGTTACACGGAACAAGAATAGTCCTCAGTGACGATTTTTCCGTAGACCCTAACCCCCTTTAATGTCTTAGAAGGTTGCCTTTTGGACGTTATTCCAGATTTAGTTTATAACAGACAGCTATAATTCCAGACGCGAATATTATTGACATTATACACGTGCTACAGCACCTGTCATTGACATGTTCTATAATACCAGTCGACCAACCACATCACTATAGTTGTAATGTTTTTTGGACTACACAACGCACCACTGCACTGGACCCTGCCAAAAATTCCAGACGCATCTATTTATGACGTATTCACCTGCGGCTACATCTGTCATGCGCGTGCGATTGTTCCAGTCGAGTTCGGAGTTAGTCTTGTTCTAAGACACGCGATACAAGAAAAATGTCTGTTAAATTAAAGTAGAAGTTCTTTCGTTTTAAAATCAAACGAAACGAAACAAAAGCAAATCTGTTCCAATTACAAAAGTTTTAGATTCCGTTAAAGTAATTGATGATACAGGTATGCCCGTAGTCCTTAGGAGTTTAAATCAACCAGCATAAGTGTACCTGCGCTTTTGCATGTATGTTACGAATCGAGTCACTCGCTTATTGGTTCGCTTGTTCTCGGTTAGCAGTGGGAGTACACAGGGCCAGGAATAACAGGTTAATTTGGAAACTCGACAATTGCGTATTGCTCAGTGTCAATGGCGGTGCCAAGGCGAACTTTGGGCGACTTAGTTTTACGGCGTTAGAAATAGTTTCTGCAATTGAAAAAGTATTGATACATGAAGAAATACTTCAACTTATTTGTTCATTGCCTGTCATAGATCAAGATTTTACTATTGCAATGGCCACGATATTTTGATGAATGTTCCACCAAACCTCCAGACAATTTTTCACGATCCGTACTTGAGAATTCTTCAGGATCAAGCAGCAACACTGAATCTTTTTTACATTTCAGGATTTTTTAAAGTTTCATATCTGACATCAGCTATTCAGCCATAATCAGATTTTAAGTCTTGGGTCTGTGTTGTCGGAGCTATTTAAGCAGGCATTTTTTTTTTGGGATCTGACTTAGGCTCTATGGCACATTAGAGCGATCGGACTAGCTGGGGAAGGTAGCCTGGGGAAAATTCAGGACCCTTCCGCACCAGACTTGTACTACTGGAATACTCCTACTGAGTTTTCGCTTCCAGCGCGATTGGTTGAGTCGGTGTCAATCGAATCTGAGTGGTGTGCAGTATCGAGTTAACGGGAGTTTTATTGCTGTCAGCAGGCAGTCTCCCATCGTCTTCAGAAGAGCTCACCATGTGAGGATTACAACAAGGAATTAGTTTAGTTTTCCCCGCGATTCTCCCTTTCTCTCGCTGTACAATATATTAGTAACCAGCACCATTAACCCATAACACTATCCACCGGTCCCATAAAATTTCTAATTGTGCTAAATTTATGGCTGTCCCTTTATTTACGGTGTATTCAAATAGTATGTTGACGGTAACTGGCGCTGGCTCGTTATGAAAGTGGCGCGTTTGTCGCCTAGGGCCGTCATCAGTCATTTGGACGTCCTATGTGCTAGGGCTACTATTGGTTAATAGTGAAGGAGATGTCGAGTGATATCGAATCGAGAATTGTATGAATTGTATATGAGACTCGTGAGTTGTGAGACGGCATTACAGTAGACATAGAGATGGTGTTTGTCTAATTAGTTAGACTCATTTTTAAAAACGTTTGAAAACCTTCATAAAATTGTTTAGATAACTGTTTGGCGATTTTCACTGGATAAAATAAAGCTATCACATTTTCGTCCTATTCTACCGAGACATTTATGGCATTGACCTTATGATATTGATAACCTACTATTTCCAAAGACGTATTATCTGTATTGTAGCAATAATGTCAATGGAAGCTTATCTTTTTATATCTATATAATATTATGAGTCGTTCAGCGTTATCGTTCGTACGAGTTTTCAGTCCAGTCAGAAAACCTTTTACCTACTAGGAAGACCCAACCCTGTTGTTATTTTACATACCAAATGTTTGTGAAATAAAATATTTTCATTTGTCCTTTTTCACTAACGAGCCAACATTTTTTCTAACAAACCATGCTTCTGTAGTCTGCTGATGGAACACAATAACAACAAACAATTGTTGATTCACTGATTAATTCATTTATTTTATTATATTGGCCAACACTTTATTGATAAGGAAAATCTAGAAGGGGATGTATTTAGATAACGTTTTTATACAAACACGTGTTATTTAGTAATTGGCTTACAATAAAATTCAGATTGCTTCTCGCGTGGGGCATTGACGTCAAATAATTATCTTTTGTTTTATCTGTGCGTACAAATTGTCGTGCATGCTTAAATGAGATTGATAACGGTTCGTGTATTGTGGTTAATGTATTGTTTTCGTGTCGGTTATAAAACTTTCAATGTCGTTAATATTGATTTCTACATACATTTGAGATGGCGATTATGTATGGCGTTATTAAATTAACCATGAAAAATTTAGTGAACAGTATTTGGATTATATTTTAAAGAACCAAGCAGTTTTGCTTTTGAAATTTGTGATTGAATTTACTTTTAATTTGCGGAAAATATATAAATTAAATTGCGGAGTTTTTAGAGACAACATGTTACCTGGGAGGTTATAAGTGGCATTATTTTGACTTGAAAATAGTTATTGCAAAAATTGAAAATTGTGTTTCCGAAAACATTATACGAGTGCGACACATAAATAGACACATATTTCTTTCATACACGATGAGAAATTTACTGATATCGGCGCAATCGAGTTGCGATCGAGAACACTTGGTAACGCACAGACGTACTAGATCTAGACTTAATCGAACAAACACTTCCAATCCAGCTCAGCTGGTGTCCAGGGAAAGTCATAATTTACCTGCACAACACTTGCATTATTCACTGTAACGCAATCAAAACTGCACTCTCCCCAAACGGGTTAGAGATCAATTTACATTGAACACCATCTGTCTTTCGACTTTTAAAATTAAAACTAATGCAAACGAAATTGCACTCTCGCCGAACTGGTTAGAGATCAAATTACTTTAAACGTAATTGATGAATTGTACTTCTAAAAAGAGAGAAGTGGTGCGATGCTCTTGAATAGTTACCGTCTTTTGTTTTCAGGCACCTGATATATTTTCTGCCTGCGATCATAAAGACGCAAGTCCATTTCGAGTTGCTGCAAAGTGAACTTTATTACTTTTCGTGATGGTTGGTTTTAGTACGAAGATTTCTAGTAATTTAAGGGAAATAGATGGTATGTGTTCATTGTATTGAATTGCCAGTTGTGCTGCAGTCAATTGTCAATTTTTCGCGTAAATTTTCTTCGGTTTTCTTTGACGTCATGAATTAAACAATAGTCTTAACAAGGAGCTGTTTGTTGTTTTGCCGACTGTATAGGCCGAACGCATTTATTTCTATACTAGAATTTTCTCTTTGGCTGTTTACGGCGTTTTCAATCGTAACGAACGCCAGTAGAAACTTTTGAAGAATTTTCACTATTTTACTAGACATGAGACCGGTTTGATTTACCCCTAAAGTTGTATATAGTAAAGGTAATTTTTTTATGGTATACACGCATGTAGCGATACACCTTTTCATGATTTTTTCCTTTATTTTTAAGAATTATGTTTTCGTTAGCAGACGTTTCTGCTTAAATAATAATATTAATTTAGTTATGGGGTAGCACGTCGATATCTGTGAATTTTCAATATGATTTGAGACTCCGATGACGCTAAAAAGTGTCAACACATTTCGGTAGATGTAGCTAGGCGAACTATCCCAGAGTCGCGAGTTCGAGTCTCGCCCGGGACATTTGATTTTTCCATTTTTCTTTTACTAGCTGTGCCCTGCGCTGTTACCCGCGGTTTATTAGGGAAAAAACGTAGCCTATGTGTTAATCCAGGGTGTCTGCTAACTTCATACCAAATTTTATTAAAATCGCTCCTGTCGTTTAGTGAAGAAGTAACAAACATACACTCACACACTCATAAACTTTCGTCTTTATAATATTAGTGACTAGTGTAGATTTCTGAGAGTTAGCGATACACTGTGTAAATGAAAAGGCTGGATTATGATTTAAATCTCACAGTTCATAAAAATCAATGACAATGATAATATTGATAATTCTTGGGGCACACCTATTCACAGTGGTATAGGTCCAGAGAAAGCGGTCAATCAGTAGACTCCCACGCATGTCTTTGAGCTGACAGACCATAAATTGATATAGATACCGCAAGAATTGTACGGCCGTGAGTTACCCGTTTTAATATGTTTTACAGTTTCCGCTTGTAAAGCATTATCAATAGAATAAAAACAGTCTGAACAAGATTCGCGCGGCTTACATGGCGATCACAGGAGCAATTTATAAATAGAAAATACTGTTTACAACTTTTACGTATGTTTCGATTTTATACTATTTTTTATAGTTCGCTTCAGCCGTTTAGACGTGAAGAACATATACACTCACAAACTTTCGCCTTTATGATATTAGTGTAGATTTTCAGTAAAACGAAACATTTTGTTCGATTTCTTCCGCTTATACGTATTAAATTACGAAACGGATTTTAATACAGTTCTCATAAGTATACAGAGTTACACAAATGTTTATATTTATAATTTAATACATACTTATGTCACCCATGCAAAAGGATAGTCGCCACGTGGTGCCTTACGTAAGAAACGTAATTAACATTGCGAGTGAGTGACTGCTACTAGTAACTGTCTAGTTCAACGTGTGGTCTACAGCCAAGCCTGAAAGCTGCGTTCTAGTTGGTGGTAATAAATCTCAATGTCGCTGCTTTTGTTATGAGACGGGAGGATTTATTCCGCATTTATTACTGTGAGCCGAGTCGCTGTCGCTGCCATGCGTCGGAGGAGTAAACGCAGTTTATCTTTACCTCTCTTTCTTGCGTTAAACTGCTCATACCCGTGGAAATTTACTTCATATATTTTTTGATTAAGTAAGATAATTAAAATTGCCTAGACATCTAGGTACCTGCTAGACAAAAAATGTGTCAGCATTGCTATTAAGTGATTATAACAGTCTATCAAACGGCCGCTTAAATTGGTCAGTATAGTTCTTATGAAGGGTTCTGGGGTCGAGTCCTGGCAAGGACTGTTATTGTGCGTTTATCAGGAATTGTTTCTGGGCTATCGATTAGCTAGGAGGACATAGTGTCATGACGGACGAGGGGAACGACTGATGATGATGACGGATTGATTCAGGAGGCCTACCGCGAACGCGAAGTTCGTAAATTTCGAGCATTTTTCTCTTTTAATCCAATTAAGGTGTCTTAGAGTTTGAAACAATTCGTTTTTGCTGTAGGACTCCTGTCTAAGTATTTATATGTGTCTTATCTTTAATATACCTTCGTCTAGTATCTATAACACAAGCCTTATTATGCTTGCTTTAGACTTGATTACCCCAAAAAATGATTATTTTATATTTTAAATTTAAAACAAATTGTACATTCATCGTACATCATACATTTCAGCCGTATGCACTGCTGGACATTTGCCTCCCACAAATATGACTTGTATCATCTTTGGGGTAGTTGCCATAGTCGCCACGCTTGGCAGGCGGGTTGGCGACCGCAGTAGCTGTAGTAGTTTCAAGGGATGCTGGTGCTCGTCCGTAGGATTTTTCCCTTTGTCGCCTCTTACGACACCCGCGGGAAGAGATGTAAACAAATTGTACATGACTGTAATCATTATTGATATTAATAGAGTAGCTTAGCGGGTTGTAGGTTTGTCTGTCACCATAAATATACGGATGGTTCTAATAGTATTTTTAAATTATAGCTCAGACTATATGCTTCGTGCTCCTCGTAGCTTTCTCGTTAAGAGCTTACAGTTTGAAAGCACCATTTGCACTTAAGCGCGCAGCTTAATCTTAACAGAAGGAGCACTTGCACTTAAAGCTTCCGAATAGGACAACATTCAGTTTCAGATGTCCAGAGCGGACAACGTTCAAAATAGACTAGTGTACGTCAGCAGCAAAAGCGGCTGAGCGGGTTGAAGTGTTCAAAATGACCTACACGCGCTCTTATTCTCTTGACAATAGAGATGTGCTTTGCATTTTGAACACCTCAACCGCTTAGCTACTTCTGCTGCTGACTGTACTATGAAATTTAACCTATTCTCCGCCACGTCATCAGTAATAAAGTGTCATCAAGTTAATGTCAAAAATTGCATTTATTCTGACCAAAATGACGACTTGACGTAAAGTCGTGGCGGCGAGCGAGGCACGAAATCTATTGACTTTATATCAAGTCAATCACGGCGAGAAATGTACTCGTATGCCGTGCTGGTAAGCCAGGGACCTGTCTGATTTTTTTTTTATGACATAGGCGGCAAACGAGCAGACGGATTGCCTGATGGTAAGCAATTACCGTCGCCCATGGGCACCCGCAACACCAGGGGAGTCACACGCGCGTCGCCGGCCTTTAAGGGGGGTTGGAGCTCTGGGAACCTTACTCACCATCAGGAACACAACACTGCATACCTGAAAGGTAGCAGTGCTATTATGGCTGAGGTCTTCTGTAAGGTCTGTCTGTTGACTTAAATCCTTTGTCATTCCTGAAAGTGACGGGAATCGGTCCCGGATTGGTTTGCGAACCAATCCGTCAAAGAGTAACGAAAATTTGTCGCGGAATTGTCCGCAGATAAGTTTGCACAATTTTCACATGATTGCATTTAGGTATCCCTATTAAATAAGTATATTACGTGTAGAACTACACACAACATGAAATCATTTTTATGGCTCATAATCATAAATTTATTCCATAATTATTAACTGCCATTGACACCAACTCGCAATTAACTCTAGCTAAAGTAATCCATCTTTGGATTACGTAATCTGCGGAGAAATGTATTTTGTACTTCATTATTAATATTCGAAAGTAGAAAGTTCATCCATCATTTTATATTATTTAGACCTGAGTCGATAAATGGAGCCGTCTCTTCTGAAGACAATCTGAATTTATCGTGAGTCCGTTAAGTACCCACACAATAAATATATTGCAAGTGCAATGTAAATTACTTTAATAAAACAGTGTTTCTTGTTGGTAAAAAAAATAAAAAAAAATTATTAATTAGTATTGAAACGTTTTAAAATTCCAATATTGCTCGACATATTTCGCTTTTGATCTCTTCGTATTTGTGTCATTATCTAGGAAAAGGGACCTTATTGTCGATGGCACTTACGTCGAATCGCGTCGCGTTTGTATTTTATCGTCTTGAACAACGACATAAGCGCCATCGACAATAAGGTCCCTTTTCATAGATAATGTCACATTTGGCCAACACGAACGGGAAATGATTATGCTCGTCCAGCAATATTCGATTTATAAAAAGTTATTACCCGTTTCAATACAATTGACATGATTGATTCACACTTAAAACTACAGTTTTATGGCCACAGTATCCCGCCCTGCCGGGGAAACTAGGACGGTTATGTGGGACTCGTCAGAACCGCTGATATTACCCACTTAACCATCCACCATATACCCATCTCGCAGCGTAGACACGGGATCGCGCCAGAATACTACCACTTACAAAAAAAAAAAATAGGGCCGGAACCCCAAGGCCGAGACCTCAGAGCCAAATCATTAAATATTGGTAACAGTAAAGAAAGTAATTTAATAATTACCTAAAGTGGATTTAAGTAGCAAATCATAGCAATGCCATTAACGTTTTAGTTAATTAATAGGCTTTGCGAATTCTCATACACTCATATGCTTGTTGCATTTTACACTCTATTGCTTAGGTGATAAGGCCGATCTTAAATATGTGATATTATATATGAAAAGGGACCTTGTAGTCGAAGGCGCTTATGTCGTTGTTCAAGATGATGCAATACAAACGCAACGTGGTATGACGTAAGTGCCGTCGACAATAAGAACCATTTCTATAGATAATGTCTTAAAAGTGAGGCTTATAATTATAATAAAATAAAACAGCTGTTTTATATTCAACCAGCATTTAGACTTGTAAAACAATTAACCGTAGGTCATCTGAAGTTGATTATATGTCTACTAATTTTCCTATTTATTACTAGCTACTGACTGATTACTAACTAGTGTAGAAAAGTAGTAGCCATCTGGATTATGAACCAAAGCGAATTTCTAACGGCATAGCTGCTATGAGCTGATTTACTGTACCTATTCGTGTGCAGAACGTTAGACAACTCTTTGAACGTAGCTTAACACTTTCGCTGGAGCAGTTATTTAACGACGCAGTCGACCATACATATGACAGGTGCCAGACGATAGTCTTGGCTCGTCTCAATCGTTTTTTGTCAAATTCTTAAATTCGTCCTGTTCTACTTTCGTCACCCATTATTCTTCATTAACGGAATAAGAAATAGCCAAACAACGAACGTTACGAATGGAGAATGAGTAAGGAAAGCAGGACGGGACGAATTAAAGAACTTGACAAAAACGATTTAAACGAACCAAGACGATATCATGACAAACGCCCGTCATTTTGAAAATATAACCCTGTTCCGTACAGCAGAGACTTCCTTATGTTAATAAAAAAATACTATTTTATACATTTATTAGACCATAATTTATATCCAGTGACAAATTAATTTATTATTGACATTCCGAATGTGGGGCGGAAAGGTTCTGGAGTGGCGACCACAAACTGGAAGACGCAGCGTAGGTAGGCCTCCCACAAGATGGACCGACGACCTAGTTAGAGTACCGCTGGATGTGGAAGGCGCAGGATCGGTCTTCTTGGGTGGTTCTGGGGGAGGCCTATGTCCAGCAGTGGACGTCTTTCGGCTGACATGATGATGATGATGATGATTCCGAAATTTACTGTCGCCAATAAAATAGAATGACCACAAGATTTTTTCTAAATTTTCAGTTGTGAGTGTGTGAAATGTGAATTTATGACCCATTTATGCGTTGAAAAAGTCCGTTCACAGTCTACGACGTCATAGGGGCATATGTAATCGTTGACATTGGTATACTGTTCTTCCAAAATATTTTAACACCATAAAATAAGGAAGTCTCTGCTGTACGGAACAGGGTTATATTTTCGAAATGACGGGCGTTTGTCCTATCCTTGATCATGATCATGACAGGGTCGATCGACCCGATATCGCAGTAACGTTAACAAATATATTCATGAATGTGATTGGAGGTGTGTCTGCGGTGTGATCCATACTGTCTGGCATCACGCCAATAGTTAGGTCACTACTGTTTCGTATTGATCTCTCATACACGTTGTAGGTCGGCCTAGGACATGATTTGGTAAAGCCTTAAAACCGTTTTATAGTCGCTTCGTGCGAGTGTTTTGGGCCTCAGAAATATATGTCTAAGTCACTGTGCTGTCGTCAGCATACCCAAAGATACAGGGCTTTAGCAAATCGTTTATATACAGCAAAAAGAGAGTGGCAGAAAGAACTGAACCCTGAAGCACCCCGGCATTAATTGCCATGCGATCTGATGTGCGACCACCCACTACAACCCTAATAGATATAGGAAATCATAAATCCAGGAGCACAAGCCACCGGCCATTCCGTACGCAGAGAGCTTGCCGAGAAGGCCGTCATACTAAACCTCATCGAGGGCCTTGTAGATGTCGAGAGACACAGACTAGGTCAATTTATGTAAGATTGTTTTTTTTTACGTAGCCTATGTTGTGTCCCACTGCTGGACAAAGGCCTCCCCTCGCTTTAGCCACTCGTCTAGTGCATGCTCCCGCCAATAGCGACAGAAACCATCCAGGTCATCCCGCCATCTCCTTTTAGGTCTGCCTCTGCCCCGGCCGACTTGTTCGGTCCACTCAGTGGTTAATTTAGCCCATCGGTCCGGGTGCATGCGGCAGACGTGTCCAGTCCAGTTCCACGTGAGCACTGAGTTCCATTTCAGTATAACGTGACCAGATATCGAAAGGTGGTCAGTCGCTGGCGATTTACCCTACTTAACCAATTATACTATCATACCGACCTAACCGGCAATTCCTATTAATTTTATCTTAAAAGTCCTGAATTAATCCGGCGATATCTAATTCAAAGCGCAATAAAACTTAATTAATTACTAGGAAAATGCATTAAAATAATTATATGAATACTATAATAACGTTTATTACCGTACTTATTATTATTAATCTCGTGTTCGGATAAGTTAAATCTTATATTTTTATAGTTACGTAGCAGTGGCGGCCGGTTGATTTCTTTCTTAGGCAAGTCGGAGCTTCTATGCCTTTTCTTCGTGATCCTATGGAAAACCGTTGAACTGTGGACAAGTTAAGCCGCCGGGAACCGGCTTCTATGGATGCACCGCCGCTGTCTCCTAGTAAACCTACTTTAATATTGATTAGTCGCAGCTTTAGTACCGTACTAATGACATTAAATTCTAGTTTTTCTTATTGGTAGATGTGAATGCTTTCGTGAAACTAGGACCTTGGAACAAATTAAGACGCTCGTGGAAGGTCTTGGTAAGTTCTTTTGGTCCAGGGTCCTGCTACCAGATTTACCCAACTAACCATTTCCGTCCTATCAACATTTTCTTCATTGCAGCGGTAAGAAGTCCACTGCTGGACATAGGCCTCTCCCAAATTGCTTGGGAGTTACCATAATCGCCACGCTTAGGAGGCGGGTACATTGTTGCACTGAGAAATTCTTTTATGCTATTGTTAAGTTATTTGAGACGTTCCGCGGATGAAGGTACATTATGGCGCTTGCTGCTTACGCTATTGTTAACGACGCTTCAATACTAATGTGACGCTTCGCAACATAAGCGCCAAGCGCCATAAGGTACCTTTACCCGCGGAACGTCACATTTTATTATACACTAGCTTTTCCTCGCTACTTCGTCGGCCAGCCATGCCCGTCTTTTTACGGGAAAAATTATCCTATTTCCTTTCTCGTAGCTCAAACTCTTCATACCAAATTTCATCCCAATTGGTACAGCGGCTTAAGCGTGAAGACGTAACAGACAGATTTACTTTCGCATTTATAATATTAGTATGGATTGAACAGTATTAATAGCTCATGCTGTCAGTAGACAGGCTGTAATGAGTGACGTAGATCCCAGACAGTTTTTGCACCAAGCAGGCAAAAGTGAAAGTTTGGTTGGATAATACGATCACCAATCGAACCTGAGACATTCTTACTTCCAGCTTCGCATGGATTAGACCAGTGAGGTAATGCAATTTGATTGACATATGGTGAGAATAAGAAGCTAATGAAAGCACAAGTCTTTGAAGATATTGTGTCTTGAAAATCTTAGGTCATGACGATCAACTTTGATGATATCGCAAAGAAATTTGGCTGTATAATAGGTATTTCCGGATGGTCAGTCGTCAATTTTTTTGTCATCAACCGTTTTGTTCACGTTTTACGGCTTGTACCACAAAAGTTTACTTCGTTAGACTGCATGATTCACTTATCGATTATCCTTAAGTATGGCAATCAGCTGTCATCCCCAAGAAATTCTTTACAATTTTTTTAGCGCTTGCGATGACGTTAATAACAGTCACTTTGGTGGAAACGATCATTCTCTTTTATTAGACACTAGCTTTTCCTCGCGACTTCAGCCATGCCCGTCTTTAAAGTATGATTGCGGGATAAAAATATTCTATGTCCTTTCTCGTAGCTCTAACTCTCTCCATACCAAATTTCATCCCAATTGGTTCAGCGGTTTAAGCGTGAACAGGTAACAGACAGGGAGACAGGGAGACTTACTTTCGCATTTATAATATTAGTATGGATTCTTCTTATAGACTTATTGCCTAAGTGTTTTCTACTGTGTAGATACCTACACAGTAGAAAACACTTAACCACAGTACAGTTAACCACCAAAAGTTTTTAATCGGGCGAGTTGATCAAAACAAATTTAACACAACTTTATTTTTAAGAGAATAAGAGCGTGTCAAGATAATTCTGAACATCTGGCCAGGTTAGCAACTTCTGCTAACTGTACCAGGTAGGTACCACGTTTCTTTTCACGAACCTAGAATTTGTGTTCAACTGTATGAATATTACTCAAAAGGTTTGGCTTCTAAGGAAACGCCTCCATCTTTACCTACGTAGTCGTTTAATCGTAACGTGAGACGGTAGGTTTAAAATTACCTACTGCAAAAACGGAATTTCAAATGATCACCTTGAATTCGATATAGCCGGTCTCTGATGTAAACAGACTGGCTTTGTTTTGAAACTTCCGCTGAAAATTTTCGAAATTATTTTTTATAGTGCAAGAATGAAGCAACTTCACTTAAACACATAAATAACTTAAATATTACATAGGTTCCGGAGTGGCGACCACGAACTGGAAGACGCATCGTAGGTAGGCCTCCCACAAGGTGGACCGACGACCTAGTTAGAGGCGCGGGATACCGCTGGATGTGGAAGGCGCAGAATCGGTCTTCTTGGGTCGTTCTGGGGGAAGCCTATGTCCAGCAGTGGACGTCTTTCGGCTGACATGATGATGATGATGATGAACTTACATATACTTAAATCAAATAAAATAGTTAATATTGCGTTGATCCCGGATAGTGTCACCTTAACTGCGACCATTAACCATTGGAGGACGGGCGACAACGTCCCTTTAGAGCGGTTGAACATGGGTACTGCGACCGCCAACCCGCCTGTCAAGCGTAGCGATTATAGCATTTCGGGTGCCCATTGGAGACAGTAATTGCTTACCGTCACGTATCCTAGTTTACCAACTTTGTCATAAAAAAAAATATTGTGCCCCTCATGCTCAGAAATCGCTGCGTGTGGCGAGGCAAAGATAGCATTGTCGTCCATTGCTGATGATGATGCATTGCTTATTACTAAATATTTACTCAAAGTAAAAAATTGAGTCTCAGTTGAGTTAGAGTTCTCACTGCACCCACTTCAACGCATTTCAGTTTAGTCCAATGATTACCTGGTAGGTATACCTTATGACATTTAGTCCGTCTTAAAAAAAAAGCTCAATAAAGTTTTAATAACTAAATAAATAAGTTTGTATACCTAATAGTAATTGTCTATTAAATATAGCATAAGAACTTAAGATAACAATGATAGTCAACATGAAAAATCACATTCCTGAAACCAGTGAAGCGATGCCACCGAACTGCTACACTAGACCTTAAGGAGTTGTAATTAGGTTCAAAATCAAACGCACATACGCAGCGTTGGTATGACAAGCTATCAACACGAGGAATGTAGACACGCGTGTTTGCCAAATCAGAGATATAACAAGTGTGATTGTACTGATTAAAATGACTACGATTAATTGGTCTTGTTAAGTGGCTTGTGGCGCCTATGTCAATGATCCGAGTACCTAGAAACCAGCTCAACTGTTGGTACAGTAGCAATCAGATATATCGGAGCTGTGGAGGTCGTCACAAATATCTGAACATGCACTTTATCGCCTTGACACTAGAGGCGTTTAGACATGTGTGACCACTTCCACACTTCCAATATATCTGATGGCGACTGTACAGTCAACCAATTTGATTTCTAGGCCACTTGGAACCTTGTCACAGTGACGTTAATAAGAATTATTTTGCGTCTTTCATATAGATTTTCACTGTGACGAGGAACGAAGTGGCCCATAAATCAAATTGGTTGACTAACTGTAGTACTATCCAAGAACTGAAACCCTAAGGCGAAAATTTTGAGCATCTTTCTCGTTTACACCGATTGAGACCTAATTAGAGTGAAAGAGAATCGTTGGAAATTTTTCAAATTTCGATTTTCGCGGTGCACTCACTATTTGTTACTGTGGTAGCATCAACAGAAGTTACAGAACGGCACACCGCCCACCGACAGTACCCTTACCATGAGTTGTGACATTGAAGTTTTCGATAACGAGTATTGAGTTTACTATCTTTGCATCTCGTTCGCACTAAAATAGTACAAGCGAGGTGCACAGATAGTAAACTCGATACTCGTTATCGAAAACTTCAATGTCACAACTCATGGTAAGGGTACAGACGCTGCCAACCAGCTACGTCGCGAAGATGATTTCAATTAATTTCATGCACTTTCATCGCTGCCTGCGCATTATGACCAACTTAGAACCGAAACGCCAGAACTCACAGTCATAATCAATCGGAATTTGAGTCTGAACGATACCGCGATAGAACTTAAATTTCTTTGAACTTTTATTGCGCTTCGAATGTATTCGGTTGTGCGAGTTCCCTGTGGATTGCCAAACAGATTAGAGACTTAGAAAATGGCATAAACAGGGCTTATTAATTAATGTCAGATTTGTACGTGAAATGTGTTTATATTGGCTATGTATAGTCAACCAATTTGATTTCTAGGCCACTTCGAATCTTGTCACAGTGACGAGAGGTATTTTGCGTCTTTTATATAGATTTTAACTGTGTACAAAGTGGCCCATAAGTCGCCATCAGATGTATTCAGAGATGTGCCATTCCCTGTAAAGTCCCAATATTACTATGGCAAAATTTACCATTTGGGAAAACAGCTCCGATATAGCTGATGGCGACTGGACATATTACATATAGTAACACAATTCAGTTTTTTATACAAGACTAACCAGCGTTTGATCTCAGTCGCACCTGACGGTAAGTGTCGACGAGGTCGAGGGTGTAGCACGCTGGTTCAGTAACAGCCTATTCACTGGTGTCTTGAAAATGCCCAAATTATATATTTCCGGGAATACAGACGAACACCGGGTATTCCTATTGTTATTTTTTGCATTGTGTAGCGTGTTTGAGATACATTAAAGTAATATATTCATGTATGCATACGTATATCATGCTGGTAATTATTATGTATCAGAATCGGCTTCCGTATGTGATATTGATTTACAATTAAATATATTAAATTATGGTTGTTTAAATAAATTAAAACGTGTTTTACAGTAATTTCCAAGTTACGGGTAATGTACGGTTGCGTGCATTTATTACATAAAATGCGTGCATAAAAACATAAATTATTAATTTTAGAAAGAATTGTGATATTCATAATATAAATACTAGAAATAACTAATAAGCACAGTTAAACTCGCAATATTTTTTTATGGAGCCGAGTGAAGGGCACTCGGCTCCATAAAAAAATCAGTTATGGATAATTGTGTAAGATTTTATAATAATCTACCAATGAAAAACTGAATTATCACTTAATAAATTCAGGTATTATGTTACGCAACAAGTTATTTCTAAAGCCTAATAGCACACAAGACTACAAGAATGATAAACCGCGGGATCCATTATGAAATGTATTTTTAGGGTTCCGTACCTCAAAAGGAAAAAACGGAACCCTTATAGGATCACTTTGTTGTCCGTCTGTCCGTCCGTCCGTCCGTCTGTCAAGACCCTTTTTCTCAGGAACGCGTGGAGGTATGAAGCTGAAATTTATATCAATTACTCAGGTCTACTGTCCCTTGAAGCTGTGAAAAAATCAAACTTCTAAGCCAACGCAATCAAAAGATACAGCCGTTTATGCCGCAAATTTTCGACACTTGCAAGGGAATCAAAACCTACAGGGTGCTTCCCGTGAACTCAGAATCTTGAAATTTGGTACGAAGCAACGTCTTATAGCATAGATAAAGGAAAAATTACGAAAACCATAAATTTTTAGTTACATCACATAATAAATTTTTTTTCAATAATTTTAAACTTACTACCCATTTCCTCATAAACGCGTAGAGGTATTAAATTGAAATTCATACCAAATACTCAGGTCTATAATACCTTTAAGCTGTAGCAAAATCAAACTTCTATGTCAACGCAATCAAAAGAAACAGCAATTTAAGCTGCATATTTTGAAACTCGCAAGTACTCGCAAGGGAATCAAAACCTAAAGGGTACTTCCAGTCGACCTAGAATCTTGAAATTTGGCATGAAGCAACGTTTTATAGCACACATAAAGGAAAAATTCCGAAAACCTTAAATTTTTAGTTACATTACAAAATATATATTTTTTAATAAATATAAACTTTGTAAACCTTGCAGGTTTGTACGGAACCCTCGGTGCGCGAGTCCGACTCGCACTTGGCCGGTTTTTTTATTTTGATTATAATTATTGTTCTTTTTAGTTTCCTTTTGACATTTAGATTTTATTCTAGACTAGTATTCACATAAGATTTTTTTATTATATTTTTTGGATGAACTTATTAATAATTTGTAAGAATTTTACCGATTAATTGCTCTGAATTAATTATTACATTAAGATTATATTTGTATTTGACTATTTAAAAGTGCTTGTTGCTAGGTCTACTTGAATAAAAAGATAAAAAAAAAATTTATGAACCGGACTAATTCCAATAAAGCCTTGTTTACCCTCTAGGTTGCAAAATTCAGAGATTCTAGTGTAAGTTTCTTTTGACGTAAAAAAACGCCTCGAATGTCTAAATGATAATGTTATTTATATGGGTAATACTAGCGCGATGGTAAAGTAATATTACGTTAAAAACTTACACTCAGGGCTCTGATCGCATTCGTTTTCGTAAAACTAGTGACGCCTTGTTTCGTTGCCAAGCGGACCCCAAGCTCCCGTGAGCCGTGGCAAAATGCCGGGACAACGGGAGAAACGATGGCTCTTTCTTACGATTTCCTATTTTTTTTTCTACTACTCTCTATTTATCAATTATAACATTCACTCAATGTGTAGTGGCTACTAAACATTGCGTACAAATCTCATGTTCAGTGAGTTTTTTATATTAACCTTATCTGTGATATACTTAATTATTTATGTTTTTCTTGCTTTATGTACAATGTTACTTAACTTGCTTTATGTACAATGTTAACTTGACTGGATATCTGTTTGACAGGAAAAACTTAACACAGCTGTATGACTTTCGCTAATATGAACCCGTCGAGAGTTTTTGTACCTACACCTAGAATACCTAGATGCATTCAGGAACTGGGAATCTCTAAGCTAAGTACTAGGTGTAAGAGAGGTACAGTCACCATCAAATATATCGGAGCAACCAAGGTATTCAGAAATATCGGACCATTCACTTTATCGCCATGATAATAAAGGTTGTTCCGATATTTGTGACCGCCTTGGCAGCTCCGATATATCTGATGACGACTGTACTAATATATTCAGGAACAGTGAAAACGGGTTATGTTGTTAAGAGCTTTGCAGGGGTGATTGAAACTGACAATGGCAATCACAATTGCTAGTGATCGGAATTGGTAGTCCCATTTCGCGGGACTTCGGTGCTTAAGCTTAGTATGGATATAGCTTTTAACCCCGGGATTTAATATGAAAATTTTGTAATTTTTGTTTAGTTAAAAAAATGTTCTGAAGAAGAAAATGTGGGGTCAGTTAAATGCTCTAAACAAAATTCTCTATAAGTATTACCACTTTTACTATAATTTTAAAGAAAGTAAGGAATAAACGATGTTAAATAAATAACTAATAATATATTAGTAATAATGACGCTAATACTTTTTACTTATTTTTTTCCTGCAATCATTGACTGAGCCCAAGTTGGTACTCAGCCAACAATATATGTACTTAGTATACAAATACTTAAAAACATAGAAAACACCCATGACTCAGGAACAAATATCTGTATGTATAAATGAGTGCCCTTAATGGGATTTGAACCCAGGACCGTCGTCTTCATAGGTACTTCTACCTACTAGGCCAGACCTGTCGTCCTTATATACCTTTTGCTTTCTTAATGAAACATATTAATTCATTTCACACCACAAGTGGTAACACCATAGTAAAAAATACAAAGCACCTTTTACTTAACAAGCATTTAAATTCGTCCCAATAACTGTCCAGCAATATCATAATTCGCTGAGCGAAGTGAATTTCTAAACGCCTTCTGCTTGTCAGATAAAACAGACTGTATATTGTCTATTTATTCTCGGCCCGGGCGGGATTCCTAGCCGTGAGGATCCTGGTGTTGACATTGTCCAATAATGGTGTAACGGAGTACTTTTTTACAAGCCGTCCGCCTGATGGTAAGCAATCACCGTAGCCCAGGCACGCCAGTAACTCAGAGTCTGACTCAGGACCTACCACTCCCACGGATATCAGAAATCTTAATTTCGAACATATAAGTCTGGACCTCAATTGCAGTAAAAGAGAAATTTGCCCGAAATGTTCGAATGTTCCCGAGTGCTCTGACTTCATATTCATACATAAATGTTTGTATACATTGGCCATGTGTAAGCCGGCGTAAAATTAACTTGACTTTTATATCGACCGGCGACGACCGGTCTGGCCTAGTGGGTAGTGACACTGCCTGTGAAGCCGATGGGCCTGGGTTCGGTTCCCAGTCAGGGCAGTCAGACTTTCTGCCAGTTCTGCCAATGCTATTAACTTATCAGGTATATCGTTCATGGCGCGTTTCTGGAACGATTATACTGAGTTTATGGGCGTGCCGTTAAACGTCCTGAAATTTGCGAGCACTATAGACATCCCTTTATAAATCAATTTGTATCTTATTTTCATTACGTAAAGGTCGAATATTGTTTTAACGGTCGCTGTTAAGAAAGGCTCTTCTTGTTCTTCTACCCCTAGACTTGCAACAATGTAGTCTTGTCGCTAAGGAGGGCCCGTTTTTCCGCATGCTTATGAATATCATTGAACTGGTATGTTGAACTGTGACTAAATATTTTGTTAATGGCCGACATAGATTAATGTTAGTTTCGTTTTCGACTGAAGAGCATATTTCAGATTTATATTGTTACTAGATTACAATATTATATAAAAAATGCACATTTTTTATAGTAAAATAAAATTTTAGAAATATAGAAAAAATTTAAATGCTATATGATATTCGTGAGTCATTTTACGAGCCGTCAAAGCGAACTACGTTTAGCACTCTTTTTTAAAATACACGAGATCAATGCATTCATGTCGTGTATTTTAAGATCCAGCAATGCAGTGAGTGCAACTTGCTGTCATGCGTGTTTTGTTTTGTTGTCTGCGGCGTCTGCCAGTACCCTCATCATGAGTTGTGACATTGAGGTTTTCGATAACGATCATCGAGTTTACTATCTGTGCATCTCGTTCGCACTAAAATAGTACAAGCGAGATGCACATGTAGTAAACTCGATATTCGTTATCGTCCTCGATATCCTAAACGCAGACACACAGTCCAGGTTCATTTACCTGAGTGTTCACGATCAATTTGTATTAAGTGTTTGACATATATGTTATGTGTTATCTTGTTTAGGTGTGCTTTCAGTTTTAAAATATTGTGTGGGTCATACAGATTGATTAAAACAAAAATCGTATTTTCTGTGGTCAATTGTTACTGATTATGATTACAAATTATGTTTTTGTGGTATAGTGTTACGTAGGAGGGGGAGCGGTTTATGTTGATGTTTCAAAGAATCCAAAATTTGGCTTTAAACCCTTAACTTTCACAATGTCCAATGTCCGTTAACCATTATCATATTATCATACTACATTTTGATGTTTACTACAAAGATACCACGTATGTAGCTCGTTGATTTTATTTGTTGTAGCGATTAACTAAGAGTAGAATTTTAGCTAAATAATCGCTTTTTAAGCTCGTTAAACGTGAAAAAGTATGAAAGAAAGTTCTTTCATCATAAGAATTATATGAATAATCATTCCGCGGGTGTCGTATGAGGCGACAAAGGGAATAAACCGACAGATGGGCAGCAGCGTCCGTCGAAACTCAATCTGCAGCTACTACGGTCGCCAAGCCGCCTGCCAAACGTGACGACTATGGAAATTACCCCCAAAATGTCCAATAGTTGATGACTTGCGGCTGAAATAATGATGTTATATGAATAATACTACAGTCGCCATCAGATATATCGGAGCTTTGGAGGTGGTCACAACACAAATATCGGAACAACGCCTCTATTGTAAAGTCGATAAAGTCCATGTTCCGATATTTGTGACCACCTCTACAGCTCCGAAATGTCTGATTGCGACTGTACCTATGGTCAATATCTCGTAATTTTCTAATTATTTCATTCGTAGTCTTCTCATTTACTGCAGTTTTCTTATTTTTCGTCACTTATTTATTATATTTATATCAGAAATCGTACTAGTATACTATCATATTCTGCTTAGAACCTTAATAAACGAACATACCAAGGAGAATAAAATTAGCAGAGCGATCTTAATTACGAATTGCATGTAACAAGGAAGGCGTATGCTAAGAAAGTCTTAGAAGTACCTGGAATAACAAGTAAGGGCGTATGTGGAAATCAGATAAGGTTAACAAGATCTTGGCCACGTGAGAGCGGGCTTCGCTAATGCGTTGCAATACGCGTGTCACCTGTGTTTCTGGACACACCTGTACCCTTACCATGAGTTGTGCCATGAGTGTTCGCACTAAAATAGTACAAGCGAGATGTACAGATAGTAAATTCGATACTCGTTATCGAAAACCCAAAAGTCACAACAGCACACACTGGCGGCGACTCCTCGACGTTTTCATGGCGGTTCCTTAGTGAACACGTCTCAGCAGCGTGCAATTTTATATGTGAACGCCAAGGAAACGTGGGACTGAAACGCTAGTGGGCGCAAGCTCTTAGTCCTGATTTCAATGAATTAACGTGAAGATACATATTTATGAACTCGTGAATCGCAATGTGCGTTCTGTTGTTCGACAATTTGCCTCTAGAGTAAGAAAGTTACAGTCGATATACAACTATTACTTAAAACGGGATCGTTAATTATAATTACCATCTAGGTATATTTTAACATTATCGAGTTTTCATCCATACAACACTTCGCCCGCTCAGCAACTTTTACTGCTGACTGTACATGTTGGATGATCGATTACCATAATAATAGTTTTATTTCTGTTACAGGTATGTATCCAGAGCAGAATCGTTTGTAAAATAAGTAAGCCAAAAAATTTGATTCAAGTTGTTACGTCCGAAAATTATGGTCAGTTTGTATAGTTCAAAAACTTTACCAATTTCTATGTAAGGAAAATTACTTCAAATTAAATACCTTTTAGATTTTAAACTAAGTAATAATTTAAGTAATAAGTTTTTTTTAAAATTGTTGCCAATTCTTCAAAAACTATTACATATGCTTTGAAAATTATACATTATTGAACCGTTAGAGAGATTATCTTAGTCCGCGGCTATTATATCTTACAACAAAATGTATATATATACATATATCATGTGAAAGTGAAGTTTTTCAATAATACCTCACAATGCAGAATTCATAATCCGGTCTTTGCACCTATTTATTTAATTTTTATTGCACAATACAAAAATGAACAACTGGCGGACTCATTGACATAGGCATTCTAGCAACCAACAACGGGCTATACGGAAAGATTACCCTCTGTAGTACGACAAATCATGTCTCAAATACTTTATAGGTGAAAAACTTAGCAATACAACCTGGCCTATGTAGTAGTAACGTGTGTGTACACGCATGTCGGCGTTCTATATTCAAATTTTGATGTAAGGTCCATGTTAATTTTCTGCACGACTACATAGACATGGTCCTTCAGTTAAGTTTTTCACCTATATGCCATGGTAAGAGTCGTGACACATTTAATGGACCTGACTGCAAATGGAAACAAAGTTCAGTATAATCGTGGAAGAGCAGAATATCAACAAGAGAAATGTTTACAAATTAAAGCTGTTTCTGAAATTGCGCATGTTTTGCCAACTATCTTCGTTCATGTCTCGAATAGACCGAAGAGAATATATCATGTTTACTTTATATTATATTAACAATTCATATTTAGATAATGAGTCTATGTTAATCAGTAAGTTGCAAATATTGAGGAAAAAGACATGTCTCCAATAGTCCTGACTTTTACGAGATCATTTTGATTCGAGATAGTTTAGCAATTATTTCATCTGAATTTATAATACGATAGTTTGTTAAACTATTAGTGCATTACCAATTTACATATTTAAGAAAAGACTAGAATTCTTCTTATTGTTACTCTTAGAAAAAAATCTATACATTATTTGTAAACCGAAAACTAACAAACAAAATGGTAAATAGCAGTGTCATCAAATTGCAACCATGGAATCTGTGACACTAGTGAAAATAGCACAAGTTTCGTACATTTGTATGGTTCTTGTGCCGTTTTTCATTCCCAGCCACGGGCCCACAGTAATGTCAATGGAGTAACAGCGGAGCAATCGTTAAAGTACTGTTTTGTCCGCTGTTTGCGGCCCATGCGGCTGCTAGGCGGTTTTGTTTGTAGTTTTATGGTGACGCTACCGAGATACGGATACCGGTATTATGGTTTACCGGTATTTCGTTGATATACCGTTGCTTACATACTATACTCCTTTCTTATCGTCCTCACAGAACGCACGGCTTCGCGAGCCAATTTCCTCGCGCGGCATTCGGTAAGTGTGGACGTGGCTAGGCTAAGTGTGGGCGTGGTTTTGTGGGGACGCGGCTATTAGGGTCTTTGTTTGGAAATTTGGTATCTTAAAGCATGAACCAAAAGAAGAGGTTTGCGTCTCTTCTTTTGGTTCGTCTATTTGACGAACGAAAAAACGAGAGTGATTAAAGATCATAAAGGGACCAATAGTCAATTTTCGAAACTTGATGTTTGCGATGAGCTCATTTTGTATACTGGCCCGGTACCGCGAACATCGAAACCCGTGTATTTTGAGCTACTCACACTGACATCAAGAGTGACAGGGACAGACGTTCGAAATTTACGAATATCATGTTTCGCGGTAGCGCCGCTGACCCGCACATTGGGTATTTAACTTTTTGAGGAGAAGGAACAGGGACCCAGTATCATAGTAAGTACAATTCAACGATTTGTGTAGTTCATTGTTGACTTACCTGAACAGCCTCATCACACTGCCTTTCAGTCGTGAACTGACAGCTAAAATTCCCCAACATATGTAATTAACACGTTCTGCTCCGACGACACAACGTCTGTGATCTTATTAAACCTTCTCCAATGCCAGTGACACAACGTATGTGATCAAAAATTATTGAATTCCTATGCCAGTGCCACGTATTTGTGTTAAAAAAGATAGTCCTCCTATGCCGGTAACACGTAAGTGTGTTCAGATAAATTAACTACCCAATGCCGGCGACACAACAGTTGTGTTAAAAACGTTCGTATTCCTATACCACTGGCATATGAGTGAGAACTTGACTTATGACAGCGGCATAGGAATAAAAAATCGTATACTGCCACTGCCATGCTCCAAGTGATCGAGGTAATTTTTACCAGCATATTGTAAGCGTTTAGTAAAACAGTACCGGGGGCGAACGTGTTAACTCTAAAACAGAGGCGGTACCGCGAACATCGAAGTTCATATAATTCGGGCATCTTTCTCTTATACTCCAATTAAGGCGTCATGAGAGTGACAGAGACAATCGTCCGAAATTTACGAAAATCGTTTATTGCGGTAGCGCCCCAGACATCTAATATCCACTCACTGACGTGCTCACTGACTGGGTTAAACGACACCCCAACACACAACAAGCCAACCTCGTCTTTAGTGCTTTGATATAAAACCTGATATAGCACGCCTGAAAATCGGGGTCGCTCGATGCCCATCTAGGTCTCAACGACGAACTTAGCCAGGGGGCAAAGGAAATAAATGATCAAACTTACAAAAAAGTGCAATTAACATATCGCTGACGTCGACTATATACAACATATAAAGTATATCATTCATATCGTATATATTTTAATTAAGCTTTGCTCAGATTGAACCCATTTCATATCTTCTCCATATAATGTTATCTTCATATGGTATGGGGTAATGAGTAATAAGTATGACTGATAAGTGATAAGAAAATTCTCTGGGGAATGTATTTTAAGTGTAATGACCAGTTACGTTTTACGAAATAATTTACGCCTTTTTAATTTAATACGCCCCAAGTAAAATAATGTGATGACGGCTGACTAGAATAGCACCACCCCATCTCCTCCCGCGGGTGTCGTAAGAGGCGACAAAGGGAGAAATCCTACGGACGGGCGGCAGCGTCCGTCGAAACCCAATCTACAGCTACTGCGGTCGCCAACCCGCCTGCCAAGCGTAGCGACTATGGCAACTACCCCTAAGACGATACAAGTCATGTTTGTGGGAGGCCTATGTCCGACTGTGGACTGCATACGGCTGAAATGTAATGTATGTATGTAAAATAATATTGTTTGTATAATGAGTACAATTTTAACATATTATTTTAGCCAAAACCAGAACGAATTTAGGCCATAAAATTAGCTGCCGATCGAATGCATTCGATTCAGAACTGGTGTTCAGTTTAACATGCTCGCACTGTTTTGCATAACTTTTAATAACATTCATATTCCTATTACCTACATCGATTTGCATAACGATTGTAACATCATTATTTTATATTTAAAACCTTTTTGCTTCACTGCGTTTCTTGTGTAAATTACGTGTGTATATTTATTAAGTATTTATATTATTCTCGTTTCTGGTTATTTTTCTTCCTTATTTCATTATTCATTATTCTAGTAAGAATCTCTTAATCACAGCGAATATTTTACTATCATTTCTCAACCGCATACAAACGAAAAGGAAGGATAATAAGGAGAAGGAAAGAAGGATATCTCACTATCATACCTTCATCTCCCAACCGACGAACCACGACTTTGAATATTTTACCTTCTGTTCTTTGGTTTTTAGATTCCGTATTGTTACATTAAACTTGAAGGGCAGGATGAAAAGCTGACAAAATATTATGTAACTAGACCAATTTGCAAATGTCACCTCATGACGGTACGGTTTACCTGGTAATTTTAGTACTAGCCAAATCTATATTTGTCATTGGTATGTGTGACAACATTTGTCAGCTAAACCTTTCTTAAATAGAAAAACATATGCATTTTGGCGTAAATCGTATGCATTTTGGCGTAAATTCTCATATTCTGCTTCAACTAGTATAACTTCTGTTTGTTTATTGCCATTAGCGACGTTAATCACTTCATTATATTCGTAAATTCACAATCCATTGTCTCAGCCCTGTGAACTTTGTCCTCATTGTTTAATTCAATCAGGTATTCTGAGCATTTTCACTTCTTAGTAACATGACTAAATTGAACTATTTTAGATGTTTATAAGGCACATTTTTCTTTCTCTGCTCATAGTTTGGAGGGAACATTTATTACGGTCAAAGTTGATGACAAGAAACCTAGAAGCACTTTCCCAGCTCGGTGGTGTCAACAAATGGTTGAACCCATTTAAATAAAACCGTACAAGGCCATGCTTGTCTTCAACAATATTACATAATGTCAAAATAAAAGCTTGCTTTTTTGACAGAAACTTATTTCCATTTTTAACCACAAAGCTCATTAGGCGGTTGAGATAGAACCAATGACAAATACTTCATTATCTCGCTATCATGTTTACACTAGTCATTATCATTACTACATACATTAGCATAATCATGTTTACTACTAAGTTGAAATCGATCACTCAGCTATCATAGAAAGTGGATATAAAGTGAGATTTAGTGCTAGGAATATCGTTAAATCATTCATATGTTATGTGTGACAACAACACGGTCAACAAGCCTTATAAAAACAAATAAAACTCGGAATTCTTTTGCATTACACTGCACTTTGCAGTACAAGTATGAGATACAAAAAAAAAATGTACAAACATACAAAAACTAAATCAACAATGAAAATAAAACAATATACTTAATCTACTTTTTCAGTCTTTTTGATCAGACATAAAATTAAAATCTTACACAAAATCAACAATTAAAATAAAAAATATACTACGTGCGAGTGAGAAGTCCGCTGCACGCGTTTATAGTGCGCGGGCGACGTCATCATTGTTAAAAGCCAAAAAATGGCGAGCCTGACTTTAGCCCTTATTTCGTTTTCGCCGGAACTCGAGAGTCCCGAGAGTCAGCTATTTATTTCTCGTCTCGAATGGAGATGAAACTCTCGAGTTGTCTCGAGTTCGAGAAGTCTCGAGCAGTAACCCTAGTATGTAGTAAAATGCATTAATGTATAATCTGTACAAAATAATAAAAGGCATTTGCTTTACCTTGGTTATTTACCGAGTTTATTTGTATAGGTGTTCAATGAAACAAATAATATGCTTTGTATATCGGCTACGTTTTAGCGAACGCCAATTACATAGACTCTCTAGCTGAACATTTTTTTATTTTTTTACCTTAGGCTCAATAAACAGTTCGGGTTATTAGAGCAATCGGACTGCCTGGAGGAAGCCTGGAGAGAATCCAGGAACCTTCCGCACCAGACTAGATTTGTACTACTTGAATACTCCTTTTTTTACAAGACTGACCAGCGTTTAACCTCTGTCACACATGATGGTAAGCGTCGACGAGGTTGAAGGTGTAGCACGCTGGTTCAGTAACAGCCTTGAAAAGACTACTGAGTTTACGCTTCCAGCGAGATTGGTTGAGTCAGTCTAACCCGAATTTGAGTGGTGTGATGGTATCGAATTCAGTTTTGTCGCTCGATCACTAACTCTAGCCCGCTGAGAAGACTCCAGCAAGAAACTCGACTAGACCCAAGCGACCATTGCCTAGTCAAATGTAGTTTTAATCGCTCAAAATTAAAACTCAAAATGAAATGGATGACCTGTTCATAGGCAGGGCATATGTTGGGCGGCTGAAGTTAAGAAAGGAATACTCTATACGGATTTCGCTATTATTTCTATGTAACAAAATTTATTTTCATGGAACTACTTTAAAATAGATTGTAATCGCCTTATAATAAATACCTACTCTACATCGGAAATGAGCATACCAGTAAAATTGTATGTAAATTCAAAAATATATTATTCCTCACCTTTATTAATGGCGAGGTTCACGAACGCGATTATGACCGGAGTTGAACTTGGCATTATAACTTTATTCGCCTGCATCTTTATGTGCTTCTTTATTCATATGCTAAAATAAATCTAGTAGTTTATTTCTATCATCGAACACCCACGCTACGCCACTGAACAAAGCTGTGTTGGAATTACTATTTGTCTCTTTTTAAACCATAAATTTTACGCACAACAATATACCTACGTAAGCACTTGTCTTATTGTTGTATCTTGAGACAGCCGTCGCGTATGTGTATGTAGTTGTGCAGAGAATTAATATTGAATTTACGTCAAATTTTGAATATAGAACGCCGACATGTGTACACACACGTTACTACTACATAAGCCAGGTGCTTTATGTTTTTCACTTATGCGCCTCTCTTTTTTCTGTACAACGGTTTGGTCTGGGCGTTTATATCAGGCAGTCAGGACTTTCGTGTTTAGTTGTTTACCTACATTAAACCCATAATATTAACAGTAATAGTAACGGAATTTTACGTCAGTTATTTCAATACACACTTTGTACTTATAATTCCATCTTCCAAGTCTCAACTGTGACTCGATCCACACCGGCTAGACTCAAATCTACATTCACTGTCTCGCTTCGTCGGCCGGAGATTTATGAAAATTGCTTGCTCTGTTTATAGCCATCGCTTAACTCGTAGGTATTATCTTTTACGTCCTCTCATATCATAACGGCCTAACCTCGTCTATAGTGAACTTTACTACCTACGCAGTGGTAGCAGGTCAAATTTATACTTGGGCAATACGGAGCAAGTATGTCTTTGCCTTTTCTTCTGGAGCACGCAAGGTAATCGGTGGGAACTTTTTTTAACTACTACGACGGTGGCAAACAAGCATACGGTCTAACCTATAGACGCCTGCATTTCCAGAGGTTTCACACGCGCGTTGCCTACCCTTTCATATTACACCCCTTTAATTGAATAGGCGGGTTGGCACTGACGCTGCTACCTTCAAAGCAATCCCGGGTTTGAATTTAGGTTAAGAAATTTATTTGTATTACGAATATTTCCTGGGTTATGTATAGTACTATATATTTAAGTAAATATTTGCTACATATACGTAAGTATCGTCATCTAATACCTACCACTGCACTCAAGTCTCATTTCATTGGGCTTACGGAAAGACTTATTACAAGTATGTAATATTGTTCCAAAATACACTATATTTTTATTATTATATTGAACAAAATTATATCAATATGTCTATTGAACAAAGCAAAGTGAACATGAATTGACATGTTCAGTGTTCACTGCGATATTGACGTCACACGGGTTAAACGTCAAATCTTCCCATGTATGAAATCTCATTAAGTACGTTTAACAAGCAAACTCAAGAACATCTGTCGCTAATGTTGCTATGTATACATATCTTCTGTCTCTGATTGATCTTTTCCTGAAAAGATTAAAGGCATACGTGACTGCCCGAGTCACTTCCAACCAAAAGGTTAAGCGTCTTCGTCGTTAGACGATTTCTCATTGAAGTTTCATCTGTTAGAGCCTTATTAACTACTACAAAGTGGTACCTTTTCAGTTAATGACTGATATAAAGATAATTACCGCATTAACCCTCCACTGACCTATGAGGTTTACCGCTTTCACGCACAAATTATATCTCATGTTAAAATTTTATACGGTATATCTTAATTTTTGTATTTCGCAGTTAACTACTGGAAAATATCGTTGGTGTTGGCGTTGATGAGCTAGATTTTAAACACAAAACTATCCTGAGTATACAAGCGGGTAACTGACGTTTTATAAATCGAACGCCAACGCGAACGGCTCATGATTATGCTCCTCGTTACGGAGTGAAACATGTCGAGCAATATTCCACTTATAAACGTTACCCGTGAGTTACCCGCTTCTATACAATTAAAATGAGCTAGATTTCTTCTACATTAGGCAAGCGCTCGAGGTGGTAAAAATATTTAGCTCCAGTTTTTATTGTATTAGTGACCATAACTATAAGTTTTCCGCCCATAGATACGAGTAATATAGGTCGCTTTATCCCTTATTTTATGAACTCACGTTTATTTACCATTTTGTACCACTAAGAGTGCCGAGTGCCCGTTCGCCTCGACGCTAGCGCTTTTTTTATTCATTAAATATTACAATGACTCGCGAAGGTTTATAGTAGTTTATGTATCTGTGCATAATGAAGGGCATTACAACATGAGTGTGGGTTTGTTGTAATGCCTAATTATGTATAGTTACATACACTACTTTATCTGCTCACATATCATTAAGTGATTTAAGATGGGTTCAGAAACCGTAGGGAAATGACTTATTACTAGGGTTACTTGTAAACATTAAAAAGTCAATGAACAAAACAAATGTCAGCTTGGAACGGCGGCGTTGCGTATTTCGTATCTCAGTCAATTTTTTTTTTAAACCATAGTCAAGCGAATGAACTCCCTATTCTACTGTCACTCGAGTTCAAATGTCGTTCGATTTATATTAAAAAAACATAACGAATTGGCGTTTCGTATCAATGGCTGTTTTAATATCTATAGATACTAGATTAGACACCCCACTTGAATTTGACAGCTGTTCCAAATTTAAATTCATAACCTACTGATTTCAGTAGGTAATGTTAACATTACCTACTGAAATCTTTCTGATGGTTGGTAATGCTGGTCATTGCCTACGGTTTCTGGACGCATTTTAGAGCACTTATGACATGTACGTAGATAAAATATAATTAAATATACATACCTATATATGTTGACCACGCGAACACTAAATTTAAAACCAAAACTTACGAGTTGAATTTATAAAAATCTCTTCTAAGAGCCCGGGCACAAAAGCGGCAGCCACTCGACGTTTTCCTGGCGTTTTAATACCAATTGACACGCCGCGTGAACGCTGACAAAACGCGGGACAGAAACTTTTGTGTCCCCACGTTCTTAGTGGTTGCCTAAATTCTCTGCTGAACAATGGTTTGGTCTGTGCATTGATTTCAATTAGGACTTTCATGTTTAACTAATATGAGTTGTCTGTGTGTATGATAAGATGATAACACATAAACATGTCTCGACCAGGTTTCGAACCCAGTACCTTCGGCTTCGTAGGTATGAAACATCTGCTATGTAAATGTCTACGTTATATCACTGTACATATTATATTCATGTGGACGGGGGTTATTGATCTGAGCTACATCGTATTTGCATTAACTTCACTGTTTGATGTCCATTTTATTTTTCAGGATATCGGGTTCGAGTAAAATATTGGATATAACGCGTTTTATTATTTTCACTTGTGATGCTTCAGTGCGACCGAATTGTTAGCCAAATCGAGTTGAATTTATCATTAATATTCTACGTATCATCCTTATCTGATCAGATATTGACAATAGGGCATAAGGGAAAAAAATAAACCTTTCTGATCTTTATATTACGTATTCGCATAGGACTATATAACTAGAGTTATAGGGAAGCTACCAGCTATAATTTAGCTTTTTGCTTTTTCAGTGTTTTGGAGAGAAAAGACAGCTTAATTAATATTGGATGGGTATAAAACGAAAAACGCGAATTTAATAGGTATTCAGGAAATGCCTAGACTCCCGCATGCACTGAAGCTCTATATGGAATGATATTGAACTGTCAAAAGATTACCGACATTACCTTTAGGGCCGACAGAAAAAGCTTTATGTAGGGCGGAAAAGACATCGCATCCCTAATTATGTGGTCATTTTTACTATCGACTTTTGCCGGTCCGTATTGATAGATATGGACGCGCTGGTCTAGCGGTAAAAGCGTGCGACTTGCAATCCGGAGGTCGGAGGTTGAAACCCCGGTTTGTAGCAATGAGCTTCGGTATGTACGAGATATCATTTGATATTTACCAGTCGCTTTTCGGTGAAGGAAAACATCGTGAGGAAACCAGACTGCGGAGTTTATCCTCTGGCTTGGAAGGTCTTACGGCAGTCGCTTTCGTAAAATTAGTGCCTCGTGCCAAATCCTCGGATTAGTTGCCAAACGGACCCCAAGGTCTCATGACCCTGGGAACGCGAGGAAGATGATGATCGAGAAATGTGGAGTGACTTAATCTCTTCATCCACATGTTATGTTACCAGTATGCTTATTTACCTGCAATAAAATCCTAATAGTCTGTAAAAGTCCCCGCTTCTCTATAAACCTAAACCGCTTTGTGCAAAATGTCTTCCTATCAACATAATCTGGCTATATCAATAAAACGCGGAATATTCAGGAAATATAACTGGGAACTCTGTTTCTGGTTCACTAGATTATCACCGGTGTTATGATCGATTAAAGTTTATTACTTGGATATGTTTAAATCGGGATATAAATCTAGCGGCAGCTTTTAAGTTTCATGCAGCCTTTGATTGCTATTACATGCATAAAATAAGCCTTGATCGTGAGATGATGATATTCTGTTATCTCTCATCAGGTTCTTATAAGGGTCTCATAGGGTTCTTAGAAGGGATTTCCACTGTTCACTTGGGGGCCACACCAGTTCCGTCCAGGCCAGTTGAGACAGCCTCCTCGTTAACGTGCGCCTTCAGATACGGGGACGATATTCGCCCCCTATTCCAACAATTTGCCAAGTCAGCCCCTGGATTCAAGTGAAACTGCCTTCGTAAAACATGTCCTATCCACCGTCAAGAGTATCTCTTTAGCTAGAGGATCTTGACTCGTCAACTCCCTCTAGTATTCGAAATGGTCCGTGACTCCTAAGATTCGTCGTAATCATTTGTTTACTAACACCAACCTTGTGAGTTTAAAAAAATATTAATGTTCTTTCTTTGTTCTACTAAATATCCTTGAAGCCTACCAATAATACTTGAGCTAGTTATTTATTGTTGAAGGCCTACCTGTATTGAAAATAAACTGTAATTTGACCAATGGCTATAATTAGCCCGGCGAGGCTGCTTACACGTTCAAGGCTGCCAAACTCAGCAGAAGCGGTAAATCGTCCAAACAGAACCTATGTGTCAACTTCCTACATTGCGGATTTCTCGTGCCCAACCTGTTTGCACTTAGAGAAAAAAAAACGAGAGCGCCTAATCGAAAACCATCCATGTACTTATGAATTTAAAGTTCAATTTGTGTTGGTGTAAATATAGCGTTCGGAAAACAATTTCGCTCTCAACTGCCAGCCAGTACTTGCATTAGTAATTCAGTATGGCGCGTGACCGCGGGCGCGATAGACGTGTATCACGACCGTGAGGAGAATAAGCCGGTCGCCTCCGTGTATGTTTTCAAATATCGAACTGTTTTTTTTTAATACTGCGTTTTCCACGGTTTGTTCAGATTCTTATTGTGGTTTCGTTTAGAAACGTGTTCCGTAAATAAAAACGGTGGTTGTTTGCGTGAATAGTGCTTAAGAGTGTCTGGAATGTCTGGATGTATGACCTTAGTATTTCAGGCGTGAATATTTCATGTTCAGTGCGGGAATAGGTCATTTGGAACGTTTGTTAAGTAACTAGTTGGAACATTGTTTTTAAACCTGAAAGTTTACGCTGTTTCAGGCGAGTTTTCGTCGTCAAATGCAGTAGGATAAAATTTAATAGTTAGAATCAGTTTTAGAATAAAAAATGTCACGTATCAATAACATTTCATCTCTACAGGAATGTGATAGCATAAGCTTTAAATTATTCTTATGTTTGCAAAGATTTAGCATATTCTGATATTTAAATATTTATTTAACTTACTATTTATCTTATCTTCATCATTGTATATATTTTTTAATTCATGTCAAATAATTCATATCTCACGTAAGTATGCATCATGTAAGATATAACGTATGCGGAGTGAAATTTGGACAAAATGCAATGTTGTTTTAAATAAAAAAAACACCATTATTTTTTTAAATAGTTATGTTTTTATAATAAAGTACCTAATAATGATTAATGTAAAAAAAAGTTTACTCCCATGCGAGATGCTTTACGGTAGTTCTGAGGAACTTTGTCCATCGCTGTCGAAAACATAGATGTGGGCATTTTATTCAACTCCAATTTTATTTTACGAATCAAGCTTTGCACATTTTTGGACCGAAAATTATCGCAATATACTCGCCTCTTCAGATTTGCCCAAAAATCTTCAATAGGGGGAAGTTGCGGAACATTAGATGGATTTGATGTCTTCGGTACCTATGGGGTGTTTAGCTCCGCCATTTTGCTAAGTGTTTTTTTGGAATAATAGCTTGAGGCTAAGTCTGGCCAAAACACAGCATTTTCTCCTCTATGACTCGTATTTATGAAATCTCGCACTAATGGCAAACAACGCTCTATGTAGCGATCGGCGTTCACAGTTAAACCTGATTCAAAGAACACCGCCTTGGACATTCCGCGTTCCTGATGGCAAGCCATAGCAAAACTTTTTTAGGAAACTTGGTATGCTCAACATATTTCACGTTCTCATCAGTTGGACCATTGGTCTTCTCAAAATAGTAATTGCTTTGCCACTAGTTTCCATCTAACGTGAAATATGACTCGTCATCCATGACGCAACTCACATTGTTTTGGCGTAAAATATTTTTTGACCAATTTACGCAGCCGTATTTTCTGAGTGGATTTTTGATTTTCGGAGACGGTGGATTTAAATTTTCTACACCGCTTATCGATGCCCATGTCATCAAGATATTTTTTGACAGTTTTTCCGTCACATTTAAATTTTCTTCCGAGCTCTCTGTAAGATTTAGCAATACGGCCGGCGGTAATTTTCTTTAGTCGAGCTCTCTCAGAAAACTTGCTCAAGTTGGGATAATTTCCAGAACCAGGCTTTCTAGCAGTGGTTGTTTTTTAAGGTAAAAGACGCTAAAATATTATAAATGATGCTTCGACTCTCACCCATTTGTACAAAATGTTCCACCACCTTCGATTTCGGCCATAGGGGATGTATACTGTAGAAATTACATACAGTTTTGCGACGGCGTTCTTGGTTATTTACCATAATTACAAAATCAAACATCCAATCCTTATGAAACTTACCAGATTGATTGACAGATATATAGACTTGATATTGACATACACACATATTTTTTTTAGATTTTTGTTTTTTACATTTTATATATTCAAACTTTGTCCAAATTTCACTCCGCATACGTTATGTTCATACATACTTAACTCTATCTATAAACTTTCTCATACATACAATGTAATTTAACTGTTATTGACATTGACTTGCAAATCTAACGAAGGTAAACGATGTGGCTTATGTAATGTAGTCGTTATAATATTTAGTTTTGTAATAACATATTTTAGAGTATTATATACACCGACACTGTCAGAGAAATAGTTGCCTGTGTCTGAAAATTTTGAAAATATTCGTCATAAATTTATATCATACAATAGAAATAATTTATTTACATTATACAAATTAAGAAAATAAATTACTATGTTGGTACGTTGATAAAAAAACAGAATGTGCCACAATATGGTGCATCTAAGTGCAGAATAACCAAATATCAAATCAATACAAGAGCTGTTAGGGTTTAAAAAAAATAACTCACCGAATTTACTAACAGAGACTAGTTTACTAAAATAACAAATTGCAAAATATTTACTGTTATCTATGAAATATTTTAGCTAATATGCGGTAAATTTTGCTAATAATTTGTACTGAGTCAGTGCACGTATCACTGACGTGGCCAGCGTTTATTTGACGCCACATGATAATCGAGCGTATTTTACGCTGTGCCATCATTTGACGTTTGACTCTGAAGTTAAATAGATTATCTCTAAACTGCACTATAGTTTTTGATCGTCGCTTAGCTATAGTCAGCAACAGAATTTACTAAGCGGGCTAGGTGTTCTGCAGAATAATCGTGACATAATTATTTTCTTACTTATAAGTCATGTTAATTTCATATAGAACACCTTGCCCCTTTAGCTTTCTCTGTTGACTTTACCCCGCTGCTGAAACTGCGACCAGGAGAGCGATTTTTGGGCGTCAAGTATTCGAATCGTGACATTTTAAACTCCGTCAGAAACGAAGAAATGGTATTTTAGAAATGGTAGGAATGGTATTTAATTTTGAGCAAAAATAAGGGTAAAAAGGTAGCGTGCAATTATTTTCGCCCTAAACGTTTATTGAATTCGAGTGCGCGACTTTCAAAAATCGGGCCACAGTAACTAGTAAAGTAAAGGTCGCGTTCGCTAACCCTCCTGCTAAGCGTGGCGCTTATGACATTGAACCCCTCTTGCTTAGATATCGCTGTGTGACTGGCTGGATATGCTAGCCATATTTGTATATTGAATAATGTATTATTTTCTATTTTTAATACTTGTTTTTCATAATAAATAGTTACAGCTGCCTGTGGGATATGGGGGAAGCCCAGCGGTGGTCGACTATTGCTGATAGGTAGGGCAGGTAGTTTTTAAAGGTTACAAAATTGGATTGTGCACATTGTTTTTACGTACAGTCAGCGTCATATAGTTAGTTACAGTCAGTATGGCCAAATATATCGATACCCATCCTTACTGCTATATAAATAAAGATCTGTATCGATATTTGGCCATGCTGACTGTAACTAACTATATGACACCGACTGTAGACTCGTCAGATATTGACATATTGGGTCTACGTAGAAATTTTGCTACAACAATGCAATTCGGGAAAATACTGCTACGGCGTAGCGAGCGTAGCGCGTCCCTGTCTTTCACAGATCAATAATTATTAATTGTTAAATAATATGAAAATACCGCAGAAATACAACTATTATTAGTTATATTCTCGATTGATCGTGTTTCTTTTTTGTGTTGCTACTATTTGAATGTTTTTTTTTATGTTTAATAGAAATGAAACCTTGGTAAATGGCACGACACTAAATATATATTTTTGTAAAATCTGACACGAATCGACCTTCTCCTACAGTGAGTTCAAAAAGGCTTGTGACGTAGGTCTTAGCTAGATGACTCTACCCACAGTAATTTGATACGTATAACCACCCACGATATATTATGATTATAATGAAACATTAAATATAGCTTTCAGAATGCTTAAATACGGACAAGAATGAATTTCCAGCCTATCATTTCTTTTTTATGTGAGTCGTCTTCAAACTCGGATAATTCCAATTTTGAAACTTAAGATTCTGGTACTATTAACTTTAAACACCCGATTAACTTAATTGTCAAATAAAAGTTAAATCAATGGTCAGTTTAGTGACGACAATTAAGCTTTAAATGTCAATACAATCTACTGTTTTATGTTCAATCCATAAATAATACGTGTTATTGTAATAGAAAAATGCGAATAAAGATGATTTACATAAAGATTTCACGCTTAATTGTCGTCACTAAACTGACCACTGATTTAACTTTTATTTGACAATTAAGGTAATTGGGTGTCCCCGAAAATGAAATTGCCCTTATCAGAGAAGTTAAGCTACTCCTGTCAGTTTAGTGTAATAATTTGTCCATAAACTATCCATAGCATAGCATATCGGCGAATTGTTTCCCATGCTTTTTATATTTTTATTGGTTTTAAAATTTTAGAGTAAGTAAATGATAGAATGGGTAACACCATTGTTGACAATTTCCGGAATAAAAAAAAAGTTGGTTCTTTAATTCAATAGT
The DNA here is from genome assembly GCA_022674325.2 of Grapholita molesta. Lineage (NCBI taxonomy): Eukaryota > Metazoa > Arthropoda > Insecta > Lepidoptera > Tortricidae > Grapholita > Grapholita molesta. Next base: position 2,829,873 of record CP053124.2, on the reverse strand, counting down.
TTACAATTTTACATTAACGGTGCAATATAAAACAACAAAAATTAGTTAAAAAGATGGTATTTCGTTTTATGTAAAGACTGACAGAAGCGAAATGGTTAAAAACATTACAAATTAACTTTTTTTTTATAGTACTTTATGCAATAGTTGTATAAGAGGGTTCAAAAAAGGTGAGTGGCGTGTGTAACAATTTGAGGCGAAGCCGAAAATTGTTAATGTAGACGCCATGAGCCTTTTTTGACCTCTTTATATAACGTTGCATACAATACTTTTTCTACGACTAGGGATTAAATAAAACGCAATATATAACTATTCCAATGCTAACCAAACACAGCAATACAGCATAAAAAAGAGCGGGAAGTTGCATCCTGGAGCGGTACCGCGAACATCGAAGTTCGCATATTTCGGGCATCTTTCTCTTTTACTCCAATTAAGGTAGCATGAGAGTGACAGAGACAATCGTCCGAAATTTACGAATATTGTTGTTCGCGGTAGCGCTGCTGACAAATGACAGCCGACAGAACGTAATCATAGACACAGTAAAATATATAATTTTTTCAACTGTCATTTACGTACTTGTGTTTTTCCTTATGTTGGCAGCAATTATTTTAGTTCTGTTACTGCTTCAATCAAACCATATAAATTCAGTTGTTGGTTAGGTTGGCAGTTTTGATTTTCGTTCTAAATTTAGTGTTTGCTTATTATTTTTATCTGTTGGATTCACCGCGGCCCTACCGCGAAAAACTATATTCGTAAATTTTGGACGATTGTTTCTGTCACTCTCATGATGCCTTAATTGGAGTAAAAGAGATAGACGCTCGAAACATACGAACTTAGATGTTCGCGATACCGGGCCTAGACACCTCTAGTAGTTGCATTTTACACATAATAACTCTAGGGTCTTTATGAAGTATAGACTAGATAGAATTTTGAGAAATTGCATAAGACATATTTTTATATTCGTTCGCGGGAGCATATAATTTACAGATAAAAGTACCGGAGTAGAAAAAATTGTTAATAAAGCACTACCAAAGGGTACTTGCATCTCATTTTTTTTGCACGAGATACATAATCTTATTTGTGTCTCTAACAGGTGGTTAACGCAAATGATTAACTTAGCGATTACGCGATGTATATCTTTAAGGACGATTTAGACGGCGCGCGAACTCGCATGCGACTTTCATTACATTGCGGGTTTTGATCGGCCGGTTGAAATGCACATAACCGACAGTACGCAATGTAACTAAAATCCCATGCGAGATCGCACGCCGTCTAAATCGGCCTTTATTGTTTGTCGTGCTTTACTATATTTACCTTACGGTAAAACATTTTTATTTATTATGAGCTTAGGTACTCCGTGACGGGCTAAGCCTCTAAATCATGCTTAGTTGTTCCGTGACGAGCTAAGCCTCTCAATCATTCATTGAAGAAACGAGACAACTAGAGCGTAAACCACTCCACACTTCCACTATCATATCTCTATATTTACATTTCCACCTTTTTTACACATATCATTAGCATTCCTCAGTTTTTGCCCACATATTTGCGTCCACGCAGAACGGATTAGTGCGTTTTCTTATTGAATACGTATTTGAAGTATTATTAACTTATGTTCTCTTGTTATGTACAGTCAACCAATTTGATTTATGGTCCACTTCGTTCCTTGTCACAGTGAAAATCTATATGAAAGGCGCAAAAGATCTCTTATTAACGTCACTGTGACAAGGTTCGAAGTGGACAAGAAATCGAATTGGTTGACCGTACATAATATATAAGGGTTTAAAAAAAAATGTTTATCTGCATTTAGAAAGAGATGGTTTTTAGAGTTAGGAGAAAAGAATGTCTACTCTTGGCCAAGGCTGTACAATGTTGACGATATACCAGTACCCTCACCATGAGTTGTCACAATCACCTTTTTGAATAACGAGTATCGAGTTTACTATCTGTGGATCTCGTTTGCACTGAAATACAAGCGAGATGCACAGATAGTAAACTCGATACTCGTTATCGAAAACGTAAATGTCACAACTCGTGGTAAGGGTACCGAACAGTTGTCTGTCGATATTGTCACGCGAACATTCGCGCACGGGATAAAGGTATTTCCGTCCGCGGAGTGGAATGACTGAGCTTCCTGTTTTACACATAGCTACCATCTCTTTTTAACACTTCTCGATTGAATGAGACATATAATCACGTCTATATAACGTCGATACCTCCCAATCGTGCTATCTGTGCTGAACGCATAGCATGGTTGCTATTTTATCGCTCGTCACGATCGAGCGTGACAGATATTGTGATAATTGATAAAAAGCCGACCATATTAAGCTAGCTGGTATTCCCCGCTACAATTGAAATGCAACAAACTCAATGTATCAGACTATGCGATAGCACTTGTGGGATTATCCGGAAAATAATAATTCAACTTCTTTGATTTTTTTTTATTTGTTCATATCCGAAAACCGTAAATCGGATTTTAATAACGCCCGTTTATGTTTAACCTTTAATTGGCTATTCCGGATATTAAAAATAAATCAATAACTTTTAACTACCTATTTATAGACTATAAATTTTTCTTAATCATATAATATGACTACAGGTGATAAAAAAATAACTGTATTTTTTCTGCACTTTTTTTATATTGTATGTGCTTACGATTCTGAGTAGCAACAAACAAAAAAAAAATCTACTTGAATCGATTATTATCCGTTGTTATATTGACCCATCAGCCAGGGGAGTCACAGTGGCATGGCAGTGGCAATTTTAGCACCACGTTCTATTAATATGTTTCGTATGCGACTCATTATGGAATGCAATATCCTCCTAAGGCCCACGGGTCAACATGTAGTACTAATTACTTTAAAGAAATTTGAATTTTATATAATTAGAATAGAGTTTAATTTTATTCGTTTTCTTCGATTTTGACACAAAAGAGATTATACTGTATTTCCTACACTATAAAGAACGAATTCGAGTTGGATTTTACGTATCGTAGATTTTAGGAGGCTATAGTTAACGGAGTTTAAAAAGTGACCCAGGAGACCGTAATCATGGCAAAGAGTGACATTAACCTTTTGAACGCTTTTCCTCTCGCGTCAAAATGTGACGTGTAAATACGCCAACGTATCGACTAGTGAAGAACAAATATAAACCTTATCTGTCAGCAGGAACATTGCTTTGACAGCGTCCGTCATAGCCACTTTAGGGGCCGGTGGCGTGGCAGGCACGACAGCACGCGACCACTTTAGTGGTGCTTGGCGTTCAAAGGGTTAAATATCTTGTTGTTGGAGCCAGTTAAACTCCAAAGTCCAAACAACACTTGAACTTACGACGTTTTGTCAATTAATGATAATCATTTCCATTTATTAGCACACTTATTAATCTATAGAACCATTTCGCTCTGTAACAGTAATATTAAGATTATCAATTAAGATTTTATTAGCACATTAAACACCAAGCAATCTAACGCGAATGTAACTGTCAAAGTGACATTCCGACACATAATGCGGTGACATTAACATCAAAGACACAAAATGTCACTATGACAGTTATTGACACTTACATTTACCACAGTGGCAACTTTTACCATCTTAATGCTTTGGAAAGCCCTTTCCAATGTGTAATTACGTTGTAAATACACTTACGTACAATACAAAGTGGACAATCTATATGTAAATTTACAATCTGTATCTGTAATAAAACGATTTATGGTTATTGCAAGTTTAACAGTTATATTCTAGATCTCGTACATAGGCTTTATAAAAAAAAAAGTATTTATTGCTAGGCCATATTTAACATTATCATTCATCAATTAACAGCTTTCTTGTCCCCATCCAAAACGATCTGACAGTCACAAATGCATTTAAATAGCATGGGCGTGTCACCAAGGAATCCTGAAATTCCCACTTCCCTATATTACGTGGAACTACTATTAGGTATTACCCTAAATCAAAGATGAATACTTATAGGATATTTCTATTACTGTTTTTTTTATACAACGACGGTGGCAAACAAGCACACGGTCCGCCTGATGGTAAGCAGATACCGTAGGCTATGGACGCCTGCAACTCCAGATGATTCACATGCGCGTTGCCTACCCTAAAAGTTGTTGAAGCTCTGGGAACCTTATTCACCATCAACAACACTGCTTCTGAAAGGTAGCTGTGCTATTATGGCTGTGGTGTTCTGTAAGGAGGAGGTACTTCCCCAGTTGAGCTTCTCCAGACTCAAGCGTGATGGTACTTCGCTGTGCCCTAACTCTCCAAACTGCTACTGACTGGTTTACGCTCCCACAATGTGGCAATAGTCCCCACGGTTGGCGACCGTATATTTGCTATTCATTTTATTTCGACGGACGCTGCTGACCATCCGTCGGTTTTTCCCTTTGTTGCCCCTGACTCCCGCGGGAGGAGATTGGGGGACTGTTCTCAGGCATCGCCACACGGCACCTACTCTCCCTCGGTAGGCTAGGTAAGTATACAATATCTGTACCTATACTTCCTAGCCTAGCTGGCTACAGTATTTTTGTTTACGAGCATGGTTGATATTGATACGTTAATAAATATTCTGTGTACACTAACTATGACTAAACAAGTAACTATATAAAAGTTATAACAATCTATAGCTGATGACGTTTTACGGTGCGATAGTCGTATCTTAACATGCATCAATAATTTATACACGTGGACACAATGGCTATTCAACACGCACGTTTAACAAGTACATTACCGTATATTCTTCTTTCCAACTTCTTTTATCGTCAACCAATTTAATTTATATGTATTCGATTTCATTATATCTATGTTGATATAAACTTATTGGGACGCCCGACGATCTTCGCAGGGCGGCTGGCAAGAGCTGGATGAGAGTGGTCGCGGCCCGTGTTGAGTGGAGTGCATTTGGGGAGGCCTATGTCCAGCAGTGACAAATACAGGCTGATGATGATGATAAATTTTATTTATTTATGAGCCTATACTGTCCCACTGCTGGGCAAAGGCCTCTCCCCACTTTTTCGACTCCTGTCTATCTAGAGCTGTCTTCATTTTTTTCACTAAGGAGTCAACTAGTCAATCTCGTTCCTCCATCGCCGGTAGAGTCTGCCGGGCCTTCGATTTAAGCTCTGTGGTTGCCAGTAAAATAATAAATAAATAAGATTATTTATTTACAGACTACATAATGGTCCAGACAAACTATTTGCTATATTTTCATGGTTTCGGTAGACAAGGATTTTATATTACGTTATAAGTCTTTCGTCTCTTATTCCTGAATTGTTGTTTTGCTCCTGCTGTATACTAGGAATATCCGACATTATACTAAACTAGTTTCTAGTTTTAAATAACTCGTTTACAACTTACGAGAAACATAAAAACAAATCGTAAAATTCACCAACTGTGCATGAAGTCTGTTGTAAACAGTGCAAACTACATGCTTAGAGAACTGGGTCAATGTTTGCGTTACAAAAGATTCTGCATCAGCTACCGCCAAAAACGATATTCTTAAATTTCGGACGATTGTCCCTCTCACTCTTATGATGTCTTAATTGGGGTAAAAGAGAAAGATGTTCGAAGTTTACTAATATTTTGGCGGTAGTGCCTCAGTTATATCGTCAATATTTGAGGTTATTCGGTTGTCCTTGTCCAACATGACTGAATAATTTTATACTTCCTGCCTTTAACCTCTAAGAATGTAACAACGTTTTCAAGGATCCTATAGGGTCTTTGGGTGCTCTTTTATTTATACAAAGAATCATCTGCATATAAATTGATTATACTATTTATGGGATTATAAAATAAAACACTGTTTGTCTTACAATTCGTTTTTTGCCAACATTTGTTACCTCATTTTCCGTGTATGCCATCAGCATCACTGTTTAGCTAATACTGATGATGATACTGTATTCAAAATAGTTTGTAAATTATAATGTTTTTATGCAAGACTTGTTTTTAAAACTCATAACAAGCTAGCATTATATAATGTTGAATCTGTAGGAACATTTATTGTACATTACCTTTCCTTAAGCTTATCTCAACAGCCTAATCCACGGTTAGCAATATGACTTGAAGTTTTGACGCTCAATCCCCAGACTTTGGTTAGTAGCTTATAATTTGATACTAAACTAGGGATGGAAGTTTTACGTTTCGGATCTCATTGAGCGACTTGTCAATATTGCAATAATCTCAAGATATTGTTTTTATTGCTCGTTCTTTCTGTTGAAAATGTCCAGCTTACTTACGTGACATGTGAGTATGTGACAATTACGCAAGTCACGGAAGCGTTTAATTACATTAAACGTAATGAATGCAGCGTCATATGACTTAGGAATAACAGCATTAATTTGTAGGAATATCTTTTGTTATGTAGTGTAAGCATTTTGTAATTATTTTTGCATGGTAAATTTTCCGCTCCTTGGAAATACATATATGGTAAACGTAAGCTCATTTCTCAAAGTTTATTGAAAGAAAGGGAACGATGTTTTTCTGCGAAAGTACCTACTAATAACCGTTGTTAACCGACATCAGAATTGAGTGAAGCCGCCTTAATTGAAATGTTTGTCTTTTAATCAATGTCACATATTTCTCCAAAACAACATGTCTTGTAAGGTAGATGCCCATGTTCGGTACACAGGCCTAGGAACATGACCGCGAAATTTAAATTCATTCTAACGGTTATGAATTAAAAAAAATGGCTAAGTGGGCTAACTTAAGAACAGGTTATCTTTGGCGCAGGTACCTTATGTTAAGTTGTCATGGAATTGCTAATAAAAAATGATTTTCATCATCAGTCTTTATCCCATGGGATACAATATAGAAATCAGTTTGGTTTGGTTATCCATTCAGAGCATTTTCAGTCACGGGCTGACAGGGCATTGCTCTCAAATATACTTCGAAGATAATCGTATAAATAGATCAGATATCCCGGACGGATGCATCCCGACTATCCCGAGGAATAAAATGTGCTTCCCTTTACATTCTTTTCTATTTGTCCATCCATAATCTCTGAGCTCTTGAATCTATTTTTAGAGTCGATTACTGTGAGCATGCGTTGAGAATGAGCTGTTTCAAATAGTATAGTCGCCATCAAATATATCGCCGCAGCTAAGTTATTCAAAAATATCGGAACATGCACTTTATCGCCTTGATAATAGAGGCGTTGTTACGACAATTGTGACCACCTTCGCCGCTCCGATATATCTGATGGCGAATGTTCTTGCCTAATATTTGATAAGAGTAAGTTTTTATGGGCGAGGATATACATACTAACTATGTTAGTTTACCCGAGTATACCCTTGTCATCATCATCATTAGCAGCCTGTATTTCTCCACTGGACATATAATTCCAAATGCACGCCACTCAGCACGGTAGGTCACTCTCATCCAGCTCTTGCCAGGGCACCCGGTAAAGATCGTCGATCCACTAGTCTGATGGCGTCCCACAACACCCAAACTACGCTTGCCGGCACGTGGTCTCCACCAACCCAAGGTTCGAACCTGCGGTCGTGGTCAAAGACTAAGGTCTTCGACCGTATGTCCTGCCCGTCAAGGTGCATGTATATTCATGATATACCTCTGTAGACTTTACCCATAGCTGTTATAGTTATAGAGGTATGTCCTAGAGACGTAAAATGATAAGTTACGAGTATGTCCATATTAGTCACGCTCACACAAATCCATGTGTGTGAGCGAGACGTACTGATATTCTAATTATAGGTATATTTTCCTATTCTGATCATCCTTTGTATGCATGAGTCAATGTACAATAACATCAGAGTTGAGGTAGGTCAAAGGCGCGGTTCATTCAATAGTACGCCTTTGTCTTCGATATCGGCTCAATATTGTTATAATGGAAATAGTAGCTTGAAAACTAGTCATTGAAATGTTTCTATAAAGAGTTTCACATGAATTATACTTTTAAACCCGTGGTATGCAAACTTTCTTAATAGCGGACTGTTTTAGAAATTTCGGAGAACCTGAATTATTTCAACAGTAGTGCAGTGGCAGGCAGCCTATCGCCCACATGCGAAAACCCTTTTCTCATAGTTGACCTCTTACGACTCCCACGGGAAGAAAGCAATGGTGCTATTCTAGTCTGAGACTGCTTTGAACCATAAATAGAATCTTTGTATCTTAGTACTGTATAGTATAAGCTTGGAATATCATATTGTTTATGGATTTAATAATAACTACTAGTTGATAGATTACGCATACATATTTATTAGAAATACTAAAATATGATAGGTTATAGAAATATTAGCTAAAAATGAGACAAAGAGAATACTAATACAGGTATAGTGAGAAATTATTTTCCTTCGGGGAAACTCGGATTTTTATCCGAATACGATGACACCCGAACTCTCAATGAATTATCGTATTAAATCAGTCACATTTTCATGTTGGGTGGTTTCTATGTATTTAAGTATTTGTATAATATATATATCGTTGGCTGAGTACCCACAACACAAGCGTTCTTGAGCTTACCGCCGCGGCGCTCAGTAAATTTGTGTAAGAATGTCCTATATTTATATTATTTATTAATTTATCTGTGTCCTAGTGAAAAACGGTCGGATAACTAGTATGAATCTTTACCGTTTTTCACTAGAACCACTGATAACTATGTCAATCAATACTCGCTTTTGACATAAACTCGGCACTATAATGACTGTTATACAACTGTTAAATTATTTATAGTAAATAATACATATAAGATAATCTGTCGGCGATTGGATAATGGATTATTATTAACCATTACATTTTATGATGGCAATCAGTGTCAAATAGTGTTATCTAATGTTGCCCTCGCGAAAGGGAAAGGAATTTGTATGGTAGTTTCCTATTTGCCTAATGCATAAATGCACCTATTGGAAATATTCAAAGTCACATAATGTACGTATCACTCTATCACTTTTTGAAAAAAAAAAAAGGACTTGTACCAAGAAAGCTGGCGGCATTTTATTCGTTGTATCGCAATGCTGATACGTTGTGCGAGGAAGCCGCCAGCTCTTCGAGTTACATCAACCAGACGCTTCGTGATTTCTGCAAAGAGTTTGTGCTCGCTGGGATCCCATGGACTTACCGTTTCTACGCCAACCGGTACAAAATGGTACTCTCTGCCCAGGCTCTTATATTTGTTACGTTTAAAACTTAAACCAGAATATTATTAAATACAATATTACCATGTCAAGTTTGAGAAGCGTATATGAAAAACGCCATTACTGGCATAAATGGTAAAACCATTACATCTTTATTTACAATTATTCCATTACATAATGTTGTGTCTAATTGACCGTGTGATTAAATCTTTACAAACAAATTTATTGGTGCAGTTAGTATTAAGCTATCGGTGAAGTTGCCACTTAAATTTCTGTCTGTAATAAAATTATTTATTACTTAGTTTCAGAGTACTTTCGCAATTACCTATTACACCTACATTATCGCATTTGTAATAGTAATAGTCCGTAGGTTGACTGATACATCTGAATTATACGTATCTCCTCATCATGTTCAGGGCATTGTAGCCTCTTTGTACTTAGTAATTGGGAGTTTAGTCGTGTGTGTGTACAATGATGATCAAAACAGATTCATGTCAATACATCTGAATTTATATTAATTGGCTAGCCGGAAACTGTTCCCATGTAGCTTACTGATACTTATATTTTAGGAAAACATCTTGGCCAAATAACTACTAAGTTGTACACTCAAGGTAATAGATATCGATGCGACCAGAGTGCCAAAATATGTATACGTGCACCTTAAAGTTGAGACAATAAGGTGCTTGAATACATATTTCGGAAGTTTAGCCGTGTATATATCTCTGACCTTGACTGTACCTACCCTGGTGAATCGGTGACCAGTCGCAAGTCCGAGCTGATTGACAGGCAGGTGACATTTAGACGTTAAGGCCAGCGCCAGCGCCAGCGCCTATACTAACCATTAATGTATGAAAAAATGTCAAATCATACTAATATTATAAATACGAAAGTGTGTCTGTTTGTTTGTCCGTCTTTCACGGCAAAACGGAGCGACGAATTGGCGGGATTTTTTAAGTGGAGGTAGTTGAAGATGAAGAGTGACGTAGGCTACTTTTCCAGCGGGAAACATCTCATTCCCACGGGAAGGGTCAATATATTAAATTTTTACTCTAACCATGCGGACGAAACCGCGGGCATAATCTAGTGTGTTTATCGCCTTAATCGTTTGTAATAAGGTGCAAAAGTGTAAATATATCTTTAACGTCGACTGTACAGCGCATTGATTGATGTCAGAACAGCCTACATGATCTTCGAAACAGTAGACTTTACAACCTATCACCGGCGGGTCTACCGCGAAAAACGATATTCCTAAATTTCGGACAAGTGTATATGTCACTCTCATGGCGCCTTGGAGTAAATAAGTGAAATATGCGAACGTTTTTCTAGGCCTGACATCGCGAAAATCGAAGTTCGATAATTTCGGGCATCTTTTTCTTTTACTCCAATTAAGGTGTAATTAAAGGTCTTTCTAAATATTATATAAATATGTCACTAAGACAGCGTCTGATGGTCCACAGTATACTTGCCCATATGTGTACAGTTGATTGCAAAATCGCAAAAATACTATGGATAAATTTCACATATTTTGCAACTGGGTGTACCTCGTACATCCTGAGGTAGCATTGCATAAGGAAACAATAGCCAATAAATAGGTAAAATGGCTGCCCTAACTTCATATTTCGCCCACCAGACTGTGGGTGGGATGTGGGCTTGATCTAATACTGATCTCATTGCGACTGGTACCAAACGGTACCAATCTACTCTTTTTAATGTGTGACAAAATGACAATTTGTCACACAACGATTGCGCAGTCAGCAGCAGAAGTGGCTAAGCGGTTGACGTGATCAAAATGAGGTCAACACATCTCTATTGTCCAGAGAATAAGCGTGAAGGTCATTTTGAACACTTCACCCGCTCAGCCACTTTTGCTGCTGAATGTATATCGAAAACGTCAAACGAAAAATACTGGACAGTAGTCGCGTAAAACGGATAATTGTCCTGCAAAAAAAGGAGTGTAGAGTTCTTAAAGGGCGCATGTGAATCATCTGGAGTTGTTACTGCTTACCATCAGGCGGGCCGTGTGCTTGTTTGCCACTGTCGTTGTATAAAAAAAAAAGAATTAACCGGACGTCTACAAGCAGCCTTAATCTAGATTTCTAGACGTATTCTTACTAACCTCAACTACATCACATGTGTTCGCACGTAATAAAGTGCAACGGTCGGAGTTGGTATGCGTCAGACACATCATCTATCCGGTTAATACTAGCCGTCCTTTTCTCATCCTCCACTTAAACATTATATAGAGAGAGACGGAGTTAATAGACCCTTTGTCCCGTTATGAGTTTTCAGAATCGCAATGCATTTCATGCCTTTGGTTTTAATTAGAAGTATTATTAGTACGTCGTATCTAATATACATACATACATTTCAGCCGTATGCAGTCCACTGCTGGACATAGGCCTCCCACAAATATGACTTGTATCATCTTGGGGATAGTTGCCATAGACGCCACGCTAGGCAGGCGGGTTGGCGACCGCCATAGCTGTAGATTGGGTGTCGCTGGGTGGGCGCTGCTGCCCGACCGTAGGATTTTTCCCTTTGTCGCCTCTTACGACATCCGCGGGAGGAGATGGGGTGGTGTTATTCTAGTCTGCCATCACATGGCGTCGTATCTAAACTAACCATGTATTTATGAATATTTTTTAACTGAACTTGATATGTAATTCTGTCGTCATCGGAGTCCAAAACTTATATATTACTAACTTCTGCCCGCGGTTTCGTCTACGTCAGATTTCACAGGAACCCATTACAGGGATATCAAAGTATCATATCTAAAAAAAAATGTTTTAGAACAATCTTACACAAATCGACCTAGTCCTACGGTAAGCTCAGTAAGGCTTGTGTTGTAGGTACTAGACGACGATATATATAATAGATAGATACATATAATTACTTAAATACATAGTAACACCCATGACCCAGGAACAAATATCTGTGCTCATCACACAAATAAACGCCCTGACTGGGAATCGAACCCAGGACCATCGGCTTCATAGGCAGGGTCACTACCCACTAGGCTAGACCTGCCGTCAATATGTCAATTCAGATCTTTACCTATGTCTATATGTACAGTCACGTCTAATAATATGTATACATTTGAGAAGGTATTGCTGAGGCATAAAGATCAAAATCGTTGACATATTTTTAGAGCCGACCATATCTACGCAAAGTGTCATGTAAATACGACCATTACGTTTACAAACTTTAAATGTGAAAGTTATATAATATAATTGTGGGATAAAGGATAATATTTATGTAATATTCTATGACTGGAGCCGTATATATTAATCTTGATGTGTTTGAGCCTAATCCCGCGTAATTATAAACGGATGAAAGATTAAGTGGTGAGGTGTTACACTATATTTTCTTTCAAATTTAAAGCTAGTCCCATTACGTAGTCATATTGCCTTCAGGTCAGACTTTGATGGAATCTTAGGTAAATCGTGGGAACTCTTTAATTATTATAGACACATCTGCGGCGCTACCGCGAAACACGATATTCGTAAATTTCGGACGATTGTCTCCGTCACTCTTATGATGCCTTAATTGAAGTAAAAGAGAAAGATGCTCGAAATATACGAACTTCGATGTCCGCGGTACCGGACCTGTTTTCCCCCTCTTCTCTCTTTTCTTTTAGAAGAAACTTCGTTAATTGCGTGATCAACGTTAGCCCGACTTGATTTTCGCTAACTAAGCATTTGATCTGGCAATTTGGAGATTATAAATCCTATATTCTTAGTGTGTGTTAAACCTGGAACTGATATAATACAACCCAAGTTCCTAGTACAAGAACGTAACGTCACGATTCTATAATTGTGTTATCCAATAGATTTAATCAGAGTCGCCTTTACACGTTCCTAAGCTAAGCGCCATTATATATGCCATACATGGACATGTAATTACGAAATCCTAGATCTTTCCAGAAGGTGTGCCTGTTTAGACCTGCCGGTTAATGAAATTACTTTCTCAAAGTCAGATATATTAGGTTTAAATTGAAAATACAACCTTATTTAGAGATGAATACTGTTGGATATCTAGACGACGTAATTGTCGGAGCACAGATTATTTCCACCAGATGAAGCATACAGGCGTTCCTATTGCTAGTTTAAAATGAGAATTGAGAGCGCAACTGCTTTATGTAGCGTCTACTCTTACGACGGGGTTTTTTTTTTATATTCTGGCGAATAAGGTCTGAGGATAAGTTGCAATAAAAACTATATCAACCCGAGCTCGGCAATCATAGAGCGTAATTAGTTACGATTACTTGTGTAAAAAGTAACTTACAAGACATTCTGCATCGTACAAAATTTTTTGAACAATTGATATTTATTATTTGACAACATATAAAAATGATAATTTAATTAGTCAACATATTTGAGAATTTGCATTCATATTTATGTTGGTTGATATTTTTTTATGTAGAGGTATATGTTAACAACTTAACTGAAAGGCCATGTCAAAGAATGAATATGGAACCTACGTCAAAATTTGTTTAGAGAAAGCCTTCACTTACAACATACATGAAATATTTTGACTTTGAAATGCACCATCGACTGAAATTGATGTTTACTTTTCGTACAAATGAGTAATACTAATTGCACATCTAATAGAACAGCAAAATTCTCTACTCTTAACAACAACGTAGAGTTACAATCGTTTTGAACAATCCCGTCTTTTGACTCTTGCCTACCAACTGTACTTAACAATTTTGTTATTATGTGCAATCTATAAAAGGGAAGTCTGTATCTCGAAACGGTATAAATGACATCGGTATATCACAGACAGGAACTAGTTTCAGATTAGAAATGCTATTTAAACTGCTTAAAAGCCTCCGAGGCAGGTTTCGATAGGTTTATTTGGCGAAGTACTTACATAGTATGTAATAAATCTTACGGTCTCAGTGCATTCATTGATAGGAAAATACTTAGTGATTTATATGCAACACGTCAAATATTTCATGTTGGTTGGTAATGGATTCCAGGAGCGCCTGAACTTATGTTCAGATTGGGAGATGGGGATGTCCTTGTGGAAGAGAATCAATCGCTTCCTTTTGAAATTGTTTACAAGTTTTAATTTTTCTATTACACTAAGCATTACTAACAAATAGTCATGAGTTTCATTAAAGATTTAGCTATTACTTTTCTCTGATCTATTTAGATCGAATGCTATAGGTTGAGGATTTTTAATTTATGTCTTAGTTATTTCTTGTCAGTTCCTAATTAGACTTGTGTGTCACACTTTTAACTGTTTTATAATTAACTGGCTAACTAACTGGTATTCAAATATTTGTGGGGTCCAACATTTATTTTATTGCTGTTATTTCCTGTCTCATCGGACAAAAGACAACAACTCTCCTTTGACTCCTGAACGCCGACTTAAATAGCTCAAAAGGTACTGAGAACATAGGAAATAAAAATCTTGTCATCTCCCTTTATTCGCATCGTCAAAGCCATAATCAGTAAGACCGGCAAATGGCCAATTTTACAAGTTATGGTTTCGCAGCAGACTTAATGATCATGCTTCAGAAAAATCCTCAAATTGATTATGGTAGATCAGTGTACTAACTGTGCGACCATAATGCCAAACCCACACACGGTTTCCCACGCAAAGACAATGCATAATTTGGACAACAAATGCATATTGTTAATTATACAGTATATGAAAACCTTAAACATCGATTTCAATGTAAAATTTAAGTCCTTATTAAAAATCTGTGTAACCAAATGGCAAATTCAATTCTCTTATGTTGCGAATAATTGTACTAAAGGATAAGAAGAACAACAGACCAAATTATTCAATGACAGCATCAGTATAAGCTTGAAGCGTTCAAAATTTGCGTTTCGTTTGTATTATCGGGAATAAGTTAATATATCAAGACAATTAATTTGACTTACCTATTTCATAAGCTTTAGAAGAATCCAACTGGTGTTCCAACTTGGTAAGGGTGAGATGTATGTACTATGGCTGGTGTTCTACTGTTTTTTATTTTTTGGAAATATGCCAAAGGCAATGTCTTTGAGTTGGGAAAACTAGTTCGAGAGCAATATCGTTGCAGTCAATGTGCAAGCCAAGCTTATTTCGAGACTCTTTAAAGTCTATTGGTGCAAAGGCAGCTGCCATATATGGTACATTGATTATATTGCTCTCGAATTAGTTTTCCCAAAAGAAGTAAAAGATATTGTTGGCATATTTCCAAAAAAAAAACATTTTCCAAATCAAGAACTAGTGCTACTATGGTTTCGTGTTCTATGGATAGTTCCATAGTACACGAATCTCACCCTCGAGTTTTTATTAGGTGGTGTTTCTTATTCAGCCAGACATATCAACAAAAAAATTGAGAATATAAAAATTACTAGTAGCGACGAGATGCCTCAAAGTGCCTAAGATTGACGGTTGACTTGAGAGTTATGGACAATAGGACAATTATCGTTTTATAATCAACCTTAGCCAAAAAAAATATCTATGCCACTATTTTATTTTCTTAGACATCTGTGCTTCCCAATTTGAAATAAAATTCATTAAGTGCCATAATAATGCTTCTCACGAGAATTACAAGGTGTGCTAAGTGCTATCATACCGCACCACGTGTATAGGTTACGGAGGTTCAAAAGTTTCAGGCCATCAGGTCATCAACATCATAGTTCCTTGTCTAAGCTGAAAGCTGCTTTAATATCTCATTAATTTTACCGTAAATTATAATACATAATACACGAGTAACTTAAGAAAGCCATTTCTTTATTGAGCCAGTTGATAAATTCCTTTTCGTCGTTAAGAAACTCAATCAAGTCCCCCACAATCCTTGTGATGTGGACCGCCAGTATCGCCATATTGTCATGTCAGGGCCAGCTTTCTCGAGTGCAACGTCCGCCGTGGGCAGACAGGTTGGGTCTACTATTGGCCAATTCGCGCGCCATTCTCGCCAATTATGGTCGCTTTGACAGTTCATTGTCAAATGCAGTCCTAATAATGACATGTTGAATGGGAACAGTCTCGGAAGTAATCAATTGTGAGTTTTGTCATTTGCTTTATGACTTGAACAACTCATAAACTTAAAGAATATCGAGGGATTACTTGTTTTTTATAGTCACGCTCTCACGCTATTTAATCTGTGTGGCGAAAAGAGAGCCGGAGTATAAGTCCCTAACAGTAGTGGCGGCGGGTTCATTATTTTTTTAACTAGCCAAGACGAAGGGAATATAGCTGACTTTTCTTCATGAGCTGAAACTGAACTGCGAGAAAATTTGTAAAGTTGGAGGGAATCAGCTTATATGCTTACGCTAGCAAGACGTATTAGGTGTAAAGGCCTCCTTTTTACAAGCTGTTTGGACGCTCCAATGACGTGACCTTGACCAGCGGCGTGTACGAATCTACGTCCATTTTAAACGATGGAAAGGTATAGGAGTCATCACAGTTTATGCTGCTAAAGCTTGGAAACCTTGGAAGCAACGCTACTGATGCCTTATGTAAAAATTAGCAAAGCAAAAAGCAAACCGCCTCTGTGCTCAAATTCTCAAAAAGCATACTCGTAAATATGCTTTAGAAAGTGTCCTGGCCCATAGGAATTCTAGGGCTACAAGGCTCACAGAGAAACCAGTTGATCATAAGGGCGGAGTAGTGACAAAGTTTACGAGCCAATATAACCTATCGAAACAATTTATAGCTATTCTTTACCGCAGCCTAAATGCATATTAATCAGTTCGTGACGAGGGTAACGAATGGACCTCGAAGAGCAATTAACTTGGGCTATTCTATAAAGATAATTAATTGCAAATTGATCCAGATAAACGAGTCATAAAAGGTACCTACACGGATTAGGATTTAGGTTCGCTTCTTTCATGTGTATTTTGTGATAATTATCGGTTTTAAAACCAATTTTTTGGCTGCACTCATTTGCATAAAGGGTGGCGCCTTTTTCTATATGAATTGATAATTAATTATCAGAACTTATCTTAATTAGGTTCCGAGACAACGGTACGATTAGATTTCTCACATTTTACTTAAAACATCTATGTATAGTCGGCATCAGATATATCGGAGCTGTGGAGGTGGTCACAAATATGAAAACAACGCCTCTATTGTCAAGGCGATAAAGTGCATGTTCAGATATTTTTCACTGTACACAAACGCAATATTTCTCAAAATAAATAGTAAGATACATATTACTATTTTTTATACTTTAAAGTGACTGTGAGGTTCTGATCCATCGGAACGTGCAAAAATATCAGACTTTCACTCTTTCTAACTTTTCTTAGGGTTGTTTCACACGGACCACAACCACACCACGTCGCAGCGTCAAAATGTGGTCACGCAGTGGTTACGTGTGAATTGTGTAGTTGCTGGCCGTTGCCACAGACGTGGTCGATAATGACTGCAAAATGTGGTTCGTGTGAATTTTACTATTTATTTCTAATACAAAATATGCGCCCGACCACGTGTTGTGGTTGTGGTGTGGTTGTGGTTGTCGTGTGGTTGTGGTACGTGTGAAACAACCCTTATACTATGCCCAATACAGACATCTGATCCTCACGAAAGAACGAATCCATCGACACTATAAAAATGGTTCAGCCTATTCGTATGTTCAAACTAGTATGACAAATACGTAACATGGTTACATGTTGTCCAATTCAACGGAGTTATGCGAGGACGAGTAATTCGGTTAACGCTGATGGCCGACTCGCGGTCGTTTAGCTGGTACACGAAACTCATTAGCGCTCTGAATTCTAATTACCTATATAAGACCTTGGTTTGACACTCTATTTATATTGTGTCTGTTGCTCCAATATTTTCTTAGATATGCCTGGACGGCTTTTGTTTTTTCCATGAGCCGAAACTGCTCTCCTGTGACATTAGCCAAGCCGGTGGGAATCGGGATATGGATAGCGCCGCCACTGTGTGTGTCGTGAACTTATTGCTCGCTTTTTGTTTTTTTTTTTTATATACGACGTCGGTGGCAAACAAGCATACGGCCTGCCTGATGGTAATCAGTTACCGCAGCCTATGGACGCCTGTAACTCACGAGGTGTCACGTGCGCGTTGCCGACCCTTTATAAATCTGTACACTCGTACAGGACTTTACTCAATTTGACAGACGTAAACTTACAGGTGTCTTATCCGCCAAGCGGCGCGTGCGTCTTTGTGATTATATCAAATAATATGGTTGATTAGAGAACTTAAGTTGTCTTTATTAGAATCATACACATATGTGACATTATCTATGACAAGGGACCTTATTGTCGATGGCGCTTAAGCCGTTGTTCAAGGTGCCGCAATACAAACGCTACGCGGTTCGACGTAAGCGCCATCACCAATAAGGTCCCTTTTGCTAGATAATGTCACATCTATCCGCCTTAGTCCTTTGACTGTTTGTTATCTTGTTATCCTTTTCGCCGCTACTTCAATGAAGTAGCATCAAAGGATCTTCCTCTTTTACTCCAATTAAGGCGTCATGACAGTGACAAAGACAATCGTCCGAAAACGAATATCGTTTTTCGCGATAGCGCCGCTGTCATCGACGCCACATCAAAATTTTGCACGCGTATAACTCTGATCAAACGACAGCATATTGATATGAAGTCGGGGGCCGTGGCATGTGATTACTACTTAGATACTGATTTTATATCAAGCACATATCAAATCAATGGCGGCTTAGCTTAAAGAGTATGTCAACTATGTATTGTCAATCATGTAGATCGGATATGTTGAATAATGTATGAACTTCTGAACTTTCCTCGTCATTGTAATTACAATATCGATATGTAAGCGTAATAGCCACAATTAGCATTATATAATCTTATCAACAGCCAGGCCATTACTAACGATAGTTAATTCTAGCGATAATTGCAATTATTTCGCTTCCACGTGTTTAGCATTGATTAGTTTATTTGCTTTCGACCTTTCGACCCGTAAATGTAAATGTCAATGTATAAGAAAATTACAAAATGACACATTTTTTTTAAACAGTATTACTAACATTTTCCTATCATCCATTGACGTTTTCTGCTGCCGGGGCCTCCCCCATGAATCATTACAGGTTGCGATCCCATAGCCTAACTTAGTCTCTTGAATAAGGAATTGTGATGATTATAAATAAGTTTTATTTTAATTACTTTTTTTTTACACAAGACTGACTAGCGTTTATCAGCCACACCTGATGGTAAGTGTCGACGTCGAGGGTGTAGCACGCTGGTTCAGTAACAGCCTATTCAGTCGTGCCTTGATGATTCCTTAATTAAATGTTCCCAGGAGTACAGACGAAGGGAGCAAATAATTTTTATAAATTGCTACGATTGGTGCCGCCAAACTTTAACTAGCAGCATGCACTATTTCATACCATACTAGCTTAATTACCAGTGATCGGCACTAACGGTGCAAAACTTTAACAAAACTTGTTGAACTGGGGTGTAGTAATACTTATCATCAAGAAAAATACGAATTACTTTGGCAAATGAGTGTCTAATTTAATTGTATATTGGAATCTCGATAATATGTCAATATTTGTGTGTGTGTATATAATTGTTTTTATGTTTCTATACATTATTTTACGTCCGCTTAACTAGTGTTGTTAAAGTTTTGCACCCATAGCGCCGATCACTGTTAATTACACACCTTAGTATTTATTTTTAACACGTATCTACTAAATTAGTTCCGCAAACGCCTACATAGTGCCTAAATCCAAATAGTTTTCCCGTGAATCGCAAATGTCAAATCCAAAAACGTATAAGGTATAAAAAAACCTTCCCTGCAGCAATTAACATCGTTAACCATACTTGTTTAAGGTTTAGGGGTTGACCTCTAGAGGTTCTTATAAGCACAGCGAACTTATACCAAAACTATAAATACTTAAAAAATAATAAAAAGTCATTATAATTCGCCTATCCTTAGGACTTCCCGCAATTTCTCTCAACTGTAATTCCCCTACATTCTTATCAATGGCGTATAGGCTGTTTTGAATGTAGCACGCCTGTTACGTAACCGCAAGACGTGCGCGGGAGCAATGCGCGCGAGTCGTGACGACACACATCTACGTTGGCATGTGTAAACTGTAAACAATACGATACCAATAACCGCTTTATGAGCATACTTGTAGATCATTAAACGTTTTAACTTATTAATCTTATTATATCACAAAGAACGGGTAGTTTGGTTATTATTTTATCATCTATCGCGCTATCCATCACTTACTTGTTGGAGCGTGACATATATTGTGACATGTGATAAAAACCCGACCATAATATAATTTAGTTAACCGTATGTGAGGTGTGTGTAATTGTGTATGTGTAACGAAATATTATTGTTTTATTGTATAACACGTGCAGTTATATCGTGCATATTAGTATTATGTCAAATTTCAATTAAGCCTTAGATGGAAACGTTATATTAACTCGATTGCAAGTAAAACTTCGCAGTTATCCAATTTAAATATCGAATGTAATTAAATACTTAAACGTTTTCTAATTAACCGTTGTATTGTAGTTACATAATTGTGGAAACTTTCGTGATTTACATAATCGGACTTTCATTGAAAATGGACCAAAAGTGTGATGACTTACTTACTGTCCATTAATTAGTTCGATACCATTACACGCCACTTAGATTCGGTTGAGACCATCTCAACCAATCTCGCTGGAAGCGTTAACTCTGTAGGAGTATTCCAGTAAGTACAAGTCAAGTCTGGTGCGGAAGGGTCCTGGATTTTCCCAGGCTACCTTTCTCCCACACAGTCCGATCGCTCTAATAGGCCGAAATGGTCATAGAGCCTAAGTCAGCTTTTTAAAAAATGGTGTCCATTTAAAACGCTCGCTCCAAGCTTCTTTCCTTGTCTACAGGTGAAAACGGATTTAAGAGGAATATAATTTAATCTGTTCACAGAAAACCTTAATTCATATCCCAATATTAGTTTATACAATATTTGAAAGTATGTATTTCTTTACAATTTCAAACTTTCAAATCAGGAATTCAATTTAAACGTATAAATAAAAATGCTATATAATAGTCGTTAATAAAAATATATAATAGTCGTTAATAAAAATATAAAATAGTCGTTGTAAAATAACTGTTGTAAAAGATTCAGTAAATGAATCCGAAATGTCAGAGTTGAACTAATACATATAAACCTAATGACATAAGTATTATCGACGGTTTTAAAATCCACTCTTACACATTGACTAAGCACCACGGTAACCTCAAGAAGGCTCGTGTTGTGGGTACTCAGCCAAAGATATATATAATAATATAAAAATACTAAAATACATACTAAATAAAACACTCATGACTCGGGAAAAAATACCTGTGGCCATCACACAAGTACATACCATGTACCAATGTAGCCTAGTGGGTAGTCCCACTAGGCCATCCTGTAGCTTTTCACACTTATTATTAGCTTAGATATTCCATTTTATTTTCTAAGTAGAGCTTGAGAATCACAGATAATGAAAAATCGTTACAATCAAGTCAATATTGACTCATTTTAATTACACAACTAACTTTAATTTCAAAGCAAAATGTATTATGTAAGGCTGATGACACAAATTAGAAGATATACGTTTTTCAACTTTATTGCGAAGACATTAAGGTTGAAAATGCTTTTATATTTGTGACATTGAATCCACTAAGTCTACAATGCGATTGAGCCAATTGAATACTTCGTACAGTGAGATCATTTGTTCATCTACAATTTTATGAATTGGCGACTATGCCTATTGTGGCGAGATTTTACGGCGCTATTCAGTTTAAGAAAAAGCAAATCGCGTATCGATTTAACGCTCCGTTTTTTTTTTACTTTTTGATATCTAAGAACATGCATCCAAGACGTTATTCTATGTAGTGACTCTTTGAGCGGCGTGCGACTCGTGCGCCGTATAGACGACTGGCCCGCGAACACGTTCGTATATTTCGAGCATCTTTCTCTTTCACTTCAATTACGGCATCATTAGAGTAACACAGACAATCGTCCGAAATACGAATATTGTTTTTCGCGGTAGCGCCGCAGGTTTGGCCTAGTGGGTAGTCAGTCACCCTAACTATGAAACCGATGGTCTTTGGTTCAGCCTTAAATCATTGTTGATATTTAAATCGATAGAAAAAATGGATTTTTTTTGACTCGCAGCGGGACTCGAACCCACAACCACTGGGTCACTAGCCCAGTACACTACCAATTGTGCCATACGAGTACCGCTGGGACTTGTCAAAATTTTCTACTATATCCTCCCTGGTATACGTCATTACGGGAGACGTGTAGCGACATCTACCCAAAGAGTATTGAACTCTTACGGCATCGAAGTCTCAAATTTTTGATTGAGAATTCATCGATAAAAATGTGCTACCCCTTTCTAAACTGTTTTTTATTGAGCAGAAACGTCTGCTAGCTTATTATCGATATTTAAATCGAAAGAAAAAATAGAATAATATGCTAGCAGACGTTTCTGCTTAATATAAAAGCAGTTAAATCATTGGTATTTACTAGTATCCTATTTTATTTAAACAAGTTGAAATGAGAGAGATTTCGTCATAACCGCAATAATAGCATGTTATAGAGATGAATGTTATAGTTATAGATTAAAGACAACCACCTCATTGTTACGAAACACGTTCAGAGAATCAAACCATTGTTTTACAGTGTAACTTTACAACGTGAAAGACATTTTTTAAATATTCACTAAATCGTGTTTTGAAAACTTCATCATTCAAACGCCAAAGTGTGAGAAACTGTGTGAAACTGATGCATCGAACTTATGACAATAACTTTTTATACAAAAGTGAACGAAGAGGATTCGTTTTGGATATTGTTTAAATACCAATCAATTGTTAAGTCCTGTAAAAGACTCATTAAAACGAACGTGACTGTAAAGTCCATATTACAATATATAAAGTTAATTAACTGCGACGTGAATTCGTTCTGGAACTGCCGAAATCGCACGCACGAAAAATTATTCAGAGAACTTACGTCAAAGTACAGATCGGTGACGCTGGAATCGTCGACCGTTACTTTGTGACGTACTTGAAGAAACACAGGCTGATTTCCCAAGATTCTGATTATTGTGTTTCTGGTCTAGAAGAGTGGTCCCGTTACGTGTTCGAGCTTCTTCGAGTTGTCGTCAACATAGACCTAACGAAGGCTTCAGACCATCGATCCGTAGTGCTGTGTCGACTTCAAATTTGTGAGGTCGCTTAAAATTGTACTCACTTTGATCACCGAGCTAAGGAAGACTACAGACTATCAAATTGTAGTGCTGTGCCAGGCGATAGCACGCTTGTCGAGCTTCAACATTGTGACTCAGGAAGCTAAAGATCTCACTCACTTCGACCACTGAGCTAAGGAAGACCACAATCTATCGAACCGTAGTGCTGTGCCAGGCGATAGCACGCTGTGTCGAGCTTCGACTTTGTGACTCAGATCGCTAAAAATCTCACTCTTATCGACGATCGAGCTACTGAAGACCAAACACCATCGATCCGGAGTCGGCTGTGTCGGGCGATAGGTGCGCATTGGCGCCAATGCGGCGGCGGCGTGCCGGCGATGTCGCCGCCGCGGGCGCTGCTGGCCGGCCTTCTGGTGTGCCAGCTGCTCTCCTACGGCGGGCACCAGGGGCTCACCAAGATATTCTACACGTAAGCAATGTCATAGACTTGTATTAAACCTTTTGAACGGCGAGTAGATGGAAAGTGTACCAGACAACAGCGTCGTATGTCATGTGCCATGGCGTCTAGCAACACAGTTTGACGCCTCCAATGTGGGCGATCAGTACCCTTACGGCCCGGCCACGACAATGCGCGACTTGCGGCGCGGCAAGCGTTTTATCTGTTCGTTGCGCGGTCAAGACGCGCAATGCACTGCGGTTAGTTGGGATCACACGCAATGAAGAGATAAAACGCTTGCCGCGCCGCAATTCGCGCAATGTCGTGTCATGAGTTGTGACTTTGAGGTTTTCGATTATGAGTATCGAGTTTACTATCTGTGCATCTCGTTCGCACTAAAATAGTACAAGCGAGATGCACATAGTAAACTCGATACTCGTTATCGAAAACTTCAATGTCACAACTCATGGTAAGGGTACTGAGTTAAAGTCGACTATATCGAACTACTGTGTATCTCACTCTGCCTATTGGTCGGTTGAATCGTATCATTATGTAAGTGCGAAAGTGACACATAATTTACGGCAGTTAAAAAACAATTGATCACACCAGGACAATCCGTAAACTAAGATCTTGATAATATGAATTATATTTCTGTATATTTAAATGCGGTAGCGTTAAGTCCCGGGATCTATATTAATGTACAATTTTTTAAGGTCTTACGTAAGAATATTTTAATATTATGATATATTGAATTTCGAATCAATTTGAATTAGTTATGTATGTATAATAAAAATAGCGTGACTATAAAAATACCTACACAATTATATTACAAACATCCTAGTTTCATTATATACGCGTGCAATAAAAACGAAACAAATATAATTATTTTTTGCCTTCATAAAAATGTGCAATTTAAATTTTTCCTATTCCTTATTAATTACTTCAAAAATCGTGTATTTATTCGTGTATTGTGTAAACAATTAGAAATTGACAGGCAATTAGCTTCGTTTGAAGTATCCTTATAACGCAAACTCGCGTGGTAACAATAGATATTATGCATAATTATATGGACACGGTGGATTAGGTTTGGGACATGAGCGATTAACTGGCTTATTTTACTTGCGTAACTGTTGCACTTAACTTGCATAATATTCGTCATCCCTTCATCATCATCATGTCAGCCGAAAGACGTCCACTTCTGGATATTGGCCTCCCCCAGTACGACCCAAGAATACCGATCCTGCGCCTTCCACATCCAGCGGCATCCCGCTCTAACTAGGTCGTCGGCTCACCTTGTGGGAGCTACTACGCTGCGTCTTCCAGTTCGCATATTATCGTCATCCCTTAAAGGGTGCACATTCAACTGTTACTAAACTAATCTAGCTTAAGTGGCAGAACCGTTAGCCGTTGGGGCGTAAAGGTTCTCAAGTGACAACTACGTAGTGGTATCAGACTGACTTATGGCGCGTTGGAATGGCATAGGTTGGCCGCCATGTCGGTTTTTTCGGCCGCACCTTGGCCAAAACGATTCAAAACAACTGAATATCGCCAACGTGTAATGGCGTTTCAACCATCGCCAGGCTATCTCGCTGGCCCAGCACTGGGCAATCGTGGATAGGAGTCAAGCGCATAAGGCGACTGTACAGTATACGTAAAGTCAGTACTTTTTAGTGTCAGTACACTGGCTGGGTAAAATACATTTTGGGACCCGGGTATGTCCTTAAACTACGTCCAACAATGAGAGGTTGGGCACAGCGAAGTACCATCACGCTCGAGTCTGGAGCAGCCCAACTGGGGAAGTTCCTCATCCTTACAGAGCACCACAGCCATAATAACACTGCTACCTTTCAGGTATGTAGAGTTGTGTTCCTGATGGTGAGTAGGTAAGGTTCCCAGAGCTGCAACAACTTTTAGGGTAGCCAACACGCATGTGAATCCTCCGGAGTTGCAGGCGTCCATAGGCCACGGTAACTGCTTGCCACCAGTCGGGCCGTATGCTTGTTTGCCACCGTCGTTGTATTAAAAAAAATAGATTGTATGTAACTGCAAGTGCACTCATGCGTGCATGTCGCAGTACGATTCCCCAGACTCGGTGCATGTTGGTGTGCAATTCGCTAGGAATGTGCGGTCATGACTTCCCCGTGGCCGTTAACCTTAGCGGTTACAAAGTTACGAGACCGTAAATGTAATAACATCATCAATAATCCTACGGTTACTGCCTACAGCTTAAACCCGGTCGGTAACACTTGGTAAGTTGGTAGTAATAAGAGGCAGAAGAATGTAAACCTTAATGAGGCATATTTCGGCGAACCTAATGAGATCAGATCATGTGAGCGTAGTATATAGTTCTAAAGGCTATAGCCGTGTAAGGGAACAAAATATGCCCCTAACTGTATCAGCCAATGAATACACCCTATGCATTGATCATAACTCTAGCTGTGACTCTAGTTACTAATTGGCCAAGTATTATGTCATAATCATTGACAGTTTCGTAGAAATGTCACTTAAAAGTTGTTTTTTATTTTCCTAAATAGGTATCTTCAAAACTACTGGTCCGATTCTTTTGTGATTAAAATATGTTATTAATGGCTTGAAGAGGAACAACGATGCAGAAAACTAGACGTCTCTAGGTCAACATTAACTTCCTCATTTTTGATGACAAATATTTCAAACTTTTTTTTTGACACGTGTGTCACTGACACCATTTTTTTAACACTGATGTGAAATCTCTTCTTGTATAAAAATATATTTATTTCAAATTAATCGGCTTAGAGCAACATGGTGATTTTTTTAAATTTTAAGTAGGTATACCGGCCTAGTGCACTACCAAGTTATACGGGTACTACGTATCCTTTGATATTTAGTTTCATATCCATCAGCCATCTCTATCGATCTTGCGATTTAACCAACAGACATAGTACCTATGTATACAGATTTATATTTTGTCTCTTTCTCGCTCATACCTATATTCTAGTACGAGCCCCAATGCAAATGAGTACGTCTGGTAGGAAAAAAATGTACTAAACTAACGTTAACCTAAAAATTCTGGGGGACGAAGGTGTTTGGAAGAATTAGCAATATAAAAACAGTATACGTTATAAATCGTATTTTATTTATTCAATGAAAAAAAAAACGAACTTTCCTTGGTAATAAAAAAAAACATTGTTTCACCAATTGTACTAAAATGCAAAAAAGTTCGTCTTTAGTGTTACCGACGCAGATTAGAACGTCTACCACTTGGTGGCGTCTCCTTTTGCATCTAAAACGGCTTTAATTCTGAGCGGCATTGTATCTACCAGCTGTCGACACTCTTCCGGGGTTGTTTCATTCCAAACACAGGTAAGTTTCTCTTTAAGATCAGCTTTTGATCTGGACGGGTCCTTTCGCAACTTCTTCTTCATTTTCCACCACAACGTTTCTATGGGAGACAAGTCCGGGCTGCTGGATGGCCACGACATAATAGGTATTTTTTTCTTTTTCAGCCACGCCATCGTTGCTTTAGCGGTATGGCATGAGGCACCATCTTGTTGAAAAGTATACGCATTTTTATACTTTAACTTACGTATAGACGGCAGCAAACTCTCTTGTAAGATGCTTTTGTATTTTTCGGCATTGACGGTTCCATCTATAAACTGCAGACAGCCGACACCCTGTGCCGACATGCAGCCCCAAATCATTAAGGAAGCTGGAAACTTTACCTTACGCTTAAGACAATCTTTTTGAAATGCCTCTCCTTTTTCGCGAATGACTTTACTTCGTTCATCGCCTACTGTGACTTCAAATTTAGATTCGTCACTCCATATAATTTTACGCCACTGATCGACGGCCCAATTGCTGTACTTATAGGCGACTTGCAACCTGTTAGTTTTCTGCCGTTGTGTAAGTAACGGTTTCTCTTTAGCAGTGTAAAACCGTAGCCCATCCTCTTCATCACTCTCTTGCAAGTATCCACTGAAATGTTTTTAATTGCGTCACGCCATAGTACCGTAAGTTCTCTAGCTCTTGCACGACGATTTTTCTTGATGATCTTCCTCAGAATCCTGTTTTCTGCTTTAGTAGTAATTCGTGGGCGGCCGGATTTCTTTAAACAAGAAATTTTGTCGTGTTTTCGATGATGCTCGATGATAGTTTGGATTGTAGACCTTGGCATAGAAAGGTCCTTGGCAATTTGGTACGTAGATTTGCCTTTATTGTTACTGGAGATTATAATTTTCCGCACTTCTTCAGTCACTGGCTTACCTCGTGCCATCTCGATAGAAAAACGATTTGGAGTAATAAAAAAATAGGCTGAATTTGCCCTTTTATATAGTGGTTTGTCATTTTACATGACAGAGAATATTCCGTATTCAATTTGAAAATAATATTTTATATTACGAACCCTGGTAAACAGGTTTTATTTTAAATAGACGACCTATTTTGCCTTAAATATGAAGCAGACGTAATTATTTGCGTGTGAGATGTAATATTTATAATTAATTTATTTTAAAATAAATAACGAGATGTACACTTTGTACAACTCAAAACTAAGCTAGCTTTAGTGACATTGCGTCTAGTGTATTCCATTAATCATCAAAGTCGATTCGGGTAGAAATACTAGTTTTAGAAAAAAAATACGCATGCAGAATTGCGACTAGACGAGCTATTTTGCATTGGGGCTCGTACTTGTCAAATCTCTAAGTCGAAAATAAACGCGATTGAGCCAGCTAGACAGAGTCCCAGTAACATTATAATAGCCCGGACGTTGACTCCCACAGGCTCTAAATAAATTGTCTCTCTGTACAGTCAAGGTCAAAAATAACTATACATTGAAAGTGTCACAAAATGTAAACACGCACCTTATTGTCGCAATATTAAGGTTCTTGTATACATATTCTGGCGCTTGAGTCGTATCGATATTTTATACTGTACATGAATATTGACATTATTGTCTCAATTGATTGCAACTGTGCTTTCATTGCTTAGTTTATTTACTAGATTGCTTACAGAAATTGTATTACGAGTATCGCGAACGTGATTTAAAGAGAATTGTTGATTGTACGGATTTGTGTGCGTAGCAAGAATGTTGGATAAGAATGTAGGGACGTTTTTTAAACCGGCCTAAAGAATTAGACGATAACGAAAAGATGTGAGGGATACATTTCGCCAGTAGGGATATTTTAGTCGTCCCTGTCTTGGGCTAGACGTGACCGGTTACTGACACGGGTTCCCTGCTGCTGATACGGCATCGTCTTAGTTTATTAGTAGGGGTGTCCCTGCCCGGTACCGCGAACGTCGAGGTTCGTAAATTTCTAGCATCTTTTACTCAAATTAAGGCTGAGAGTGTCAGAGAAAATCGCGCGAAATTTACGAATATCGATTTCCGCGTGTACTTTGCTCGTCGAGTGAGCCTATGCAAGACGCAGTAGTTCCATCTCATCATCATCATGTCAGCCGAAAGACGTCCACTGCTGGACATAGGCCTCCCTAAGAACGACCCAAGAAGACCGATCCTGCGCCTTCCATAGCCAGCGGTATCCCGCGACACTAACTAGGTCGTCGGTCCACCTTGTGAGAGGCCTACCTACGCTGCGTCTTCCAGTTCGTGGTCGCCACTCCAGAACCTTTCCGCCCCACCGACCATCGGTTCTGCGCGCAATGTGCCCCGCCCACTGCCACTATAGTTTAGCGATCCGGTTCTATCTGTTGTCGTTTAATCTAGCGACATAGCTCCTTTACCACAGCTTAAAAGTTTTCATTGGGCTCATAAAGAAAAGGCTAAAACACGTTGACTTCAACTTGCCTAAAAATACTGCCACGGTTTGACGGTTGAGTCACCGGCCAATGTTTCTAATTGAGCCATATAAATATCCAATGTCCGCGATGTTGTGTCACACCCCATTTGCATTGCACGCCTAAATTACAAACATTGGCAATTAGCTCAACAATAGCATATAGATGACAGTATTGTACATTGTCTGTCACGCGGCTGTAGTAGACAAACTGCATGTTCATCACTTTGTGTGGAAAGTGCAAGTGTTGTCATAGAACAAGATGTTCGGACTTTAGAAATTTGCGAGTTTCGGTTCGATATTGTATGTTAAGAGAAGAGTTGTCTTCGATAGTTTGTCTTTACGTTATTTCTATTTAAAAATGCCAACATACACTCTAGAGCAGAAGTTTCGGGTGACCATTTAGCTGAATAACTCGAGAACACTGATACGAAGAAATGGACTCCTACACGCGAACAAATTATGTAGAAAAATATGGCTATCACGTTCCAGTTTATGCTAATAATGCTAATTTATAATCTTCTTTTAGATAATATAATCACACAAAAAAGAGCTCAGTCTTCTAATTCTTAAGTATCAAACTACACTATTGATAAAGTAATAACTTTTTAGTCATTGTTGACACTTGCACTGACAGCGGTTCAAAGAAGACTAACTAAATGTGCCACCCAAGTGGTTCGAGCGGTTGTTTTTAGAGACATTTTTTGGGGCTGATTTATTATACAAATATACGTCGATGCTCGAGAACTAGTAAAGATAGGGCACTGACACAAATTGAACTTTAAACACACTTCATTGTTACTTAAATGTTAATTAAATTGGTTTTACAACGACTAAAAGGCTATGTGAACTCCGGCCTTCCAAACAATAATATTGATGTGGACCAAGGGTCAGATTCAGAAGGCGGTATTCCTGGTTATGAGGAATATAATCCTGGAGGGCGCGTGGTCTGGCAGTTCCTCTTCGCGGCTCTAACCACCGTAAGCCTGGGTTTTGCCCCGTTACCAGCGGCACCCTAGGATAGGTTTAAGTTATGCTTCGGTGGTAATGATTAAATAAAAGGTAAGGTGCTACATAAAATTAAAACTATATATAAATACAAGTAACTCAAAAATACTAAAGTAAAATTAAAATATAAATTAGGCCCTCTAGGCAAGGTGCCCATCACGCAGGCGGCATTCCCGCGCTGAATTGCTATGGAAATTCTTTGTGCATGAAAGCCGCCCGCGCGAGGGTCACCAGTGGTCTCCCGCAGACGTTTGCTTATGGTCTTGTTGAGCCCGCGGGCGTCCCTGCCCCGCGGACCGAGTGTCTCGACGCCAAAAGCTACAAATTCGTAGTTGGCGCCGAGACAGCTGTATTTATTAATTTTGAAAGTTCCCGGGCGTCGTTGTCCAATATTTACGATATTTATCATGAAGATAGGAGTTTGTTCGTTTAGGTACATACCTATAAATAACGGTGCAAAAACATCGACAATCTTAAAATGTAATGAAATAGCCACGGTTGTATACATATTAATGGACTCTTCGACTGACGATGTTTAATACACAATAAAGTGTAACGAATCGTGTGAATGTTTTCTAACTACTAAACCTAGTGCAGTCAACCGTCACGGATAATAGGCTAAAGCTAAGAAAGCAGCTCATAAACATTGCTTTATTTATACTCAATGGCTTCCGTGTTATATTTTATTTCTATAACACATAATATAAAAGCATTCATTGTATGAAAGTTTCCTTGTAATATGACCAGTTCGCTCTTTGGTAATGTTGACTTATCGCCCGTATTAAACCAATTAAAAATAAATGCCCCCGTATCCGCCTCGAAGGACCTTAATTGTTATTATCCATTGAAATCGCTTCCAATGATCGATTTCTGTCGTTATTGAAGACTACGTTATTGACGATCAGTGGTATATGTACTTGTTATAGTAAAATGTTACTTTTTCTGTCGTAGGAAGATGAAGTTTTCACAGTTTTAGATGAGCTATTTATGTAGATATTCTTTAATTTACTTGGCTACTTTCTGCGTGCCTTTTATTACATAGGTTCCTAATGTGGTTGAATTATTTCGATAATATGGATAATATACTTGAAAACATGTCAATAATGTTTGTTCATTTTGTTTCAGATTACCTGACACTGGACAACCTCCAATACTCATCTCGTTAGCGGACAACGCTAAATTAGACTTGAAGACTCCCGAGGAACTATTGTTCGTAAACGACTCTGAGCAGCACAACGAAACCAAGACTTTCACCATCATAGATGGTAGCGAGGTCTTAGAAGTGAAAGAAAAGGAAGTAGAGAAGGATGCCGCGGAATCACACCTCGTCGTCAAAGCGAAACCTATGCATGAGGTGCGGCAGACAGAAGATGCATTTCACAGCACGCCACCCCCTGAGGAACCAGCTGAATCTCAACCAGAAGACAATGAGGAAAAACCAAACATTCCAGTCAAACCAGAAATGCCACAGGAGGACATACCCTCGTTCTCGGAGTGGGCGCAGAAACAGCTCGCAGAGGCGGAAAAGAAAGACACTGTCCTGAACCACTCGAGTCAACCTAGTCATAGCAGTACTAACTTTAGCAGTAAGAGCACAAAGTTACGGTCGAAGAACTACGCTTCGCCGTCGTGCGCGGCCAAGGTCGTGGCCTGCAACCCCGAGGCTGGCTCCGCCAGCTCCATTCTGTCTCCCAACCGGGATGAATACATGCTGAACAGTTGCAACAGCCGCATCTGGTTCGTGGTGGAGCTCTGCGAAGCTGTTCAAGCGCAAAAAATAGAAATAGCCAACTTCGAACTGTTCTCATCGACTCCTAAAGAGTTCGCCGTGTACTTCAGTGATCGTTTCCCGACGCGCGAGTGGGCTAGCGTTGGACAGTTCACGGCCAAAGACTTGAGAGACGTGCAAAGTTTCGATTTGTACCCACATCTGTTCGGAAAATTTATCAAAGTAGAGTTGCTGTCGCATCATGGCTCCGAACACTATTGCCCTATTTCACTGTTCAAAGTGTATGGGACTTCAGAGTTTGAGGTTTTAGAGAAGGAGAGCTCGCAACACGCCGCCCACATAGATGATGACGACGACGATGATGAAACCATCGACGTCCCCGCGGTTCCAGTAGCAGAAACGGAACCCACTAAAAACCTATTCGGTTCCGCGAGAGACGCGGTCATGTCCATAATGAAGAAAGCCGCGCAAGCGTTAGTCAAAACAGAAGTTCCTAAAAACGTAACAAGTGAACACAACGACACGTCGACGGACAAAATGTACAAAAGGTGTTGCTCCCCCAGCCATATAATAGTTTGTGATAATTGTAGTGAATCGCTCTACAATGAAGTGTACGAACTGGTTAGTTGTAGTTCTGATAAACTGACTAATTTAGTGCGTCAAGTGTTCCTTCGTGAGACTCTTAAATGCACCGGTATATGCCAGCCTTTCGGCTTGGACTTCAAAAGTACAAAGACTATCGAGTTTGCCGATGAGCGCGTGGCATATATGAACGCTTTGTTTCCTTCTAAATATTTAGCCGCGTTGTGTAATATTCTCGCTATTAAAGAGAAGAAAGTAGTATTAAACACTAGTTTCGAAACAGAATTGAATGTTACTTCTAATTTGACCGTTGACGAATCGCCTCAGAACGTCAGCAGTGAAACGAATTCGGAACAAGACCTGAAATTAGTATCGCTCAATAATGCTTCGTCGGACGAAGCTAACGAAACAGTAAAATCTGAAGAAAAACCTGTTATTGTTGAAGAAACAGTTGAGAAACCTGTGCCAGTTGAAATACCAAAAGAGGAAGTAAGCGACAAAGAACCGGTAGTCATGGATGATAAAATAGTTCAAGAAAAAAATGAAGATAAAACTAGTGAAAATGTCGATATTAAAGTTGAAGAAATACCTTCTAAAGATAATAAGAATAAAATCGAAGTGACTACCGAAAAGCCTAAAGAGGTGATAGTTCTGCCCGAAGAAGGTAGTGACGGGATGATGGACGACCCACTGTCGGACTTGGACCAGATGGCAGTGGATCCCACGCCGGGGCCAGCGTCTCAGAACCAACCTCAGACCACGATACAGAAGGAGTCCGTGTTCCTGAGGCTATCTAACAGAGTCAAGGTAAGTCTTCCCTTTTCATTACTAACCCAATCATAAAAACCTTAAAGTCTTAGTCTTACTTTGACAAAACTGCAGAAAGCATCACTAGAAATGTTACTGGCATCTTAAGTACGCAGTGTAAGGCGCAAACCGGCAACCAAAGACTTACCTGAGCCTCAGACTCGCAGAAACTGAACTTAGAATGAGGACGGTGTGTCTTGATGTCATTCAATTGTAAGAAAAAGTGTCATGTCATGTTGCTATGCAAACTGGCTACCTGCAAACCTAGTAAGGTCAATGTGGGTAAGACCGGCATACTATATTTTTAAGGGAAGTCCGTCACATGACACTAATTACCTATGAGATAATGAAGGAAATTGCTTAGTAGACGGTCTTCCCAGGTAGACGTACTTACCCACATTGACCTTACTTACTACTTAGTAAAGGTTATATCTTATCAGAAAGAAGAATGATACGATTTGTTTATATTGACATTTAAACATGACATTACATTAATGAGCTTTTGTGATAGTGATATCAAGAAGACACGTGTATTTTCCTGAATCCTGATTGATTATTTACCATAACTTCGATGAGCATTTATCTATTATTATTATCTACACTAATATTATAAAGGCGAAAGTTTGTGAGTGTGTATGTTTGTTACTTCTTCACGTCTAAATGGCTGGAGCGATTTTAACACAATTTGGTATGGAGCTAGCTGACATTAACACATAGGCTACGTTTTACTGCGGGAAAATAACCACGGGGTACACCGCAGGGCACAGCTAATCTTATATAGATATAAAATTCCTGACTAATATTGTCTTCGGTTGCCTGACTGACTGCCTAACTTTAATGAAAGGCCAGAAAAACCGTTGTACCGCTGCCTAGTTATATAAAGTAGACAACAAGGAGTTTTTTTAGAAATTCAACTCCTAGTGGAAGTCAGTTTGATTCATTATAATACCGTAATACAATCCTACATATCCGAGAACCATACCATATTTTCAATCTGTGTTGAGAGGTTGGTTTAGTCAATGTTTCCATTAATATCAAGAATGTTACTAAAACAGAAACAATCAAGTATCATCCTTTAGCATAGGATAGGACATCCAAAGTACGGTTAAAAGCTGAGGAATAACCGCGTTACCGTATACTGGAAGATTCGATGACATATTTAATTAAAAGTGACAAGGACCTCCGGCATTAAGAGATAGAGTCTCAGGAGGACATTATGTTCTTAGTTGCATAGACGCACGGTTAATATGTTTATTTTTTTCAATTCCAGACCTTGGAGCGCAACATGTCCTTGTCCGGACAATACCTCGAAGAGCTGAGCAGGAGATACAAGAAGCAAGTCGAGGAAATGCAGAGATCCTTCGAGAAGACCATGCTCCAGATGTCAGAGGAGCGCAAAAAGAGCAACGAGATCGAACAAAAGTATCTAGAACAGATGTCGAACCTGCAAGACCAGCTAGCACAAATGACAATAGCAATGAAGGTTCTCATGGAAGAAAGAGACAGCTGGTTCGGCACCATGACCGTCTTCAAATTCATCATCTACCAAACGATCCTCATCGCAGCTGTGTTATACTACTTCAACAAAACAAGACAAGAACCTGTAGTTGTACACGTTCCTAGGAAGGTTAATAAGAAAAAAGATAAACTAAGGAGAAAGTCGGTAGAAGGCGTCAGCGGACATCAAACCCCGTCTGCGAAGAAACGTAGGCCGAGTGAAGAGGCCTTGCAGATAACTAGACAGGCTGTGGAAGAAGCTAATGATGACGAAGGCGTATGGCAAGTTGCCAGAAAAAATAGAAGACGAAAGACTTCCATTATACACAGAGCGTTAGAAGATAACAAAGCTCAATACTGCAGACAAGACAGCATGGGGATGCTTCAAGAAAACCCGATTCCGCTAGACGAGGAGGAATTCACCGCGCCCGTCCCAGAGCCTGTGAAATTCAACGAAGTAGTCCAACCAAGACACAAAGTCAACGGGTCTATATTCAACAATCTCAAGAAGACCAGTAAACGGAGATTATCATCGCCAGCTTTCCTGAAATCCTTATCCAGACAGAGTACTAGAAGCACCCCCAGTCCGGTACTAAGAAACGAACCAATTTTCAATGGTTTGGGGAAAACATCAGTATCGGAGTCGCCGACTAGTAGTCTGTGGTCGGAATCTACGGAGATGTCCCAGAACGGAACGGAAGGTGGGACGAAGAAGAAGAAGAGTATAAAGAGCATTATTAAGAAGTTGTTTTGAGACTTTAATTGCTTAGGCGGCGGGTCGGTTTCAGATTTGTGATGAATCGTTGTATAACTATCAAATATTTGATAGTTAACAATGAAATATGGAAATTATACATAAGTTATAAAATGTAATTTATATTATTTATAAAATTTTATAGATTGTCTCGTTTAAATTTTGTTTTATCCGCCTCAGATAAATAAATGTTTATCGTGTTTTTATATGGAATAATGTTTTTTATGCGATAGTTACGCAAAAACAAAACACCGATTGTAGGCAATTAATTCAATTTTTAGGTGATAATTTTAATATAGGTAATCTGTCAAACCAAATTTGAAAGAGTTTAAAACTACATTCATGTTTATTTAATAGAATAAGTAAAAGACCCTTCGGCCGTTTTGGCAACTGCGTTTCGCAACCAGTTGTGACTTAGGAGTTTTAGTTTTTTTTTGTAGGTACAAAACCAGTTGCGATCATTTTTTGTACCATCTGACAATCCGCCCTTAGAGGGCCTCCTGTTTCTGGTCGGTTTACCCTTCGGGCGTTTAAAGCTACATAACGAACCTAACCTACCTATTGATTTATACTTGCACGAGTTACCTCCCAAGAATACAAGTACTTCATTCGGAACTGGTTGCGAAACGAAGTTGCGAAAACGACACGAAGGAAAAGAGGACACTGATTGTCTATGTAAGTGAGGCCCTCGCCGACCAAACTATAATGGCTATTATCCATGTCGCTTATTACCTTAGGGAATCGTTACTATTAATTGTTGTTAGCATGATATTATTGAAGCATAAAATGTATCATTTTATAAATGACGTCACATAGCACTATGTGGAATACATCACAACTTTGAAACCAAATCGCTTAATGGATTATGTATATTTTTAATTGCTATGAATCAGCTATTGTAATTTATTTCCTCGCATTGTTTTTAAATTATTGTTAGTCCTCAATAAGGTGCCAATGTGATAAAATTAGGAGCCTAATATACCTTAGCCTGTTGCTATATGAATATGCTTGTGTTAGTTGATCTCAATAGTTTCCACCTCTAACTAGTACTTTAAGTGGATTTAAATTATTTATTTCTGCTAAGAGTAACAAGCTCTTGAAATCTTAAAAGAAAATAATGTTGTATGTTTTATCCTATTTTCTTTTTTATCTGTATCTATTTGCCCTGTGTATCAATAGACCCCCTTTTACAATTTTTCTCAAATTATTTCATCTTCAATTATCATATCTATTTTAAGTTTTTTGATTTTGAGTAAAAATATAACGATTTTACTAATTTCAAAAGTGGGACGTTTGTTTTTCAAAAAAGAGCTCTATGCCAATGGCAGAGGGTTGATAATCTGTATGTTAGCATGTCGGTGGAGACTACTGGGGTCAAATCGTGTTGATTGTTTGGACAATAATGAGTGAGCTAGTCGCATGATTGGAGTTTGGTAAACAAAGAAACTGCATTAAATGCATTAACTTTACTGAGTGTTTTATTTATACTTACAAAGATACAAAAACTGTAATCGGATCACTCGTTGCCATAGTAAATGTAGTTATTAGTTAAATTGCATAAAGTTCGCAAAACATGGACTTCCATGCCAATTTTAAGCACGTTGCTGTGGCATCTTTTAGATAGATAGATTTTTTGATGAATTTGTAATTTGAGTGAAAATCAAGATCGTATTGAGAGCCACAGCGCTGTTTTATCCTCATTTCCTTTCATTTGATAGCATTTACATATATTGCAGTAGATGGCGCTAGTAGACGGAATTTTGTTAACATGTAACCCAAGTGTTCTATGGCTGTCAAGTAACATTACCGCAATGGGTCAAATTATGAATCTCCAGCATATGAGGGGTTTAATTAGAAAATGCATCTGTAATGTGCAGCTGTTGATATTGGCATTTATTGCAAATATTAGAGTGGTCAACCTCTCACACTAGATGGCGCTAGTAGTGCCAAAAGTAGTGCTTGGGAAAAATTGAAGCCAAACTGCATTTTATCGCAAACGTGATTCAGAATCAAATAGTAGCAACCACACCTTTATTCGTATTGGAATATGCGTTTATGTGTGTTTCTTTATGCGTTTGGCCACTGACCGCTACAAACTGAAGCTGACCGGATGAAATGACAAAACAGCTAATTAAATGCATACATTTTATTAATTATACTTAAATTTTATTTAATTAACCTATATTTACATGGTTTAAATGTTTACAATGTTTAAAACAAATCATCAAATGTTTATAAAAAGAAACAACAATGATTTATCGATATAATCGATATAACTTTACAATCGCCATGATCGAATTAAGCTTATAATGTGGCGCCACCTATTTATAGTGGAATAGACAAACTAGTTAATACATCATTTTAAATATGTGGGTAAAAAACTTAACTAAAAAACCATGTCTACTTCAAAATTTGAATATAGAATGCCGACATGCGTATACATACACACAGGGTGCTTTAGCTACGATTTTCACCTATACTCAGGATCATAAATAAATGAACTGGATTGTAAGTCACTACTAGTCAAATGTACTAGCGTCAACCGTGTCATAAACGAAACGTCTGCATATTATTTTACACGGATTCGGCTAGTCTAAAAGAAACCTTTTTTTTCTAATTGTTGCCTCGTACGCGAATCTGCGGCATTCGAGAGCTTAATTAATATCCATCGATCGTAACTAGTTTCGTTCAAGGATAAAAAGTGATTCCATAGTATCTGGTTCGTAACCACTTTCTGGTTCGTAACTCGAATACGAAAGGAGAGATATGGGACTCAAGATTGTTTTGGTTGATAATTCTACGATTTGTTATTTACGTTTGTTGGTTACGAAATAATATTTATAGATTGCAAAAAGTCCTTCAAATCTACACATTTTATTCTACTCAGCCCCCTCTGTCTAGCCACAGCGTTTAACCCTTTCGCCGCCTCCTCTAATTGCTCCACGGTGTACGCCTGCCCATTGGTCGCGAACACTATCTCGTTGACTTCTTCGTACAGCTTCACGGCGACCAGGTGTGCGAAGTGCCGTTTGAGGGTCAGAAGGGTTGAGTCGTGCAGTTGGTTGTCACGGCAGACCAGGTTGAGGATAAAGTGACCTGATGGAATGTGAAAAAATTAAATGGTAAGTCAGGGTAATGTCAACATATCAATTATAGTTTATACTTTTAGGAAGTTAAAAAAAGGTTATGTGTGATGCCGGCTGACTAGAATAGCACCATCCCATTTCCTCCCGCGGGTGTCGCAAGAGGTGACAAAGGGAAACATCCTTCAGAGGGGCAGAAGCCTCCGTCGAAACCCAATGTACAGCTACTGCGGTCGCCAACCCGCCTGCCAAGCGTGGCGACTACGGCAACTACCCCCCAAGATGATATAAGTCATATTTGTGGGAGGCCTATGTCCAGCAGTGGACTGGATAAGGCTGAAATGTAAAAATGATGTAATGTATGTAAAAATCAGTTTTGAAAAATAAATCATGACAAGTATGTGACAATCATGAATCACCAATGGTTATTTACATTATTTTGGTTTCCTAAGTAAATAGTCACTGATTTTTAAAAAGGGTTTTTCAATAAAAAGACACGTCAAGTTGTTTACCTTGTTTTAATTAACTAAAAGTATAGACTAGTGAAGAACGAATATAAACCTTATCTGTCAGCAGGCAGAATGCTTTGACAACGTCCGCCATGACACTTAGGTGTCGTTTGGCGTTCAAAATGCTAAAAGTGGACCGACCCCAATCTTAAAGTAATGATTATCGACACACAACGCCATCTATTGGCAAATCGTGTTACTAATTCGAATAGATGTTAAATTTTTCAAGAATAATTATTTCGTTATTGATGGCATATACTTGAGAAAGAAAGTGTCCAGGCGTCCGAAGCGGGATTCGAACCCGCATCTCCAATCTCCAGCTTTCGCGGCTGACGCCGTAACCAATTGACAATTCGGTCACAGCAGAAGCAGTCGAAATTTCTCAAGTATATTTATTCTTTTTAGCTGTGTTTACTACTTAAAAATAAAAACACGAATCAACATATTTAATAAAAATAATTTGAATCAATTGAAATAAATAAATTGTTTCGTTTCCTAAATATATATTATTTTCTTTTCTCGCGCAAAATGAAAACCATAGAATTTAGAAACCGTTTCTTCTTTCATGTTCTCATTCCTGTTTGTCAAAAAGAGACTGCAATTAACAAAAGCATTTTCAGGCTCTGAGTACAAACTACAAACTTACCGTCGTGAGTGAGTATTTGTTTGACGCGCGCGAGTTGGTCGTCTTCTAGGAATTGTCGCGGGGGACAAGACAAACCAACTGTCCGGTCTTTGCTGTCCATGTCGAACATGACAGCGGAGTACTGCTCACCTGGAATAATAAAATAAACAAATAAAAATAAAATTGACTTGATAAAAACATCATTTACAATAGGGTCATTTAAAACTAGGAATCTAGAAACCTGTGCTTCAGGATAAGCAGCGCTTCTCCCCTTGTATATTTAGATGTTTACATTAACTTATCAAAATAAAAGATTACATATATGTTAGGCCTTTGCCCAGCAGTGGGACACACACATAGGCTAAGAAAAAAAAATGTTAAAGTTACTTATATGTTAAACTTAATATAACTACATGTCTGGCCTAGTGGGCAAGCCGACGGCCCTGGGTTCAAATCACAGTAAGGGCAATTATTTGGGTGATGAGCATAGGTATTTATGTTCCTGAGTAATGGGTGTTTTTTATGTATTTAAGTATTTGTATATTATATATAGTTGACTTACTATCCACAACACTGTATGGGCTCAGTGAATGTGTGTAAGGATGTCTTGTAATATATAATTACTTTTTTTTATTGACATTGATGAGCAAAGAAATTTTTTTATTGGGACAATTTTACAAATCGTCCCATCCCACCGGAAGCTCAAGTAATGTAGGTACTGGACGGCGATTAATATATATGTAAGTATACTTAGTTATAAGTACCTAAATACATAGGTCTAATACTGTTTAACTAGGTAATATATAATGTCTTTTGCGTTAATCACGCACAGTCCATTTTAAAAAGTAATTAAATATATAATAATACAATCAAATATTTCCTCTGCTTTGAGTTTAATTTAATAAAATTGACACTACTGTCATCCTATTTAGTATATAATAAAAAACGAGTATTTTAAAAACTACAGCAAACTTACTGATTTAAACTTTCACGGATTTTACACTTTATTACAAAAAAACGGGACTTAGCCGCGTATATTAACTTTAAAAATTACATCCTGTCTTTATCCGAGACCACGGGGACAACGTCGTCCTCGAAACGTCGGAGGTAATCTTTAAAGTTAATACACGCGGCTAAGTCCCGTTTATTTGTAATACAGCAAACTTATTCACTATAACAGTATATTTCTCACTTACCCCTCTCCGCTTCATCCTTCAAAAAATCAACGCCATCTTTGATTTCAACTTTCATCCTCTCGTCCAATTTCAACTCAAAATGGTCCCTCGCGACCTCCAACATGGCGGGGTCCAGCTCCACGGCCGTCACGTGACCCTGGAAACACTTGCTCAGGAACATGCAGAGGCCCCCCCCTCCGAGCCCAAGCACCGCCATCTTGGAGGGGGAGAGGTGTGCGCCTACGCACATGAAGCTGTGGTATGTGGATATGTGCCCGAAGTCGACGACCAGTTTCGTTTTGTTTTTCTTTTTTACTGTAATGAGAATTTTTGCTATAAGTCATAAAGATTGAGTAAAACTGATTACAAGTTATGTTTTTGTGGCATAGTGTCACATAAGGGTTTATGGCGATATTTCATAGAATCGATTATTTGGCTTTTACACTTTAACAATGTCCACAGGAAAGACACAAACATAATTGACCCATAACATATACGGGTGATTCATGTATAACTGGTGGAAAATTCCGAAAATTAGTCAAATGGGCAATTTCAGGGACACCCAATTAACTTAATTGTCAAATAAAAGTTAAATCAGTGGTCAGTTTAGTGACGACAATTAAGCTTGAAATTTCAATATAATCTACTGTTTTATGTTCAATCCATAAATAATACGTGTTATTGTAATAGAAAAATGCGAATAAAGATGATTTACATAAAGATTTCAAGCTTAATTGTCGTCACTAAACTGACCACTGATTTAACTTTTATTTGACAATTAAGGTAATTGGGTGTCCCTGAAAGTGAAATTGCCCAAAACAAAAAAAACTTGATATTTTGATTCTGTCTTCAAGACTGCGATGAAAACATTGTGTATTGAACAACAATTGAGGAATAAAAATTGTAAAAAAACTCTCCTTCCTTCCAAATTTATTGACCATACCTCCTGTTATACAACGACCAATCATCAACAGAATGATCTTGGCACGTTCTTGTTGTTAACAATAAAGTCAAGTTCATTTTTAACACATCACCCGCTCAGCAACTTCTGCTAGGTGTATCTGTGTGAAACCGAGGCGGTTCGCTAGACTAGTTATTTAACAAACAAGGGTAGCCATGTATGAAGTGAGCAATATCAGGTGTGGCCTGTAGCAAGAGCAATAATTTTAACATTTGTTTTTTTTTTTATGATATAGGATTTATTGTTCTATGACTTTTGGAAACTTATAGTTTACTAAATATTAATAAAAAAAGATTTTTGAAGCAAGCAATGTATTGTGAAAACTATGAAATTTGTAGTGTAGGCTGACAGTAAACGTCAACTAGACTATTTGATAATACTATTAGTTTGTTCGAAAAATCCCAAGTAATAAATCACGCATTTTTAAGTTGTAGAACAAATGTTGCTATGTCCGTGGTGTAGAAGCAACCCTTAAAGTTATTGCTTGCTTCTATTACAAGCCCGCTATACATACATACATTTCAGCCGTATGCAGTTCACAGCCGGACATAGGCCTCCCACAAATATGAATTGTATCATCTCGGGGGTAGTTGCCATAGTCGCCACGCTTGGCAGGCGGGTTGGCGACCGCAGTAGCTGTAGATTGGGTTTCGACGGACGGTGCTGCCCGTCCGTAGGATTTTTCCCTTTGTCTCCTTTTACGACACCCGCGGGAGGAGATGGGGTGGTGCTATTCTAGTCAGCCCGCTATAATTGATTATAATTTTCCATTGACTCTAAATTCAATGTCCGATTAGAGTGACCGAATCTTTTTTTAATGCTGGTAACACCTATGTTTTACTTTCAATAGACTAAGAGTGGTAGGCGCTGTAAGGTCCGTCGATCTTGTCAAGGGTCGCGTTACATCGTTGGACCAGGGCGGAATCGTTTTTAAATAAATAAATAAATATATCGGGACAATCTTACATAGAAAACACCCATGACTCAGGAGCATTTGTGCTCACCAGATAAATATGGGATTTGAACCCAGGCCCATCGGCTTCATAGGCAGGGTCACTGCCCACTAGGCCAGACCGGTCGGTCGTCTTTCTGCTGATCATGTTGTTTTTATTTTTCTAAGCTGTTATACTAACTAGGTTTCAGCTTGGCCTCGCTCTGCACCAGGAACTGGTTGTCAGCGAACACGAGCCGCCGGTACGCGGAGCCGTCGATGTCCACGTCCTCCACCACGAAGCCGCCGGAGACCGCGGACGAGCCCGCGTGCACCGTGGCGCGGCTGCCCACGTCGCTGCCCAGCGAGAGGAACGGGATCTGAAATTATTACATTTTTTTTATACAACGGCGGTGGCAAACAAGCATACGGCCCGCCTGATGGTAAGCAGTTGTAGCCTATGGACTCCAGAGGATTCACATGGGCGTTGCCTACCCTAAAAGCTGTTGGAGCTCTGGGAACCTTACTCACCATCAGGAATACAACACTACATGCCTGAAAGGTAGCAGTGCTATTATGGCTGTAGTCTGTAATGTCTGTACTCCAGACTCAAGCAGTGCTGGTACTTCGCTGCGCCCTACCTCCCATTGTTGCACGTAGTTTAAGAACATACCAAATACCAAATCTGGATTCAATCGCGGGAAATATATTTTTGCCGAAGTGTTCCATGGAACTGTTTTTTTACGAATTTGACATTTTCGATCATTTTTTGAATTAATATTAATACGAAATAAAATCTATTAATTAACTTAATCCGTCCGTTTAAACCTTCTCAGCTCTCAAGACTCACCTGTCCACTAAACCCGTACGGTATCAGCATCTTGGCAGGATGGGCAAGTTCCTCCTTCACGGCGTCAAGAGTGCTGAAGGTGTGACCACGGCGGAGCACCGCCACCACCAGTCTGCCGAAGCGCGCGGAGTCCTGCAGCTGCCGGCGGCCTTGAGGAGTTCCGAAGAGCCACTCGGATTCCCTGAAAAAAAAAAATTATACGGTTATTCCGATTGCCGACGGAAAAGTCTAAAACGCCAATTACAAGAGTCATGTAAGAAATTGTACATTCAAGGTCAGATATATCGATACGAA
The DNA here is from genome assembly GCA_022674325.2 of Grapholita molesta. Lineage (NCBI taxonomy): Eukaryota > Metazoa > Arthropoda > Insecta > Lepidoptera > Tortricidae > Grapholita > Grapholita molesta. The sequence goes on along the minus strand of CP053124.2, from coordinate 2,785,647 downwards.
CGAAGTGACAAAATTTGCATAGGTATAGTCACCCAATTAGATTTCTAGGCCACTTCGAACCTTGTCACAGTGACGTTAATAAGAGATATTTTACCATTCATATAGATTTTCACTGTGACAAGGAGCGAAGTAGCCCGTAAATCAAATTGGTTGACTGTACGTGCACCTTATTGTCTAAACATTAGTTGGAAGTTTTTTCCGAATCGATATCTTTTACCTTGACTGTACATACAGCGGCCTGTCATAGCATCTGTCGTTTTCTGAAGAAATTATTATTTCGTTATATTTTGGACCTGACTTAAGCTCTACAAACTTCGAGACATCACTATTGTGAGGAAACCAAATCGGGACGCTTTTAGAAAAAAAAAATTGGTTTATGAGTTTTCTTAGTTTCATGCAGGGAAGTAGTTATTTGGATTGGCAAAACCATGTTAACGCAATTAAAGCCAAACTGACACACTACCGCCATCTATCACGTCTAAATACATATTTATAGGGCTCGTCGATTTCTGGATGTCGATATCATTTCATCGGGTGGCACCGCGAAATAGAGTAAATTTAGAAGCGACTTTGTATTATACTCTATTTGTTCTATGTTTCATCATATCAGCCATCGTCGACTTCTGGTGGATAATGCTAGGAGGAATAACGACTGGAGCAGGCATCTGCGTACGCCCGTAAATGACAAAGATACTTTTGCAGCCCAAAATGTAACAGTTTACTATAGTTTTGCTTTACAGGACACTCTTTATAACAAAAATATAAACCTATTTTGTATTAAATACCGCAACTTCGGTTGAAAACATAAGAAAACTCCAAGTGTATTTGTTTATATCCCTCCAACTTCCGACAGTTCTGGAAGGTTCAGTTTGAAGGGGAACAAAAATATGTGAGACTATGACAAGGACCGCCGAAAATAGCACCATCTATGCCATACCTATGGAAAGTTACATTAGACCATCCCTTTCGATCGTGGTATAATTATTAGCACGCCTCATCTATTTTAAATGGTATGTCTATGAGATAATGTTTTATGGTTATAAAAATGTACAAAAAATTGGTTTAATATTGTCAGAACGAAATAGTTTTTGAGCAGAAATCGCAAATACGTAAATAATGTCATGAAAAAATGGTGCGGAAAAACATGTTTGTTCTATATTTACCCGTTGCACATTTGTGGGCGTGATAATTCATGTTTGTGACGCGTTTTGGACGCACTGTCATATTCTAGGGCCAGAAATAGACGGACGTGGATATATTGTACAATTAATCTTACGGTTATGAGGTGAGGACATGAGGAGACGTGTTAATGGATTAGAGCACAGAGTCAGGTGTAGAACATATTTTTTACCATGTGAAGCAAAGAGGTTATTCTCAATTTACAAGTTTTCATACGAGACCACGATGACAATTTCGTTCTTGAAACGTGGGAGGTAATTTTTAAAGTTAAGTCCGCCATCCGAGCCCTGAGTGTAAGTTTTTAACGTAACCTTTACGTCACGAACGCGTTTGCGTTTCCCATATAAATAACATTATCGCTTACGCGTTCGTAAACGTTTTTTTGTCAAAGAAACTTACATTAGAGCCTCTGGTGTACTCGTAAATGCTGAAAAACAGAGGTTCAAATCTCCGACGCTGATAGTGGTTACTTTATTTCTGTATATGAATATTTTAATTATCGTATCATTTCTATAAGTTCATTTCTTTATTAAGTGAAACTGGTGAACTATTTAGTTTCTTCTTTGGATTTTCTTTTATATTAGTTAGGTTAATTTTGTTTTTATATACCCATTGAAATATATCTTCAACGAACAAAATCTTGATTATTATCGTATAACCAGTATTAACCACATAAGGCCCGTCATACTACTGCATTATACTAAATATTGAATAGCAAAAGCCAATCTTACTATGAATTGGGTTGAATTTAGTTTTGTACGAAAAATGATGAAAACAAAGTAAATTCTACTCTATTACCTGTTATAAAATATTGAAAGGATGTGTACATTGTAATGCACACTGGGTCTTACGAGGATAAAAATAGGCTAATACTGACAAAGCTACAGAACCCTTCATTATGCGCGCCACAACACGCCCGTATTTAATTATACGTTACGAGTGCAAAAAAATATAACTAGTTAGAAGTGTATTTCGTTATTCTTTATGAACACTATTACACTATAATTTGGTATAAAATTTAACTCGCGTCAGTATTCCTAATGTATTGAAACAATAAATCCCAATTTATTTAAATTCACTTCAACTAAACAACAAAAAGAACAAAAATTTATGTAGGTAGGTCAAATATTGTCAATTAAAATGTTGTTCACTAAGTGATCTACAATAACATATATATTAAGAATTGGTTCAACCTTATTACGGAGCAGGTAAACCTTATATTTTATTATTATTATAAAGCTTATAAGGAATTCATCTTATATTATGATAGACAAATCTCAAAATATATTTTCGTATTCAAAAAACTAAGTATAAACTATTAGCATTTTTACGTTACAGAAAGTACTTACCGCTACTTATATTTAGAATTATCAGAAACCCTAAACAAATAACCTATGTTATATTGATTAATATACCCTTAATAAAAAAGTCAAATTTAATTACAAATTAATACACTTATAAAAAGTATAACTTCACGATGATTTGATAGGGACGAACACGCACCGACTGGCGCGGGGAGCGCACGACGCATATTATATGTTTGCAGGATACATGACGTAAGTATTAGGGCCTTTACACACGTTTCCTGTATCTATTTAAGTTAACACGTCTGCAGTCGGTGTTCAATGGTGGACATAGCCATAATCGCCACACTTGGCGGGCGGGTACGCGATCGCAGTACGTTCCACGATGCTGCTGCCCGTCCTTCGGTGGTTTCTGGTCCCATATACAATACCCGGGAATATCCAGGACAATACCCGATACTATACCCTAGAGACAATACCCGCGAAGCTAAAACTGTCATTTACATTACGTATAAATAGGCTACAATTATTTATATTGAACGGGGTATTTACCATATTTATTTGTATTTTTACCTTCACGATATTTCGACGCAGTGACATAAGTTAGGTCTAATGGCTCCCGCGTGCGGTGCCGGTAGATTTTATTTTCATAGCCAATGCCGTAGGGCCCGCATTCGAGGAGCCGTTTTACTAGTTAGGCTAGGTTAGACTACGGCGCAATGGCAGAGAGCACACCACAAGTTGTAGAGTATAATATTGGGACCGAGCGCGACGACAGCGCCACGTGACACGCGGCCATTATGGACAATATTGTCACCGCTGTCAAACAAGAAGTAAGTAAATATTGTGAAAAATATTAATGAAATCTTGTGTTATTTCACTATAATAATAATAAATAAAATCGTTTATTTCGGACCATTTAAATCCATAGCGTTTTAGTACAAAACTTATTATCTATCTTAACGTATATGTTAATGAACTACAAACTAACTATAAACTATATAATATATCTAAGGGTACATGTATATCTATATAACAGTGAGGGTCTATTTGTCCCTCCCAATCATCACATCGACCCAGTATTTGGTGAGCGGGCAGTCGAGTCGCTCTGCCAACGTCCTCAGCATGCCGTTGCTGCTACTGCGCACACGTTTTATCATAGAGGCACTTCTTTTACACTATATTACACGATTTTGGACAATGGTAGTCAGTAACATTATAAAAACGATTAGAAAATGTTTACTGCAATATGGATTTGACAGCTCAAGTCAGCGACAAAAATGTCAATTTTAGCCGTAGCGAGCGCTGTGATCGTTTAGGATACCCCCTCCACCCGCTTTGCACTCTGCCAATAGGTCACAGCACGATGTAAATCGACTGAGTTTTCAATTTGAGTCCTCGCTTGCTTTTCGACCGAGTTATTAATTAAATTGAAAGAGGGTAATTGGCTGATGACAGAATTTTTTTATGCAATAATTACTTTGTACCTGTAGGATACCTATCTTGTCTAGCTCTCATCATTTGTGTAGCGACAGCGTACTAAGCACCTACTAAACGATATGTATGAAGTATGGACTGGTACTCAACTTCATCGCAAATTAATCGTAAGCGCACCTCAGCACAGCTTGCCTTAAAGTGTCCTTTGCAGGACTATACAAAAGTAAACAAGACGTTCTCCAAGAGCCCCCTCTTACGTGTATTAAGATGGTATACCTACCAATATCTTTATTCAAGATCTGGAATATTTAAATATTTAAAACAGATTTAAGTGCCACAGCCTGTGGTTTTATCCTTTTCTTTCTAATACAACGACGACGGCAAACAAGCACACGGCCCGCTGGATGGTAAGCAGTTACCGTAGCCTATCGACGCCTGCAACTCCAGAGGATTCACATACCTATCTCCGCGCCCGCCGCAGCGGCTACTGTAGGTAGAAAGTCGAGTACTTTCTACCTACAGTAGTCGCCGGGGTGTTTGGCGGGAAGGACCAATGATGTTTTAAAGTCACCAGCACCAACTACTTGCGTACCTAAGCTAACATAAGTTAAGCTTGTAAATTTATGGACCTACAATTATATAAGTATAGGAGCCGTCTCTGCTAACAAACCACCTGGTGATATTGGGGTTTGATCAGATTTCTTTGAAGGTGGCATTCGATTTATCCAATAACTTGGACCAAGTTTTTTAAGATTTCTTTGTAGTTAGTCGGTGTTTCTAGCAAATATTAAGAAGTCATCTAATATTGGCACATTAGACAAAGATTTTGGACCGGCGCGGCGGAATAACACCATAAAATTTTAATGCATTGACTGTGTGGTTAGTTATCAAAATTGATGTTTCATTATCGGAATTTGAACACGGAATCTTGCTGGATCTAAAAAATATCATATGAACCGGGCCTTGGAACACTTCAGGTGTAAACACTAGTGGAAACACGGGGCGTTGCCCGTAGGCGCGTCTGGCAACAATCCAACTCTCGTAAAAACATAACCTAAAAATATTTTGCACGAGTTTGCACGTAAACAAACTAAACTACGGTAGCAGTTCGCTCTCAGAACGAAAATGTTTCATGCGCCAATAATTGGTTGGATTGATGTCACGACAAGGGGCAATACAATTAGTGTCTAAAATCAGGAGAAATTCGAGCGAACCCTGGTCTTCATTGCGCCGTTAATAAAAAAAAATAGGAACTACCCGGACAAACATCAACTCCATAATTGGTGACGATACGTATATAATAACAAATACCGTAAAACTACCCACGTATAGTCCAAAAGGTTCCCAAATGTGGTCCGGTCAAAAACTAAGTTGAATATCTCCGTTTAGGTGTGAGTATTATTTAACTTACCTACACTGTTACAAGACAAATATCTATATCTATATTCTAATCTATAAAAGAAAGTGGGGTTTGTTCAACCGCTTATAACTCGAGAACGGCTGAACCGATTAAAATGATTTTGGATTGGTTGGAATCGTCACAGCCCTGATTGAGACATTAAGTACTAAAAAAACAAAAAAATCCCGTGATTTTTTAAAGCTATCACTACTTTTGTCGCTTTTTAAGCGGTACGAAGTTCGCCGGGTCAGCTAGTTGTTAATAAATGAATTAATCAATGAAGAAAAAAGAAAAAGAAAATTGTGATTGATACTTAATTACGAATTGAACTTGTGGACCATAGTTGCACTATGGACTATAGTTGATTAGTTTTACGGTAGGCATATATATAAGATCATCATCATCATCATTTATAGGTACAGAAAGACGATGACTCCCAAGGACCGCTAAAATGGTTGTTTCCCTCCACCTACCGAGTTTTCGCGCTCTAGACCAGGTTGCTGGACCTTGTGGGAGGCATACCCACTATTTACACTTACAATAAAATTGTATATCAACAATTCAAGTGGGGCGAGGGATCACAAGATCACGATATCAATTGCATTTTTAACTAATCTACGATTCAGCCTATCAGTGCCTAATCAGACTTCCCTACATAGGGGAGAGCAGTGAACAAAAAAACATGCGACAGAGAAGACTATTTGCTTCTTTGTCAGACCACTTTCGTACGCAATGCGTGCAAAACAGACGGAAATAAGAATTGGAGTCTTGACGCATTAGGACCAATTTTAGCATATACGCTCTTCAGTGACTATCGAGCGTACGAGTACTTATTTACAAATCGTATTTTTATACTAGTTATTTTTGTTCTGTTTTTGATAGTGTTCAGCAAATTTAACGTTGTGTGGGCGTGGCAAAGTAAACAAGACTCAAATATGCGACTACACTTTTGCACCATATTACAAATGAGTAAGGCACATAAGTAGGTATAAACGAGTAAATAAATATTTCGACTGTTTTCAACTAATCTCTATTCGTGATTCGTTTTTTTCGTGAAGAAATGAGGTAAAACTATAAACACTTTAGCTAATTCTAAATGAATTCAGAACTGAATTATATGCCAGGGTTGTTATGGATATCCGTATCCGTAACCGAAACTATCGGATAATCCGAAATAAAAAAATATCCGTAACCGTAACTGATAATAGTTGTGGATATTCGGATAGGGCGGAGTCTAACTAAATACTACACTCGTACGAATTAACTGTGCACTCCGCTGGAATGCGACACCTCTCCCGCTACCTAATGACGTCACAGCGCGAGGTGCACACTGCACAGCTAATTTTTTTTTTTTTTTATATGACATAGGCGGCAAACGAGCAGACGGATTGCCTGGTGTTAAGCAATTACCGTGGCCCATGGGCACTCGCAACACCAGAGGAGGCACGTTGCCGGCCTTTAAAGGGGGGTTGGAGCTCTGGGAACCTTACTCACCATCAGGAACACAACACTACATACCTGAAAGGTGGCAGTGCTATTATGGCTGTGGTCTTCTGTAAGGAGGAGGTACTTCCCCAGTTGGGCTGCCCCAGATTCAAGCGTGATGGTCAACGCTGTGCCCTACCTCTCATTGTTGGACGTAGTTTAAGGACATACCCGGGTCCAAATTACTAAGCTAATTCGTACGGGTTATACTTTATAGTAAATATCAGTGTTGTTATGGATATCATCTGTAACCGAAACTATCGGATAATCCGAAATAATTTAATATCCATAACCGTAACCGAAATCGATATTATATTTTACCAATATCCATATCCATTTTTGGACCCGGGTATGTCCTTAAACTACGTCCAACAATGAGAGGTAGGGCACAGCGTTGACCATCACGCTTCAATCTGGGGCAGCCCAACTGGGGAAGTACCTCCTCCTTACAGAAGACCACAGCCATAATAGCACTGCCACCTTTCAGGTATGTAGTGTTGTGTTCCTGATGGTGAGTAAGGTTCCCAGAGCTCCAACCCCCCTTAAAGGCCGGTAACGCGCTTGTGACTCCCCTGGTGTTGCGAGTGCCCATGGGCGACGGTAATTGCTTAACACAAGGCAATCCGTCTGCTCGTTTGCCGCCTATGTCATAAAAAAAAAAAAACCATACCCGGATCCGAAATTATATATCCATAACAACCCTATGCTGCCTTACCTGCCCTGTGGTACGATGAACACGGCGTACTTGTTGACGGCCTGCGACCGTTTCTGGTCAACCACGTAGAGTGTGTACCGGGGGGTGTCGTTCCCAGGCTGCATCAGGTCTAGAGAAACCTGGGAACACATGTATGGATCATGGAACTGTTATTAACCCTCTGCAACTGATTTATTTAATCTTCGATATTTAAACCGGAAGAAAAATAGAAAAATTTGACTCGAAGCGGGACTCGAACCCACAACCACTAGATCACTAGCCCAGTGCACTTCCAATTGTGCTATCCGAGTACCGCTTAGACTTGTCAAATTTCTCTATCTTATCCTTCGTAGTATACGTCATCATGGGTGGCGTGTAGTCACATCTACCGTCAGCGTATTGAAAATCGCTTCGAGTCCATTTTTTCTATTTTTCTTTCGATTTAAATATCGAAGATATTCGCTAGCAGACTCGCATAATAAAAAATAATTTATTCAATCTTGTTGTCAACATTATAATGGCGACTTTGCAATGCATAGGTCTTGACGACCGGTCTGCCCTAGTGGGTAGTGACCCTGCCTATGAAGCCGATGATCCTGGCTTCGAGTCTCGGTCAGGGCATTCATTTGTGTGATGAGCACAGATATTTGTTCCTGAGTCACGGGTGTTTTCTATATAATTTATGTATCATAAATCATAAAATTTTTGTATTTATACGTATCTATCTATTATACATATATATCGTCGCCTAGTACGTACAACACAAGCTTTATTGAGCTTACCGTAGGACTAGGTCGATTTGTGTAAGATTGACCCGAAATATGTATTTATTATTATTTATATATAGGTGTTTGGAAGACGTGACATCAGTGGCAGAGTGTTAAGTCTGGAATTGTAAATAATTCAAATATGTTAGAAGAGTGAATCAACTATTTGTTGTTATTCTGTCTCATCGGCCAGGGGAACACTGAAGCATAGTTTGTTACAAGAACTTTGCACTGGCGCGCTTGGTAAGTAACCCATAATGGAAGAGATATATAGCTTCTACAAATATCTGGGGCCCATTGCTTATCAATTTACAGCTAATAATATTAGCAGAACTCTCTTTCTAATAAAAGGAATTGGAAAGAGATTTCCTCTAATATTATAAGTTACAAGTTGTTATGCAATAGGACCCAGCTTTGTGTATTTAGATGCAATTAAACTGTGGTTTGAAGAGTGACCCAGATGAACGTTGAACAAATAGTTGAAAGAAAAACTTAACTGAAGGACCATGTAGTTGTGCAGAGAATAAATATAGAACTTATGTCAAATTTTTAATATAGAACGCCGACGTGCGACCGCCGAAGTTCGTATATTTCGAGTATCTTTCTCTTTTACTCCAAATAACGCGTCATGACTCATGAGAATCACGGACAATCGGCCGAAATTTACGAACGTGACTGTACCACTAGTTCTACTATACATCACTGGATAGCATGTCTTTTGAATTACAATAGAGCCCTACATTACATAGGGCCACAAAAAATTGAGTTAGACTCATTTGAGTGTTCCCCTCCACGGAAATCTTTAGTAAAAGGCGAAAGATTTATACGTTTTGAAGGGAAACCAGAGTAAAGAAACTTAGCCGCGGCGTCGACCCCAACCAAACCGGGAAAAATCTTAACATCGCGATCTAACTCCGCGAAGCGCTATGTGATGGCGCCATCTATGAGAATATAGCGGAACTTTTACCAACCAACGTTGGAAGAGTTTTATCAATCATGTGTTAATTATAGATATGTTACCGGAACTTGTAATTGATTATATTATAGGGTAATTTTATTTATTTTTAATTAATGAATAGGAATGAATTGGACAAAAAATAAATTTATTAGGCATACATTATTTATTTGTTAGCCAGAAACAATAAATTAGTCAGATTTAAAATAAATAACCATATAGTGGAGTTTTTCTATACAATGGTGATACAAGAATGTTATTTCTTACAGTTGCTATGGAAATTATAGTTACAATTAAATTAATTTTACACCTTTAAAGCAATTGAATCCTCTTTTAAATATGTTCCGGTTTCCCTGTACATAGTCAAAACCCCTTGAGACTCCTAGCTGTAGTATTAATTACTTCGATGAAATAGGATTTTTGCAATTGGAATAGTTGTATTTCTTTCACTCCATTCAATTTTAAAACATATTTATTTCATTTCCGTACTTACACTATTGAAAAACTTAAAACAAATCAAACTGGCATTATTCTGGGTTTTCTTTTAAATTAATGATTATGCCAAATCATACAGACCAGTTTTTGGTTAGAAACTAATATAATTAAATAGAGTTACCTCGTCATCTTCAAGGCTAGTCTTAGCTAGGCCGTTGGTGACAAATGCCGTGTCCTGTACGGACTTGATGCACTCCCGCAGCTCCTCGGCTGTCTTCAGCCGCAGCATCTTGTCTCCCGCCAGACATACCTCTGCTATCTGGAAATTGCATTGATCAGACTTATGGTGATTATGAACTATTAAATTTGGAACATTCATTCAGACAGGTTGCTCCCGAGACTTAGGCGGTTATATTTTTGAATTAGGAACTCTTTGTTAATGGTTAGTCAGTACAAAATTAAAATTGACTGTAGGATATGTGCACAAATTTTTTTAAAGGTTTTCATCATCATCATCAGCCTAGAGATCTTAGGAGATAAATGTTTACAAGTGGTCATACACATTTATAAACATAAAACATTCCAAATCCTATAAAAAGTACAATTATAATGTCAGTTGCATTAATAATATGGGTTAGAATTTAAACTAGACAAAAATCTTACCAATTGGGGCATCTCTTTAAACTTTGTAGCAATTACAACAAATACAGGCAAAGTGGTTCCATCTCCATTTTCTGCATTTTTCTCCTCCGCTTCATGGCATCTTACAATTCTAAACATCCAGGATCTATTGCTAAAAGCGGCCAGCAACTTATTCAGAATATGACTTTGGAGCAAAGATATACAAACAAAGCGACCACCGAGCTTCAAAACTCTTTTTATCTCATTAAAGTACTTGTCTATGGTCTCATTTGTTTCTTTTGAATCGTCAGGCATAAGCGCGTCTAGGGTTCCTTTATCTAATACAACATTGTATTCTTCGTTTTGAAAACTGGTGTTAAGTGCATCCATGCAAAGAAATTTCATTTTTGTTCTCTGCGCATTGATGTTGTTCATTTGCTTTATGACGACTTCTGAGACGTCGATATTGGTTATGTTCGTGAAACCGACGTCGTACAGATCAGCACTGAGGCTTGAATTACCACATCCTGTAATGAGGATATTATCAGCCTGTCTCATGTATTTATGCAGGTGTGAACATAGTTCCAAATATTCCCCATACCTGAAAATTACAACGAAATAAAACACGTCTGTAAACTTAAATAAAAAAACTAACTTAACTTACAGTTAAATTACTTGAAACAGTAGGTATTTTTTATATAACCTACCACTCACTATTTTATGTATAACCTACCATTCAAACGCTTTGTTGCCGCGTTTTTTGAAAAACTTATTCCAATAATCCTTTTCACTGAATTCCTTGTGGCTTTTAGGGAGTAAATTCATTGTAATATATAGTTTTACAGCTAAATACTGAACGAATTACTGCACGCACGAGTCAATGTTTTTGTTTTTCTGTCAATAGGGTCAATAGTGTCAATGACCAATGTAAATGTGTCAACTAAGTTCCGAAATTAAGAGCACATTAAGAGCCGTGGTCCGATTCACGCTCACAATCCTCACAGAGCTTATAGTGCTCACAGCTGCTCCGAATCAGTTCACGCTCTCAAGGTCATGAAAATGGCTTTAATGGCTGAGAAATATAACAGCAGGCTTAAAATGGATGTTTGCGCTTACATTGCTTATAAATGCTGTCAAAAATCCACAAAGAATGAAATGGACCGCCCGTGTGCCTGCTCAAAAACCGAATCGGACCACGGCTTAGATGTTCCGAAATGCCTTAATAGTTTCTTGAACGTGTTGTGTGTTAACCATTTTTGAATAAAATCATTATGAACGCAAATTATTTCATTGATCTTTATACATTTACAAATTAATGATTAAATAAAGGGTAAGGAGCATACACAAATTGAGGGATACTAGTAGGATATGTCTGATTGACACATGATATGAATGACAGTTTAGTGACTTCAAATCTAGTATCAGTTCAGTGAGTGCATTTCAGTCAGTCAATGTCACGATTACAAGATTCATGATGAAATTGTTATGTAGTTAGTGCATTTTATGTGAAATTGTTTATACATTGTTACCATATAACCTGAAAAGAACAATGGCTTACAGCAAAAACTTATAGTTTATTTTGAAATAAAATGGTATTCTTTTGTTTGGAACGAAAACATTGCAATCATCACTTGGATCATATAAACAATACAAAATGGAAAGTAAAAAGGATAAATGGGAAGCTCTTGCCACCGTGAAAGCTTTTGATCTAGGTAAGATATATTAGTGTACAGTAATCAAAGAATCATTACGTAGTTTTACCACGCAATTAAAGTTAACCTTGAAAATTGAGATTAGCGTTAACGTTTGACGATTTATGCTAATCCCACAATATAAATAACAAAATTACCTAAAGGTTTTGATTTTTTCTTTTGTACTAATATGATTCTAGAACAATCTTGTTTCTATAGATACAGGATTAGTTGATCCTTTATCCCAACTATCCAATCTCAAGTAGCCTATATTTAGAACCAGTTCACACATTTGTTCTTAAAATTCTATCTTGCATATTCTTGTGATAAAGAGGAATATAACATAATTTCGATTTTGGATGTTCCTGGCTGGTACGGTTCTTCCTGCATTCTAGAATGTTCTATAATGGTGTTGTGAAGCTATGCCATGGTACATGACTATTTTAAATTTGGTATTTCATATTTAATTAAATACACAGGGTCTAGGGTATTCATAAAAGAAAATGTGAAATTTCAGGGTATATTTTTAAAGGTTAAATAATTTGAGAGATTAGAGATCTTTATTTGACGACTACCTATGAAGCCGATGGTCCTAGGTTTGAGTACCAGTCATTTATTTGTGTGATATTTGTTTCTTAGGCATGGGTGTTTTCTTTATATGTAAGTATTTATATGTATCTGTCAATTATATATATATATATATATATATATATATATATATATATATATATATATATATATATATATATATATATATATCTTCGTCTAGTACCTAGAACACAAGCCTTACTGAGCTTACCATAGGACTAGGTTGATTTGAGTAAGACTGTCCCAAAATATTTATTTTTTATTTGTCACCCAAAATTCATAAATATGTACATAGACCCTGATTTCAAGTCATTAATTATAATTTTTTTAAATGTGGCGAGTAGTTACAAATTCTTATGCAATAGGCCGCGGAGCCGCTACCGCGATAGACGTTATTCGTAAATTTTGGACGATTGTCTCTGTCACTCTCATGACGCCTTAATTGGCGTAAAAGAGAAAGATGCTCGAAATATACGAACTTCGATGTTCGCGGTACGGGGCCAGCTAGCCGAGCGACAATGTAGGTAACTAATGCGACACGTAAACGAATCTCCGAACGCACCCGTTACGTCAACCAACAAATATAAAGCCATTTTTATGGCCAAACAACGTAAAACGGAACGTCAACGCGACCATGTGAATTTTGCCAATGTAATGTAAATTAAACCCTTATTTATTAGTTTAAGAATGTTTATTGACACATACACGCTGTCCAGGTAACGAGTCAAAATGCGAGACGCAAAAATATAATGTGTACAGTTTCCGAACGCACCCGTCAATGTCACTGCGTCGACCAACAAATAATATGATATTATATTAGTCCACAAACTACTTATACATTAGTTTTTTGTGAATTGAAACTTATATGGCCTAGTAAAATACGGTACCTTGTTTAAAGTTTCAACTCACGTCCGCAAAAAAACAAAATGCCTCCATCGATTTCACAGGAAACGAGAAATCGTATAATCACTTTGCATCAGCAAGGGATGAGCATGCGTAGAATAGCAAGAGATTTAAATATATCCGTGAGTATATGATATATATTTTAAAAATATAAATATGTAAACAATCAAACCTGATGTTTGGTTTAGTTTCAGAACAGTTAAATATATCAATGTGATTGACTTGTTAAATGGAGAATATTATAAATAAATGACTTATGACTACTTTTTTCAGAGGAACACAGTTGCATTATGGGTGAATAGATATTTTGGAGACGGTAATGTCAAAGATCACAGACAGAACAATGGTGGTGTGGCGGCAATAACAAATGAGCAGCTGGATGAAATGCAATTATCTTATGAACAGAATGGGTTTTTGCCCACAAAGTTTTTTGCAGAGAGGTTTGGTGTGCATCCTAAAACAATTAGAAAGCATTTTCACTCAATGAACAGTCACCATAGACAACCTACCAATAAAATTGGTCTAAAGGAAGATCATGAAGCTGAACGCCGAAAGTTTGCGAGGCAATACTTAAATTTTGATTGGTCGACAACTATTTTTTGTGATGAAATATCTTTTAAGTCCACTGATCATGGTCATTTGAACCTCGAGCGGTATGATAATCCTCACTATAGTGAAGATCATATAGCCAACAAGGAATCTGGCTGCATTTCTACAGATATGTGGGGTTGGATGAGCTGTGATGGTGTAGGTGAGCTTGTATGCTTGCCTCCTCGAGCAAATGCTAGGAATTACCTCCGGCTTTTAGAGGAAGACATGCTCCCCACTGTTCGGGTGGTTTATCCAGAAGTAGATTTACCAAGATTTAATCTGGTATATGACAGCTGCCCCATACTTAAAGCTGGCATAGTTAAAAACTGGTTTCGTCAACATAAAGAAGTTACGGTAATACAGTGGCCTGCCAAGTCAGCAGACCTAAACCCGATAGAGAATATATGGGGTCTCATGGTGGAAAGATGGGAGCATCGGAATGAAAGAACACCAGAAAATGTCCAACTACATTGTAAAGAAGTTTGGGAAGATTTACGAGGAAGCGATATTTGTAGAAAATTGGTTGAATCCATGCGTGACCGACTTCAAATTGTGTTAGACAACCATGGTGCATACACAAGATATTAAAAATCATTGAACATATGAACTTCTATATTTACTTGGGTCAAATTATTGCATTTAATGACCAAATGCAAAACGAAATTGCCAGAAGTAACAGCAACTTGTGGAAGGTATATTGGAGCCTTAAAAAGTCATGAAAGTCCAATCTTATTTTCCATTACTGTGTCTTTCATTTGGCTGCCAAACTGCTGACGTGCGAATTTGCCGCCGCCGAGGCAAACGCGCGCTCTGCTGCGCTGGAGGCACGTCTACCGTCATGCCGCGGGAGGAAATTGATTCGCGAGGTCGTGCGTTCTGTGGGGACGCGGCTAATAACACAAAACTCTTAGAAAAAACACAACCTATCAAAGAAAGAAACGAAAAGAGCATAATGGTATAAGATAAGAAAACACCAGATAGTGAAAAATTTAGTTCTTTGGTCATGGACAGGACAGATGTTCTGTGATACCTACCAAAAAGAAATAGACCAAAACAACAGAATGGAAGGAAGATAAAAATCGGAAGAGATGGGCTGACATAAAAAAAAACACAATGGATGTAGTTAACACAGCACCAACAAGACTTTACCAATACGTAATAACTGATCCACCCCGGTGGTCTCTTGTTACGTAGTGGTATGCGTAACGCATTTCACTGGGTCAACAAAAAAAAGAAAAGGACCAACAAGACTGGAAAATTCTGGAGGTGACCTGTGTGCACAGGACACACCAACTAGTCCCAATTACTGCAACAGTTAAAAAAATATATACTTATTTTGTCAGTACCTAGACTATATATAAATTAAAAAATAATAATATTTGATTTGATTTTGTCTTTAAAACAATGACTCATACCTTTTAGCTTTAAGTAACAAACATGCGGAAGATCCTTTTCGAATTGTTTCCAACAGACTTATTACGCGGCTGAATTACGAACATTAGCCAGTGGCTTAACAATCCATGTATGCGACTACAATTAATTAATAGGCGGGTTGGATCTAGCACGTACAACGTAAAATCGGAACAAGCACTTTATCGCCTTGACAATAGAGGCGTTGTTGCAAATTCCTCGTACCGCTTTTTTCCCTGTTACGTGTATCCGCCTACTCATACTGAATTTAAATAAATAGGTACAGTCGCCATCATATATATCGGAGCAGATATTTGCGACCACCTCCATAGCTCCCATATATGATGGCGACTGTAATTATCAAGTAGGTACTTAATTAGAAAATCTATGAGTTAAGGACCGAAAGCAAGATGATATATCAGCAATAGTAGGACCTACCGCTTTTATTAAATAATTCAAAAAATTCGTATATGTTTATTAATTAATAATGGTTAATATAAGATGTCTCTTACAAGATGACTTCTTGTGTTGCCCTCATAGTCTAGTCTATAGTGACCCTGTGAAGCAGGAAATCGCGGGTTCGAATCCTTGCAAGGATATTTATTTTTATACAAGACTGACCAGCGTTTGACCTCAGTCACACCTGATGGAAAGTGTCGACGAGGTCGAAGGTCTAGCATAATAGGCTTAATGTACCAGCGTACTTACCTTCCTTGCCTTGAAAAGGACCCAAATTATATCTTGCCGGGAATACCGGCGAAGGGAGCAATTCCATTACTTAGCAGTCCGATTAGGAAGGTAGAAGCGAATCGCTTCGTGCGAATGAATTTGTTACTGGATTTTACATTTATTATAAGTAACCAAATAAAAAAGTTGAAAATGTATTTATGTGGTGATTTAAATGAAATATGTATAAAATTAACAATGTATTTCACTTCATAATCCTTTTCTAATTTCAGGTTCAAACCAAAACAGCCAACATGAGTACATTCTGCACCAGAGTACGCAACAAGTAGAAATAGTACAATCTGCCGCCACCACACCCATCAGTCTCCTCATCCAATCCCTCGTCAAACAACTATGTGCACTCCTCGAAAAAGATATGACCAGAGCCAACCAACTGTACAACACCATATGCGAAAAACTACATAGTATGCGTCTCATAGATGACTCTTATTCTATGGGAGAGTTTGAGGCCATGAGGAGCCAATACCAACGGGCTCTATACCAGCTAGTCACTGTCGCGACCGGTTCCCAAATACCAATAGCGATACCAGCTTCGTGGCCTATCCATCGGCCATCTTGTTTAGAATGGTCCCGGTACCACAGAGAATTTGAAGAACTATATTTTATTGCTGGCGGAGGTTTTGGGAGCGTTTTCAAAGCCAAACACAGATTGGACGGAGTCGAATATGCGGTAAAGAAAGTGTTCATAAAATCTTCTGACGTGGATTCAATAATGACCCATTTAGCTGAAGTTAAAACACTGGCGAGCTTGAACCATCCTAATATAGTTAATTACAAAGCGGCCTGGCTTGAACCGATGATAGAATCTACTGTGAACAAGAAGAAACGGAAATATCATATGGACATGGACAGCGAAGAATTCTCCACACTCGACTCCAGTTTGCTGTCCACAAACCTTAATCTAGTAAAGTCCTTTAAAACTCACAATTCTAAAGAACTTACCAAGCATCAAAGCCAGTCTGATTTCATTATTTCTTTCAAAAATTCGAGCAGCCAAGAGCAATCCGACAACTCTATGGAAGATTTCGACGAATCCGAAAGTGATGAAGATTCTGATACTCCGTCAGAAGAGCAGGCAGTGTGCAAACTTTTTGACAGCAAAGAGTATGAGAACTGCTCACGAGTAAACTTGAAATGGGCTACTTTGTACATCCAAATGACGTACTGCAAGCAAACGCTACGGCAATGGCTCGACGACCGCAACAACCTCATGTCCACATCCCGTAAGAGTTCCACCGACTTATCCGCTAGCGACGACTCTGGCTTTGACACACCAGACCCCAAATACCCTGTCGCATGGGCACATATAGATGTCCTCATTGACATGTTTACACAGTTGGTCAAGGGCTTAAATTATATACACTCGAAAGGGATTATTCACCATGACGTGAAGCCCTCGAATGTGTTTGTGGCTCAGAGTGAAACGGGAGTGTTGGTGCAGTTGGGAGACTTCGGTCTGGCGTGTCCGCTGCAGAAGTCCCACAGTGGGCTGGCGCTGGGGACGCACTTGTATGCCGCGCCTGAGCAGTTAGAGGGGCAGTGTAATCCGAAGGTAAGATAAACCTATTATCATCATTTCAGTCAAAAGACGTCTACTGCTGGCTTTTTGCTGTTGCCCCGACCTTGAATAGGCCTTACTTATATCATAATGAATGCTAATAACAGTTCATCTTGTCTATCTTCATCTTTCTTACTTGTTTCCTGCTGTTTTTGCAAAGGCTAAAACCTGTGGCTGATCAAAATCCTAAACGAAAATTTTAGCGCAATTTTCTTCCTATTCGCAGAAAAAACCTTATTGGAATTCAGTGGGGTTTCCTTACAATTGAAGACATTGTAAGGAAACCGAAGGTCGCCGAAAAGAGACTTAGTTTAGAGAGAAATTAAGTGGAATGAACCGGGGGATTACGTACTTACCACTTAGTTTTGAGAAACGGGGGTCGGTTTCGTCCCACTTAGTTTTGAAACACAACGTTTGATAGCGAGGTTACCAACGCTTCATTTTAGTTTATTAAGCCTTGTTTAACTGGAAATGTTTATTGAAATACTTGTGACGACGGCCATACAGTTTACTTTAATTAGGCGAGCTGTGTTCTTGCACGTTTTACGATGCGGTATAAAATTGCGTAAGTTTAGGAAAACACAATAAATTGACTGATAGATGTTTCTGGTAGCTTCTTACTCGTTCGTCGTGCAAACGCGTGTTACACGACTATCGATCGAGCTGTAAAGGTCATACGAGTAGGTACCTTGGTTGAAGGTCTTACCTTGAAAATGCTTTGTGATCTTTTGTTTTAACGATTAATTACCAATTTTCGGTTAAGTTTGATATTTGTTTGTTAAACAAAGTATAACTGTGTTATACTTTTTTTACAAATATTGTTATTGATATCGCACTGGTAACCTAGCGGGAAGAGCGTGCGACTCGCAATCCGTAGGTTCAAGCCTCTTGTACCAAATTTTTCGGAACTTATGTACGAAATATCATTTCATATTTATCGCTTTTCGGTGAAGGCAAAACATCGTGAGGAAACCGGATTATTCCCAATAAGGCCTAGTTTACCTTCTGGGTTGGAAGGTCAGATGGCAGTCGCTTTCGTAAAACTTGTGTCTACGCCAAATCCTGGGATTCGTTGCCAAGCCTAGGCTCCCGGACCCGTGGCAAAATTGTTATATTTTATTGATGTTCTCTCTTATTGATATCTTTACAGAGTGACATGTACAGTCTCGGCATCATACTCTTGGAAATGATAGAGCCCTTCAGCACAGACATGGAACGAGTGAAGACCATAACAGACCTCCGCAAAGGCCAGATCCCAGCACACCTCACCGCCAACCACCCCAAAATAGCCCACATCATAGGAAAACTGGTCCAGCGACGTCCGGCCAAGCGACTTGATACCAAACTACTTTTGGAAGAACTTAAAAACTTATCTGAGAATAAGGATGAAACTATAAAGATGTTGAGAGAGGAACTTTTGGCGAAGGACGACGAAATAGCACAGTTGAAGATGATGCTTGCTAAGTTTAGTCACAAATCGTGAAGCAACAAGTGTACTTACGTGTGGGTGTGTTATACATAAGGTATGCTATATTGTTAGTGTTCGGAGTAGCTTAGATTTGTAATGTTATATATATCAGTCTGTTTTTTCACTGATGTGTGCGTAAGTTTTGTACAGGCCACATTAGACCTTTTGAACGTCAAAAATACGTAGAGGTGTCTGCTATCTACGTCAACAAATCTAAATGTAAATAAAAAATCATAAGGTTTATATTCGACTTCCGATTGAAATCAAAATCGCGTCTTGAGAATATATGTTTTGTCTTTAGCCTATTAAAGTTTCTAAAGAACGTACTGCTATCTTAAAGACCGGCAAAGTGTTTGTGACTCCCCTGGTGTTGCGGGTGCCCATGGGCGACGGTAATTGCTTACCATCAAGCAATCCGTCTGCTACGTTTGTCTTAAAAAAAAATCGAATTAACGCAGAATTGTGTAGCTGATGAATAATGAATCCCAATGCGTTTCACTACTATTTGATCAAGGCCGGATAAGAGTGTCTTCCACCAGAGCTATGCTGCGCTACGTTTATATCCTACTAAGGCCCACCATAAACTCGAATTTGTTCTTTAGACTGTAGATAATAAAGTAGAATCTCTTTTGTGTCAAAATCGAAGGAAACAAATGAAATTCAACTCTTTTCCAATTGCATAAAATTGACGTGGACCTCACGACGATATACAAAGAACACATAGCTTCATAGCATACCTTGGCAGATTTCTATGCAAACGTAGCACACAGCTCTGGTGGAAATGCACCCTAAAGGTTACAAGAGATAGAAAGATATACGCTACTTACATCATACATCAATGCATTGAGCAGACTGATCTTTATTGCGAATAGAATGCGTGCGTTTTAGCACTTAAAGTCAATGTGGGTAAGACCGACATACTTTGTTTTTAAGGGAAGTCCGTCTTATGACACTAAATAGCGATCAGATAATGTAGGACGTTGGTTGGTAGACGGTCTTTCCTAATAGACGGTCTTACCCACATTGACCTTATACCATACATTTACCATAATTTTAGTCCAATTTTGAGTAACCGCGCGCACTTTCTATATGCAATAGATATTCTAACGTCTCATTTTTATTTGTCTAATGGATTACTATCAGTATTTGTAGATAAAATTTTCTTGATATATCTATTTTATTGGAATAATATTACCTGCTGATTTCTCTTTTGACATTTTCTTTCTGACAACGAATAAAACAAGGTTTTAAAGTTATTCGTTTTATTTACAAAAAACATTAACGCATGTTTATAAATTAATGCCTTATTCTAATTATATTTACAGTCTTAAAATAATTCGAATATGGGGCGGGCTAATAGTACCAGAAGTTAAAATTTTTAAATGCTTTTTTAAAATTCTTAAAAAAAATAAATCACTGTTTACTTTTTCATCTGCGTTTTGCAGATTACAAATGTTAATTTTAAGTTATATTAGTAAGTATTTTATGACATTGAAATTGTAAACAGCGATAGAATATTTTCTTGTAATAATTACTATCGGTAGCTACTTATGCTCAATAATTCTGGGCCTGTGGTATGACTATGGACTCAACGTCAACATTTAGAATATGACATATGAAACTGAGCGCGTTATGTCATTTATCATATTTAACGTTTTACTTTTGTAACATTTCACAAAAATTCATATTTTTTTTCAAGGGAAACTCGTCATATGAAAATATCGAGAATTTGTGAGCCATAGACAAGATATCAGCCAATATTTTTTTATTAAGATGGAGGCTAAGCTTCACTGAAGCTAATTTGGCGTGTAAACACCTCAAACTTATCTGCCGTTGTAGCCATTTTAAAGTAATTCTAACAAACCATCTACCAATCATAAAACCACGTTACTGGGTGCAAACAGGTCAGAATATACCCGATTTGTTACTAATTACCAACTGGATATTATAGTTTTCATGTCGAAACTTTTTGTATAAAAAGTTACGAAATGAAAACATTTTTGTGTATTTTGCACATCCCAGCTGCACTACATAGAAGCACGTTGCCGTTTATTGCGAAAGAATCATTCGTTTTTTAATAAAACTGTAAGAGAGTGACAAATGCTTCATTTTTGCGCTAAACGGTATCGTGCTATCCTCCTCACGTAGTCGCTTGCCCAGTGACGTTTGAGCAGACTCATTCTCTATGGTCTCTTAGGTTGGCGCCACAGAGCAGATAAGTTTAGGTTCAAAATGGCGGTTACAGAATGGTGTCGACCGCGTGGATTACGCCGTTGGTCGCCGGAATATTATGCGTCACAACTTGCGCGTTGTTTACTTTTATGCGTCCTGAAATAATTAAAAAATAAATAGTTATTGTTGGTTCCACCATTTGACACCTATATAATCAGTAGGTCCAGATCTCATCTCATCAATATATAAATACTTAAATACAACACCCTCAGGACCAAAAACTTGTGCTCACCATTAAATGCCCTTACTGGGAATGAACGCGGGACCGTCGGCTTCATAGGCAAGGTCACTAACCTAGGCCAGACTTGGCTCTGCGGATATAGAAATACCCGATTTTTGGGGTGCTCTTCAAAATGGTTTAACACCAAACAATGAACGCTGGTGGCCTAGTGGCAAGAGCGTGCGACTTGCGATCCGGAGGTCGCAGGTTCGAGCCCCGGCTTGTACCAATGAATTTCTCGGAACTTATGTACAAAATATAATTTGATATTCACCAGTCGCTTTTGGGGGTGGAAAACATCGTGACGAAACCGGACTAATCCCAATAAGGCCTAGTTTAGGCACTGGTCCCACCACGTAGGCTATATAAATAGCTATCAGCTATTTCAAGGGACAAAAGATAATCGATCCCGTGTAAATAAAAGACACATACCTATATGCCATATCCGGGCGATCGTAGTTGATCGCCGGGTTATATATGTACACGGGAGCGACCAGTGCCTTACCCTCTGGGTTGGAAGGTCAAATTGCAGTCGCCTGGAAAACTAGTGCCTACGCCAAATCCTGGGATTAATTGCCAAGCGGACCCCAGGCTCCCATGAGCCGTGGCAAAAAAGATGATGAAGTGATATACTAACCAGCATTCTTCTGCAACGTAAGCGGTGTAGCCTCCTCCATGGAGTTCCTGAGCTGGTAATACCGCATGCCGGCACTGTACAGAGTCCCCGGCAGCACGTGGCGCGCCACCAGCGTACGCGCAGCGCTCTTCTCCGAGTAGCGCGCGAGCTCGGCGGGGGACACGCGGGCGAACGCGGCGTCGGTGGGGGCGAACACTGTGTACGTCTTACTCTCTGGAATCAAATAGTACATTACATCAGAGGCCGGGACAATGAGTATTTCCGGTCAAGTGGGTACCTAATATATACCGGATAGTGATACGAGGCCGAGAATCCGTTTTCATGACGAGGCATGTATAGTGCTTTTCTCAAACATACAATGAAATAAAAGAAATGCTTAAAAAATAGAAATTTGCAAAATCACAACTAACTATGAAATTGAAATGTATTAAAAATTAACATCAGCTGCTGCATTTGCTATGACACCACCCGCCTCTGTATGGATACCTAATCGTCGAAAAAAAAGTTGCTAGTTACGCAAAGTTATATGAAATTCCATTTCCGTCCCCTTCAGATACTTCCGAGTCTATTATAAGGAATGTAAAGACAGACTTTACAGAAGTTGACGTATGATGCCCATAGTTATCCTGAGTCACTGTTTAATTCCTCGCCAATGAAAGAGACTGGTGCTGTCGTTGTTACGTTGTCGTACAGTCGCCATAAGATATGTGACATTATCTATGAAAAGGGACCTTATTGTCGATGGCGCTTATGTCGTTGTTCAAGACGATACAATACAAACGCAACGCGATTCGACGTAAGTGCCATCGACAATAAGGTCCCTTTTCCTAGATAATGACACATATATCGGAGCAGTCAAGGTATTCAAAAATATCGGAGCATGCACTTTATAATAATAGAGGCGTTTTCCCGATATCTGTGACCACCTCCACAGCTCTGATATATCTGATGGTGACTGTACCGTAAAGAAAGGCGACCGCCAAGATACTGACCGGTAGGTACTACAAAATATTTACCTGAGAGAGTATCTGCGAAACCGCTCGCGTGGATGGCCTTGAGGAACGTGGTGAATCGCCTATCTCTGTCAGCTTGTAAGGTCTGCACCAGGTCTCCGACCGGCAGCGGGAACATCACACGGTCTACTGCGTGCGCGATGCCCTGAAAGGTATACATGAGAGAGTTAGTGGCTGATAGCGATTCGTGACAGATCAACCTGGGTCAAAGGTTGTCTATAATACACCTTAGAAAACTTTGTCACGGGTTACTTACTAACTACGTCCAACAATGAGAGGTACGGCACAGCGAAGTACCATCACGCTCGAACCTGGAGAAGCCCAACTGGGGAAGTACCTCCTCCTTACAGAAGACGACAGCCATAATACCACTGCTACCTTTCAGGTATGTAGTGTTGTGTTCCTAATGGTGAGTAAGGTTCCCAGAGCTCCAACCCCCCCTTAAAGGTCGGCAACGCGCTTGTGACTCCCCTGGTGTTGCGGGTGCCCATGGGCGACGGTAATTGCTTACCATCAGGCAATCCGTCTGCTCGTTTGCCCCCTTATGTCATAAAAAGGTAGGTGATAGTGTCTTAGCTTATTGGATGGTAAAATAAACCAGACATGGTTTAAAATTAGGTAAAACTACAACACAGCAACACTGTTGTTGAGTGTACAGCTGTACACTCAAGCAATTTGATGTATAGGCCACTTCGTTCCTTGTCACAGTGAAAATCTATATGAGACGCAAAAGATCTCTTATTAACGTCACTGTGACAAGGTTCGATGTGGCCTAGAAATCCATTTGGTTGACTATACATCGGTGGACCTTATGCCTTATATAATGAGGCACACCAATGTACGGCTAAGAGTACCTATTGCTGTGTGTAGTTAGAGTCCCAGCTATGAAAACTATTATTATGTTCTCGAATCAATTCGTCTAGGTGTTATTCATGTTATGTAACACTTTAGACTTTCGCGTTTATTAAATTATTACACATATTAACTAAATATTATAGAACGGGTCTATCGTGAATAAAATTTAATTACCATGGGTATCGACGCGGGTCGCACCGGCCATTTTCGCGGATAACTGACGACCCAGCAATTCGATACTCATGGTAGTTAAATTTAATTCGTAATATACCCGTTCTATAGTATTTAGTAAATAGGTGTTACTTAGTTTTAGAAAGGCGCAGTTCTAACGCAAAATTTATTTAATACTAGCTTTTGCTCGCGGCCTCGCTCGCGTTAAGAAGTATTTAAGTTGTTTTTAGCACACTGTCGTTCAAAACGTACCTAGTTTTGTATGCATGCATGCTTTTTCGTTCGGAAAATGCCGTTTTATCCACAAATACCTACGTCATAGTAGCTTTATGCATGCAAAGTCTCAGCCCGATCTGTTTAAAATTGACAAAGTTTCATATAATCTTTCATCCCCTATTTTATCCCCTTGGGGGTAGAATCGATCAAAATCCTTTCTTAGCGGATGCCTATGTCAATACATCTACCTGCATGCCAAATTTCAGGCCGATCCGTCTAGTGGTTTGGGCTGTGTGTTGATAGATCAGTACGTCAGTCAGTCATTCACCTTTGAGTTATATATATTTAGATGCATCTGAAGCTATGGTCCTAAAACTGTTTACTTTAACGGAAAGTGCTTATCTCCTCCTGTAACATCGTTGTTCCCCTAATTTCGAGTGTCAGCAAGACTTGGGGTCGGTTGATAAAAAAATCGGCAGTGGTTACTCCCGGACGGAAGCTTACTCTAGGAAAACAGGTATTAACACATGCGCTGCTACCCCCTCCAAAAATGTATGGAAATGATCGCACATGTGCGTTGGTGGCAGTGAAATAAGGGTACGCACCTGTGGTATATGTATATCCTTTTTCTCGTCCAGAACCCTGGCTCCGTTGATGGTGGTGACGCGAACCTCGTTCCATTCGACATCATGCATGTCGTACTGGTTGACCCTGAGTTGTGTGCCGGCGAGAGACACGCCCGTCATCTCATCTTGGAGGGAAGCGATGTCGAACGCTCCGGGGATCACGTGGTGCAGCAGAAGCTGTAGAAGAATGAAAGGTGTGTTATATTTTCCTTTTCCTAAACTCAAGAACATGCAAATTGTGAAATTACAAATCGCAGCCATTGCTCTTATTTTTCTTTCAGGAGTTACAATAAGGGAGTAGTTTGAGTTACCTTGTCGTATTACTTATTATTACCCTTTATTGATTCGAAACCGCTACTCTTAAATTATTTGTACGTAGGTAAATGTATCCCAGCGTGTTGAGCACACAGCGATCTAATTTGTCTCGCATTAAAATATCTACTTATGCTTTTAAAGGAAACGCTAATTGCGTTAAAGGCGTCTAACTGTAGCTAAGATGCCTTTTAAAGAGTTGTTGATTAGGTACTTACGCCACTTAGTAGTCTAGGGTTATCGCGGAACTTCTCCTCAGCTCGGTCGGGCCCTCCAAGCTGTACCAATAGCGTCCTGAAAGCCTTGTCGGTCGGGGCAAAAATCGTGTACGGCCCTGTCTCGTTTAAAATCGTGTCCAACCCTGATTGCTTCAAATATTTCGCAGTTGCAAACAATCCGTTTTCTTTCAATATGTCTACTAGACCAGGGTTCGCTTGTTTGGTGAATTGGAGGTGTGAACTTCCCTCGTCCACACTTGGAGGGATTGAGCTAGATCCTATTACAACTAAGTCTTCTCCTCTGTATGCAGGTGTGGAGCTAACGTAAGAAGGAGTCGAGCTCGGGAAAGTGTTCCTCGTCGATGGGCTAAAGCTGTTTCTAGAAGTTACGTAAGCCGGTGACGTTGATTTGGCGACATATCTTTCCGTTGTAGTTACACTACGAGTCGTGGGCGTATAAGTCTGAGGTTGAGTATTTCTCGTGGTCTGAGTAGTACTTCTATAAGACGGGGTAGGTGTCGTGTGTACGATAGGGTTCGTGTGGCCAGATGTTCCATAGTTCGAGGTGGTCACAAAGCTGGAGTAGCTTGAAGGGTGATGGGAAGACTCTGCCACATAATCTGTTGTATCGGATACTGGACTAGATGTCGTGGAAGTAAAGATTGCGTTGGATATTTTAGTTGGTCCTGGCAGTTGGATTTCGCCTTTCTTTATCTTGTTCAAAATATTTTCTACTTCAGGACCTTCTTCAGTCTGTTGTCCGTTAGCCTTGACTCCTTTCACTTTATATGAGCCATCATCTTGTTCTTCAAGGAATACGAAAGTCACTTTCTTCTTGTTTTGTATGGTGCTCGGTATTTTGGAAACTTCTTCTAGTTTTCCGTTGTCGGATTGGCGGATTAGTTCGAAGTCGGCACCAGGCGGTAAAACTCCTTTTGTTAGGTCATCGAAATTGATTCTGCTTTCTTTTTGCGGTGTGGGCGATGCCATTATGTGTAAGTTAGATCCGTCCGCAGTGATTGCTCCTTTTGGAATTAAGTTCGGGTTCGTTGTTCTGATCACTTCGAATTTCTGTCCGTTCAATGATATCTCCCGTGACGTAAAATTTTTCTCACTGAAGTCCTCCGGATTCTCAGCTAAAGCAACTTTCAATTGTTTAAGTATGTCAGGTTTCTGAAGCAGCGCTACGCTTTTGGCTCTCAAGTTGTCGTCAAATCCTTTAGTCTCACTTTCTTCCAGAAGGTTCTTGATTTCATTGTATAGTTTTTGCTTGTCCCTATCTTGGGGCGGAGCTCTGGTTTTAGTTTGAAGTTTAGCTCTGGTCCTGAACCTTGTAGGAGCCGGTGTAGTGGTTGTTGTAGTAGTTGTTGTGCTGGTGGTGGTAGTAGGGTGCTGCTTCTCATACATTTCGACAGCTTTCCTAAATAAATCCGTCTCATGCGAGAGAATTGGTCTGCGCTTTTCCTGATTTCTATTGTAGAAATCGTCGTAGCGTTCCGTGGTCGAAAAGGTGGGCAGCGTCTTTGTCGCCTGTTTACTGACGAATTCTTCGTGTAACTTTTCTACTTTCTCTTGTTGCTTTTGCTGTTGTTTCTGTACAAATTCTTGGTGTTTCTGGATAATTCGCTGTCTCTCTTGGAGTTCCTTCAATTTTTCTAGATTTTCTTGCGATTGTTGTTCGAAGAAGTTTTGTATTTGAGATGATTGTCCATTTGAGAAGACTGGAGCTTGGCCGAGAGATGACTGGAAGGGGATTTGGGCATTGTTTAGGTTTAGATTTTGCGGAGCCAGATTAGGTGCTTGCTGGATTGTGATAGGGCTTTGTTGGAATGACTGACTCTGTGTCGGAGGGAGCGTTGGTAGGAAAGCAGCCTGAGTCGGCCTTTGCTGCCCAATGTTCACTGTATTGCCCTGTAAGGGGTTGTTGAAACCATTATTCTGGAGAGGTATGCTATTTTGGAATGACGTAAGCGTTGGTGCTTGTTGCAAAAGATTGTTTTGGGAGAGCTGTCCCAAGTTTTGTTGTTGGAAGGCATTTTGTATGGGTAATGGCTGTGCTTGGTTAAAGAATCCATTGTTGTTTAGAGGCAGATTTTGTGCATTGTTAGGGATATTGGTGGGTATGATGTTGTTGAACTGTGGGACGTATGGCTGCTGGAACAGGGGTTGCTGGAACTGCAGGTTGGGCGCTGGGCTGCTGACCAGGCCCTGCTGGAAGTTCTGGAGAGGCGAGTTGAGGCCGAATCTAGTCTGGTGCTCGTTGAATCCGGCGTGGCCGAGATTCGTTTGTCTTCTTCTATCGTAGTCATTTTCTAGCTGTAAATAACAAAACACCTAATTAGAACATTGATGTATGGAACATTGATATTGTATATTAGGTGCTTATTTATAAATGAATATTTATGCATACAGCACATATCACAAATATACAAAACTAAAATGATAGATGGGGCCTGAAATGCAACGTCGACAAAACAGAAAGTATAATGTTCACCAAAAAGAAGAAATATAAACCAATGGTTAAGATAAAAAACCAGACGTTCGCTTATAAAAAAGATATAAAGTATCTAGGAGTTATCTTCGATAAGACGCTCAAAATGAACCCGCAAACAGACCAAGTTGTCAAAAAGTTAAAGCAAGTTAGAGGTGCTCTGGGACCCATCATAGGCTTTAATGCCAAAACCGATGTAGAAGTCAAGTTAGCAATAATTCAAGCTTGCATCCTCCCTATCATGGACTATGGAGTGGTGCAGCTATTATCAAGGTACAGCAACTCGAATTTACAAAAAATTGAGAGGCAATACAGGATGGCGCTCAAGAACGCTGGCCAGTTTCCAAGACGACTACCCACAGAAACGCTCTGGGAAATCAGCGACCTTGAAGCGTGGCACATCCGCGCCGCTGATTTAAACCGCAGAATGCTGGACAGAATCGCAACTCTTGGCATTGAAGACCTCGACACACCAGGGGACGCCTACCTAGCTCACGGCGAACATAACCCACTATTAACAAATAATAGAATAGGTGAAATCTTATATGCACTAAATAAAGACATGAGACGCTGGCCCCGAGGGGCAGCGGCTCCTCGTCCCCTTAGAATTAAGTAAATGTAACACATGGACCACTACTAACATCTTTAACTCAACACGCGTGACATAACACCTCCAGCTTACACAGATCTTTCAGACACAAGTTAGCTGACACAACCCTACGGGGAAAGAAGATGTAACTACAAATTAATTAATTGATAATAAACGATTTCTCTCTCTCTCTCTCTCTCTCTCACAAATATACATTTTTAAATGTTAATTTCTTCGGATTTTTATAAAAATATATATTGTTTTTAGTTGAAACTAATGACTAAGAACTAATGACTCTTCAAAGTTTATCACGTGTAGTAAACTTATGTAGTGTCATAGTGTTTCCTATTTTATATCCAAGAATGAACACGGTACCGTCGTCGTTCTACTCGTATGAGCGTTAATGATCCGGTGTGATATATATAAAAGTAACACAGCGGTAATTAAAGTGATTAATAAGCGGACGACACGATACAATTTCTATTTTACATTATTAAGATTGTGCGATGGTAGCGAAAAATAGATTGCGGGCATTCGGTGTATTCTTTGTGCACCAGTATGGTGTCTATATAACTAATTCCCTTTAAAGAGAGGATCGTGGTTAACACCGGATTTCGTATTTCGTGTATGAACTTTCTCCATCGGCTCCTGTCCATGGCGTTGTGCACAAAAGCCTGTAGTTTTGAGACATAAAGATCAGTTAGGTAGATGCATAAATTAATTCTGATTCATGGGGGCAAGATGTTACTTTCAAAGTTCGTACTAATCGTACTTGAACTCTTACCGTTGCGATTCTCGTAACACATGTGCCAAGTATACATGTATACATGTTCGGTACAGGGAATCACAGTGTGAGGAATAAGGACCTAAGTATTTAATTTAATTTACTAAAATTACATCTACAATGTACAGCCAAATTATACCGGGTGTGGCCTGTGAGCATTAACTTGAGGCATCATTCCTACACCACAAACGTAGCAACATTTGTTCTACGACTTTTGAAAATAACTAATAGTTTAATAAATATTAATAACATAAAAAATCCAAGCAAGCAAAGTATTGTGAAAACTATGAAGTTTGTAGGCTGACAGTAAACGTCGACTAGACTATTCGATGCTGTTCATTGAAAATACTATTTAGTTTATTTATTTTAAGTCGAAAGAAAAATAGAAAAATTTGACTCGCAGCGGGACTCGAACCCACAACCTGGATCCAGTGGTTGTGGGTTCGAGTCCCGCTGCGAGTCAAATTTTTCTATTTTTCTTTCGACTTAAAATAAATATCTTTGATATGCTAGCAGACGTTTCTGCTTAATATAAAAATAATACTATTTAGTTTGTTCGAAAAAATCACAAGTAATAAATTACCCAATTATTTAAAGTTGTTGAACAAATGTTGTTATGTTCGTGGTGTAGAAGCAATCCCTAAAATTTTTGCTCCTATTACAGGCCGTACCCGGTATACCTAAATTTCCCTCTTTGAACGTGAGATAGCAGTCGCTATCGTAAAAAATATTCTGCGCGATATCTTCGGATTACGTTGTCGAGCAGCCCAGCTCCGTCGTGGAAAAAAAGGCGGAACAATTTGCTAGGAAAGGGATGACTACGCTATAAGCATTTATAAACATATACATAATTTAATCTCGCTTACAGCTTCACAAAGGAGGGGCATTTGAAAATATTTTGAACACGGTTTTCCGCTACTAATATTAAACCATATCAGGCCATATGAATTAGGTGTGAAGTGTTTGAAATAAATGTGAAAATATTTGACTACTGACATAATTTTGGTGCTAAACTAAGTGTGAAATACTCAATTATGCTAAAATGCGCTTAATGAGATTAAAATGAAGTCTGGCTTAAGTTAATGCCAAGATTTGAATATGCTGGGGATTATGTAATTATACTTTATTTAAATTTAAGATAGAAATGCGGTAGTAGTAGCAAAAGACAATTTAATTGTAAAAGCGGTTAGGATAAAATATGTTCAGGGTGTTGGGTCAGGTTAGGTTACGTAACCAGCAAAAAATTTCATGTAAAATGATGCCAAGACGAAGTGGTTTGTCAAAATTAGGATCTCTTGTAGAGCCAAGCCTTACAAGACCTAACTTCATAGCGAGCATAGCGAGTTGTACAGTAAAGAGTGGAATCTTGAGCATTTGGAGGGTTTCAAAGCACGAGAGGGGAACACACTTTGCTACCGAGTGAAACACAATTTTTCACCTCACTACCGCGAGGAATAAAATTACTCTAAAACTTTAAAAAAATATTCAAAACTATTGGCATCCATCATTTATCATTCAAAAACATTAAATATACGAACATCCAACTAGCTAACATAAAAAACACTCGATTAGTAATAAACAATTTGTATGAAATTACTTTGCACTCTTGCGAATAAAACGCAACTTTGCTATCTGTTTTTAAAGAACAAAAAAGTTCTTTCCGAGCTAGTGAGGTGAAAATAAAATTTTCCATTATACCTATAACACATACGTTCTGCGTCCGTCCCGTTAAACTAGATTAAACTTTGAATTAAGGAAATAGGTCTGTTGGAATATAAGGAAAAAGAGGAAGACCGCGAAGAACTTACATGGAGCAGTTAAAAGAAAAAGTTGAAGTTGTAACTTATAGAGAATTGAAGGAAAAGGCAGAGAATAGACCCGAATGGAAATTACTCCACCGACAAGAGCCAAGCTCTTAAATACATGATGATGGAATATAAGGAAACAAAACCCACGGAATAATGGTTGCTCGTATTGTAATAAGTATTAACTAATGCTAACTTTCGATTTTACGTCCTTCGTGTTAGTTGGTTGTTACAAACTGCTCTTGAATTTTAAACGGCTAGGAATCGATTGGTCTATGTTTAACAATCCCATCACGGACACAGCGTGGGAACCGAATATATGTATAGTAGAAATTTTAAACTTGAGTAAAAATTGCAACATGGTAGTAAAAAGTAAGAGTAGAAGAGTCGACTCGTCTAAGTTAGCTAACTCTCCATACACAGAGCAAAAAAAAAAAAACATGTCAAAATTATTTTTCTCTCACGTTTTCCTAGTCAGAACGGATAACTTGGTTGCCATTTTATCTTCGCTACCCGTCATTTTCACAGTCACATACTTATTGCACAGTGACAGATATAGTGACAACTGATAAAAACCATATTAGGCTCGCGAACACGATACCTACTTAATATACCTTTAAATTAAACACTGTATATCGATTTTGTCGCCTATCGGGTCTTGCGTCAGTCTCGCACTTACCCAGCACCTCCAACTACAAGGCTAAATAAATAAATATTTCTGGAAATAAATATATCTCATTGTTGGACGTAGTTTAAGGACATACCCGGGTGTCCTTAAACTACGTCCAACAATGAGAGGTAGGGCACAGCGATGACCATCACGCTTGAATCTGGGGCAGCCCAACTGGGGAAGTACCTCCTCCTTACAGAAGACCACAGCCATAATAGCACTGCTACCTTTCAGGTATGTAGTGCTGTGTTCCTGATGGTGAGTAAGGTTCCCAGAGCTCCAACCCACTTATAGGTCGGCAACGCGCTTGTGACTCCCTTGGTGTTGCGAGTGCCCATGGGCGACGGTAATTGCTTACCATCAGGTAATCCGTCTGCGTCTGCTCGTTTGCCACCTTTGTCATAAAAAAAAAAACAACAAATCGACCTAGTCCTACGGTAAGCTCAGTAAGGCTTGTTGTGGTACTAGACGACGATATATATAATAGATAGATACATATAAATACATATAAATACTTAAATACATAGAAAACACCCATGACTCAGGAACAAATATCTGTGCTCATCACAAATAAATGCCCTGGCTAGGAATCGAACCCATCGGCTTCATAGGCAGGGTCACTACCCACTAGGCCAGACCGGTCGTCAAAGTAACTATTTCCCTTTCATCCCCTAATCATGTATCGCGATAATCGTACACATACAACATGGCGACCTACATACTGCAGCGCGTGCCGCTCTGCCGCTCCAGTGAAATGAAAGTGCATTCCGCGGCGGAGAGATGCTCCGTAAAATGTTCGACCTTACTGACGCCATTACTATTTTCATAGCCTGTCTGGAGCGGTGTTCAAAGTTTCTATAATTAATTGTAGCCAGTAGTAAAACTTTATGTCAATTGTACAAAAGAAAAATACTGAACGATGTGTTATTAACATCGTAGATACAAATGCGACCTTTTCCTTGATCTCTTGCAGCTAAACTGAGCTACGCTATACAACATCCATTCTATTTAATTATTTTTTATTATGCAGAAACGTCTGCTAGCGAATATCTTCGACATTTAAATCGGACCACTGGATCACTAGCCCAGTGCACTACCAATTGTGCTATACGAGTACCGCTGAGACTTGTAAATTTTATCTATCTAGTTGTGGGTTCGAGTCCCGCTGCGAGTAAAAATTTTCGATTTTTCTTTCGATTTAGATGTCGAAGATCCATTCTATTTTTTTTTCTTTCTTCTTTGACATCTTATTTTTCTCTTTTGCTTTTGTATACTCGACGTGTAAAAGTGCCCTTGTGGCCTACTTACTGAATAAACGTTTGAGTTTGACTTTGAATCCTTACACAAATTGTCTGAGCCCCATGGTAAGCTCAGGGTGGCTTGTGTTGTGGGTACTCAGAACTAAAAAACGAATACCCTTACTGGGATTTGAACCGAAGACCATCGAGCGAAGACCTCTTAAGCAGAGTCAAACCTAGCGTCATATGCGTACGAATGTCTGGTATTTCTCCTGTAGTTAGGTACCTACACATCGATTTTTTTAACAGTTCTTATAAAATGTTGTGATCAGATATAATAATATAGCATCTGTTAGTTCTGTGCTCGTTTTCCTTGTTTTTGAGTGTGGCACATGTATCAATGTTTTGGTGCCCCGCGTAGTTTGTATCAGAAAGATATTAACCAATTGCTTACTTATGATCTTGTAGATACGCATTAAAATACAAAAACTTAGTCTTAAACGTATTTAACGGCTGTAATTTATTAAAATAGTTTATTTCTTTTTCTTGTAAAGTGCACGGCTCGTGTAATATGGGAAGATCATGATGAGGGATGAAATAATGAAGTGACAAGGAAATCTAAGAATTATATGAAATTTATAACACAAATAAAAACAGGAATCTTACTACTTAAATCCAACTTATGTTTACTGACGTTAGACTTAAAATTCACGCAATGAATATACAATAAGTAACTACGTATTAAAGACAAACTGCGTCACGAACACTTTATTATGATAATATATCATATAAGAAGCTTAGAGTATATCATACAAGATTTTACAATACCTACAGATAGATCCGCTTATAACCGGCGAATGTGTGTCGGTCCACGCATAATAAAGGTTCCTGTATTATATACCTAGCTTCTTTTTTGGATCGTCGTTTCAAAAGCTACTTATAGATTTTTGAAAGAGGTAGGTACCTACTTACACATTTTTTTTAATACCGGACGATGGTACTTAATCTAAAAGTATTAAAGAAACCTCAATTTTACATGTTTTTAAATGTCTCAAAGTCAAAGGATTTGCAACATTTATTTATTTAGTAAATAAAAGAGTAGCTTTGAGTTTAAGTTGTCCTAGTTTTTTTATTCTAAATGAACTTAAACGTATTTTGTAATTTACAAGTTAAACTTATGACAAATGGACAGCCGGACAGACGTAAGTAAGATGACGAAACTATAAGTCCCTGTATACCAATTTGGCTACGGAACTCTAAAAGGTACCAATATATGTACCTAATGCTGTTATTATAACAGCAATGATGGCCGCCACATTGAACTTCACAAGTGTCAATCAACAAGAAAGTTTATGAATGTGATGCCGACCTTTAATGGCCGTTGAATAACCATCAACTTCATACATAAACGTTCCCACGAGAAGAATTGGCTTATTTAAAATTTTATTAACATTATGCAACACCTTAGAATACATCT
Organism: Grapholita molesta; assembly: GCA_022674325.2. Lineage (NCBI taxonomy): Eukaryota > Metazoa > Arthropoda > Insecta > Lepidoptera > Tortricidae > Grapholita > Grapholita molesta. The sequence goes on along the minus strand of CP053124.2, from coordinate 2,750,861 downwards.
TAGCTCCGGTCAACTTGCTATGTAAAATCTGTGAAATCTTTGCAATTTGACTCCTGTTAAACAGCGACTGAATATATGTATATAGTCTTCGTTTCTAGTACAAGATGGCTCCCAAATATTACCTTGATTTTTTTTTTTTTTACCCCAATATTAGGAACACGGCAGTACGAGTAGGTTGTTCCCATCACACCGTGCCATGAAAGTGTTTGGTCATAATCTTAATTAGACAAAAAGTAGGTTATGTGTCATGAAAAAACACTAACTTTAAAGTTACAGTGTTTTATCACAATGCTTTATAATTACCATGACTATACGTTATCACGACAAAACGAGGTCAAACGCTGGTCAGTCTTGTATAAAAAAAAATCCCCAGGCTACCTACCCCCTACACAGTCCGATCGCTCATGTGCCAGTCATGTTCCAAAAAAACACTTCACATGTATGTTCTTGTGAGATCGCTGGGTGTGATAGATTTGTTACTAAACACAAGTGGCAAATGTACGAACTTGCACTTAACACTAATGTGTAATCAAACCCTAAATTTAAATAAATCAGTATTGTTACAACTATTAATTACAATGGTGATCTTCGCTCTGACACTTCATTAATTCTATGCCCTGAGGCGATTTAATTAAATCGCTAACTTTCTCTCGGCTATGCCCACTTTATCATTGTAATATACAATAATAATATGTTCGTATTGTAACTATTAGTTACAAGTGTATGATGTAATCATTTAATCATAAGATGTGTACGAGTATCGTTATAGAATGTAACCTTTTGACCACCATAGCCTTTTCGTATGACAGTCAAAAATGAACCGTACTCAAATGTACGAAGGCACATTTATACTCCGGAGCTAGAAAGGTTAAAGGTAATGGCAATTAAATAAAAGTATATTCGTAGGTGAAAAACCATGTCTATGTAGTTGTGCAGAGAGTTAATATGGAACTTACGTCAAAATTTGAATATACGACAACATACGTGTACACACACGTTTCTACTACAGTCAGCGTCATATAGTTCGTAGCATTCAAAGTACTCAACTAGTTCGGTAGATACACCATACTAATTCTATGGTGTACCGAACTTTTTGAGTAATATAGATGCTACCAACTATATGACGCTGACTGTACATAGTCCAGGTGCTTTAGCTAAGTTTTTCATCTAATATATGTATAGGATTCTAAAATAACATACTGCACACTTACATGAAAAGTAAAGAATGGCCAAAACACATCACTATCAACCTGCATTGAAGATTAAAAAAACACACACTTTCAGCACATGAGAGGTGAGAAAAATATATCGATTTCACCAGTACGATATCGCGTGGCAGTTATGTGTGTTACTTGGCTCGAAAAATGCAAGTTGCATACGTACATCAAAGTAATGCATCATGTTTCAATCTATTTTTTGTAAAGGATTAGCACAGTGAACGATCGCTGGAGAAACTGATCATTACTTGGAATCCAGACTAGCGAGATGCTGGTCGGAATTATCACTTGATAGAACGAGTGTCACTTATTGACAACTGGCGAATGAAAGGGACAGACAGTGTTATATCATGCTGTCATGTAGACAAGCGTAACCATGTTGATGAGCGTTACGGTTAAATGAGAACGCTTGACATAATTTTTACTGGCGATGTGGGTTAGTGAGGATTGGAGATGTGTACATATAATGATATACGCCCCACATGTGGGCACAGCTAGGCTACACAAGTCTATTTTATACTACGAAGACGGCAAACTAGCATACGGCCCGCCTGACGCTAAGCAGAGAATTTACTATTCTATCTAGGAGATTTATTATATTAGTAGGTTATCTATTATAGCCCTGCTAACAAGACAAAAGAGCAATTAACCTACGCAAATTAATAAAAACGTGGATCATAATTTCATAATATGAAGTAAAACTATATATAGCTTGTTACATAAACTAAGATGTAATAGAACACCCACAATACACCAAAATAAAGTAAAATTTCATAACTATTCTTGCGTTAATTCCCATGAAGATATGATCATACAGTTTACGAATGTATTGAGTAATAATACTCCCATCATCATTATTTCAACCGTAAATCGTCCACTGCTGGACATAGGCCTTCCCCAAACATGACGTATCATCTTGGGTACTTGCCATAGTCGCCATGCTGGCAGGTTCTAGATAGGGTTTCGACGGACGCTGTTGTCCATCCGTCGGTTTTGTCCCGTCGCCTCGCCGCGGGAGGAGATGGGGTGGTGCTCTTCTATTCAATCGGCACCACACGGCATGAAGATATGATCATATAGTTTGCGAACGTATTAAGTAAAGGCTTGGGCACATAGGCGCCTTTTCTAAGCACGGCGTTAGCGCAGCGTGACACCGCGTGTGGCTGATATAACTGCGCCACGCTCACAAAACGCGCCTATGTGCCTAGCCTTAACTTTTAAATAGTTATAATTGTAAGAATGCCTGCGACTTCGTCTGTATAAAATCGCACGAAACAGCATTACCATAGCATATCAAGTATCTTTACGTCAAGTTTCGTGTACATATGATTGAGTAACAAACATCGAAACATCTTTAGACTTTCACATTAATAACATGAGTTACATTGTATAACGATTCGCCAAAGAACTAAAGTGATCGACATAAAAGTTGAAATAGATGACATATAGGTACTTAAGAAAAAAAAAGCGACGAGGACCTATGTCATCTATTTCAACTTTTAATTTGTATAGTAGTATTCCTACTTAAAAATCAAAACAAATCAAAATATTTCATAAAAAATAATTTGATTTGTTCTTACTTTCGTGATCGACATAGTTCAAAAGATTGAAGTGGCAGGCTGTACCCTTACCACGAGTTGGTTTTCGGTTCTGCGTCAAATGCGACCAGTAAGTACCCTGACCATGAGTTGTGACTGAGGTTTTCGATAACGAGTATCGAGTTTACTATCTGTGCATCTCGCTTGTACTAAAATTTTAGTACAAGCGAGATGGTACTGGTCACATTTGACGCAGAACCGAAAACCAATGGGGTAGACGAGTTGTAGAATAGAGACCGCATATAAACTCAGCTTGGGCCGCCTCCCGGTTAGATGGACCTATCTACGCAGGGCTGGCAGTGACTGGATGCGGAGAGCCGAAGACTGGGCACAGTGGCGCGCTTTGGGAGAGGCCTGTTCAGCAGTGAACTGTAATAGGTGCAGGATGATGTGTAACAATGTGTAATTCTGACCGGTCTGGCCTATGAAGCCGATTGTCCTGGGTTCGAATCCCAGTTAGGGCACTTATTTGTGAAATGAGCACAGATATTTGTTCCTGAGGCATGGGTGTCTTCGATGTATTTAAGTATTTACCTATATATATATATGTACAGATGTAGTGAATAATCCTTTCCTATCGGAAAAATTCGTAACAACGATAACACCCGAATGGTCTATGAATTACTGTATTATTAAATTACGTGTAGGTATCAAATAAATCGCATACTTTATTTATCAATGTCAAATGTCAAACTGCCCGTTTGACGTATATTACACTGAGATGTTAAAACCACCACGATTCTATCATATAAAGAATTCGTTAGGTAAACAAAAATATAACTAACTAAAATATAACTAGTTACCGAGGACGTTTTATTTCAATAAAACGCACTGATTGGGACACGGTTGGGATGATCTAATGATTCTATAAGGATTGGAACCCCAAAAGTCTAACTATAAGTCAAAACTACAGTAGGATTTTGCAGACCTTTTTTAATAACAATAATTTTTTGTAATTAATTAAAAATGGGTACTATGAAATAACAAAAAAGACACCTCAACACAACAAAACAAACCAGCAGAGAAATTAATATAAATAAATATGATTTTCTGATTGGATGAACGTACTTACTTGTTTGTATATAAAATGGAAATTATACACTAATCGGCGTATAACGTTGTAGTCAAAATCGTCAAGACCTAGACAAAATAATTTATTTGGTTTACCCAACTTTGCCGACTTCGGACTATTGGAGGTAGATTGATTCGCAGGCTTGCCGATCTAAATGTTTCCCTTTTCTTAGTGCTTTCGGCATGTCTGTTATAAATTGTTAATGTGGATCGAATATAATCAATGTTTATTATTTACAAAATTGACAGACAAGAGTGACATGTAAAAAGTCTATCAAAATATAGGTGGCCTGCATGACACGAGTCCATGAAGTTTATCACAAAATCTAACATAAATATCAACAAAATATTTATGTGGTATTAACTACTCTATATAGATACTTCCTCTTGCAATGCGACCGTTCCCTACGTTGTCTCGATGGGTACTGAGTGCGAGTGAAGTAGTAAGACAAAAACGAACATTTCCGAGCAAATACGAAAGGAAAGGATTATTCACTACATCTGTATCTATCTATCTACAACACAAGTCTTACTGAGCTTACCGTAAGATTAACGTAGGACGGTAATTGCTTACCACCAGGCAATCCGTCTATTCGTTTGCCGCCTATGTCATAAAAAAAAAATTAAGTTTATTTATCTACGTACATGTCATAAGTGCTCTAAAATGCGTCCAGAAACCGTAGGCAATGACCAGCATTACCAACCATCAGAAAGATTTCAGTAGGTAATGTTAACATTACCTACGGAAATCAGTAGGTTATGAATTTAAATTTGGAACAGCTGTCAAATTCAAGTGGGGTGTCTAATCTAGTATCTATAGATATTAAAACAGCCATTGATACGAAACGCCAATTCGTTATGTTTTTTTAATATAAATCGAACGACATTTGAACTCGAGTGACAGTAGAATAGGGAGTTCATTCGCTTGTCTATGGTTTAAAAAAAAATTGACTGAGATACGAAATACGCAACGCCGCCGTTCCAAGCTGTCATTTGTTTTGTTCGTTGACTTTTTAATGTTTACAAGTAACCCTAGTAATAAGTCATTTCCCTACGGTTTCTGAACCCATCTTAAAACACTTAATGATATGTGTGTAGATAAAGTAGTGTATGTATCTATACATAATTAGGCATTACAACAATCGTGTGATATTATTATGAAACTCGCCTTCAGCTTGTTTCATAAACCCACACTCTTGTTGTAATGCCCTTCATTATGCACAGATACATAAACTACTATTGTGTAAGATTGTCACGAAATATTTATTTAATTCTGAAACTGATTCTTCATTGTCATTGAGTTATGTAGCCTAGACAGAGGAAGAAGGTATTGTTGTAAATGTATACTGATCTCAGTTCTAAAGAAAGCATTGTTAGTCGGTAGGTATTATGACTGCATTGTTGCTTCCTATTGTTTATGTTAACAAGTTCATTATAAATACTCTCACACCTTCACTGAGATGTTGTCATACAACATACTTTAAGTACATATATGTATTTGACCACAGATCTGGCCTAATGACCCTGCCTATGAAGCCGATGGTCCTGGGTTTAAATCCCAGTAACGCCGTTTATTTGTGTAACGAGCAGAGGCATTTGTTCCTAAGTCATGGGTGCTTACTATGTATTCAAATATTTGTATGATTATATACCATTGGCTGAGTACCCACAACACAACCCTTCTTGAGCTTACCGGCTCAGACAATTTCTTTAACGATGTCCTGTACTATTGACATATTTATATTTACCTATGAACCCTATTTTGACATGGCAAACAATGACACATCCCGCTAGATCCTAACTTGTTTGTTGCGTAGATGCGTCAGCGTTGGTGCCTGATAGAAATACACTGTTTAAGTGGCATTAGATAAGCCACGTAGCCCGAAGGCCCAGAGATTCGATAGGCAGAAAAATGGCGAAAAAATATAGGAAAGGGCAGCGTCGGACGTCCACAAACTAGATAGTCCGATATCCTCGTACGAGTCGCTAGAAGTCGGTAGCTGCAGTATGCTGGTGATCGCTCCCTGTAGAGGCCTATGGGGGAGGCCTATGTCCGGCAGTGGACCTCCGTGACTGATAGATAGATTGAATGAATCAGTGAAACCACCTAAAGCTACATTCTTATAAGCTATGTAAGTTATAGGTATCTAAATAGAAACAGTGAAGTTAAAATAAATATATATTTTAATGATCCTATTGAAAAAGCAGCCATTTCAAGACTTAAGCTAAGCTTTCCACTCATAAAATTACTAAGTTTAGTTTTGCTCAATTGTTCTAAAGGTTTGCAAACTATTGTCTTACGGCGACACAATAGCTGCCTACGTATATAATTAGTTGCACAAAGAATATTTAGTTTTCAAATAAATATTACTTAGGAGTCATAAATAAAATTTTCTTTCCCCTGCGTGACCAAAGTTAAAGCATTTCTGCATCGAATTTTGAATAGACTCCTCTTCATAGATACCATTTCTGGGGACTGATAATTGAGCGCTAAGCATGCGCCGAGTAGGTACTCAAATCGTGACATTTTAAACTCTGTCAGAAACTCTGTACCTATATGATAGGAATTAATAATCGTGGGCATCGAACCCATACATTTTCTGCAAAAGTAATGATGAGATACTTACCTACTTTTGCATGAGGTTATTTTCGTCCTCAAAATCTCTCTAAAATCGGTAACGTACCTACTTATTCTTCAAGGTATACAATTATATTATTTCAATTCTTATGATCGATCCCTTATCTAACACTAAAATCAGATCTATGTCTTATGTTATCTTCTTTAAGTTATCTACCTTCCACAAAAACTCAAAACGGCTGACATAAATGTAGCATGTTTATTTCTTGGCGATATATTTATAATGAAGGGATATATATTTCAATGTATTTCAGAGTATTTATTCGCCATGTTCTTATAAAACAATTTACAACAATTATTATTAAAAATAAACAAAACCTAAATAAATTATAACATTATTAAATTAAATCTATCTAAATTAGAAAAATAAAACGGCTTGTGTAATACAGGTTGCACTCTCTGTATGACGACGTAACTATAAAAACATATGTATAAATACTTAATCACTTTCACAACGTCGATTACTAACGATAAAATATTTATAATAAGTTAAACGACCCCAAGTTCGTGCTAGTATGTTGTTTTCTTAGTTCATGTATTTATAAAACGTAGTAAAAAATTATATAATAGTATTTTAAAGACACTGCTGAAAGTTACTTTGCGGGTGTTTGTCTGCGAACGAATTCTATGCAACTGTGAAACCAGTGGGCACTAGTACCTTAGCAATGATATAAAGTATAGGGCAGGGGTTCCCAGTGTGCGCCGCGGCGCCCTAGTGCGCCGTGGAAAGTTCAGAGGGGCGCCGTGAGTCGATCATCTATTATTTTCTATCTACAACGACGATAGATTCATGTTAGGGATGTTTAATTTTCTTCCTACCTCCCTTTAACTAAATTAACCTAACCTGACTACTATTATTGTAGGTAATGTAGGTTTCTTTCTACTATATCTTTTTGAAATAGCTAAGACAGGGCGCCGTGACAAAATACTAATTTTGTAACTGCGCCGCAACTTGAAAAAGATTGGGAATCCCTGGTATAGGGCGTTGCCTATATCATTCTTGTTAAAAACACAAAGAATTGCTTTTACCAGAATTCTAACCCGAGAATAGGCAAAGCAGGTTAGTGGCGACTAGATTAGAAAGCTGGTAAATTATGCAGTATCTGTTGACTATAGGTTCCATAGGCTGCCAATTTTAAAGCTTACAGTACACCACGCATTTGGCATGACAATTCTTTCACGTTTCCACAAAATGGCAGAAGCATACGCTTTCTATGTTAAATGTTTTTATGTTCTGGGTGCAAATGTTATATTATGTAACAAATGTTGAACTTAATTCATTAAAATTACCAACATTATGTTAAAACAGCCGACATGATTGTTAAATTCACGGAATAGGATTGTAAGGATTAGACTAGAACTAACGAAATTAATTTTGAAACTAAAAATACAACCACTGAAGTAAATCTCCTAATATCTATATGAACAAGAAAAACCAACTAGGTACTTAATTAGAGATTATATAGAGTTAGTACAGTCAGCAGCAGAAGTAGCTAAGCGGTGAGGTGTTCAAAATGAGGTTTACACGACTTTATTGTTAATAGAACAAGAGCGTGTCACTGTCATTTTGAAGAGCTGGGCCGTTTAGCAACTTATGTAGCTCACTGTACAGTAGAAAATTAATTTCAAACAATTATATTTTAACCTTTTGAAAGCTTTTCCTCTCGCGTCAAAATGTGACGTGTACGCCATGGTATGACTTGTGAAGAACAAATATAAACCTTATCTGTCAGCAGGACAATTGCTTTGACAGCGTCCGCCATAGCCAGTTTGTAACATCACGCGACCACTTTAGTGGTGATTGGCGTTCAAAAGGTTAAAGGTCTGTACCATCAGTCACCGCTGTAGGTGCAGAGGGGCAGAAGGCTAACGTCGATTTTTTAAAATTACGAGCATTTTTCTCTTTTACTCCAATTAAGACGCAACGTAATTAGAGTAACAGACTATCGTTCACAATTTGCGATTTTCGATGGTACCGCGAACAACGGTATTCATAAATTTCGGACGATTGTCTCTGTCACTCTCGTGACCCCTTAATTGGAGTAAAAGAGAAAGATGAGAATATACCAACTTAGATGTTCGCGGTACTATTACCGCGAACAACGAAGTTAGTAAATTTCGGGCATATCTCTCTTTTACTCCAATTAAGACAGAATCCCGAAATTTTCAAACATCGATGTTCGCGTTAGGTCCTTTTGGCTGAAACAGCGCAACTTTAATAAATATGAAAATATACTATATAGATTAATAATATCTACATAAAACTAGTGTTAAAGTGGACTTGACGGTTTCGATATATTTATTGCCTATAGATTGTATCGATAAAAACATTAAAAAACTGCAACACGCTCAATTAAGCTGCCTACACACTATACGAGTAAAATCAGTATTTTCTTGGATTCATCGCGTCAAGGAGATACCGCTACACGTAAATGTTATGACACCTTTTTCTGTTAATTACTTAGTCAAACATTTTTTACGCCATTTTAACTAATTAACATAACAAACAGATGGTCCGGTTCCACTCCAATAGTTAAAGAAAAGTGACTTGACATTAGCAACATTTGCATAAACGTGATCTGTAAAGATGTTCGAACTACGAGACAATTTTTATTCTAGAAAAAAAACTTGCTATACTAAAGATCAGTACACCCGGTATATTCGATTCGACTGCTTAGAAATTTAAGTAAGTTACAATATGTGTTATATATTTTTCACGTTTCACGAGAGGAGCGCCGGTTTTATGTCGGAAACTGCATTTTATTCACAAGGCAACAAAGTAATTTCATAAAAAAATTAGAATGTATTTTGCCGTTTTTGAATTATAAACGATTTATACTGATAATTTCGAGTATTTTCGGTGGGCCCTCAGTTACTTAACTATCGTACATATGTACATAAAAAAACATACCTACACACAAGACAAGACATAGCTTTCCCTAAGACAACTACTACACCAGAGAGCAAACTTTGCGCGATCCTTGGGCTGTCTAATCACATCGACACCTGCACGCATATCACGATCGGGTTTATCGACATGATAATGTGATATAAGTGTCTGTCTCTTTAAAAAAAGGGTAGTAATAATGTGACAGATGCCGTGCCACGGTTACAACTCTCGAGTAGTTCACATCACATTAAAGAAGACTAGCAGAAGTATTTAATGTTACCTAAGTCATTAGGGCATGCAGTAACGGTATTAGTCATACACGACAAATAACTGTTACCATAACATAACTTTGTCTCATTTATGTGACATCATAACAAAGGGATGTTATGATAACATCACTACACTAGTTGTCTTATTATGTAATAGTCTAAGTATAGATAAGCCTAGCATAGATAAATTAATGACTACTTTAAATAATATTGAAAGATCTGTTGGGAAAATGATTATATGTGCACTGCTATATTCAGAGAATATGTCACATGACTACAACAGTAGAATTTTACGATTTAAAGAATTCAATCGATGTACAATGCTATGTCTCAATAATAAATATCATTTCTTGGACACAAATAAATTCATTGAGGGTTTCTGCCTAGCCCCGGGGAAAATATTTTTGCCAAGGAAATGTAGCATATCTATAATTGATTTATTAGCTTTTAATATAGAACCAAATAGATGTTTTAATGTTGTAAATAAGTCTCGGCGATCCAACAATGTTGCATAACCGTTGTCACATTTAAACTAGATTGTCAGACAGCGGCATTTGTAGATAATAAATAATAATATATTACAGAGTAGAGGATTATTTGACAGACAAACATGCATGGCCCAAACCAGAAACTGACTAAACCGCTTAGCAATTATTTCAACAATAGCATGTACTGTCATATCATGTAAATGACACAGTTCAGGTAAGAAAGCATATTAAAGTATGTCTATTTTGTGAAGTCAAATTTGTTTATACATTATTATTTTTACTTTTATATTTTAGTATTTTCAGTTATAGGTTTGTAATAAATTGTTTGATATGTTTTCTTATCGGACTACGCATAATTATGTAAGTACTTTAAGATTTATCACTGTATTTAAAAAATAAGTCCCGCCGTAGTTTCTTGCCGGTTCCTTCTCGGGTCAGAGATATAGGGTTTGAACCGGTGTAGATTTTTCTTTGACGTTCATAATTGCATGTGCCTAAATTGAAAAATAAAGATCTTTTTTTATCTTTTAACACAAAATACCGGTATTACATGCCGTGATGTCATCGAACGTACATATATTGAGGGCACTCAGGCGCCATGTCATTGTGATTTCCGAATTTTGTCAGATGTTGTAATCATACCGACATAACAGAATCTTAAGAGCATTACGGATGTGATGGTATCTACACATATGCCGCCCACGATGACAAAATATGTAATAATGTGGCTATAAAAGGATTGCTTATTTTACTGTGGGTACTCAGTTAACCATATTTAATATAAGTATATACAAATACTTAAATTCATCAAAGACAGCTTTGACTCAGGCAACAAATATCTGTGATCATCAATTCATCATACAAATAAATGCCCTTACTGATCGGCAATTATGTATCATTAAAATAATCTTAAGTTGTTTGTTATTCATGATACGAATGTGCGGATTATTCGACATGTATTTATAGGTACCATTGTTTTTGCTTTTGTGTTTCTTCATTCATTTTTTTACACTAGGTATCACATTTTTTTCCTATTCCTCGTTCAGTACAATATGAATTCCACATAATTCTCTCATCAGCATGGGCTAATTGTCCTGGAATCTAGACCTATCTTCAGAGCCATCTATCAATCGAGTTTATAACTTTTGCTAGGAATGTAGGTACCTAGTTGCAGATTTTTTTCAAAATTTCCGAACATCTTTTGGAACTTCCTTGAGAATAAACAATCATGAAAATAGCCATTGAAAACATAATAATCCATCAAGGATTGAAGTTAATTACGCAACAATAGCAGCTAGACTAAAGCGAAGTTTACACTTGCAAGTTTTCTTGCAGCAAGTAGGGACGCAGCTATAAGGAAAAATGAAAGATAAATATCGCTATTTCACTTTTGCATATAGCTGCGTCCCTACTTGCTGCAAGAAAACTTGCATGTGTAAACTTCACTTAACTGCCAGGCGTGGCGACTATGGCAATACCCCTCAAGATGATACATGTCATTTTTGGGGGAGGCTGTGTCCAACAGTGGATGTCGTAAGTCTGAAATGATGATGATGATGCAATGTTGTTAACAGTTCATCACTTTAAGTTACATACCAGGGTCCGTATCAACATGGCAAGTGCCATAAAAATTGAAAATGCATAATCAAGAATTTTTATGCATTGCTAGGGTACCTACGGCAATAATATCTTTAGACGAAATAAAATGTGACAGCACCTTATGGCCTTGAAATAAGATGCGATCAGATATTTTTGCGGTCTCTTATCGTACTACTAGCGGTGACTGTACCATAAATGTGCAATTCTCAAAAAATGTAGATACCGACATAACGGAATCTTAAGAGCATTACGGATGTGATGGTATCTACACATATGCCGCCCACGATGACAAAATATGTAATAATGTGGCTATAAAAGGATTGCTTATTTTACTGTGGGTACTCAGCTAACCATATTTAATATAAGTACATACAAATACTTAAATTCATCAAAGACAGCTATGACTCAGGCAACAAATATCTGTGATCATCAATTCATCATACAAATAAATGCCCTTACTGATCGGCAATTATGTATCATTAAAATAATCTTAAGTTGTTTGTTATTCATGATACGAATGTGCGGATTATTCGACATTTATTTATAGGTACCATTGTTTTTGCTTTTGTGTTTCTTCATTCATTTTTTTACACTAGGTATCACATTTTTTTCCTATTCCTCGTTCAGTACAATATGAATTCCACATAATTCTCTCATCAGCATGGGCTAATTGTCCTGGAATCTAGACCTATCTTCAGAGCCATCTATCATCTAAGAAAGATAAATATCGCTATTTCACTTTTGCATATAGCTGCGTCCCTACTTGCTGCAAGAAAACTTGCATGTGTAAACTTCACTTAACTGCCAGGCGTGGCGACTATGGCAATACCCCTCAAGATGATACATGTCATTTTTGGGGGAGGCTGTGTCCAACAGTGGATGTCGTAAGTCTGAAATGATGATGATGATGCAATGTTGTTAACAGTTCATCACTTTAAGTTACATACCAGGGTCCGTATCAACATAGCAAGTGCCATAAAAATTGAAAATGCATAATCAAGAATTTTTATGCATTGCTAGGGTACCTACGGCAATAATATCTTTAGACGAAATAAAATGTGACAGCACCTTATGGCCTTGAAATAAGATGCGATCAGATATTTTTGCGGTCTCTTATCGTACTACTAGCGGTGACTGTACCATAAATGTGCAATTCTCAAAAAGTTTGTACATTTGGATCACGTCTTAGATTTTGATTAAAACCGGTAGACTGATAGAGTAAATGATGCTGAGCAAGATCTACGATATTTCCCAAAATGTCCCATAAAGTTTGTATGGAACTTTCCTTTTTTGTTACCAAATTTCTAAAGACTAACTCTATCAGTCTACCGCTTTTAATCAAAATCTAAGACGCGATTCAAATGTACAAACTTTTTGAGATATGCTCAAATATGGAATCTGCTTTGAGCCCTGAGTGTAAGTTTTTAACGTAACTTTACGTCACGAACGCATTTGTTTTTTTTTTCCATATAAATAATACTATCACTTACGCGTTCGTAAACATTTTTTACACGTCAAAAGAAACTTACACTAAAGCCTCTGTTCTATCATTACACAAGAAATCATTACAAAGTGAACAACATTCACTAGCATATACATATTATGTCGTGCTGCAGCCACGTGTAAGTTTCGCACGGCACCCAGCGTTCACCTCTCAACTTCCACTTTCACCCGCGCATCACCGTCTGCGCGGGCGCGGGCGCACTGCGCACGAGTCGACTGGCCGCTTTCAGTTTCGATTGGATGTGGCGGCTCATATACACTTGTCAACTTTATGGGTAGAAACCTTGTTAGGAAACTTCTGTGTGTCATATTTTGTCAATTTTAGATTGTAGGAGAGAACTCGGTTTCATATTTTTTTAAATAAATAGAATATCTGCTGAAGAACATGGATGGATTTATTCGCATGACTGAAGAATACATACCTATGGTCGCCATCGTCAGTCCTAAACGGAGGTAGTACAGTCGAGTTCATAAATATATGAGCAGCTAAATGCAAAATATGTAAACATTTACACCTTATTATCAATGTCATAGGAGTGTGTAGATGTTCTTAAACCCTCGGTATTGTTCGTATATTAATGAACGCGACTGTACATGAAGAGGAATATCGACTACTGTTGTAAATGTTCGAATATCGTCCTAATCAAAATCAAAGATGTTACTTTCGCTGTGTAAGCCTCGTCATATCGAACTATATTACTTAAATATGGCGAATAGTTGCATAATATAATTAATATAGTGTACTCATACTTCTGTTTATTTACCTACTTTTAAAAACCACAGTGGAATGTGGAAATCACAGTGGAATTTTCAATAATAAAATTTACAGTCCCGTCTCGAACACCGGAGGTCCTCGTAGCTTTTTCATAAGTGTATGTCATCTATTCTAATTTTTAATTTATATTGTAGTATTACTACTACTTAAAAATCAAAGTAAATCGAAACATTACATAATAATATTTTGATTTGTTTTTAGTTTTATACAGTTAATTGTCTGTACATAAACAGAAACATAAAAGTTTTAAACTCATTATACTTATAATACTGACATACATACAAAAAACATCGGAATTCCTTGTCCCATCGCCGTGTAATTCTGCCTTTAAATTTAGTAGGTTCAATAACCCGACTCCGGATGCTAAACCAACAACAAAATGGCTAATGTCAGCTACGTTTCGTTTCGGCTACGACCGTTTACCACGACGAATCTGCATGCAATACTCGGTAGCCTAGCGAAACGCAATGACACTCGCGTGCACATAAGACATTTTGTCTTAAAACGGAAGTTACAACAACCAAAAGTGTTTTAAAAGAGCCTATTTAAGCTGTATAAGAAGCCGTTTTCTTTAAGACTCAAACTCAAACTCAAACGTTTATTCAGTAAGTAGGCCACAAGGGCACTTTTACACGTCGAGTATACAAAAGTAAAAGAGAAAAATAAAAACTACACCGGTTCTAACCTCTGACCCGAGAAGTATTTTGACTTTTATGACCGGCAAGAAACTCGGCGGGACTTATTTTTTCAAAACAGTATACAAAAAAAATCTTAAACATACATGCATAAGTCTGTAAGAAAACATATCAAACAATTTCAGTATTAAATACCACAAAAAAATATATATAGAAAAGAAAATTACCTACAAGTCCAAACATGACTGCTTAGAATTAAATTAACATGACGTTTGGTATGCTTTCTTATCTGAACTGTGTCCTACACTCTAATTTCCAAATTATAATAATTTATCATCAACACTTTAAAATACATATCGATTTTTTTATAGTTAGTTTTGTATAGTAAGATGTTTTGAGTACAAAAGTTTTGATATCCGTGATTTATTTTTATGTATGTGTATTTAATGATCGTTTATTTTTTTATGTTTGTGGTTTACATTTCGCATGTGTGGTTAGTGAAAATTATTTTTTACAGACAATATAAAACTTGTATTGTTGCGCAATGAAGAATAGTTCTGTCACTGTTTTACTAATGCAAAAATATAAGCCTAATTCAGTGGAGTATTGGTCGTCCATTGCTAGACACAGGACTTCCCCATTCACCACCATAGTGAGCGATCTCTAATAATGGGGGGTTTATTAATACCATAGTTGGGTGTAGTCATAATATGAATTTGCATAATAGATAAAATGATATGCATAAATATTGAAAAAAGCATAATTCTCATTGCGCATAATAAGAATCCTATAACGTCCTAATATTAATTAGCATAATTTTATAAAGCAATGAATTAATGAGACGGATCAGGGTGAAACCAACTCATTAAGGTTAAGTTTGTAAGGATAAGGCAAGAGCGATGAGAGGCTGGAGGTTTAGCCTTCGGTTGTAGGCTTCACCCTTCAAAAAAATTGGACAAAGAAAAAGAAAAAAGGACCAGCTGACAGAATAATGGATTAGGTTTGATTAGAACTGCGACCCTTCTGACAAACTATTAGCTGGCAGAAAAGTAATGTATTACATATGTACAACGGTATGGATACCTAAACAAATTCGAAATTTTAATGTCATGGGAGTACAATTTAAAACCAAAACCGATTACATTTATTTTGTTACAAAAACTACGAACACTGTTAATTGCTTTGCCTTTTATATTTATACTCATTACATCATGGAGATTGGCCATTAAAAAAATTGGACACATTTGCTGGTTGGTACTATGACATTCTGCCACCTGCCACCTATTAAAAACAATAATCAATTTTTGCAGTATTATTTTGCAATTTTACTTCCAGTTTTAATAATACATTTTTTATTTAATTTAAGTTTTTAATTATTGTATTTCATGCTCGAGAAAAGCACTCTACATACCTAGGCGTGAAAAGGGGTTGCCGGCCTCGTAATAATCCTACTCGGCCGGCAACCCCTTCCTTCTCGGCCTCTGCAGTAATGTACTAATATACCTATTTATGCGTAGCACTATAAAGTCAGGTCTACTTTTTGCGAAACGCCATCCGCGTTTGTCGTAAGAAACAATTTGATTCCTGGCCGCAGAATGTTGTATTGCATCTGATTCCTCTGCAACGCGCCTTGCGGTCGCTTAGTTATGTAAGTTAGTGTTTCTTAAGGAATGTCAGATCTTCGCCAAAGAGAGAGACACTCTTACAGTAAGCAATAAATATATATATATATATGTTAATCTAGCATATATCCACTGAGTGGACCGAGCAAGTCGGCCGGGGCAGAGGCAGACCTAAAAGGAGATGGCGGGATGACCTGGTTGGTTTCTGTCGCGATTGGCGGGAGCATGCATTAGGCCGTGCCGAGTAATTAAAGGGAGGGGAGGCGTTTGCCCAGCAGTGGGACACAACATATGCTACAGAAAAAAAAATGTCTAGTTATATTTGTAATTTACTTAAAAAATTTGGTGCTATTTAGTTTGCCTGGTAATCTATTTTAAAGTCACTCCTAATTCAATCTTGGTTAAAATGGGATTTCTGAAATTCTACGTGTCCTTTTCAGCGACACGTGACAAAATCTAATTTATTTTGCACTACATTAATAAAATTTATTTATTATTGTAATAAAATTTGTACACAATGAAACCATGTTTGTATTTTAAAAATGCGTAATTACGAATCAAAAAAAATCTTAAGGTAAATAAATGGGTTTAATTTTTTTTCGTTATTTATTGACCCCGAATATATGCAAGAACTTAAATACAATCATCACATACTAATATCAGTGTAAAGTCAGTCACCTTTATGATTCACAGACAAAATCACGCATGTCGAAGTTAATTTTCTGCTTGAACAACTAGATTGTTCTCTTAAACTATTTCATAATGAGCTGAAACGATGTTAAGATGTCTTTAATGTGATATGATATATCGAACATGCTTTCTGCGTCATGAGATTGAAATTTCACAGCACAGCGATACCAGCTATTTTCTTCTTTAGGTAATCTTTTTTTTTATCTAGAGTTTATTCTATTTTTTTGTGGTATATGAGACATATACTTTCAAATCAATTTTACTATATTTATTTTGTTTCTTATGCTTTGCCATGAAATGAACAATGTCGTTTTGTTAAACATTATATGTGACATTATCAAGCAAAAGGGACCTTATTGTCGATGGCGCTTACGTCGAACCGCGTTGCGTTTGTATTGCGGCATCTTGAACAACGGCGTAAGCGCCATCGACAATAAGGTCCCTTATCATAGATAATGACACATATAAACAATAAAAACTTAAACGAATTAAAAATAATTAACTACGTACATTTTACATACATTTTTTTTATTTGCATCCCCAATTAATACCTCAATCAATGTGTTAGCTGCGCAAAATTACTGCATTCAAAACATTCGTTTGTTTGTAATCATTTAAATAAATACAAGATCACCGACCAGTGACAACGATCAAAGTTGAAAACAGTGGTATAAATATGTATGTATTGTAATTTCATACATATATATGATGTAGCTGTGCTTGTGTGGTCTTTCCACAGTCACAAAATTCAGAAAGTAAAGCCCCATTTAGACCATGCAATCACTTGTATACGATTTTCATTACATTGTGGGATTATATAAAACGACCGACGCCGTACACCGATAGCCCGCAATGTAATGATTATCGTATACAAGTTCTTGCATGGTCTAAATGGGGCTTAACAGTACGTTTCCCGAAGTTTTACACGCGGAGAGAATGAACAAAACAATTGAAGGTGGTTTAGCTGTCACTGTCAAAAGGTTTCACTCTCTACACATTGTGCTAATGTATGCAGTGTGAAGTTCAAGGCGTTAATGTCTCGGGTACAGTCTCGAGATCAACGGGACAATACCATCATTAAGTTGTTTTAAAACATATCACACACAATTTTACTAAGTTGGTTCTCAACTAGGCCATAGAGCATACTGCTTTATTCTTAATCTAGAACTATAATCCATAGATGCTTTTACTGTTAAGGTTGAAGGGCTATACTCGCATAAAGGGTTTGTTGAATTATAGAATATGAAGCGGATCTTTATATTATATGAGTAACTCAATGTCTATTTAAAAATTGACTGATCAAACCATTATCCATTTGTCGTAAGAGGGGACAAAGGGAAAAATCCTACAGACGGGCAACACGGTCCGTCGAAACCCAATCTACAGCTACTGCGCCAACCCGCCATGCTACAACTCATATTTGTGGGAGGCCTATGTCCAGCATTAGACTGCATACGGCTGAAATGTATGTATGTAAACCATTATCAGATATGAGCACATAATTGAAAATGGCGCGGGTTAAAAACAGCTGAAATATTTTCTAATTTAATTTATTTTCTAAAAAAACACAAAATTTGCGTGCCAGTAATACTTGGTCGGTCTCAAATTGTTGCAGATATTTACATAATTTTACACGTTATTACAAGCGAAATGTAAAGGATAAAAACTTTTATAACCAGTTTAAAACATTAACGTAACCTAAACAGGTCGTTTGGTGAAACTTTAAAAGACATTTAATATTTAAATAAACATTTGCGTAACAAACTTACACCCATTACGTCCGTAAAACCAAACAAATTCAAGATAAATGAACCTTTATTACGTCTATTGAGTCACGATCCTATGATTATGTAAATGCGGTTAGCTGTTTAATTACCGAATGTGCAGATTATCTGAATACTGCAGTTTTGGAAAGTGTCTACGACATGGGGACTTTCTTTTATGGTAGAATCAGTAGTAAATTAAGATTACGTGACATGAACTTTCGCTTATGATTTTGTACGTGGTTCACTTTTATTGTTTTTTTAGTTTTGTTCCTTTTTTCAATTATATTTATATTTTTTAACAAATGGTTGAAATGTCAAGTGTCAATATAAATGTATGAAAGTTGTAAAGAAAAATGTTCGATGATAATGTCGCTTATACTGGGTTATTTCGAATAATGGGTTTTTAAGAATAAAGTAGCCGTTGGACAGAAAACGCTTCTGAAAAAAATCGCCTCTCTTTAGTATGTGTGCCAGTCTGTAGGTGGCCAAAAGTTACTTTAGATGTGATCTAAAATCGAATCAATATCAAAAAAATGTTTTGTTTTTAGTTACTGAAAAGTGCAATGATTAATTTCAGTCTGCATCTCATGATGTTCCTTGACAGATATGTTGATATATTTTGACAATAATAGACCTACCTAAAAACCTCGCACCTACCTAATTTATTTCCTAGGTATATTTGGATTCGTAAATATCATATTCTTGTCTGATTTTAAATTAATTAAATATGTTTTTCAGGCCACAACATATTTTTACATAATTAATATACTTATAAGTACCTACGAGTATGACTTAATAATAATATTTTTTAAACAAGTCACAGGGTATAAAAAAAATACAATACTAACCCTAGGTCCGGTGATGGCGCAAACAGTATGCGCCAGCAATAAAAATAACCATAAGCCTCTCATGATGCACAAACAGTCATCACACACAGTCCAACACTAATCCAACTTAACGCACTAATCACCAGAAATTAAAAAAGTATTTAAAAAAATCCAACTGTCAATGTCACTCAAAACTGGCGGGAGAATTCATAGACAATTATTTTTTACGCGCGTGGCATCGGCTGCGCGCGGCGACGGTCGAACGGTCTGTATCGCGAGAGGAGAGTGCGTCTCCGTTTAACCACCCCTACTCTTCTGTCCCCTACTCGTTTCGAAAGGATTCTTCAGATGAGAATATACATTCATCCGTAATTGTGGATGTTAATAGAATGTTGCATAAAAACCTGTTTAGGAATTTTCCGTTTTTGGGTCAGTTGCGGCAGAAATGAAATACTAATCGACCTAATCGTTGGCAACTGGTGCTTAAAATGCCGAGATGTCTATATACCTCGTTTTTTTAACTTTAGAAAAATAACGGTCGGTCGATTTTGCCTACGATCTTGCTTTTTAATAATCTCGCAATAACGTCGTAAAAAAGGTTTAAGATTCCATTGTTACCGTTATATAGTGAAGAACATAAGAGACAAAACATGACAGCTTTTCAACTGTTTTCCTAAAAGTCGCACAACGAGAATTGCACGATTTTTAATCTGAAAAATATTAGCTATAGTAAAAACAAAAATTATAAAGTATTTTTCAAGTTCAGTATTAGTGAAGTGTGGGTATGCACTATGTACCTATGTATAGTTAGATTTAATGGCGACATCGGACAATCGAATTTGGTCATGTTCGAATATCAAATAGTTTAAGCCAGCTATTTTCCACTTAAACTTAAATCATAGACAGAAAGAATCATACTGTCTTCCCATTCTTACGAATTTCAAAATTTGGTTGCTCTTTTAAGGGCTAGTCCTCACCGAAACTTGTCGACGGCCAGTAACATGATCTCATTCTTGTTCATTATCTTTTTTATTTCCTTACTTTTTTGCACAAATTGTATCATACTAATGTATGATACAATTTGTGCAAATATTACAATAACTACTTACTCTAATTTTAACCTAAGAACACATGATTTCGCCTATACATATTTAATGCTAGTAATATTACCCACAACTAATAGGTGATTGTCATGACCAAAATATTACAACACATAGTTTAGCAAGTGGTACACAGCATGCAAACGTCGACACCACCTGCAATCTACATCACCGGCTCATCTTGCGTTAATCTGCAGTCAGATAACGGGAAACAATATCGCATCAGCTAAACAATAACCAGAGACAAATAGAGCTGTCATATAGTTAAGTGGGCAGCGCTGCTGTTCACATACGAATACTGGTCTAAGCTAAACCAGTGTAACAGTATCTAATAGAAATATATGTGAAATTATTTGATTTACAAAGTTTGGTTTTTCGTTACATGAGGAAGTATTTATAATAGTTATAGTTTTAGTAGTACCTAGTTTTAGCAGGCTTCACTGAAAATCAGCATCTCGTAGTGTGTCCTAGGACGGACATCGGGTCAACAAGCTGAGTGAATACCTATTAGCTCAATCTACTGTTGAATCTGGGTTATAAATATTAAACTTTATGTTTGTAGTAATAAAATAAAACCTTACCTTTTCTTACTTGGCATCATTAGAGTTATTTTGACGTACAATGGCCGAATATTAAACTTACGAGTATAGATAACGCTCCTGGGTTCAAATCCCAGTAAGAGCATTTGTGTAATGAACACTGATATTTGTTTCTGAGACATTTTTAGTGTATTAGGCCTTTGTATATTATGTATATCGTTGGCTGTACCTACAACACAAGCCTTCTTGAGCTTACCGTGGGACTCAGAAAATTGTGTGAGGATGTCCTGTAAAGGTAAGACAGCTGGCCCAGTAACCGTGAACATCGAAGTTTGTATATTTCGAGTACCTTTCTCTTTTACTCCAATTAATGAGAGGTAGGGCAGAGCGATGACCATCACGCTTGAATCTGGAGCAGCCCATCTGGGAGAGTACCTCCTCCCTACAGAAGACCACAGCCATAATAGCACTGCTACCTTTCAGGTATGTAGTGTTGTGTTCCTGATGGTGAGTTAGGTTTCCAGAGCTCCAACCCCCGTAAAGGGCGGCAACGCGCTTGTGACTCCCCGGGCGTTGCGGGTGCCCATGGACGACGGTAATTGCTTCCCACCAGGCAATCCGTCTGCTCGTTTGCCGCCTTAGTCATAAGCCGTCATGAGAGTAACGAGACAATCGTCCGAAATTTACGAATACCGTTTTTCGCGATAGACTTGGTTTGTAGGCGACGTGAATAAGCGTCAGTTTAACAACGCACTGGATAGGCTTGCAAAATTGCTTAAATGCTATGAGCTGAGTATTGCACCCCAATTAGGACCTGTGAGACATCGTATTCTTTCTGCATGGAACAATTGTTAGGGGTCTATTCTCATAAGCCACATGTCATACGATAACTTTAGTCTTCACGCTATATATCTATTGG
Organism: Grapholita molesta; assembly: GCA_022674325.2. Classification (NCBI taxonomy): domain Eukaryota; kingdom Metazoa; phylum Arthropoda; class Insecta; order Lepidoptera; family Tortricidae; genus Grapholita; species Grapholita molesta. Next base: position 2,728,715 of record CP053124.2, on the reverse strand, counting down.
CAGTACCATTGATGGTGACCATTTATGGAAAACACTTGATGTAACACTTGGTGAGAAAACCTGTCTTAACTCTACTGCAACAACATAAAAACTAAAATTATACAGCGTACTAGTGTTCGACACGTTAATACCCAATAAATGACATGACATCCCACTGTCAATTTTATTGCGAGTGACATAAGTTTCAAAATTATATGTGGAGTATCTTACAGAGGAAAACGTTTAGCCTTAGGCCTGGATTATATTTGTATAAATCTTTAAATAAATAAATATTTCGGGACAATCTTACACAAATCGACCTAGTCCTACGGTATGATCAGTAAGGCTTCTGTTGTAGGTACTAAATGACGATATAATACGTAGAATAGATAAACACATATACATACTTAAATACATAGAAAACAGTCATGACTCAGGAACAAATATCTGTGCTCATCACTCAAATAAATTCCCTGACTGGGATTTGAACCCAGGACCATCGGCTTCTTAGACAGGGTCACTACCCATTAGGCCAGACCGGTCGTCTCTAAATTTTACTTATGTAATAAAGGAGACATGAATATCACTATCAGCAAGTAGTTCGTTCCTACATACGTAAGAAAAACTTGACAGTGAAACTCTGGCTTTATATGTATCTACTTCACTTAGGCTAGGCCTACCTAGGTATATCCATTTGTACTTTTCAGAAAGTTCTGGTAACTTTTCCAAATCCTTGGTAAATGTCGGCACTTTAACTCGCCGTAAAATAACGTTGCTTCCAGAATCAACGCACCATTGTCTTCACGCAACATTACATTTCAAAACTATCTCGCTTTTAACGATTTTACCATAAGATTCGGCTTACAAAAGGGTTTGTTCGTTTGTTGCAATTACAATTACAGTTTTGTGCAATCCTTTACACTCCACTCAACGGACACGGTTGGGAAGTGATGCCTCAATTAAAAAATACCTAGTACGAATATTGTAATGACCAGAGGCTCTAGTGTAAGTTTCTTTTGACGTACAAAAACGTTTACGAACGCGTAAGTGATAATGTTATTTATATGGGAAACGCAAACGTTCGTGACGTAAAGTTACGTTAAAAACTTACACTCAGGGCTCGTATTATGTAAAAAAATCACTGCCTACTAAATACAACTAGCATATGTAAACCACACTAAGTATACAATTAGTAGTAGTATATAATTCTACTATATATTAGGATTTATTCTTAATTTAGTATAAACGGGTTTTTATTTTAGATCGACTTCAGTCATATACTACATACAGCACATCAGTATATAAATAATATGTATATATAAAATTTTGAAAATAAAAACACTTTTTATTTACATTATTTTAAGATGATTTAGCATAGGTAGCTATAGTGGCACGCTCCAACAATTTGTATCAATATTTTTTGCACAAATATATACATTTTATTGGCTACACATATATGTATAGTATGCCTATCACAATAATAACAATAGCATGATACTGACAGGGGCACATGACACGGACAGGGGCAACATCGGCTTAGGTAGTGTACCCCTTACGTATCATTCAATTGTCGAAAGGGCCTCTGCGCGTTGGCTAGATTCGGCTCCTCGTACGCCTCCCAAATTGGAAAGCGGAACTCTAGAACACCATTGTTCCGTATACGGAAAAGACATACAATAATAGAAGGGATGTGACGACCCCATCGCCCACTGGTTTTCTCCAGTGCAATCAGTCAACGCAGGGCAGCTTGTGGCGAGCTGTTGGAGAGTAGCGACTCCACGTAGATTAGATTCCATTAAAACTCAATAGTCCTTACACCATGGCGGGTGCTGTCTCTGTATGCGTCTCATAATACGGACAGGGACAACATCCGCTTAGCAACATCCCTTTACATTACATTAATTGTCCGGAACACCATTGTTCCGTGTCCGGGAAAGACATACAATAATATAATTCATACAGCTCTGTCAAACAATCAAAGGAAACTTGACGCACAAAAATGAAATCAGATGTGATCAATTTTGTACGGTTATATTAAAAAATATTTATATTTAAACTTTAAATCTAAAATAAAATTAAGCAAAATCTCAGATTTCTTAATTATACACCCATATATAGTCCAGCGTGTGGTGCCGGCTGCCATCTCCTCCCGCGTGTGTCGTAAGAGGCGACACAGGGAAAAAATGTGTGGCAGCAGCGTCCATTGAAACAGAACAGCTGCCAAGCAACTGGCAACTCCCCCCAAGATGATACAACTCATATTTGGGGGAGGCATACGCCCAGCTGTAGCTTACGGCTGAAATGATGATGATGAAACCTATAGTTAAGTAAATTAATACGAATCTATAGTTAGTCAACCAACTAAACTAGCGGAACTCTATAGGCATTACATTCCACTGATTTCAATGCGTACAATTATTCAGAAGTCACATTAAAATGACTCTTATTTCAAGCATATTAGCAACTAAGAAGACAAACCAATTAATAATCCAATTGTGAAATGCAATTGACACGTTTGAAATTAAATAATGAATTATAATGGCGTTAAATTACTCTGAAATTGCAATATTAAAGAAATATTACTACGTTTAGGCGAAGTGTGAAATCCTGCTAAGAAAGCTAAAGATCCTAAGATAGCATTGTTCTACTTTTGCGATGTGAAATATCTATCAATCAAAAGTTTATGAAATATCATAAATAAGATGGATCTATTCAAAAGGTAATAAAAATACCTCATCATCATCATAACAGCCGAAGTAAGTCTATTGCTAGAAATAGGCCTCTCCAAAGCGACTCACAGTGACAGGGTTTGCGCCACCCGAATCCAGTTCCCGCGATCGTTACCAGATCGTCGGTTCATCTTGTGGGGATCTGCCCCCGCCACGCCTTCCGGTATGTGGTCGCCACTCGACTCTTTTCGCCCTAACGGCCATCGGTATAGCGTGCAATATTGCCCGGCCGCTATCACTTCAGTTTAGCGATCCAGTAGGCTATGTATATCGGTTAATTTGGTTCTACTGCGAATGACATCATTCCTAATGCACCTATCACGATTTTATATAGAAAAAGTAGGGGGCCGATTTTTGAGCAAGTGCTCATCAAAAGCTCGAATCGTGACATTTTAAATTCTCTCAAACACGAAGAAATGGTATTTAAGAAGCATGAATGATATAAATAAATAATCGTGGGTAAACTATACATTTTGTGCATAAATAATGGTAAGAAACTTTTGTGTGAGATTATTTTCGTTCTCAAAATTTTGTGTATTCGAGTGCATGACTCTCAAAAATCGGCCCCTAGTTCCATGTTATGAGTAGAGCGTGAATGATTTTTTTATCGACTACCTAAATGTCGATAGTGTATGTCACTGATAATTTCAAAGAGGTGTCACTAGGTACTACTTATTACTTTAGTATAAAGACAATAAAGATACATACAACGTGTTTTCTGACCCACTAAAAAGCCGGGGTGAATAAACAGGCCATACTGAACAACTTTTACTATGCGGTCACCCCGAAATCTCAAAAAAAAAATTGAATTTTTCATACATTACGAGTTTTCGACTATTTTCGACCGATCGATGACGACATAAATAATAATCATTTATCTAAGGTTATCGCTTCACGTAAGACCAATAAGGTTATGTACTTATTTGTAAACAAAAAGTTTTAATTGAAATTGAGTATACACGTGACGCATTGCGTATAAAGGCGAAAATTCATTTGCAGTATATAAACATCGATATCAAGAAGGTCGATTAAAAAATCATTCACACTCTACTGAAAAACAATATGCGACAAGATAACGGGGTCTAGACTTATGAGGTACTCCCTAGCTTGGACCTACTACCTAGATTGGAAAAGAATAAAAAGCGCGAAAAATTAATTTCTGGGCATCCATGTTGTAACCGTAGATAATAATAAATAAATATTCAGGACAATCTTACACAAATCGACCTAGTCCTACGGTAAGCTCAGTAAGGCTTGTGTTGTAGGTACTAGACGACGATATATATAATAGATAGATACATACAAATACTTAAATACAAAGAAAACACCCATGACTCAGGAACAAATATCTGCGCTCATCACATAAGTAAATAAATGCCCTGACTGGGTATCGAACCCAGGACCATCAGCTTCATCGGCAGGGTCACTACCCACTAGGCCAGATCGGTCGTCAAAAATGTGTATGTATGTTGGTTGGCGAAATTTTTCTTAAACTCCCCTACACGTCTTGGTTAGTGCCAGATAGGTCCCGGGTTCAGGTCCTCACCTAGATATGATCTCGGTGGTGACGTTGTTAACGAGCGTGGTCTAGAATAAAAAGAAAAAAAAAAAGAATAAAAAGCGCGATAAATGAATTTCTGCGCATCCATGTTGTAACCGTAGAAGATTCGTGATTGTTAGCTGATCAGGAAAACAGGTAGCTGTTGCAAAATATATCACTTATGTAATACTTGTATCAGTTGTGTTGACGAAATGCCGACATCGGCTGTTATTGTATTACACGCCTTTACTTCGTATTCTATATAATGTCTATTAGGTAAATAATCTTGTAAGATGATTTCAGTTATCGACACAGTGCGCTTCCGCGAAAATTTAAGTTTTTTTTCATTTTTTTATGACAACGGTGGCAAACGAGCAGACGGATTGCCTGATGGTAAGCAATTACCGTCGCCCGTAGGCACCCGTAACACCAGGGGAGTCACAAGCGCGTTGCCGACCTTTAAGGGGGGTTGGAGCTCTGGGAACCTTACTCACCATCAGGAAGACAACACTACATACCTGAAAGGTAGCAGTGTTATTATGGCTGTGGTCTTCTGTAAGGAGGAGGTACTTCCCCAGTTGGGCTGCCCCAGATTCAAGCGTGATGGTCATCGCTGTGCCCTACCTCTCATTGTTGGACGTAGTTTAAGGACATACCCGGGTCCAAGTTCGAAATTCGAGCATCTGGGGTACGATTTTTGAGCACTCGACGCTCGAGTCGTGACATTTTAAACTGTCTCAAACACGAAAAAATGGTATTTAAGAAGCATGAATGATATAAATAAATAATCGCGGGTATCGAAACTATACATTGTATGCAAACATAATGGTAAGAAACTTTTATGTGTGATTATTTTCGTACTCAAAGTTTTATGAATTCGACTCTCAAAAATCGGCCCCCTGTCTCTTAAGAAGTTCGAAGTCTTGACACAATATTACAAAAATTGTAAACTTCGATTGTCGCGGCTCAGTAGTACTTATACGTTTTGTTTGTCTTACTTCCTATCAAAAAGTCGGAACTTAGGTACGCGTTGGTTGGTACCATCACATAGAGAAATTAATTAACAGTTTTATAATTTTTTTAATTATAAAATAAATAGCTCATACTACAGTGTGAACGATATGAAGTGTTACCAAATTAAAAAAGGCTACGTTTTTTATTTTGTAACAAAAATTATTTATTATTAAGGAAAAACAAACAGAAAAATATCAAAATTTTGGAATTTATTTATTTTAACAAAAGGTGGCCTTTTGTCTTGACTATGGCCTTCAGACGGTCAAAGAATGAGTTGCACGCTGCACGAATGCTTGTACTTCCATACTGGCATGTTTTCTTGTCCTCACCTTGCTCTCCAAAATAGACCAGATAGAAAAGTCCATCGGATTGGCGTCTGGGGAATTCGAAAGCAATTGGGTGGACGAAATAAAATGTGGAACGCGGTTTTTCAGCCATTCTTGGTTTACACGAGCTTTATGAGCCGGGGCCGAGTCTTGTTGAAATGTCCACGGTCTACTACCGAAATGTTTTCGTGCCCAAGGCTCTAATGCAGCTTCCAAAACATTTTCCCGATAGTATGTCGCATTTACTTTGACACCAGGCTGGCCAGTGTGAATTTGGTAACACTTCATATCGTTCACCCTGTATATAAGGTTTTAACAAATTAACCAAGGATATTTTAAGAGATAATACATTACATTAAAACAATTAACTTTTGTTTTAACGTGAATAACTTGTTCCCTAGTTTTCCCCAAAAAAACATAACAAAACCAATGATGTTTCATACTTAAATGGACTCCGCGAACCGAGGACTATCAGCTGTAAAAATATCTGTGATTAATTTGTTAGCACCGTATATATAAACGTATATGTAATGCCTTTTTTTCCATAGCTAAATGTAAGTGATAGCTGGTCAAACGTGTCGCAAGTACCTATAGAAACCAGATATGTAGAAATGGTGCATTGAAGACGTCTTGAATGTAACCGTATGTCGTAACCAACGTATCACGTATCTGGCTCGGACAGTTGAGGAAATGACAGTCAATAAAGCGTTTATGGAAATTGGTGTATTGGAGTTACATTCTCGATCTGATTTTACATAATGACCAGGGATCATAGACAATTTTTTTATTTTTTTTTAATAAATCGACGGTGGCAACCATACGGCCCGCACGATGGTAAGCAGTTACCGTAGCCTATGGACTCCAGAAGATTCACATGTGCGTTACCTACCCTAAAAGTTGTTGGAGCTCTGGGAACCTTACCATCAGGAACACAACACTACATACCTGAAAGGTAGCAGTGCTATATGGATGTGGTTTTCTATAAGGAGGAAGTACTTCCCCAGTTGGGCTTCTCCAGATTCAAGCGTGATGGTACTTCGCTGTGCCCTACCTCTCATTGTTGGACGTAGTTAGTCAGGCAATGGAAATGATGAAAAAATGGAATCATGGGGTAGTTGCCATAGTCGCCACGCTTGGCATGCGGGTTGGCGACCGCAGTAGCTGTTGATTCGGTTTCGACGGTTGTTGCTGCCCACTTACAACAGTCAGCCGGCACCAGACGGCACGTCACGCAATCCATATTTTAAACAAAGTTGCTGCTGCTCTCACTTATCGGCTTAAAAGCATTTAATCTAAGACGTTTGCTTTGTTGTAATATCGTTGCGACATAATGCGACGATATCGTCTAATACCAAGGCCACAGATTCGTAAATAATTACCAAGACATAGTTTGTATAAAAGTGAACGAATCCTGCCGATGACTCCGCCGGATATTCAACTATTCCTTGCATCTCTAAATAGTATTTAGAAGTTGTTGGTCTCGTCTTTGTGTTCTAGACAGTCCCAGACCAAAGCTTTAGTAGGCTCTCTATTGTATTTTGCGCAAGTCTCAGCACTTTCCGGGTACATATTTAATTTCGCAACTTTAGAAATTTTTCCCCGGGGCATAACTATCTCCGCCCATCTCCCACATTCATTGCATAATGCAAACATTACCAATACTGCATACGGAGATGTGGTCGTTAGCCAATCTGCATTTACAACTGTATCGAAATGTAATTACTTTGTTAGGTGTTACTGTTTCGTTTTATAGGTTATGTTGCGTTGGCTTCGACGAGTCGTGTTTCTAACGAGACTGCATGTAATTTGTTAGTTGCAAAATATGATATAATAACAGAATTTTGTTAAAAATACCTTTATTATAAGATGAAAATGGTATTCCTAATTAACTTAACCTCTAGCCGCCTCGAGACATAAAGGTCTCCCATTAAATACCATTTTGAATTTTAATTATGACAAACCATAGTTGCATTTGGCAAGGCAAGTCTTTAATAGATAATACTTTATTATAAATTGAAAGCAGATGACTAAGATGACATATATCTATGTATTTAAGAAAAAGTGACGAGGTCCTCCGGCGACCAAGGCATGTCAAATGTCATTTATTTTCAATTTATAATTAATATACCTAGTGTTTGCTACTTAAAATCAACGCAAAACAGAATATTAAATTATATTTTTTTTGTTCTTAGTTAACTAACACTATTTTTGTTATATTATTATTTTAGGTCTTCAATTTCAGAGTGGAAATAATAGCAAACAAAAGTTTGTCACCAATATTTCTGTACAAAATGTATAATATCAATGATTGATTATATTATTTTTATAGCTAACATTTTTGAAATACCATTTCTTCGTCTCTGGAGTTATGACTAGACTGCTGGACAAAAATTGTCTGCTGTAGTAGGTATTTACCTAATTATTTTTAAATTAATGTCATATGTGCAATGAATGAAACAGTTTTTTGAAACGCCACACAATAAACTCTATTAAGTGCGTGATTTGTATAGATTTTGTATCTTCTAACGACATTTGACCCTCGTTCACCGTTTAGGCGGACTACACGCTAAACAGTTAAAGAAACGGCGGTACTAATAGGATAGATAACACAAGTATCGGTGAAATGCCAAATGTGATATATTAGCTGATAACTTCATAGATTGATACATACCTCCAACATACCTCATCTAGCAGTTCGGTGCGTCAATGTTTTTCTTCGGCAAGATGGAGTATTTTTTCCGATACATACACATGATGTAGGTGAAAATTTTAGCTAAAGGACCTGTATATACGTATGTCGGCGTTATTCAAATTTTGTCGTAAGTTTCATTTTAATTTTCTGCACAACTACAGTATTTTTTTTCACTTATATCAAATTTCTACTGACAGTTTTAAGTGACAGAACCTTCTTCGACTTTTAAAACTTGCTCCCAATAATTAAAAAAATTGCTATGAGTGTTTTAAACTGTGATAATTGTATTTTATTTATCATTGAAAGCAGAATAATTTGTTAGACTCGGTTTTTCCCGCGTGTTTACCCAGATTTCAATTTAATGAGCAGTTTAAATCGACTTATATGAGCATAATAGCTAATTAAGTATATACAAACGGCGAATATTTACATTTTTCACATCCAAAGGAGATTAAGCTTTTTGAGAAATTATTAAGTCTGCAAATGGCCACGTTGAAAAAATAAAATGTAGTTGGAATACGGTAAATGGGAGTTTTCAGAAAATTCTACTGAATTAGCGTGAATTATAGATAAGTAGGTAGGTATAAAATTTATATTGAGATTATTTTCGTGCGTTGTAATATATGGCTTATTGTTTATGAAACCATCACCAAATCTAAGTACCTGTTTATAGAAATTGAATACTTAATTCGTGACAAAACTGACATAATATTACTTTTCTACAACTCATGCTAATTGGGTACACTTTTTTCTGAAAACTCCCAAACGTACCAGTGCTCGACACGCGAATGTCCAATGGATGACCCTTCTGTCACCTCTATTAACAATTGAAAGTATTTGAAAGTAGCATTCATTAAGACACTCTAATTGCTTTTTTAGTCTTTATCTTAAAATGTTACGAATCATATCAATCTTTATGATAAAGAAACGGGGTTTTATACATTTTTCAAAGATATTAAAGCTTTCTGAGAAATTATAAAGTCGTTAAGTTCAGCAATAAAACTTTGCATAAATATCTGTTATTTTGTTCAGTTCAAAGGTTTTATTTTAAACTGTTTGAATTTTCGCATAAGTACTTTAACAATTATAAGTATTTACTCACTTACATAATTACAATGTAACTGGATCGTAATAGTTGTCTAGGAATTATCATAATAACCATTGTTCGTGGTTATTTAAATTATCTGACTTTCAAATTGTCTCGACAAATGTCAACACAGATGCAACCGGTTCGCAACGGTGGCAACGTTTATATGACTTATAACAAATGTATTTACAAACATGTAAATGATTGTAAATACATTTAGCTGTGGTGGAAAAATAGCGTAAGTGTTTATACAGTTTGTATGAAACTTAGACCGATTATTACTAGTTGTATGTTTACGTGCGTAACAATTATGTCAACTACATACATAAAACACATAATGTGCTTTATTTAAATGTTTTTATAGACGTAAAAAATATTATTTTACACTAGTTTTACGAAAGCGACAGCCATATGGTCATCCAATCCAGTGGGTAAACTAGGCCTTGGGATTAATCCGGTTTGAACCTATTTTCCTTCACCGGAAAGCGACTGTTAAATGGTAAATTATATTCTGTACATAAGTTCCGAAAAGCTCATTGGTAGAAACAGGGGTTTGAACCTGCGACCTCGAGAATGCAAGTCGCGCGCTTTTACCGCCAAGCCACCAGCGCTTCACTAAAAAAAAAATATCGCTCTCAAGCCGCCTAAATTTGCCAATAACCAAGGTCATTGTGGTCATCTATTTACTTTACCCTTACCATGAGTTGTGACATTAAGGTTTTCGATAACGAGTATCGAGTTTACTATCTGTGCATCCCGCTAGTACTATTTTCATAGACATACCATTAACCTAGACGGAGCGTGCTAATAATAATACCACGATCAAAAGGGACGGTCTTATGTAACTTTCCACAGGTATGGCAGAGACGGCACTATTTTCGTCCGTCCTTGTCATAGTTTCACACATTTTTGTTCCCCTCCAAACTGGACCCTTCAGAACTGTCAAAGTTGGAGGGGAACAAACAAATACAATTGGAGTTTTCTTGGGTTTTCAACCAAAGTTGCGGTAATTAATACTCGTACAGAATAAGCTAATATTTTTGTTATAAAAAATGTCCTGTATAGGAAAATTATAGTGAATTGTTGAATTTTGGGGTGCAAACGCCAGAATATCTTTGTCCCTTACTGACGCACGCGGATCCGTTCTCCAGCCATTATTCCTCCTAGACTATTTTAGAGCGAACGAGATGCACATATAGTAAACTCTATACTCGTTATCGAAAACGTCAACGTCACAACTCATGGTAAGGGTACTGACCTCTAATCTGACCAGGACAGACCCTTGACTTTTAGTAAGTACATGACAACATGACAAATGACAATCTTTTGTTTCACTTTCGTACACATTACACATATACTATTATCAGTTCTAAAATGGCACACGGGTTGCATAAAACTCTTTGGACCTTGTCCATGTCCATAAAATGTTGTCTATTTAAAAAAGTTACATCTGTCACTTTTCTTCTTTACTAAAACATGGCCGCTTTGAAAAACTTAGTGTGTCTAATATTTCTCAATGACTTGAAGGTTCAAGGGTTACTGGTAATAAGTTTTCATCACACTTGCTCGTCAATGGCGTTGTTACTTGCGAGAGTACAGAGCAGTTATAGCCGATTTAGCTCACACGGGCTGTTAAGTTTAGTTTTAAAAATATACAGAACCTATACTTCACTTGGACCGAGGATGTTTCTAAACAGCCAAGGTGTATTTCATATCTTCAAAAGTTTGCTACAACCAACTTTGAATATGTATAAAACATATCTTTATATTAAATTTGACTGCAATTTAATGTTTAGTATTTATTAAAAATAGTTGTTTTCTATTTGATTTTGATAATTGATACTATTTGGCAGGATGATCTATCAACTTCGAAAACAAAACGCAGTTGTTAACATTATCTGTGGAAGACATTGAAAAAAGTTGACATTGTTGACAATCTTTAATAGTGGATATGCGGTCTGATAGGTAAAACTACACTACACTAGTAACTAATATTTTACCAACGAATTTATTTTATTTCCTCGCAAATGTGGTGAAAAACATTGTATGTACCACGGGTGGTAAGTGTATAACAAACTTGAGTCATTAAAAGCCCTACGACTTCGTCGTCGGGCTTCTAATAGACTCGCGTTTACTATACCTTACTTACCATCCTCGTTGCACAATGTACTATAAAAAGTTACATCTGTCACTTTTCTTCTTTACTAAAACATGGCCGGTTTGAAAAACTTAGTGTCTCTAATATTTCTCAATGACTTGAAGGTTCAAGGGTTACTGGTAATAAATTTCTGTCAAAAATGTAATTTTTCGTACTGTCAGCGTCACATAGTTGGTAGCATCCAAAGTATTCATAAAGTTGGGTACACCATAATATAATGTATATGGCGTAATATTTAACTACCTTGAATGCTGCCAACTATATGACTCTGACTGTCCAAGCTTTATATTCCCGGAAACATATAATTTAGGTCTCTCAGGGCAAGAGTGAATAGGCTGTTACTGAACCAGCGCGCTACACCCTCGCCCTCGTCGATACTTACCATCAGGTGCGACTGAGGTCAAACGCTGGTCAGTCTTGTTTAACAAAAAAGCTTTCATTGCGATCTGTAATTTTTTTACACGATTATCAACTACTCATCGAGGGGATTCTATTGGGTCTAAAGGCCACGGGTTTATCTTGTTAGACCTTAGACTTTGCTATGGCTCTACCTCCTGGCTCCAAGATCAAATCAGATACCTACCTAATTTATTGTCACCGAATATATAATGTGTTCTCTAACTAAATTTCAGTTCAATTGGTTAAAGGCATCTGCTTCAAAATTGAGTAGTAAGATTTCACCTATTTACCATTTGCTCATACAAGATATCGTTCCCGCATTACTGGCTAAGGTACTAGCGCCATCTAGTGTTTCACAGCCGCAACAGATCAAAGTGACTAAGTACACACGTTACTCGACAGATGGCGATTTGTGCACAGTACCAAAAATATACGTGTAGCCAGTAGTTTTGTATAGGTATTGTCAATCCCTCCTTATACCATCCTTCATATTTAAACATATTTACATTCTTATATACAGTGCTCGGACAAGTCATCGCAAAACCATCGCAACACGGCAATAGAATAAGATTTATAGAATCGCATTATGTACAATATTATTTAATTATATTTTTCAATGACATTATGCAACTCAAAATTTTCCATACGTGTGTGAAGGTATTTCCATTAACATTATTTTTAACGCTTTTTGTATTTATTTGCACCATATTTAAAATATTTAGAAATAACCATAGTTAAGCAAATAATTGTATGAAATTGTCACCACAAAACTGTTTCAAGCATGCCACTTTGACAAAAGCGAGTAAAAATGTCAATGACTTACGATAATATCCACTTTAGATAATAATAAATTTAAGTCTCGACTCTATAGTCTTGTTCTTTATCCATATCTATTTCTGCGATGACTTGTCCGAGCTCTGCTTATGGCACTGGTCCCACCGCGGGCTAGTAAGCTATGAGCTATCGGCTATAAACACGAACAAAAGATAAGCGCTCCCGTGTAAATAAAAGAGACACGGCGATATTTATAGTTACTCGCCCAGCTACTGAACTATTATTGAGTTATTTTGACAGTAAGACATTGCCATCCAAGTCTTGTATGTTTTCCTTGGTACGGAACTGCGCGAGGCCGACTCCCTCTTGGCCGGTGAGATTGTACCACCTGTAACTGACAAAGGGATTCATAGTTTTCGTTAGTTTTACACTTGTCTGTCAGAATCGCACGGCTCAATGTTGACTGTCACTTTATTATGCGACAATTAGCGCTAATTGTTCAAAATGAGCGCGCCATGTTAAATGACAGCGTTGGTCGGTAAAATGGCGCTTGAAACAGAACTAGTCATACCTGTATTATACACATTTACCGGTATGAAACAGTGTCTTAAGTATTGTTGTGTATTTTTCATAATATACAACTCGTAAATCATGAAAGATTAGGTTTAAGTTTACTTCTTTTGGTTGCCCAAAAAATCAAATTTACCAGGCTTGCTCAGATATATAATTATTTTTAAGCCAAATTATTTAAATCAAAAAGCAAGATCCAAAAATAGGTTTAAAAATATATATTCATTTTAATGAAAACATATCACTAAAAAAAATAGGATTCCAGTGTTCTGAATTGTTAAACCTTAAGATTAGTGATTCCCTTTTTGGAAATATAATAATAAAACATAGCGTACTACTTTATCCCAAAAAGGAACTGTACTTTAATACCAAACAAGCTAAAAACTCGCTTACCTATATTTAAAATAATAAAAAATGCAGCTAAGGGTACCTACCTCCAACATTGTAATGCATATTTTCCCGCCTCACACCAGCACCATATTAGCGCCGACGAAGTAGATGGGGCTTGTGAATAAGCCCACAATGGGTTGGATAAGAGCCGATAGCATCGGCATTGTTGCTGCTGCCGGCCTGCTTCTTGCAGGAAGTTACGTGGTGGGTTTTTGCTGCCCCTTGCTGCCAGGGAAACCACTGACGGTCCATCCATCCAGTTATAAAGACTTAGTTAAACTTCTCAAAGCCCACGATACAAAAAATGCCAGATCAATTTGTTTTCAATAGCGCAGGAAATAGAGTAGAATTCCGTTTGTTCATACCCTAATGATATGTGATACCGGTACTGAATTTTCTGGTATTGAGCGAGGACAGGGAAGTCCCGGTACTTTGATTATTTTTGGTACTGGAGATTCAAATTAGTGTTCTATTTATTTAATTTTAACTTTTTAACAAAGTATGGGAATCAAATTATACATAATGAAAACGTTAAACATGTTATGAAAAGAAGTATCAGTACAGACATAACCGAAGAACCGGGATTTTTAACCTACATAGTGTAGTTCATATAGTTCTTCATAAATGAAGACCATATATAGACAAACCGATCTTGATAGTTGCAATCGTTTGTCTTCTTTTCTCATAAAAAACTATAATCATATTGTAGGTTACAATTTTTTTTAATAGGCTTTTGTGTATGCGTAGGGTGGCGAATAATGAAATTCAACATTCACGTTGGAAGAACTTTAATAAATACATCGTATTATGACTCAAAATCAAAAACACGTAAACACATTATTATAACGCACGTTATATTAACAACCATAGACTAATCTACCGTCTGCCCGTAGATCACAAACTCTACAACTATATTAAGTCAATTCACAGTTTTGGCTTGGCCTAAATGATCTACTGGTATTCATATGTACATTCTAGACCTTTTTATAAGTAACAAATACTAACCTAGGCTTCTATTGTGTCTACTGATATTGAATTCTTACATACGAAGAGGGTATTTGTCTTACCACATATATATAAGTAATAATGAAATTAAAATTAATGATTTTTCTGGGTTGCACCACGTACGAATGCGGCGCTACCGCGAACAACGATATTCGTAAATTTCGGACGATTATCTCTGTCACTCTCATGACACATTAATTGGAGTAAAAGAGAAAGATACCCAAAAATACAAAAACATCGAAGGATGTTCGCAGTACCGCTACCGCTCCTGGCATACTGCGTCGCTACCGCGAAAAACGATATTCATATATATTTTGGACGATTGTCTCTGTCACTCTCATGCCGTCTTAATTGGAGTAAAAGAGAAAGATGTCCGATACAAACTTCGATATTCGCGGTACCGGGCCTGGTCAATATTAAAATGGCGGCGCAGCCATTGTCCGAAAACTAAAAGAAAAATTAAACGAAGATTTAAAATGTTAATATAGACTACAGTTTGGTGCAACCTTAACGTTACTTATTCTTTCGCGGTTTAAATTAAATAAATAACAAAACTCGCACATAAACACATTAAACCAAGCAGGTCAACAGCATTAGTTGCTAAGCGGGCGAAGTGCTCAAAAAGAGCTTGACACGACTTTATTGTTAAGAGAATAAGAGCGTGTCAAGATCATTCTGAACACTTGGCCCGCTTAGTTACTTCTGCAGCTGTACAGTCGTCATTAGATATATCGGAGGTGTGGAGGTAGTCACAAATATCGGAACATGCACCTTATCGCCTTGACAATAAAGGCGCTGTTCCGATATTTCTGACTACCCCCACAGCTCCGATATATCTGATGGTGGCTAGACGTACTATAACTATTTTAGGGTTTAATACATAATAATTAAAAGTAAATCGTTTCTAAATAAAAAATAACTTAAGTTAAAATAGCATGTAATGTTAAATGTAACTAATATATAGCATATATAGAAAATTGAAGTTCGAAAATTCGGACTTCTTTCTCTTTTACTCGTATTAAGGCTTAATTAGAATAACAGAGGCAATCGTTCGAAAGCGAATTGCGAAATCAGGAATGGTTAAGACTATTTTCAGCATTTTAATTATAGCACAAGTGATAATTATACTGGCAAAACTTATGTATCTAAGACATATGAGTAACATCTAGAAAAAGTTATAAACTTTAAAAAGCCTGTGGTAGATTTAAGACTAGCTAGCTTTTACTTGTTTCTTGGTCTTGCAGTGTGTAAAATTGGAAAATGGAAAGTGATGTAATTCTACTGATTAAATTAACAAATCATTATTTTTCACTTTAGTGATTCTGTCGATATAGATTTCTACATGAAGATTGTAACAGAGAACTTTACCAAAGTACTAAAATGACATCTCTTTTACTGAATGTGCTATTATTAGGGTGCGTGTTGGGTCATCATTAGTCATCATTAGCCATAAATCCATCATTTGGCATAATCCATTTTTTTCCAAAACTGTTTGGAAAAAAAATGTGGAATTATCAGGAGTTTTAAGGTATAGTTAATACTGTTTAATATTTTAGGTTAGGTTAAGTTTGTTTTATAATAATCCCGAATAGTAACATGTTCAGAAATAAAACGCATTATGGCAATTGATTATTATGACAAACGATAACTTTATGACAATCAATAATTATGCGACCCAATATGAACCCCTATTATTACAATTGTAATTTTATGATAGAAACAAGATAGCGTATTTACTATATAATTTGTCGAATCCAACTACCATTTTTGTACTAAACTGAAAATAATCGTAAATGTTTAGACATCTATAATTTTTATATCAGAAAAAAAAATACAGTGGTTATGTATCCTGAAAATATCTTAATTTGTATATTGTTATTGATCGACTGGACAAATTAAGAGATAGCATAAGTGGAAACTAAAAAGTAATCACTATTTACTATAATGGAGATTCAAAAGTTGTCACTGCAGTGAAAAGTAATGATTTGAAGCTATTAGTGTAAAACGACGCATCGCGTACAAACTACGATAATTGAACGACCCAAGATTTGGTCCAGCTTAGGTCCGTATTTAGTCTTAATTTTTGAACACTAGCACATAAAAATACAAAACTATGTAAATAAAATAATCACAATAAACCTTGCTATATTAACTTATTGTAATTAACATAAATCATAGAATCAGTACATAAAACGAGAATATCTGAACAAGATAGTATTTGTACAGATATGTACGAAAATCTTATAAAAAATGACTGAAAACTCGTTTCGATACATTTTTGAGAAAGTGACTTTATATTACAGTAGTTAAGAAAGTAAGCTAGATAAAATATCGATGTTAATGCCTTAAAATATACACAAAAGTTTAAGAAAACATTAACTTAAAAACAAATTTCTTAACACATTTTTTATCGACATGAGTTAACTCATAAAGAGTTCAGCTCTAGACTTCTTGATACTTCATAATTGCCTCATAAATTTTAACAATAAATAATATCTTATACAAAACGAGGCCATATTTATCAGCGCAACTAGACAAAAGCGGATTTTTTAAAAACCGATATCGAAGCTCAGTTAATTCATAAATATAATATCTATAATGTATCTTAACATTTATCACATCGCCTACAAGTTTTCTAATAACTCGATTTTACAAAATCCTACACATCACATTTACTATAATAAGTTCATAATTACCCGATTTTGTTTATTATATCTACTTAGTCCCTAACTAGTTAAATGTATGGAAGTAGATAAATTATTAGTTTTTTAATCATCGAAATTACCAACTAAATGACTAGCTTTGTTTAAATAATAAGAAATTATATGTCACAGTCAGTTAATATCACTATTGGAATATACATAAATTGGCATTCTTTTATTTCCAAACAACTCTAGAAAAACAATTGCCACTAAAACTATGCGGCATGGTACCGAAGATGCTGGCAGCATTCCTCGCTGAATCGTAATGCTGATACACTGAGCGAGGTAGCTGCCAGCTTTTCGATCTCCTGTGGAATCTATAAGTTTCTTTGAGGTCCTTCAACTCAGAGAGCCAGGGCCCTATGTCCCGAGGGTCTCGACTCCGAACGGTATAAAATTTTATTCTGCGCGCAGACTACTGTATTTGTATACAAATTAGCTATCTAATGATATATCAGGAAAGGTGTGTGAAAGTAAACTCTAGGGGAAGCACCGACTTGGCACATAAATAAAGGAAAAGTCTATTTAACGAGTTATTTAACAAATTGTTTTCTTAAATAATTTGATTTGCTTTTCTAAAATCGTTAAGAGATACTTGAAAGATTTCGACAGGTGCCCCTGTGGCTGGCTGGCTGGGTGGGCTAATTCTTCAGGGCATCAGCCGGGAAAACTGAAGGTTGTGGGTTAGATACTGCCTCGGATACCTGTGGGCCTTGGCAATTTTGATTGTGACCTATTTCAATTCATAACCACCTTTCCTAAAACTGAAAATTAAATACCATTTACACGTATACTTTAAATGAGAAGTTTAGCCAGATTTATCTAGGATAGTCCAGTCTGTCCAATTTTGAGCCAATGCTGTCAGTTGCCCTTCTAATTGTGACTGCCAGTTCTAAACTAGACTGCAAAAGCAGTAACAATGATTTGTACCTGGTGGCGAGTTGGTCTCGTTAGGACCGGTTCCTGATATGGTAAACGGACGTATACCGGCTTGTACTATCAGTCGACATTTTTATACCTAATATTCGTTGCAACATAACATCTGCAAACAATTTTTGTATTGGTTTCGTGAGGGTTATTTTGAAAATTTATTATTATTAATTCGCCAACGCGAACTCGGAC
Organism: Grapholita molesta; assembly: GCA_022674325.2. Taxonomy (NCBI): domain Eukaryota; kingdom Metazoa; phylum Arthropoda; class Insecta; order Lepidoptera; family Tortricidae; genus Grapholita; species Grapholita molesta. Next base: position 2,710,228 of record CP053124.2, on the reverse strand, counting down.
TCGGCACTATTAGAGCTTCAAAATGGAGACCTACACTCTCCAAGACATGATCTCGGTTTCACCGAGTTCTTAATAATTTATTATCTGCTAATGTCATCTGCAGGTTTTCTACAAAAGTACGGTCAGTTATCTACTTGTACGTTACCTTCAATTATAATTAGGTCTTCTAAAGTACAAATTAAATGACTTTTTATGCCTGTGGCCCTAGTTCAAAATGGCACGAGTGATAAAAACAAGATGGACGCTAGCATAGACAAAAATTTCGCTTGCTTATGGACTAAGTGTTTTAGGTGAGTATGTCTCGCTCGCTCTGTCAGCGGAGCTACCGGTCACACACCATGGTTGGCTGCGAATATATTTTTAGTTAGCAGAAGTGCTTGTTTTAATAAAATGTATTAAGTACATTTGATAATTAGTTAAGAAGGTGTAAGTACATGTTTATAAATAAAAAAAATGAGGGCCAGTCATCATTCAAACTTTTAGGATATATCTTATGTTTTTTAAATTAAATTCTGTCAGAATATTTCATTTGTGGACATTTTGACGAGGGAATTAAATTTCATTAACTATACTCTTACCTAATTTTGTGGTTCTAATGTCGTTCAAAGCCTTTTGTATACATAATATTAATTACGATTAACGAAATACCTTATAAAAACCTTCTGTGATCGTTCCGACTTTGTGTTTAATACACACTAGCATTGCCTCTACAATATTTATATAGTACCATGGAAATGTATAGTCACGCCCAATTCATAACTAATAGAAAACTTCACAAGTAGTAAAATAACCAACGTAATGATTTGCTTAATTTTCAAAAGCTTTAGGTCAACTCATGATAAGCAAAGATGCTTAATTAAACAATCCATGTCACATTCTAATGTCAATCTTAACCTATTACCAATAAGGTCAGAAATCGTTTATAGTAGTCATCTTATGGTGTGTGCTTCAATTACGCTATGAATTACGTAATTAGGATGATCTATGTTTTTTAAAGGCAGGTTACGCATGCGCGGTCGAGTGTTTGCATGTCAGAGGTTACGTATTGCAAAATTACCGTGCCTGTGGAATTGAAAGTTGGTATTCAGTGGGCTGTTCCATGCCTAAATATAAAATAACTAGTTAAGGAACCAAGGGTACCCTTATGTGATGTCCTTAAACTCCAGCCAGATCAGATGGGCAGCAGCGTTCTTGTAGAACGGTGGAGTCGGTAGGTCATACGGCGCGAACCTGCCAAGCGTGGCGTTTATTGGATTGCAGCCCGATGCTCAGAGATCGATCACGGTGGTTTTTTTTTGTATTTATTTTTAACAAAATGTATTTGTTGCATGTACCTAATCTCCATTGATAGTTAGTATGAAGATTAAACATTTATATTTTAACAACATTTTGTTTCTAATTAGAGTAGAAGCGAATAGAGAGGAAATACAAAATATAATGCAAAAACATAATCTGACATCAAACTGACATACAAATTAACGGCCGCGTACATTCTGTTATTATATTTTGTTATAAAGCCTGCTCGCAATTACCTAATTAGCGTCTGTTATCAAGGTTCAGAACTAGATCATACTTTAGGTTTCGACATATGTTGGGAGATGGGACATACGACGAGAGAAGAATAAAGACTTCCTATCTTCGTTTTTCAGAGTTTGCTTGACCCTAAGGCTTACTGCGAATGACGTCGTTCGCCTATTCGACTATTCATGGCTCGTATATTCAAGAGAGATAGAGATAGAGACAGACAATTTTCTTAATTTGATATTAGCGACAAGCCTTCAGAGTGTATACTTTAAGTGTATATGACCTCCTGACAGCTAAAACCCTAGGGTACGAAACTATAGGTCCATAGAACTAGGGTACGAAACTATAGGCAACTGACGAAAATATCCATAACAATACTTAAAACGTCAAGCGATGTTCTTTTTAATGACATCAATACTGAAAATGATAAATACTTTTTCGTGAACAAGTCTATCAACTCAACAATCACAAACGTGTATTTTATTTTAGAGACCAGGCCATTATTTGACGACCGGTCTGGCCTAGTGGGTAGTGACCCTGCCTTTGAAGCCGATGGTCCTGGGTTCCCAGTCAGGGTATTTATTTGTGTGACGTGCATAGATATTTGTTCTTGAGTCATGGGTGTTTTTTATGTATTTAAGTATTTATATATATCGTCTATATACTATATATGTCGTCGTCTAGTACCTACAACACAAGCCTTACTGAGCTTACCGTAGGAACTAGGTCGATTTGTGTAAGTTTGTCCCGAACTATTTTTTTATTTCATTTATTTTTTTATTAAGAAAGTGATATCGTTTATCGGTCTCTGGTCGTGGGAAGTGTCGCAATGTCGTAACATTTGCATCTGAGTGCAGTTCAATCTCAATTACCTGTTGCAACGATATAAAATACTTATATATTTCCCTTTGCGTGATATTATTTGCGGAAAATTTTAAGAAGGTTTATGCTACTGATTTAAAGCTTTTTAAATCATTTAGTATCTTTGAACTTACATTTGAGTTTGTAGGTAAAAAATGCTTGGTTTATTCATTTGAATTATGATACCATACCATATGGATACCCAGTCTATCTAATCATGACGAACTCGGCTCATTTTTCTGATTACTGTAATACTTTGCAAATGACAAACTCAACACCTAGCGAGTCACTAATTAACTAATTATACTGTCGATAGAGAATAGTAATTAATTAATTATTATACAAGAGTGTAAAGTTAACTTACTTCTCGTAACTCCGAGAATACTGTAGAAAGATATGCCGTGCGAAGCACGAGAGAATGGATAATAAATACACTTCAAAAGCAAACTCCATATGGTTTCAATTCAGTTTTAATCTCTTTGGTACCAAAAACCAATCCATAGCTATTGTCGCAGTAGGTGCTACTAGGTACTTAGGCTTTCATTTTAGATTAAAATTATCAGTAGTTTCATTTTTTTTTTTAATTTTAGTGTCCAATTCAGTTAGTAGACGGTTTGTATATATCTCACCGTGAAAATTTTATTTGTAACAATCAAAATTTTGCTGTACCTAAATCTACTTTTGGTACAATCGCGCATATGTTATTGAGCATTTGTTTATTTCTAGAACCCAAAAGAAAGGCATTCAAAATCGGTGATCACTTGCAGGTAAATAATATATAACTGTAACATGATAATATCCCTTAAGTTGTTTTATCGGCTTATCGGAATTTGCATTTTGATTTCCATACTGCATCTACTCTAATAGTCCAGTAAAATTACGAAAATAAATCAGTATAAGTACCGAAACCTGGACATAATTAGATAACTGTAATTTTCTTTTTCTATAAAATAAAATATTGTTAGTTCTTTTTAAAACATAAAAAATTTAACATTTTAGGGTTCCGCGTCAATGTAAAAAACCCAAGACCGTACTATTCTACGATCACGTTTTCTTCAAAACATAAGAAATTAAAAATCTAATACATCATCATCATCATCATCTCAGCCACAAGAGGTCCACTGCTGAACATAGGCCTCCCTCTTGGACCTCCACATATACCGGTTGGAAGCGACCTGCATCCGGCGAAAGGTACTCAAGTGGAGACCACGGACTAGCAAGCGCAGCGTAGGACGTCCACCCACAAGATGGAGAGACGACCTCATTAAGGTCGCTAAAATGTAATTGAATAGATAATATTACTATTAATGTTAAACCCAAGGTGTTGGGTTTTTTACATTGATGCGGAACCCTAAAATGTTTATTTTTTTATGTTTTAAAAAGAATTAACAATACTTTATTTCATAGAAAAAGAAAATTACAGTTATCTAATTATGTCCAGGTCTTTGTAATTTTACTGGTCTATAATATAATGTAAAATCATAGATAAACTGAGGCACACTCAAGTATCATACTTAAAATCTTGAATGTTCTAGTAACATTAATACACTGATTAGACTCTAGTCTAGGAGTATATTGTTCCTAAAAATTAAGGTTTTATGAGCATTCATATAGTCCATATTGGTACAGGCCGACGTTACGTATAACTACGATATATTTCAAAATTATGGTTTCTATACATTACATTCCAAAAGCTGCGCAGACGTCACAGCACACGCAAGCTTACCTAGACCTCCGCAGTCCTTAACGTTTAGGAACAAAGACATCTTCAAAGTTCTCTCTAACTATAGATTCACTACCTTGGTGACAGTTTGGTCGAGCCGCGTATGGCTCTGGCTGACGACCAGGCCGAGCTGTCAGTCGTCGGGTCACGCGCGGCCCAGCATGGCGGCCACGTCGCCCGCTGACTGGCTGTGGAGCAGCGCGCGCGCAGGCCGCGGCGGCGCCAGGCGCGGGAGTGCCAGCACCCCGGCGGGCGCGGAGCCCAGCGGGCAGCCCGTCACGAACTCGTGGCGGGATGCCTCGTTGGGGGTGATGCGGCGCTTTGGGTCCCATCTGAAAATTAGAAAAGGTTAGGCAATCTTATAGAGTTTATTTTCTTCAAGTTCAGGTTACCTTTCTTAAGTCAACAGTAGGAACAGAACATTGTTCTTATGTGTTTAAGAAGGAGTTATTTTATGTGATTGAGATTATATGAAACCCCAATCTTATAAATCACAATCATAAAGATTGTCACAAAGGGGATAAAAAAAATATCAACTCCGAGTCTGATGGCGACTTGGCGATGCTTTTATTTTAAGGTAAAGTACAAAAAAGACGTAAAATCCCACCATGAGAGAATATCAGCGCATAAAAAATGTAACGATATTAATCCACTGAGTCCTGTATCTACTAGAATTTGATAGGATCGACCGTAAAAACCACTATGACAATGCAGCAAGAGCGAAAAACGTCACTCTACGTAGACATAGAGGTTTTCTAGCCAAATTCGTTTCGATTTGGAAAGACCCTCACATGTAGTTCAAGCTAACACCTTTAGATAATAGGTACTTCAATCAGTGTAAATCAACTTTGCGTAAATCATTAAACCAACATTACATGATCAACACCACATATTGTTTGAAACAATCGTGGGTGGCTATAGCACTTTAGACTGTTGGGCTATTGACAGTTAAACTGTTGAATATAAACAACTGTCACATTGAAAACTTTAGTTGTGCAACGTTCTCCTGAATCCTTATAAAGCTAGTCCTTGACCCCACAACACAAGTTTGAGAACCAAAACGGTGAATGCTTGCTGTTCAATGCCTATTGGCACATAGAATACTCTCAAGAATGTCGGTTTCATACAAAAAGCCATCTTATTAGTACATCGGTGGAATATTGCAAAAACCACGCTCTCTTTTAAGTACCTAAGTGAATTGAATGATAAACAAGTTGATTGATTGAATATGAAACTTTACCTTTCTTTGTCTCATATTTCATCGTTATTTTTCATATTTATAAGTTTTAATTAAAACTATTAGGCTGAGGTATCTATCCTATGAGATAGGCTATGAAGTTTATTTTTGTTTTATTTATAACCTTTTATTGTTTTGTTTTTGTCATGATTTATTTTTATTGTAGATTTTTTTTCTATAATGTCTAAAATAAAAGCATTGTGAGGTTTATTATTTGTATTATTTAAACGTTACTGTGTATGTAAATACATACCATAGCTTGTATTGAGCTCGTACAAGTAGAACAAGAGGTGATACGTAGACATGAGAAAGTACTACCCCACCTTATCTTATGTTATGGGGACCCTTTCCGATATACTTCAATCCATTAGGATCTTTTGTGTAATTGTCGCCAGTTGCACCTATTCCAGAGCATTTATCTCCGCATGACTAAAGGTAATACATGTTATTGATTTTCTAATAAGTGCTAGTCAACAAATCATACATGACTGATGCAGAGAGGTACAAAAGTAGTAAAAATTAAAAAGTATATTGAATCCAAACGCAGTGTACATTCTGCGTCATTGATTGTCTGCGCTAACGCAGTCCAAATCGCAATATATTTGCAACAGTTGCAACACGCCACAGAAGTCACTATAAAGGAATTAATTCAATAATGCGAGCTCTGTCACAAATCGGAGAAGGGCTACCGCAAGTCGCAATGTCGCAATGTTTAAAGACACTGCAGTCGTCTAAAGAATTTTGTTGAATAGTAGCTACTGGTAATTTTCTCGGGATTTTACGCCTATTGTTGCATCACATTTCAGCCGTATGCAGTCCACTGCTGGACATAGGCCTCCCAGAAATATGACTTGTATCATCTTGGGGGTAGTTGCCATAGTCGCCACGCTTGGCAGGCGGGTTGGCGACCGCAGTAGCTGTAGATTGGGTTTCGACGGACGCTGCTGCCCGTCCGTAGGATGTTTCCCTTTGTCGCCTCTTACGACACCCGCGGGAGGAGATGGGGTGGTGCTATTCTATTCAGCCGGCATCACACGGCACATTGTTGTTGCATTAGATAAAATAAATAAATAAATATTTCGGAACATTCTTACACAAATCGACCTAGTCCCACGGTAAGCTCAATAAGGCTTGTGGTGCAGGTACTAGACGACGATATATATAATAAATAGATACATATGAATACTTAAATACATAGAAAACACCCATGACTCAGGAACAAATATCTGTGCTCATCACACAAATAAATGCCCTGACTGGGAATCGAACCCAGGACCTTCGGCTTCATAGGCAGGGTCACTACCCACTAGGCCAGACCGGTCGTCAATAAATTACATCAATATAATTATAATTAAACAACTGAGCTCAAGGATAGCCGATTTCGTGATTTAAATTCGATTTAAGGTGACGGCACCAGTAATGGATAAGGAACCAATCATGGGCATTAGTGCTTATTTCAAAGGAGTAAGTGTTGTGCATTTGTTGGTACATATTCAATTTATAACTCTATGATTTTTGAAATAAAAACTAAGTGTCCATCATTGGTGCCTGTCAGCTTAAAGTGTCAGACATTAGTGCCATTACCTTATTTCTTATCTAGTTTAATATTTTATCAAATACCTAGTGGTTTAGTTTAACTATCAAGATTGCTTGGTACTCGTAGAGTTTACTATACCTCTGTAATACTCGTATGATCAATATGGACGACAAACAGTGAAAACAACAGAGACATTTGAGTTTACCTAATCAATTGACATCGAGACAAACAATTGCACAGACTATGAGTAATCCAAACATTGAAATTGATGTTTCGACAAATGTCGAGTGTCTCGGTAATATGTCATTGTAGGTCATCAAATGATTGGATAGTATTATCGAGAGCTCGAATGAAATACCAAAGGCAAATTCATATTTTCATTATAATTGATAATGTTGATTCTCATTGTCATCTAGTGAAATGCCTCGGCTTTTCACAGATGTAATGTACAGACAGTGGCGTCAAGCTCCTACCTATCTGAAAATGCTCTATATCACCTTGACGATAGAGGCGTTGTTCAGATATTTGTGACCACAGCTCCGATATATTTGATGGTAACTTTACAGTTGACATTAACACTGAGATTTAGATTTTCACCGTGAAAATGTACACACAAAGTGCCTTACAAATCACACACACACACACACACACACACACACTAAGAAATGGCTTTTTTATTACGGTTTTCAACAGGAGATGATTAGTATGATTACATCATCATATTTCAATACCTTTGCGATGGCAATTAACTAGCCATACTTGCGTCGGATCCGATTCGAGGTCGGAGACCGATTTTTGAGAGTCGTACACTTCGAATTCATAAAACTTTGAGAACGAAAATAATCACACACACACACGTCTCTCACCATTATTTTTGCACAAAACCTATAGTTTCGATACCCACGATTATTTATTTATATCATTCATGCTTCTTAAATACCATTTCTTCGTGTTTGAGAGAGTTTAAAATGTCACGATTCGAGCGTCGAGTGCTCAAATATCGGCCCTCTGATACCGCGATGAAAGTGTTAATGAAATGGAAAAAATTAAGAAAAAGGGAAAGGAAATCCTTAGGTCGTTTATTTGGAACTTAATAAAAAATAACCGACCTTACTATTCGTATTTTACCCGACAGGTGTGCTGTAAGTACTTGACTAGGTTTTTGCTCTACATCCTGTCACGAGTATGAATGTGTATGATTTGCCGTGTGTTAAATGCCACGAAGGTTTATGTGCAGGTGGACTTTGTGGACATAGACTTGATATCATGACTTTAGTAAGTTTTTAAATTTCCAAAACGTTTTTTTTTTTTTTATATTAAGCAGAAACGTCTGCTTGCATATCAAAGTTATTTAAGTCGAAAGAAAAATAGAAAAATTTGACTCGCAGCGGGACTCGAACCCACAACCACTGGATCACTAGCCCAGTGCACTACCAGTTGTGCTATACGAGCGCCGCTTAGACAACGTTCAATGGACATCCGGAAAGGACATGTTTACAAAGTTATAACACAATACGAAAAGATAAGCGAATACGAAAAGCCTGCTGCTTCTTCTCACAGCCACGATCGTCCACTACCTACTGGACATAGGCTTCCCCCATGTCCCAGACAGCTATCTCTGAGGATAGAGGTTGATTGACATCATCACGTTTGGCAGACGAGTTGTCGATCGCAGTGCTTTCCACTGCTCTATAAAGATGCTACAAGATCTTCCGGTGATTTCTAGTAACCGTTGGGTTCAGTACCTAAATCTCCAACAACGCATGCCTGTCTAGACCTTTCTACGTCTGCTTACACGACAGCCCAGAACCTACACCTATCACAGGGCATTCACCAGTCGTGAGATGTGGCTCAAGGCGACCACTGTCACTTACCGACCCTTCGACACTATCTATTCCTAGATCTACCAATTACTATAACGTGTGGTTTTCTGCTCACTCACTTTGGCGGTACTAAGATTTAGGGCAGAGTTCGGACTTATTTAGAACAAAGGCAATAAATGATGCCTCTTTACGTACTTTTCAAAATTGTGTATTTTGACTTTTTCGTTTTTATTTATTATATAATAAAAACATTGAACAATAACTTAAGGAGAAATACAACGTCCCGCAAAACAAATTGACTGCGGGATCCATGAGTCTTACAAACGGTGGTAAGCTGTGGTGATTTGTGTAACTATATGGATATGACAACTACTTTAAGTGACAAACAAAGTGTAAACAAAGGTGTAGGTAACAAGGGCAAACAAAGGATTCAGGAACAAGGCTCTTTTAGTATGTTATCCCTCATATAAGCTCCCAGTAATAATTTATGGAACCGCAAACAAAAATTAAGCGAACAATTGTAATGGCCGCAAATAAAAACTTTTTCATAAGCAACCGTAATTTTTTTTATTTATTCAGAGACAAGCTAGAATTAAGCCCAATTCTCGCATCGTTTCTATGGTAAGTAATCAATTGCTTTGTTTTTCAGAGACGTTTACGTGGAATTTCATAAACTTCTTTACATGGATAAGAAATACGGGTGGGTAGTTATTTGGTGTTTTTGGGTTATGTTATATGTGTAGATAAAAATAAATGCCACGCCACGGTTGGCACCATAATTGATAAACACACGTGTACAATTAAATGTAAATGTACGTTAATTGATGTGTTTAGCGCACGTTTGTGAACTAATAGTCGAATTATTTATGAATGGCGGGTAATCACACACCGGCTGATTGCGAGCCGTTGCGGCTGTTTGAATAATGTTATTAATGTTCGTTGGGCAACGTTCTAAGGCGATCATAAATATGAACACATATCTTCAATATTTTTTTTTTTAAGCAGAATCGTCTGCTAACGAAACCATAGTTCTTAGAAATAAAGGAAAAAATGGAAAATCAATGATGCCGGTAAAAGTCTTAACACGGTAGATGTCGCTAGGCGCCTCCTAGGCGCATGAAAGGATCATCATCTTCCTCGCGTAGTCCCGGTATTTTGCCACGGCTCATGGGAACCTGGGATCTGCTTGGCAACTAATCCCCGGATTTGGAGTACGCACTAGTTTTACGAAAGCGACTGTCAACTGACCTAACCCAGAGGGTAAACAAGGTCGTATTGGAATTAGTACCTACGGTTACCTCACGATGTTTTCCTTCACCGAAAAACGAGAAAACACAATAGTTTATATGGTGAAAATAATCAAAATAACAATTCTACGCAACATCCGGATCCAGAATCCGCCCCTCCATTTATTGTATACATAGTGGGTTATTTAGCCAGTACCTATAGTCACGTCTGTAACTATAACCTAAGATTTGTTCTTACATGATAATGTATTTTAATAAATTTTAACTGTTTTATTAAATGAGTATGAATTCACGGCTACAGCGGTATAAACAGTCGGTCCATGGTCGTCAGACACCAAACAGTTTCTTAAAAAGGTGTCTCGGGCAACCACAGGGCGACCTTCTTTGCTCAGAGATTTGAGTCTGGCTGTCAGTATTCTCGGCTTTATGTCTGGGGATTTGGGGGAGCTGTTTGTTATTATTAACGATTAACACGGTTCTACTCACGTTTATTTAGCCGGCCCGGCGAACCGAACGGACACTCAGCACTATTAGTACTTGAAAGTGGAGGCCTATGTTCTCCGAAACATGTCGCGCAAGTGACTAAATAAACGTGAGTAGAACCGTGTCAATAATGATATTATGTCTCACGAAAGTTTAAATATATAATAGTGTTTATTATTTAATATTAAGTTTTAGTTTCATAATTTACAAATGTGTGTGTAATTATTTAAAAATAATACTTTGATAAATGTCAGACGACATCAACATTATCACAAATAACGAAATCGTCACAGGTAAATATTAAAGTTTATACACGCGGTGAAAGCCGGTTTGTTTGTGAAAACCATAAAAGTTTAAATCAGTATTTGAACATCAACAAAAAAATATAATCCATAAAGCTTTTTGATAATGCAAGACAAGATGGCCGACTGAGTCTCAAGGTCGGGCCTTTAAAGCCTAGAATGAAATCCGGCTCTGGTTCTACGAAGACGGATTTTTAAAATTTACTTATTTTAAACTGATGTGCATGTTGTGAAGGATCTAGGAAAGTCCAACTTTCAAATGTTATCACCACTTAGCGGATCGTTAAATCTCTCTTGCGGATATTAACAACTACATTATACATTAGGAACTTAATGAAATTGTAAATACATTTATTTATCACTAACTTTTACCGTATACAATATCCGTATGCATGTAGAATTTTAGTGAATTTCCCTTATAAATACCGAAGACCAACAGAAAACAAAAATGGATGAAAACAAATATGGCCGACTTAAATGAGTGCTCTACTAGATTGTCCCCCGGTACCGCGAACATCGAAGTTCGTATATTTCGAGCATCTTTCTCTTTTACTCTTAATTAAGGCGTCACGAGAGTGACAGACAATCGTCCGAAATTGAGGAATATAGTTTTAGTAGCGCCGCTGGGCTAGGAGTTGTACCGCGAACATTGAATTTCGGGCGTCTTTCTGTTTTACTCCAATTAAGTCGTCACGAGAGTGACAGAGACAAATTAACGAAATATGATTTTTTCGTAAATTTGTCTCTGATTTATTCGCCAGCTAGATTTCCGCACGTCGACGTCTTAATTCGCGCCTCTTTAGAGTGAAGTCCTCTAATATTGATATCAGAGCCGTGTATCGTAATATCATAAATTACGAAAATATCCCATCAGTATTTTTTTTATAAATCGTAATTCCCTGCATAACAGGTTGTCTGCATTTACACCTACGGAACTATTTTGCTAAACAACTATTTTGATATTGCAATCAAAATAGTTATATGATGCTAGCCTTAATATGGTAAGGTTTTTATCATTTGTAACAATATCTGTATCTATCTAACAAGTAGGTAAGTGCGTAAAGTGATGGACAGGGCGATAGACATGGTATCCGTTGTGATGTTTATTACCAAATCAGTATAGAAATTCGAGCACAAATAAGTTCGAGTAAAGTTTACTCAACAAAGGTCAAGCCCTTTTATCTCATCGTAATTAAATCGTTGCGTGAAATAAACATATGTAATAAATTTCAAATCAGTTTAATTTAACAGGCCTGGTACATTTCGAGCATCTTTCTCTTTTACTCCAATTAAAGCGTCATTAGAGTGATAGAGACAACCGTCCGATTTACGAATATCGTTAGTCGCGATAGCGCCGCAGATATTACGTAAAGCGATCGCGGATATTTCTTGACACAGTTACCTGATCATTCATGAACCTTAATGGAACGGGATAAGGTTGAGTTTAGCTAGTTATACTGTTAATGGCACTTGATGTTGATGAACACTTGAGATGGGATTGGTAAGATTGGATTGAGAGACGCCCTGATTCACACAATTGTGAACGTATACGGTGATATAAAAGCACCATAAAAGTGGAAAAGATGGACGGATTCGCACCATGAATTCACTGCTGTTCTTTTACAACAGGATTGACAGAGAAAGACCCTATAAGTGCACACCAGAAGGCCTAGCGAAGTAGAATAGAATAGAATAATTATTTATTCGTGAGCACATATTATTTATACAAAACATGAAACTGGCGATCATAAAACATTACAAGAAGTGCCACGAAATGGCCCCTCAGCATATTGCTAGCGTGTGGCCAGCACTGGTCTTCCGATGAGGCCATCAGGTGGGAGATAAACTATCCGTCCTTTTTTAACTATACTATTTAAAATGGTAGTCTATGGCGGCTCGATTTAGATAGTCTATATAGGCTCTTAACATTACTATTTAAAAAAATCGAATATAATTATAATTACTACCTGATTTTTATGTAGATGTCAGTAACGTCTTCATATTATTGCTCCAAAAAGTTACATTTTCCAATTTAACATGAAATAGGACTAAAAAATTAAAAGGAACGAAATGATACCGGTAATTTGGTATGGAGAAAATACCGGTTCCGCGGCCGTTCACACACCATTACAATTTAATATTCAGTCAACATGACATCAACATGCAAAATAATTAAAAAATACTGTAAGGGTCTACCCGGGTAATGGTAATTTACCGGTGTGAAGTTAGCAGCCTAAAGTTAGCTGCCTTTGATAATCCGACCAAATAAAAAAGTCTCATATTTGATTCATTAAAATCAAAGAATATATATGATTTATAAGGTTACATAATATGTAAAATCACAAAACAATTGCAAAAATTAACAAACCTATCAACAATGGCGCGACAGAGTCCCAGAAACTGGAAAAAAACCATGAACATCTTTTAGGCTGCTAACTTCACACTTTTACAATATAAGTTGAAACTAGGTATTTGTTGCATCTCTACCGAAAGTAATAGAGATCACACCTTTTAACTGGTATCGTTAATACCGTCATAAGACACGCTATCAATGAGGCCAGTTTGGTGAGGATTGAAAGAACCAGGCTACTTTAAACTTAGGTCCCAAAGTTAACAGCCTGAGCTGAAACTCGGTAATTGTACCATCTCTGCCAGAAGTAATAGAGATCACACCTTTTAACTGAAATCATTAATATCGTCATTAGACGCGCTATCAATGAGGCCAGTTTGGTGAGGATTGAAAGAACTAGGCTACTTTAAACTTAGGTCTCAAAGTTAGCAGCCTAAGCTGAAACTAGATATTTGTCCCATAATCTCTGCCAGAAGTAATAGAGATCACACCTTTTAACTGGTATCGTTAATACCATCTTTAGACACGCTATTAATGAGGCCAGTTTGGTGAAGATTGAAAGAACCTGGCTACCTTAATCTTAGGTTTCAAAGTTAGCAGCCTAAGCTGAAACTAGGTATTTGTCCCATCTCTACCGAAATTAATAGAGATCACACCTTTAAATTGGTATCGGTAAAACCGTTATTAAAAACGCTATCAATGAGGCCAGTTTGGTGAAGATTGAAAGAACCAGACTACCTAAAACTTAGGTCTCAAAGTTAGCAGCCTAAGCTGAAACTAGGTATTCGTCCCATCTCTACAGAAAGTAATAGAGATCACACCTTTTAATTGGCATTGTTAATACCGTCATTAGACACGCTATCAATGAGGCCAGTTTGGTGAAGATTGAAAGAACCAGGCTACTTTAAACTTAGGTCTCAAAGTTAGCAGCCTAAGCTGAAACTAGGTATTTGTCCCATCTCTACCGAAAGTAATAGAGATCACACCTTTTAACTGGTATCGTTTATACCGTCATTAAACACGCTATCAATGAGGCCAGTTTGGTGAGGATTGAAAGAACCTGGCTACCTTAATCTTAGGTCCCAAAGTTAACAGCCTGAGCTGAAACTCGGTAATTGTACCATCTCTGCCAGAAGTAATAGAGATCACACCTTTTAACTGGTATCATTAATATCGTCATTAGACGCGCTATCAATGAGGCCAGTTTGGTGAGGATTGAAAGAACTAGGCTACTTTAAACTTAGGTCTCAAAGTTAGCAGCCTAAGCTGAAACTAGATATTTGTCCCATAATCTCTGCCAGAAGTAATAGAGATCACACCTTCTGATTGGTATCGTTAATACCATCTTTAAACACGCTATCAATGAGGCCAGTTTGGTGAAGATTGAAAGAACCAAGCTACTTTAAACTTAGGTCCCAAAGTTAGCAGCCTGAGCTGAAACTCGGTAATTGTACCATCTCTGCCAGAAGTAATAGAGATCACACCTTTTAACTGGTATCATTAATACCATCTTTAAACACACTATCAATGAGGCCAGTTTAGTGAAGATTGAAAGAACCAGGCTACCTTAAACTTAGGTCTCAAAGTTAGCAGCCTAAGCTGAAACTAGGTATTCGTCCCATCTCTACAGAAAGTAATAGAGATCACACCTTTAAATTGGTATCGGTAAAGCCGTTATTAAAAACGCTATCAATGAGGCCAGTTTGGTGAGGATTGAAAGAACCTGGCTACCTTAAAATTAGGACTCAAAGTTAGCAGCCTAAGCTAAAACTAGGTATTTGTCCCATCTCTACAGAAAGTAATAGAGATCACACCTTTTAATTGGCATTGTTAATACCGTCATTAGACACGCTATCAATGAGGCCAGTTTGGTGAGGATTGAAAGAACCTGGCTACCTTAATCTTAGGTTTCAAAGTTAGCAGCCTAAGCTGAAACTAGGTATTTGTCCCATTTCTACCGAAATTAATAGAGATCACACCTTTAAATTGGTATCGGTAAAACCGTTATTAAAAACGCTCTCAATAAGGCCAGTTTGGTGAGGATTGAAAGAACCATACTACCTAAAACTTAGGTCTCAAAGTTAGCAGCCTAAGCTGAAACTAGATATTTGTCCCATCTCTACCGAAAGTAATAGAGATCACACCTTTTAACTGGTATCGTTTATACTGTCATTAGACACGCTATCAATGAGGCCAGTTTGGTGAGGATTGAAAGAACCTGGCTACCTTAAAATTAGGTCTCAAAGTTAGCAGCCTAAGCTGAAACTAGGTATTCGTCCCATCTCTACAGAAAGTAATAGAGATCACACCTTTTAATTGGCATTGTTAATACCGCCATTAGACACGCTATCAATGAGGCCAGTTTGGTGAAGATTGAAAGAACCAGGCTACTTTAAACTTAGGTCTCAAAGTTAGCAGCCTAAGCTGAAACTAGGTATTTGTCCCATCTCTACCGAAAGTAATAGAGATCACACCTTTTAACTGGTATCGTTTATACCGTCATTAAACACGCTATCAATGAGGCCAGTTTGGTGAGGATTGAAAGAACCTGGCTACCTTAATCTTAGGTCCCAAAGTTAACAGCCTGAGCTGAAACTCGGTAATTGTACCATCTCTGCCAGAAGTAATAGAGATCACACCTTTTAACTGGTATCATTAATATCGTCATTAGACGCGCTATCAATGAGGCCAGTTTGGTGAGGATTGAAAGAACTAGGCTACTTTAAACTTAGGTCTCAAAGTTAGCAGCCTAAGCTGAAACTAGATATTTGTCCCATAATCTCTGCCAGAAGTAATAGAGATCACACCTTCTGATTGGTATCGTTAATACCATCTTTAAACACGCTATCAATGAGGCCAGTTTGGTGAAGATTGAAAGAACCAAGCTACTTTAAACTTAGGTCCCAAAGTTAGCAGCCTGAGCTGAAACTCGGTAATTGTACCATCTCTGCCAGAAGTAATAGAGATCACACCTTTTAACTGGTATCATTAATACCATCTTTAAACACACTATCAATGAGGCCAGTTTAGTGAAGATTGAAAGAACCAGACTACCTAAAACTTAGGTCTCAAAGTGAGCAGCCTAAGCTGAAACTAGGTATTTGTCCCATAATCTCTGCCAGAAGTAATAGAGATCACACCTTGTAATTGGTATCGTTAATACCATCTTTAAACACACTATCAATGAGGCCAGTTTAGTGAAGATTGAAAGAACCAGGCTACCTTAAACTTAGGTCTTAAAGTTAGCAGCCTAAGCTGAAACTAAGTATTTGTCCCATCTCTACCGAAAGTAATAGAGATCACACCTTTTAACTGGCATTGTTAATACCGTCATTAGACACGCTATCAATGAGGCCAGTTTGGTGAGGATTGAAAGAACCAGGCTACCTTAATCTTATGTTTCAAAGTTAGCAGCCTAAGCTGAAACTAGGTATTTGTCCCATCTCTACCGAAATTAATAGAGATCACACCTTTAAATTGGTATTGGTAAAACCGTTATTAAAAACGCTATCAATGAGACCAGTTTGGTGAGGATTGAAAGAACCTGGCTACCTTAAAATTAGGACTTAAAGTTAGCAGCCTAAGCTAAAACTAGGTATTTGTCCCATCTCTACAGAAAGTAATAGAGATCACACCTTTTAATTGGCATTGTTAATACCGTCATTAGACACGCTATCAATGAGGCCAGTTTGGTGAGGATTGAAAGAACCAGACTACCTTAAACTTAGGTCTCAAAGTTAGCAGCCTAAGCTGAAACTAGGTATTCGTCCCATCTCTACAGAAAGTAATAGAGATCACACCTTTTAATTGGCATTGTTAATACCGTCATTAGACACGCTATCAATGAGGCCAGTTTGGTGAGGATTGAAAGAACCAGACTACCTAAAACTTAGGTCTCAAAGTTAGCAGCCTAAGCTGAAACTATATATTTGTCCCATAATCTCTGCCAGAAGTAATAGAGATCACACCTTTTAACTGGTATCGTTAATACCATCTTTAGACACGCTATCAATGAGGCCAGTTTGGTGAGGATTGAAAGAACCAGGCTACCTTAATCTTAGGTTTCAAAGTTAGCAGCCTAAGCTGAAACTAGGTATTTGTCCCATCTCTACCGAAATTAATAGAGATCACACCTTTAAATTGGTATTGGTAAAACCGTTATTAAAAACGCTATCAATGAGGCCAGTTTGGTGAGGATTGAAAGAACCTGGCTACCTTAAAATTAGGACTTAAAGTTAGCAGCCTAAGCTAAAACTAGGTATTTGTCCCATCTCTACAGAAAGTAATAGAGATCACACCTTTTAATTGGCATTGTTAATACCGTCATTAGACACGCTATCAATGAGGCCAGTTTGGTGAGGATTGAAAGAACCAGACTACCTTAAACTTAGGTCTCAAAGTTAGCAGCCTAAGCTGAAACTAGGTATTCGTCCCATCTCTACAGAAAGTAATAGAGATCACACCTTTTAATTGGCATTGTTAATACCGTCATTAGACACGCTATCAATGAGGCCAGTTTGGTGAGGATTGAAAGAACCAGACTACCTAAAACTTAGGTCTCAAAGTTAGCAGCCTAAGCTGAAACTATATATTTGTCCCATAATCTCTGCCAGAAGTAATAGAGATCACACCTTTTAACTGGTATCGTTAATACCATCTTTAGACACGCTATCAATGAGGCCAGTTTGGTGAGGATTGAAAGAACCAGGCTACCTTAATCTTAGGTTTCAAAGTTAGCAGCCTAAGCTGAAACTAGGTATTTGTCCCATCTCTACCGAAATTAATAGAGATCACACCTTTAAATTGGTATTGGTAAAACCGTTATTAAAAACGCTATCAATGAGGCCAGTTTGGTGAGGATTGAAAGAACCAGACTACCTTAAACTTAGGTCTCAAAGTTAGCAGCCTAAGCTGAAACTAGGTATTCGTCCCATCTCTACAGAAAGTAATAGAGATCACACCTTTTAATTGGCATTGTTAATACCGTCATTAGACACGCTATCAATGAGGCCAGTTTGGTGAGGATTGAAAGAACCAGACTACCTAAAACTTAGGTCTCAAAGTTAGCAGCCTAAGCTGAAACTATATATTTGTCCCATAATCTCTGCCAGAAGTAATAGAGATCACACCTTTTAACTGGTATCGTTAATACCATCTTTAGACACGCTATCAATGAGGCCAGTTTGGTGAGGATTGAAAGAACCAGGCTACCTTAATCTTAGGTTTCAAAGTTAGCAGCCTAAGCTGAAACTAGGTATTTGTCCCATCTCTACCGAAATTAATAGAGATCACACCTTTAAATTGGTATTGGTAAAACCGTTATTAAAAACGCTATCAATGAGGCCAGTTTGGTGAGGATTGAAAGAACCTGGCTACCTTAAAATTAGGACTTAAAGTTAGCAGCCTAAGCTAAAACTAGGTATTTGTCCCATCTCTACAGAAAGTAATAGAGATCACACCTTTTAATTGGCATTGTTAATACCGTCATTAGACACGCTATCAATGAGGCCAGTTTGGTGAGGATTGAAAGAACCAGACTACCTTAAACTTAGGTCTCAAAGTTAGCAGCCTAAGCTGAAACTAGGTATTCGTCCCATCTCTACAGAAAGTAATAGAGATCACACCTTTTAATTGGCATTGTTAATACCGTCATTAGACACGCTATCAATGAGGCCAGTTTGGTGAGGATTGAAAGAACCAGACTACCTAAAACTTAGGTCTCAAAGTTAGCAGCCTAAGCTGAAACTATATATTTGTCCCATAATCTCTGCCAGAAGTAATAGAGATCACACCTTTTAACTGGTATCGTTAATACCATCTTTAGACACGCTATCAATGAGGCCAGTTTGGTGAGGATTGAAAGAACCAGGCTACCTTAATCTTAGGTTTCAAAGTTAGCAGCCTAAGCTGAAACTAGGTATTTGTCCCATCTCTACCGAAATTAATAGAGATCACACCTTTAAATTGGTATTGGTAAAACCGTTATTAAAAACGCTATCAATGAGGCCAGTTTGGTGAGGATTGAAAGAACCAGGCTACTTAAAACTTAGGTCTCAAAGTTAGCAGCCTAAGCTGAAACTAAGTATTTGTCCCATCTCTACCGAAAGTAATAGAGATCACACCTTTTAACTGGCATTGTTAATACCGTCATTAGACACGCTATCAATGAGGCCAGTTTGGTGAGGATTGAAAGAACCAGGCTACCTTAATCTTAGGTTTCAAAGTTAGCAGCCTAAGCTGAAACTAGGTATTTGTCCCATCTCTACCGAAATTAATAGAGATCACACCTTTAAATTGGTATTAGTAAAACCGTTATTAAAAACGCTATCAATAAGGCCAGTTTGGTGAGGATTGAAAGAACCAGACTACCTAAAACTTAGGTCTCAAAGTTAGCAGCTTAAGCTGAAACTATATATTTGTCCCATAATCTCTGCCAGAAATAATAGAGATCACACCTTTTAACTGGTATCGTTTATACCGTCATTAGACACGCTATCAATAAGGCCAGTTTGGTGAGGATTGAAAGAACCTGGCTACCTTAAAATTAGGACTCAAAGTTAGCAGCCTAAGCTGAAACTAGGTATTTGTCCCAGCTCTACAGAAAGTAATAGAGATCACACCTTTTAATTGGCATTGTTAATACCGTCATTAGACACGCTATCAATGAGGCCAGTTTGGTGAGGATTGAAAGAACCAGGCTACTTAAAACTTAGGTCTCAAAGTTAGCAGCCTAAGCTGAAACTAGGTATTTGTCCCATAATCTCTGCCAGAAGTAATAGAGATCACACCTTCTAATTGGTATCGTTAATACCATCTTTAAACACACTATCAATGAGGCCAGTTTAGTGAAGATTGAAAGAACCAGGCTACCTTAAACTTAGGTCTCAAAGTTAGCAGCCTAAGCTGAAACTAAGTATTTGTCCCATCTCTACCGAAAGTAATAGAGATCACACCTTTTAACTGGCATTGTTAATACCGTCATTAGACACGCTATCAATGAGGCCAGTTTGGTGAGGATTGAAAGAACCAGGCTACCTTAATCTTAGGTTTCAAAGTTAGCAGCCTAAGCTGAAACTAGGTATTTGTCCCATCTCTACCGAAATTAATAGAGATCACACCTTTAAATTGGTATTGGTAAAACCGTTATTAAAAACGCTATCAATGAGGCCAGTTTGGTGAGGATTGATAGAACCAGACTACCTAAAACTTAGGTCTCAAAGTTAGCAGCCTAAGCTGAAACTATATATTTGTCCCATAATCTCTGCCAGAAGTAATAGACATCACACCTTTTAACTGGTATCGTTAATACCATCTTTAGACACGCTATCAATGAGGCCAGTTTGGTGAAGATTGAAAGAACCAAGCTACTTTAAACTTAGGTCCCAAAGTTAGCAGCCTGAGCTGAAACTCGGTAATTGTACCATCTCTGCCAGAAGTAATAGAGATCACACCTTTTAACTGGTATCATTAATACCGTCATTAGATACGCTATCAATGAGGCCAGTTTGGTGAAGATTGAAAGAACCAGGCTACCTTAAACTTAGGTCTCAAAGTTAGCAGCCTAAGCTGAAACTAGGTATTTGTCCCATAATCTCTGCCAGAAGTAATAGAGATCACACCTTCTAATTGGTATCGTTAATACCATCTTCAAACACGCTATCAATGAGGCCAGTTTCGTGAAGATTGAAAGAACCTGGCTACCTTAATCTTAGGTTTCAAAGTTAGCAGCCTAAGCTGAAACTAGGTATTTGTCCCATCTCTACCGAAAGTAATAGAGATCACACCTTTTAATTGGCATTGTTAATACCGTCATTAGACACGCTATCAATGAGGCCAGTTTGGTGAGGATTGAAAGAACCGGGCTACCTTAATCTTAGGTTTCAAAGTTAGCAGCCTAAGCTGAAACTAGGTATTTGTCCCATCTCTGCCGAAATTAATAGAGATCACACCTTTAAATTGGTATTGGTAAAACCGTTATTAAAAACGCTATCAATGAGGCCAGTTTATTGAGGATTGAAAGAACCAGACTACCTAAAACTTAGGTCTCAAAGTTAGCAGCCTAAGCTGAAACTATATATTTGTCCCATAATCTCTGCCAGAAGTAATAGAGATCACACCTTTTAACTGGTATCGTTTATACCGTCATTAGACACGCTATCAATGAGGCCAGTTTGGTGAGGATTGAAAGAACCTGGCTACCTTAAAATTAGGACTCAAAGTTAGCAGCCTAAGCTGAAACTAGGTATTTGTCCCATCTCTACAGAAAGTAATAGAGATCACACCTTTTAATTGGCATTGTTAATACCGTCATTAGACACGCTATCAATGAGGCCAGTTTGGTGAAGATTGAAAGAACCTGGCTACCTTAATCTTAGGTTTCAAAGTTAGCAGCCTAAGCTGAAACTAGGTATTTGTCCCATTTCTACCGAAATTAATAGAGATCACACCTAAGCTGAAACTAGGTATTTGTCCCATCTCTACCGAAAGTAATAGAGATCACACCTTTTAACTGGCATTGTTAATACCGTCATTAGACACTCTATCAATGAGGCCAGTTTGGTGAGGATTGAAAGAACCAGGCTACTTAAAACTTAGGTCTCAAAGTTAGCAGCCTAAGCTGAAACTAGGTATTTGTCCCATAATCTCTGCCAGAAGTAATAGAGATCACACCTTCTAATTGGTATCGTTAATACCATCTTTAAACACACTATCAATGAGGCCAGTTTAGTGAAGATTGAAAGAACCAGACTACCTAAAACTTAGGTCTCAAAGTGAGCAGCCTAAGCTGAAACTAGGTATTTGTCCCATAATCTCTGCCAGAAGTAATAGAGATCACACCTTGTAATTGGTATCGTTAATACCATCTTTAAACACACTATCAATGAGGCCAGTTTAGTGAAGATTGAAAGAACCAGGCTACCTTAAACTTAGGTCTTAAAGTTAGCAACCTAAGCTGAAACTAAGTATTTGTCCCATCTCTACCGAAAGTAATAGAGATCACACCTTTTAACTGGCATTGTTAATACCGTCATTAGACACGCTATCAATGAGGCCAGTTTGGTGAGGATTGAAAGAACCAGGCTACCTTAATCTTATGTTTCAAAGTTAGCAGCCTAAGCTGAAACTAGGTATTTGTCCCATCTCTACCGAAATTAATAGAGATCACACCTTTAAATTGGTATTGGTAAAACCGTTATTAAAAACGCTATCAATGAGGCCAGTTTGGTGAGGATTGAAAGAACCTGGCTACTTTAAACTTAGGTCTCAAAGTTAGCAGCCTAAGCTGAAACTAGATATTTGTCCCATAATCTCTGCCAGAAGTAATAGAGATCACACCTTCTGATTGGTATCGTTAATACCATCTTTAAACACGCTATCAATGAGGCCAGTTTGGTGAAGATTGAAAGAACCAAGCTACTTTAAACTTAGGTCCCAAAGTTAGCAGCCTGAGCTGAAACTCGGTAATTGTACCATCTCTGCCAGAAGTAATAGAGATCACACCTTTTAACTGGTATCATTAATACCATCTTTAAACACACTATCAATGAGGCCAGTTTAGTGAAGATTGAAAGAACCAGGCTACCTTAAACTTAGGTCTCAAAGTTAGCAGCCTAAGCTGAAACTAGGTATTCGTCCCATCTCTACAGAAAGTAATAGAGATCACACCTTTAAATTGGTATCGGTAAAGCCGTTATTAAAAACGCTATCAATGAGGCCAGTTTGGTGAGGATTGAAAGAACCAGGCTACCTTAAACTTAGGTCTTAAAGTTAGCAGCCTAAGCTGAAACTAAGTATTTGTCCCATCTCTACCGAAAGTAATAGAGATCACACCTTTTAACTGGCATTGTTAATACCGTCATTAGACACGCTATCAATGAGGCCAGTTTGGTGAGGATTGAAAGAACCAGGCTACCTTAATCTTATGTTTCAAAGTTAGCAGCCTAAGCTGAAACTAGGTATTTGTCCCATCTCTACCGAAATTAATAGAGATCACACCTTTAAATTGGTATTGGTAAAACCGTTATTAAAAACGCTATCAATGAGGCCAGTTTGGTGAGGATTGAAAGAACCTGGCTACTTTAAACTTAGGTCTCAAAGTTAGCAGCCTAAGCTGAAACTAGATATTTGTCCCATAATCTCTGCCAGAAGTAATAGAGATCACACCTTCTGATTGGTATCGTTAATACCATCTTTAAACACGCTATCAATGAGGCCAGTTTGGTGAAGATTGAAAGAACCAAGCTACTTTAAACTTAGGTCCCAAAGTTAGCAGCCTGAGCTGAAACTCGGTAATTGTACCATCTCTGCCAGAAGTAATAGAGATCACACCTTTTAACTGGTATCATTAATACCATCTTTAAACACACTATCAATGAGGCCAGTTTAGTGAAGATTGAAAGAACCAGGCTACCTTAAACTTAGGTCTCAAAGTTAGCAGCCTAAGCTGAAACTAGGTATTCGTCCCATCTCTACAGAAAGTAATAGAGATCACACCTTTAAATTGGTATCGGTAAAGCCGTTATTAAAAACGCTATCAATGAGGCCAGTTTGGTGAGGATTGAAAGAACCTGGCTACCTTAAAATTAGGACTCAAAGTTAGCAGCCTAAGCTAAAACTAGGTATTTGTCCCATCTCTACAGAAAGTAATAGAGATCACACCTTTTAATTGGCATTGTTAATACCGTCATTAGACACGCTATCAATGAGGCCAGTTTGGTGAGGATTGAAAGAACCTGGCTACCTTAATCTTAGGTTTCAAAGTTAGCAGCCTAAGCTGAAACTAGGTATTTGTCCCATTTCTACCGAAATTAATAGAGATCACACCTTTAAATTGGTATCGGTAAAACCGTTATTAAAAACGCTCTCAATAAGGCCAGTTTGGTGAGGATTGAAAGAACCATACTACCTAAAACTTAGGTCTCAAAGTTAGCAGCCTAAGCTGAAACTAGATATTTGTCCCATCTCTACCGAAAGTAATAGAGATCACACCTTTTAACTGGTATCGTTTATACTGTCATTAGACACGCTATCAATGAGGCCAGTTTGGTGAGGATTGAAAGAACCTGGCTACCTTAAAATTAGGTCTCAAAGTTAGCAGTCTAAGCTGAAACTAGGTATTCGTCCCATCTCTACAGAAAGTAATAGAGATCACACCTTTTAATTGGCATTGTTAATACCGCCATTAGACACGCTATCAATGAGGCCAGTTTGGTGAAGATTGAAAGAACCAGGCTACTTTAAACTTAGGTCTCAAAGTTAGCAGCCTAAGCTGAAACTAGGTATTTGTCCCATCTCTACCGAAAGTAATAGAGATCACACCTTTTAACTGGTATCGTTTATACCGTCATTAAACACGCTATCAATGAGGCCAGTTTGGTGAGGATTGAAAGAACCTGGCTACCTTAATCTTAGGTCCCAAAGTTAACAGCCTGAGCTGAAACTCGGTAATTGTACCATCTCTGCCAGAAGTAATAGAGATCACACCTTTTAACTGGTATCATTAATATCGTCATTAGACGCGCTATCAATGAGGCCAGTTTGGTGAGGATTGAAAGAACTAGGCTACTTTAAACTTAGGTCTCAAAGTTAGCAGCCTAAGCTGAAACTAGATATTTGTCCCATAATCTCTGCCAGAAGTAATAGAGATCACACCTTCTGATTGGTATCGTTAATACCATCTTTAAACACGCTATCAATGAGGCCAGTTTGGTGAAGATTGAAAGAACCAAGCTACTTTAAACTTAGGTCCCAAAGTTAGCAGCCTGAGCTGAAACTCGGTAATTGTACCATCTCTGCCAGAAGTAATAGAGATCACACCTTTTAACTGGTATCATTAATACCATCTTTAAACACACTATCAATGAGGCCAGTTTAGTGAAGATTGAAAGAACCAGACTACCTAAAACTTAGGTCTCAAAGTGAGCAGCCTAAGCTGAAACTAGGTATTTGTCCCATAATCTCTGCCAGAAGTAATAGAGATCACACCTTGTAATTGGTATCGTTAATACCATCTTTAAACACACTATCAATGAGGCCAGTTTAGTGAAGATTGAAAGAACCAGGCTACCTTAAACTTAGGTCTTAAAGTTAGCAGCCTAAGCTGAAACTAAGTATTTGTCCCATCTCTACCGAAAGTAATAGAGATCACACCTTTTAACTGGCATTGTTAATACCGTCATTAGACACGCTATCAATGAGGCCAGTTTGGTGAGGATTGAAAGAACCAGGCTACCTTAATCTTATGTTTCAAAGTTAGCAGCCTAAGCTGAAACTAGGTATTTGTCCCATCTCTACCGAAATTAATAGAGATCACACCTTTAAATTGGTATTGGTAAAACCGTTATTAAAAACGCTATCAATGAGGCCAGTTTGGTGAGGATTGAAAGAACCTGGCTACCTTAAAATTAGGACTTAAAGTTAGCAGCCTAAGCTAAAACTAGGTATTTGTCCCATCTCTACAGAAAGTAATAGAGATCACACCTTTTAATTGGCATTGTTAATACCGTCATTAGACACGCTATCAATGAGGCCAGTTTGGTGAGGATTGAAAGAACCAGACTACCTTAAACTTAGGTCTCAAAGTTAGCAGCCTAAGCTGAAACTAGGTATTCGTCCCATCTCTACAGAAAGTAATAGAGATCACACCTTTTAATTGGCATTGTTAATACCGTCATTAGACACGCTATCAATGAGGCCAGTTTGGTGAGGATTGAAAGAACCAGACTACCTAAAACTTAGGTCTCAAAGTTAGCAGCCTAAGCTGAAACTATATATTTGTCCCATAATCTCTGCCAGAAGTAATAGAGATCACACCTTTTAACTGGTATCGTTAATACCATCTTTAGACACGCTATCAATGAGGCCAGTTTGGTGAGGATTGAAAGAACCAGGCTACCTTAAACTTAGGATTCAAAGTTAACAGCCTAAGCTGAAACTAGGTATTTGTCCCATCTCTACCAAAAGTAATAGAGATCACACCTTTAAATTGGTATCGGTAATACCATCTTTAGACACGCTATCAATGAGGCCAGTTTGGTGAGGATTGAAAGAACCAGGCTACTTTAAACTTAGGTCTCAAAGTTAGCAGCCTAAGCTGAAACTAGGTATTTGTCCCATAATCTCTGCCAGAAGTAATAGAGATCACACCTTCTAATTGGTATCGTTAATACCATCTTTAGATACGCTATCAATGAAACCAGTTTGGTGAGGATTGAAAGAATCAGGCTACCTTAAAATTAGGACTCAAAGTTAGCAGCCTAAGCTGAAACTAGGTATTCGTCCCATCTCTACAGAAAGTAATAGAGATCACACCTTTTAATTGGCATTGTTAATACCGTCATTAGACACGCTATCAATGAGGCCAGTTTGGTGAGGATTAAAAGAACCAGGCTACTTAAAACTTAGGTCTCAAAGTTAGCAGCCTAAGCTGAAACTAGGTATTTGTCCAATAATCTCTGCCAGAAGTAATAGAGATCACACCTTCTAATTGGTATCGTTAATACCATCTTTAGATACGCTATCAATGAAGCCAGTTTGGTGAGGATTGAAAGAACCTGGCTACCTTAAAATTAGGACTCAAAGTTAGCAGCCTAAGCTGAAACTAGGTATTCGTCCCATCTCTACAGAAAGTAATAGAGATCACACCTTTTAATTGGCATTGTTAATACCGTCATTAGACACGCTATCAATGAGGCCAGTTTGGTGAGGATTGAAAGAACCAGGCTACCTTAAAATTAGGATTCAAAGTTAACAGCCTAAGCTGAAACTAGGTATTTGTCCCATCTCTACCGAAAGTAATAGAGATCACACCTTTTAACTGGTATCGTTTATACCATCATTAGACACGCTATCAATGAGGCCAGTTTGGTGAAGATTGAAAGAACCAGGATACCTTAAACTTAGGTCTCAAAGTTAGCAGCCTAAGCTGAAACTAGGTATTTGTCCCATCTCTACCGAAAGTAATAGAGATCACACCTTTTAATTGGCATTGTTAATACCGTCATTAGACACACTATCAATGAGGCCAGTTTGGTGAGGATTGAAAGAACCAGGCTACTTAAAACTTAGGTCTCAAAGTTAGCAGCCTAAGCTGAAACTAGGTATTTGTCCCATCTCTACCGAAAGTAATAGAGATCACACCTTTTAATTGGCATTGTTAATACCGTCATTAGACACACTATCAATGAGGCCAGTTTGGTGAGGATTGAAAGAACCAGGCTACTTAAAACTTAGGTCTCAAAGTTAGCAGCCTAAGCTGAAACTTGGTATTTGTCCCATCTCTACAGAAAGTAATATAGATCACACCTTTTAATTAGCATTGTTAATACCATCATTAGACACGCTATCAATGAGGCCAGTTTGGTGAGGATTGAAAGAACCAGGCTACCTTAAAATTAGGACTCAAAGTTAGCAGCCTAAGCTGAAACTAGGTATTCGTCCCATCTCTACAGAAAGTAATAGAGATCACACCTTTTAACTGGTATCGTTTATACCGTCATTAGACACGCTATCAATGAGGCCAGTTTGGTGAGGATTGAAAGAACCAGGCTACCTTAAACTTAGGTTTCAAAGTTAACAGCCTAAGCTGAAACTAGGTATTTGTCCCATCTCTACCGAAAGTAATAGAGATCACACCTTTTAACTGGTATCGTTTATACCATCATTAGACACGCTATCAATGAGGCCAGTTTGGTGAAGATTGAAAGAACCAGGATACCTTAAACTTAGGTCTCAAAGTTAGCAGCCTAAGCTGAAACTAGGTATTTGTCCCATCTATACCGAAAGTAATAGAGATCACACCTTCTAACTGGTATCGTTTATACCGTCATTAGACACGCTATCAATGAGGTCAGATTGGTGAAGATTGAAAGAACCAGGCTACCTTAAAATTAGGACTCAAAGTTAGCAGCCTAAGCTGAAACTAGGTATTTGTCCCATCTCTACCGAAAGTAATAGAGATCACACCTTTTAATTAGCATTGTTAATACCGTCATTAGACACACAATCAATGAGGCCAGTTTGGTGAGGATTGAAAGAACCAGGCTACTTAAAACTTAGGTCTCAAAGTTAGCAGCCTAAGCTGAAACTAGGTATTAATCCCATCTCTACCGAAAGTAATAGAGATCACACCTTTTAACTGGTATCGTTTATACCGTCATTAGACACGCTATCAATGAGGCCAGTTTGGTGAAGATTGAAAGAACCAGGCTACCTTAAACTTAGGTCTCAAAGTTAGCAGCCTAAGCTGAAACTAGGTATTTGTCCCATCTATACCGAAAGTAATAGAGATCACACCCTTTAACTGGTATCGTTTATACCGTCATTAGACACGCTATCAATAAAGCCAGTTTGGTGAGGATTGAAAGAACCAGGCTACCTTAATCTTAGGTTTCAAAGTTAGCAGCCTAAGCTGAAACTAGGTATTTGTCCCATCTCTACCGAAATTAATAGAGATCACACCTTTAAATTGGTATTGGTAAAACCGTTATTAAAAACGCTATCAATGAGGCCAGTTTGGTGAGGATTGAAAGAACCAGGCTACTTAAAACTTAGGTCTCAAAGTTAGCAGCCTAAGCTGAAACTAAGTATTTGTCCCATCTCTACCGAAAGTAATAGAGATCACACCTTTTAACTGGCATTGTTAATACCGTCATTAGACACGCTATCAATGAGTACAGTTTGGTGAGGATTGAAAGAACCAGGCTACTTAAAACTTAGGTCTCAAAGTTAGCAGCCTAAGCTGAAACTAGGTATTTGTCCCATAATCTCTGCCAGAAGTAATAGAGATCACACCTTCTAATTGGTATCGTTAATACCATCTTTAAACACACTATCAATGAGGCCAGTTTGGTGAGGATTGAAAGAATCAGGCTACCTTAATCTTAGGTTTCAAAGTTAGCAGCCTAAGCTGAAACTAGGTATTTGTCCCATCTCTACCGAAATTAATAGAGATCACACCTTTAAATTGGTATTGGTAAAACCGTTATTAAAAACGCTATCAATGAGGCCAGTTTGGTGAGGATTGAAAGAACCAGGCTACTTAAAACTTAGGTCTCAAAGTTAGCAGCCTAAGCTGAAACTAGGTATTTGTCCCATCTCTACCGAAAGTAATAGAGATCACACCTTTAAATTGGTATCGGTAAAACCGTTATTAAAAACGCTATCAATGAGGCCAGTTTGGTGAGGATTGAAAGAACCAGGCTACTTTAAACTTAGGTCTCAAAGTTAGCAGCCTAAGCTGAAACTAGGTATTTGTCCCATAATCTCTGCCAGAAGTAATAGAGATCACACCTTCTAATTAGTATCGTTAATACCATCTTTAAACACACTATCAATGAGGCCAGTTTGGTGAGGATTGAAAGAACCAGGCTACCTTAATCTTAGGTTTCAAAGTTAGCAGCCTAAGCTGAAACTAGGTATTTGTCCCATCTCTACCGAAATTAATAGAGATCACACCTTTAAATTGGTATTGGTAAACCGTTATTAAAAACGCTATCAATGAGGCCAGTTTGGTGAGGATTGAAAGAACCAGGCTACTTAAAACTTAGGTCTCAAAGTTAGCAGCCTAAGCTGAAACTAAGTATTTGTCCCATCTCTACCGAAAGTAATAGAGATCACACCTTTTAACTGGCATTGTTAATACCGTCATTAGACACGCTATCAATGAGGCCAGTTTGGTGAGGATTGAAATTAAATGCTAATTAATTAAAAAAAATTAATTAAAATAATAAATGAAAAAAAATTAACAATGCTAATTAAAAGGTGTGATCTCTATTACTTTCGGTAGAGATGGGACAAATACCTAGTTTCAGCTTAGGCTGCTAACTTTGAGTCCTAATTTTAAGGTAGCCTGGTTCTTTCAATCTTCACCAATCTGGCCTCATTGATAGCGTGTCTAATGACGGTATAAACGATACCAGTTAAAAGGTGTGATCTCTATTACTTTCGGTATAGATGGGACAAATACCTAGTTTCAGCTTAGGCTGCTAACTTTAAGACCTAAGTTTAAGGTAGCCTGGTTCTTTCAATCTTCACCAAACTGGCCTCATTGATAGCGTGTCTAATGATGGTATAAACGATACCAGTTAAAAGGTGTGATCTCTATTACTTTCGGTAGAGATGGGACAAATACCTAGTTTCAGCTTAGGCTGTTAACTTTGAAACCTAAGTTTAAGGTAGCCTGGTTCTTTCAATCCTCACCAAACTGGCCTCATTGATAGTGTGTCTAATGACGGTATAAACGATACCAGTTTAAAGGTGTGATCTCTATTACTTTCTGTAGAGATGGGACGAATACCTAGTTTCAGCTTAGGCTGCTAACTTTGAGACCTATGTTTTAAGTAGCCTGGTTCTTTCAATCCTCACCAAACTGGCCTCATTGATAGCGTGTCTAATGACGGTATTAACAATGCCAATTAAAAGGTGTGATCTCTATTACTTTCTGTAGAGATGGGACGAATACCTAGTTTCAGCTTAGGCTGCTAACTTTGAGTCCTAATTTTAAGGTAGCCAGGTTCTTTCAATCCTCACCAAACTGGCTTCATTGATAGCGTATCTAAAGATGGTATTAACGATACCAATTAGAAGGTGTGATCTCTATTACTTCTGGCAGAGATTATTGGACAAATACCTAGTTTCAGCTTAGGCTGCTAACTTTGAGACCTAAGTTTTAAGTAGCCTGGTTCTTTTAATCCTCACCAAACTGGCCTCATTGATAGCGTGTCTAATGACGGTATTAACAATGCCAATTAAAAGGTGTGATCTCTATTACTTTCTGTAGAGATGGGACGAATACCTAGTTTCAGCTTAGGCTGCTAACTTTGAGTCCTAATTTTAAGGTAGCCTGATTCTTTCAATCCTCACCAAACTGGTTTCATTGATAGCGTATCTAAAGATGGTATTAACGATACCAATTAGAAGGTGTGATCTCTATTACTTCTGGCAGAGATTATGGGACAAATACCTACTTTCAGCTTAGGCTGCTAACTTTGAGACTTAAGTTTAAAGTAGCCTGGTTCTTTCAATCCTCACGAAACTGGCCTCATTGATAGCGTGTCTAAAGATGGTATTACCGATACCAATTTAAAGGTGTGATCTCTATTACTTTTGGTAGAGATGGGACAAATACCTAGTTTCAGCTTAGGCTGTTAACTTTGAATCCTAAGTTTAAGGTAGCCTGGTTCTTTCAATCCTCACCAAACTGGCTTTATTGATAGCGTGTCTAATGACGGTATAAACGATACCAGTTAAAGGGTGTGATCTCTATTACTTTCGGTATAGATGGGACAAATACCTAGTTTCAGCTTAGGCTGCTAACTTTGAGACCTAAGTTTAAGGTAGCCTGGTTCTTTCAATCTTCACCAAACTGGCCTCATTGATAGCGTGTCTAATGACGGTATAAACGATACCAGTTAAAAGGTGTGATCTCTATTACTTTCGGTAGAGATGGGATTAATACCTAGTTTCAGCTTAGGCTGCTAACTTTGAGACCTAAGTTTTAAGTAGCCTGGTTCTTTCAATCCTCACCAAACTGGCCTCATTGATTGTGTGTCTAATGACGGTATTAACAATGCTAATTAAAAGGTGTGATCTCTATTACTTTCGGTAGAGATGGGACAAATACCTAGTTTCAGCTTAGGCTGCTAACTTTGAGTCCTAATTTTAAGGTAGCCTGGTTCTTTCAATCTTCACCAATCTGACCTCATTGATAGCGTGTCTAATGACGGTATAAACGATACCAGTTAGAAGGTGTGATCTCTATTACTTTCGGTATAGATGGGACAAATACCTAGTTTCAGCTTAGGCTGCTAACTTTGAGACCTAAGTTTAAGGTATCCTGGTTCTTTCAATCTTCACCAAACTGGCCTCATTGATAGCGTGTCTAATGATGGTATTAACAATGCTAATTAAAAGGTGTGATCTATATTACTTTCTGTAGAGATGGGACAAATACCAAGTTTCAGCTTAGGCTGCTAACTTTGAGACCTAAGTTTTAAGTAGCCTGGTTCTTTCAATCCTCACCAAACTGGCCTCATTGATAGTGTGTCTAATGACGGTATTAACAATGCCAATTAAAAGGTGTGATCTCTATTACTTTCGGTAGAGATGGGACAAATACCTAGTTTCAGCTTAGGCTGCTAACTTTGAGACCTAAGTTTAAGGTATCCTGGTTCTTTCAATCTTCACCAAACTGGCCTCATTGATAGCGTGTCTAATGATGGTATAAACGATACCAGTTAAAAGGTGTGATCTCTATTACTTTCTGTAGAGATGGGACGAATACCTAGTTTCAGCTTAGGCTGCTAACTTTGAGTCCTAATTTTAAGGTAGCCTGGTTCTTTCAATCCTCACCAAACTGGCCTCATTGATAGCGTGTCTAATGATGGTATTAACAATGCTAATTAAAAGGTGTGATCTATATTACTTTCTGTAGAGATGGGACAAATACCAAGTTTCAGCTTAGGCTGCTAACTTTGAGACCTAAGTTTTAAGTAGCCTGGTTCTTTCAATCCTCACCAAACTGGCCTCATTGATAGTGTGTCTAATGACGGTATTAACAATGCCAATTAAAAGGTGTGATCTCTATTACTTTCGGTAGAGATGGGACAAATACCTAGTTTCAGCTTAGGCTGCTAACTTTGAGACCTAAGTTTTAAGTAGCCTGGTTCTTTCAATCCTCACCAAACTGGCCTCATTGATAGTGTGTCTAATGACGGTATTAACAATGCCAATTAAAAGGTGTGATCTCTATTACTTTCGGTAGAGATGGGACAAATACCTAGTTTCAGCTTAGGCTGCTAACTTTGAGACCTAAGTTTAAGGTATCCTGGTTCTTTCAATCTTCACCAAACTGGCCTCATTGATAGCGTGTCTAATGATGGTATAAACGATACCAGTTAAAAGGTGTGATCTCTATTACTTTCGGTAGAGATGGGACAAATACCTAGTTTCAGCTTAGGCTGTTAACTTTGAATCCTAATTTTAAGGTAGCCTGGTTCTTTCAATCCTCACCAAACTGGCCTCATTGATAGCGTGTCTAATGACGGTATTAACAATGCCAATTAAAAGGTGTGATCTCTATTACTTTCTGTAGAGATGGGACGAATACCTAGTTTCAGCTTAGGCTGCTAACTTTGAGTCCTAATTTTAAGGTAGCCAGGTTCTTTCAATCCTCACCAAACTGGCTTCATTGATAGCGTATCTAAAGATGGTATTAACGATACCAATTAGAAGGTGTGATCTCTATTACTTCTGGCAGAGATTATTGGACAAATACCTAGTTTCAGCTTAGGCTGCTAACTTTGAGACCTAAGTTTTAAGTAGCCTGGTTCTTTTAATCCTCACCAAACTGGCCTCATTGATAGCGTGTCTAATGACGGTATTAACAATGCCAATTAAAAGGTGTGATCTCTATTACTTTCTGTAGAGATGGGACGAATACCTAGTTTCAGCTTAGGCTGCTAACTTTGAGTCCTAATTTTAAGGTAGCCTGATTCTTTCAATCCTCACCAAACTGGTTTCATTGATAGCGTATCTAAAGATGGTATTAACGATACCAATTAGAAGGTGTGATCTCTATTACTTCTGGCAGAGATTATGGGACAAATACCTAGTTTCAGCTTAGGCTGCTAACTTTGAGACCTAAGTTTAAAGTAGCCAGGTTCTTTCAATCCTCACCAAACTGGCCTCATTGATAGCGTGTCTAAAGATGGTATTAACGATACCAATTTAAAGGTGTGATCTCTATTACTTTTGGTAGAGATGGGACAAATACCTAGTTTCAGCTTAGGCTGTTAACTTTGAAACCTAAGTTTAAGATAGCCTGGTTCTTTCAATCGTCACCAAACTGGCCTCATTGATAGCGTGTCTAATGACGGTATAAACGATACCAGTTAAAAGGTGTGATCTCTATTACTTTCGGTAGAGATGGGACAAATACCTAGTTTCAGCTTAGGCTGCTAACTTTGAGACCTAAGTTTAAGGTAGCCTGGTTCTTTCAATCTTCACCAAACTGGCCTCATTGATAGCGTGTCTAATGACGGTATAAACGATACCAGTTAAAAGGTGTGATCTCTATTACTTTCGGTAGAGATGGGATTAATACCTAGTTTCAGCTTAGGCTGCTAACTTTGAGACCTAAGTTTTAAGTAGCCTGGTTCTTTCAATCCTCACCAAACTGGCCTCATTGATTGTGTGTCTAATGACGGTATTAACAATGCTAATTAAAAGGTGTGATCTCTATTACTTTCGGTAGAGATGGGACAAATACCTAGTTTCAGCTTAGGCTGCTAACTTTGAGTCCTAATTTTAAGGTAGCCTGGTTCTTTCAATCTTCACCAATCTGACCTCATTGATAGCGTGTCTAATGACGGTATAAACGATACCAGTTAGAAGGTGTGATCTCTATTACTTTCGGTATAGATGGGACAAATACCTAGTTTCAGCTTAGGCTGCTAACTTTGAGACCTAAGTTTAAGGTATCCTGGTTCTTTCAATCTTCACCAAACTGGCCTCATTGATAGCGTGTCTAATGATGGTATAAACGATACCAGTTAAAAGGTGTGATCTCTATTACTTTCGGTAGAGATGGGACAAATACCTAGTTTCAGCTTAGGCTGTTAACTTTGAAACCTAAGTTTAAGGTAGCCTGGTTCTTTCAATTCTCACCAAACTGGCCTCATTGATAGTGTGTCTAATGACGGTATAAACGATACCAGTTAAAAGGTGTGATCTCTATTACTTTCTGTAGAGATGGGACGAATACCTAGTTTCAGCTTAGGCTGCTAACTTTGAGTCCTAATTTTAAGGTAGCCTGGTTCTTTCAATCCTCACCAAACTGGCCTCATTGATAGCGTGTCTAATGATGGTATTAACAATGCTAATTAAAAGGTGTGATCTATATTACTTTCTGTAGAGATGGGACAAATACCAAGTTTCAGCTTAGGCTGCTAACTTTGAGACCTAAGTTTTAAGTAGCCTGGTTCTTTCAATCCTCACCAAACTGGCCTCATTGATAGTGTGTCTAATGACGGTATTAACAATGCCAATTAAAAGGTGTGATCTCTATTACTTTCGGTAGAGATGGGACAAATACCTAGTTTCAGCTTAGGCTGCTAACTTTGAGACCTAAGTTTTAAGTAGCCTGGTTCTTTCAATCCTCACCAAACTGGCCTCATTGATAGTGTGTCTAATGACGGTATTAACAATGCCAATTAAAAGGTGTGATCTCTATTACTTTCGGTAGAGATGAGACAAATACCTAGTTTCAGCTTAGGCTGCTAACTTTGAGACCTAAGTTTAAGGTATCCTGGTTCTTTCAATCTTCACCAAACTGGCCTCATTGATAGCGTGTCTAATGATGGTATAAACGATACCAGTTAAAAGGTGTGATCTCTATTACTTTCGGTAGAGATGGGACAAATACCTAGTTTCAGCTTAGGCTGTTAACTTTGAAACCTAAGTTTAAGGTAGCCTGGTTCTTTCAATCCTCACCAAACTGGCCTCATTGATAGTGTGTCTAATGACGGTATAAACGATACCAGTTTAAAGGTGTGATCTCTATTACTTTCTGTAGAGATGGGACGAATACCTAGTTTCAGCTTAGGCTGCTAACTTTGAGTCCTAATTTTAAGGTAGCCTGGTTCTTTCAATCCTCACCAAACTGGCCTCATTGATAGCGTGTCTAATGACGGTATTAACAATGCTAATTAAAAGGTGTGATCTATATTACTTTCTGTAGAGATGGGACAAATACCTAGTTTCAGCTTAGGCTGCTAACTTTGAGACCTAAGTTTTAAGTAGCCTGGTTCTTTCAATCCTCACCAAACTGGCCTCATTGATAGTGTGTCTAATGACGGTATTAACAATGCCAATTAAAAGGTGTGATCTCTATTACTTACGGTAGAGATGGGACAAATACCTAGTTTCAGCTTAGGCTGCTAACTTTGAGTCCTAATTTTAAGGTAGCCTGGTTCTTTCAATCTTCACCAAACTGGCCTCATTGATAGCGTGTCTTATGACGGTATTAACGATACCAGTTAAAAGGTGTGATCTCTATTACTTTCGGTAGAGATGCAACAAATACCTAGTTTCAACTTATATTGTAAAAGTGTGAAGTTAGCAGCCTAAAAGATGTTCATGGTTTTTTTCCAGTTTCTGGGACTCTGTCGCGCCATTGTT
The DNA here is from genome assembly GCA_022674325.2 of Grapholita molesta. NCBI lineage: Eukaryota > Metazoa > Arthropoda > Insecta > Lepidoptera > Tortricidae > Grapholita > Grapholita molesta. The sequence continues at coordinate 2,673,963 of CP053124.2, read as the reverse complement.
GATAGGTTTGTTAATTTTTGCAATTGTTTTGTGATTTTACATATTATGTAACCTTATAAATCATATATATTCTTTGATTTTAATGAATCAAATATGAGACTTTTTTATTTGGTCGGATTATCAAAGGCAGCTAACTTTAGGCTGCTAACTTCACACCGGTTGGTAATTTTTGGTCTGAACTAAAATTTCGACAGTCGCCGTAGATGTATCGACACACAGGTATATCGAGTCTGTGGAGGTGATCACAAATATCTTAACATGAACTTTATCGCCCTGACAATAAAGGCGTTCAGATATTTTTTCATCCCGATATATCAGATGGCGACTGTACTGACGGCATCTGTAACTCGCTAAACATCGCCTTACATCACAAACCGAATTCCGCTGTAACTGTAAAATGCGTCCAAAGCCATAAAGATGTAAACGATAATAAAAAACCTATTATGTCTAAGAATTTGCATGATATGTTTATTCATGCCAACATAATAAGCGAATTCCGTTACAGCTACTCAAAATCAAAACGTCATATATCACGTAAAGTTTATATGTAGATACGTCGTTTGAGTTATGGTATAATTTGTACGTTTCTCAGTGATGCAGACTTATGTCATATCGTCTCGGCTTGACCTTTCGAGCGTGAGAGAAAGTTGAACAGTCGCAGCTGAAAACAGTAAGTTGGCTCGGACCGGTTAGCGGAGGAACGCCTACATTAACGTTCCCTTTTTAAACTCAAAAAAAATTGATAAACGCGTATTCTCAAGACGAACAGAGGCAAGAATGTAAGTTTCTTTTAACGTAAAAAAACGTCTCGAACGCGTAAGTGATATAGTAGATTGTTTGACAAGGGGCTAAAGTAGGCCATAGTACCACGAGATGGTTATAAAATTGTTCGAGGGGTAATATGGCGTTTAGACCCGAGTTATGCATACTAGTTTTCACTTCGATTGCGAGAAAATAAGATAAAATTACATTTCAACAATTAACAAATACAATTTTATTCACCCGCAATGAATTCTGAGTCAAAAATGTTTAATTTAGCAGTCTTTGTATTTTTTTCACTGCTTTGATACAGATAGGATATATCTACGCCGTGAATAAATGCCATAGACAACGTATAATTGGGGCTTCAAAGAGTTTGCCAACGATTTAAACTTTTTTTAATGCTTGTGAAGTAGGAACTAAAAAGCACCTAATGCTTTGACAATTTGATTGCGTTTCCTCATTGGTCGATTTTAATATTGTGGTATTGTCTGATTGGTTGATACTTTATACAAAGTTTTTTTAATGATTTCACGTTTTTAAACAGTATTCGCACCAAAAAAGAATCTAGAGTTGCGATTAACTTCGATATCTGTCGTGATTGGTGGATTTAATACGATGAAGTGTTCTGGTTGGTCAATTTAAAACGTTTTGTATATCATTAATATGTATACATATTTTCCCAAGAGGCTAAATGTATTACTTTAGTCCGCCTTGGCAAGCATAATATGACACACTTTTAGAGCATGAGAAGTGAAAATGTTATTTATATGGGAAACACTAACGCGATGGTGTAATATTACGTTAAAAACTTACACTCAGGACACAGAATACACCATTTTTTTTAACTGACTTAGGCTCTATAGTGCCGTGTGATGCCGTCTGACTAGAACAGCACTACCCCATTTCCTACCGCGGGTGTCGCGGGTGTGAAAAATCCTACGGACGGGCAGCAGCGTCAGTGGAAACCCAATCTACAGCTAGTGCAGTCGCCAACCCGCCGGCCAAGCGTGGCGACTATGGCAACCACCCCCCAAGATGATACAAGTCATATTTGTGGGAGGCCTATGTCCAGCAGTGGCAGCATACGGCTGAAATGTTGGCTCTATAAGCGATCGGACTGTGTGACCCTTCCCGCCCCTCGACCCTTACTCACCAGACTTTCTGAGTTATAGACGTTATCCATGTAAGTATCTTTAAATATTTATTTGTATTACATATTCATATAGCTTTCCGTTATTAAAAATAAAATGTTGTAACTTTGTTTGACCTATTTTTTAATATGCAGAAACGTCTGCTAGCGATATTTAAATCGAAAGAAAAATAGAAAAAATTGACTTGAAGCGGGACTCGAACCCACAACCACTGGATACAGCAAAAATACTGGATTTGACCTATAAGGTAACTAAACCAATGGCAAGTCCTAATTGTTGTACTGAAAATACCGATACACTGTGGCCACCGGGAAAAACATATGTTATGCGTGCGCGTGCGCCGTTGATGACACGTTGTCACAGTAAATATTTTACAAATACCATCCTGTGTTATGTAAATTTGAGAACAATCATGTAAAATTAACAGGACTTGTAATGAGTTGTATTTGTATAACATGTTTCAAAGACATAATAACTACTGACTAAATACATACATATTGTCTTCGGTTGCCGCGATAATTACTCATGAAATAAAACAACTAAAACGGGTTCAATACTCTTCGGTAGATGTCGCTACACGTCACCCGTAATGACGTATACCAGGAAGGATAAGATAGAAAAATTTGACAAGTCTAAGCGGCGCTCGTATAGCACAACTGGTAGTGCACTGGGCTAGTGATCCAGTGGTTGTGGGTTCGAGTCCCGCTGCGAGTCATTTTTTTCTATTTTTCTTTCGATTTAAATATCTTTGATATGCTAGCAGATGTTTCTGCTTAATATAAAAATAACTAAAACGGATTATATCGCGTATAGTAATTTCAACTTCATCCCGAAGTTTCGAACCTTTTAGCTTTTGACCACGAACGCTGCTATTGCTATTGTTTTATTTCATAAATATACCGGGTGCGGCCTATAATAGGAGCAAAAATTTTAGGTATCGCTTCCACACCACGAACGAAACAATATTTGTGCTACAACTTTAAATAATTGGATAATATATTACTTGTGATTTTTTCGAACAAAGTAAATAGTATTTTCAATGAACAGCATCCAATAGTCTAGTTGACGTTTACTGTCAGCCTACAAACTTCATAGTTTTTGCAATACATTGCTTGCTTGGGAAATCTTTTTTTATTAATATTTATTAAACTATAAGTTATTTTCAAAAGTCGTAGAACAAATGTTGCTACGTCTTTGGTGTAGAAACGATGCTTAAAGTTAAAGCTCCTATTACAGGCCACACCCGGTATACATATTTGCTTAACCGACGATAATTACTCAGTCTCAACCGAATCTGAGTGGTGTGTAACGGTATCGAGCTAATGGGAGTTTTGTCGCTGAGCAGATAACAGAAGGACCCGGGTATGTCCTTAAACTACGTCCAACAATGAGAGGTAGGGCACAGCGAAGTACCATCATGCTCGAATCTGGAGAAGCCCAACTGGGGAAGTAACTCCTCCTTACGGAAGACCAGAGCTATAATAGCACTGCTACCTTTCAGGTATAAATAAATAAATAATAAATAAATATTTCGGGACTTTCTTACACAGATCGACCTAGTCCTACGGTAAGCTCAGTAAGGCTTGTGTTGTAGATACTAGACGAAGATATATACAATAGATAGATACATATAAATACTTAAATACATATGTAGAAAACACCCATAACTCAGGAACAAATATCTGTGCTCATCACACAAATAAATGCCCCGACTGGGAATCGAACCCAGGACCATCGGCTTCATAGGTAGGGTCACTGACCACTAGGCCAGACCGGTCGTCTAAATATGTATAATGTTATGTAGTGTAATGGTATGTAGTGTTGTGTTCCTGATGGTGAGTAAGGTTCCCAGAGCTCCAACCCCCCTTAAAGGCCAGCAACGCGCTTATGTCTCCCCTGGTGTTGTATCAGGCAATCCGTCTGCTCGTTTACCACCTTTTGTCATAAAAAAAAAAAAAAGAAACTCAGCTAGGCCCGACCGTTGTCCGAGTGACTCTATCCGGTACGCGGCGGTACCGGGCTCATAAGACACTGAATGTGTCACTTCAACCACCGATTCCTAAAGACCCGTACGAGGTCCGTCCATCTTGATTGTGGATGTCGGTGCTCTTACTATCCATGGTCGCTACTCTAGGATTTTCTGCCCCAACGGCCGTCAGCTCTCAGGGCTACGGGGCCTAGCCATTGCCACCTCAACTACGCAATCCTGCGAGCTATGTCGGTTACTTATGTTCTTTTATTACGCTGTTATAATGTATAAGAATAATGTGTGTGGCTTAAAAATAAGAGACTGTTTCATTACATATTTTAGATCTTTAAATGTGACGTTCCACGGCAAAAGGTACCTTATGGCGCTTGGCGCTTACGTTGCGAAGCATCACATTAGTATTGAAGCGTCGTTAACAATAGCGTAAGCGCCAACCGCCATAAGGTACCTTTTGCCGCGGACCGTCACAAATATACCTTACCTAGCCTATATATTTACGAAACAGCTATTTTTGTCAAATGTAATCCCAATTTGATCACCAAATTGGAGACACAAGAAGAATAAGACCTCAATATGAAAATTGTTTGCGCAATAAAGCATGTAATACAGCCCTAGTGCGGAAAAGCTTATTAGGTATGGCACCGCAAAAATTCAACAAAGATTCCGATGTTATTAAACAATAAGGGTATCGATCGGCAAATTTAAAAAATAAATTAAATTGTTATTAATTATAATGCTGTTATTATAGTGTTCAGTTCCTTAATGACATTGATCTTTAACTTGACTTTTGTATATGACATAACGATTATTTTGACATTATACTTTTACAATACTTTTGACAATCTAATGACCATGCTGTATATTGATTTTATTTTGTTCGATTGTTTAGTTCTACACTTATACAGTGTGTAAATCTTATAAGGGCGAATCTCTTAACGGAGGGTAGAATAGGACATAAGAAATATATTTAGATAACTTTTGCTTAGAAGTACAATAAAAAATGTATCCATATAAAAAAATCGGTCCGCAATGTAATGCAACACACTCGAGTTAAACACTCGTTGACAGTTAGTTTCAAAAGCTCATATCGCGCAATGTTCGCAGTACATTGCTTCTCAGAAATTTTATAAAAATTAATTACATATGTATAACAGGTATAATTAAAGAAAAACCTTTTGGTTAATGATTATACTGGTAAATCCTATGTCTAGTTTAATTCTTCGCCCGTATTAGACTTACACACAGTATATCTAATTATTAACTTAAAAAGTTGATTTTGTTATTGTTTTGCCAATCCGATGGCAAAACATTAGTGGTTCGCAATTTATTTTTAAGACCTATGTTTTATGAATAAACAAATATGAAATAGGTACCATTGGGGCCGGTGCATTTATAAGTTATCTATAAGAAACCAACACACATTTTAAGCCATGTATATTACTTTGTAACTGATAAGTTTTACTCTATCTGCTGACAGCCGGAACTATTTCTACATTGATTTACAATGGCGCCGTTATCGAGCCGGGATCGAACCCGTCACCGGCCGTAGATGGGCACCAGTAATGGCCGTTTAAATGACCGTACTAGTACACGGTAATGTTTACGGTGAGAGGAAACCGGATCGGATTGTTACTTACAGCTTGCATAGTGTTTTACTATGGCCGGTGGCGATATCTCGAAAATCGATATTTTAAAATTTCGATCGACCTGTCACTCTCATGACCAGTGATCGGTTATTTGGATTAGATACGCGGTGAACGACCTCAATTATTATGTTAGTGTGGATATGCCCCGGGATCCTTTGCCTCGAGCGTCCATTCAGGCGTTAAGCGTTCACCTTATCGGCGACCGATATTTTTCCACGAAAGTATTAGGTACATATGGATATGATTGTATTGAAATTAGTGAAAAATGTATACTTTCAAACTGTATGCAGTTTTAGTTAATGTCGACGTATAATTAAGCACTTCTCACATCTGAACCCTGAGTGTAAGTTTTTAACGTAATAAAACGTCACCATGGCGTTTGAATTTCCCGTATAAATAACATTATCACTTACGCGTTAGAGACTTTTTTTACGTCAAAAGAAACTTAGCCTCTGTTTCAACATAGAAAGATTCAGATAACTTGGATCCTCAGTACAAGGTCAGGCCAGCGGCGCCCCAGCAAAATAACGATATTCGTAAATTTCGGACGATTGTTATTATCACTCTCATGACGATGACGCCTTAATTGGAGTAAAAGAGAAAGATGCTCGAACTATACGAACTTCAACGTTCGCAGTAGGCTTGTGGCTTATTAGTAAAAAAATATACAAAAAAATGTTTTTTATGGTCAACGGATTCATAGAATATTTCAGGGCTAGGCGAAATTGGTTTGGTTCCAACGAGGCGAATGCTCGCGAGGCATTCGGTACACAGCCTCAGGGAAAGGGTAAGGGTGAAAGTGTACCGTCATCTGCGTAAGCGCATACTTGCCGGGCATTACACAATACTGCAATAATCGTTTCCTACTTTTTAACCCTTGAGATCACGTTTTTCAACTGAGCTATTTATGCAATAAAAGTAATTAAATAAGGTAAATTGCGGGGCATTTAAAAAGTGGGTTAGGCCGAGAAAGGCTTATTATGTCTCATTTGTTAATTGTTTAAATTATATTCTAATGGATTTAATTAATATAATAAAGTTACGAGTATTTACGCTCTTCGCACAAAATTAAGATGCCGATATCAGACATGTACTAAACAATAGGTCCATATTATATTGAATACCCTCCTAGTTCCTAGCTTTACTCAACGTGCCTACAAATCTAGAGGTTCTGGGTTCGAATGCTCCATTGTAAAGGTATTTATTGGTGTGTTTATCGCAAATATCTACTGATTTTTGAACTCTACATCTACAAATTATATCATGTTTACCTACAACATAAATATTTGACGACCGGTCTGGCCTAGTGGGTAGTGACCCTGCCTATGAAGCCGATGGTCCTGGGTTCGATTCCCAGTCAGGGCATTTATTTGTGTGATGAGCACAGATATTTGTTCCTGGGTCATGGTTGTTTTCTATGTATTTAAGTATTTATATGTATCTATCTATTATATATATCGTCGTCTAGTACCTGCAACACAAGCCTTACTGAGCTTACCGTAGGACTAGGTCGATTTGTGTAAGATTGTCCTGAATATTTATTTATTTATTTATTATTTATTATTGAGCCGACTGTAGAGCTAGACTCCATCTAATTCGGTCCCTTTAATCTTACATATATAAAAGAAAGTGGGGTTTGTTCAACCGCTTGTAACTCGAGAACGGCTGAACCGATTAAAATGATTTTGGATTGGTTGGAATCGTCACAGCCCTGATTGAGACATTAAGTACTAAAAAATCACAAAAATCACGTGATTTTTGAAACCTATCACTACTTTTGTCGCTTTTTAGGCGGTACGAAGTTCGCCGGGTCAGCTAGTTATATTTGTAAGATTTAATCATAATAACATAACATAAATAATCATTATTACACACCTCTATTGCAAATCAATCGAACAAAGTACATGACACAAGTGACAAATATAAAAAATAATCATTGTTGAAACAATAGTTTATCATTATTGATTAACATCATTAAACAATCGGCATGATGACGGTTATAGTTTAGAGATGTTGCCCATGTAAATATTTACGCAATGTGATAGGTAACGAGTAAAATAACTATCAAATTGGTTGACTGTACACTTTAAAAAATACCGAGTTCAAAACAAAATCGTTACACAAGTACATTCGTTTAGTAAGCCTTTTTTTGGACCCGGGTATGTCCTTAAGCTACGTCCAACAATGAGAGGTAGGGCACAGCGAAGACCATCACGCTTGAATCTGGGGCAGCCCAACTGGGGAAGTACCTCCTCCTTACAGAAGACCACAGCCATAATAGCACTGCCACCTTTCAGGTATGTAGTCTTCCTGATGGTGAGTAGGGTTCCCAGAGCTCCAACCCCCCTTAAAGGTCGGCAACGCGCTTGTGACTCCCCTGGTGTTACGGGTGGGCGACGGTAATTGCTTACCATCAGGCAATCTGTCTGCTCGTTTGCCACCTTTGTCATAAAAAAAAGCCTATTATTACCCAAACGTGTCGATTTTTTCACCAGTACCCTTACCATGAGTTGTGACTTTGAGGTTTTCAATAACGAGTATCGAGTTTACTATCTGCATCTCGTTCGCACTAAAATAGTACAAGCGAGATGCGCAGATAGTAAACTCGACACTCGTTATCGCAAACTTCAGTGTCACAACTCATGGTAGGGGTTCGTGAACGTCAAGTTTGGAAGTCTTATAAGGAAAGGTTCGCCCGCGGTGAGCCGTGATGGCTAAGCAAATATATGTATACAGTTGTTTACATTATAGCAATGGCGTAGGGTCAGAAAGTGTACACATATTTATGCCCGGTGAAAGGTCAGGCGTGCCGTAACAGGCCAGCTTAGAATGCGTAGATTAACGTCGAAGAATAGACAAGAATGATACGGGTCATTTATAATTGGAGCACGGGGTTTAGGTACAGTCAACAGCAGAAGTGGCTAAGCGTTTGAGGTGTTCAAAATGAGGTCAACACATCTCTATTGTCAAGAGAATAAGAGCGCGTGTAGGTCATTTTGAACACTTCAAACGCTTAGCCAATTTGCTGCTGACTGTACATATCTGAGTCGATTTCCGTATGTTATTAAATACCCATCGCCATGAGATTAGAATGATTTTGTGCATATTTCTCTTTTACTCCAATTAATGCGTAATTAAAAGGACAGAGGCAATCGTTCTAAATATTCAAAATTCGATTTTCGAGATGCTTAAAGTTATAATTGTTACTTAGTTGTTATTTTATACATTCCTGTTATTGAAATGTTTTACATCTAAATACTTTAATTAAAACCTAGTTTTAGATTTATTTATTTTTAACCCCTTTATTACTATTAATATGTTTGTATGTATTCCAAACATGAATATGTCATAATTTGTAAGCAATAACTTAGCTAAGGAAGAGCGGTACGTCCTGATACAGGCTGCAATAAAGCTTAAAAGGAAGTACCAATCACTATGTTTTAGAACGAAAGTTGTAAAAGTAAAATAAACATTTTTTTTTTTCGCAGTACGCCAGCGACGTAGTAAACGTACGTGTCGCGTCTGCGCAAGTGTCCGTGTATTCACGGTGATTTATGTAACGGCGATGCGCGGGAGTGCGTGCCGCCGCCGGCGCAGTGGAGATGTGACCGATTACGCGTTTTCACATTCCGAACGATCGCGTCTCGGCGCGTACCCATGATGCCGTGGAAACAAACTAATCAGTGTCACACAGAATGGTGTTTCTGACAGTTGACAGAAACGGCCGTAATTATGAATATGATTGACAACGGGGGTCCAAGTTATTCTAATGGATAGTTTCAAATTTATTTACAGCTATGCATTTACCATACCACCTTATTACATTACAGGGAGTTACGAAAGTTTAAATACACTGACGACCGGTCTGGCCTTGTGAGTAGTGACCCTGTCTATGAAGCCGATGGTCCTGGGTTCAATCCCAATCAGGGCATTTATTTGTGTGATGAGCACAGATATGTGTTCCTGAGTAATGGGTGTTTTCCATGTATTGAAGTATTTATATGTATCTATTATATATATCGTCGTCTACTGAGTTTCCCGTAGTACAATGTCATTTGTGTAAGATTGTCCCGAAATATTTATTAAATACAAACCTTACAGAGAGCCTTATACTTAAGTAAATTTCCAATTACCGCATACTTCATCAGTATATGTGTATGGTTTACAAACATTTGATTGTACAGTCGCCATCAGATCTATCGGAGCGGTCAAAGTGGTCGGAAATATCGGAACAACACCTTTATTAATTTTCTTTCTCGTTCACATCTGCGATCAATGGATGGTGCGATTGAATTCGGGTTGTATAGTAAAAAAACGTGTAAAAATTCGGCTAGTTAAAAAACAATTTAAAAAATATAATATAGTAGCATCACAAGGATGTCTCCGTTGCGGGACAGGGTTATGTTTTCAAAATGACGATGCCGGGCGTTTCTCCGATCTTAGTCATAATATTTTAAAATGACTATTAACTAACAATTCAAACATAATAAAGAAAATTTAAGGCACAAAGGGGTGAACTAATCTTTCAGCGTAAATACCTATTGTCTCTCTCGCTCCTATTTATCCCTAATACCTAAAACGTGCCTGGATGTTACGATTTATCGCAACGGTTAAAAGACACACTATTGAATTTTTTTATTTTTTTGGAACCTGACTTGCACTCTATGGCAATTGCGGCAGATTAGGGCACTGGTCCCACCGCGAGCTAGTAAGCTATGAGCTTACAGCTATTTCAAGGGACAAAAGATAATCGCTCCCGTGTAAATAAAAGAGAGAGATATATATTTATAGCTCATCGCCCGGCGATGAACTACAGTCGCCCGGCTATGACATATATGTCTCTTTTATTTACACGGGATCGATTATCTTTTGTCCCTTGAAATAGCTGATAGCTCATAGCTTACTAGCTCGCGGTGGGACCAGTGCCTAGAGCAGTCGGACTGTGTGGGGAAAGGTAGCCTGGGGAAAATCCAGGACCCTTCCGCACCAGACTTGACTTGTACTACTTACTGTATTCTTATTGAGTTTACGCTTCCAGTGAGATTGGTTGTGACGGTCTCATCCAAATCTGAGTGGTACAGTCGCCATCAGATATATCGGAGCTGTGGAGGTGGCAGTGGCAGCGCGTTTATACAAGCCGATTCCCGCCGGCTTGACTAACTTTACTGCAGTTCAACGGTTTTCCTTGGGCTTAAGAAAAAAAGGTAGACATATCGGCTCCGTTGCCTAAGAAAAAAATTGGCGCGCCGCCACTGGGAGGTGGTCACAAATATCGGAACAAAGCCTCTATTATCAAGGCGGTAAAGTGCATGTTCCGATATTTATGACCATCCACAGCTCCGAAATATCTGATAACGACTGTACACTATTGACAGTTATTATAAGTTTCCACTCGACGTCTGCGCTGGTGCGCTTCAATCATTTTAACGGCAGTTCCAGCGTCATTGTACGCTGTTTTTAACCAACATAAAACCCAGTCACGTGCGATGCCTAATAGAAGTTATAATGATCTGTTTCCGAGCCATCTTTGTGTTGGAAGCATGGAACCGATTTGCCGACATGTCCGGTTCCTTCTCGTGCACGCAGACTATAACGGATTGTTCATGATGACATCAGATAAGACACTTAACTTCATTATACCGGGTGCGGCCTGTAATAGGAACAAAAATTTTAGGGATCGCTTCTACACCACGAACGAAACAACATTTGCTCTACAACTTTAAATAATTGGATAATATATTACTTGTGATTTTTTCGAACAAAGTAAATAGTATTTTCAATGAACAGCATCCAATAGTCTAGTTGACGTTTACTGTCAGCCTACAAACTTCATAGTTTTTGCAATACATTGCTTGCTTGGAAAATCTTTTTTTATTAATATTTATTAAACTATAAGTTATTTTCAAAAGTCGTAGAATAAATGTTGCTACGTTTTTGGTGTAGAAACGTTGCCTAAAGTTAAAGCTCCTATTACAGGCCACACCCGGCATTAGTGGCCTATTTTCTAGAACACTTGTAACTTGTAATACAAGCGGTAAGTAACTTTTTGACACATGTTGTTAGAAAAAGACTTCCGCTTGTATTACAAGTGTTCGAGATATAAGCCCTAAATGTAAATGAAAGATAATAAATATACAGCGACTCTTCGACTATGTAGCTTTGAATTCAAGGCTCGATTCTGCACACTTTACTGATCGAATTTTGTTTTGTGATGGAAAATACTGACATTTGGGCAACTTCTCATACCTCAAAGTTTAATCGTGAAGTCAGTGTATCATGGGATATTATAGCAATGGTAATGATCTATAGTGGTATAGCGCCGATATTACCTTGTTTAACATTTACATTAGAAATCGCGAATTTGATTGATGTAATTGATGACGAAGAGCTGGCTTCCTCGCATAACCAGCATTGCGATACAACAAGGAAATGCCGCCAGCATTCTCGGTATAATGGCCCAAAGGCGTTTCTTAAATTTAAGCCAGTTTGGTATGTGTACAGTTATTGTAATGCTTGGTAGTATATTGTATAATATTAAAAAGTGCAGCGTTCAATTTTCACGTTCACGGCGCTACCGCGATAAACGATATTCGTAAACTTCGGACGATTGTCTCTCACCCTCATGACGTCTTAATTGGAGTAAAAGATAAAGATGTTCGAAATATACGAACTTTTACGTTCGCGGTATCAGGCCAGAACTCTAGAGAATGACAACAGTGAGTGCACCGACCGTTTTTAGCGGCCCGCCATGACGAAGTCGACAAAAAGGTGTGAACTGCCAGCGAAAGTTTTGTTTTTATTGCCACGTTCACGGCAAATATACTATAACAACCTTTCGTGCTGTTGCCAAACAACATCCACGCGAAACACGACCTTAACAACTTGCCATTGAACTATAAATTGCATTTGAGGCAATTTTTAAAACGCACAATTAATTTTGTTTTGAATCATCTTAACCAATTTGAAGCTTACGGTTACCTTTCTTTATTTTTTTCTATTATAGTCGATATGCCTATGAATTAAGACACAAGGTAGTTTTTTAGAACGGCGAAGAATTAATGGTATTTGTTTCAAGCATACGTATGTCAACATTATTCTAAACTATGGGAATAACTTTTTGGTCTATATTTTATTCAAACGTATCCGTTTTCATAAAAATGCCTTTAGATGCCGAAAGGCAGTTAAACAGTGAAACTTATATATGTTTCTCTTTTTTTTATGACTTAGGCGGCAAACGAGCAGACGGATTGCCTGATGGTAAGCAATTACCGTCGCCCATGGGCACCCGCAACACCAGGGGAGTCACAAGCGCGTTGCCGGCCTTTAAGGGGGGTTGGAGCTCTGGGAACCTTACTCACCATCAGGAACACAACACTACATACCTGAAAGGTAGCAGTGCTATTATGGCTGTGGTCTTCTGTAAGGAGGAGGTACTTCCCCAGTTGGGCTGCCCCAGATTCAAGCGTGATGGTCATCGCTGTGCCCTACCTCTCATTGTTGGACGTAGTTTAAGGACATACCCGGGTCTCTCTCTCTCTATTCTATGTTTAATTAACAGGATCGTTTACATTACAACTATAATAACTTTAACCTATTCCATGCCATGTGAAATGTATGAAATAAATCTACATAACAGATTAAATTTAAATCAAAGTTATTCACTCCATAATACAATCAAAAATTTTGCAAATAAAAAAAATAAACGACAAATGCATTTTATCTCACTGCGCGATGTTGCAAAACTTTTTCTATCGGCCAATCTATGCTTCACAGTCATTCATGTCTGTCTATAAAATGGGGCTACATGCACGATACAGATTTTTAGGTCGTAACTTGAAAGCTGTTAAAGATCTTTAGTTGCTTCATTTTTATATCTTTTGAACGTAACTTATATCTTTTGAAAGTTATGACACAACACACCAAAATTACCCATTGCGATATATTTCGGGAACGCTCAGGTATAGGTGAGGCTCAGTACCCTTACCATGAGTTGTTACATTGACGTTTTCGCTAACGAGTATCGAGTTTACTATCTGTGCATCTCGCTTGTACTATTTTGCAGTACAAGCGAGATGCACAAATAGTAAACTCGATACTCGTTATCGAGAATGTCAATGTCACAACTCATGGTAAGGGTATAGGTAAAACTTAGCTAAAGCACCTGGCCTATGTAGTACACGAATGTTTGCGTTCTATATTCAAATTTTGACGTAAGTTCCATATTAGTTCTCTGCACAACTACATAGAAATGGTCCTTCGGAAATGTTTTCACCTAAAGGAACTCATTTTAGGCCGATTTCAGAAACACCCGTTTTGGACCCGGGTATGTCCTTAAACTACGTCCAACAATGAGAGGTAGGGCACAGCGAAGTACCATCACGCTTGAATCTGGAGAAGCCCAACTGGGGAAGTACCTCCTCCTTACAGAAGACCACAGCCATAATAGCACTGCTACCTTTCAGGTATGTAGTGTTGTGTTCCTGATGGTGAATAAGGTTCCCAGAGCTCCAACCCACTTATAGGTCGGCAACGCGCTTGTGACTTGGTGTTGCGAGTGCCCATGGGCGACGGTAATTGCTTACCATCAGGCAATCCGTCTGCTCGTTTGCCACCTTTGTCATAAAAAAAAAAAAAACACACCGCTACGGATACGTTAGTACTATTTATTATACTGTGCTACGGATGAGGGTGTGTCATGACCTGAGGCTCTAGTGTAAGTTTCTTTTGACGTAAAAAAAACGTTTACGAATGCGTAAGTGATAATGTTATTTGTATGGAAAACGCAAACGCGTTCGTGACGTAAAGTTACGTTAAAAACTTACACTCAGGGCTCTGACTGGTGTGTGTGAGCTTGCACGAAACATGGCGCCTAGTGCGATATAAGTACACGTGAGTTCATTCGTTGTAAACGAGTAAATAGTTCTAGCACGACTCACGTAAAACTATACTTAATATTATAAATGTTAAAGTACGAGTATATCTGTATGACCTTTTGATTTATTAACCGATAAAGTTTGGTATCGAAATAGTGTAAGTCGAGTATTCATGGAAGTTTTTATCCCGAAAATTTTCTCTTAAGGAGCAAATAAAAGGGCAGGGCATTAATAGATTAAATCTGGCAGCTTCCTCGCCCAACGAATAAGTTTAGCTATACAGCGGGGAAATGCTGCCAGCATCCTTGGCACAATGCCGAAGGGGCCCAGTTTTTTAAATTTATTTTAGTTTTATATAGGTTTAATTTTTGTTTAGTTTCAATTTAATTATAATTATAGTAGTTAGTTTTAGATGTAATTTAAAATTTATGGATATTATATATTTGTATCATATATTTGAAATAAATAACCTTTAAGGAAGTGACAATAATATTTATAAATATAAACTACTGAATATATAGATTAGTAGCTAATTTATGTTTCCGAACAAGATGTCCAATGTGCAGCCTATAGAAAAACATAAGATTAGCTTAGCTGGTAAATATGGCATATTTACAGTCGCCATTAGATGAATCTGAGCAGTGGAGGTGGTCACAAGTATCTGAACATGCACTTTATCGCCTTGACAATAGAAGCGTTATTCAGATATTTGTGACCACCTCCACAGCTCCGATATGTCTGGCGAATGTACCAGAAGTTACGTATTAAGTATGACAGAGATGGAGTTAAGGTTAAATAAAAATATGGAATAGTGAATCTAATTATTACATTTACAACTTTATAAAATTAAAAACTAGAACACCAATCTCAAAATGAATTATGGTTTACGTAAAAATGGCGGAATGATTCCGACAAATAAGTGCTATTATAATTAGTACAAGTGATTTTGAGTAATATTTAGAATATTCTCTTTTTACATTCGACTTTCCCATGATACTTTTTTTTTATTTATGGTCTAAATTCCCAGATTTTTTTTTTTTTTTTATGACATAGGCGGCAAACGAGCAGACGGATTACCTGGTGTTAAGCAATTACCGTCGCCCATGGGCACCCGCAACACCAGGGGAGTCACAAGCGCGTTGCCGGCCTTTAAGGGGGGTTGGAGCTCTGGGAACCTTACTCACCATCAGGAACACAACACTACATACCTGAAAGGTGGCAGTGCTATTATGGCTGTGGTCTTCTGTAAGGAGGAGGTATTTCCCCAGTTGGGCTGCCCCAGATTCAAACGTGATGGTAATCGCTGTGCCCTACCTCTCATTGTTGGACGTAGTTTAAGGACATACCCGGGTCCAAAGAATACACTTATTAAACGTTTATTCATTTGAATTTATCTGTGGTATCATAGACAATATTTAAAAGTCGTCGCTTTTCGGTCCCTTTTATACTTTTAACGCTCCATGCTCAGAAGGCGTACCGCGAAAATGGAACTTCTCAAACGAACGATTGTCTCTCTCACTTTAAAACGCTTTAATTGGATTAGGTAAAAAGAAAGGTGCGATAGCGTTAGAAATTTGCGATCATCGATTCTGTATATTGTAGTGGTTCATGGAAGGGTTTAGTCCAGAAATTCCGTGGCTGATAGAATATACGAAAACATTTAAATTCAAGATACCGGTGAATCCATCTCTGCACTAACCAGTACAAATAAACGTAGATCGAACGACTACTATTTCCTGAGTCTTCTTTAATACGTCGGATTTCTATTTTATATAACATGACTTTACGACTTCTTAGAAAGTACTCTAAACACGTTCGTTAAGATAGGTACTACTACGAGACCCTAATAAATATTATAAATAAATTATAATAAATAAATAAATATTTCGGGACATAAATATTTCGGGACATAAATATTTTGGGACAATTTTACACAAATCGACCTAGTCCTACGGTAAGCTCAGTAAGGCTTGTGTTGTAGGTACTAGACGACGATATATATAAAAGATAGATACATATAAATACTTAAATACATAGAAAACACCCATGACTCAGGAATAAATATTTGTGCTCATCACACAAATAAATGCCCCGACTGGGAATCGAACCCAGGACCATCGGCTTCATAGGCAGGGTCACTACCCACTAGGCCAGATCGGTCGTCAAGACCATACGTCAATTATTAATCATCATCATCAATATCATCTCAGCCATAAAATCGTCCATTGCTGAATATATTCAGCAAGACCTATAGGTCTTACAACTGACGTTTCTATTGCATAATAACAACGAACACGTAAACGGTAAATACGTCATTAATGTACTTCGTGTAGTTCCGTATCAAGCGTACATTGCCATCTGCGTAGCGTCCATTAAAGGCGTACAAAGTTCGCATTACGCAACGGCCACGTAATGTAACCCTTTGACCGCTGACCGACTATACATAGTCGGCGGCGATTAGTCGGACGTGGGTCACGTGGGCCACATGCGGCCAATAGACTTTACCCATTGCTTGCTATTTGAAGTTTATTACAGGACCATGCCTATGTAGTAACGTGTCTGTATGAATATAAAGCATGCTGCCATTCTATATTCGAATTTTGACAGACGTTCCATAGTCATTCTTCGTCGGTCACAGTTAGGGTCTCACCAAACTAAAAACGCGGATTTAGCTAAAGCATACGAGCCAGGCCGTAAAAACTAGTATGTCCTCGCATTAAGGGCCACATTTCGACATACGGCAGTGACAATGCCTACGAAGCCGATGGTCCTGGGTTCGAATCCCAGTAAGGCTATTTATTTGTGTGATGAGCACAGATATCTGTTCCTGAGTCGCGAGTGTTTTCTATGTATTTAAGTATTTGTTTTATTATATATATTGTTGGCTGAGCTGAGAGAACACACCAAAAGCCTTCTTGAGTATCTCGTGGGCAGGCCACATAGCCCAGAGAATGGACAGCTATTAAGGCTGAAAAATAGTGACCCACACATAGGAAAGCGAAGTATTGGACGTCCACAATCTAGATGGTCTGATGACCTCGTACGAGTCGCTGGTAGTTAGTTAGTGGCTGTCGTGTGTTGAAGCTAGCTCTCTGTAGCGATCTACTGAGGAGGCCTATGTCCAGCAGTAGACAGTTAGATTCAATATTAATTCTTCCAAATATTCGCGAAATAAAGTCGACGTCGGGTAAAGGGTTAACACTGTAAAGTAAATGAAAGAATACATATCGGAATAAAAGAATGTCCATATGTGGTTACGTGCTTCAGATATGACTAATATGGCCTGTGTGAATTGGGTTAAGTTTACGTACTTCATAGTGACATAAATGTTGAATGTGATTTGTTGAGTAATCAACTAATCACAAAGGAAGACACGCGGACTTATTATTTGCGGATTATTTGATAAAAAGAAACATTTATAAAAATACCTTTTTCTATGGTGAGTCCGCCCAATGAGTGTCTTTAAGAAAAGTTTTTTTTCTATAAACTCAAATTCTACACTGACCGGTGTCTAAGTATGACTTTGACAATGCTTGTAGCATTTTTTAAATAAAGTGTTTAATAATATTATATCAAGGATCAGATTCAGAAAGCAGTAATCCTGGACACGGCGCGCATAGTCCGGCGGTTCCTCTCGCTGCAGCCCTAACCACCGGCCTGGACCCTGCCTTGCTGCCGGAGGCACCCTCGGTTAAGTTTTTTATTATGTTTATATTGTTTTCATATATTTTAGATATACTTTCATATTTTACTTTAATACAAATATTGTTAAAAGCTTAACCTAAGCGATAAAATGAATAAACTAGATATTAATCATACAGTTGTTAATATGAAATTTAATGTTTCCTTATCTAAATAGTTTAGTTTTAAACGAAAAATAATTACGCTTAATACGGAGATATAACTACTTACTATTGCAATTTCTAAGTTATTATATTATGTTTAAGTTATAAATAATACTTCAAAGGAAAATCAACTTTATTACTACGTTTCAAGTTTCAAAGTACACCTACGTAAAATACGTAATGTCGTCCGCTAATAGCGTTATGTAATAGGTAATTTTGCGACTATTGGCAACCGGAAGCTTTATCTAATTAACCTACTTCGAAATATTAGCATACAATGACACTGCCATCTCGTTGCGACGGCTCCATTGACAAAGCAGCTTCTTCCTTACTAAAACCCACTTTCCGTAAAGTTGACACACGTTAGAGCGGCCCGTCGCCGAGTCGAGGCCACCGTCGCTACATTTCGTATGGAATGAATCACGTGATCACCGAGCCCTCCGAGCCACTCAGCCCGGGCTCGGGCCGGTCATGCGACGGTCGTTACAGCTATGTAAAAAGACTGCTCGGCCCGGTGAAGGGAACGCGACGTAATGTCGACGCGACATCAATGGGCGTGTGACGATAGTCTACTTGCAAAAAATGGCTGAATGTAATGACGCTCGTGTTAATCTTAATATTCGAGTCGGGCCGCCCCGGTGAGTGTCCGGTGGGTCAACGGAAAGCTCGGGCCCGGGAGGGCGACGTGTATAGGAGACGCGACGGTGTAACGTGAGTCATCCTTAACCAGTTAACGTAAAACAATAACAAATTAATTGAAATGACTTATGAGTTATGGTATTAACTTATGGTTTTTCGCGAGGCGAGGTTTTTTGATTTTTTGGTTTGATTCGAATACTTTCAATGTATCCATTAAATCAGGTTAATTGCGTTGCTATGTAATAAATAGATTAAGTGAACTTAACAATGAATAGACCGATGAATTGTCTTTGATGTCCTTGTGAAAAAAATGTGACATTATCTAAGAAAATGGACTTTATTGTCGATGGCGCTTATGTCGTTGTTCAAAACGACGCGATACAAACGCAAAGTTATTCGACGTAAGTACCATCGACAATAACGTCCCTTTTCGTAGATAATGTTCACGTGTTAAACAAGGGGTACTCACTCTAGACAGCGGTGCAGGAAGTGCAGGAAGGCGGGGTCGTCGGTGCGCGCGGCGGCCGCCAGCGTGCGCGAGCCGGGCCGCCGCTTGCGCCCCTTGGAGTTCGTCACCGACCGCGGCGCGCCTTTTGAATCTGGAACACTATTCTGGTAAGTACTGGAACATTCTAGAAACGGTCGTTAGCTTTTGAATCTGGAATACTATTCTGGTGAATTAGTGAATGTTCGAGAAACAGTCGTTAGGTTTTGAATCTGGAACACTAATTCTGGTAAGTACTGGAACATTCTAGAAACGGTTGTTAGGTTTTGAATCTGGAACACTATTCTGGTGAATCAATTAATGTTCTAGAAATAGTCATTAGGTTCTTAAACTGGCAAAACTATACTGTTAAGACCCTGAATGTTCCAGAAACAGTCGTTAGGTTTTGAATCTGGAACACTATTCTGGTGAATCATTGAATGTTCTAGAGACCGTCTTTAGGTTTGAATCTGGAATACTATTCTGGTAAGGCACTGAATGTTCCAGAAATAGTCTTTAGGTTTAGAAACTGGAAAACTATTCTGGTAAGACACTAAGTGTTCCAGAAACAGTCGTTAGGTTTTGAATCCGGAACACTATTTTGGTAACACACTGAATGTTCTTTATCAACTTTTAACAATTTGTATAAAAAATAGAATATTACAGTACAATTTTTCACAAGAAATTTTCTGTATGTTCTAGAAATAGTCATTAGGTTCTTAAACTGGCAAAACTATACTGTTAAGACCCTGAATGTTCCAGAAACAGTCGTTAGGTTTTGAATCTGGAACACTATTCTGGTGAATCATTGAATGTTCTAGAAACCGTCTTTAGGTTTGAATCTGGAATACTATTCTGGTAAGGCACTGAATGTTCCAGAAATAGTCTTTAGGTTTAGAAACTGGAAAACTATTCTGGTAAGACACTAAGTGTTCCAGAAACAGTCGTTAGGTTTTGAATCCGGGACACTATTCTGGTAACACACTGAATGTTTTTTATCAACTTTTAACAATTTATTACAACACAACGACGACAAGCGTGCTGTATAAAAAATAGAATTTTACTTAAATTACGGTACAATTTTTCACAAGAAACTTTCTGTATGGAAACTTAATTTAAATTCCAGTAATAGTCCTCGGTAACTTCTGAGAACTTTCTCGCATTTCTGTGAATGTTCTGTAATTTGTATCTGAAATACAATCCTGGTAAGCACTGGAGATATCCGTTTTCTTGTTACACGTACTAAATACCGCACTGGAAAACATGGCAGCTACTAAAAAGCGTTTAAGTTAGCCAGTATACATTCATCATCATCAGCCTATTAGCGTCCACTGTACCGGATTTTCCCCCAAGCTGTTCCCCCACATAGTCCGCTCGCTCAAACATTTCCAAAAGTTTTATAAAGCCTGAGTCAGGTTAAAAAAAAGCTGACATACATTAATTTCGAAGTTCATGGACTCACCGAAGAACAGTCGTTTCCTGGTGGCGTGTATCAGTAGGTCCGGAGGGGGAGGTCCCAGGAGCTCCATGATGCAGGCCAGCTGTTCCGCCTCGTTCTCCCCCGGGAACAGCGGGTAGCCCGTGTGCAGTTCCGCTAGGATACAGCCTGGAACAATACGAGATGTTTATCCTCTATAATCAAATTTTTAATTAAATGGAGTAAACTGACAGCAGATTTCATACATTTGACAGGTCGTTTGACAACTTTAGTATGAAAACTGCTATCAGTTTACTCCATTTAATTAAAAAAAATATATTTTAGCCGCCCAGAGGCCCGTAAAAAGGCCTCCAATTGCGTTACATTATGGATTATGTAGGTATAGTTCAAATCAAAATTGGCTTGGCAGTTTGAGAACTGTAAGGACTGCACATTTTTGGAAAAGTACTAACAACAAAAATGAAGCCATATTTCACCAGCCAGTTCGGTATATGTTTCTTGCTTTGTGACGATCCATAAAAAATGCATGTAAAACTGGCAAATATAGTGAAACACTTTTGTTTACTTCGTTCCATATTGGAATTTTGATATAGTTTCCATATTCATTCTCTAAATAACTACGACTACCTACGCAGTAAAGTTTTTCACACTTCTATAGTTCCATTTTCGTTATAGGAATAGATAGGTACATATTCAGTTCAGTAATTGTAACTCATAAGATTTACTGCTAATTAACCTCTTCACAGACCCGCCCATCGCCCATTCTAATATTTTATTATTGACTAGAATTAATCGAAATGCAATAAAACATTCATACCTATTACCGCTCGCTAGTAATTGCACAACTAACATACATTTATGTAAGCTAGATATTTGTCTTAATGGAATTATAAGGTTGGAGCCCGTCGCTACCGTGCTGAGCCAGTTAGCGCCTTCCAGCTCTGGTTTAAAAACTTTATGGACTTGGGTTAAGTTTTCTAACTACTTAATACTGCCAAAAAACTAATGAAATAACACTAATAACAGTTCTTATAAAATCCTAAAAGTAATTACGTACACAATATTATTTAAAAGCACAAATCTTCGCAATAGTTTTATTTTTATTACAGGCCATTTTTACACAAATTGACTGAGCCCCACGGTAAGCTCAAGAAGGCTTGTGTTGTGGTTACTCAGCTAACGATATATATAATACTAGCTTTTCCTCCCGACTTCGACGGCCTGCCATGCCCGTCTTTAAAGTATGATTGATAAAAATAATCCTATGTCCTTTCTCGTAACTCAAACTCTCTCCATACCAAATTTCATCCCAATTGTTTCAGCGGTTTAAGCAACGAGGTTTAAGCGTGAAGAGGTAACAGACACATTGCTTGACATGTTTCGCTAACGAGGACTATAATCATGAGCCATTCGCGTTGGCTGACCGACAAAGCTAACCAACGCGAACTGATCATTCAATTAATATCATTATAATAATACATTCTTATATTTCAACACATATTTCTATCGACTAAGATCACCATTCGTAAAACTCCGGTACCGCAAACAGTTCGTATATTTCGAGCATCTTTCCCTTTTACTCCAATTAAGATGTCATGAGAGTGACAAAGACAATCGTCCGAAAACGAATATTGTTTTTCGCGGTGGCTCCGTAGATGAGATGTCTCGTATCATATTATAGGAAGCAAGGACACATTGCCTTTCTCTCAGCTTTCTACGAAATTCGTTGCGTAAGTTTGTTGACATTACGATCGAATCCGCGCGTCACGTATTGGCTCTAGTCGTATTGTACGTAATAAATGAGATTAAATGACTTTAGGTTAATGATTTTTCGACAGACAATTATGAGGTTTTCTACTTTAGATTTGACCGCACGTTTAGAATTGTAATAGGTTGAAATTGGGTTGGATTTTATAAAACTTTAAAATCGATCGATCTTATGAATATTATGTGTTGTGTGTTATGATATGTTGTATAATATGAGTTTTTAAATGCTTGAAATAAAAGTTTTTTTTTTAATCTTTAAGGTCTTTGGGTGAGTATATCAACTATTTATCTGCTGTTGAGCATTTAGTTAGGATTTGAAAAAAAAGGTGCGCGTAAAGATTTTCGATATAAAAAATACAAAAATATCAACTTAGTATGCGCCCATATGTACAGTCAGCAGCAGAAGTGGCTAGAGGGCTAAGTGGCTAAGTCAGCAGCAGTGACTTCAAAATGAGGTCAACACATCTCTATTGCCAAGAGAATAAGAACTGGTGTACGTAATTTTGAACACTTCACCCGTTGAGTCACTTTTGCTACTGACTGTACAAAATCAACTGTTAAAGCTCCGACGTTAACTATTGAAATAAGAATAAATAACATTATTTTTTATGAAATATTTTGATTTGCTTTGATTTTTTAGTAGTAACACCTACACTACCTACACTAGCCTGATAACGCGAAGATCGCAGGTAGTATATTTCGAGAACCTTTCTCTTTTACTCCAATGAAGGCGTCGTGAGAGTGACAGAGACAATCGTTCGAAATTTACAAGACATGCTGGTCACTTCTTAAGTATATTTTATGCGTTGAGTGACATGAGCCACCAGAATCCATTGTCCTCACCCATGCTCCACATATCAATGGCCGCGCCGTACTGCAAGCCCAGTATGACCTCCGGACTCCGGTAGAACCGGGACTGTATGTAGGTGTACACCCGCGCATGCGTGTAGCAGGAGCTGCCGAAGTCTATAACCTTGATGGAGGAGCTACCCCGAGCCTTTAGGAGAATGTTTTCCTGAAAATAGAAATATTGGTATAAGAAATCTGAAATTTTTGGAAATAAGAGCAAAAACGTTGGCAATTTCAGAGTCGCAAATTCTTGTTAATCAAGTCAGTCATAAAATCTTATAAGGTTTTAACCTTAAAAGGTTCTATGGTAACCTTAATAAATTTATGGTAACCTTAAAAGGTTTTATGGTAACCTTAAAAGGTTTTATGACTGACTTCCAATCCAGAAGTCTCGGGTTTTAATCCCAAAACTGATGAAAATGAATGGGTAACCTTCTGGGTTGGAAGGTCAGACAGAAGTCGCTTTTAAAAACTAGTGTCTACGCCAATTCCTGGGATTAGTTGCCCAACAGACTTCAGGCTCCCATGAATGGCAAAATGGTGGGACAACGCAAAGAAGATGAGGTGTTCGAGTGATGGTTTGTTCTTCATTAACTTGTTACTTATCAATGATAAACCTTTTAGGTTCATTTGTTGTTTTTTGTGGGGATGTGGTTTACTTACAGGCTTCAAGTCGCAATGTATGATGTTCTCGGCTTCTAGCAGCCTCAAACACCTCAGCAGAGAGCTAGCGAATCTTCGGATTAGGCTCAAACTGAAGCCCTGGTAGTTGTTCTTCTTTATCAGTTCGTATAGGTTGATGCTGCAACGAGATAGGAAAGCTTGTATAGTCAACCAATTTGATTTCTTGGCCACTTCGGACCTTGTCACAGTGACGTTAATAAGGGATCTTTTGCGTCTTTTAACTGTACACAGATGTCATCCGTAAATATACGGTAGGATATGTCCATAGCTCACGAATAGTCGTGACAAATATACAAGTCAATGCTCTAGCCAGGAATCTAACTTGTGACTCTGGACTTTTAGGTCCTTTACGTTTGGATTCCGAAACAGTCGAAAATATGACCTTGATTTTTGAGAGTCATAGACACTCAAGATTACTTGTGGAAGCAAATCGTAATTGCAATCGTGTACAGTACTACCTCGTTAGGGCAATATAGTGGTACGCTTACGTTGCAAGTGTCACATTAGTATTGAAGCGTCATTAACAATAGTGTAAGCGCCAAGCGCCATAAGGTATTTTTCCATGTGGACTACCACATAAATAGGTGAAAAACTTAGCTAAAGTTCCTAGCCTATGTAGTAGTCACGTGTGCGTACGCATGTCGGCATTTTATATTCAAATTTTGACGTAAGTTCTATATTCATTAACTGCACATCTACATAGACATGGTCCTTCAGTTAAGTTTGTGTTTCGAATGTATTCACCAAAATTAAAAAATTAAGTCTGCTTTCAAAATTTCATTCATATTTACCTCATCAGCTCAAAACTGATGCACAGGTGGTTCCTAAAGTAGAAGTAGTCCAGCATGTGGATGACGTTGTGCGCCTGATCCTTGTCCTTAAGCCTCAGGTGGTCCAGTACCCTCACTTCCACTAAAGCCTAAAATAGAATACAATTGGTTCGGTTTACGGATATTCGGTTTAAGGACATTTTATAGGTATAAAATATCCTTTGGCATAATTTAACATTTCAAATAATGTGTATCTTTCTGAAACTGACTTTTCAGCATTATTATAAAAGAAACCTAACCTAATCTAATATTGTTCATTATAGCCTCTATGCTGGATTTAGGTTCTTTATAGCTTAGAGACAGACATAGTTAGAGACATTTGTTGTGTTTCCAAATTCCACCAGCTTGCCCTTCGGCAAAGGCCTCCCCAAGAATTCTCCACTTAAGTCACCTTTTTTCCTCCTTGATGTAGTCCCAGCAACCTTCCTAAATTTATCTTCCCATCTCATTTTCTGTTGTCCTAATTATATTCAACAGGATTATGCCTTAAAAATTCTGACATCCAATTTTCTGCCAAACTGGTAGTGGTAACCCAATTGGTTCAGTTAGTGACAAACTGTTTAGAATAGAGCCTTGGTTGTCTACAAAGATTCTAACTAATAGTTATCTTGATCACCCTATACAGCTAAGGACTGCTTAGAACACATGCAAGAACGTGACAAGCATAGCACACCTGGTGGTGGAACCTCTTCTTGTTCCTTATAATCTTGATGGCGACCTGCCCCCCCGTCCGATGGTCCAGCGCCCGGATCACCTGTCCGAACGACCCCTTGCCAATCACCTCAAGGATCTCATAGCGGTACGCCACGTGATCATGGATTTGCTGAAAATGAAAGATGCGGAATTGATTTGGGGTACAGTCTGTAAAAAAGTAGACGGACGAAATTGTCAGAGTAGCTGCACCTAAACCTTAACAGATCTTTCTGTTGCCTACGGTTTAGGTATTGTTTGGTTCGTTGGTGTAAAAACGTATAAGGCTGTATTTTTAGAGTAGTAAAGGCGTGTGAAAATCTATGCTGCTGTACAATCGAACAACAAAACAATCAACCATTTTGTAGTAGGGATTATATCTGGTTCTTCCAAGAAAATTTATGAAGTAGTTAGTTATAACTAGGAGGGGTAGCAAACACTTTATTAAACAAAATAAGACAGTAAAGGACATAAAACAGATTAATCGTAAAACGGTGAGCTGTAAGGGAACTCTTCCTTTTGCACCTACTCAAAGGTTAGCTGGAAGAGATTCGTCAGAGATGCTAAGCATACCAACTCTAACACTAGTTTCATTATATTTGAATGTGTATTCAGTTAAATCGTTGTCCAGCTGACGTGGCACATAATCAGGCAGAGTGGAGTGTTTAAACTTTCACGATAATTATAAATTAAAGGAAACTTAATTGCGTTAAACCTTGGCTATTGTACCTACATTATTGCCGACGTTTCTGTAATCCCCGTGGTGTCGGTTTAAAAGGGCTACCGAGAAACATTTCCTGCATTCGTTTGCCTATTTACCTCTTTATCGCTCGTATACCTACACAAGTGTAATAGCAAATTTTCCTATTCAGATTTTCGCAGTAAGCCTTCTGGAAGGTTCAATTTATAATTGATAGGAGTAGTTGAGTTCTGTGGTATGGTAAGATCTATTACTACACACTACTATTAGAAAGCTTACTTATTTATTTAGTTACCTTTACAAGATTCCTTGCAATGTTTTTTTTTCCATGAATAAAGATCAAAATCAATAGTGTTTCCTGATAAGTAAGTAATAAATCTCCATATTTTGTTAGAACATAAAAAACCGGACACTTTTATCCGCGCATGATTAGCATTTAATAATTGTACGGATAAAGTTAAATCCGACTATGAGGTACATAGTTGGCAACAAATCCAGACTTTGAATACGCTTATTCGAGGGAACCCCTCGACCACTGAACTGAAAGTTTGGAAATTTATGAGCCGCAACATTAAAGTACTAACTCGACCGTATTAGTTCCTACATGTAGTTATACCTAACTCTTCAGTGAATTTAATGCTACCACCAAATACAGGTACATATGTATACTTACTACAAACTAAAATTGGCTCAATAAACTATTCTTTGTCCCTCGTTGCCATGTTTACGTTCCCCTAGGTCACTTCAAATCACAGTTTAATTGCATCTAAACACACAAAACATGCATATTTGTGGTAGCGATATATCCCTTTCATAACGGGTCACCTACCAAGCGTGTTAGTATAACGCGGTGCCACATTTCTTGTAACAAACTATGCTTATGTTGTCCCCTGGCTGATGGGACAGAATAAAACAACAAATAGTTGATTCACTCATTTACATAATAATATATCGACCGGTCTGGCCTAGTGGGTAGTGACTCTGCCTATGAAGCTGAATGGTCCTGGGTTCGAATACCAGTCAGGGTATTTATTTGTGTGATGAGCACAATAATTTGTTCCTGAGTCATGGGTGTCTTCTATGTATTTAAGTATTTATATTTATCTATCTATTATATATATCGTCGACAAGTACCTACAACACAAGCCTTACGAGCTTACCGTAGGACTAGGTCGAGTTGTGTATGATTGTCCTGAATATTTATTATTTATCTATTTACTAATGGCTGCCCACCTTGTTGTAGCTCCCGTTTTCGTCGTCGAAGCCGCAGTTGTTGGGCAGACTGGACTTGGCCTGGATCTTGCTGGCTTCCAGACCCAGGAACCAGACCTCGGGGTACTTTCGGACCTCCGTCCGCTCCCATTCTGAGAGCCGATCTCCGTACATTTTGAGGGCATCTGTGGACAAATTGATAAAAATAATGATGTGATACAATGCTATTACATTTTTTTATGACAAAGGTGGCAAAAGAGCAGACCGATTGCCTGATGATAAGCAATTACTGTCACCCATTGGCACCCGCAACACCAGGAGAGTCACAAGCGCGTTCCGGCCCTTTGGGAGGTTGGAGCTCTGGGAACCTTACTCACCATCAGGAACACAACACTACATACCTGAAAGGTAGCAGTGCTATTATGGCTGTGGTCTTCTGTAAGGAGGAGGTACCTCTCGAGCTCTCCAGTTGGGCTGCTCCACACTCAACCGTGACGGTGCTTCGCTGTGCCTTAAGTTACATATTTATATAGGTACATATTTATAAACTTTTGGCACTTTAAGTATATGTGTACGTCCAACAATGAGAGGTAGGGCACAGCGTTGACCATCACGCTTGAATCTGGGGCTGCCTAACTGGAGAAGTACCTCCTCCTTACAGAAAACCACAGCCATAATACCACTGCTACCTTTCAGGTATGTAGTGTTGTGTTCCTGGTGGTGAGTAAGGTTACCAGAGCTCCAATCCCCCTTAAAGTCCGGCAACGCGTCGTGACCACCCTGGTGTTACGGGTGCCCGTGGGCGACGGTAATTGCTTACCACCAGGCAATCCGTCTGCTCGTTTGCCGCCCATGTCATAAAAAAAAGATAATTATGAACACGTGGACCGCTTAGGAACTTCTGCTGCTCACTGTAAATAGACATACTCGAGTGACATTTTATTTTATCGCTACTGAATGGACATCCTATTTTATGCACGGTGTACAATAAAGCATATTTCGCTGAACCCAGGACCTAGCTATTCATTTACTCTCCTCGACGTAACTCTATTAAACATTCGCAAAAAACAGCCGAGTTAAAAGGTCCTCAGTAATTGGGTCGCACCCTTTGGGATTAAGGTTTAACTCCAAAAAGTCGTAATTTTCCTGGATACCTTACCTTGAGTTATTTTTCGGGACCTCCATTTATTTTAATTTACAATGTACAAGTAAATAAATAAATATTACATGACATTCTGACACAAATTGACTGATCCACATTGTAAGCTCAAGAAGGCATGTGTTGTGGGTATGTACTCAGCCAACGATATACCTATATTATATACAAATATGTACTTAAATAAATAGAAAACACCCATAACTCAGGAACAAATATCTTTAAAACCGTGTTTGTTCTCGAGTCATGTGTGTTTTCTATGTATTTAATTATTTATTTCTATATTATATGTATACATATATCGTTGGCCGGGTACCCACAACACAAGTCATTTGTAAATAGAAGGGTAATATTTTTTATTAATACCTAATTTATTTACTTACCTAAACGGGTCCAACTTTTTAGGATAGATAATAACGGCTACTGCGGTCGCCAATCCGCCTGCCAAGCGTGGGGACTATGGTAAATCCCCCCAAGATGATACAAGTCATATTTGGGGGAGGCCAATGTCCAGCAGTGGACGTCTTACGGTTGAAATTATGATGATACGGAATTGTAGGGTTTCTTTATTAACATAATTTCTATGCAGTCTAAGGATATGACATTACTAGATTTCCGCTGGTTACAGAGCTCCCCGAGGGCAGGTGCTGAAGGGCGGGAGCGAGCTGGGAACGACCCGCCCTTGACCTTTCAGGAGCGTATTGTTTCAGCGAACGACCTGGACTGTTATTATATTTGGTCCTTAGTTACGATAAGTGCTTTGTGGTTCATTTATAGCCTGTCTGCTTTAGTGTTAAAGTGGTTTGCGGCGCATTTTCTGTTTATAATACAAGTTTATTTTCAAAATGTTGTCTTGTACTCGGAGGTACTACGACAATATATTATACTTTGACGACTGGTCTGGTTTAGTGGGTAGTAATAGTAGTATACAGGGTGGCTCATTCAAATCGGTCAGTATGGGGAAATCTGAAACTATAAGACATACAAAGATTGGTCTTAGGAACCATGTCATCGATTCTAGGGACAAGAAAAACTGCATACATAGATTTAAAATAAAAATGTGTTCTTTTTTGGAATAGACCACAGTTGTTAAAAATAAAATTAAAAGATATTGAATTATAATGCATTTGATTCATTAGAGATACCATGTTTCATGGTAACTTTTGCTGCCTATAACCAACACAATCCAAATCCAAACGAAAATAATTAAAAGTTTTATTTTCCAAAACAACCTGGTTCGATTCTCGAACAGAGTACAAGTTTTTTTTTGTCCCTAAAACCGATGACATGGTTCCTAAGAACAAATCTTTGTATGTCTTAGAGTTCCAGATTTCCCCATACTGACCGATTTGAACGAGCCACTCTATATATTAATAAAAAGTTTTGCTTGTACATTCGATCTTTAAGTTTTCCAAGTAACTAGTTTTCGGAGCAATTGGTTTATGTTTATTGGGAATCATTAACACAAATCGATTGTCGATCGTATTTCTAGAAAGCCTATTGAATCGACAAATAACATGACCTTTTCCTATGAGACAAACGGTCCTGTTTTCAAATCCCAGTAAGAGTTATCTGTGTAATGAGCACAGGTATTACTTCCTGAGTCGTGGGTGTTTCCTGTATTAATGTATTTGTTATATGGGCCTTTTTTGATTTATGTTCATTTTATTGTTAGTTTTAATTATGATAACTACAAGTACTTAACTCGTTACAGTATAAAATCTAAAAAAGGCCCTTGAGGCATTGTACCAAGGATGCTGGCGGCATTTCCTCGTAATGCTGATACGTTGTGCGAGGAAGCCGCCAGCTCTTCGGTCACCAGTTACATCAACCAGACGCTTCGCGATTTCTGCAAAAAGTTTGTGCGCGCTGGGACCCCATGGACCTAGCGTCTCTACGCCAAACTGTTTTAATTAATAATTGTTTTTCTCGGTATTTAGATGTTCTTGAAGAAACATTATAATATGTAAGACTATCCCAAGATATAGCTCCAGTTTGTCTGTGAGGAGAGATATTTCTTAAATCTTCCGTCTGTTTCTGTAAAATTGATAAGGGAGGAAGTAACTTGAGCCACGTTGAGGATAATAAGTAGGTCAGTAGGGCATTCATTAATACTACCGGCAAAAGTTAGCGTTGTAAAGATTAACGGTGGGTAGTAGGTAGTTTAAACCATGGTTAATTATATTACAACGATTAAAGCGGGTGATTAATAACTGTGATTAGATGTGGGACTTTTAATTAGTATGTTGCGGGTTCAAAGCGGGATATAGTATTTTAAAACTTTTTGGTGACGGAAATAATCGCGAGGAAGTTTAATACTACTTAAAGGTCAAGTTTTCTCTATTGGCTAAAAATAAGAACTTCTGTAATATTTCTTATATACTTCTGTAAATAGATTCTCCGCTAAAGGGAGTTTTCAGATAAAAGTAAAAGTACCCAGTTAACGTGGCAACATTGCATAGATAGTTTTTATTAAACCACCTATCACTAAATCTAAGTACCTACTCGTGTGTGTAAAAATTAAATGTTTAATTATTATCACAAAACTGACATAATTTAACTGTTCTACAAGTCACACTAATTGGGAATACTTTTTTCTGAAAACTCCATAAAACCAAGTTATTTTTTACTAAAATTCAATTGTTTACTAACACAACACAGTCTAAGAAATTTGCAAACCTAAATAAAAATAATCCCTAAAAGCGCCTTGTGTTTTTGATTGGCAATTACTTTAGATGTGGTAATATTGTTAGGTATGCAACAGGCGTATATAGCACGCCCAGTAGTATTTAAATCGAATTCTTTAAAACTAAAGAATAGACCTTGTAATCATTATTAACCTTCTAATGTTTACTGTTTACTAAATAATAGGAAGTTGATTGCCATTCGTGACGATACATACTAGTAAAGTGTTGATAGTAAACTTTAATTTTATATTCCACTTTAATTTTATATTTTCTTGGGGGTAAGTACCTATGATATGTTAGTAGCTACGCATGATCTATCCGGATGCACGCGACAGACTCACCGATCCCATTAGAGCTCGGCTGTCTTCCGACCAACGTCAGCTATGCGTGTTTTGGAGCGCAGCGTAGCGTAGAATTAATTAATAAAAAAGTAAATGAGAACTTGTAAGACTTATTCAGCTAAAGGCACTTTTAGTCACTTAAAAATGTTCCTTTCCACATTTTTCCCTTTCATCAATCGTGTTCGTTTCAGCGGTATTTTTCATATTTTCTAAGAAAGCTGAATCACGGCGGCCATTGGGAGTGACTCGGCGAATAAGAAATCACTCGAGAGTGGTAAGTGGCCTGCCAAGGCTTTTCTCGACAAGCCTTGACGAGCTATTCGACTCGGAAACCAGTTTAATAGAGACAATTCATGTCATGCAGGAACCATAGGATACCAGATGGGAAATGTCGTTCAAAAATTTCGTGCACTTTTCTCTTTGACTCCAATTAAGGCATATTAAGAGTACCTGACAGAGATATTCATTCGAAATTTGTGAATTATCATTTTCGCGGTATGCCTTCAGAATTGCAACGCCGACACAAGTATCAATTTTTTGCACGAACGTTGCAATTCTCAATTTAATAAAACTCAATTCAAAACAATTTAATAAAACTTGTTTTATTTAATTGTTAAGGAATT
This sequence comes from Grapholita molesta, assembly GCA_022674325.2. Lineage (NCBI taxonomy): Eukaryota > Metazoa > Arthropoda > Insecta > Lepidoptera > Tortricidae > Grapholita > Grapholita molesta. The sequence goes on along the minus strand of CP053124.2, from coordinate 2,641,599 downwards.
TATTGAAGCAAGCGTTACATGTTCCAGGTCTATAATATAATTAACACGTTCGCCTCCGGTACTGTTTTACTAAAGGCTTAGGTACAATATGCCGGTAGGAATTATCGTTATCACTCAGAGCATACTACTGGGATTATATACCTTTTTTTTTCCTATGCCGCTGTCATAATTCAAGTTCTTACTCCTATGCCAGTGGTATAGGATACGAACGTTTTGAACACAGCTGCTGTGTCGCCGGCATTGGTAAATTTATTTGAACACTCTTACGTGACACCGGCATAGGAGATCGATCTCTTTAGACACAAATACGTGTCACTGGCATAGGAGTTCGATAATTTGTGATCACAGACGATGTGTCACTGGTATTGGGGAAGGTTTAATAAGATCACAGACGTGGTGTCGTCAGAGCTGAACATGTTAAGAAGAAAATATTATTGAAACTTGAAACAAGATTTTTTTAGATCATGTTTCGGACACGAGTGGACTTGGTCATAGATAAATAGGTATGTAGTTTCTTTCAAAAATATTATTGCTATGCTATCCCGCTGTAATACTTTGCTAGCCGATTGTTATTTTTTGCATGCATTAATATTCTAGCGGAATAAATACCCCATATATAACCAATTAACCATTACTAACAATACTAAACCTTAATGCCTACTATTCCTTCGCCTATTCGCCTCTTTATCTTATCGCTCGTATATGCAATTTCGTTTTTGGCTGTAGCCTTCTTACGTGTCTCGCCTTGTCGACATTACTCAAGAGACCACTCAGATTTGGTTGAGACCGTCTCTACCAATCTCGTTAAAAACGTATACTCAGTAGGAGTAGTCCAGCAGTACAAATCAAATCTGGGGTCCTGGATTTTCCACAGGCTACCTTCTAGATATGCTGGAGATGTTTGTTTATTTAAGGAGATCCCACAGCTAATTAGCAGTGTTCGGTTATTTGGATTAAACACGGGGTGAACGACCTCAATCATTATGTTAGTATGGACATGCCCTGGGAGTCCGGGCTTTATATTGTTAGAAAAGACAAAAAAATACAATGTGTATTGTCATTTTATTACACTTTAAATATCTAAGTAGCTGATAGACACGCGTAATACTTACTCGCTGTTCTTGTGTCCAAATCGAACATACGAGCACAAGTATTCACGCTGACAGCTCATTTGTTGCCACCAAAGCGGCACTTTTGTAGCATTTGGATAAAAGAGCTGCGAGTAAGCAAAAAATCTCTTACAGAAAATATAAATTGTTTTATTTTTGAACGATTTGTTCGGTGTCGCGGGAAACTGTCGTATCTATGTTAACTTTTCTACATGATATCCCGCGAAAGATAATCCAAACAACCGATCACTGCTAATTAGATAACAATAGAAACTTGAATATAAGTACAAAGCCATTACAGGAGCTCACATATGGTATTGAAAACATTTATTGAAGTAATACCTAGCTACAAATTCAAATTTCAGATAATGGAACGCATACATAAGGCAGATAGGACATAACTAGAGATGTTCTTACTATGGGGGAATTTACCATTTGGGAATACTCCATAGTAACATTGGGAATTTACCGGGAACGGCACATCTCTATATAGGCACAAACCAAATCCAGCAAGATTTGAGTTTACTATCTGTACATCTCGTTCGCTAAAATAGTACAAGCGAGATGCGCAGATAGTAAACTCGATACTCGTTATCGAAAACCTCAATGTAACTCATGGTAAGGGTGGTGTTTAGCGATCTCGCGTACGAGATTCCGTTGCAGTTTCAAGCAAAAGTACGCAAGTGTAACGGGTTGGCAACTTGGCACTAATACACTAGCACTAGCAGGTAATTAAATAGCAGAATAGATAAGTAAAATAATTGTTATTAATTTTTTTTTATGACATAGGCGGCAAACGAGTAGACGGATTGCCTGGTGGTAAGCAATTACCGTTGCCCATGGGCACCCGCAACACCATGGGAGTCACAAGCGCGTTGCCGGTCTTTAAGGGGGATTGGAGCTTTGGGAACCTTACTCACCATCAGGAACACAACACTACATACCTGAAAGGTAGCAGTGCTATTATGGCTGTGGTTTTCTGTAAGGAGGTGGTACATCCCCAGTTGGGCTGCCCCAGATTCAAGCATGATGGTCATCGCTGTGCCCTACCTCTCATTGTTGGACGTAGTTTAAGGACATACCCGCGTCCGAAAAATAAAATGGATTTTTTCAAAATAACGCCCTCTTTAATAAAAATGTTCTTCGATGTTCTAACCTTTAAAGGTTTTCGCGTTGGCGTATGATTATTATATATAATCATAACAGACAGTATGAACTATAATAACCTAGAGCTTTTCCACATATTTGTTATAATATCTTAGGAATAAATCAGTGAGTTACACCGATAATGTAGAATCAACCAATTTGATTTATGCGGCTTCGTTCCTTGTCACAGTGAAAATCTATATGAAAGACGCAAAAGATCTTTATTAACGTCACTGTGACAAGGTTCGAAGTGGCCTAGAAATCAAATTGGTTGACTATACCAATCGATATGCCTACTAAGATGTCGCTTAGATGCATATTGAAGAAATTGACACAAGCAAGACGTAATCTGATACCTGTACCCTTACCATGAGTTGTGACAGTGTCGTTTTCGATAACGAGTATTGAGTTTACTATTTGTGCATCTCGTTCGCATTAAAATAGTAGGTACAACGTCACTGTCACAACTCATGGTAAGGGTGCTGGCCTCATAGTTAATGACATAATATAAATTGTATGGTGTACCTAACTTTATTAGTAGGTACTTTGAATACTACCAACTATATAACGTTGACTGTACTATCTAATCGACGAACTTGCTGGATGCTTTTCTAATGTATTTTTATATTATCAATCGCTGACTTTAATTTTGACAACAACCCTGGCCTAGTGGGTAGCGACCCTGCCTATGAAGCCGCTGGGCCTGGGTTCAAAACCCAGTTAGGGCATTTATTTATGTGAAGAGCACAGAAATTTGTTTCTGAGTTATGGGTGTTTTCTATGTATGTTAGTATTTGTATATTATATACATATCGTAGGCCCAGTACCACAAGCCCTGAGCTAACGTAGGGCTCAGTCAATTTGTGTAGAAGGTCCTGTAATATTTATTTATGTTTATGTAAGTGTGACAAGGAGAGCGCTGGTAGCCTAGCGGTAAGAGCGTGCGACTTGCAATTCAGAGGTCGCAAGTTCAAACCCCGGCTCGTACCAATGAGTTTTCGGAACTTATGCGCGAAATATCATTTGATATTTACCAGTCGATTTTCGGTGTAGGAAAATATCGTGAGGAAACCGGACTAATCCAATAAGGACTAGTTCACCCTCTGGATTTGAAGGTCAGATGGCAGTCGCTTTCGTAAAACTGGTGCCTACGCTAAATCCTGGGATTAGTCGCCAAGCGAACTCCTGGCTCCCATAAGCCATGGCAAATGTCGGAATAACGCGAGGGTGATGATGTAAGTGTGACAAGGACCTTGTAAATGTCGAAGTCGACGGATACGTCTGGGAGGACATCATCATCATCATCATCAAATGTCTGATTCAGTGGTGTCCTCGCAAAACCCGGAATTCAGAAACCCCGGTAGTGCGGTCACGTTCGCCGTGCACGAGTATCGATTGACTGAATCTTGTATGGATTCCAAAGGACATAAATAAATGTCTACGCATTGCATTTTATTATGTACATCATAATCTCCTTTAACAAAGTAGGTCAACGGGAACAAATCAAATTATTTTATTATGTATTTTGATTTGTGTAGGTTGTTAAGTAGTAACACTAGTATAATCTGTGGCCCTGGTGAAAAACGGTATAAGTGTCATACTAATTGTTCGTCACTTAACCTTTTTCACAAATTGAAATAAATGCCTACACACAATACTTGGAGGATCTTTTTTTATTAATATTTAGTAAACTATAAGTTATATTCAAAAGTCGTAGAACAAATGTTGCTACGTTTGTGGTGTAGAAACAATGCCTAAAATTATTTCTCTTATTACAGGGAACACCCAATATAGGTGTCAAATAGTATACATCTCAGTGGCGTTGCTTCAATAGAATAGGCAAGACGGTGCTAATATAACTTTGCCTTTTCTTCATAATTCTATCTAAAACTTAGATCTTGAAAATTAGACAATCCGGCGGAAATCTATACATCGGCGGAAGATACTTTACGCCCTTGCCTTATGCTATGATTAACTCTAAACAATCAGCTTACAACAGTTGTAAGAACTATGAAGTAAACTGATTTGACCTAAGATAGGCGACAGCACGAGGCAAGGTGAAGGCCAGTGCAGCAAGTGCGCTAATTTGCATATTGTATTGGTGACGGCGCCAGTAATGGACAAAGAACTGTAAGGTCATTTTGTTAATAATCATATCTAACAGCACAGTAATACTTAGGGTGTTTAAAGATTACATATGGCAACTCTATGTTAAAACGGGTAACGTCATTTTCATAAGGGAAGACTTTTGTTTTTTTTTGAGACATAGAGTTTTGGAGGGAGACTTGACACGTTTGTGCGGCGAAGAAAAACTGATAAGAAAATTGTTAGAAGTTATTGTGTTTGCATAATACAAATAAATACTAACTTGATCTGGAACTGACTTTCATTGAAGAAGCAGGAATAGATTTTACAGAACCAATCATGAACATTAGTGCTTATTTCAAAGAAGTAGTGCTTATTTTTGACGACCCGTCTGGCTTAGTGAGTAGTGACCCTGCCTATGAAGCTGATGGTCCTGGGTTTGATTCCCAGTCAGAGCATTTATTTCTGTAATGAGCACAGATACTTGTTCCTGGGTCATGGGTGTTTTCTATGTATTTATATGTATCTATCTATTATATATACCGTCGTCTAGTACCTACAACACAACACAACCTTACTGAGCTTACCGTAGGATTAGGTCGATTTGTGTAAGATTGTCCTAAAATATTTATTTATTTAAAGAAGTCAAGTATTGTGCATTTGTTGGTACATATTCAATTTATGACCTCTTTTGAATTAAGAACTAAATGTCCATCATTGGTGCCTGTCAGCTTAAAGTGTCTAACATCGGTGCCATCATCCTACGGCAACCATTTCATATACCCGGTATGTCTCCAATGATCGACTCAAAGTTTCTTCGAAGCTACAATTGGGAAATGGATCTTGCTAGTACCGGGTACTGGCTCAAGGGCCGATCCACCGTTGCAAGATACCACCAGAACATACTTACATACATAGATACAGTCGAGTTCATTAATATATGAGCAATAATGATGGTTCAAAAATATCTTACACTCTAATTAAATTGACAATAAGGTGTAAATATTTACATCCTTTCCATTAAGCTGGTCATATATTTATGAACTCGACTGTACAAATCTATCGGAGCTGTGGAGGTGATAAATATATAACAACGCCTCTATTGTCAAGGCTATAAAGTGTATGTTCACATACTTGTGACCACCTCCACAGCTCCGATATATCTGATGGCGAATCTACATACATTACATTGCAAGTTAAATAAAAGCTTGTAATAATAAAAAACGAAGCAAAGTAGACTTGGCTCACGAGGTAACCGCCATGTGGGAAGTTGATTCGGCGATCATTGTACCGATAGTTGTTTCCGCGAACGGTCTCATAGCGAAGAGTCTCGACCGACATCTTGAGAGACTCGCTACGTTGTGGTTGAATCAAGGGTCAGATTCAGAAGGCGGTAATCCTGGACACGGCGCGCATAGTCCGGCGGTTCCTCTCTCTGCAGCCCTAACCACCGGCAGCCTGGGCCCTGCTCCGTTGCCGGTGGCATTCTAGGTTAGGTTTTTTATAATGTTTTTATTGTTTTGATACGTTTTAGATGTATTTTTATATTTTACTTTTATATTTTTTTTATAAAACCTAACCAAATATGTAAAATGAATAAAGAGAAAAACGAAGTAAGCATAAGTAAATCATTAGATTCACAGCATCTTTTCACATTTCTCGACATAAGCATTCCTTAAGGATTCCAAAAAGGGAATTTTACTTTACTACCGGAATTATAAGATGTTACGAAACATGAGCTGTTTTGTTGAGAAATCTTTGAAGCCAGCTTTTAAGGAATTGCCAAGTTATAAATCTCGTAATTTATTCAAGAATGCTTTACGTTTTTGTTTTTCTGACGTATTTTCATTCCATCGTTCACGGTCAAGATAGAGTATATACAACCTACCTCTGCAGATGGGTATAGGTACTGTTAATTCAAATATTATAGAGGTTGAAAGGGAAAAGAGCCTGTGCGTAGCATTTAGTTTTTTTTTTCTTTTTTATGATATAGGAAGCAAACGAGCAGACGGATTGCCTGATGGTAAGCAACTACCGCCGCCTATGGACACTCGCAACACCAGAGGAGTCACAAGTACGTCGGCCTTTAAGATCCCTATACGCTCTTTTCTTGAAGGTTTGGATGTCATAGCATTTAGTACCGTTAGGCGTAAAAACGCTAGGTCCATAGAGTACCGGCGCGCATAAACTTTTTGCAGAAATCGCGATGCGTCTGGCTGACGTAACTGGTGACCGAAGAGCTGGCGGCTTCCTCGAACAACGTATCAGCATTACGATACTACGAGGATATTTCACTAGCATCCTTGGTACCTCAAGTGCCTTTTTCGATTTTATCTAGAGTACTTAAGTAATTATTGTAATGTTATTATAATTTTAGCTTTTGATTCCCATAGTTTATATTTAGGTAAGTATTAATACTTAATAGCCTATTGGCCGTTGCAAATATAAATTGTTACATGAGCAACATTTGGTCTGATAAATAATTCCGTGCTTAATAAAAGCTTCTAAAAATATCTTTTGGTGATCAAGAAATAAATTGTCAAGGGCCTTGTACAGTTTGTAAGCACTTTCTATACAATATTATCTCCTTTGCAAAAGTATATGAAAGCGTGTAATGACGTAAGCTATCTCAGCCAGTCAAAGCCAACATTTTCTAAGAAGGAAAGAGACTTATAGACATCCTCTGAACGACGCTTCGTATCCGATACAATATCGGGATTCTTTGAGTTCTTTACAGGCTTGTATGAATGAGAAATTACTCTTTGTAAGGCTTTTTTTATGACATAGGCGGCAAACGAGCAGACGGATTGCCTGATGGTAAGCAATTACCGTCGCCCATGGGCACCCGCAACACCAGGGGAGTCACAAGCGCGTTGCCGGCCTTTAAGGGGGGTTGGAGCTCTGGGAACCTTACTCACCATCAGGAACACAACACTACATACCTGAAAGGTAGCAGTGCTATTATGGTTGTGGTCTTCTGTAAGGAGGAGGTACTTCCCCAGTTGGGCTGCCCCAGATTCAAGCGTGATGGTCATCGCTGTGCCCTACCTCTCATTGTTGGACGTGGTTTAAGGACATACCCGGGTCCAAAAGGTCCAACTAGAGTTTACTTAAAACTGTGTAAGTTCGAACCAGCGATACATTGACTTCGATTGCAGCACAAAATGGCTTCCAAAAATGATCTTAATATTCTACTAAGTAATCGTTATCCCTTACCCCGTGTCTTGGTTTTAGATATTATCAAATAAACAAATTCCCTGTGCCACAAATTCCCAAAAGAAAGTGTTATTGGTCCATCGAAGTTCTGATTGGTTAAAATAATGTCACACGTCAAACCTCATGCGCGGAGGATTTTCACATCATCATCATTTCAAGCGTAAGACGCCCACCGCTGGACATATGCCTCCCCAAAATCTTATTTGTATTATTTTGGGGGAAGTTACCATAGTCACTGCCGAAGTAGCTGTTGACCCGATTTCGACGGACGCTGTTGTCGGTTTCTTCCCTTTGTAACCTCTTACGACACCCGCGGGAGGAGATGGGGTGGTGCTATTTCAGTTGGCGCATTCGTGTTGATCGTTATTTGCGTGGGCTATCTATATAATAACTTATTTCTAGCGAACATAGTCATGTCTCCACAATCTATCAAATGTTTTTGGATTCAATGATGCTTGCAACTTCTGTAGAAAATCGACAGCAAATTGCTTTAGGCAAAATGCCAATATTATATAACACGGGCACAGTAAACATTTTCCGTTAACAATATTTGCTTTAAACTCTTTTACGCAACTAAAATCCAGCGTAAAATATACCTGCATCGTGATGCTCCTAGATTTCTGTACACAATATTTAAAATAAGTTTCTGTCGAAAATATATTTTTTGGTACAAGCTTTTACTGCAGTGTTTTTTTTTTTTATACAATCATTAGGTAACTACTGAAGCGGTAGTTTAGGAGTTGCTTCTGGCTCCAGCATCTGATCAGATCAGTGGTACCGTTGCATTTCCACCAATCGTACAGTCGTTCTAAACTTTAGCTAAATCGGTTAAAGATCTGCTTCAAAATTGAATTGCAAGTTTTCATCCTAAATACACTCGTATTTAGGTTCATATTTATACCGTGTGTTTCCTGTAATAAGAGCAATAACTTCAGGGATCGCTTCTACACCACGAATGTAGCACTACTTTAAAAAAATGTGTAATTTATTACTTGTGATTTTTTTTTACAAAGTAAATAGTATTTTGAATAAGCTGCATTGCGTGCTTGGAAAAACTATTTTTATTCATAATTAAATCACAAGTCGTAGAACAAATGTTGCTTCCTTTGGGGTGTAAAAACGATGCCTAAAGTTATTGCTCTTCTTACGGGAAACACCCGATATGGCGACACATGAGGACACACTTATATTCTAAGTTAACTAAAAACCCGGAAAAAACGGGAAGAAGTGTAGAATGCTTATACCGGCATGTCCATGTATATATCAGTGAACTAGTGTCATCCCCCAAGAGGCGAAGTTACACTCTGTTTTTGTTGGCAGGGGCCCGGGGCCCTCGCCCTCGCCTAGCAACTGACCTGATGGCGTGAGTGCTCTCGCACGAGGCGTCGTGGCAGCATTGTGGTTGTCATCTCTAGGGGGTGAAGCTACGGCCTCTGTGTTGTTGTTGGAAGGGGGCCCGGGGCCCTCGCCGGCTCCCGCATCTATCTGTAACTAATAAACAAATGATGATAAATAAATTAATAAAAAAATCGACTTTGATATTACATTATTACCATGTTAAGTCGTCTAGTTCTAAGTAATTGTTTATTATTTCTTCCTTTCATAATTAATACATTTCATAATTGACCCCGTGTTTGTAGTGTGTATGTATAAATAAAAATAAAATAGAAGTTGAGTATTATTGGTTTGGTGTTTTATTGAAGAGCAATTCTCAAAAAGTTTGTACATTTGGATCACCAAATTTCTATAGACTTTTGGTAACAAAAAAGGACAGTTCCATACAAACTTTATGGGACATTTTAGAAAATTTGGTAGATCTTGCTCAGCAACAGTTACTCTATCAGTCTACCGCTTTTAATCAAAATCGAAGACGTGATCCAAATGTACAAACTTTTTGAGAAATGCTCTGAAAATGATTTTATGGCATTTCAATAACTACCAAGGAGTACTCGTATAGACTATATTAATAATACTCGTTAATGTTTGAATTGAGCATATGAATAAATTTTAAATCCAGAACAAATGTGTGGGCCTCCATTATTCAATATTTAGTAAACTAAAACTTATTTTCAAAAGTCGTAGAGAAAATGTTGCTACGTTCGTGGTGTAGAAGCGATTCCAAAAGTTATTGCTATTATTACAGGAAACACCCGGCATATCATTATCATTTAATAATTATAGGTATGTTTAAATAGCATTTTGCGCAAATTATCTAATTTTAAATTAAAAACACGAAAATGAATTTTTCGTTTTATCACACGTGATATCTGACGCGGAAACTTGAAAAGAGGTTTCAAACGACATAATCTAAAGGTCACACAGTCAGGCGATACAGTAATTAACCTTTGCTAAGTTCGTTAGTTAACTGTCTGTGTTTAAATAATTGAATATTTATATTAAAAATCGTTTTGACCCTTTTCGGTGTCGTCGTATTAGCTTTTTTTATACTACGTCGGTGGCATACAAGCGTACGGCCCGCTTGATAGTAAGTAGTTACCACAGCCTATCATGCCTTCAGACGTGTTACATACGCGTTACGACCCTTTGTATATATCATCCTTGAACCAATTAAAAATGCTAATTTTGATTTGATTTTAATAACTGTTGCCATCTATATTATATCTTCAGGTTGATCGCTTCTTGGAGATACTTAACTCGTGTATAGATGAAAAACTTAACCGAAGGACTATGTCTATGTAGTTGTGCAGAGAATATGGAAGTTACGTCAAAATTTGAATATAGAACACCGACATGCGTATACACATATGTTACTACTACATAGGCCAGGTGCTTTAGCTACGTTTTTCACATCATCATCATCATTTCAGCCGTATGCAGTCCACTGCTGGACATAGGCCTCCCACAAATATGACTTGTATCATCTTGGGGGTAGTCGCCATAGTCGCCATGCTTGGCAGGCGGGTTGGCGACCGCAGTAGCTGTAGATTTGGTTTCGACGGACGTTACAGCCCATCCGCAGGAGTTTTCCCTTTGTCGCCTCCTACGACACCCGCGGGTTGAAAATTTCAAATAAGGTTGTGCTATTCTAGTCAGCCGGCATCACACGGTTTTCACATAAAGCCTGTTATTTATACTTTAAATAGAAACTTTCTATCATCAAGTCGGCAAATTTCCGTCGCAAACTCGTTCTTCAAAGTAATTAAGGAGTATGACCTTTATCGAAATCTCAAAGAAAAAAGTTTAGAAAAAGTTTATGGTTTCCGCTAATGTTGGTCTCAAGAGTTCGTTGGATTCTTTAGTAATCTTATCAAGGTGTTGTGGAGCTAAATTAAGGTTTATTTTTAATTTTTTATACAAAACTGACCAGCGTTGACCTGTTCGCCGCGGGCACATTACACCTGCCAGGCTTGTGGTCGTGTATGCCGCTCCCGTATTGGCTTACACAGCCACGGAAAACGTTGTCGCCCTACCTGACACTGCTTGTATAGTCTGTAATAGACTCGGAGGCCAATGTTGACCTCAGTCAGTATAAAAGACTTAAATTATATCTTTCCGGGAATACAGACGAAGGGAGCGCATTTCATTCCTTAGCAGTCCGCGTTAGGAAGGTAAAATGTTATTTATTTTATTTTTATTGTAGGTATCCTGTTAAGAGGCTTAATTTAAAGTGTAAATAGAAAGGATCAAATTGCCGTTTTATTACGCTAATAGGATCTTACTCGTACTTGGTAAATTTAGCTACAACGCCTTGGGCTTAGTAAAAAGAAAGAACTAAAAGTGATTTCGCGTCGTTCTATATGTGTCCCATAGAGAACCACGCGGTAATATGGTTTCAGTTCTCTTTGGAATGACAACTGCGCTGCCATATTTAAGGATAACCGGTTCGTCAATTCGTGGTTGAAATAGATAACTATTGCACAATTTGCCGTATGATGCCGGCTGACTAGACTAGAATAGCACCACCCCATCTCCCGCGGGTGTCGTAAGAGGCGACAAAGGGAAAAATCCTACGGACGGGCAGCAGCGTCCGACGAAACCCAATCCAAACTCAAACTCAAACGTTTATTCAGTAAGTAGGCCACAAAGGCACTTTTACACGTCGAGTATACAAAAGTAAAAGAGAAAAATAAAAACTACACCGGTTCTAACCCTACACCTCTGACCCGAGAAGTATTTTGACTTTTATGACCGGCAAGAAACTCGGCGGAACTTATTTTTTCAAAACAATTAACAAAAAAATCTTAAACATACATGCGTAATTCTGTAAGAAAACATGTCAAACAATTTCAGTAATTAAATACTTACCACAAAAAAATATATATAGAAAAGAAAATTACCTACCAGTCCAAATATGACCGCTTAGAATCAAATTAACATGACGTTTGGTATGCTTTCTTATCTGAACTGTGTCCTACACTCTAATTTCCAAATTATAATAATTTATCATCAACACTTTAAAATACAAATCGATTTTTTTATAGTTATTTTTGATCCCAATTGACAAAAATATAAAATATACTTATTACAAATTAACCTTAGAGATGTAAAGGTCTCCAGGTGTCTAGATCTACATATATTATTTAAAACACTTTTTTTTTATATAAACAAGCACCGAATGAAGGGTATCTCACTAAATATTATAAGCAAAAGGAAATACAATTAGAAGGAAATTATAGCCCCCGTATAGCCAAAACAGACCGGTCTCCACAAACAGCACCCGTTCACGAGTACGACGCGTATCTCAGCCATCGCCTCCCTCAACCTTTCTTTGGGAAAGTGGCGACCCGATCAACAACGCCACCGTAAGCAAAGACTACAACTAATCTACAGCTACTGCGGTCGCCAACCCGTCTACGTGGCGACTATGGCAAATACCCCCAAGATGATACAAGTCATATTTGTGGGAGGCCTATGTCCAGCAGTGGACTGCATACGGCTGACATGTATAAAAGTGATTTTCCATTGCTATATATGTTATTATGACATTTTTCGTGTGTCCTGTTCAAATTAGTCGCGCCCCTTGCGTGCGGGGCCACAGTTGGATCCCTTACGACCTCAGTTTATGTCATTTTCCTGAATCATTACCACGATAATTTTACGTATAATACTTTATACCACGACATTGGCAAACGAGCATACGTTCCGCCTGATGGTAAGCAGTTACCGTAACCTATAGCCTGCAACTCCAGAGGATTCACATGCGCGTTGCCTACCCTTTCTACCTACACTACATTTTTAAAGAGTCTCATATTGTTCCTAGTGAAAACCTCGGCAGGGAGTTCATTCCACAGCCGGAGCGTTCGCGGGAGAAAATTAGGTTTTATTAGGCTCCAGGGTGTGAGGATGAATGCCCTGCCGACGGCGAGCGGTGCGGTGGTAGAAAGCGGCCGTTGACATCATGTCAAACAGTCCTTCTATATATTATATATAGGGCCAGGAATTTTGCGTGCGGTTTTGGAAAAGTCTAAGGGAGAGAACACTAACGTTTATCGATGTATCGATAAATTAGTCGTGTACTCAAAGCTCAGAAAGAGTCATTAAGTCATTATGAAATGAATTTATTTTTAATTAAATAATACTTGCATTCTTGCAATCAAATACCTACTCGGGTTATCAACTCTTTGTAGATAAGATACCTATCTAATATGTATTGACACTGGCATATGAGTATGTTAGATGTTTAAACTGATTAAACTTCCGATATTTCATACATTTTTCGCCACTGACCATTGAAAGAGCATAAAATATACGATCTGAAAGTTTGAGTAACTTTTTTTTTAAACGCTAACAATAAAACTCGGTTTATCGATAAACGTTAGTGTTCTCTCCCTTAGACTTTTCCAAAACCGCACGCAAAATTCCGGGCTCTAATTATACAATTTGACGTATATACGTGGTATTTGACGTTATAACTTTGGTAATGTATTCGCGCGCAGATTAACAACTGGTCAACTTTTTAACAATTCCTATGTAATCGTCTAAAACCAACTATCCTATAAAATTGTTACATCAGAAATGAATTCAAGCTTTGACTCAAGAAAACTTAAGTGGCAGCTAGTGGTCAGAGCACATTGCACCCAAAACCTATGACCGTTGGGGCGGGAAGGTTCTCGAGTGGCAACGACGAATCGAAAGGCGCAGCGTGGGTGGACTCCCCACAAGGTGAGCCGACGACTTGGTGGAAATCACGGGGATTCGGGTATTGCTAAACCTAATATCCAGCAGCAGTGGCATAATATTTAAGAGATAAATTATTTGATTTATCTCACTCACTGCTCACTGAAATAACTTTTTATTTCAGTGATCAGTGAGTGATGCACCCTCACCCCAAGCGGTGGGCTTGAAGATGGGCACCAAAACTTACCCGAAACATGTCGCCTAGTGCGATATAATTACACGTGAGTTTATCCGTTTCTAACTAATTAAGTAGTCACTAAACATACTCTTAGTAATAGCGTAATAGACGTAATAGTACCTAAGTGCTCTCATAACTCATGACATGACCACACAGCGGCTCTACCGCGAAGAACAATATTCGTAAATTGATTGTCTGTCACTCTCATGACGCCTTAATTGGAGTAAAAGAAAAAGATGCTCGAAATATACGAGCCTCGGTGTTCGCGGTACCGGGCCAGTTTGGAGACACATACTTGGACGCGGTTAAAAATTTGACTCGCGGCGGGACTCGAACCCACAACCACTGGATCACTAACCCAGTGAACTACCAATTGTGTTACACGAGTACCGCTTAGACTTGTCAAATTTTTCTATCTATCCTTCGTCGTATACGTCATGGCGAATCAAATTTATCTATTTTTCTTTCGATTTGAATATCGAAGATATTGATTTGAGATTTGAATATAGCAGACGTTTCTGCATAATAAAAAATAAAAAGGATATTGCTTATTCAAACAAACCGGAATTTAGGACAAGCGAAAACAAACCGTTGACCCCGGCCCCGCAACGAACAAACAGGGTCAAAGTTACGTCAGTAATTACTAATTAGGCAATGATCGCCGATTAGGGGACACTGCAACCCCTGAACAACAAAAATGGCAATAAAACCTTATTGCCATTTTTGTATACGACGTAATGGCACAAGCTATAAACTAATACTACATGCATTTACTTAAATAATACCTATGCATTTACTTAAATAATTTTTGACACATTTTTCTCCTATCAGGGTCGAAAGAGCATGAGCGAGAGCAAGAGCGAAGAGGTCATGATTCTGAGTAGAAAGCACACAAAAAATTCCAAATGAAAAAAAAGTTGAGTATAGAATTTTAAATAAAATGGCCCTACTACTTGGGTTGGTAGGTGTATAGTGAATCTCAAAACAATGGTAGTCTAGCGTTCTTATTGAATGAAATATACAGAGCTGCAGAGTAAAGCAGGTATAAACAAAAATAGAGTGTCGAAAAATTGGACAAAATTCACATGAATATTAAGTAAAGTGTCATTTTCTCACGAGGCGCGGGATCGTTTTGACTTTGCGAAACTATTATACGACCAACTCCCCTCCTTTGACACACATATTACATACAAGATCATATCAGGGTCACTAATAATTATCTTTTCTATTTAAGTTAGAATTAGTTGTTTTCCTCTGTAAACTCCTTCGACGTTTTGAATTTTGAACCACGGAACCCTAAGAATTGATCAATAATATGAAATTTATTATGTAACTATTTATCGACGAATGTAGTCTACATTCTACAGTTTCTATACTATGGAATTTATATCATTCTTCATCAAATAAAGAGCTTTATTTGATGAAGTTTTAATGGCGAGACGAGTTCAATGAACATTGCCAGCTTATAATGAAGAGTGACAGTTGAAAAGCTTTCGCACGCATGACCTAGGTATAGACTTTCGACTTTTAGACCTACTTTTAGATACCTACTAGCTGGTAGGTTACCCGCGGTTTATTAGAGACAAAACGTAGCCTATGTGTTAATCCATGGTGTCGGCTAACTCTATACCAAATTTTATTAAAATTGTTTAAGCCGTTTAGACGTGAAGAAATAATAAACATTCTCACACACTCATAAACTTTCGCCTTAATAACGGTATCATTTTTGATACTGTATTATACACTTAAGGGCTAAGTACTTCGCGAATAAACAAAAGGATCCTGTGCTGCCCTCTACACGTTCACTATAACTGAATAACCTTGACATAAAAAGAAACGTTTCTAGTCATCGCTTAGACCCTCGTCACTGTCCATGTTCCAAGATCTATTCGTACCACTGTTTTGACCCCTTACTATGAGTTGTGTCTGAGGTTTTCGATAACAAGTATCGAGTTTACTATCTGTGCATCTCGTTCGCACTAAAATAGTACAAGCGGGGTGCACAGATAGTAAACTCGATACTCATTATCGAAAACCTCAGTCACAACTCATAATAAGGGTACTGAATACGAGAAAAGCATATTTTTCTATATACAGGCTGGCCCAGTTAGGTCAGTATGGGAAAATCTGAAACTATGACACCTACAAAGATCTGTTCTTAGGAATCATATCATCAATTTTAGGGACAAAAAAAACTGCATACATAGATTTAACCCTTTAACGCCCAAAAGTCACTGTCGTGCGTTCAAGCCTCATCGCGGTTCGATTGTCCTAATGATTCTTGTTAAGAAAAAAATACAAAAAGACTATGTTGGTGGGTGGTCATTTTTGCATTGAATTTTTGAAGTTGCCTTATAAAGGGTTAAAAAAAATGGATTCAGTTCGGGAATTTAACCTAGTTGTTAAAAATAAAAGATGTCAAATAAAGTGGCGTAAAACCTGAACTGTCGGTTCCAAATTACTTTTCTTAAAAAAACTTTTCCTGACGTTGTTGAACGTCGTGATTTATAAAAGTATACGTTAACCCGTTGTTCGCCTTCGAGCCCGGGCCCTTCGTGACGTCACAGTGACGTCAGCATGATACACAAGGGCCCATCGGGTGGCCCTTAATGGAAGATGTTACTTGAACTATTATAGTAAAGCTAGTCTAGGACAAACGGTAAACCTAATATTGATCCCTATTCGTATAAATTTATAATCACATAAGTTTTACATTTATATTGACTATAGACAACATTTCAAAATTCTTTAAAGACAACCATTTTGGGGAAAACGATTGTAGAACACGAATAATTATTTGTTATACAAGGGGGCAAAGTTAGTCTTTACCTTCTCGTGCTGATGTTGAGACCCGAGCTAGCAAAAGATTCCAAAATTGAACCACGAGCATAGCGAGTGGTTCTAAGACTGGAATCTTCAGCATAGGGAGGGTTTCAAAGCACGAGAGAGGAACACACTTTGCTACCGAGTGAATCACAATTTTTCACCTTACTACTGCGAGGAAAAAAATTAACTCGAAAAATTTAAAAATGTGTTCTAAATTATTGGCATCCATCATTTATCATTCAAAAACATGGAATAAAAGAACATACAACTAGCTAACACCAAAAAAACACCCGATTATTAATAAACAATTTGTATGAAATTACTTTGCACTGTGTGGATAACATTTTTTTTTTGTGACAAAGGTGGCAAACGAGCAGACGGATTGCCTGATGGTAAGCAATTACCGTCGCCCATGGGCACTCGCAACACCAAGGGAGTCACAAGCGCGTTGCCGACCTATAAGTGGGTTGGAGGTCTGGGAACCTTATTCACCATCAGGAACACAACACTACATACCTGAAAGGTAGCAGTGCTATTATGGCTGTGGTCTTCTGTAAGGAGGAGGTACTTCCCCAGTTGGGCTTCTCCAGATTGAAGCGTGATGGACTGATGGTACTTCGCTATGCCCTACCTCTCATTGTTGGACGTAGTTTAAGGACATACCCGGGTCCAAAATGCACCTTTGCTATCTGTTTTTAAATAATAAAACAGTTCTTTCCGACCTTAGACTATATAATATTATTAGACTCCACGCCGCCAACAACAAATTGTGATTACAAATGGCGTCGGTCGACTCGTACTTACGGGCTTCACACACATACGCAAGGCCTTGATGCGCGGGACTCCCAACAGTCGCCTCCGAACGTCAAAGCACGCCGCAGTGGACCAAAAAATATTAAAATATGCCTTCATATGCTGTAAGATCAAGTAAAAATGCTACTGATCAACACAAAAAAACTCCCCCAATCACTTTTCATCAGTAAATAAACAATTAACCACGTAATTACATAAAAAAATAGTAAATTCGCTAGCTATTTACTTCACGCCATCTGTGTTGCCAGATAATCGGGTCAACCAAAATCGGAGAAATTTCCCGAACGTAGGGTAATTGATGTTCCATTTTGTTAACTATTATGTTAATGTATGAGCGCGGCGCTCCGCGGGTTTGGTTAGTACAGGTTTTAAAGTTTAGTTTTAATTAATTTAATTTTTGTTTTGTACTTTATTTCTATGTTCTTTTATGTATCACAACTGTAAACGAATGGATACCAATAATGTTGATTAAAATTTTATAATTTTATTAAGTAACGTTCTGTACCAAAAAAAAAGTACACAGTGTTCTTTTGCAAATTATAACCCTATTTGTATCACCTATGTAATTGCAACCAGCTTTTCATTTTAATAAGTTTTTTAAAGACTACGGTAAACCCCTATACACTACCACCATAAATTGTCACGACAAATCGTCATAATTTAACTATGCGATCTGTTGTTTTGCAATCTTAGTTATGAAATTGCAAATAAAGGCTATGAATATCTTTAAGTAGTGTAGGATACTACTTCTTGGTTTAAAAATTATGGCTTGGCTGTTTCATACTAAGTAGGTAAGTCAGAATATTCAATAGACCTCTATGGCCAACTCGTTGTGTTTTAAGTAAATAAAGTATATTTGTTTTTTTGTACATTATATTCCCGTACTAATCACATTTTCTCCTGTAAATGTTTGCTCTGAAGTGTTATCTGGTATAAACCTATGAGGATTTGAAATTCAGTAGTTTTTTTTTGTCTTAGCCGGGCCACTGCTGACACTGCTGTGCCTCATAATTAATAAATATGTATAGTAAAAGTGCTTGAAATTATAGTATCGGGTCGAGAAGAGTGAGAAAACACACACATTTACATCGTGTACTATTATCAATTTAATATTAGTGAGTTTTGCTGTTTTTCGTTAAATTCGCCGCTTCTGAAATATATTTTACTATATTTATTAAATCATACGCATATCGTCGTTTTATTTAGCAAATATGTATATTCAAAATACATTTTTTATACTAAAATATTTAATCTGAAATTGGGTTTTTTTTTTTTAACTGGCACCACACGGAAATACGCACACATGTAAAGCGGCCGCCATTACGCGTCACAACTCGTTGTATCGGTGGATTCCTTCTGTAGGTTTACTACTTCTATGTTTCCGACCTAGTAGGGTGAAAATAACGCAATACAAGTAGGACCACTTATACCTATACCTACGTTCAGATATGTCGCCCTATTCTGTCTGGTGAACATGTCTGTCGGAAATACTGAAGTCTAAGGTACGTGACCCTGGAAAAGTAGCGGAATGAAAGGAAGCATTTCTCGAATACGCGACTACATGACATTTTAATCTCGGTCAGAAGCAAAGAAACAGAAACTTTAATTCTGGAAATTAATAATAGTGGCTATCGAAATTATACATTCCTCGCAAATATAATGCGAATAAACTTTTGTGTGCAATTATTTTCGTCCTCAACAATTTTTGAATTCAAGTGCAAGACTCTCAAAAAACGTCCCCTGGATCCGAGCAGGAGCTGTCCCGCGAACATCGAAGTTCGTATATTTCGGACATCTTTCTCTTTTACTCCAATTAAGGTGTGATGAGTATGATAGAGAGAATCGTCCGAAATTTACGAATATCGTTGTTCCCGGTAGCGCCGCAGAGTACGGACCGACTTGTCTTTACGTGTATGGCGGGCCCTTTGTTGACTACGGAATCCTAAAAACGTAAAGCCTTTTGTCCGGTCTTTGTGTAGGAGGAGCACGTGTAACCTTTTAACGACGATTCTCTCACAGAATCAGATATCAGACCCAAATGTTAACAACGTGATATAAGACACTGGTTCCACCGCGAGCTAGTAACCTATGAGCTATCAGCTATTTAAAGGGTCCAAAGCTAATCATACACATACATACATTTCAGCCGTATGCAGTCCACTGTTGGACATAGGCCTCCCACAAATATGACTTGTATCATCTTGGGGGTTGCCATAGTCGCCACGCTTGGCTGGCGGGTTGGCGACCGCAGTAGCTGTAGATTAAGCTATGACGGACGCTGCTGCCCGTCCGTAGGATTTTTCCCTTTACGACACCCGCGGGAGGAAATGAGGTGGTGCTATTCTAGTCAGCCGGCATCACACACGGCAAAAAAAAAGATAATCACTCCCGTGTAAACAAAACGGAGAGATATATATTTATAGCTCATCGCCCGGCGATGAACTACGATCACCCGGCTATGACATTTATGTCTCTTACTAGCTGATGGTATGCTTACTAGCTCGCGGTGGGACGAGTGCCTAAAGGTTACGTCATCTCATTAAAAAGTTCACAATATTTGTGGGTTTATCAGGGAGCAAAATGTCAGGCCGGTTTTAATATTAACTTCGCACGCTTAATAATGTGAAAATAAGCCTCCCCGAAAGCGACCGTTTTCACGGGTTTCCGTGATCTTTACCATATCGTCTGTCCACCTTGTGGGCGGTAGCCCACGCTGCGCCTTTCGGTACGTGGTCACCACTCGAGAACCTTTACGCCCCGAGTGCCATCGGTTCACGTGCAATGCCTTGCCCACTGCCACTTAAGTTTAGTGATCCGTAGGGCTTTATGGGTTACTTTGGGTCTGCTGCGAAAGACATAATTCCTAATACATTTCAGCCGTATGCAATCCACTGCACATAGGCCTCCCACAAATATGACTTGTATCACCTTGGGGGTAGTTGCCATAGTCGCCACGCTTGGCAGGCGGGTTGGCAACCGCAGTAGCTGTAGGTTTCGACGGACGCTGCTGCCCGTCCGTATGACGCTGTTTTCCCTTTGTCGCCTCTTACGACACCCGCGGGATGAGATGGGGTGGTGCTATTCTAGTCAGTCGGCATCACACGGCAATAATTCCTTAATATAGCCCTCTCCAAATTGCTTTGCATTGCGTTAAAAATCGTATCGTGCGGATAAATGGAATGCTCACCGCGAACGGGTGCTATCGTCCCCCACGCCTGGACTTTTGGTGGTGGAAGGGGAAGGTGTCAAGTGGAACCAGTATACAGCGAGTATATTTAATATTACCACAAACCGTAACCAAAGGTAGGTTTTCGTATTATGAACAAATATTGCAAGGTAATTTTGTCTTAACCACTAAAGCGTTATTAATTTTTGAATTATTTTCGGTCAGCAATGTATTGCGTACACTTGAAGAGTTGTGACGTCACGCTATCGCAAGTAAAACAAAGTAGCGATACATTGCTGAATTATTTTATAACGAAAAAAAAAAGAAATTAGTTAAGAGCTTTTTTCATTGAACATAGGTTCATGGCACTAGTGTCAGGTAAAAGAGGGAAATATTAAATATACACGCTGCATACAAATAAAAAACACATAACTCGTCGCATTGCTTCGCCAATTTCTTTGTAAACATAGCACAGCACCCTAAGGCCCTGTCCAGAAGCACGCGCGTATTGGTCGCGTTTTGGAGTACATTGCTTCTTTACGATGCGTCGTAGTTTTATTAAGCGTGTGGGCAATAATGTATATTAAAACTCGTTTAAAATCGCGGCGATTTCGCCACTTCTGGACTGGGCCTAAATTTTTTTTTATGCAAGACTGACCAACGTTTGACTTCAGTCGCACCTGATGGTAAGTGACGACGAGGTCGAAGGTGTAGTACGCTGGTTCAGTAACAGCCTATTCACTCTTGCCTTGAAGAGACCCAAATTATATCTTGCCGGAAATACAGACGAAGGGAGGAAATAACCTGCATACTCGTGGCCTGCACAAAATGTGGGCTCGAAAAATGTCGTATTGTACGTGTATCGATATAGTAGATTGTTTGACAAGGGGCTAAAGCAGGCCACAGTACCACGAGATGGTTATTTTCCCGAACGAAGTGAGGGAAAATTGTTCGAGGGGTAATATGGCGTTTAGACCCGAGTTATGCATACTAGTTTTCACTTCGATTGCGAGAAAATAAGATAAAATAACATTTCAACAATTAACAAATACAATTTTATTCACCCGCAATGAATTCTGAGTCAAAAATGTTTAATTTGGCAGTTTTTGTATTTTTTTTACTGCTTTGATACAGATAGGATATATCTACGCCGTGAATAAATGCCATAGACAATTAATAACGTTTATAACGTCAATTTATAACGTTTTGTATATCATAAATATGTATACATATTTTCCCAAGAGGCTAAATGTATTACTTTAGTCCGCCTAGGCAAGCATAATATGACACACTTTTAGAGCATGAGAAGTGAAAAAGTTTAAGAATTCCCCCTAAACCTACTTATCCATATCAAATTACAGCCCAAAACGGGTTCGTTAGGCTGAAATCGGTCGGCATCGATACAACGTAACAAAGTTAAGTTTATTCTATTTAGCACTGAAACCGATCTCAGCCGTCAATCCGAGCTGACAAATTGGAATCGATTTATCATTATAAGTAAGTGCACCTTTCTTTTTATGGAAACAGAATATATTTGCCATCGCGGGACCTTGCCCATGGGTCCAAATTTAGGTTATTTTTAAGTTTTAGCTTTAGTTCTATGTCGGTTATTATTTGTGTCATTATCTAGGAAAAGGGACCCTATTGTCGATGGCACTTACGTCGAACCGAGTTGCGTTTGTATTGTATCGTCTTGAACAGTGACATAAGCGCCATCGACAATAAGGTCCCTTTTCGTAGATAATGTCACATTTTTTTAATCCGTGTAATTAATATACCCTTATTTTTCAATGATGCCCCTTGTATTCAAAAACTAAACTATAAAGCAAAATCTTAGCTTATCTGTGATACAGGTAATAGAGTGATCATCATCATCATCATCATCAAGATATAGTAGTCCACTGCTGGACATGGCCCTCCCCTAAAGAGCGCCACAGCGCCCTGTCCTCAGCTTGCTTCTATAATAATTTGGGTGAGGATAGTTCGTGCCCAGTGGTGAGAGCGTTGGCTAATTTTATTATTATATAAGTAGGTATATCTTTTATTTCAAGTAAAATATACACTCATATAATTGTCAGCTGGTATAGCTTACATTTAAATGTTAGTAAAAAACTTAATTTATTGTTAGTTTTAATTAGGTTTAATGATTAATTGTTTTTTTACGTATTTAGTTGTTTTTAACCGACTTCAAAAAAAGGAGGAGGTTATCAATTCGGTTGGCATGTTGTTGGTAATAAACACATTTCTCATTTTACGGAAATTTACATTTTACGATTGGCGATTTGAGTTGCCTTGACAAAAAGAGATAGCAAAGTTACGAGTAGGTAACGGATTAGAAGAATTAGGGTAATCGGATTAGAATCGAGAATCATTTTTGTAACTTCATAATCCTCTTTTTACATATGTAGGTATCTTGTTAATTAATGATTATTAACACGGTGCTTGAAAATGGAGGCCTATGTTCTCCGAAACATATCGAGTGAGTGACTAAATAAACGTGAGTAGAACCGTGTTAATCATTAAATTCATTAATTAATTATGTCTCACGAAAGTTTAACTACAAATATGTTTCTTGTTGTTTTCTTGCCGTGTGATGCCG
This sequence comes from Grapholita molesta, assembly GCA_022674325.2. Lineage (NCBI taxonomy): Eukaryota > Metazoa > Arthropoda > Insecta > Lepidoptera > Tortricidae > Grapholita > Grapholita molesta. Next base: position 2,618,323 of record CP053124.2, on the reverse strand, counting down.
GCTGACTAGAATAGCACCAACCCATCTCCTCCGCGGGTGTCGTAAGAGGCGACAAAGAGAAAAATCCTGCGGACGGACGGCAGCGTCCGTCGAAACTCAATCTACAGCTACTGCGCACAGTGGATCGAAATGAAGAAAAAATGGACATTCGCAATTTTTTCCAAAAATCCTATTTAAAAAAATGATTTTCGGTTGGAAATGATGTCAGGAATAAAAAATGTTATATAATATTTTTCAAAATAAGGCTTATTTTAAGCAGAAAAAAATTAAATTTGTTTTTTTTTATATGAAACTAAAAAAAAATGTCTTAAAATAAAGCTTAAAATAAGCCTTATTTTGAAAAAATTTATATATTTTTTTTTATTTCTTACATCATTTCCAACCAAAAAACATTTTTTTATATAGGATTTTTGGAAAAAAATGCGAATGTCCATTTTTTCTTCATTTCGATCTACTGTGCTGCGGTCGCCAACCCGCCTGCCAAGCGTGGCGACTAAAAAAGGTCCTTGAGGCATTTTGTACCAAGGATGCTGGCGGCATTTCCTCGTTGTATCGCAATGCTGATACGTTATGCGAGGAAACCGCCAGCTCTTCGGTCACCAATTAAGGTTAGATTAAATCATCTTCCTCGCGTTATCCGGCATTTTGCCACGGCTCATGGGAACCTAGAGTCCGCTCGGCAACTAATCCCAGCAATTGGAGTAGACACTAGCTTTACGAAAGCGACTGATCTTCTTCCAGAGGGTAAACCAGGCCTTAAGGGGATTAGTCCGATTTTTTTTTTTTTTATACCACAAAGGTGACAAACAAGCATGCGGCCCGCTTGATGGTAGGCGGTCACCGCAGCCTATGGACGTTTACAATACCGAGGCATCATTCACGCGTTGCCGACCCCGTAAAAACCTCTTTACACCCTTTTTCCATCACCGAAACGCGACTGTTTAATATCAAATGATACTTCATACATAAGTTCTGAAAAGATCATTAGTACGAGCCAGGGTTTGAACCTGCGACCTCCGTATTGCAATTCGCACACTCTGACCGCTAGGCCACCAGCGCCCTGTAGATATTTATGCTGCGTTACTGTATCTGTCATTAATATGGTGGCAGTTTTTTCTTAATACACATCTTTCTTGGGACACATTTTTTCTCCTATAAAACTCGAAAGAACTCATCTTTCTGAGTAGAATCCACACAAAATAAATAAATAAATAAATATTTCGGACATTCTCACAAAAATCGACCTAGTCCCACGGTAAGCTCAATAAGGCTTGTATTGCAGGTACTAGACGACGATATATATAATAAATAGATACATATAAATACTTAAATACATAGAAAACACCCATGACTCAGGAACAAATATCTGTGCTCATCACACAAATAAATGCCCTGACTGGGAATCGAACCCAGGACCTTCGGCTTCATAGGCAGGGTCACTACCCACTAGGCCAGACCGGTCGTCAATCACAAAAAGATCCATTAAAAAGTATACAACTTTTAATAAAACATCAGTTTTCTCGAAATGCCGGAGTGATATCTAAAGAATGAGAAAATTCCGTGGAAACTACATTTATTAAATTCTTCCCTTTGATTTATTTACCAATCTGAGACCTTTTCTAATATGAATGAAACGTTAGAAATTTATTTGGTCAACGTATATTGATTTTATTTACTTGCAATGATTCTTCTGTTGTTTCGTTTTCTATTATATTATATTTCGTTTTATATCAGGTCGGAGGCCAATAGGTCAAAATTCAAAAGAAGATTATTTCAATTTTTAATTGATAGTATATAGAATTATAGTTGTTATATTTTATTTTATTTTATTCTTAGATACTAGCAAAGAGACTCTGATCCCACAGTCAAACTGTGTAAACCGTTTTGTGGGACACGTGATATTGTAAAAATGTACCTTTTCTTATAATAATAAATAAATAATAAATTTCTTGTAATCAAAACTAATCTTGATTCATAGGTATTTATTATTGCACTACCTAATAGTCTAATTAAAACAAAATTGTTTAGAAGAATTAGACACTATAAATAAATAAATAATTATTTCGGGACAATCTAACACAAATCGACCTAGTCCTACGGTAGGCACAGTAAGGCTTCTGTTGTAGGTACTAGACGACGATATATATAATAGATACATATAAATACTTAATACATAGAAAACACCCATGACTCAGGAACAAATATCTGTGCTCATCACACAAATATATGACCGGGAATTGAACCCAGGACCATCGGCTTCATAGGCAGGGTCACTACCCACTAGGCCAGACCGGTCGTCAACTATGTTTGTTACGATTGAATGTATTTTAAATACTCGAACACATTTTTAAACTTCTAATATATTTATCTAACCAGGCAAAATAATATTCGAGTCTAGTACAATAGTATAAGCATTATTGCAAAATGAGAAACATGATTTAGTTAAAATCTATTGCCAATGACTTGGGTACCTCTTGGACTGTATACCAAAAGCATGAATAATACAAACTTAACTTTTTTACGTTTGTAAAGAGGAAAAGCAAGGAGATAAAGGATTTTTCTCTATACCTATAAGACATATATGAATGAAGTGTCTGCCGAGGTTTTCCTTAGGGTCTATATGTATTGTATGAGGTTCTTCAAAAAAGGAGTGTATAGGTTCTTAAAGGGCAACGCGCATACGAATCCTCTGGAGCTGCAGGCGTCCATGGGCTCCGGTAACTGCTTACCATCAGACAGGCCGTATGTTAGTGTGAAAGGGTGTGTCAATTATAATACACACAGGATCTTACGAGGCTAGAAGGACCTAAAGGTGACTGTACGAAGATATATATAGACAGGTATAAACCGACACCTTAGGGTAAGTGTCAGCGTAAAACCAGACTCCCCCCACCCCTCACCCGTTTCTCCAGCGGTGTCTATTTATAGTAAGTGTTCGTAATTACTCTTGAAGTGGCTTCTACGCCTACGGATCGCAGGAACTATCATTTTCCATCTAAGGATATTGATAAATTAAATTTCTGAAGCGTTTCTCAATAATTGCCATTTTATCAAATGTTTTTTTTTTTTTATCTGTGATTTCTATTTGACCTCACGAGCTTTTATATATGTAAGCATTTATTTATCTTGCAATGTGGGTAAATATGAAAGTATGTAACTGTTGTTGTACGGTAGCCATCAAATATATCGGAGCGGTCAAGGTATCCATAAATATCGGATCATGCACTGTATCGACTTGGCAGTAGAAGTGTTGTTCCGATATTGTCACCTTGCCCGCTCCGATATATCAGATGGCCACTGTACTTACCTATTTATTACTAAATAAATAATTTAATTATTAGTAAGTTAATATGTAAGTAGGTATGTTTCGAATAATGATGACTGGAGCACGCATCCGCGAGCCCTAGTAAGGGACAAAAATATTCTGGCTTTTGCATCCCAAAATGCAAAAATTCACTATAGTTTTGCTTTAAGTACAGGCCACTCTATAACAAAAAAATAGCTTATTACAATATACAAGAAAACTCCAATTGTATTTGTTTGTATCCCTCCAACTTTGACAGTTCTGAAGGGTACAGTTAGAAGGGGAACAAAATCATGTGAGACTATGACAAGGACGGACCAATAATAGCGCCGTCTCTGCCCTATCTATGAAAAGTTACATATGACCATATCCCTTTCGACCGTGGTATTATTATAAGCACGCCCAGTCTAGTTAAATCGTATGTCAATGATTTCAACAGACAAAAATAATATTTTAAAATTTCATACGTTTTTAAAATTTACTCGTTTGTTCGGAAACTTTGTTTAAATATAGATAGTATGTTGGTTCGGTTACTTCGGTTAGACAGTCAGTGTCACTTTAATTTCAATATGTTACTTAAACCAAAGGATTCCGGTCGAACCTCAAAATGGCGAAGCCGTCTTGAGAATACATTCTTTGTTATTTGTCCATTAACGTAGTGTAGGGTGTAATATTGAACAACGTCATGCTCTACAGTGAGAAGCAAACTGAACAAACTTAGTAAGAGCAAACTTTATATGTTATTATACTTAATTATTATTTTACTCGACATTGGCGAAATCATCGATTGATATATTGATGGAAGCTATACTTTAAAAGAAGAAGTACTTAAACCAAAGAGTAATAAGTAAATAAATAACAGTATAAATTATATAACAACATTTCGTTAACACCTTCACCACGGCATCGGTCCGATTCGACTTGATGCAAGTATGGTTGATTGCGACGTTAACTAATTACCGTCGCGAAGGTATTATAATTGAAGAAGTTAAACTTAATATGCTCTGGCAACAGAATATTGTAGTTAATCCTCCCTTTTTTCATAACAAATGAGAGTAAAAACACAGATAATTGGTTCCGACTGACTTCTGTTTAGGAACTTTTAATGAGTTTACAAGACAATCTAGAGTTCCATTGGCGTTTTCGTTTTTCATTTCCATCCGACGACAACTGCCATTAAAGATTATGGAAAAATCTGTCATTTAACCTCGATACAATTAGATTTTTACATTATAGGCAAACTTAATTCTATGATAGCTAGTTTGATGTCCCATTACATAATTGCAAAGATATATAAATACAATAGTAGGACATGAAAACTATAGCTGTTTTATTTGTGTGTCGCCATTTTTCGGTATCGCTGAGCATTTATAAGTGCTCATTATGTGACCCTTGAATGGCCGGGTTTTTGTGAATTCTAAAATTAGAATGCTAATAGTAAGAATCCAAGGTCCTTCTATATATATAAGGTTACAAATAAAGGTTAACTAATATGAAGAAACGTACATTAACAATTAGGGACAGAAATAGTGTTAGAAAAAAGGTTAAAGAAACATTTGAATACCTACTTGCGTAAGTAAGTAACATCTGTACATTCAGGAGTTTAATAAGATGAAATAAACCTAATACATTAAATATTACAAAAATATATACATGGTTGAAAAGGAATAGAAATCTAAAGATTCAGGGAGGGTATTCCGCTGCCATCTTTGCATATATTTATTCCTGTACATATTTTTGATATTTGACGACCGGTCTGGCCTAGTGGGTAGTGACCCTGCCTATGAAGCCGAAGGTCCTGGGTTCGATTCCCAGTTAGGGCATTTATTTGTGTGATGAGCACAGATATTTGTTCCTGAGTCATGGGTGTTTTCTATGTATTTAAGTATTTATATGTATCTTATCTTTTATATATATCGTCGCCTAGTACCTACAACACAAGCCTTACTGAGCTTACCATAGGACTAGGTCGATTTGTGTAAGATTGTCCCGAAATATTCATTATTTATTATTATTTATTTATTATTTGCTGTTACATACATAGCGTATAATGTAGTATACACATAGTGTATAATGAAGTAGGGTAGTTATACACAGCCAAAATGTTTCTCTTTTGAGTAACAAAACAATGTTTGCCCTATGGATCCATTTTCACATTATCATATTATTTTTATTTATTCATATTTACAGAAGCCTTCAGATAAGGCTAATAATACATTTTTGTTTTCCTATAGCCGGATTAAGTAGATATATTTGCAAGGACGCGCGGAGCCTAAATCCATACCCTCCGTATTACGTTACCAACCGTAAGGGCATCTTATCCTTGATAACACAAACAAATCGTCCTGTTACTACTTAAATTGAGTATAATTCTGTTTATCTACGTACATATCATAAGTGCTCTAAAATGCGTCCAGAAACCGTAGGCAATGACCACCATTACCAACCATCAGAAATGAATGGAGATGTAATGTTAACATTACCACCTGAAATCAGTAGGTTATGAATTTGAATTTGGAACAGCTGTCAAATTCAAGTGGGGTTTCTATTCTAATCTATAGATATTAACACGTCCAGTGCGGTACGAAGCAGATTTGTCCCGTACAAGTATGGTTAATAGCGTTGTTAAGTAATTGCCGCAGCGAAGGTGTTAAAACAGTCATTGATACGAAACGCCAATACGTTATGTTTTTTTAATATAAATCGAACGACATTTGGACTCGAGTGACAATAGAATTGGGAGTTCATTCGCTTGTCTATGGTTTAAAAAAATATTTGACTGAGATACGAAATACGCAACGCTGCCATTCCAAGCTGTCATTTGTTTTGTTCGTTGACTTTTTAATGTTTACAAGTAAGACTAGTAATAAGTCATTTCCCTACGTTCCTGAACCCATCTTAAAATACTTATGATATGTGTGTAGATAAAGTAGTGTATGTAACTATACATAATTAGGCATTACAACAATCGTGTGATATTATTATGAAACTCACCTTTGGCTCGTTTCATAAACCCACACTCTTGTTGTAATGCCCTTCATTATGCACAGATACATAAACTACTATTATAGACATCCGCTCCGCACAGCTTTTCTGTCAAATGTTGGGTAGCTATATGGCTATTATAACCTCTAGCCGCCCAGAGATCAAAACTTGCGAGGCCAAATGCAACTATGGCTTGTCATAATTAAAATTCAAAATGGCATTCAATGGGAGACCTTTTTATAGGTTTCTGGGTGGTTAGAGGATAAAAACAAATGCTAGTTACGTTTAAAAAATACATGTGACTCTAGAGAGTCGTCCTGGGTTTTTGGACCCGGGTATGTCCTTAAACTACGTCCAACAATGAGAGGTAGGGCACAGCGATTACCATCACGCTTGAATCTGGGGCAGCCCAACTGGGGAAGTACCTCCTCCTTACAGAAGACACAGCCATAATAGCACTGCTACCTTTCAGGTATGTAGTGCTGTGTTCCTGATGTTGAGTAAGGTTCCCAGAGCTGCATCCCCCTTAAAGGCCGGCAACGCGCTTGTGACTCCCCTGGTGTTGCGAGTGCCCATGGGCGACGGTAATTGCTTAACACCAGGCAATCCGTCTGCTCGTTTGCCGCCTATGTCATAAAAAAAAAAATCAAAATGGCAGTTAGCAATGGTGGTTAGAGGATAAAAACAAATGCTAGTTACGTTTAAAAAATACATGTGACTCTAGAGGGTCGTCCTAGGGGCCAAGATGCCAATCGCAACGAAATAATCATACATTATTTAGGTTAAAGATCTGGCGCCTTCGACTGATAAATTGTTCGAAATGAGCCCTTGAAATAGTCTAATAGTCTTTTAATGCTGGAGAGATAAGAGAACTGTTACGTGTTGTACTTGTTAAAAGTTAACTAGTACTAGATGTTCACTTTCCAGAGTAAGACCAAATGTTTGTTAGAGATTTTTTAATACTGAATGATAATACTATCGATCAGTATGATAAAAAAGGTAGTACATGTCGTCAGGTGACAACCAAAACTCACTAATTACCAGTGATCGGCACTATGGGTGCAAAACTTTAACAAAACTCGTTAAGCGAACATAAAAGAGTGTATCGAGCCATAAAAACAATTATATTCTTAAACCCAAATATTGGCATATTGAGATTCTGATATACAATTGAATTGGATACTACTTTGCCAATGTTATCGTATTTTTCTTGATGATAAGTATTACTTTACCTCAGTTCAACAAGTTTTGTTAAAGTTTTGCACCGTTAATGCCGATCACTGCTAATTACTACCACAAGTTAATAGCCATAGTGAATCATATTAGTAACTAAATAAGATTGATTTCTGTTATAATTATTTTTTAGTAGGAGTATTGTTAAGTCTAGTTTGTTCGAGGCCCTGTAAACAAGCGAGTTTTAGAAAATCTTTAAATGCAGTTTTGTTTCTTTTTAAAAATGTCTCATTTAAGTAAAATGAGTCAGCTTAAAGATTTAAGGTTCCCCTTTGGAGCCCGACTTATCGTTCCACACTGTATCATACTGAAGTTATAATACAGGGTTATACGTATGTTTTCAGCGGCGCTACCGCGAAAAACGAAATTCGTAAATTTCGGACGATTCTCTGTCACTCTCATGACGCATTAATTGGAGTAAAAGAGAAAGATGCTCGAAATATACGATTTTCGATGTTCGCGGTACCGCTAATTATTGGAAACAAACAAATAAAAAGTTGAGAGATTTCATCAGTTTTTTTTTTTTTATATGTCTGGATGTTTATTAGCCGATCACGCAATAACGACACAACGGATTCATGAAACTACAGACAGACAATTATCTAAATTCAATCATAGGATACTTGATATTCCTTAAATGCCCTCCCGTGGGACCTTACACAGACAAAGTCGCGAACAGATGTTTTTTCCTTCATAAATCTTCTACTGTATCTGTTTGAATCACATCGGTATTTTAATCTGTACAACTCATTTCATTGAATTAGAATCTCACCATGATAAATAGCCATAGCCCTAATTATAACAGACAACTGCAGTAACCTACAGAGTTGATGAGATCAGAACATACGTAATGTATAATACATAGATATAATAGATATATTATACGCGTTTTACATACAAGTTACATACATCATTAGCCTGCGGTTCCACAAGAGATGAGCGAGGATGTATAGCGAGGAATGTGTTTTTAAGAACCACTAGAATTACATTATTTATCGAGGATAGAAGAATGAAGTAATTCTATTGGTTGTTAATAAACACATCCCTCGCAACCCATCCTCGCTCATCTCTAGTGGAAACGCAGCCTAAATGTTTTCACACAAAAAACTGCAGTGCTGTATAACGAGTCTTCGTGGAATATTCCAGATTCGTAACTTAAAAGATACATACGGTCGGCGGAGGTAAGCTGTCCACTCCCATCTCGGTCACTCACTAACACATTTCACAGATTAGTTTATTCTGTTCTCTGATTCTGTATGGGTCGTGTTCGGCGGAGCGGGCGTGCGGTCCGACGCCTGATCGGGGGGTGACTGAATAGGGTTGCGACTTTTAGGTTTGCATTTTAGGTTGTAATGATTTTTTTTTTAAATGTCATCTCGATTGGTTTATTAAATTGAGTTAAACATCTGCTAATTTCATCTAGGAGTAAACAATTACCTTTGTAGCGTTATATATGTAAATTTAAAATACTAATTATGTGAAATTCATTGTTTTAACGACATCACTAAACTTGACTGTTGTCAGTCAGTTAATTTAAAATGTCAGTAAATCATTTGTATTTAAACTTTCGTGAGACATATTAAATACATTAAAAATTAACACGGCTCCACTCACGTTTATTTAGTGCTTGAAAATGGAGGCCTATGTTCTCATGAAACATGACGCGCGAGTGACTAAATAAACGTGAGTAGAGCCGTGTTAATGTTTAATTTATTTTGTCAGTAATCATTTTTAAATATTACTTTTACATTTAATTAGCAGGCTCAGTGTAACATGTTTATTATTAAAGCAAGTACAGCAGAAAAATTGGCTGAACGGGTGAAGTGTTCAAAATGACCTACGCGTTCTCATTCTCTTGATAATAGAGATGTGTTGACCCCATTTTGAACACCTCAACCGCTTGGCCACTTCTACTGCTGACTGTGTATGTACAGTTACTTACATATGTATATATTTAATATGATTGAGTCGAGACATTTAGGTGTGTTGTTGAATTGAAATAAGTACAGGCAACAAAAGGACGTGACGCAGCAATAAATACAACGACCGAATGTGTTACACGTAAGTATATTAATAACTAACCCCCATTTTCATACTCTCTCAATCCTACTTTAATTAAATTGTGTATTGTCTGTATCTTCCAAACACAATTTTCAAATTGACAGCTAAGATATACCTAGATAATTTAACTAAAGTAGGGGTAGTTTGGCAAACCATAATTCCCACTTACAGTATAAAAAAACTTTATCCGTTTTTTAAATGACACAAATTACAAATAGGTCGCAATGTATCCTAAAAGACCTCCGCAAAATAATTAAATATTACAGGACTTTACACAAATTGACTGAACCCCGCGGTAAGCTCAAGAAGGCTTGTGTTATGGTACTCAGCCAACGATATATATAATTAACATACGTAGAAAATACCCATGACTTAAAAACCAGTATATTTCTGCTCATCACACAAATAAATGTCCTGGGATTTTAACCTAATGCTGCTTCATAGGATCACCACCCACTAGGCCAAACCTGACGTTAAAATAAGATAAGATAAAACTTTTTTTTAATGTCATCACCATCGACATTCCCCGTCCCTAGTGCACAAGAGCTGCGCGCGCCGCTCTCCCCGCATTTTTATCTCAAGCGTGCACTCGAAATTCAACCTTATCGCGTTCATATAAGGCTTAATAGAGCCTTCAAGATGTGACCTTTGCTGTAACTGGGCACAAATACAAGTCACAAGCAATTGGGGTTTCCTTGTGATAGAGTTGCTGACTTTGTATGAGATGTGAGAAAGGATGCGTGCCATACTGCCGCATCCTAACATGTATAATTATTATAGTACACACAATACTCTTAGCTGTACTTTTGTGGACCTTATTATGTAAAGCATAAGGTTCACCGATGTATAGCTAAGAGTGTTGCTGTGTGTACCAGCTTTTCCTCGCTACTTCGTCGGCCAGCCATGCCCGTCTTTAAAATATGGTTGCGGTATATAATTATCCTATGTCCTTTCTCGTAGCTCAAATCTCCATACTAAATTTCATCTCAATTGGTTCAATGGTGTAAGCGTGAAGAGGTAACAGACATAGTTACTTTAGCATTTATAATATTAGTATGGATGAATAGGAATCATAACCATCGGGGATATATCGGAGCAGTGGAGGTAGACACAAATATCGGCACATGCATTTTATCGCCTTGACATCTATTGGCGTTGTTTTGATATTTATGACTGCCTCCACAGCTCCCATATATCTGATGGCGACTGTACCTTTATTATTAAGCCCTAGTTGATTAGGGTACCAGCAGCGATGCATTCATAAGAGCCGAGTCCCGCCGGCTTAATTAAGTTTCGCACAGTTCAACAGTTTTCCCAAGAGCGTGTCAAGATCATTCTGAACACCTGGCCCGCTTAGCAATTTCTGCTGCTGACTGTACGCAGCTACAGACATTTTCAGAAAATAATATTTTTTCACGTCTCATACTCTAAAAGTGTGTCATATTATGCTTGCCAAGGTGGACTAAAGTAGTACATTTAGCCTCTTGGGAAAATATGTATACCTACATATTTATGATATACAAAACGTTTTAAATTAACCAACCAGAACGCTTCACCTTATTAAATCCACCAATCACGACACATATCGAAGTTAATTGCAACTCTAGATTCTTTTTTGGTGAGAATACTGTTTAAAAATGTGAAATCATTAAACAAAACTTTGTATAAAGTATCATCCAATCAGATATACCGCAATATTAAAATCGACCAATGAGGAAACGCAATCAAATTCTCAAAGCAATAGGTGCTTTTTAGTTCCTACTTCACAAGCATTAAAAAAAAGTTTAAATCTTTGGCAAACTCTTTGAAGCCCAAAGTATACATTGTCTATGGCATTTATTCACGGCATAGATATATCCTATCTGTATCAAAGCAGTGAAAAAATACAAAGATTGCCAAATAGAATTCATTGCGGGCGATAAAATTGTATTTTCACCTCACTCGCTAGGAAAACCTTAGTTTAAATCGCGCGAAATCTGCGTGGAAAAGCCTATTTTATCCGCTAGCGTGCAAAAGTCATTCAAATTTCGAAGCCGATGATTGTAATTCTCTGTGGTGCATGTAACTTTTTTTTAAGTATAAAACTCCTTCAACGCGTGACTGGCGCGCTACCGCAAAAACCGATATTCGTAAATTTCGGACGATTGTCTCTGTCACTTTCATTGGAGTAAAAGAGAAAGATGCTCGCAATATACGAACTTCGATGTTCGCAGTACCGCGATGAGTTCATAATAACCATAGACCAATCAGAAACATGTTTTTGATTACAGATTTTTAACTTTTTTATTTTTATTTACACTTTATTTTATGTCAAATAGGTTTTATTATACATATTATATACTAATAGTATTTGAGTTTAATTTTCATATTTTGACTAATTAATCCGTTAAATAAAACACGATTTCAATGTTTAGTTGATAAAGAAATTGAAATATAGGTTTACATAATATTGTAATTTCTGAACGCAACCGAATTGATATAACTTAAAAATTTTTATTAAAGTTTTAAGTTATATCAATTCACATAAATATGTCGGATTTGTCCTGTGCTAACCTCTTTAAACTCAACATTTCAACTATAAAAATGGATGATTCTAGTAGCGATGCCGATATGATTCCCTGAAAAATCGCGCGATATGTTTTGTTTTATTGTTTTTCTTGCCGCTCAAATTTTCCTCGCTGTATTGAGGTGAAAAATTGTGTGTTCCGCATGACTGCAAAATTATTTGGCGTCTCCTGTCTTGAAAGCCTCGCTACGCTCAGGAATCTATCTTTGAACCATTCGCTTCGCTCTTGGTTCAATCTTAGCTTCCTTCGCTTACTCAGCTTTCAATTTCAACACTAGCGCCAAATAACCACTTTGCAGCCTTGCATAACAAATAACTATTGTTTATTATTAACAACAATAATATTACTTTGCTATTCCGCTGTTTATTAAACAGCGGAATAGCATGGACTTCCGCAAAGTAACGCCTGATTCAATTAATTATTTATTTATTGTTAAAATGTTACTTTATTTTATTTTCTCGCAATCGAAGTGAAAACTAGTATGTAGAACTTGGGTCTAAACGCGATATTACCCCTCGAACAATTTTAAAATAACCATCTCGTGGGACTATGGCCTACTTTAGCCCCTTGTCAAACAATCTACTATATATTATGTTCAATGGTAACAATACATTTTCATAGTTGTAATTTACTATACATTCATATCTTCCTGAACTATTTTAGTTTTATTTAGATTTATGTTATTAAATCTAAAAAAAGTTTATTATAGGTTCTTTTTTGTTTTATAAGTTCATCGCTTCCAACTTCCGAATCGCTTCCGCCGCAGCAGATAGTAGATTTTACGCTATGCCTTCAGGCATTACAAAGCATTCGCAACCAGCCACTTCAGCAAAAACCAGACAACTCTGATCCACCACCTTAAATTTTTCTTACCGGCCTCGAGCTCAAGCTAGGGACACGGAGGCAACTTGTGAATCGATACGGGGGGCAGTCATTAACTAGATTTGCAGGGGTATGTCGAGGTCAGAAATATAGATACGACCAAAGTTCCAAAATATGTATACATGCACCGTAATGACTCAATATTAAAGTACATGGATACATATTTTGGTACTTTGGCCGTTTCGGTATCCCTTAGCTATAGGTAGTTTCACAAGAGTTGAGGCGAATGGATTACGCACACAACTATATGAAGTACTGATTGAATGAATGAAATGAATGAGTAATTTCAAAATCTTCCTATCATTACATGAGATGTTGTTGTGTACTTGTGTGCGTGACATCAACTCTTGTGAAACTACCTATAAGTTAACTACTACAGACTATATATAGGTATGTAGTCTGCGGTAACTTAGCTCTTAGCAAAAGTTTAGGGTGAGTACATACATATCGACTTTTCAGGAACGGATGCCTTTATTTTATGATCGTAATTTGTTAGAAATATGGGAGTATTCAGAAAACAGTGTATCTACCCGATTACTTTGAGTTGGTAAGAAAAGTTAAATTATGCCAGTTTGTTGTAAACAATCAAGTAAGTAAAGAATACAGATTTTATGCTTAATTGTCTTCATAGAAGTGTTTTTACATGAACGCCACAACTCGACTTCAGAACCCTCACCATGAGTTGTGACATTGAGGTTTTCGATAACGAGTATCGAGTTTGCTATCTGTGCATTTCGCATGTACTATTTTAGTGCGAACAAGATGCACAGATAGTAACTCGATACTCGTTATCGAAAACCTCAAAGTCACAACTCATGGTAACGGTACAGCACCATCAGGACTCGAAACCTATTCCGCTGCAGCGAGGAGTCAGGCACGGAGATTTTATTTCTCCTAAACTATTTTGTTAGTATTTGAAAATATCTAAAATGGTGTTGTAACGTTTTGACTTTAATATGATTTTGAGCTAAACTGCTATGCAACTTAGATACCATAATATATTTAAGCTGGTATCTATCCCTTTACTTTTAACATTACCTCTGACAAGACATGAACTTTTCGTTTTTCAGTAATTTCTAAAAGTGTGTCTTTTAGTAAAAGTAACATTTGTTTAGCGCAAAACGATGAATAGATAGATAACGTATATTTAGGTTAAAGACACTGGTCCCACCGCGAGCTAGTAAACTATAAGGGACACAAGATAATCGCACCCGTGTAAATAATTAGAGATATATATTTATAGCTCATCGCCCTACGAGCGCCCGGCTATAACATATATGTTTCTTTTATTAACACGGGATCGATTATCTTTTGTCCCTTGAAATAGCTGATAGCTCATAGCTTACTAGCTCGCGGTGGGACCAGTGCCCAAGAGAAAAAGAAAATAAGATGAACAAATATCGCTGACTGACAGCAGAATTTCTAAGCAAAAAAAACATTGGACACATACATAACTGAATATAGGTATTTAAGTCGCATATTTGATCTAAACAAGACCAAAACAAACAATAATATAAGTAACAAGTCTATGTTTGACGAGCGGTCTGGCCTTGTGGGTAGTGACCCTGCCTATGAAGCTGATGGTCCTGGGTTCGATTCCCAGTCATGGCATTTATTTGTGTGATGAGCACATATATTTGTTCCTGGGTCATGGGAGTTTCTATATATTTTTATATGTACCTACCTATTATATATATCGTCGTCTAGTAGCTACAACACAAGCCTTACTGAGCTTACCGTAGGACTAGGTCGATTTGTGTAAGATTGTCCCGAAACATTTATTTATTATTTATTTATGTGTTTACAATAACAATGAAACCCTAGTTGTATTTTAAAAGTGCGTAATTGCGAAGCTATTAAGGTAAATGGTTTGTTTACATTCTGTTCGTTTTCTTTGACCCCAAGTATAAATCAGGTTATGATTTTTCAGAACATAATTGTGGAGGCAATAAGCAATAAGGTCCTAACGGCATTGTTCTCGAATATTCTGGAATATTCCCGACTCCAGTAAGAGCCGTGTGATTGATACCATCCATCAATTACGTGTCTATTATTAGATAGGGACGTTATTAAACGCCAGGGAAAAGGTCATGGTTTACCGAGGTTCCTATTCAGGACTTGACTATTTTTAGCGGACTACTACGGCCGGGCTCGGGCATAGGTATATTACTTGTGTGACATTTAGAACATTTGAGATGACAATTATTTTTTATACAAAACTGACCAGCGTTTGACCTCAGTCGCACTTGATGGTAGGTGTCAACATCGAGGGTGTAGCACGCTGGCTCAGTAACAGCTTACAGCGAATTATGACCCAAGTCAAGTAAGAAATTATAGTTGCAATATTATTATTACTTGTGTGACATGTAAAATATTTGAATTGATAATTGCCTACATAACATAATATATTGCAAAACGAATTGTGACCTACTCGTATGTCAAGTTAGAAAATATATGTTGTTACAGTTTAGTTTGAAGAAATAAGTTGTAAATAGACATATATGACATCTACCTACAGCGTCCGAGGCAGGATATGAACCCGCATCTCCAGCTATCGCGGCTGACATCTTAACCTATTGGGCCACCCGAACACAGCGATTCATAATGTATTTTATATTTTTCCAACCATACTACTATTGAAAAAAATAATGTAGGTAATTATTGATTATTTTTCCATAATTAACCAGAATAGAGAAAATCATATTATAAATATGATCTGTTTTCTCAGTGTTTATTTCGTATTTTTCTTTTCTTACTTACAATAAACCTAGTAAAAAAGTAACTTCTTGTGTCAGAGTAGTAAAAAGCACATAAAATACAAAACAACTTAAATAAAAAGCTCTATACAAATATATTATGTAAACAGATACAACATAATTTACGATTTTAAGCTAACATCGTCGTTCACATTAGGTGCATCTATTCCTTAAAACGGATAGTTTTGAAACTAATTGAAATTAACATATGTTGTAATTGTTCCGTTTTAAGAATAGTTGTAATATACAACATACAAAAAACAATACAAGTTTACAGCTGTTCTTAAGGATTAAACTGAGCTTAAATATTTGCTACTTTACGTATATTTGCTACGAAACTCCGTAGCAGGATCCGTAGCGTACGCTACGAGTCCGCGTAGCTACTTCACAAAGACGCTACGGCGTAGTATCCAGGCGCTACCACGAAAGACGATATTCATAAATTTCGGACGATTGTCTCTGTCACTCTGGTGACGCCTTGATTTGAGTAAAAGAGACAGATGCCCGAAATATACGAACATCGATGTTCACGGTACCGCTCCAGTGTAACTATGTATACCACGGCACAGGGTACGTCAGTCATTAGGTCATCAAGTCGGCAGGCATAACCAGACCAGAACGTCTACCATGGATGACATTTTATCGTCTATCACGCTATTCGTCACTTTCGCACTCACATACTTGTTAGAGCGTGACAGGTATTGTGACAACTGATAAAAACCCGACCATATTAGGCTGGCGAACGAACAGCATGGTTGCCATTTTATCGTGTATCGCCGCGCTATCCGTCTGTTTCACGTCTATCGTCTAGCGTCTATCGCGCTATCGGTCCCCACGCCCCTATTTCACCGCACCGACAATTGTCACGACTCGCGACATATATAACTTTCTCACGTTGCCAGTGTCCGTTGGTTACATTGACCGCTTACCATTGGGTGGGATGTGTGCTTGTTTGCCACCAAAACGTTACTTTGAATAAAACACCGATAATTTATATTATATCATCAATAAGTAGGTGACAATAATTTGGTGAAGAGCTCTTGACAATTGTCACGACCCAGAAGAATTTTCGTTATTGTCCTCTAATCAGTAATCAGTGATTACTTGGTGATTACTGATTAGTCCTCAGTGGGAAAATTTGCGGCAATTGTTGTATGACCATTGTCAAAAGCTATATTTCACAAAAGTAGTCGTTATTTATGAAGTTTTTTTTAAACATCACATTTGGTAGCAAACAAACACACAGCCCGCATAATAAGCGCTTGTTACGGCAGGTAGAGTCACCGACTTTAATTCTTGAACCACTTTCGGTTCAAAAATTAAAGTCGTTTGGTACTTACTCTATGAAATGCCCAATGTCAAGTGAACCCTAAAAGGCTCAACAATTAAAGTCCTTGGCTGTACAATGATGCTGACATGTCGCACATGTCAGTTTGGTGAAATGGGCAATTGCAGTTGGTTAGTAACACATAAAAATATACAATGTGTAAATCTTATACGGGCGAATCTCCTAACGGAGGGTAGAATAGGACATACGAAATATATTTAGATAACTTTTGCTTAGAAGTACAATTAAAATTTTATCCATACAAAAAATTCGGCCCGCAATGTAACGCAACACACTCGACTTAAACACTCGTTGACAGTTAGTTTCAAAAGCTCATATCGCGTAATGTTCGCAGTACATTACTGCTCAGAAATTTTACAATAAATAATTACATAAGTATAATAGCTATAATTAAAGAAAAACCTTTTGGTCAATGATTATACTGGTAAATCCTGTTTGGTTTAATTTTTCGCCCGTATTAGACTTACACAGTATCTGTGTATAAATATATACTTATATACTTACGTCGTATAAAATCATGTCCAGGGTCGTTGCCTGGGTCACCTGTTGAACCGTCAATATATAATGCCTCTCCTTCTAACACCAACTTATTGCAGCTGTCCTACTCTATCAATACAATACACTTTTTAATAACTGGCTAAAATTCATAAGATTCCTCTAAGTCCAAATGTAAAAAAATAAACGCACAAATTTTAAATTCGAATGTGAGCGATTCTAAATTCAAAATTGCGCAGCTTGAGCTTCGATCAAGGCGGTCAATGTTTTGTTTTTTAAGCTCGCTTAGGCACACGCGCGACTCTCGCCAGCCAGAATGAAACTGATGGAGGTTGAGGGCGAATCTGGCAAGTTTCTTTTTTCACGCTAGCGCACAGGCGCTGCACGAAACAGCCAGTGTGGCACTGAGGGAGGTTGCGGCGCCGTGGGGTGCGGCCGCTCTAATTCATTTAGTACCTTTGCACGTTGTCGTTATAATTTTGAAGTTACGAATTAAGATTAATTACGTTTTTTGTGCGTGATTGCTGTAGGTTTTGAGGCTAATTAAAAATAGTCAAAACTACGATAAAATGATAACAGAGCTGTTTCCATTGCCTAACCTTTGGTGAAATAGAATACGTCATTGCAAAATTTGAGTACTTAATGTTGGGTTCGAATCCTAATAGAAGCATTTGTATTTTAAAATTTAAAAAAATGTTTACCACGATTATTATATTTTATTCTATTCTATTTATTATCATATACTAATATAGACCAAGCTTTACTGGACAAATCAGTGTAAGGTTTAAATAAATTTGGTGTGTTGACGACAGATCTAACCTAGTGGGTAGTGAGCCTGGCTATGATGCCGACGTTCCTGGGTTCAAATCCCAATAAGGGCATTTATTTATGTGATGAGCACAGCTATTAGGTCCCGAGTCATGGGTGTTTTCTATGTGTTTAAATATTTGTATATTAAATATTATATCGGGTGTCTGCTGTAAAAAGAGCAATCACTTTAGGAATCGTTTCTACACCACAAAAGTAGAAACTTTTGTTCTACGACTTTTAAAAATAACTTATAGTATACGTAAATATTTATAAATAAAAGATTTTCCAAACAAGCAGTGTATTGTGAAAACTATGAAGTTTGTAGGTTGACAGTAAACGCCAACTAGAGTATTGCATGGATGCTGTTCATTGAAAATAATAATTATGTAGTTTGTTCGAAAATATCACAAGTAATATACACAATTTTTTAAAGTTGTAGATCAAATGTTGCTACATTCGTGGTGTAGAAGCGATCCTTAAAGTTATTGCTCTTATTACAGGAAACACCCGGTATACAGGGTGATACTGACAAATCCATTACTGACCAGTATGGAGAAGTCAGAAACTATGAGATAGCGAAATCTGAATAATATTGACATTCAAACTTTTTTTTAACTTTCATACATAACCGGGAATCTAACTTGGTCAATATTCTTTATGTAATTCCGTGAAGTATTGCATTTGTATGTATAATTAATTCATCCAGAAAGTATAATAACCATGAAATCATTAGTCTGCAATGTCCACAAGACTTTATACCTAACATTGTTTACAGAGACATTTAACGCTTAATTTAAGTGTTTGTAAGCGCTGGTGGCCTAGCGGTAAGAGAGTGCGACTTGCAATCCGGAGGTCACAGTTTCAAACTCCGGCTTCACTTCCAGAGAATTCACATGCGCATTGCCTACTCTTTGAGAACCTATATATTCCTTTTTGAAGCTCATATTTACTGTAGTCCCTAGGTAAAAACCACGGCTGGGAGTTCATTGCACAGCCGGGAGGAAATTCCTCTTAAACCGCTTAGTGTGCGACTCTAGGCTCCAGGGTGTGAGGATGAACGCTTCTTTTCAGACTCCATACACAGCCTGTAAAAAAGCACGGATAGGTCATAGAGCACCCAAACAGCGACAATCGCACGACGCACGTGCCTGCGTCACGCACATGCGGAGTAATCCCCGCGTTCACGTTACCCTGATTGGATTGCGAGGCTTCCCGCGCACGGGACCAGCACGTTGGGGCGCGTGGCGCGTCACTGTAACACGCATTTAGGGACGCTTACCGCGAAAATCTCTTTTACTTCTAGAGAAATGATGAAATCGATTCGCCATTACGTCCTGCGTTATTTGATCATATCCCTACGACATACCCATACTAATATTGAGCCGTGTGATGCCGGCTGACTAGAATAGCACCACCCCATCTCCCGCGGGTGTCGTAAGAGGCGACAAAGGGAAAAATCCTACGGACGGGCAGCAGCGTCCGTCGAAACCCAATCTACAGCTACTGCGGTCGCCAACCCGCCTGCCAAGCGTGGCGACTATGGCAACTCATATTGGGCGGCAGTCATATTTGGGGGAGACCTATGTCCAGTGCAGACCTATGTCCTATGACCTATGCAGTGGACGATTTATACTAATATTATAAATGCGAAACTCTCTCTGTCTGTTAACTCTTCACGCTTAAACCACTGAACCATTTGGATGAAATTTGGTATGGAGGGAGTTTGAGCTACGAGAATGGACATAGGATCATTTTTATCCCGCAACCATACTTTGAAGATAGGCATGGCTGGTTCTCGAGGAAAGCTAGTAAAACATATATTATTCAATTTTCAATTCCCAGTCAGGGCATTTATTTGTGTGATGAGCACAGATATTTGTTCCTGAATCATGGGTGTTTTCTATGTATTAGTATTTATGTGTTTCTATCTATTAGGTATATATATCGTCGACTAGTACATACAACATACTAGGACTAGGTCGATTTGTGTAAGATGGTCCCGAAATATTTATTTATTACTATATTTTAACAGCAACAGCAGCAGTAAACGTCTTACGGGTGAAATGATGATGATTATTACATTACAGCAGATAAGTCTTAAATGTCTAAAATGTCGACTTCGGATAGAAAAGGCTTCAGTGTCGGGATATATACCAGCTTTTTGTTTTAGCTACCTGATGTTAGCTAGATTGCGACCGTCTTGTTTTGCTGCGAGAATCCCATTAGGCCTTGTTAAATAACGTTTCAAATGTGGTATCTAATAGTAACAGGAAGAGTAAACGTAAAAAAACAAACAAGTTTTCAATCATTCCCTATATTTTCACATTAATAATGAAATATTATATTATGGCATTATAACAATAAACTTAACAAACCTTATTTACATGGTCAGTGTAGATGGCACTGCAACTTTAATTAGACAAAGGTAGCTTAAAGTAACATTGTTTTTAAAAATATTATTATTAGGCACTATAAGTCTAGTACCGCTTTTCCCCTAAAGTATACAATATAATATTTCGATTACTCATTTCTAAATCGAAACATTACCAAATAAATGTTATAAAAAACGTGATACACGATTATCAAGCCGGCATCTGGTCATGATTTGGAACAATTTTTACTATGGGGTCAACTTTGTAAATAGTAAAAAAAAAACCTGCCAAGAGCGTGTCGGGCCACGCTCAGTGTAGGGTTCCGTAGTTTTACGTCCGTCACAGTAAGTGTTCCCACTTAAGAATTAAAAATGGGCTATTTGATACATTATTGTTGACATATTAATATTAAGTACAGAACCCTAAAAACGGGGCCACGGTACCCGCGAACATCGAAGTGCGTATATTTCGAACATGTTTCTCTTTTACTCCAAATAAGGTGTCGCAAAGAATTTTTAATTTATCTATGAGGTGTCGTAAACCATATTCGTAAATTTCGGACGATTGTCTGTCACTCTCTTAACGCCTTAATTGGAGTAAAAGAGAAATACTCGACATATGCGAACTTCGATGTTCGTGGTACCGGGCCTGAAGTGATGAAGTGTGTATTGTCATTCAATAGAGATTTTGACAGCCATATCTTAGGGAATAAGGGCTAATTTATTAACAATTTGTAAGAAACTATCGCTTTAACGACTTTAGTGCTGGAATAATATAAAGTACCTATTATGCTCGCAAAAAAGCCTAAAATATATGCAATCCTACGGCGCTTCCGCCTTTCTCGAGCGAAAGCAGAGACCATTTTACCAAAAACTCATAGGATGTATGAAATCCTGCGGCGCTTACAGTTTTTTCGAGTTTATAAAGCTTGTATGGGGGAACAATATTTTCGTTTTTTAGTATATTACTCGATTTTTTCATACTTTCTCACCGTTTAAACCTTCCCTGAGCTACTACAAATATTTCAAGACTAAAATTAGCCAAATCGGTAAAGCCGTTCTCAAGTTATAGCGTGACCAAGAGAAATAGGGGTTCATTTTATATATTTTTTTTTTCAAAAACTATTAAACCTATCCAGTTCAAAATAATTTTCCTAGAAAGTTTATGTAAAGTTCTACTTTTGAGATTTTTTTCATATTTTTTAAACTTGTGGTTCAAAAGTTAGAGGGGGGGACGCACTTTTTTTTACTTCTGGAGCGATTATTTCCGAAAATATATACATTATCCAAAAATGATGTGGGTAAACCCCTATTCATTTTTAAATACCTATCCAACAATATATCACACGTTAGGATTAGAATGAAGAAAAAAATCACTCCCCACTTTACGTATAGGGGGGGTACCCTAAGAAAAAATTTTTTTCCACTTTTTAGTTTTGCACTTTGTCGGCGTGATTGATATACATATTACTACCAAATTTCAGCTCTCTAGTGCTAACGGTCACTGAGATTATCCGCGGACGGGCGGACGGACGGACGGACGGACGGACGGACGGACGGACGGGCGGACGGACGGACAGACATGGCGAAACTATAAGGGTTCCTAGTTGACTACGGAACCCTAAAAACAAATCTCTCATACATTTTCGTCAACTTATACTTGACTCTATGGAAAAGCTCAATTTTTATTTAATTTTACAAACTTGACCCCATAGTAGAAGATGTTCAAAGTCATGAACAGATGCCGGTTTGATCTTGTATCACGTTTTTTATAACACGCAGTACAACTCAAATCAAAGAAATGATAACCGTCACATCGTATAAGTAGATCAAGAAAACAGCTTGAGAGAAGCAGATGGAGAGAACTACACAACCCGTCATCAGCTACACCAACAAAAAGTTTAGAAGATATTTAGATAAACTTTAGAAGATATTTAGATGTAGGGTAAATGGCCAGTTACTGGCCACCTTTCAATAACTGGCCACCATATACTGAAAATGGACTCTATTTACCTATAAACAGAATGCATTTAAGTATAAGGTGGCCAGTAATTGAAGGGTGGCCAGTAATTGAAACCCCATTTGAAAATGTATTCTATTTATAGGTAAACAGAATTCATTTTCAGTATAAGGTGGCCAGTTATTGAAAGGTGGCCAGTAACTGGCGATTTACCCTATCATTCATAATAAGCGTTGTTAAGACCTACAGTGCAGATCTGGAATCAAACCTGCATTTTCTTTCGTGTGACAAATATATAACCATTTAATGTGTTGTGTTATAACAGTAACAATACTTAAATCTAAAAAGATGATCTATATACATAAGTCTTAGCGAGGCTTGTGTGGACGCTCGATTGATGTTGCAGGCCGGCTGTTTCACACGTTCAGTCCCGATGACACAACGTCTGTGATCGTGCTAAACCTTCTCCAATGCCAGTGGCACAGAGTTTGTGATCTTGTTAAACATTCTCCAATGCCAGTGACACAGCGTCTGTGATCTTGTTAGACGCCGCGGTCTACCGATCTTGAACAAACTGAACTGAAAAGTATTTTTCCCCTCGCTAGCTCGTAAAGCGCTTGTTTATCCTTTAATACGAGACGGTAAAAACGCATTTTATCCACTAGTGATTAAAGTAAGTTGACTTCTCATAGCTCTTATTGCTATGGATTTAAATTCTAAATTCGCGAAGTACAGCTCACTTGCCGCCACGGCAGCGGCGGCGGCGGCGGTAACTCGCACACGCACCGACTTGAAAATCGAATTAGAAAATTCGAAAATCGTACTGGCCACCACAAGCTAACCAAGCTAAAGGCACCTTTTGTAAAAATGTTGAATGTATCTAAACGCAAAGAAAAAGTCAATGCGATTTCAAAACGTTTTTTTTTTCATGTTTCACTTTCCTCGCTGTAGTGAGGGGAAAAATTTTGTGTTACACACGGGTGCAATTGTAATTTAATTCTCGTTTATAGAAACACTCGCTACGCTCAGGATTATATTTTAAAACCACTCGCTTTGCTCGTGGTTAAACTATAGAATCCATTCGCTTGCTCGAGTTTCAATCCCACACTCGCAGTTAAAATACAATTTTGCACCCTTGTATAACAAATAACTATAAAACTATTTTGGTTGCACCAAACTTTGACACAGACTTATCAGCGCAAAATGCCTTTTTGACAGCGATAGCGGTTTATTTAAAAAGATTTATCAATAACTATACCTAGATATTTTTCTAGCACGAACGATTTCTTGTAAGTGATTGACAAAATAAAAACATCGACAGTCCTGTTATCGATAAGTACCCCTTCAATTTCCATACAGGTAATACAAAGACAAATATGGGGTAATAGGGTTAAAAATAACTAACAATAATAAAAGTCAATTTATTTATATTTAAATACCTACTTCAGAAAACAATTTGGAACTATTCATTGCAAATTATAAACGTAAATTGGATCAAAAGTATACGGATTACGTTTAATTTGTTCAAGATCGGTGACACGCGGCGTCTAGGTAGGTAGCCGATATAAGACTGTGTGTACATCTTGAAGTTGAAGTAGTATGTACTTATCGATAGCAGGATTGTCGATATTTTTATTGTGGCAAGCACAAAACAAATGCCGTTCCTGCTAGAAAAATATCTAGGTATATCAATAACATTTAAATTGCCTATGTAATAATTAATAAGTTTTGAAGAGTTCTCTTAATTCCTCATGGATCCCATCATCAGATATAAATTCTGGTAACAACGCAACGGGACCAACCTTGAAGTAGATGCTTTCAAACAACGAAAGAATTTTTGAAATCGGTCCATAAATGACGGAGTTCTGAGGTAACACACATAAAAAAAAAACAACATACAAACGAATCGATAACCTCCTTTTTTGAAATCGTTTAAAAATGATTATGAGTGGTAGGGCACAGCGTTGATCATCACGCTTGAATCTGGAGCAGCCCAACTGGGGAAGTACCTCCTCCTTACAGAAGACCACAGCCATAATAGCACTGCTACCTTTCAGAACGTCTACCATGGATGACATTTTATCGTCTATCACGCTATTCGTCACTTTCGCACGCACATACTTGTTAGAGCGTGACAGGTATTGTGACAAGTGATAAAAACCCAACCATATTAGGCTGGCAGGTCTGTAGTGTTGTGTTCCTGATGGTGAGTAAGGTTCCCAGAGCTCCAACCCCCCTTAAAGGCCGGCAACGCGCTTGTGGCGACGGTAATTGCTTAACACCAGGCAATCCGTCTGCTCGTTTGCCGTCTATGTCATAAAAAAATAAAATAAAAATAAGGTAGACCGGCGAGCCGGCAAGAATCGCGGTTATTCACTGGGTGCGGATCGCGCAAAACCGGTCGTAGTGGGTCGCTTTAGGGGAGGCCTATGTCCAGCAGTGGACGTTCTTCAGCAGGCATAGGCATAAAAATGAAAATAAAAATATTTAAAAGTCGAAAATAATTAGCTGAGTGTTTTGCAGCAAAAATGATATATATTAAACCTTAAAAAATTCTATACTTACTGGTTAGTAATAATCAATCGCTATACAGTTCTTCCTCAATCTCTTCACTTTCTTCATATTCCTCAACATATTCCTCATAGCTCTCCAGATCATCTCCCGACTCCAGCGCCAGCGTTGTATTGAACATTACGATAAGGTTATTAAAAATTGTCTTTATCTCATTATTTTGCGTTCTTCGGTTAGTCTGAGATTTCTGTAAAAAAAATGTATAGACTTTTAGCAAGAGTAGAGACTACATCACTACAATATAAGGCTCTTGAAAAAAGGAGTGTTGCCGGCTTAAAGGTTAGGCAACGCGCATGTGCATCCTCTGGAGTTGCAGACGTCCATTGGTTACGGTAACTGCTTACCGCCAGACGGACCGTATGCTTGTTTGCCACTGTCGTTGTATAAAAAAAAGAGCAAAGCGTTTACGTTGCGAAAACTCGGATTTAGATCGAAATACAACGGCACCGAACTGTCAACCAATGATTGTATTAAATAAAAGACTGATGTTTTCATATATTCATATGGAACTTTACTGTTTAAGGCGCTCTTATAGACGTATTTTAGGTATTTGCGGGGGTGAAGCAGAACGCGGTGGAGGCGCATGCGGGGCGCCCCGCACCACGCCACGCGCGTCGCTCGCGTAGACAGTTGATGGCCTTATTCTGTTCGTAACCGTATTCTGGTAGAAGAAAATTCCAGAGCGTTCCGAAAATTATACAATACTATTTGTTTTTAGAGATCCGTAAAAAGGGTAAAGTGAACCCCACTACTAAGACTTCGATGTCCGCCCTAGGTTGTCACTAGGTTGAATCTTTCTGTCACTAGGTTGTATATCATTTTATTAGACCATCGCCATTAAATTTGTTTCGCTTAGAACTGCTTGCCAAATCATGAAATAATCCATTTTTTTTATTCAAGTTTTGGACACGATATTGATAAAATGAACGAACAAATTTGAGGCCAAATTCATTTATTGGAATCCATTAATCCAACTCCAAAGATGAACTTTTTCAATTCATCTTTTGGGAATAGAAACATCGGTTGAACAAACACGGTTTCATACTAAAATAAACCCAAAAATAAAGGTGTTAGCGAAAGAAAGTGCTTTTCAACTTTGGTCATTATACAAGCATTTGAAAAATTTTGCCTATGCCCACAAGTTGACCTCCGGTCATTCTATTGGAAATTAGTCACAATATTGAAAACATAACTTGAACAGCAAATATATCATTAAACAATAATATAAACGTAATTTTAAGTAACGTGAATGAAAGAGATACTAATATCTATTGCCACGTTACGGAAAAATACACGATTTAATTATTTCGATTTTTAGACGTTTCGTTCATCTTTTGGTTACCGGTCACCTTTTGGGGCAACTGCCCTACCTAGTAATGAAACTTAACTTATTACAAGAAGGATTAGGGGCTTCGGTATCCGTTGAGTTTGGAAGTGACGCACTGTCTCTCGGTGTCGGGGTTGTAAGTGCCGTTCCGGGGTTTTTAACCGACTTCAAAAAAAGGAGGAGATTATCAATTCGGTTGTATGTTGTTTTTGTTTGTATGTGTGTTACCTCAGAACTCCGTCGTTTATGTACCGATTTTAAAAATACTTTCGTTGTTTGGAAGCATATACTTCAAGGTTAGTCCCATTGTTACCAGAACTCAGATATCATGATGGGATCCACGAGGAATTAAGAGAACTTTCATATTTTAAAGGTACATGTATGCAAAAAAACCGTTAAAATAAACAAGATCACATATACATGATTAATTTCGGCGGGTTCCGCTGTGTACGGGTGGCCGAATTGGTTAAAGCGTCAGCCGCGATAGCTGGAGATGCGGGTTCGAATCCCCTCTCGAACACCGAAGATCCTCGTCGTTTTTTCTTAAGGTATATTTGTTATCTATTTCAACTTTTAATTTAGGGATTTCTGATGAAATATTACGAGTAACCTGATTTGATGTTTGTAGCCGGAAAATAGGTAACGGAACTTCATGATCAAATAATGTAGGGGGATCCTATTTGGGCTTTATGAAATCGTCATGAGATGCACTTTGGTAACCATGCACGTATTTTTAACCATCTTCAAAAAAGTAGCAGGTTATTAATTCGGTTGCATGTTCTTTTTTAGTGTATTATCCCTGAACTTCGTCAATCGGGACTCACTAATGCCGTAAAAACGTATAACGAATTATATTTTTCTGCGATAGATCAACCATTTATGTTCAGAGTTCAGAAAGTACCACCTTCTGGCAGCGGAACCAAGTGATATAAAAGTGTAAGGTAACCGTTTTTGTGCTTAATATACATCCAATTCGCCATAAATATATGAGCAGTGGTTTTTCAATTAAATCTGAACACACAACTCGTTAAAGTTATCGGCACAGACAGGGTGATCATAAATATCTGAACATTTAGGGAAAATATACCTTAAATCACTTAGGGCCACTTGCACCATCCGGAATTAACCAACTAACTCTGAGTTAAACTCTTACACAGGGTTACATTAATAATTTGTGTTGCACCGTTAAAGGTTAAGGTTTAACTCTGAGTTAAACTGTTCATTATTTAACCCACCGAAGGGGCAGGGTTAAATCGCTAACTCTGGGTTAGTACCGAATTATTTTGAAATGGACGTCAAGAATAGCGAATCATTTGAAATTTCTTGGCGCGAAGTAAAATTATTGTTTGTGTTTGGTTTTACGACAGAACTATGATAAATGATTTATTATTATTTTCCGACAACGATGAAGAGATTATTGATTATATTGCCACGGATTTATATAACAGAAGAGTTGCAGAACGAACTGATTATTTTAACTCACAAAGAGATAAAGAGTTTCACAGAAGGTTTCGACTTGACTTTGGAGCCCGCAATCGAGGTTTCTTATCCATTTTTTTTTTTTGATAATCGAATTAATCTAAGAAAAACCAAACAAGTAAAGAATTGAAAGAATAACGCCGAACGAATGACAGAAGAAAATACGCTTTAAACCAAATGTCACATAATGTTGCGTTAGAGAGAGATAGTCTTATACCCCACATCGTAGTGTAAGAGAGATAGGTATACATTTTCCTTCATCGTTCGGGCTTCCATATTTGGCTGGTTTATAGAACGGAATAGAAATGTTATAAAGTTGCCTGTTTACAATAAAAAACTGTCAGGTTAGCTAACCCCGAGTAATTTTTTAATGGTGCAAAACAAGATTAGGGTTAAAATCTAATGAGTTAACCCCGGGTTGGTTAACTCCGTACTTATTTATTTAACTATTAATTCGGTGCAAGTGGCCCTTAGCATACAGTTTAAATGTAATCGTACAGATGTAGTGAATATTCCTATTACAAAATAAGTAGGTATACAAAATATAAATCTGCGAAAAGCAACTTCACGGTCTTGTTACAAGAGACACATTTGAATAAAATATTATCGCAATTCACGAAAACGGTAACATACTGTCATGTCTGTCATTGCATATGTGTGTCTCACGTTTTCATCCGTCATTCCGTGCAAGTATCAAATGTATATATATGTAATATTGAAGCTGCCAAATTAAAATAGGTACGAATGCTTTTCAATATTTCATCTACTATTGCGTCGGTCACCATGGCCTAGCGGTTTAGTTATAAGAAATCATAATTGAATACCGTTGCGTCAGGGTTCAAATCCTCAATTGTGCTTATTTTTTGTATTTTGTTAAGAATTTATGTTCTTATTTTTTTATTTATTTTAGTAATTTTATTTATTAAAAACTAAACAATCTTAACATCAAAATTTATAGAAACTCGTTACTTTTCAAAACTACAAAAAAAAACATAGTGAGTTCAAGCCTCCGTACCGCTAATACTATCCGTAAGCTAAATGTGTTCTGATAGCATTTTCGATTTACTAGAAATATATAAAAACGGGTCACTCACGTATCTTAAGGTCGAAAACCGCTCGACATATGTTTCGGTCCAATTCGTGAACCATAATCGTGGCGGCGACCCTTCGAGAACTTTTCATTTGCCTTTTCGATTTGCCTATAAGAGGGTGTTCGATTCACGACCAAGCTTGCGGCCCTGCACAAATCCGCACGCAAGACGCATGTGTTAAGCGGTATTAAAAGGAATTAAAATTAACATTGTTATGTAAACTAGATCCCAACAAAAACATAAATGTGTACAAAAAGGCCATATCTGAAAGAGTCACTGAGTCCGGGCGACTCATGCATGCCGCACGTTTCGCACAATAAGAGTAAGATAAGGACGCCATTAGTATCACGATGACGTCACGCTCTACCTCAGGCAGTGTATGTATACACCCTACATCCAGCAATCTCTTTTTAGTTTTGACATTAACAAAACCGAATGGTGGTTGTGTTGAAAATGTATTCGAGCGTAGTAGTAGGTACCTATGTTAAAGAATTTTAAATCGTATGCCAAGTGACTTAAGGTATATTTTCCCTAAATGTTCAGATATTTATGATCACCCTGTCTGTGCAGATAACTTTGACGAGTTGTGTGTTCAGATTTAAATGAAAAACCACTGCTTACATATTTATGGCGAATTGGATGTTCAGATGTTATTGACCTCATTTACTGTCAAGAATTTATTGAAATTTATTGCTGCTCAGAAATATTTGAGTACCTCGGCCGCTCCGATATATCTAATGGCGACTGTACTAGTAACTTTACTGACTTGAAAAGAACTAGAATATAATAAAACTGTACAACACACAATTACTAAAACTGCACCAGACCTGCAAACTAACTACGTAAAATGCATGTGAAATCCGCTACGATGCGGCCGGTTGAATGTTCTGGTACGTAGATTACCGTTTAGGCATTCTAATATTTGTCATATTATGTTCTCTTAGTTCACTTAAGCGTTTCCTCTTTCGCTTAACTTTATTTACACTGCGATTTCCCTTATTGCTTCCTGCCTAAAGTAACATTACCGCGTTAGGAAAATGTGCACACGTCCTACTTTGACAGCGGTCACGAGCGTACTGGCGACTGGGCAATAGTCGGCCGCCGCCGCGCGCTGAACCATTTTATTTTGCCAATAACGAAATCAATTGGTATTATTGATGTTCTCAACTTATTAAAAATCTATGAAGTACAAATCTAAATCTACTTAAAAACTATTATTTAAAGCAAATTTTGTGTTGATATTCATAATAGTTATCGAAATATTTGGTTTAAGGTGTAAAAAATGAGTTATTTTCAAAAAAAAAAGCTATCGAGGTTTTTATCAGCAATCGTGTTTCTGATGAAGCCAAAAACTAGAGAATAGACTGAAATAATACATATAAAAAAATTGCAGTTGTAAGTTCTGTGAAAGTATTTTATTAATATTTTCTAAAATCGGTGTTTTCACTATCTAGAGCGCCTTAATGTCAAATATAATTTTTCCGTTTGACGTTTGACACTCATTCGTTCGGGTGCCGTCGTATTTCGATCTAAATCCGAGTTTTCCCGGAAAATAGTTTAGCACGACCGCTCTGGCCTAGTGGGTTGTGACCCTGCCTATGAAGCCGATGGTCCTGGGTTCGAATCCCAATCAGGGCATTTATTTGTGCGATGAGCACAGATATTTGTTCCTGAGACATGGGTATTTTCTATATATTTAAGTATTTATGTTTCTATTATATATATCGTCGTCTGGTACCTACAACACAAGCCTTACTGAGCTTACCGTAGGACTAGGTCAATTGTGTATGATGGTCGCGATATATTTATTTATTTATGTGTATGTAGGTATGTTTGCCTACCTTATTATAGTCCACCCCGAGGCTGGTGTCCCCGAGATGCAGGCGCAGCGGCCGGAGCCCCGGGCCGCGCGCCGCCGCCGCCCGCGCCGGCAGCGCCCACGTCAGGCGCCTGCTGCCCGCCACCGTGAGGGACTGCGAGGGACAAGTGGAAAAACGATATTCGGAAATTTCGGACGATTGTCTCCGTCAATCCTCTTGACGCCTTAATTGTAGTAAAATAGAAAAATGCTCGAAATATACGAACTTCGATGTTCGCGGTACCGGGCCAGGGCTAGGGCTGCTAAAAGTTAACAGGGTTTTGACAATAGACGGGTCGATATGCAGTTAAATAAAATGTTGAAAAATTCGTTACTTTTAACCACCTGAGGAATAAATATTTGATTTCATTTATACTTTGATACACTGCCAATACATTCGAAAATTTCAGGTTCATAATCCGGACGCATCCATCCATCAGGCCTTTGGACAATGCCCTGAAAAAATGCTGGGCGTCGGGACCCCAAGAGCCGAGAATTTCAACACCAAAAGCGTATATAGGTTCATTAAGCGTAATTATTGTATATATCTATAGGTATACACACACGTGTATATAGATAAATACAATAATTTTCTTCCTCCAGTTCATAATTATGCAGTAAATGGGCAGTAAACAGTGCAGTAAAGGATTAAAACTGTAAATGAAGGACGGATGAAGTGAGAAATCCCATTCCATCGTAAATGCTTGGCACTGCGACTACTTACGAAATATCGACGTGTCTATGAATTATTTATTATTTATCAACTGACGTGTTCGTATTATATAAATATATTGAGACCCGAGTTAGGGAAAGATTCCAAAATTGAACCACAAGCATCGCGAGTGGTTCAAAGAGTAGAATCTTGAGCATTGGGAGGGTTTTAAAGCACGAGAGGGGAACACACTTTGCTACCGAGTGAAACACAATTTTTCACCTCACTACCGCGAGGAAAATATTAACTCATTAGAGTTAACATTACATTACAACATTTGTATTCAAAATTATTGGAATCCATCATTCATCATTCAAAAACATTAAATAAAAGAACACCCAACCACCTAAGGTCAAAAAACACTCGATCATTAATAAACAATTTGTATGAAATTACTTTGCACTCTTGTGAATAGAATGCAATTTGCTATCTGTTTTTAAAGAACAAAACAGTTCTTTCCGAGTTAGTGAGGTGAAAAAGTACCTCGAGGGCGGGGCAGCTGCGCACGAGCAGCACGACGTCGTCGTCCGTGGCGTCGCCGTGCTCCGCCAGCGCCAGCGCCGACAGCCGCGCGCCGTGCCGGGATATCACGTCAGTGACCCCCGACATGTCTGTAAATTGGCAATAAGTCTAGGAGGAATAATGACTGGAGAACGTATCCACGAGCGCCAGTAAGGTACAAACATATTTTGGCCTTTGTGGCCCAAAATGAAACAATCCACTATAGTTTTACTTTACAGGACATTCTTTATAACAAAAATATTAGCCTATTCTGTATTAATTACTGCAACTTTGGTTGAAACTCCAATTGTATTTGTTTGTTCCCCTCCAACTGTGATACCAGTGTGATACTAGGCTGTTGTACTATCTATTAGGGCGTTATCCCTAATAGCAAGTACAACAGCCTAGCCCGCCACCAGACACCTTACGGCCCTAGATAAAACGCTTGCCGCGCCGCAATTCGCACAATGTCGTGGCCGGGCCGTTAGGGCTTGATTACACGTTGATTAGTCTTTAGTGCGTTCTTACATTTGTTACTAAACTCAAGTGGTAAATGTATGAACTTGCACTTAACACTAATCAATGTGAAATAGACCCGGATATGTCCTTAAACTACGTCCAACAATGAGAGGTGACAGCGATGACCATCACGCTTGAATCTGGGGCAGCGCAACTGGAGAAGTACCTCCTCCTTACAGGAGACCACAGCCATAATAGCACTGCTACCTTTCAGATATATAGTGTTGTGTTCCTGATGGTGAGTAAGGTTCCCAAAGCTCCAACCCCCCTTAACCTCTAGCCGCCCAGAGACCTATAAAACGGTCTCCCATTGAATGCCATTTTGAATTTTAATTATGACAAACTATAGTTGCATTTGTTCTGGCAAGTTTTGATCTCTGGGCGGCTAGAGGTTAAAGGCCGGCAACGCGCTTGTGACTCCCCTGGTGTTGCTCATAGGCGACGGTAATTGCTTACCACCAGGCAATCCGTCAGCTCGTTTGCCGCCTATGTCATAAAAAAACCAGGCCCTTGGAGCGGTGAAACATACAAGCGTGGTGGATGTCTATGGCCAATCGACTTCCACAGCTGATAAGAAGTACTTACATTGACATTCCAACAGCTGCAATGATCGTAGTTCCCGGCAGTTCCGCATGACTGTTTCCAGGTCAGACCGCTCCAGCTCATAAGTCACGCTGAGATGCTGCAGGCGAGGCAGCTTGCTCACATTGTCAGAAAACCCAAACAGCATATTCCCACCATGCAACTCCAGGTGCTCCAGTTTGGGCATCTTTTCTAAGTCAAACTGCACATCATAACCTGGAAGATATTATAGAGATAAGCTTCCCTTTTTTAGGGTCCCGTATCCTAATTAAATAATAAATCTTACACAAATCGACCGAGCCTTACGGTAAGCTCAGTAAGGTTTGTGTTGTAGGTACTACCTAGACGACGATATAATTATATATATACTTAAATATAAATTACAATATAAAAACCTTTTTTTGACAAAGTAATTAGGTTCTTTCGGAAATAATCGCTTTATGAATATGAAAAAAATAATAAGCAGTAGGTACCTACATCTTATCTTTCAAGGAAAATTGATTTGAGCTTCATTAATAAATAATAATAATAAATAATAAATAAGAGATACAAATAATACTTTAAGACATACAAATAATAAATAAATATTTCGGGACATTCTTACACAAATCGACCTAGTCCTACGGTAAGCTCAGTAAGGCTTGTGTTGTAGGTACTAGACGACGATATATATAATAGATAGATACATATAAATACTTAAATACATAGAAATACTTAAATTAATTGGCGAACTGTTTTGAGTTACTATTTAAAAAACCATGGAACACTACACTGAGCATCGCCCAACTTTACAATTCACGATATTGTTTAAAATACGCAGATGCGATTTAATTACGTGTCTGCGTATTATAAGCAGAGTTGTCTAGTTGATTTTTATGTAATATGGTTAAGATATGTTTTGTAATACTGTTCTGAAAAAGTCCCGCCGAGTTTCTTGCCGGTCATGCAAGTACTTCTCGGGTCAGAGGTGTAGTTGTAGGTGTAGTTAGAACCGGTGTAGTTTTTATTGTTCCTTCTTTTGTATACTCGATGTGTAAAAGTGCCCTTGTGGCCTACTTACTGAATAAACGTTGGAGTTTTGATAAAAACGATATGCATACGATGCATTGCGATTCCTTAGGCTGATATCACACTTGCGATTTGCGAGAGTTTTGTATGGAGGCGAATACGCAGCAAGTTCGCCGCGTACGAGTTTTGTATAGAAAACGCTTGCAAATCGCTCAAGTGTGATAATGCCCTTAGCGCCTGCGTAGGTATTTGAAGCAGCCTTCAGCTGAACCTTTAGGCACTGGGCTCACCGCGAGGTAGTAAGCTATGAGCTATCAGCTATTTAAAGGGACAAAAGATAATCGCTCCCGTGTAAATAAAAGAGACACATATATGTTTATAGCTTATCGCCCGGCGGTGTACTACCATCGCCCGGCTATGACATATATCTCTTTTATTTACATGGGATGGATTATCCTTTGTCCCTTGAAATAGCTGATAGCTCATAGCTTACTAGCTCGCGGTGGGACCAGTGCCTTGCGGTACGTCTGCGTGTATCGAGCAGCTCCAGCGGTGTGATCGAACCTTTATACTTCTTTTGAAAAAAGTAAAGCAATGAAGTATTACTCACCTATTTCTTTGTGACAATTAGCTATTTTAAGCTCCAACAGCTCACCAAGACAATCGACAATTTGTGTGAACTGCAATCTATTACAGCCTCGAATATTTAGGCATTTTAAATTTGTTGCATTGATACCCTCGAACTCAATACCAGTAAAATTACGGCAGTGGCAGAATTCTAGTTTTTCTAAGGCCCTGTCAGCTAAAAAAATTACATAATTGTGGTCTCTCATCTGAAAAAAAAAAACAAGTTACAAGCTTATAGTATATTTCGTTCATATTTCTCTTTTACTCCAATTAAGGTGTCATGAGAGTGATAGAGACAATCGTCCGAAATTTACGAATATCGTTGTTCGTGGTCATTTTTAAACACTAAACTATTGTCAGACTCAAACTCATTAGTCATTCATTAATATAGGCTAATAGTTAATACTTGTAACTGTTTAAGAAATAATATATACATATGGTCATAAAATAAATAGGTATGAGTACCTATTGAAATAATAATAGAAGTTTACACCCTTATGGCCCTACTATTTTTTTATATTATTTTTTTAATGGAAGAAATGTGTGGAGTCGCGCCCGCGCCGCGTGTGATCCAACATAGCTGAGGAGTGTATTGTGTGTATGCATTTGAATATTAATATTGTGATATATAACACTTACACAACACTTATAAAAAGTCACCTGCTTGAGGAGTTTCAAGCTGTCTTTGAGATAGCATGCACCCAGTTCAATGTCACTGCTGTCATCAATTTGGCACAACTGTAATATTATACATAAATGTCATTAAATTCAGCAAATTGTATGGCATTACTTATACAATTTAGCGTAGCATGTTGTATAACTTTTAGAAATAATAATTAATTATAAATGTTAAGTTGAATACATTACTGATTTAATCTTTCACAGTTATTACACAATAAAAAGACCTCACTATATCAAGTTTTCTGCCATGTCAGACACATCAATCCAAGGATGTGTTTTGTGAAATATGAGATGTAATTTTTAAACTTTATATACATGGATAAGTCCTGTTTAATTGTACCTAGTGTAGAATATATCCTTTTTATGTTATTTATAAAATCAAATTTATATATTGTTTGTACTTTGAAAAAATCTCGTATCTGATACAGATACTCCAAACTGAAACGCAGTAACTCTGTACTCATCCCATACATAGTTACGTCAGTCTTCTTTTGAATGCCAGATTTTTTCAAAGTAGCGATGATATGACTGTTTTACCAGTTTTGTTACCTCAATGGCTGCTAAGTTGGGGAACGTCTCATTGATAATTGCTATGTTATTCAAATTGTTGCAGTACATTGAAACAACTGATGATCCTAGTTTCCGGGCCCATAGTTCCAAGGACTTATACTTTAACGTATCAAATGTACAGGAGTTTAGATGTTTTCCACGTTTCCTATTACTAACAATGTAAATATGGATACCTGAAAATTTTAACATTGTATATCAGTAATAAGATTCATATAAGGGATCTATAGATATCTATATTTGTTAATACAATCAAGTACTTTGCAAATACATCAGCACCAATCTTTGCCAACGGTGACTGGTGACCTCTGTCCGAATGAGGTCCCGGGCAGGAACATACTGGAAAATGGCGAACCAGCAGTCGTCATTCAGGTAATCCAATATTGTATGATCATTATTTACTTCTGGATCTAACATCTGCAAATACAAGTGTACATACAAAATATGTGTCATTATCTAGGAAAAGGGACCTTATTGTCGATGGCGCTTACGTCGAATCGCGTTGCGTTTGTATTGTATCCTCTTGAACAACGACATAAGCACCATCGACAATAAGTTCCCGATTCATAGATAATGTCACATATTAGTATCTGTTATAATTATAAATATAACATAAAGTCCTAAACCTTCGCCTTGAATTTTTTTTTGTTTTATTATTATTAACAATGTGATAACACGTTAACGAATCCTCTTTTTAAGTATAAAACTTGTGGTAAGAGGTATTCGCTCTTTCATTCAGGGACCTGTTTCATATACGTGACAATGACATGCGACAGGTGACAGGTGACAATTCGACATTTTGACAATTTTTCGTTTCATAAACATTATTTATGACAAATAAGTCGTGGTGGAAAAATAACAATTATGTCAAATTGTCGCGACATTTTGACATATTTCTGTTTCATAAAAATTTTCCCTCGACAGGTGACAGGTGACAATTTGTCGCGAAAAACTTGACATATTTGTTTTATGAAA
Organism: Grapholita molesta; assembly: GCA_022674325.2. NCBI lineage: Eukaryota > Metazoa > Arthropoda > Insecta > Lepidoptera > Tortricidae > Grapholita > Grapholita molesta. The sequence goes on along the minus strand of CP053124.2, from coordinate 2,581,053 downwards.
TACAAAATTGTAATTACAAGTTGACAAATTTGTAGACTTGTCGAAGATTTCTGACAGGCGAACTCACCCAATGTCAGCGGCTACTTCTCACTAACTAATTACTTATTACCAATGAAATGGTGCCAACATCGACAGACAATAGTAGCAGCAGCGATGAAGAATATTTAGTTCAACCAATACGTCGTCGTCGTCGTCGTCGTCGAGCATTTAGGACAAGGGCAAACTTTACTTTTGACGTGGTTGACTCTACATTTATAGAAAAATTTCGAGTTTGTAAAACTACCGCCGAATATTTAGTAATAAAAATAGGACAAGAATTACAACACTCAACACGGCGAAATTTCGCACTTACTCCTACTCAGCAAATTTTATGCGCATTACCATTTGTGTTTATTTATTTTTTATGATGTGACGTGTTGTGGATGACTGTTGTTTTAATATAATTAAGTACTTATGTTGTTAATTAAATAAGATGTTCCATTCAATAATTTAAGCGAAATTTAAGAGTATTTATGTTATGTTATGTAATTTAAAAGGCGCACAAAAAACCCTTACGAAGACCACTCACTTGATAATAATAATAACAATAGGTACTTACAATAGTCCTTTTTCTCCAATTTTGCCATGTTGTATCACGCAAATACTTCCAATCTTTGCTAAATATACCCAATCCCTTTAATTGCTCTGCAATTTCCTTCCATTTATTAATTTTTTTTTCGTGCGTTAAGCACTCACTAAATTTGCCAAACAATATTTCTCGGTTGTCGTGTATAAGGCCCAAAATTATTATTTTTGTGTCCATTTTACTTATTGCATGTACTAATATCGAACAAATCCTAGAATACTAATCAAAACTAATGTAGGACAAACAATTTTATTGCTACCCTCAAACCGCATATCATTTTAACAAAAATGTATGTTGTGACATATTTGTCGCAATTTACGACAATTATGTCGATTACCGTGACAAAAAAGTCTTGACAATTTTCTTAATTACTGACATTTTAAAACTGACAATTGTAGACCTTTTTGAAACGTGATTGCCACTGACAATTTTGTCAACTATTTACCTGTCGCAATTGGACATATTTGTCACGTTTATGAAACAGAATTAGTAGCTACAAATCGACAATTTTGTCAAAAACTGACATATTGTCAACTTGTCACGTATATGAAACAGGGCCCTGGTAGCAATACAGTTAATAATACAATGTAGATGGTATGCTTAGACTATATAATATTATTAGACTCCACGCCGCCAACAACAAATTGTGATTACAAATGGCGTCGGTCGACTCGTACTTACGGGCTTCACACACATACGCAAGGCCTTGATGCGCGGGACTCCCAACAGTCGCCTCCGAACGTCAAAGCACGCCGCAGTGGACCAAAAAATATTAAAATATGCCGTCATATGCTGTAAGATCAAGTAAAAATGCTACTGATCGACACAAAAAAACTCCCCCAATCACTTTTCATCAGTAAATAAACAATTAACCACGTAATTACATTAAAAATTAGTAAATTCGCTAGCTATTTACTTCACGCCATCTGTGTTGCCAGACAATCGAGTTCATCAAAATCGGAGAAATTTCCCGGACGTAGGGTAATTGATGTTCCATTTTGTTAACTATTATGTATGAGCGCGGAGCGGGTTTGGTGTAGGTACAGGTTTTTAAGTTTAGTTTTAATTGATTTAATTTTTGTTTTGTAATTTATTTCTATGTTCTTTTATTTATCACAACTGTAAACGAATGGATACCAATAATGTTGATTAAAATTTTATAATTTTATTAAGTAATGTTCTTTACCAAAAAAGTACACAGTGTTCTTTTGCAAATTATAACCCTATTTGTATCACCTATGTAATTGTAACCAGCTTTTCATATTAATAAGTTATTTGACGACCGGTCTGGCCTAGTGGATAGTGACCCTGCCTAAGAAGCCGATGGTCCTGGGTTCGATTCCCAGTCAGGGCATTTATTTGTGTGACGAGCACAGATATTTGTTCCTGGGTAATGGTTGTTTTCTATGTATTTAAGTATTTACATATACATATGTATCTGTCTATTATACATATCGTCGTCTAGTACCTGCTACACAAGCCTTACTAAGCTTACCGAAGGACTAGGTCGATTTGTGTAAGATTGTCCCGAAATATTTATTTTATTTATTTTTATTTATTTAAAGACTACGGTAAACCCCTATACACTACCACCATAAATTGTCACGACAAATCGTCATAATTTAACTATGCGATCAATTGTTTTGCAATCTTAGTTATGAAATTGCAAATAAAGGCTATGAATATCTTAAAGTAGTGTAGGATATTACTTCTTGGTTTAAAAGATATGGCTTGGCTGTTTCATACTAAGTAGGTAAGTCAGAACATTCAATAGACGTCTATGGCCAACTCGTTGTGTTTTAAGTAAATACCTACATTAAAATTTAACATTTGAGAGTTTAGTCAAACAAAAAAAGTTTATTTGTTTTTTTGTACATTATATTCCCGTACTAATCACATTTTCTCCTGTAAATGTTTGCTCTGAAGTGTTATCTGGGATAAACCTATGAGGATTTGAAATTCAGTAGTTTTTTTTTGTCTTGGCGGGGCCACTGCTGTGCCTCATAATTAATAAATATGTATAGTAAAAGTGCTTGAAATTATAGTATCGGGTCGAGAAGAGTGAGAAAACACACACATTTACATCGTGTACTTTTATCAATTTAATATTAGTGACTTTTACTGTTTTCGTTAAATTCGCCGCTTCTGAAATATATTTAACTATCTTTATTAAATCATACGCATATCGTCGTTTTATTTAACAAATATGTATATTCATAACACATTTTTTATACTAAAATATTTAATCTGAAATTGGGATTATTTTTTTAACTGGCACCACACGGAAATACGCACACATGTAAAGCGGCCGCCATTACGCGTCACAACTCGTTGTATCGGTGGATTCCTTCTGTAGGTTTACTACTTCTATGATGGTATGCAACTTAATCTTATAGGTAACTTAAGCTAAAGGAATTACTTAGACTGTCCACGGAAATCGCATAAAGATTCTGTTCTTCGTTTAAAAGACCTAAGAAGCGTAAGATAAGCAACTTTTTTATATGAAATAATGATAATAAAAAGTTACAATTCACGATTTTGTTAATTGCTATTCTACTGGTGAATGTAATTTTAAGTAGATATTTTTAAACTATGTGATAATTGATAACATGGGGTTTAACTAAAACGTTCCATAAATCATCATCATCATCAAATTCTGAGTCTTCTGACTAGCAAGATAGTTCGTAAAAATAATAAACAACAAGAACTTTGGGTATCTTATAAGTTCCACTACAAATAATACCTCATTACTACTACAGTAAAGTTTATTACAAAGTATCAACACTGTACTTACTGTTACAAACAACTTATCTTAATAATTTAAGTAGTTTTAAATCACTTTCAAGTTACAAAAAAAACGAACGGAAAATTATTTATTATGGCAGTATTGGCATTTTGACATGGGTTGCCAATGCAATTCAACATTTTTTGTAAAATATTACCAACGATTTGTTTGTTTTTAAGTATTTATAATACATCGATACCTTACTTAATAATAAAATATGAATCCACCAAAACAAACTTTTCAATGGACTAAAATCGGGAGTTTAAACAAATCTGATCAAATAAATCACGTTGGAAACTAGTTTCGTTTGGTCCCAATCTCAACTACTACTACTACCATTAATTTAGTACCATAGCAACACTAACTGTCATTCATAACTGTCAAACATGCAATCAATTTCAGCGAGTTTGTATAAACAATAAATCGTATTTACTTAGATTTTGATAAATAACGCGACCTTTTTGTTATACATATAGTGATACGTACGGTATATTTATAAATGACCCTTGGACGTAAATACCAGCAGCCCTCCGGGTAAGCGAGTCCTTAACGCTCGGGTGGAAGTTAACATTGCATGAGTTCCCACTAATGGTTAAGGATTGATTTTTCCCTATTTATAGGACTGCTGGGGATGCTCGTAAGGTCTATGCTAGCCAGTCGAAGGTCGGCACTCTCTCTGGCTGCTCATCTTCTGTAAGTTCAATCGATTTCTAACAAAAAACCTTTATTTAACGGTGTTGTGAATCACTTCCTATAGTTTTCCTTATAATCATATTGAATAAATTAGAATTGTTAAGTGATCATATTAATTTTCTTTTCTATTTTTGGTGATGTTATGCTGGATTCATGGCTACAATCTTGGTATAACTATGTTTAATACTTAAATAACTTATTTCTTATAAGACTATAGAAAAATAAATAATGAATATACAAAATAAATCATAAACCCAGGAATGTATGAATTTATATTTATATATTCCTGATATTCAATTTAAATATTAACCTATGTCAAATATTTGGTTTCACATTCTCATGAATGTTTAAGTATATTATTATATTGTTTATCAAATCAATGCATTAAAAATGCTTAAATGAAATCAGTAAATCAAGTTATTCATGAAATTAACACTATTTCCTGAACTAGGTGTAGGTTCACTGCTTGTTCAGACAAAAATATCAGAATCAGAAATATATATTGTCACCGTGTATATATGCATGCTCTGTACATAAGATTTGATAACAAGAGCTGTCTTCTGTAATATACAATACAAAAATGCTTAGCTATAGTTGCTGCATGCATGGCCAAAAAATTTGTGGAGGTAATAAGATCTATTCTTAATAAGCCAGTTTTTAAGTCTTATCTTAACTATATTGCCTTTTACCATTTTAACTTTGTAACTCATTAAAAATATGTATATCTGAAAGTTATGGAATAAATATAATAAATAAATCTTTTGTTAATGTTTCCTTGTAAGTTTCTGATATATACTGTAGCTGTATGTACTGGATCTGAAGGGGACTGATGAAAATTCAATGTAATATTTCCAGGTTTATTCCTAATAAGAATATGTATATATTCAGAGAATATGTCTATATTTAGAGCTAAAAATTGTGATCATTAACAAAATAAATTTTCCTGACTAGTGCGTAAAAAGTGCATTTTGCTTCAAGTGTGTAAATTTCACTTATTAAGGCACTTGTTATGAAAAATTGGGTTCAGTACGAAATGTAGTATTTTCATAGCAAAAGGGAAGTATAGTTGGCAGAGCATTCACATTTGATATAAGAAGATTCACATTTGAAGATAACTATAAAATAAACACATATCTTCTTAGCATAAAACTTTTAGTTTCTTAGTGTTATATTAAGTGCCCTATGTCTCAATTCAAATATTTGTCTATCTGTACGCTGAGTGGCATGTGAAACCAAGCAGCCATTTTTGCGTGATTGAATAACACCCGGACCCGTGTGTCCTTAAGGCGCGTTCAATTAAGCGCGGCTGCCGCGCGAGCCAGTGTTCGCGTGAACATTGGCGCGCGCGGCAAATGTTCGACGGAATTTAGGTAGACCGCGCCTGCCGCGCGCGGCAAGCGATCCAACCCGATCATCGGGCAAATGTTCATTCGTCGTGCACAAACAACCGTCCAAATTGCGCGCGCGGAAGCGACTGGAGCTCCTTTGATGCGGGCTAAAAAACCGATAGCGCTCTGATCACCCCGCGGCACGTTCGAGCGCGACAACGTTCGAGCTGCCGCGCGCGGCAACCCCGTCTACATTTGGCCGCCGCGCGAGCCAATGTTCGAGTGTTTGCCGCGCATAATCTGGACGCGCCTTTAAACTACATCCACCAATGAGAGGTAGGGCACAGCAAAGTACCATCATGTTTCAGTCTGGACTCTCACGGTTCAGTCTGACTTGTATCATCTTGGGGGGTAGATGCCATAGTCGCCGCGCTAGGCAGGCGGGTTGGCGACCGCAGTAGCTGTAGATTGGGTTGCGACAGACGCTGCTGGCTATCCGTCGGTTTTTTCCCTATGTCGCCACTTACGACACCCGCGGAGACGGTGTGGTGCTATTCTAGTCAGCCGGCACCACAACGTAGTAATAATTTGGTAATTGAACAGATATCCCTGTGCGACATGATCGAGCCACCAGACTACGAGGAGGTGGCGGACAGGCTGATGGGGCCGCGGGACCCCCTGGCCTATCCCCCCCACGACATGGAGCTGTGCACGGTGCCGCGGCGCATACGCACCGTCACACACGTGCTGCCTGACGAGGACCTGTAAGTTTATGCAGCTGTTTGCTATACTTGGCCAGGTGTCTATCATGTTTTAGTGGTGCCCTTTACTGCATAACTTTAAAAATATTTATTTTATTTATTCGGACATCCAACAGTTGTGACATTAAACGATTAACACATTTAATAGATAATAGAAAGTCAATTATAGGAACTCACAGATAGTAACATTTTATCACATAACTATATAGGTACTTGCTAAAGTTGCGCACTAACGCAACCACACATAAAACAACATAACATATGTATATATACTATACATATATCGGTAAGTGTGGACGTGCGAATTTGCCGCGGCCGAAGCAAACGCGCGCTCTGCTGCGCTGCATCGAATGCCGCGCATCAGATATTTCGCTAGATCTGTTTTTTTAACTATTTACGTTTAATGTTCGTAGGAGTAAGGCGCCAATGTTCGTCCGCGACTGCATCCGCAGCTACACGTCGGACTACACCGTGGTGGAGCACAAGCACCGGCAGCACTCGGGCTCCACGCTGTGCCGCGAGCGGCAGCACGCGCGGCTCGAGCGGCTGGCCAGCGCGCCGCGCCAGCTGTACGAGGTGGACGAGGAGCAGGTGCTTATTTATGTAGTGTAGGGACGCCCGGCCGGACTCAGGCTACGGCAGTGGGCGAGACACATTGCGCGCAGAACCGATGGCCGATGGGCCGGAAAGGTGGCGACCACGAACTGGAAGAAGCAGAGTAGGTATAGGCCTCCCACAAGGTGGACCGGCGACCTATTGAAAGTCATGGGATGCCGCTGGGTGGGAAGGCGCAGGACCGGTCTTTTTGGGTCATTTAGGGCCTATGTCCAGCAGTGGACGTCTTTCGGCTGACATGATGATGATGATTATTTAATTGTAAAGAAGATGGGAATGTAATTTTGACTTTTTTATATCACTCAACTTATACATGTGTCTACAGATTCCAGATTCTCAGCCCTCAAGCGGCCGGCAGTCCGTCGCGTCAATATCATCATCATCATCGTACAACGAGACCCTGACTCCGCGCGGGTCCTGGGCCAGCCTGGACCTCCGGAGTTCGTCCTCGGACCCGCTGCTGCCGGACCTCTTCGAGAGACGCCCCCCGGAGCAGCAAGACGCTATCAATGAGGCTAGAAGGTACGCACGTTTGATATGCGATTGTGAACCCTATTGCGACGGCATAATGTCTATCAATGAAACTTAATACGAATATTACGAATACATATTATTATAGATTGATAACTTACATTATATTAAAAAAAAAAATTACTTAAAATATCTTTGTCTTTTAAGTGCAAAAAAGTATGTGGCTACGCATCTCTGTAAAATTTAGTATAAATAAATAAATAAATATTTCGATATTGTCCAATCTTATACAATATAGACACATATAAATACTTAAATACATAGAAATGACCCATACATTAAAAAAACATTATAAAAAAAACCTGACGGTAGCTATACCGACTCAGCTACAGAAACCTATATAGTGCGTGGGCAGACGCATTTTTTTTTTGGTTTACCAACAATATACACGGTAAGTGCTACAATTACTTAGAGGTAAACACCACATGCGAAACTGTATGAAAATCACTTATGTTGATTGATTAAACAACTCAGAAAAATAACTAGTTGACAACAGAAATAATCATCTACTTCAAAGTATTGTTAACAACGCTTACTTATACGTAATATGTGACTTTATCTATGAAAAGGGACCTTATTGTTGATAGCGGTTATGTCGTTGTTCAAGACGATGCAATACAAACGCAACGCGATTCGACGTAAGTACCATCGACAATAAGGTCCCTTCTCTAGATAATGACACTTTTGTGCTTGATTAGTCCAGAGTTGGATGTAGGTAAAGATGTAATGCTAGCTTTTTTAAATACATTGATGCCCGACAGACTAGAGAACCGTCAAGCCGACCTGCTGGGGCTGTACTCCCCCTACCTGGACGAGGAGGAGGCGGTCGAGCGGCGCCTCGCCGCCGAGATGCCGAGCGAAGTCACGGGCCACAGGATACTAGTGCACTGCCACCAACTCAAGTGAGTCACACATCATCAACTCAGCCATAAGACGTCCACTGCTGAACATAGGCCTTGGACCTCCACATGTACCGGTTGGAAGCGACCAGCGGCTTACGAGGTCTGTCCTTATGAGGTCTGTCCTTCTTGTGGGTGGACGTTCTACGCTGTGCTTGCTAGTCCGTGATGTCCACTCGAGCACTTTCCGACCCCAATAGTCGCTAATATTTCTAATAAACTAGGAACAAATAAAATTTATTTTGTTAAATAGCTCGCAATCAACTATTTTGTTTTTCGTTGTCATACGTCACAAAAAAAACACAGTCTTGTGTCACTTAAAGGGACAGGCCTCAGGCCAGGCCTAGGCTCAGGCTCACAAAGCGTTTTAGTATTGCTGTGCCACATATTTTTAACAAACTATGCTTTGAGCAATATTCAACTTATAAAACGTGAGCTATAGGTGAAAAACTTAGCTAAAGCGCCTGGTCTATGTAGTAGTAACGTGTCTGTACACGCATTTCGGCGTTCTATATTAAAATTTTGAAGTAAGTTCCATATTAATTCTCCGCACAACTACATCGACATGATGACTTTCTTAAGTTTTTCACCTACACCACGGTTATTAAAGTTGAATGTTGCTCGACGTGTTTTGCTCCGTACCGAGGAGCATATCTAATCATGAGCTGTTGACACCGACACTGTCTTTGTCGGCCAGCCAACATAGAAAATCAAATAGTTTGTTCATCCAAATATTAAGTAGCACTACTAATGCCAGTTCATTGGTACAAGTACTAGTGTAAGAAAAAGACGCTAACATTCTATCTTTATCATAAAAGAGAACCTAACCAAACTTTATGTTCTCTATTTTTTAGATTGGAGCTTGACGTGGAGCCCCTATTCGCCTCCATGGCCCTCTACGACGCCAAAGAAAAGAAAAAGCTGTCAGAGAACTTCTATTTCAACCTCAACTCTGAGTGCACGCGGCAGATGCTCTCCGCTCACGTGCCCCACGCCGACCTCAGTACCATGAGTCGAAGCGCCGTCTTCGATATTATGAACCCTTCGGCTGATGTGTTCCTGGTCGTTCGAGTTGAGAAAGTACTCCAAGGCGATGTCAATGAGTGCGTGGAGCCTTATATTAAAGACGATAAGGTACGTTTTTCATTGTATTTCAAATAGTATTAGTCGAGTGTTCAATATTACCTTGCGGCTCATGCGCTCCTGGTCGTTCGAGTTGAGAAAGTACTCCAAGGCGATATCAATGAGTGCGTGGAGCCTTATATTAAGGACGATAAGGTACGTTTTTGATTGTATTTCAACTAGTAAGTCTAGTGTTCAATATTACCTTGCGGCTCATGCGCTCTTGGTCGATCGAGTTGAGAAAATTCTCCAAGGCGACGGTAATGAATGCGTGGAACCTTATATTAAGGACGATAAAGTACGTTTTTGATTGTATTTCAACTACAATCATAAATTGTATTTTAAGGACAAGTAAGTGGAACCTTATATTAAGGGTGATAGGGTATGTTCTTGGTTGAATTTCAAGACTTATGTAAGTACTACTTTGAGTTGACGCGCGGTTTCGATTACTCCGTTGGCTCATGTGCTCCTGGTCGTTTTAGTTAAGAAATTGCTTCAAGGCGATATAAATTAGTGCGTCGAAAATACTCGATAATGATGAAAACTGTTTCTAGCTCGCAGTTTTTCAAAAGGTTGTTTCTTATCGACAAACGCAAATGTCAAAATAACAGACAAGGACACAGTCAACGTTTTGTTATATTTCAGAACCGCGAGAAAGTACGCGCCGGGGCCCAAGCGGCATGCTCTCGGCTAGGGAAATACAGGATGCCTCTGGCGTGGAGTGCTGTCTCGCTGCTGAACATACTGAGTGGCAGCGGAGACCGGGACGAACGGGACAGTCTCAGCACCGGGACCAATACCAACAGCCTGGGTAAGTTCACTGCTTTTTTTAAACTGATAGAAAGAAGAAACTGATAGAAGTCACACTAGTCAGTACATAGGAAAAAGAATGAAAGCAAATATAATGAGATAAGAGACGCCTCCATAAGCGGTAGAATAAGTATTATATCGTCACTACTTAGTATCGGTGTTCTGTCAACCAAAAGAAATAGTAGTTTTTGTAAAAGTAGTGAAGTAGCCAAATAAATTGTTTAACATGTTTCGCCGGACTTTCGGCTGAGATTTTTGTATTTTGTTCTTTAATGTTGTTTTGTATGTAATATCGATAGTATATTACGCAGTTTCGCCACTATTTGGTTAACAACCGGCAGTCCCGGGGCCGCGACCACCTCGTGGCTTTTTGTAAAGTCCACCTGCCACTTTACAAATCGCCAGTCCCACTACCAATCAACGTCATGCCCTAAAATCAAAATTGATATATTATTTTGCTTCGTGATTTTTCCTTGAGATTGGCGAATCAACGATTGATATATTGATAGAAGCCATATTGGAAAAGAAGAAGCACATGTGTCGTCACCCCTATTTGTTTCCCTAGATCGCAAAGCGTCGTCCAGCAGCCTGGAACAGCTCCGCCGCCGCGCCGGCGAGGTGGGCGGCTCCCTGACCCGCAAGGGCTCCGTGGAGCGCCGCGCGCCGCCGGCCGACGAGCTGGCGCCGCAGCTGGACGCCATGAAGCCCGTGGCCATCACCGTCACTAGCTTCTTCAAGCAGGTACCACATCAGAGCGTCTCTGGCAGCTTGGAACTGCGCCCTGGCACTGGCTCCGTGGAACACAGGCGGTTTTCAGCAACGCAGGTTGATTTAGGGAGGTCATATGTCTATCTCAGTCGGAACAACGCTTTAATATCATATTTCAAGCAATTTTACTATTCGGCCGGATACCGGATAGTGGCCTTCCATTCGGTCGGATAACTGATAGTGGCTGTCTATTCGGCCGGATACCTGATATTATTTTTTTATTTTATAAAAGACTGACCAGAGTTTGACCTCAGTCGCACCTGATGGTAAGTGACGAGGTCGAGGGTGTAGCACGCTGGTTCAGTAACAGCCTATTCACTCTTGCCTTGAGAAGACCCAAATTATATCTTACCGGGAACACAGACGAAGGGAGCGAATTCCATTCCTTAGCAGTCCGCATTAGGAAGGTAGAAGCGAATCGCTTCGTGCGAATGAATGGAATATTCACAACGTAAGGATGAAACCGCTCCCCTCGTCAGATATCCGACTATCTGACCGATGACTACCAGATATTCGGTATGCGGTCAAATACCACTATTCGTTGCGTCTCTAATTAATAGTTTGAATTAGGGCTCGCGGTCGTGTCCGTGATTCGTGTACGCGTAGCCGTGCGCCCGATTTCGTGAATCACGGCAACGGTTTTCTGGTCCGTTCCGCACGTGAGATTCGGTTACGTGAAATTAGGGTACGTGAATCCGTGTAGATGTAGCGTGATGACGCCTTCACGGAGCTACGTATCTTAAGAACACGTCGGTTCCGTCCGCCCGTAATATATACTAAGTGGTAACTCAATTCAATAAAACTTAGTCCTTATTTATTTTTCTCCCGGGCGTGGCGAAATTACGAAACGTGCGATAAGTATTCAACGGAATCGAGCCCGAAGCTCCACACACGGACGCAGGTACGGGCTACGTATCATGGCGGGTCACGGCGTGTCACGTGAATCCGGATGCGAACGCAGGTACGTGACACGTACCCGGCCGTGTTCGTGAAATTCGTGATCTTAGTACCGGCGGTGTTAAGAACACGTAGCTACGGGTCGGCGTACATCACGGATACCAGGAGCCCTAGTTTGAATACCAGTCTTATAAATGTGAAAGCGACAGACTTCACGCCTTCCCGGAGGACACAACGAATCAATGCTTGTACTATTTTAGGAACCAGACAAACTCCGCGACGAAGACCTCTACAAGTTCCTAGCAGAAATCAAGAGGCCAAGCTCAGCGCCGAAGAAGCTCAAATGTATCCCCGGGATCTTTAAGATAGAAGTCGCCCCGTGCCCGGAGGAGATCAAGAACGGTCTCACACCCGAGCTGGCCAAACTTCATCCTTATGGAGGTAAGTTAAGACTCAAAATTGAACAGCCATGTTCATAAGGCTGTCTTGTTAAATTAAAGCCCTGTAGCCTAGTCTCTAGTCTAGCCCTCTCCATTGCTCTATGGGTGACTTCGAGCCTTATAATATAAGCTGCGCAGTACATTTTAATAATTAGTAACTCCAGCAGACGAAAACATCCGTCCGACAAATGAGGTGCTGCCTTTCCCGGGCTATATCAAATTCACAACAGGGTATGACTTCATTTCTTATGCAGTTGCGCAGTGACACTCCCAGCATAGCCCTCTCCATTGCCCTTTGGGTGACTTTGAGCCTTGTTATGAGCATACGTCAATATCGCGGGAGCAAAAAAAAATCATTTGACAGTACACAAAGATTATGATAAACAAGCAATAACAGACATGTAACTTATATTAGGAACATTTATGCCTTCGAGTTTAAAATTTATCAACATTATTCTAATATCAGACCTCCATACTTGACTTTATTACCAATTGACTGTAGAAAATTTAGATAAAATATTTATAATCTATTACGAAAACCAACTAAAATACAAGTATAACACGTAATAAAAATTAAACACATTGTTGTCTTATTATTTAAGTAGACGTTTTGTCTTTCAAGTAGGTAGCTAAGCATGTAAATAGAAGATAATTTTGATTGACCTTTTCTACCAAAAGTTCTCCAGATATGAAGCACTTCTTAGATGTTTATATTTGTAGGCAAAATACATCAGTTTCTACCAAATATACATTCTGTTATATGTGTTCTTTATCTGATTTGTTATTGCTCCCGCGATAACGATGTACGGTTATAAGCAGCAGAGGAGAACGTGCGGCCGACGAAGGAGGTGCTCCCGTTCCCGGCGGTGGCGGGCGCGACGCCGCACCTGCAGTACCGCAACCTCATGTTCGTGCTGGTGCGCGACCTCAACCTGGCCGCCTACACCTCGCGCGCCGGCTCCGCCAGGAACATCACCGTGAGTGACGACACACTAAAAAATGATCTTGACAGACAGACAGACCAACAGACAAACAGGCAGACAGATCAACAGACAGACAGACGGACAACAAAGTGGTCCATAAGGGTTCCGTTTTTTTCCTTTTGAGGTACGGAACCCTAAAAACCGAGACGGCCGAGAGCGTGTCGGTCTATGTGTAGCGCGCTTTGAACTTCCTGAGCGATTTCCGAATATATTTCCTTTATCGATAAATGGTTAAGGCCAACCCCAATTATTTAAAAAAAATTACGACGAACTTACGACACCTTACGATCTCGAAAGAGGTAAGGCCATTTTTATTATTGAAAAACATATAGCAAAACTATATTTTATTCACAAGAGTGCAAGCCAAATTTTGAAGTCGTGTCCTATTTTAACGTTAGCTTTTTTAATATATTTTTAATAGGAGGATTTTTAATAGATGTTTTTGAATGATATTTGGATATCCTGATAAAGCCCACGAGCCCACCTATGGTACTAATTACTATAAAGAAATTTGAATTATATACAATTGGAACAGAGTTGAATTTCATTTGTTTCCTCCGATTTAGGCACAAAAGAGATTGCACTTTATTTTCAAAGTTATAAAGAAGGAATTCGAGTAGAATTTTACTTGTATGTTGGGTCTTAGGAGTATAAACATTGGTCCAGGTCCGAGTGCAGCTGATGTCGGGCGAGCAGCAGGCGAGCGCGCTGCCGGCCATATTCGGCCGCAGCTCTTGTCCCGAGTTCACGTCCGAGGCGTACACCACCGTGCTGTATCACAACAAGTAACGCTTCCCACTTCTATCAATCAAATCAAATATTTACATTTATATTTTAGTATTTTTAGTTATATCTTGTAATAAACTGTTTGATATGTTTTCTTATCGGACTACGCATAATTATGTACTTTAAGATTTGATGTATCACTGTTTTGAGTCTCGCCATATTTTCTTGCCGGTATCTTCTCGGGTTACAGGTGTAGGGTTCGAACCGGTGTAGATTTTTCTTTGACGTTCATAAGTATGCACTAAATTGAAAAATAAAGATTTCTAAATATATCTAATAAATCTTTTTTTTATGCTGATAGTTATTTGTATTACGAGGGTTCAAAGTTGGCGTTTACACACTCGTGCTAATAGTGAGATCCGGGCTAGCTAATGATTTCAAAAAAGAGCTTTGAACTTTCGCGTTTTCGCGGGAATGGCCGGTGCGACTCGCGTCGAAACGCACTTCAACGGTATTCAAGGTAATTAAAAAAATACAGGGTATGCAACGCGCATGTGAATCCTCTGTAGTTGCAGACGTATAGGCTATGGTAACTGCTTACCATCAGGCGGGACGTATGCCTGTTTACCACTGTCACCCTATAGACCCCGTTCTAGAGTTTTTAGTAAATATGTGTTAATAATAGAGCATGGCGAGTGGTTCACGGTGTGGAATTTCGAGCGAGTTTAGGGTTTCAAGGGACGAGAGGACAACAAACTTTGCTACCGAGTGAGACACGACATTTTTCACCTTACACTAAACTCGAAAAAAATCAAAATGCTTGTTTCAATCTATTGTCATTCAAAATTCAAAAGTCGTTTCAATTATCTGACAAACCAATGAATTGCCTGACAGTCTATGCCGTAACTAATCGAATCCGACAGAACGCCTTCCCTCTACGACGAGATCAAGCTCAAGCTGCCGGCGGACCTGGGCGACCAGCACCACCTGCTGTTCACCTTCATACACATCTCCTGCCAGAGGAAACCCGTGGCCCCAGAGCAGGAGAAGAACGTGGAGACTGTCGTCGGGTATTCGGTGAGTTTGGACTCTATTGTGAAGTTTGTAAGGTTCATTATCGTTTCGTCTTCATCAAGTGCAGCCTTTTATCGCCCAGTATCTGCGTTAGCTAATTTCACCCAGAAGTGTCACGCTACACGTGTCGCCAGTTTTTCGTGGAAAGTTCATGGCTGAGAACTGCATCATATATGTAGACCGATTTGGGAGAACAGTCTTCTATTTTTTTTCACCGGGCAGGCCAGGACCTGTTGTTGCCATGTCCCTTGGGACACCTTTCATCCACCACCATAAAACAGTTTTATGGCATCCAACGACACTAATGATACATTTTGCAACGACGAGGACCTCCGGCATCGAGACAGGATTTAAACCCGCATCTCCAGCTATCTCGGCTGACGCCTTAACCAATTGGGCTACCCGAACACAGCGGAACCCGTCGAAATTTATATAATATAAGTAAAATTTATTGAATTTTAATTATAATGTTATTTATTTATTTTTTCATTTTTATCTTATGTAGTAGTAGTTATGTTTTGTTCTTAGTTACATTAGCATGAACTCGTTCTGATTGTAAATGTTTGTACCAGTGGCTGCCCTTGTGCCGCAACAGCAAGCTGACGTGCGGCGACTTCAACCTGCCGGTGATGCAGGAGGAGCCGCCACCGAACTACTCGTACATCTTCCCCGACGTGCTGCTGCCGGGCACGCGCTGGATCGACAACCACAAGCCGATATTCAGTGTCACACTCGACGCTCACACTACCGTGCACCCTCTTGTAAGTATGGCCCAAAACAAAAAAATAAATCTATACTAATATTATAAAGGCGAAAGTTTGTGAGTGTGTGTGTTTGTTACTTCTTCACGTCTAAACGTTTGGAGCGATTTTACAATTTCAATTTAAATAAGGTATTTATTGACTTATTACAGAGCGCTTATTGCTACTTACATCTTCATCCTTGGCCAGAAGTATTTAGCAATGAGCACCCATGTATTTATATGAAAACTCGAAATTTTCGTGTAGTAATTACATGTTTTCTGATGACATATTGTTGACGACCGGTCTGGCCTAGTGGGTAGTGACCTGCCTATGAAGCCGAAGGTCCTGGGTTCGATTCCCAGTCAGGGCATTTATTTGTGTGATGAGCACAGATATGTTCCTGAGTCATGGGTGTTTCTATGTATTTAAGTATTTATATGTATCTATCTATTATATACATATATCGTCGTCCAGTACCTACAACACAAGCCTTACTGAGCTTACCGTAGGACTAGGTCGATTTGTGTTAGATTGTCCCGATATATTTATTTATTTATTTAAAAAAAAAATATATTGTCAATTAATTTAAACTGGAAATTTTGTGGAAATAAGTCACTTCATTGTAGATTCGAATTTGTGGTTCTTTGACCAGCATATAACATCGCAGTTAATTCAATTTGACAGACATTTTAATTAAGTATTTATTTATATACGTACTTATTAAAAATAGACCATTTGAAGTTATTTTTCTTACCATCTCCAACCGATTCAGCCATTTTTACTGATACATTCAAATTGTTGCAGGACAACTATATAGAACGGTTTGCGGTGGCCTGCGAGGCGGTGCAGGAAGGCAATATTCCGACGAGGATAGGATTGGCCAATATGGAGGCCGAGCTGCGAGCGAGGTATGCTATTGAATCGAGCACAGTCGGCCTAGTTTATTGATCATTTATAAATATGATTTTTACGTTTTTTGTAGTAAGTAATCTTTGAATTTAAAACTTGTGGTTCCATAGTCAACTACCCTTATAGTTTCTTCATGCCTGTCCGTCCGTCCGTCCAGATAATCTCAGTGACCGTTAAGCACTAGAAAACTGAAATTTGGTTCTAATATGTATATCAATCACGCAGACAGAGTGGTAAAATGAAAAAATAAAAAAAATGTTTTATTAGGGTAATTTCTACAAAATCACAATGCAATGACGTGCTTTCGAAAACGGTGAAAATAGGTTCAAGCAATAAATAATTATCCCATAAAAATCATCTTCCATACGTTAAGCTCGTGCGCAATAGCTTACTTAATTTTCCGATAGATGTCGCTGTACATGGAACGCTCATATTCTACATGGCGGCGTTAAGATATTTTAAACTCTTTTAAGTGGGGACACTTACTGTGACGGTCGGAAAACTACGGAACCCTACACTAAGCGTGGATTTTGGCTTGTTTTTATTTTTTACGTTGTAGTTGTATTTTTATCGCTTCTGCTCTTTTTTTTATATGACTTATACGTGTGTTGTGGGCAGTATATCGGAGCTGCCGACGGCCAACGTGGAGACGCTGTGCCGCCACCTGCCGCACGTGCTGGACAAGCTGCTGGTGCTGCTGGTCGCGCCACCGTCGCTGACCGGCGCGCCGCTCAACATCGCGCAGGACGTGTTCACCTGCCTCGCCAGCGTCTTCACGGACGTCTGCGTGAGTACACATGCATTTATGTGTATAGGGATTGTTGAGCCACTAGCCAATTTAGCCGTGTAATTAATAACCGATGTCTCCCGATGTTGTGTTACGCGCGATTTCCTTTACACGTCTATGATACGAACATGGGTAAGTCGCCCAATAATTAAGCTTTATTTTCTAAAGAATTAGACCTAAATTGCCGTGTGATGCCGGCTGACTAGAATAGCACCATCCCATTTCCTCCCGCGGGTGTCGTAAGAGGCGACACAGGCAAAAATCCTACGGACGGGCAGCAGCGTCCGTCGAAATCCAATCTACAGCTACTGCGGTCGCCAACCCGCCTGCCAAGCATGGCGACTATGGCAACTACCCCAAAGATGATACAAGTCATATTTGTGGGAGGCCTATGTCCAGCAGTGGACTGCATACGACTGAAATCTATGTATGTAATTAACCCTTTATAAGGCCCCATAGACTGAGTCATGGTATCATCGTTGCAGATATCGGACGCCTACATTTCAAAACCTAATTTAAGTGCAAGTTAAATTTCCATCAAGTACATGCCATATTGCGCCATAATAGTAAGACGGTATGGTAGAATTTCCAAGTGAGCATATGTGGTCGATATATCGCCTCTGCCTTATAAACAGTGATCGGCACTATGGGTGCAAAACTTTAACAAAACTCGTTAAGCGGACATAAAAGAATGTATATATATATATAACCATAAAAACAATTATATTCTTACACCCAAATATTGGCATATCGAGATTCCGATATACAATTATCAAGGATAGGACAAACGCCCGTCATTTCGAAAATATAACCCTGTTCCTTACAGCAGAGACTTCCTTATTTTATGATGTTAAAATATTTTGGAACAGTATATCAATTTCAACGATTACATATGCCCCTATGACGTCGTAGACTGTGAACGGACTTTTTCAACGCATAAATGGGTCCTAAATTCACATTTCACACACTCACAACTGAAAATTTAGAAAAAATCTTGGTCATTCTATTTTATTGGCGACAGTAAATTTCGGAATGTCAATCATAAATTAATTTGTCACTGGATATAAATTATGGTCTAATAAATGTATAAAATAGTATTTTTTTATTAACATAGGGAAGTCTCTGCTGTACGAAACAGGGTTATATTTTCAAAATGACGGGCGTTTGTCCTATCCTTGACAATTATATTGGACACTAATTTGACAAAGTTATTCATATTTTTCTTGATAGTAAGTATTACTATACCTCAGTTGAACATGTTAAAGTTTTGCACCGTTAGTGCCGATCACTGCTTATATAGGGTTAAGATTCGATTCAAACTCGTGTAAAAATGTAACATGTAAGCTTTGTTCCAGAACATGAACGAGGGCGTGACCTGCGACCCTCACGGCCGCAGCAGCCTCATCACGGCCTACATCCAGTACCAGTGCACCATCCCGCGCCCGTCGCTCGCGGACAGGGACATAGGGCTGCCGCTGCCGCCCGCTGGTACTTGTAGCTTTGTAATGCCATCGAATTTCGTTATATGACATTTCATGTTGTTTAACTTGAAACACGACTGGATGTCGGCTCATGGAAAAAAAACAGTTGTATGTTATGTATTAACAAACCGCGTTTAGAAAGGTATTCTAGAGTACCGTGAGCACAACAGTACTTATAAATGATTAAATATAATCATAAGTATATACATAAAAACACACAACCCACAACTCACAACCCACACGCACACACACGCGCGCGCACACACACACACACACACACACACACACACACACACGTATTGCATGCTGTCTCTTTTATTTGTTTTTTAAGTACTGTAATATAAATAAATAATAAATATATATATGTACATATATATATATATATATATATATATATATATTTATCATTTATTTTTCTCTTAATGTTTTATCGATTTTATCTTTTATTCTTATTTAAATTCTTCTGTATCGTTTTGCACGTGTTATCTCGTCAAGTAATGTAATCATTTTTGTTTTTATTTTTTGTATAACTTATCTCACATTGTAGCACTCCAGGGCCCCAAGATACAGGCTCGGCCTAGTTTGGGTTCCGCCAGACAACCTGCTTATGATTTACGTTTCTGATAAATAAAGATATTTGTATTTTGTATTTTTGTAAGTCAATTTTTGACATCTTCAAAAGTACAGATGGCAAAGATTTATGGTGACGGCATCAGTAATAGACAAGGAACCAATCATGAACATTAGTGCTTATTTCGCAGGAGTTAAGTGTTTTGTTGAGACATATTCAATTTATAACTTTATGATTTTTGAAATAAGAATTAAGTGTCCATCATTGGTGCCTGTCAGCTAAAAGTGTCCAACATTGGTGCCATTACCTTACAGAGTGTGCTTTCTCTCGTTCGCACTCTATTCTCGGCAAATGTTGTCATTTGTTTTATAAAAAAATATTAATTATCATGTCTGACAAACCTGTCACTTATTCACATCCTTTGTACAATACAATGTCAAACATAAATACAGGTATATGTATTTATAGAAGACCAATATCCATTTATTTTGTCAAACAGGTGATGATACAGGCAACTCTGATGACGATGGTTACATGATTGAATATTTTATATGGGTTTTTTAATATTTGTTGTATTGAGGTAAAATAATTTGATATTTTCTATGCTTTAGAACTTCATGGTATTAAAACAACAATTTAATTTATCTGCACACTCTACCACTGACTATATCATATCATGCATTAATTCAACAATGACTTATGATATGATAATCGTGTAACTGTTAGCAGACCTAGCAGTTGTATTGAGATCGGCGCCTCCCTGGAATTTACTGAGTTTAGATACCGCTATTGATGTCATTGGCATATTGAAGTGCAGGTAGAAAAATAATTGTAATGTTCTAGTGATGAATGATGGTTCCTGCAAGATACTGCATGAAGAGCTGGCGCTGCAGTGGGTCGTCGCCAGCGGCGCCACGAGGGACCTCGCCATGCACAACTCATGGTATAGACACATTTGACAAATGATTTTTTTTTTTTCAATCTAAAACCGTTTTGGGATTTGGGGCCAAAAAATTGCAAAATACATTTTTTTTTCCAAAAAAGGCATAGCTATATAGTTAGTTCACGTTGGTTCAGTATATGAAATCGTTAGAACCCGACTCTGAGTTCGTTTTTTAATAAACTGGGGCGGCCAACTTCACGCTACCGCCCCAAAATACATTTTATGTAATCCACCGATGGTAATCGATAGATATTCGTAAGTTCACGCTAATTCAGTATATGAAATCGTTAGGACCTAACTCTTGAGATTGATTTTAAAAAATGGGGCGGCTAACTTCACGCTACCGCTCCAAAATGCATTTTACGTGATCCATCGATCTATCCATCGATAGTAATAGATAGATTAGGATTATTCACGCAAATTCTCTCAGAAATTTCGTTAGGACCCGTTTCTAATTTGTCGGTTTTGTGTACAGGGCGCTGTTCGAGCTGATGATAAAGTCGATGTGCGAGTACCTGTACTGGAGCGGCGCGCACGAGGCGCCGCGCAAGGCGCGCTTCCCCGACCAGTTCACCGACGACGTCACCACGCTCGTCAACAACGTCACCACCGAGATCATATCCAGGTGAGGACCTGAACCCGGAACCTATCTGGCACTAACCACGTCGCCAATCGATACACATACATTTCAGCCGTATTCAGTCCACTGCTGTGTTGGAGGTTGCATATGCGTATGCCGGTTTTATAATCCATACGGCATATTATGACATAAGTTTGAAATGTTTCATAGAACAATATATAGTATTGTTTGTTATTATGTCACTCTACATATATCTTTCACCACGATAACTTGTTTTGAACTATCGCTCACTGAACCTCTGCTGGAGCCCTAATTCTCCAATTTTCCAATATGCTGGACATAGGCCTCCCACAAATATGACTTGTATCATCTTGGGGGTGGTTGCCATAGTCGCCACGCTTGGCGGGTTGGCGACCGCAGTATCTGTAGATTGGGTTTCGACGGACGCAGCGCCCCGTCCGTAGGATTTTTCCCTTTGTCGCCTCCTACGACACCTGCGGGTGATGGGGTGGTGCTATTCTAATCAGTCGGCATCACACGGCCAATCAACACTAAGATTGATTAGCATTCAGATTATTATACATTTTTTTGAGATAATCAACCTTAAAGCAGAATGGATTTACCCGAGTTCGAAGTTAAGCGACACATTTATAGAAAAGTTAAATTAGAGTTAAATGTGAGTTTTGTGACGATTATCAAGAATTAAATATTTATAAATACTTAGATTTGACGCTTGTTTTATAAAATAAACAAGCAGCTCAATACGGAAAACTTTATCCCATCCCATGTGACAAGTGCAATAAATCAAGTAAATAGATACACATTCTTACACAAATTGACTGAGCCCCACGGTAAGCTCCAGAAGGCTTGTGTTTTGGGTACTTAGCCAACGATATATATAATAGACAAATACTTAAAGACATATATAGACACCCATGACTCAGAAAAAAATATCTGTGCTCATCACACAAAAATGCCTTTACTGGAATTTGAATACAGTAACACATTCATAGGCAGAGTACCCACTAGGCCAAACCTATCGTAAAATGCAATGTATGTTAGGGCTCATCAAAAATCATGTGATCGTTTTTGGCCTTATTTTGACCCTCCCCCTCTCCCTTGGTGATATTTGGTGATCTTAACGCTACCTACAGTTAAGATCACGTGTAGTTTTCGAGTGATTTTTGAGTCGACACTTTTCACTACAAAGTCAACGAAATTATGTTACATCACACCGAAAACAGTACTACTAAAACTAAACTAAAGTACCCGTGATGTGGTCTTGGACTCCCGTCTCCCCTATCGTGTTCAATCGTGATATTTCTTTGACCCCATCCCCCCAAAAATAATCACATGATTTTTGAAAAAATGGGGCGGCCAACTTCACGCTACCGCCCTAAAATGCATTTTACGAAATCCATCGATGGGAATCGATAGGTATTCGTAAGTTTACGCTAATTCACAGAGAAATATGTATGCTCGATCTTTTTTTTCTTTTTAGATACGGCAAGAACAGCCGCCTCACCCAGAGCCTGAACAACAGCCTCGCCTTCTTCCTGTTCGACCTCTTCAGCATCGCGGACCGCGGCTACGTCTTCAACCTCATCCGCAGCTACCACAAGCAGATGAGCGCCAAGATCGCGTCCTTGCCGGATGCTGTACCGCTTGTACAATATAAGGTAGGGAGTAGCGAGTGTAGAAAGAAATTATTTTTTTGTATTGCATGTCAATTTCAGTACAAAGGCCATAGTCGGGTTTTCATAGTAAGTCGGCCCTTACATCAAACGGGCTCGGGTTTTTTTTGTGAGTACCTCTTATGGTGAAGAATATTTTTGCCGAGTATGAACATCCTACGTGGCATAGTTTTTGACTTATGATTTTTTATAGTTTTATTTTAAATGTATTGTTTTTCAGGATGTATTCAAGCGTTTCGCTTCAAATTTTGAAATGTTGTTACTCAGATAGATTTGCATCGCCACGCAAAAAACGATTAATAGTTATCATATTAAAAAAAAGAAAACAAGAGCAAATAAAAGTTTTTTTTTATGTAGTTGTGAAGTAGTGACACCTCTAGATTTTTTTCTCGAAATAGACCATACATTGGCTTACTAGTCGCCTATATATAAATTTTTTTCAGGCGGTACTTCCTACCAAAATTCAGCAAAATGTGTGGCCGAGTTCTGTATTCAATCGGTGTTTTTCAATAATATGACAGATAAACAATACAATAAACATCTTGCATCACGATGACATTAAGTTGTCATTAGCATTTTACTCTTAAATACGACAAAGTGATAAGAAAACTCAGACATAATCTAAGTGTTTGTATACTACATTGAAAAACACCGATTGAATGCCTACATTTTTAGATTAACTTTCGTTACTCAGCGTTACTCTCTTTTAAAAAGCGCCATCTAGCGACCAATTCAGTAATAAATTTTCTTTGTTTAGGGGAGACGGGGGCAGGTATTAACGAAATTAAAAATATCGGGTTATATCTCCTTAAGTTGTCAACTTAACGTTACGTGACGGTAATTTATTAATCTTTAACATTAAAATACAAAAAACTACTACAATTGCTTTATTTCTAAGGTAGCAGCAGCGTTTTGTTTCGAAAAGGTCGGTGGTTAATATTTACCCCGTTTTGGGGCGTTTGAATGCCCCGGGTGATTTTACGTTTATAAGTCCTCATTCTGTAACAATAAATCTCACTTTCAATTCTAAGCGTCACTTATTTCTTAGGGGTAACGGTTAATTACCCCACTCCGTTTGTAAGAACCTGCCCCAAGGGTACTTTTCAAACAAAAAAAATATTGAAAAATAATCATGCATAAATTTAACGAAACATCACGCAGATGTGATGTTAGACCAGTGATCGTTATCAATGTCCACTTTTCGTAACAAAGGGTATGGTTGGCAGAAAAAATAAAAAAAATTGATTATTAAGTTTTGTTCTTAACCATAAAATAAATACTTACCTTCTAAGGATTACACCTCTAGATATAAATCTTTACGGTACAAAACCTTATATTTTTAAAACAATGTACGTCAAATGACATAAAATGTCATAAAAATACAACTGTAGTTGAAAATCTAATTACACTATGCGAAATGTTTATTATTATCTAAATAAACCAATGCACATCGTATCTAGAGCGGATATTCAAGTATATCAACTAGAGTCCTAATAAAGTGCACGTATGCTCACAGTATGGATTTGACACAATACCCGGATTTTATTACGACGGACAAAGCCACGTGATGTACTGTTTGCAATATAAATATTAAAAGGAAATAACAGAATATAAATAAACAATTAAAGTCAAAATCTCACATAATTTAATTTTGGACCCGGGTATCTCCTTAAACTACGTCCAACAATGAGAGGTAGGGCACAGCGTTGACCATCACGCTTGAATCTGGGCCAGCCCAACTGGGGAAGTACCTCCTCCTTACAGAAGACCACAGCCATAATAGCACTGCCACCTTTCAGGTATGTAGTGTTGTGTTCCTGATGGTGAGTAAGGTTCCCAGAGCTCCAACCCCCCTTAAAGGCCGGCAACGCGCTTGTGACTCCCCTGGTGTTGCGAGTGCCCATGGGCCACGGTAATTGCTTAACACCAGGCAATCCGCCTGCTCGTTTGCCGCTTATGTCATAAAAAAATAATTATTATTATTAAATGAAAAAGCGGTTCATTATGTCTTTCAAAGCTACAAAAAAGCTAAAAGACAACCCTGATTTTGAACTCAAAAACAGTAAGTTATTTTGTAAATTGTGTGATTCGACATTTCATCCCTCTTTATAAAATATTTAAATTTTGTAATTTGTAAAATATATAATGTTTAAAATTGCGTTATTTGTTTTTTTTTTTTTTGACAACCATACTTTGCTACCAATACAAGACGTTGATAACGATCATTATTAGTGATGGCCAATTAAATAAACAATCGTTACACACTAACTAATAATCAGTAAAAGAATTCATTTAATCTCAAATTTAAAAACTCAAGACGTAAAAATGTTTGCTCATCTGTATTTTCGCACCCATGTGCAACAACTTCACTACGCGGCGGTCGGCGGGCACCTCTAGAAGCCTCACTTGAAGT
Source organism: Grapholita molesta (assembly GCA_022674325.2). NCBI lineage: Eukaryota > Metazoa > Arthropoda > Insecta > Lepidoptera > Tortricidae > Grapholita > Grapholita molesta. The sequence continues at coordinate 2,555,875 of CP053124.2, read as the reverse complement.
TATAACCTTGAAATTGGGACCCTGTCGTGTATGGTATAGGAGCTAGAAGCTTGTTAATACCTACCCCCGTTAAAACAAGCCCCTTTCTCCCCTACTCATTTTAATTCTCAACAGTTTGGGTGAACGTGAAGGGTTGCGTGGAATATGTTTGAAAACATAGCATATAAAACGGGACTTAACTGCGTATATTAACTTAAAAAATTACGTCGGACGTTTCGAGAACGACATTGTACTCGTGGTCTCTGAGGAAAATTATAGGTTTATTTGTAATAATGTGTAAAATCCGCGAAAGATTAAATTGATACCATACCATGCTAACATTGTTTGGCGAGCGTCCATAAGGCTTTTAATCCTCCACCGCTACTCACGTGAGTCCCGTCCCGCAGCTAGCGTTCCTCCGCATCGTGTGCTCGCACGAGCACTACGTGTCGCTGTGCCTGCCGGGCGGGGCGGGCGCGGGCGCGGGGGCGGGCGCAGGCTCGGGCGCGGCGTCGCCGGCGCCGTCGCTGCAGTCGCACGCCTCGCACTCGTCCGCGCCGCCGCCGCACGCGCTCAGCCACGAGCACCGCTCGCGACACTACCTGGCCGGCCTGCTGCTGCACGACCTCACCAACGCGCTCGAGCTGCAGTCAGTATACCCCTCTTGTACTGTCGCACGCGTCGCACTCGTCCGCGCCGCCGCCGCACGCGCTCAGCCACGCGCACCGCTCGCGCCACTACCTGGCCGGCCTGCTGCTGCACGACCTCACCAACGCGCTCGAGCTGCAGTCAGTATACCCCTCTTGTACAGTCGCACGCGTCGCACTCGTCCGCGCCGCCGCCGCACGCGCTCAGCCACGAGCACCGCTCGCGACACTACCTGGCCGGCCTGCTGCTGCACGACCTCACCAACGCGCTCGAGCTGCAGTCAGTATACCCCTCTTGTACAGTCGCACGCGTCGCACTCGTCCGCGCCGCCGCCGCACGCGCTCAGCCACGAGCACCGCTCGCGACACTACCTGGCCGGCCTGCTGCTGCACGACCTCACCAACGCGCTCGAGCTGCAGTCAGTATACCCCTCTTGTACAGTCGCACGCGTCGCACTCGTCCGCGCCGCCGCCGCACGCGCTCAGCCACGAGCACCGCTCGCGACACTACCTGGCCGGCCTGCTGCTGCACGACCTCACCAACGCGCTCGAGCTGCAGTCAGTATACCCCTCTTGTACAGTCGCACGCGTCGCACTCGTCCGCGCCGCCGCCGCACGCGCTCAGCCACGAGCACCGCTCGCGACACTACCTGGCCGGCCTGCTGCTGCACGACCTCACCAACGCGCTCGAGCTGCAGTCAGTATACCGCTCTTGTACAGTCGCTCGCGTCGCACTCGTCCGCGCCGCCGCCGCACGCGCTCAGCCACGAGCACCGCTCGCGACACTACCTGGCCGGCCTGCTGCTGCACGACCTCACCAACGCGCTCGAGCTGCAGTCAGTATACCCCTCTTGTACAGTCGCACGCCTCGCACTCGTCCGCGCCGCCGCCGCACGCGCTCAGCCACGAGCACCGCTCGCGACACTACCTGGCCGGCCTGCTGCTGCACGACCTCACCAACGCGCTCGAGCTGCAGTCAGTATACCCCTCTTGTACAGTCGCACGCGTCGCACTCGTCCGCGCCGCCGCCGCACGCGCTCAGCCACGAGCACCGGTGGCGGTACTACCTGAATTTTGAACTATAAAGAATGTGCATTAGTGTTTGTAATGTATGTTAATTTATGTTTAGCATGCAACCCACATTACTGAACTCTTAAGCTCGCGTTAATAAACCAACCATTTCAAATAAAAAAATGGGTGACCAATGTAACCTGTGTGTCGTCCGCAGGAGCCCCGTGCTGCAGTGCGCGGCCGTGAACGCGCTGCTGGCGCTGCTGACGGCGCACGACGCGGACCCGCGGCTGGCGGCGCCCGAGGCGCGCGCGCGTGTGGCCACGCTGTACCTGCCGCTGCTGGGCGTCGTGCTGGACGCCGCGCCCATGCTCAGCCGCTCCGCGCCGGCCCGAGGTCAGTGCTGCCCTGTCCCCTGCTGGCGCTGCTGACGGCGCACCACGCGGACCGTGGCCACGCTGTACCTGCCGCTGCTGGGCGTCGTGCTGGACGCCGCGCCCATGCTCAGCCGCTCCGCGCCGGCCCGAGGTCAGTGCTGCCCTGTCCCCCTGCTGGCGCTGCTGACGGCGCACCACGCGGACCGTGGCCACGCTGTACCTGCCGCTGCTGGGCGTCGTGCTGGACGCCGCGCCCATGCTCAGCCGCTCCGCGCCGGCCCGAGGTCAGTGCTGCCCTGTCCCCTGCTGGCGCTGCTGACGGCGCACCACGCGGACCGTGGCCACGCTGTACCTGCCGCTGCTGGGCGTCGTGCTGGACGCCGCGCCCATGCTCAGCCGCTCCGCGCCGGCCCGAGGTCAGTGCTGCCCTGTCCCTGCTGGCGCTGCTGACGGCGCACCACGCGGACCGTGGCCACGCTGTACCTGCCGCTGCTGGGCGTCGTGCTGGACGCCGCGCCCATGCTCAGCCGCTCCGCGCCGGCCCGAGGTCAGTGCTGCCCTGTCCCCTGCTGGCGCTGCTGACGGCGCACCACGCGGACCGTGGCCACGCTGTACCTGCCGCTGCTGGGCGTCGTGCTGGACGCCGCGCCCATGCTCAGCCGCTCCGCGCCGGCCCGAGGTCAGTGCTGCCCTGTCCCCTGCTGGCGCTGCTGACGGCGCACCACGCGGACCGTGGCCACGCTGTACCTGCCGCTGCTGGGCGTCGTGCTGGACGCCGCGCCCATGCTCAGCCGCTCCGCGCCGGCCCGAGGTCAGTGCTGCCCTGTCCCCTGCTGGCACTGCTGACGGCGCACCACGCGGACCGTGGCCACGCTGTACCTGCCGCTGCTGGGCGTCGTGCTGGACGCCGCGCCCATGCTCAGCCGCTCCGCGCCGGCCCGAGGTCAGTGCTGCCCTGTCCCCTGCTGGCGCTGCTGACGGCGCACCACGCGGACCGTGGCCACGCTGTACCTGCCGCTGCTGGGCGTCGTGCTGGACGCCGCGCCCATGCTCAGCCGCTCCGCGCCGGCCCGAGGTCAGTGCTGCCCTGTCCCCTGCTGGCGCTGCTGACGGCGCACCACGCGGACCGTGGCCACGCTGTACCTGCCGCTGCTGGGCGTCGTGCTGGACGCCGCGCCCATGCTCAGCCGCTCCGCGCCGGCCCGAGGTCAGTGCTGCCCTGTCCCCTGCTGGCGCTGCTGACGGCGCACCACGCGGACCGTGGCCACGCTGTACCTGCCGCTGCTGGGCGTCGTGCTGGACGCCGCGCCCATGCTCAGCCGCTCCGCGCCGGCCCGAGGTCAGTGCTGCCCTGTCCCCTGCTGGCGCTGCTGACGGCGCACCACGCGGACCGTGGCCACGCTGTACCTGCCGCTGCTGGGCGTCGTGCTGGACGCCGCGCCCATGCTCAGCCGCTCCGCGCCGGCCCGAGGTCAGTGCTGCCCTGTCCCCTGCTGGCGCTGCTGACGGCGCACCACGCGGACCGTGGCCACGCTGTACCTGCCGCTGCTGGGCGTCGTGCTGGACGCCGCGCCCATGCTCAGCCGCTCCGCGCCGGCCCGAGGTCAGTGCTGCCCTGTCCCCTGCTGGCGCTGCTGACGGCGCACCACGCGGACCGTGGCCACGCTGTACCTGCCGCTGCTGGGCGTCGTGCTGGACGCCGCGCCCATGCTCAGCCGCTCCGCGCCGGCCCGAGGTCAGTGCTGCCCTGTCCCCTGCTGGCGCTGCTGACGGCGCACCACGCGGACCGTGGCCACGCTGTACCTGCCGCTGCTGGGCGTCGTGCTGGATGCCGCGCCCATGCTCAGCCGCTCCGCGCCGGCCAGAGGTCAGTGCTGCCCTGTCCCCTGCTGGCGCTGCTGACGGCGCACCACGCGGACCGTGGCCACGCTGTACCTGCCGCTGCTGGGCGTCGTGCTGGACGCCGCGCCCATGCTCAGCCGCTCCGCGCCGGCCCGAGGTCAGTGCTGCCCTGTCCCCTGCTGGCGCTGCTGACGGCGCACCACGCGGACCGTGGCCACGCTGTACCTGCCGCTGCTGGGCGTCGTGCTGGACGCCGCGCCCATGCTCAGCCGCTCCGCGCCGGCCCGAGGTCAGTGCTGCCCTGTCCCCCTGCTGGCGCTGCTGACGGCGCACCACGCGGACCGTGGCCACGCTGTACCTGCCGCTGCTGGGCGTCGTGCTGGACGCCGCGCCCATGCTCAGCCGCTCCGCGCCGGCCCGAGGTCAGTGCTGCCCTGTCCCCTGCTGGCGCTGCTGACGGCGCACCACGCGGACCGTGGCCACGCTGTACCTGCCGCTGCTGGGCGTCGTGCTGGACGCCGCGCCCATGCTCAGCCGCTCCGCGCCGGCCCGAGGTCAGTGCTGCCCTGTCCCCTGCTGGCGCTGCTGACGGCGCACCACGCGGACCGTGGCCACGCTGTACCTGCCGCTGCTGGGCGTCGTGCTGGACGCCGCGCCCATGCTCAGCCGCTCCGCGCCGGCCCGAGGTCAGTGCTGCCCTGTCCCCCTGCTGGCGCTGCTGACGGCGCACCACGCGGACCGTGGCCACGCTGTACCTGCCGCTGCTGGGCGTCGTGCTGGACGCCGCGCCCATGCTCAGCCGCTCCGCGCCGGCCCGAGGTCAGTGCTGCCCTGTCCCCTGCTGGCGCTGCTGACGGCGCACCACGCGGACCGTGGCCACGCTGTACCTGCCGCTGCTGGGCGTCGTGCTGGATGCCGCGCCCATGCTCAGCCGCTCCGCGCCGGCCAGAGGTCAGTGCTGCCCTGTCCCCCTGCTGGCGCTGCTGACGGCGCACCACGCGGACCGTGGCCACGCTGTACCTGCCGCTGCTGGATCCTCGATCAGAGTTGGATTGCCAGTTACTTGGAATCCGTTAAAGTTTCATTATAAACTAGAGGTTAAGCCATCAGTTTCTCCCTAAAGGTCTCCAAATAATAGCCTGTTCACCGTCGCCTGATCCTGGTAAAAACTCACGTGTAGCTCTAACTCTTGCATTGCGCCTTGGAGTCTTTGGTCCTTAATTCCACCGGTTTCCACCAGTTCTTTGTGAAGGAGAATGGTTAGGGTCATGTGTACTGCCACCACATCTCGATTCATCTCAAACTCGTTGTAAGTAACCTCTAAGATTGCACACCTCGCGTTTGTGAAGGGTATCACTGACGATCGTAGGTGTAGCATGCGATGTGTGGCTCACTACACAACTACCCGACTACCCCCGACTAGGCCCAAGCTCTGTTTGAGTCTATCTTTACTATACCAAAAGAGTAAATACGTAAAGGCATCACTTTTGACGACCGGTCTGGCTTAGTAAGTAGTGACCCTGCCTATGAAGCCGATGGTCCTGGGTTCGAATCCCAGTCAGGGCATTTATTTGTGTGATGAGCACAGATTGTGTTCCTGAGTCATGGGTGTTTTCTATGTATTTAAGTATTTATATGTATCAATCTATTATATATATCGTCGTCGAGTACATACAACACAAGTCTTAATGAGCTTACCGTAGGGCTAGGTCGATTTGTTTAAAGTTGTCCCTAAAAGAAAAGAAAAACACACAGGTGTTGCAGGCGTGCAACTTATTGCCATCTGAAAAACGCTGTTGTAGTACTGTGAGAAAGGTAGATCTTATTCAATCAAACGTCTATCTTCTGACTGAAACGGAACATATTCTAATTTCAAATGGCCATTAGACCAGCCCATTACCAAATCATCAAGGACTGACTGAAGAAGCGCTCCTGTCAAATACTCACATGCTCTATACCCAACGACTGAGACATACATTCGCCATCAGATATATCGGAGCTGTGGTGGTGGTCACAATTATCGGATCAACGCCTCTATTGTCAAGGCGATAAAGTGCATGTTCCGATATTTGTAACCACCTCCACAGCTCCGATATATCTGATGGCGACTGTACCAATTAATATATGGTTTTCTGATGCGGATAATTTTGTTTTAGATGTGTTGCAGTTTGACGGCGACATGGGTCAATTCAGCAACATGTACAACCCGTCCGCTGACGATCCGGACAATAAACAGGTCAGTTGTAGTCGAAAAAAACAATTTACTTTTATTATTTGCAATGAATACTTCGAAACTGTTTTCTGAAATATGTAAAATATAAATAAATAGATAGTTATTTATTAAGCAGAACCATCTGCTAGCGAATTGTCTACACGTCTGGGATTCAACGCGAAAAAGTCATTGGCACGAGCCGCGGTTTCAACTTACGACCTCCGGACTGCAAGTCGCACGCTCTTACGGCTAGGCTACCAGGTATAGTAATGTGCCAAGAAAAATAAAGGTGTTTTATCTTTTGTTTATAGTGTGATATTGTTACAGACAGGGCGGCCGCCGTTCAACAGCGAGACCCACCGCAACCTGCTGATGTGCCTCGTGTGGCTGCTGAAGAGTTGCTCCCGCGCCGCGCTGGCGCACTGCTGCGCCGAGCTGCCGCCGGCCCGGCTGCAGACCCTGCTGCACTTGCTGCATCTGTGCTTCATTGCACACGAGTACAAGGTATAGACCATACTTTCCCAAAGTTGTCCATACCGCCCTCCAGTGGGCGCTGAAGAGCTCCAGGGGGGCAATAGGGGCCTCGGAAGGAACTGGGGGGCGTTTATGCCGCCCAAGGGGGCGCTCCCAGATGTGAAAAAAAAAAAACTTAAATGATTGGCAGATAAATTTATTACAGCACCTCCACACCAGCGGACGGCGCTTTATTAGTTTTTGTTTTGTTGTTGTTTAGTTCGCACGTGCTAATTAATCCATAAAAATGGTTGACAGTTCAGATGTCGACTTTTTAATTTCGATAGTAAAAACTCGTCCCGTTAATACGCCTCGTCTTTGTTATGAAGAATATATGTTTTTTTAAAAGAAGCGATGAAATAGGTACCTTATTTTAGCCATTATTTTGTGATGTGGGCGCTGTTTTTTTTTTTTGCTGATACCTAAGTGGGCACTAGAGCAAGCCGCATAGCCGCCTGCCAAGCGTGGCGACCATGGCAACCACTACATGCATGCATGTCGGCGTCCTATATTCAGATATTGATCTAAGTTCCATATTAATTCTCTGCATAACTACATAGACATTGTCCTTCCGTTAAGTTTTTCACCCATAACCATACGTCGCACTCCAGCGGGCAGTCTGGTGGCAAGGTAAGGTTTACAAAAAAATCTTAACTTACAAGTATTATAATGTACTTAGTATTTGTAACAGTTTATTAAAATTAGTTACCGGTTATCAATTGTTACTTTTATTAGTCTTTAACGTATAGATACTCTGCAGTGATAACTGATAGCCTTTTTAAATGGCCACTTATAAAACGAATAAATAGCTGACATGTGTCATTATGACTGTCCTTCAAACTTATATTTGTTGTTGCAGTGCCGTCTATTTAATATAAAGATTTGCAATTGTATTTTTATTTAAAATTGAATGAATACTAAAATATAAACACGTCATTAACGTACAACCTTAGTTGCTAAGATATTTAGAATTGTACATTATAAATACTAGGTACCAAGTACTAAGTGCAAATACTTCTGATTATTTGAAAATGAATTGATGTATTTGTGAACCTTATCTATCATTTTGACATGCCACCAAATTGCCCGCTGGAGTGCGACGTATGCCCATAACTATATGTAGGTTCGATTTTAAACTGTTCTGTTCGCAGTTGTCACTATAGTCCACAAATGAATAGTTTTTTTATTATTCTAAGTCTGAGTATTTTTATAGTATACGAGTATATGCCTGAATACCCACATCAGAAGCCTTCTTGAGCATAACAGGACTATGGTTTACTCAGCCCGTTTGTGTAAGAATGTCCTATTTAGTAAGTCCGCGGCTTTCAAATTAAAGACCTTGCATTCGCGGACACCAGTGCACTGCCTTAAGGCAGGAGACCTTAAGGCATGTACGGGGACCGCTAGAGAATAGCTGGAATGAATATATGATTTATTCCGCACAAATTCGACAAGGTGCATGATTAGATTGGCAGTACTAACGTATTACTTACACCGCAATACGTTAAAAATTCAATGATTGCTAAATAAATTACTAATATTACGAAAATCGATAACTCTACAATAAGCCGAATAAAGCTTATGTGGCTCGTAACTACTAACTAAAATTGTAACCAGGTTCGAATTCACGTTGGTCAATTCTACAGTCGTCAAACATACGTATACACTTTTTCACCTTACCCTTTTGTAATAAGATCCAAAAGTGTATACATACATTTGACGTCGACTGTACATCAGCCATAAATTATAGACTACATGACTTCGTGTGACTTCATGGCATATCCTCGTGAGGCCCAAGGGCCTACCTGTAGTACTAATTACTGTAACGAAATTTGAATTTGATATAATTGGAAAAGAGTTGAATTTCATTTGTTTCCTTTGATTTTAGAACAAAAGAGATTCTACGTTATTTTCTACACTATAAAGGACATATTCTAGTAGGATTTTACTTGTATGGTGGGCCTTACGAGGTTATGTGTCCGACCAATGTGTCACTACTTTCGATGCAGGGTCGCAAGGAGCTTCTGAAGTGCCAGCAACAGAATGTGCGTAAGACAACAGACATAAAGGCCAAGTTGGAAGATGTCATCCTGGGCCAGGGCTCGGCGCGCTCCGACTTTATCATGAGGAGGAAAGGTACGTACAAATAATCAGCTTATCGCAATCCACTGCTGGACATAGGGGTCCCCAATTTCACGCCATCGTTTTCGATCTTCGGCTGTTCGCATCCAGCTCCTGCAAGGCAGGCATATTAGCCATAGAACCGATAACCGTTGGGGTGAACGAGTTCTTGAGTGGAGACCACGTCTCGGTAAACGTAGTGTAGGACGCCCTCAGGCAAGGTGGAGTGACGACTTGCGCTAGATGGCAGGAGCTGGATACGTACAAATAAGCAATAGAAACCCGACTGCATGTAGGAAATTGCTATATTTTTGTTCATACATGAAAATCTATGTTTTATTAACTTTCCGATCATGGCTCTTTTTTAGGCTTTAGATTGCTCATCTTATTTTTAATTAAGTTCAGTGGTTTAATCTGGCTTTTAGATTTGAATGAAAATATTGACACTGACACTAGATGCGACTAGAACCACCGCAGCACAATGGCGTTCGAGCAGGGTCGCCATGCGATGTAGAGAATTAAACAAACAACTACTGAACTTGGGGTATGATTATCATATGATTTTTTATGTGGCCGTCTCCAAAGGGTAAAACAGGACCCTATTACTAGGAATCCGCTGTCTGTCACCAGTTTCACTAGCTGTGATAGTTCAGTAGTACAAACCTCGACGTGTAGACATGGTCACCTTCCCATCTATTGCCGAGATTGTAGGCAAATCTTTCGATGAAGGTTTAATACGACATACAGTTAAATACGAATATGCCTCGTAAGCCAGTGTATTAAGGTCTAATACGGTGTGCAGGCGGGTCGGGAGTCCCCGGCCGGCGGGAAAGATGGCGCAAGGACTGGCGCGGAGCCCGAGACGCTCCCCCCTCCCCGCTGACGCCGCACCCCGCGCTGCCCGCCGCGCTGGCCGCCTAGGTGTCGCTCACGCTGCTGCACGCGCTCGAGACCATCGTGCAGGTGACCACTCCAGCATGCTGTGCAGCGGGTCAGGTGTCCCCTCCCCGCTGACGGCATACCCCGCCCTCAGTTCATTGCGTGTGATCCCAACAAACCGCAGTGCATTGCGCGTCTTGACCGCGCAACGAACAGGCAAAACGCTTGCCGCGCCGCAAGTCGCGCATTGTCGCGGCCGGGCCGTAAGTGTATGACTCAGCGTTTAGCGTCTGCGGCGTTCAGCGTTACGTCGAGCTTCCAAACGATGTGAGCGCCGACTCCCATACGCTTGCATTTATTTAAAACAGACGCGACGCCCGCACTGCGCGTGCTTTCTGTTAGCATCCTAAGCAATAGTTTCACGTTTCAGTCGTGCAGCAACCTGGAGTCGGGGCAGGCGGTGTGCAGCGCAGCGCTGCAGGTCGTTCTGCGCGCCATGCAGCGCAACCAGAGCGCGACGGTGCTGCAGCACATGTTCGCTACCGTTCGCTCTCTTATCGTCAAGGTAATTTTTAAACGGACTATTGTATTATTCATATCGAACGGCTACGAATTTCTGCACCATTGTGCATGCAGGACATTTTTTGCAATGCGCCTAGTGACATGTACCATCCATTATCTATTGATATTTTCTACCGACATGGGAGTCTCAACACATGACGTATGTAGTTGAGCAGACACGTCAAAATTTGAATATAGAACGCCTACACGCGTGTACACACTCGTTACTACTACTTAGACCAGGTGTTTTAGCTAAGTTTTCAGCTATATCCCATTACTTTTTTTTTAAGAGCTAGCTCGCCCGGACAGTAGATATTTCCATGTTTGAAGCGCCAAGGTGTTAAGTGTGACCGTGTCGGCAGCTGGGCTGGTCGTGCTGCGGCGAGGAGTCGGGCATCTGCCGCGTGCTGCTGCGGCACTGCGCCGCGCTGGGCGCCGCCACGCGCGCGCACGCCGCCGCCGCGCTGTACGCGCTCATGCGCCACCACTACCAGCTCGGGAACGTGAGTGTTGTCAACATCTGCCGCGTGCTGCTGCGGCACTGCGCCGCGCTGGGCGCCGCCACGCGCGCGCACGCCGCCGCCGCGCTGTACGCGCTCATGCGCCACCACTACCAGCTCGGGAACGTGAGTGTTGTCAACATCTGCCGCGTGCTGCTGCGGCACTGCGCCGCGCTGTACGCGCTCATGCGCCACCACTACCAGCTCGGGAACGTGAGTGTTGTCAACATCTGCCGCGTGCTGCTGCGGCACTGCGCCGCGCTGTACGCGCTCATGCGCCACCACTACCAGCTCGGGAACGTGAGTGTTGTCAACATCTGCCGCGTGCTGCTGCGGCACTGCGCCGCGCTGGGCGCCGCCACGCGCGCGCACGCCGCCGCCGCGCTGTACGCGCTCATGCGCCACCACTACCAGCTCGGGAACGTGAGTGTTGTCAACATCTGCCGCGTGCTGCTGCGGCACTGCGCCGCGCTGTACGCGCTCATGCGCCACCACTACCAGCTCGGGAACGTGAGTGTTGTCAACATCTGCCGCGTGCTGCTGCGGCACTGCGCCGCGCTGGGCGCCGCCACGCGCGCGCACGCCGCCGCCGCGCTGTACGCGCTCATGCGCCACCACTACCAGCTCGGGAACGTGAGTGTTGTCAACATCTGCCGCGTGCTGCTGCGGCACTGCGCCGCGCTGTACGCGCTCATGCGCCACCACTACCAGCTCGGGAACGTGAGTGTTGTCAACATCTGCCGCGTGCTGCTGCGGCACTGCGCCGCGCTGTACGCGCTCATGCGCCACCACTACCAGCTCGGGAACGTGAGTGTTGTCAACACCTGCCGCGTGCTGCTGCGGCACTGCGCCGCGCTGGGCGCCGCCACGCGCGCGCACGCCGCCGCCGCGCTGTACGCGCTCATGCGCCACCACTACCAGCTCGGGAACGTGAGTGTTGTCAACATCTGCCGCGTGCTGCTGCGGCACTGCGCCGCGCTGGGCGCCGCCACGCGCGCGCACGCCGCCGCCGCGCTGTACGCGCTCATGCGCCACCACTACCAGCTCGGGAACGTGAGTGTTGTCAACATCTGCCGCGTGCTGCTGCGGCACTGCGCCGCGCTGTACGCGCTCATGCGCCACCACTACCAGCTCGGGAACGTGAGTGTTGTCAACATCTGCCGCGTGCTGCTGCGGCACTGCGCCGCGCTGTACGCGCTCATGCGCCACCACTACCAGCTCGGGAACGTGAGTGTTGTCAACATCTGCCGCGTGCTGCTGCGGCACTGCGCCGCGCTGTACGCGCTCATGCGCCACCACTACCAGCTCGGGAACGTGAGTGTTGTCAACATCTGCCGCGTGCTGCTGCGGCACTGCGCCGCGCTGGGCGCCGCCACGCGCGCGCACGCCGCCGCCGCGCTGTACGCGCTCATGCGCCACCACTACCAGCTCGGGAACGTGAGTGTTGTCAACATCTGCCGCGTGCTGCTGCGGCACTGCGCCGCGCTGTACGCGCTCATGCGCCACCACTACCAGCTCGGGAACGTGAGTGTTGTCAACATCTGCCGCGTGCTGCTGCGGCACTGCGCCGCGCTGTACGCGCTCATGCGCCACCACTACCAGCTCGGGAACGTGAGTGTTGTCAACATCTGCCGCGTGCTGCTGCGGCACTGCGCCGCGCTGTACGCGCTCATGCGCCACCACTACCAGCTCGGGAACGTGAGTGTTGTCAACATCTGCCGCGTGCTGCTGCGGCACTGCGCCGCGCTGTACGCGCTCATGCGCCACCACTACCAGCTCGGGAACGTGAGTGTTGTCAACGTATGAACGACACGAGCCGAATCCTGTCTGCTTGACTAGCTTTCCCAACGTTGACTTTTCCGTTTAACTCACGGAGAAAGGGCAAAACCACATAGGCTCCGTCTTGCCTAAGAAAAAATGAACCCAACGCCAGCGGCGTAGCTATAGTCAGCATCAATAGTTACGTATGAGACAACGACAAAATGGTAGGTATTATATGTCATCTAATGAATGTGAAGCAATTAATAATTTTTGGTGCGCTGTTTCATACGCTATACAGGGTGTTTTTGACCATTTGCTTTAACTTCGACAAAGTGCTTGGCACAATAACGCAAACTTATGCCTTAAACCATTTTACAGAAACCAAAAAAATTTTTTTTTTTGTGTTCATACAAAATAATTACATATTTATTTGATGGCTATTGTAAAAGGTCCTTTTGAGTTAGACAGAAGTTAGTGTCAACTTGTTGTCATTTGAAAGTGTTAAAACTTCATCGTTGACAGAATTGATAGGTCGTTATAATCGTAAGGAGTTAGTTCATAAGTAAGTAATATTGCATACCTTGCTATTTGTATACACTATAAATAAGGTGTTTATTCAATAAAGTTGAGTCTTTAATCGGCATTCACGTTGTTTAATTGTTTCACCTACTACCCGTATCGCATGGCGACCCTGCCACGTGAGGTGTCGGGTTCGGCCGCCGCCGCGGGTGCGGACGTGCATTAATCGGACGTTCGCCGACACTCTCGTTTATCGCACTTATTTTATCGTCAAATCTACCTCAACATGTGCAATTCAAGAGTAGAGAAGGAAAATGTCATCATCAGCCAAAACGCCGCAGGAAAATCGAATAATGATGCTGCTTTTCATGAGATGAAATATCACTTGTCGTCGATCAGTATTGTCATGATAGTGATTTGCTCATTCCTTGCCATCGGGATACTCTACGGCTGCTATAAAATATACAAGAAGTGCCACGATAAATGGTCCAGGGATTTGATCGTCCAATACAATCTTCGCCGGTCTTTTAATCGCGATCTCCGTGAGACCCGCTGCCATCACTGCGGACCCGCTCGAGGTGTTTCCTATACAGCAGACAAGGTGAACGAGTGACAGGACAGGACATTACGGCGATCCTACAGTGTCAACAGTGAAGTGCGCGTATTTGGAAAAGTAAAAAGTTAATGTGCATCTAAATCTAGTACGTATACGTATAAAATCGGAACTAAGGTAAAAAGTGTGTAATGTAAGTTAATTTTAAATATTTTTTAATTTCGAAAGAATTGTCTTCTTTTAATTTTAGTTATTGATGGTTATTGATAAATCAAAGAAACATTTACATCGTATAATAAATACATTAATTATTTTGACATGCTAGAAAAATTGCAAGAATTATTTGATGACTTGAAAAATATTAAAGATAATTTAGTTAAACTTAGCTATGATAGAAGGACCCCCGAGGTACTTAATTTAAAGTTAGAAGAATCATTTTTAGTTTATTCCGAGTATCTAAAAGTTTATGAACAAATACAGAAGGAAATTGAGAATAAGAAAATATCGGGAGAAAGTTTGTTTGATATTCAATCATTTTGTGAGCATATTAGGAGTTTGTATAAGCAAATAGAGGATTTCTGTAATAAAACCTATACAAGTTCAAAGTTTCCAGATAAGAAAAACTGCAAGATGGACGAGTTTAATTTGAAAATTGCGCTTTCATTAATACCATTGATGACTGATGACGAAATTGCCATAAATCAATTAATTGACTCTATAGAATACTACGACTCCACTTTAAAAAATGACGGAAAGCAACAGCTTATAAATTTTGTTTTGAAAAATAGGCTTACGCAGGTAGCAAAATTAAAATTAAGCTCGTCTTACAGTACTGTCAAAACTTTAGTGGCCGACATGAAAAAACTATTGTTGCCTAAAAAATCAGCCACTGCAATTCAAAATAAATTGCAAACGTTGCGACAAGGAGATTATACACTAGATGATTATGGTCAACAATTGTCGAAAATGTTTGTTGATCTCACGATCGCACAGTCGGACGGTGACTCAAATACATTTAATGTATTAAAAGGGCTTAACGAAAAACAAGCAATTAAAAGATTCGCAGACGGATTACGCAATCGTCGGGTAAGCACAATTATTGCGGCTCGTGATTATACATCTTTAAAGGATGCTATTCAAGCTGCGAAAGACGAGGAGACGACCTCAAGTAATACCTCAGGTGATGTATACACTTTTAACCAGCGTAAACATACTTATTTCAGTAGAGGCTACAGTCGAGGGCGAGGTTCTTACAGAGGGCAACTAAACTACCCTTCAGGTGCTAGGACGCAGCACTACTCAGCCCAGGCGACAGGAGGAGCATACAACAGAAGCCGAGGAGCTGGCAGAGGAGGCTTCCAGTTCCAGAACGGTCATCGAGGCCGAAACATCCAAGAAAACCGAGGTAAGTCAAACACTTTTCGAGGAATCAATGGATATCGCAACGAGCGTATTTTTGTGAACGAAACCGTTAAAAATGTAAGACCTAATCAGTTTTTTCGTGAATAACGAATATATATTTGCTTGTGAAAATACATGTACAATTTATTTGAATGTGAAAAATTACAGACCATTATGGTTATGTGACACCGGAGCGTCATTATGCGCTTTGAAGTTAGCGACCGCTTTGAAATTAGATATTCCAATTTATAAAGACGACTTAATTATTAACGGAATAGGTGGAACAAAACAAGCTATTGGATATGCTTACATTGAATTATCGGAATGTGAATACATATTTCAACACAAATTTTATATTTTTCAAGATTTACCTATTAAGTGGGACGGAATTATAGGTTATGATTTCCTTAAAAAATATCAGTCTAACATAGATTTATGGAATATGGAATTAAAATTAGTATCAAGTAATAATCAGATAGTTTGTATACCTTTGCAAGATGTTAACACTCATTTTATTCTTCCCCCGAGATCTGAATCATTGCATTTTGTTACCACTGACTTACAAGAAGATTGTGTAGTATGTTCGTCAGAACTACAAGACGGTATATTTTTGGCAAGCTCAATTGTACGACCTTTCAATGGAAAATTACCTATAAAATGTTCAAACACAACCGAAAACGAGATCAAATTAAATGAATTAAGAATAGTCATACATAGAGCGAGTGATTATGACATTTGTTGTTTTGAAAATTGTGACTCAAAAAGTGTAGATCGTGTAAAGAATTTGTTTTCTCATTTAAACTTAGAAAACCTCAACAAAGAAGAACAGATATCTATAGAAAACTTATGTGCCAAATTTGCCGATATTTTTTATTTACCTGGGGACAAGTTAACAACAACAAATATTTACAATCACTCAATAACATTGAAAGAAAATATTAGTCCTATTTATACGAAACCATATAGATTGCCACATGCTCAGAAAAATATAATAAATACTCAGTTAGAAAATATGCTTAGAGAGGGTATAATAGAGAAATGTTCGAGTGAATGGTCTAGCCCACTTCTATTGGTGCCTAAAAAAGTCGATAAAAATGGTGAGAAAAAATGGCGGATTGTTATTGATTACCGAAAGTTAAATAACTGCATACAGGATGATAAATTCCCACTTCCTAATATTACTGAAATTATTGATTACTTATCAGGTTGCGTATATTTCACACATTTAGATTTGGCTAACGGATATTATCAGTGCAACTTAGAAGTAAATAGTCGAAATTATACTGCCTTCAATTCGGGTCAATATCGCATGACACGTATGCCACAAGGTTTAAAAACTAGTCCGAATTCTTTTTCTAGAATGATGAATATAGCAATGTCTGGCCTAACATACGACAAATGTTTAATTTATTTGGACGACCTGATAGTTTTTGGGAAAAATCTAGATGACCACAATTTAAATTTAATGGATGTTTTTAAAAGACTACGCAAAGTCAACCTTAAGTTAAACCCGATTAAGTGCGAATTCCTGAAAAAAGAAATACTGTACCTAGGGCACGTAGTATCATCCGACGGTGTGTTACCCGACCCAGAAAAGATAAGTGCAATTAAAAACTATCCAACACCTACGAACTCTGACCAAGTGAAAAGATTTGTTGCATTTACAAATTATTATCGTAAATTTATTCGTAATTTTGCACAAATAGCTTTGCCGTTAAACCATTTATCTCGTAAAAATGTAGAATTCCACTGGGATGTTAACTGTCAAGAATCTTTTGAAAAACTCAAGGAAGCGATAACATCCTCACCTGTTTTGCAATACCCAGATTTATCAGAACAAAACACTTTTATTTTGCAAACTGACGCGTCAGGGTACGCGCTTGGTGCTACTCTAAGTAATTTTGACAATAGACCAGTAGCATTTGCCAGCAGGACCTTAAATAAAGCCGAAAAACGGTACCCAACAGTGGAAAAGGAACTTCTAGGAATCGTGTGGAGTATAAAGCATTTCAGACCTTATTTATATGGACGTAAGTTCATTATTAGAACGGATCACAAACCACTGGTATATTTATTTGGCATGCGCGATCCTTCAAGTCGATTGCTCAAGTTCAGGCTTGCGCTAGAGGAGTACGATTTCAAAGTCCAATATGTAAAGGGATCGGATAACGCACCGGCCGATGCTTTGTCACGTATTTGTTTAAATAGCGACGAATTAAAAGAAATGAATGAAAATATTCATGTCGTGACGAGGTCACAGGCTAGGAAGATTTCTGCTACTACTAGGCAGACTATTGATTCTAGAGATAATCGGACTGATCAACCGAGAATCGTAGAAACACATAGTAAACCTAAGGAGTCAGTAGAATTACAATTTTGTCAAGACAAGAGTTAGTTAAGAAACGGAAGCAAGTACAATTATCTTGTGAAAATAAAATATTTCTCTATGATTCTATCAAGAAAATATTATATATTAAATTTCTAGATTCTTCATCGCAACTCTCGCCAGGCGAATGTGTGACAGAGCTAGATATTTTTGGTAGAAAAATAAATGTCGACGTAATATATATTACAAAAAATAAAAATAACAACGTGTTTATTGATAAATTATTGCACGAATTTAAAAAGTCAAACTGCAGTTCAAATTTAAAATTATGTATTTTAAAAGATTTAGTAAGAGTAGAGGACAAAGGTCAAAGAAAGGTAATATTAAATGACTTCCATCTCTTGCCTACTAGTGGCCACGCGGGCATGAGACGGATGTATAATAACGTTAAAAATATTATTTTGGCCTAACATGGAAGAAGACATACGGAATTTCGTAAGGAGTTGTGACAAATGTCAAAAAATAAATATTCAATTCCGGTAAAGGAGCCTATGGTTATTACAACGACAGCTACGTATGCGTTTGAAAAATATTTTTAGATATAATTGGTCCAGTAGAAGTCGATGATAATAATTATTCTTATATACTAACCGTTCAGTGCGAGCTAACTAAATATATCGAAGCATATCCATTGGTTTCAAAGAAAAGTGAAGAAGTCGCTCGAGTATTCGTTAACAATTTCATACTTAGATATGGCATTCCCAAACGGATCGCAACCGACAAAGGTACTGAGTTTCTATCAACTACTTTCAAAGAGGTAAGTAAACTCCTAAATATAGACCAACTGAACTCTACAGCCTATCACCACCAGAGCATTGGAGCGCTGGAAAATACACACAAGCATTTGGCTGCTTTTTTACGCATACAATCAGAACAGTATCCACAAACGTGGAGCACTTGGTTGCCTTTTTGGAGCTTTTCTTTTAACACCTCAGTTCACACTGAAACTAAATACACGCCATTTGAACTTGTATACGGTAGAAAATGCTCACTTCCTAGTAATTTATCCGGTGACATTGTAGAACCTTTGTATAATCATGAAAGCTACCCTAAAGAATTAAAATATAGACTACAGGTATCTCAAAAAGAGGCAAGAAATAATTTGATAAAATCGAAAATTAAAAGAAAAGAAAGATATGATTGTAATAAGAAGCCAACTATGTATAAGCCCGATGATTTAATTTTAGTAAAAAATGAAGTAGGTAATAAGTTAGAAAGTATATACTTGGGCCCATATAAAGTATTGAAAGATCTTTCACCTAATGTAGAAATAGAAATTAATGGTAAACCAATGTTAGTTCATAAAAATAGAACTAAGTTTTATTTTACTCCTATTTAAAAAAAAAAAAAAAAAAAAAACATGTTATTTCATTTTTTTTTCTCTTTTCCGTGGGAGATGTAAGGAGTTAGTTCATAAGTAAGTAATATTGCATACCTTGCTATTTGTATACACTATAAATAAGGTGTTTATTCAATAAAGTTGAGTCTTTAATCGGCATTCACGTTGTTTAATTGTTTCACCTACTACCCGTATCGCAGGTAGCCCAGCGGTAAGGCGTGTGACTTTCAATCCGGAGGTCGCAAGTTCGAGCCCGAATCGTACCAAATGAGCTTATTGTATATTTTTTTGTGAACCCACAATTTTTTTTTATTAATTTTGTTTACGTTCGTATCATTATTAATATTAGCTCTCTGAGATCATGCATGGCATGGCATAGGTTAAAACTATTAAAACTATACTAAATGTAGGATTTTTTTGAGTGAAACGGAAAGAGTGAAAGGGAAGGATGAAAGAGTGAGGGAGAAAGGGATAGGGATGGCATATGGCGGCCAACTGAGTGAAAAAGGGTGTGACGTTTTGTGCGGTGAAAAAGTTAAAAAACAAATAATGAATACTGCGCCAAAATGGACAATTTTATTACGAGACCTACATAAATTTATTAAAAAATATCATATTTACTTTAAAAAATACAGTCACAATAAAATAAAGTGAACCCTTTTTTGTATCACCAACACTACTGCAACTTGTCTTCAAAGTAGCCACCTTCATTTTCTAAACAAACGTTCAGTTGTGTCCTTATCTCGCGGTTTAAGTTGACAGGAGTGGCACGCATGATTAGCTTCTTCATGAATGCGTTGTATCAATTGTTTTCTAGTGGCCACCGGTTTCGAGTAAACTCTTTCTTTTAGCGTACCCCAGACATAGACACACCGGACACACTAGACTTCTAGTGGTGTTAGGTCCGGAGACCTGCCCGGCCACGCGAGGGTACGACTGCCGCGGCCAATTCAATATTATCGTCGTAAGTTCGAAATACTGGAGACTTACATTCGTAAAAGTATTAAGGTTGCGGCGTTCGTCGATTGGGATATCGATGTCGGTACTCCCTCGCTAAACCCGCGAAACCGTAAATAAAGCGTATGTCAGCCACTTCCTCGTTCGTATAATGAACCAAATTAAGACTCAAATTAAGTCAACACAATTTTTCTTTGAGAATCAAATAGGTGTTGTAGCATAACAGGAATTTTTCATTATCAAATTGGTGTGACACTCAAATGACACTAGCGAGTCAAGTGAGAGAGGTCATTTATTTCAACCTTCTTATCGTATACTCTTTGCGGAATGAAAATATACCTGGCTTGTATGAGAACAAATACATTCCAAGTACTACTTAAGTAATATTGAAAACTTTTTACTTGTGAACCAAAAAAAAATCATTTGGTTATGAATTAAGGAGATTTTACACTGGTCTAACTAAGATTAGCAATTAAATTTAGATATTGAATAATTTGAAAACGGTACAAGTTGAGAACATAGTTTCTTCGAGAAATTAACTCAATAACACTAAAGAATCTACCCTTAAAGTTAAAGCAAATGGTCGTAAACACGTTGTATATACTATTTATGCTAACTGTACTTCTAGAACTAAATAAATGGATAAATCGATTATGATATATTTTGTTACTCTGTTCCATCAGTAGAAAGAAGCATAGTTTGTTAAAAGAAACGTGGCACCGCGTACTACCAACACACTTGGTAATTGACCCATTATGAAAAAGACCATAGTTACCACTAATATGCAAGTTTAGTGTTTGTAGATGCCATAAAACTGTAGTTTTAAATGTGACCCAGGGGACCGTGAGTATGCATATAATAAATGATGGAGCCAAGTAAATAAATTGGATTGTTTTATCTCTCTCAGAACTTCAGTCGCGTGAAAATGCAAGTGACAATGTCTCTGTCGTCGCTGGTGGGCACGTCCACCACCTTCAGCGAGGAGTCGCTGCGGCGCGCGCTCAAGACCATCCTGGTCTACGCGGAGCGGGACCCTGACCTGCAGCAGACCAGCTTCCCCGAACAGGTGAGACATTAGACTACAGTCTTGCCGCGAGGAAAAGACAGAACTACATTCGCTGTCTTGTATAAATTTACTTATTGACTAATATAAAAAACCATATTAATTGTATACAAGCGGATAACTCACGTTTTATAAGTCGAATATTGCTCGACATGTTTCACTCGTAACGAGGAGCATAGGGTGATGGCACCAATATTGAACACTTTAAGCTGACAGGCACCAATGATGGGCCCTTAGTTCTTAATTCCAAAACCGTAACGTTATAAATTGAATAAGTGCCAAGTAGCCGTTGATTCGATTTCGAAGGACGCTGCTGCCCATCCGTCGGTTATTCGAAAGTTTTGTTGAAATACTGCTTTCTGTGACAAGTTATCTCCACTTCACATAAGAAACTTGCCATAACAGAAATAAGTTTCAATCAAAAATGTCATTTTTGGTATACGCTTTTATTGCTAACTGTATTTTTACACAATCATCAATTACTTATCGAGAGGATTCTAACGAGCCTAAATACCTCGGGTTCATCATGTGTATTTTTGAAGTTGCTATGGCTAGGCTCCAGCATCAGATCAGATCAGAGGTATATTTCTCGAGCACTTGTAACTTGTTATTACAAGTTACTAGCGGAAGTCACTTTTTAAAACATGTTGTTAGAAAGAGATTTCCGCTTGTATTACAGTGGTGGTACCATAATATTGCATCGTCACTACATATCCTAAATTTTAGCTCAATCGGTTATAGATATCTGCTTCAAAATTGAGTTGCAAGATTTCATCCGAACATCCATACATACTTATATTACAACTATTACTTAAAACGGGATAGTTACCATTTATGTTAGTTTTAATGAGTGTCCGACATTTCGGCACTGTTGCAAGCGCCATGCTCACGGAATAACTGAAGTACTGCGAGATTTAACGGTGGTCAAACCACACTCCGTAGCGACCTACCCTCTTTCTGGTGCGCTTTGTTTGTAGAATTTCACTTTCAATACTACCGTTCTCTCTTTATGTTTCGTTCTCTTCTACTTGTAGGTACCGTTAAAATAGTATGCATACTTATTTATATTATATATTTACATTACAAATTAAATAAATACTTGTAAAATATACGCTGTACTGGGTGAAATCAAAATGGTGATACAAAGTTATATTTTCCCCGTTAGTAAAAGTTGATCGTAATCACAAATAGATCCAGAAAATATATTTTTGTATTACCATTTCCATTACCCTCCGAATCGCCAAACTTAAGTGACAGTGCCACATTGTGCGCATAACCGATGGCCGGTGGGACGGAAAGGTTCTAGAGTGGCGACTACGAACTGAAAGACGCAGCGTAGGTAGGCCTCCCACATGGTGGACCGACGACCTAGTGAGGGTCGTGGGATGCCGCTGAACGTGGAAGGCGCAGGACCGGTCTTATTGGGTCGTTTTGCGAGACGCCTATGTCCAGCAGTGGACGTCTTTCGACTGACATGATGATGATGACGATGATGATGATTACCATTTTGATTTCACCTGGTATAACAAGTAACAAGTTTATTGATGATCCTCCATACAGGGTTCAGACGGGGACGATAGTCCCGATGGCGTAAGTCACCCTAAGCCCATTGTTTACTTATATATGCATCTTATTGTCCCATAAATACCAGCACGAATTAAAAAAAAAAAAACAAGAAACAACTTAATTTTTTTATCAATTTGTACATTTTTAGCATGCCATTTTACACAATTGAACAAACCCGTTTGAGAATAAAAATACAATTATACAAATATGAGAATAAACAAAAACATACAATTATATAAAAAAAGCAAATTAAAAAAAAGATGAATGAGCTTTATTTTTCAATTTAAGCACATTACAATGCACATGGACGTCACAAAAAAATCTACCACCGTTTTTTTATTTCATATTATTTCAAAACAGTAATACCTACATCACATCTTAAAGTACTTAATTAATAATTATACGTAGTCCCACAAGAAAACATCAAACAGGCGTAACGCGAACTAAAGTCAGCACCTATCTTCATACTTAACGATATTGATGTACATGCATTTATTATTTAGTCGCATAACAAAATTCATAGCCTCAAGGTGTGTTTTAATTTTTTACGCGAATATGAACCTTACTGCATACAACACAGTAATTGTGCGAGATCAGAGACATAAACAGCTATGAAGTCACACTTATTAATTGGCGATGTCATGCTTCCTTGGTGTGTAATTAACCGAATTTTCAGTGATCTTTCCGTGTTATAGTTTTCATGGTAATTTTGTAAATAGGGGGCACATTTAAATAAAGGTATTTTACTTGGCTACTTAAAAAGAAAGACATTTAAAAAGCAACAGTGCATGTTTTATTTTATTGTAATTTTCCTTAATAACACAAATATTTTTTCATGTCTGAATTGTATTTTTGACAATATTTTTTACCACACGTCTAAAATTATTACTATTTTATTTTAAACTTACACATTTCTTTAACGCATTATATTCCGTATAAACCTAACCTCAAAATGTATTTGTAAATACTTACATAAAACCTAATTGCAGGTGAAAGACCTCGTGTTCAACCTGCACATGATCCTCTCGGACACGGTGAAGATGAAGGAGTTCCAGGAGGATCCCGAGATGCTCCTGGACCTGATGCACCGCATCGCGCGAGGGTACCAGCACAGCCCCGACCTGCGGCTCACGTGGCTGAACAACATGGCGCAGAAACATATGGAGGTCAGTGGAGGTGCAGCAGTTCCAAGGCCCGAAAGTGCTAGACGGCGTGCACCGCGTGAGGGGTACCAGCACACCTGTGGCTCAAGTGGCTCAACAATATGGCGAGCACATGGAGGCCAGTGCTGCAGGTGCAGCAGTCCCAGGGCCCAGGGCTGGAATGCATCGCGTGAGGGCACCAGCACACCTGTGGCAGCAGACCTCGAAGTTGGTTGACTTTACGTCCGCAAAGCCAGAACGTGACGGCTCATGTGGATCCACGATACGCCGCAGAACCACGAGAACTGCTGCAGTTTCCTGTATTTCCGTGGCATCGTATAGCCCAGCACATGCACTGCCATTTAACTAATATGACGGGTAGACCGTTTAGTACACTAGATTTAAAATGTCTGTCCTGTCCGCAGCGTTCCAACCACACGGAGGCCGGCATGTGCCTGGTGCACGGCGCCGCGCTGGTGGCCGAGCAGATGGCAGCTGGCGGCCGCGGCGCCGCGCTGCTGGAGCGGGTCACTCACAACGCGCTGGACGAGTCCTTCGCCGACACGCTGCACCACCACCTGACGCACCACGAGCTGCAGGTTGGACAGCCTGCTGCCGGGGCGGGTCACTCACAAAGCCTCATCCCATCGGCTCCATTGGTCACTTCCCACTGGGCCAGGCGACGACAGTAGAGTACATATAACAATAGCCAAGAATCTCTAAACTGGACAGCTGCTACTTACATAAGACCAGGCTCAGACAAAAGATAAAAGATCTTTATTTTTCAATTTAGACACATTACATGCACTTATGAACGTCAAAAAAAAAATCTACACCGGTTCAAACCCTACACTTCTGACCCGTGCAAGATACCGGGAAGAAACTACGGCGGGACTTATTTTTTCAATACAGTGATACATCAAATCTTAAATTACTTACATAATTATGCGTAGTCCGATAAGAAAACATATCAAACAGTTTATTACAATATAATGCAAACAAAATGCCACTGCCGACCGGTGCACCCTATGCCTCATAATATAAGGTTGATAACCGTTTGCAGGCGCTGCTGGAGCACGCGGCGAGCGAGCTGATGACGGCCGGCATGTACGAGGCGGTGAACGAGGTGTACAAGGTGCTCATACCCATCGCCGAGGAGCACCGCGACTACAAGAAACTGGCCAACATTCACGGGTAACCTACTTTCACGTTCATGTCCGCGTGGGAAATTGAGAAAATACAGCGAGTATATTTAATACTACCTCAAACCGTAACCAAACGTAGGTTTGCGTACTATGAACAGATAGTCTCAACCACTAAAGCGTTATTAGTTGTTGAATTATTTTCGAGCAGCAATGTATTGCGTACACTTGAAGCGACAGTTGTAACGTCACGCCATCTGCTGAATTAATTTGTAAGGAAAAAAAAAGAAATTAGTTAAGAGTTGTTATCATGGAACATCGGTTCATAGCACTAATGCCTACGTTTGGTTAAAGTTTGAGGTAATACAAAAAATACAGGCTGGCCGCTGGCCGAGTATGTGTAGACGGATTGTAACGATGCCGACAACCCCTTTTCACGTCGAAATATGTATAGTATTTTTCTTAAACATGCAATAAAATCATTAAAAAAAAAAACTTTCAATATTTTTAATTAGAATTAGCCTAGTGGCAGGATGTCATTAAAGAAACAAGCAAATGTGACATTTTTTTTATGGCCAATCGCCATGATTCTATGTCAAAAATCTATGCGTAATGTTAACGACCTCTCGTGGCTCTCGTCTGGCCAAATCTGCAACGACACACTTCGAAGCCTATTCGAACATTCACATTGAAGTGACATAGTACATTACAATACATCAGAGGCCGGGAAAATGAGGCATTCCGGCCAAGTAGGTATACAGTATGTATCAAGACGAGAGGCCAAGCTTTGAACCCGTTAATGGCCATGACGAATGTAATACTATTACGCACTTTCTATTAGTGTTTACCGATTTTTTATTGATTCATAATTTTATTCATAATTGAAAAGTTGTACCTTTTCTAAGTTGGTTAACACTTCCCATATCATCCTGTGAAATGTTATGTTATTCTCATAACAAAAAACACATCTCGATAAAACTGTAAACACAACTATTAAGGCATTTCATTAAGTGCAACTTGTCATTTTTAAAACTAGATAATTAAACAGAAGTAGCAGCCGAATTATGGGGAAATTATCGTGAAAACAGTGCCCATTAATACGTTATCAATATCTTAGATGTCACGTCAATGTCAATTTATTTTTCTTAATAAGATTGACAAACAAGGTTGGCTTACCATTTTCATTGCCAAACTTTCTTCGACTGACATTTCATTTTGATCTTAACCTTGACTTGTCAGATCTTAAGATTGTAAATATTGAATACAGGATGCTTCACAATCAAAATGGATTTATCATTATCCGAAGCAAAAAAAGAATACGAGCTTGTGTTACAATAATATATCTACCAAAACCTTATTTCTTACTTACACTTTTACAGGTTTAAATCTTGGCCTCTCGTCTTGATACATACTGTATACCTCTGTGTGAAATGGTGTTGCCGTCCTCGTAATAATCCGTCCTCACTGCGTTCGGCCGTCCACATATACTCGGCCGGCAACCCCTTACTTCCCGACCTCTGTAGTAATGTACTATTAGTTCGATGACCCCATATAGGGCAAATTGAAAATTCTACGTTCTTTAAACAAAAACTTATTGAGTGTTGTGTTGTGACAGCAAACTGAACGAGGCGTTCACGCGCATCGAGCAGCTGCACGGCAAGCGCGTGTTCGGCACCTACTTCCGCGTGTCCTTCTACGGCGCGCTGTTCGGGGACCTGCACGGCGAGGAGTTCGTCTACAAGGAGCACGCGCTCACCAAGCTGCCCGAGATATTCAGCCGGCTCGAGGTATGGACCACGTCGAAGATATGTATACGCTGTTGCACCTTAATCCTTTGTAATAAGGTGCAAACGTGTATACATATCTTTGACGTCGACAGTACAACCGCATCGTACAGCTAGTTGTTGCTGCATAATTTTCGGACCCGGGTATGTCCTTAAACGACGTCCAACAATGTGAGGTAGGGCACAGCGAAGTAACATCACGCTTGAGTCTGGAGCAGCCCAACTGGGGATGTACCTCCTCCGTACAGAAGACCACAGCCATAATAGCACTGCTACCTTTCAGGTATGTAGTGTTGTTGTCCTGATGGTGAGTAAGGTTCCCAGAGCTCCAACAACTTTGACGGTAGGCAACGCGCTTGTGAATCCTCTGGAGTCGCGAGCGACCATAGGCTGCGATTACTGCTTACCATCAAGCGGGCGGTATGCTTGTTTGCCACCGTCGTTATACAGGACATTCTTACACAAATTGACTGAGCCCCACAGTAAGCTCAAGAAGGCTTTGTTGGTACTCAGCCAACGATATATATAATATACAAATACTTAAGTGAAAACTGACTTACGCTATATAATCTAAATTATAATATATAATTTACAAGTCTCCGAGAAATAGGCGCCAGGGGGTCGATTTTTCATAGTCGTGTACTTGTATTCAATAAAATTCGAAGAAGAAAATAATCGCCCACAAAAATGTATTTGTCCATTATTGTTGCACGAAATGTATAGTGTCGATACTCACGATTATTAATATCATTCATGTTGCTGAAATACCATTTCTTTGTTTCTGATGGAGAAGAAAAAATCGCGACTCGAGTAATCGACCCCCAAGTCCTTTAGCTAAGTTTTTCACGTATCTACAAAGTCAGACCTGTGAACCAAGTTTTGTTATAAAATTGAAGTGTAAGTGTAGCCAAGTGTCCGTGTGCTGCAGAACTTCTACGGACAGCGGTTCGGCGCGGACAACGTGGTGATCATCAAGGACAGCAACTCGGTGGACGCGGCGGCGCTGCCCGCCGACAAGGCGCACATCCAGATCACGTACGTGGAGCCCTACTTCGAGCCGCACGAGCTGCGCGCGCGCCGCTCGCACGCCGAGCGCAACTACAACATCAGTGAGTCGACATCCTTATACTCTAGGAACACATTACCCTGCTGCACACTGGCACAGTGGGATTGTTACATTAGATTTATCTACACACCAAACATATTAAAAGAGTTTTCAGATAAAAGCGTACTCAGTTAGCATGACAAGAATATAAATAAATAAATAAAAACAAATATATATTTCAGGACAATCTTACACAAATCGACCTAGTCTTACTGTAAGCTCAGTAAGGCTTGTGTTGTAGGTACAGTCATCAGCAGAAGTGGCTATGCGTTTGAGGTGTTCAAAATGAGGTCAACACATCTCTATTGTCAAGAGAATAAGAGCATGTGTAGGTCATTTTGAACACTTCACCCGCTCAGAGACTTTTGCTGCTGACTGTACTAGACAACGATATACTAATACCGATAAAAGCTAAATTATGTTAATTTTGTAACAATAAATAAGTATTACAGTTCTATAGATACTTGTATTTGGTGATCGTTTTACAGACTATAAGTAATATTACAATTGCGAAAACAGGCTAAAATTTTAATTTCCATACAGATTTCATGCTTAATTTATCGTCACATAACTGACATAATTTAACTTTTTACTTCTCACGCTAATAGAGTACACTTTTGTCTGAAAATTCCCATAAACCCTCTATGATGCGTTCAAAAACATAAAATAAAGACCCACATAATACACCACTTTGTTACAACATATTTAATATTCCTTCATTATTATATAAAACCGTGCGGCCGCAGAGCGCTTCATGTACGCGACGCCGTTCACGGTGGGCGGGCGCGCGCACGGGGACATCGCCGAGCAGTGCAAGCGCAAGACCGTGCTCACCACCGCGCACCACTTCCCCTACGTCAAGACACGCATACAGGTACGAGACCGTGCTCACCACCGCGCACCACTTCCCCTACGTCAAGACACGCATACAGGTACGAGACCGTGCTCACCACCGCGCACCACTTCCCCTACGTCAAGACACGCATACAGGTACGAGACCGTGCTCACCACCGCGCACCACTTCCCTACGTCAAGACACGCATACAGGTACGAGACCGTGCTCACCACCGCGCACCACTTCCCTACGTCAAGACACGCATACAGGTACGAGACCGTGCTCACCACCGCGCACCACTTCCCCTACGTCAAGACACGCATACAGGTACGAGACCGTGCTCACCACCGCGCACCACTTCCCCTACGTCAAGACACGCATACAGGTACGAGACCGTGCTCACCACCGCGCACCACTTCCCCTACGTCAAGACACGCATACAGGTACGAGACCGTGCTCACCACCGCGCACCACTTCCCCTACGTCAAGACACGCATACAGGTACGAGACCGTGCTCACCACCGCGCACCACTTCCCCTACGTCAAGACACGCATACAGGTACGAGACCGTGCTCACCACCGCGCACCACTTCCCTACGTCAAGACACGCATACAGGTACGAGACCGTGCTCACCACCGCGCACCACTTCCCTACGTCAAGACACGCATACAGGTACGAGACCGTGCTCACCACCGCGCACCACTTCCCCTACGTCAAGACACGCATACAGGTACGAGACCGTGCTCACCACCGCGCACCACTTCCCCTACGTCAAGACACGCATACAGGTACGAGACCGTGCTCACCACCGCGCACCACTTCCCCTACGTCAAGACACGCATACAGGTACGAGACCGTGCTCACCACCGCGCACCACTTCCCCTACGTCAAGACACGCATACAGGTACGAGACCGTGCTCACCACCGCGCACCACTTCCCCTACGTCAAGACACGCATACAGGTACGAGACCGTGCTCACCACCGCGCACCACTTCCCCTACGTCAAGACACGCATACAGGTACGAGACCGTGCTCACCACCGCGCACCACTTCCCCTACGTCAAGACACGCATACAGGTACGAGACCGTGCTCACCACCGCGCACCACTTCCCCTACGTCAAGACACGCATACAGGTACGAGACCGTGCTCACCACCGCGCACCACTTCCCCTACGTCAAGACACGCATACAGGTACGAGACCGTGCTCACCACCGCGCACCACTTCCCCTACGTCAAGACACGCATACAGGTACGAGACCGTGCTCACCACCGCGCACCACTTCCCCTACGTCAAGACACGCATACAGGTACGAGACCGTGCTCACCACCGCGCACCACTTCCCCTACGTCAAGACACGCATACAGGTACGAGACCGTGCTCACCACCGCGCACCACTTCCCCTACGTCAAGACACGCATACAGGTACGAGACCGTGCTCACCACCGCGCACCACTTCCCCTACGTCAAGACACGCATACAGGTACGAGACCGTGCTCACCACCGCGCACCACTTCCCCTACGTCAAGACACGCATACAGGTACGAGGCCGTGCTCACCACCGCGCACCACTTCCCCTACGTCAAGACTCGCATACAGGTACGAGACCGTGCTCACCACCGCGCACCACTTCCCCTACGTCAAGACGCGCATACAGGTACGAGACCGTGCTCACCACCGCGCACCACTTCCCCTACGTCAAAACGCGCATACAGGTACGAGACCGTGCTCACCACCGCGCACCACTTCCCCTACGTCAAGACGCGCATACAGGTACGAGACCGTGCTCACCACCGCGCACCACTTCCCCTACGTCAAGACGCGCATACAGGTACGAGACCGTGCTCACCACCGCGCACCACTTCCCCTACGTCAAGACGCGCATACAGGTACGAGACCGTGCTCACCACCGCGCACCACTTCCCCTACGTCAAGACGCGCATACAGGTACGAGGCCGTGCTCACCACCGCGCACCACTTCCCCTACGTCAAGACGCGCATACAGGTACGAGACCGTGCTCACCACCGCGCACCACTTCCCCTACGTCAAGACGCGCATACAGGTACACACACACTTAATAGAAAAATACTCAAAATAACGATTCAAAGTAAAAAACATCAACATCATTTGAGCCGCAAGATGCCGCTTACTGGGCCTCCCCCAAATATGACTTCTATCATTTTGGAGTAGTGTTGCTATAGTCGCCACGCTTGGCGGGTAGCGATCGCAGTAGCTATTAAATCAGTTTAGACGGACGCTGCTGTCCGTCTGTCGGGTTTTTCCGTTTGTCGCCTCTTACGACACCCACGGGAGGTGATGGGATGGTGCTATTCTCAGCCACACGGCACCCAGCCGTCACAAAAGCAAACATACTTAAATTTAATACAGAACATAACTTTACAGGTGGTAGCTAGAACCCAGATCATCCTCACACCGATCGAAGTGGCCATTGAAGATATACAGAAGAAGGTAAGTCCAAACATTTGACATCAAACAGATCTACTAATACAATAATAAATAAATCCAAATGTCAATAGTCCTCACACCATGGCGGGTGCTGTCACTGTACACATTCCATGACACGGACAAAGGCAACATCCGCTTAGTGTACTCAAACTCAAACGCTTATTCTGTAAGTACGCCACACGGGCATTTTTACACGTGTAGTATGCAAAAAGTAAAAAAGTCAAATAAAACTACACCGGTACTAACCCTACACCTCTGACCCGAGAAGTATATTGACTTTTATGACCGGCAAGAAACTCGGCGGAACTCATTTTTTCAAAAGAATATTACAAAAAAAAAATCTTAAACATTATTCGGTAAAAAATACATATCAAGGGCCTCTACGCGTTGGCTCAATTCGGCTCCGCGTACGCCTCCCAAATGTCGGGAACACCATTGTTCCATGCACGGGAAAGACACAAATAAATCCTAATAAATAGTGGTACACCGATAATGTTATAAAATTGCAAACGGCGATAGTTATTTGTTTGACACTGGACCAGGTGGTTTCTTCGCTAGCTCGGCTCTCAATATTAGCGCGGGATGGGAACAAACATTTTCTCCTTACTACCACTAGAAAATTCTTACAAAATAAATCCAATTTATTGAATCAACAAAGAACAAATCAATTTCATTTTTATTCAATGTTTCCTGTCCTGTCTCGAATGCCGGTGGTACTCTCTTTCTCAAGTATTTGTTATTTATTTCTATTGTTTAATTGGTATTAATCATATATTATTAAAAATCAGAATTTCAAAGTTCGTCCAATAAGCAAACGTCAAGAAACACTGAAAATTTACTTTGCACTGGAAGTAAAATGCAGTTATTCTATATGTTTTTAACGAATAAAATAACTTCTGAACTCTCTCTCGCACTTAAGCGTATGCTCTTGGCAGAGCAGTCGTGGTCGCTCATGCGGTTTTCCGGTGGCACGTAGTACAATATTCCTCCAATTTCTTCTGGCCTGAGCCTTGTGAGCCCACGCATTGAGGGGAACACTCAACTTCCGAGCTAGTGGGGTGCTAAAGATAATGATGTTCGTCAGATAAACGAGCTGGCTGCAGCGACCAGCCAGGAGCCGGCGGACCCCAAGATCCTGCAGATGGTTGTGCAGGGCTGCATCGGGACCACCGTCAACCAGGGCCCGCTGGAACTGGCACAAGTAGGACATCCGGTTTTATTCTTTGTTGCACATACCTATATACGAGTACAATCACCGAACCCCGTAAAGGGAGAAAAATGTACAGTGAATATGTGACATTATCTACGAAAAGGGACCTTATTGTCGATGACGCTTATGTCGTTGTTCAAGACGATACAATACAAACGCAACGCGATTCGACGTAAGTGCCATCGATAATAAGGTCCCTTTTCTTAGATAATGACACATATGTTGTCTTATTATGTTATTTTATTTATTTATTATTTTGTGCATGTATGGTATGTTATGACATTCAAAAAGTGTTCTTTATGAATTTATTTTGAATAAATGATATGACTATGAGAGGGACTACCAACAACACAAGCCTCTTGTGCTTACCGTGGGCCTCAGTCAATATGCGTAAGTCCCGTGTTATTTATTGATTCATTTGTATTTAATGTTTTAATTTGAATGTTAAGCTTTCCATAAAGCGATACGCTTTTATTTCTTACAAGTTGAAACAGCTATGGATGCAAATTAATTACAAATTAAATGGGACTTACTCGCATTAAAACTGAATATTGATTATTACCCCTTAAGGGTCTCAAAAATTACGCATAAATGAACCCTATTACTTTGAAATAAAGTTAAAATAATGGTGGGATATATCCCCTCTGCCTTATAGAGGCTTAAGTCCCTCTTTCATTTGTAATTATGAGTGAAAGTCGTGAGAGTTTCAATCAGAAATGTTCTTAGTCGGATAAAAGCCATAGCCCTGCGAAACATGCTCGGCTGTAATATTGCCCGTGGCTGGTTGCAGGTGTTCCTGGCGCCGGTGGCGGACGGCACGCAGCCGCCCACGAGGCTCACCAACAAGCTGCGGCTGGCCTTCAAGGACTTCTCCAAGAAGTACGTATATTGTATCTATAGCGAACCGCCCCGGACAATACACTATTCTTGTAACCCTGTATTGTTCCTTCAAACAAAATTTTGACGCGATAAGTTTTTGCAGTTCATATGAAGGGTTGGTTGACTGACCCCATAGATTTTTTTTTATTCGCGTCAAAAAAGATTTTCCTCTACATTTTCTTAATCAGAACAACTAAACACAGTACCGCTATAAAATTAATGGTTTCCCTCGATTTTTTTGAGATCCCAATATCAGTCCATTCGTTTTTATAATATTAGTAAAATGGGTTTGGTGACCCAATGTATAATGTATTTGAATTAAGAAGTAAGTGTCCATCATTGGTGCCTGTCAGCTTAAAGTGTCCAACATTGGTGCCATCACCCATCCATTGGAGTAAATGTATCATCGCCCATCGGCCATAAAAAACACTATAACATCGGTATCCTGTGGAGGTGGACACAATATCTGAACATCGCAACAAATCACAAATATCTCCACAGCATTCCAAAAAAGATTTTAAGAGTTAAAGAAATACTTTTGGCCACGTACTTTTCCTTCTGACTACGTCACTTTGCCCGCAGATGCCACGACGCCCTGAAGAAGAACAAGAACCTGATCGGCAGCGACCAGCGCGAGTACCAGCGCGAGCTGGAGCGCAACTACGCGCGCTTCGCAGAGCGCCTCGCGCCGCTCGTGCTGCCCGCGCACTCGCACGCCGCGCTGCTCAGGTGCGCAGCTTTACATACATACATACATTTCAGCCGTATGCAGTCCACTGCTGGACATACTCCCACAAATATGACTTGTATCATCTTGGGGGGTAGTTGCCATAGTCGCCACGCTTGGCAGGCGGGTTGGCCGCAGTAGCTGTAGATTGGGTTGAGACGGACGCTGCTGCCCGTCCGTAGGATGTTTCCCTTTGTCGCCTCTTACGACACCCGCGGAAGGAGATGGGGTGGTGCTATTCTAGGCAGCCGGCATCGCACGGCACAGCTGGTCTGACTTGTATAAAAAAAAGCTGAAGGAAGTCCACTGCTAGGCATAGGCCCCAAGGATCGGTAAAACGACCAATCCTGCGCTGTTGACCTTAACCGAGCTGTGAGACGTTGTAAAAGGTCTAAATTCATATCAAACTCAAACGTTTATTCAGTAAGACGGGCACTATTACACGTCGATTATATAAAAACCACCCACCGGCTTCAAGGTTCGGTCAGGGCTAAACCGTACCGGCTTAAAAATAATCGACTACAGAAACCAAACGGCCGAAAAATGATTCTCTCGTGCAGCACTAGTTAGGCAGATGTCTTGCCACGGTCTTTTGCAATGCTGGGACATGCATATATGACGCAACCACTCAAGTGACTACAATCTTTATTTCAGCAATGGCGTCAGCAAACCCGACTACAAACTTCAAGCATAAGAAATCCAATACTCAAACTTTTTTCCTGTGAGTAAATTCATTCCATTGTATAATAAACAAGAATACTCAAGTGGTAGCGCATAGTGTAAGAGCTAAACTCATATGAGTTTGATAGTTTTACTCGACAGCGCGGTGCTTAGGCACTGGTCCCACCGCGAACTAGTAAGCTATGAGGTATCAGCTATTTCAAGGAACAAAAAAAATATCCCTCCCGCGTAAATAAAAGTAACAGATATATATATTTATCCTCGTAAGGCCGAGGAAATTGTTGAGTGTTTGAATTTAAAAGCTTCTCTTATTTCATAGAGTATTCGTACAAGTACAAATTAAATTTGAACTCTTATGGAAACAAGAGAAGGTATTAAATCAAAAAACGATAGACTTTAATCGGCCTAACGAGGTTAAAGCTCATCCCCCGGCGATGAACTACGATCGCCCGGCTATGACATATATCTCTTTTATTTACACGGGATCTATTATCCTTTGACCCTTGAAATAGCTGATAGCTCATAGCTTACTAGGTCGCTGTGGGACCAGTGCCTTATGTTATGGGGCGAGGTTACCACAAGGTAACAAAAATACTTGAAAAGCTGGATTCGTAATGCCTATACGTCTGGTAACGTAGAAAATTAAAATATCCACCGACTTATTGATATTGTTTTGCACAAATAATAAAGAACAGTGCTTGTTTAGATATTTTTATATTCTTAGATATAATTTGTAAGTGTATTCTATATTTTAAGTTATAAATGTGTTTATATTACTTATCGTCTTACTTATGACATATTTATTTAACTATAAAAGTATTTAACGTTTACAGTATTATTAAATAGACCATTTAGCATATTTTTTTCATTTGTGAATATTAATCGAAATATTTAAATATCTCTTCTGGGGATTATAATTATATCCGTATTTCTCTATTCGGATTAAATTTTCTGTTTAGACAGAAATACGTGTCACTGGCATAGGAGTTTGATAATTTTTGATCACAGACGTTGTGTCACTGGCATTGGAGAAGGTTTAATAACGGATAATCACGGATGTTATGTCATCGGGACTGAACGTGTTAAATTTACAGCGTGTTTATACTTACAATATAAACAATTAAACACGCTGCCATGAGCATCACGGGTGGGATCAAAATCTAATTTTTAGTGCATTGTTTTTTGCCTTATGCTCATGGCACCTCAGTAACAGAGCGATGCTTTAAGCATCACCTGTGGGATCAGTAAACTTGTATGGGGTGTGGGAGGCAGTGGCGGCGCGTTTATACAAGCCGATTCCCGCCGGCTTGACTAACTTTACTGCAGTTCAACGGTTCAAGAAGAAAAGGCTAAAAAATATCAACTCCGTCTTGCCTAAGAAAAAAAATTACACGCCGTCACTGGTGGGAGGATATTGTTGTTATGTGGGCAGCCAACGTGTTAATTACAAACTTAAGAGCGGTCTCAAACTAGCGTTTTATACGCAGGTATGAGCTCGTTTTTTAAAGGTGCGCGCGCACAGTAGCGATAGTGACGCGCATATAAGCTCGCATAAGCGCGAGCGAGTAACCGCTCCATTTCATGTTTCGAGCAAACACGCAGGAATAAGCGTGTACACGCTTGTATTTAATGTAGCGAGCGTGTAAGTGTGTATGCCAGAAACGAGCGTATACGCTAGTCTGAAACTGCTCTAAGACATTTGAAATTTGCACCAAAACGTGGTTTACGAACTGCTGATTATTTGTATGTCTGTATAGTCTGTATTTTCCATGACATGTGTATGTAATTACAAATAAAGTATCCAATTTTATGACTAAATATGTTATTTTATTTAACGTTACCGTAATAGATTTAAGTTAACATAATAGATAAAAGATAGACGAGATAACAAATTGGCAGTAGAACCGATGGCGGTTGGGTGTAAAGGTTCTCGAGTGGCGGCCATTACCGACTAGGCTAGGAGGAATAAGTGAATGTTGAAAATATATGTAGTCACCATCAGATAAATCGGAGCGGTGTAGGTGGTCATAAATACCTGAACAACGCCTCTATTGTCAAGGCGATAAAGTCATGTGCAGATATTTGTGACCACCTCCACAGGTCCGATATATCTGATGGCGACTGTACATATACACTGTACATACACACATTATTAACTGAATTCGTGTGATTAATACTGCTCGCGTGCCGTGAACGTCCATGTATATTGTATACATATTTCGATTTGTCAAATGAAAAGATTTTTTAATCAAGGTGTAATTACCTGAAAAACCCAACTATGTTGCAGTCAGCGTCATATAGTTCATAGCATCCAAAGTACTCCAAAAGTTCGGTACACCATAGAATTAGTATGGTGTACCGAACTATTTGAGTACTTTGGATGCTACCAACTATATGACGCTGACTGTACTATTAAACACAAAACTATCGTGAGATTCAAACATATTAATTGTATAGAAGTTTTTCACTTATAAAACGTGAGCTACCCGCTTCTATACAATTAATGTCACTATTACCGGTAAGACGGGTTTTAAACAGCTATTAGAAAAAGACAACATATTTTTTAAACATTTAATTAATTAGTACATCAAAACAAATAACATACAATTTCAAACATTTCGGCAAGTTGCATTCAATGTATAGTTTGGACCGACTAGAGATCTACCGAGGGGGAATACAAAATTACATGTTCAGTAATACATATAACATTCAATAGGAAATTTTCGTACAAAATTCCACCTTAAACTTAATAAATATACGGTTCTAATTTGTACCCAATTGTCGCGGTTACACAGCTACAAATTACAGTTTGTCAATTTGCCTCTCAGCCTTTTAATTCAAATATGTTTAGCAAGCAAAAATGTTAGCTTTATAAAACGTTACTCTGTATAGTATTTCGCCTATTTTATACTCGACACAATATATTCCTTTTATTCAATATAACAGCTTCTTCAAGCCTAATAGAGTGTTTGGGATAGGGACAGTTTATTTTCATATTTATTCGTCTTTATTTTTTTTCTATAACGCGGTAATGAATTGGAAGAGTGTTATAGTAAAAATTTAAATAGATGACGTATACTTAAGAAAAAGCGACGAGGACCCAGCGTTCGACACGGGATTTGAACCCACAACTCCGGCCTTACATAGCTGGTAGTTATTTAGGCGTACGAGGTGTAGCCGGTAGCTGGAGATGCAAGTTCAAATCCTGTCTCGGAATCCGGATGTCCTCGCTTTTTATTAAATATGTCATCTATTTTAATTTATATAGTAGTGTTACTTAAGAATCAAAGTAAATACTGTATGACAGAAATTTACTTTTTGTATGAAATTTGTATGACAGTGCTATAGTTCTAATTAGAAGAAGTAAAAGTACATTGGACTAGTAATAGAAAGAGATTAAGGAGAACAAGTAGAATCGAACGTGACACTATAAAATATTTACGTCGAATTTAAACGTAAAACTGAAAATAAACTTCCCTAGCTTTGTATATATAAAAAACGTCTATTTAGGGTTCACAAACAGTATGTAACTTTTCTAACCGTTGTTGTGGTTACTTGTCAAACTTCCTTTATATAACATATTAAGGTTTAGAACCATATAACTTTAGGAAATTGAAAATGTTTAATACTGGACTTGGTCCATAAAAAGTTTAGTCGTCCGAGACAGGTGTTTTATGGTCAAAATATGTATACGTAACAAAGCTTCTAAAGTATCAGTTCATAGGTATATTAGCGCTCATGAGCGTATCTCTAAAAATATAACCACACAATTGCGTTTTATTTCAAAAGAAATGTATTTTCTTTTATCAGAATCACGAGGTCTTTCCATTAAAATAGAAAAAAATGTCAAGAAAATTCCATACACTTTAGAATTTTTTCTACTTTAGTTACCGCCATATACAGTAACAAAATAGGAAAAAATCTCTGAAATAATATGTTTTCCTATTTATATATATTAGAAAGAATTCCTGATTCTGAGTAGAAAAAAACATAAAATAACAAAACATTGAAGTAGTATTTTTTTAGAGAATACTCTTAATTGCCTTTTTATATCAAAATATATTTTGATTTAAATTTATAGCGTATCTAAACGATCCATTACATGTCGCCGGCTAAATTGGCAAAACTCGTAAGTCAACTCGAAGGAGATACACAGTTTACAGCCTTATGTATTCTGTACTAAGTTCCAAATCCCTTGGCAGCTTTGAGTGGAGTTACGAGTTTAGCGAATTGAGCCGACGCCGTTCCATTCTAATGACAATACGTGTTATCATTTGTGACTATCATTAATTTGAACTTTGACCTAATTGTGATATGTTAGCGAACATTTCAAGGCAACAGACAACAAATCATTTTAGTATTTATGTTTCATATCTTAGGACTTCAACATGCTCGCACTGAAATAAATATTATCAAATTTTGAACTTTTATTCCGATATATTTAAGGGTAAACTGGGGAATATTAATTTATTTGCGAGAGGTGATATAAAAAGTCGCATGTAATGCTTCGGAATACGATTTTCGTAATCAAAGTTTAACGATGTTGTCCCCTTTACTTTCTTAAATTTGTGTAGGTAAGCGTGCTTTACGTAGTACCTACTTAGTATTTTTTTATAAACATTTGTTTTAATTATATAATTATGTTTAGGTTGAATATGTATTTATCGTATTCTTAAATATTCATATGCGTTATTGACTGTAATCGCCGGCCATTTTTCATCTTTCGTAAATTTTAATTGCACTGATAATTCCCTCTCATATAATGTGTATATAACCCTCCTCCCCTCTCATATAACGTGCCTTAATTTATAAAAAAAAAAAAAACAATTACATTGTTTCTGGTCCCTGGTATTATTCTATGGTAGGCTTGAAGGCACTCATGTTGCGGGCGTCTAGATATTCAGAGACCACCTATTTATTTAAGTTTGTTAGTTTTCGACACAACATTGGCATTCATTTTTTGTATATTTCTTGAGTACAAAATTTTCTGTTAAGCAAGGTTACTTGCAAGTCTTGCAACGATGTATATAAATATGTCAAAGTTGTATATTTTAATAATTTGTACAAGTCTGCCGAAACGATCTGCCCTAAACCATAACTTTTGCTAGCAACTATGACATGACAAATTTATACATGTATTTGGAAAATAGACAATTACATAAATAATTGGCTAGTGGTAACTATTTTTATGTTACCACATAAAATACCGTCGCCATCACATAGATCGGAGATGAGTTGATCACAAATATCTGAACATACACTTTATCGCTTTGACAATAGAGACGTTGTTCAGATATTTGTGACCACAGCTCCGTTATATCTGATGGCGAATGTATCAACGAAGCATTACTAATGTTTGTACAGTCAGCAGCAAAAGTGGCTAAGCGTTTGAAGTGTTCAAAATGACCTACACGCACTCTTATTCTCTTGACAATAGAGATGTGTTGACCTCATTTTGAACACCTCAAACGCTTAGTCACTGATGCTGACTGTACCTACGCTTTATAATTTAACATATTAGTCATGACATAGTTGTAAGTGGCATATTCACTTATCATTGCAAGTTGTTTGGGGTACGCGAAATATTTGGTTAGCCATACGAATCCTAAGCAGAATTTTACTAAAAAAAAAAAGTGTCACAATTAATACATAGTATTTTCGTGTATCCATTAACTACGCCATTACCTATATTCCATAAAAAAAGTATCTCAATATCTTAGCAACTTTTTCTCCCCTCGTGTTTAATATTTTTGTGCCCAAGTATAGTACAGACCGCGTCAAATAAATCGTAGCAACCAACGTAGCCAATCATATAGCAACATCAATTGTATCGTACACATATTTCTTTGGACACTGACTGCTACCTATATGAGTCTGACTGACCTTAATAGTATTGGATAACCAAACATATCGCTTAGGTAGAACACAAAATGACTAGAACTCAATTAGTCACATACGAAAAATCCACTGTCCTATACGTAGGTTTAGGTTATGTTCGTTTTGTATCGGCCCTTAAGGCCAAAGCACCCAAAAATAGTACACTAATTGTGTTGTAGCCATTTTGTGTTTCTGCCATTTTGAGTTTTGGACTATGAGCTGATATGCTCATTTTATGTCCTAGTCCATGTAAGACTAACCCAACATATGTCTAAATCAGAACTTACAATGAAAAGTAAAACGTTATACATCTCACATGAGTTGCCAAAGTTGACATAAGTCACATTTTCACGTTAATTTGTTAGGTTTTATACAGTTTCTACGTATAAATATTTTACGCAGTGTTCCAGTTAAGAAAATGATCGCGTTCAAGCGAGTTTCGCCCTAAGGGTAAGGACGGTACGTTTAGCCAACGCGTGTTAGAAGCAGTGGTTTAGGGCGCACTCACACTAACATAACCTACACTAAAAGTTACACACACACTAATGGCACATTAAACATGTAGCATTCATCACTATAAAACCTATCTGTTTATATGATTATAATAATCTTTGCTCTAATCACATCAGTACAGTTTTCCTTACACGATATATATTTAGCTACTATGTCGACATTAAACTAATAATATTTCTTGTTACATATCACAAATATACGGATGTATTGACGAAACTTATGTGACCTAGCTTTTGACAGGCAGATCCTTGAATTTGATCATCATATCATCAATAGTCATATTGTTTTATACCTAAATTTTTTTCTAGCAAGAACGATTTCTTGTAAGTGATTGACAAAATAAAAACATCGACAGTCTTGTTATCGATAAATACCATTTCAACGTCATACTGGTAATACAAAGACAAATTTAGGGTAATAGGGTTGAAAATTAATAACAATAACAAAACTATCTATTTATTTATATTTAACATAATACAATTCGAACCATTTATTTGATATGCAATAAATAAAATGAATGGTTCGAATTGTATAATAAATATAAAATAATAAAAGTAAATTAGATAAAAAGTGTACGATTACGTCAATTTTTTTCAAAATCGGTGTCACGCGGCTTCTAGGTAGATAACCGATATAAGACTGTGTACGTCTTGTCGTTGAAGTAATTATGGATAACAGAATTGTCAATATTTTAATATGGCAAGCGCAACAAATGTCGTTCCTGCTAGAAAAATATCTAGATATAATCATATTACAGCAATCTTGCAGTTGCATATAAATTTCTGAAAAGTCAGAAACGTTGGCACCTAAACTATACCTGTTAATTATAACACTGCAAGATGGTTGTACCTAGCCGATTTTACTGTAAACATAGGTATAATTTATAAGCTGGCAATTTTTCGCAAAACATACCTAACACTATCGAAGGCGTACCAACACTCAATTTCCATCGTGCCTTACAATGCATGAGATTAATTGATATTAATTTACTATTTGATTTTCTCTTTATGCAAATAATTACGCTATGACTAATATATATATATATATTCACTTAAACTTAAATCATATCAATATATCAACTGAAATCAAATCATTAAATTGATTTCCGTATTTCGTAAAATTAGTCAAGCTTCTTAATATAAAATCATGATTATAATTTATGAAATCAAATCGTCAATTTAAATATTTAAAGATAATAAACGCTCCAAACATGTTATCTAATAATAAAGTTTAACACGCGGCTTACTCCCCCATAACTCAAATAGCACATTAAATTAAAACTCTATAATATTAACATTTTCCCATGTAACACAGGTCAGTATTTTCATTAAACTACATTTTAATAAAAATGCAATAAGTTATTGAAAATAACGGCCTATAATTTAAACTTTTCATATCATAATATCGCTCTTTGTCTATACTATTTCCAAAGCTGCGTTATATAATAAGTCAATATATCATTAGTAAAATTCTCCGACTAATTGATCGGACACGAAGCTTGGCCATGCTTACGTAGCAATACCTGCATGCAACGACACTTAAAAACTAATTAACTTAACAACAACATCGATACAAAGCTATCACTATTTACATAAAATTCGAAATCAATAAACTGTCCATCCGCGCCCACCGGTACTCCAATGATCCAGTTGCAAAATATAATGTTTAGTTTAGCCCTGTAATACTGACTCACATGAAAACATAATTGACTCGACTGCTCAGCCGTCACTCGAACATTGTTCAACACGTCCAGCCGTCGCAAGGAGATTGTGTCCTGTCGCTTATTCTACATCATCCATTCATCCTGTCCATTAACTATTCACGTAAAAACTGCTTTGAGCCTTCAACACATCACTAGCACGAAATACAGCGCACCCCATGTCCCGACCGTCGCGAGCGTCAGTTTAAACTGCAACAAAATAAACAGCAGGTTAATTTTGTCGACGTCGTTTTTTCACAAATACTCGATGTTTTTATTAAAAAATTAAATAACAGATACAAATAGGTGCATTATTGTCGTATAAATTCGTAAGGCAGTTCGTACAGAATGATTAACAAACGAGACCAATCAGAAGAAGAACTCACCCTGGTCGAAGGTGCTCGGGTTGATGTAGGAGAGCAGGTCGCTGTCGCTCATGTCGGTGAGCCCCTGCACGGGCGCCGTCATCTCCTGCGACACGGCCTGCGACACGGCCTGCGAGACGGCCTGCGACACGGCCTGCGTGACGGCCTGCGACACGGCCTGCGACATGGCGGACAGCGGCTGGTCGGCCGCCGGCTCGCTGGGGCTCGGCTGCTCCGGCAGCTGCATCACCGCGCCGCCCGCGCTCTCCGTCGTCAGAATGTTGGCCGTGTTGATGGCCGACGTCACCAGCGCGTTCATGGTCGAGTCCGACGTGAGGATCTCCGCGGCCGCGTTCAGGATCATGGACTTGACGGCGGCCGGCGGCGTCTTCACCGACGTCGGCAGCTCCGCCATCATCATCAGCTCGTCCTGCGACGGCGCCGGGGCCTGCATGACCATGCGGGGCCCGGCGTCGCACAGCATGCTGGGAGACACCTGAGGGTTCAGGATCACGTCCGGGGAGATGGCGGAGGCCGGCATGGGCGGCATGAGCGTGTCGCAGGGCGCGCCGGCCGCCACCGCCGCCGACGGACTCAGCAGCACGTCGGACGCGTGCGAGCCCGTGGACGGCGACGTGGACGAGCCGGAGAGGTGGTCGTCCACGCGGGAGTTGACCAGCTCGTCGAGCTTGGCCGCGTCCGCCGGCAGCATCACCGCCGTCGCCTTCATGGCGTCCTCCACCAGCGCCTCCATGTGGGC